>OY979452.1:7274997-8621616 GCA_963855545.1 Ethmia dodecea
TACCTGTCGGTCGATCTTTTGTCGCCTCGTCACGTGCTACTGGAAGAACTACCTTATTCGCCTTTATTTTCGAACCAATCCAATAAGAAACGTGCTCTTTCTTATCCCAATAAAAATGCACAAAATCCAACCCACAGTTTTAACGTGGTAATCAAAACGGTTTGAGCGCATTAAAAATAACGAGAACATGAAATGAAACGAGAATCTCCAGTAATTTGGTGGAATGAATGTTCGTTCGACAGTATTCCAAGTTTAAATATTTTAATATTTGAAAACATTTAAATTAAAAACTTGTTTGCTGTGCTTAAAAAGCCACTGTGCTGTATCCACTGGCCCAGAGGATAAATTCTACTAACTTTGTTGCACTGACCCCAATCTGAAAACTGAATTCCGACTCAAATCCCGTTTGTTACGAAATACTTTGCATGTTAAATTACTTTTTGTACAGCAGATATTTTTTATTCCTTACCATTACGTAGTGTTGTTGTTTATAATTTTAGCTCCTAACTAGCCAATTTAAAATGAAGACCAGTAAAAACACAGACATGGTTTTGAAATTACAAACGATAAAAAATATCTACCATACTCATACATAATTCTCAGAAAGCAGAGCAAATTCAGCAAATCTATAAAAAATACAAGATTGTTACAACAATACACTGGATCGAAATAAATAAACTATGAATTTACAATCCATCTGCATCTAGATTAAATCTGATCAAGATCTAAATTCATATAATTAAAGCTGCCACTTTTACAATGAACTAAATTCGATGAATGCGTACCACTGCTGCCTCTCCGAGAGATTAAAGGACATGTCAATCAAGTTAATAAGCAATTCAAATTTTGTTAATCCTATCAGAGCCACGCATTAATATGTATATGGTTTAATTCTAGTAGATAATATAGTAATATTAAGTTACTATCCCATTCTGATCTTATGAGACGCGACGACAAATTACAACGAGTCTGTGGGGTTTTAAACTAAATTGGTATGTAGATAGTGCACATAAATACCTAATTGTAAACTGATTAATGCTATTATGCTACCTCAGAAAATAGAGGATGAAAAATTAACGTAATCTATAATGTTTTGATACACCGACCGGAGCACGCTTAAAACAGACCTAAACAAATACCTCAACGAACCATTCTCTTATTAATTTTCTTCTATCTATAAAAGTAAACAGCTACGTTTGCAAACAACTCATTAAGTTTAGCTGACCACTTTCTTGGTCTAATACGGATAGGTACAACCAGCATTAATCACAATAATAGATGTGGTCGCACGATGCCAATAAATCGTTTGACGTCAATTATTGGAGCACCAATGGTATTCGGTAACGGAGCTGCAGTATTAGATGTAAGCTTTTACAATTATATCACGTGTAACTGTTATTTTCGTACTAGTCCTTAACTCCTTTGCCTATTTTGATTACCTATTTTATCTATTTTCTAGCTTAGATAAAAGCAAATAGGAAGACACGGTACATTCATAGAAAACATCCTTGACATTTGGTCTACATACAACTGCGCACGTGTGTTTAATTTTTAGTTTCAATACTTGCACACTTCATAAAAGCACATGAAGGCATTGTATAGCAGTTTAATCATTCAATTATGTATTTCCTTTTCGTTGACTGTCACGTATTGTCGATACGCCGGCCCGATTGAGACTGCAACGAATTAAGTTCCTTGGGCCTAATTTAAGCGGTCCACTCCTAGTACTGTATCTCCCTTTTTTGCTTTTATCTAAGATTATAGCCGATCATTCATCGTCATTACCAATCCGTTATAGGTCACTGCTGAGCTAAGAACCACTCCTCACAAATAGGGAAGCTTATTTATAAATCTGTACTGAAACCATTTTCCATTCCCAGCTCAATCGTGGACTGGTATGGGTTGGTGATGAGATAGACAAGATTGGATTTATGTTTATTGTTTTTCCAAGAAAGAAAAATAACTGATCAAATTCTAATGCAATTTACGGAAAATTGTGTAATAATAATAAATATTGATAAAGCAGAAAGTAAATGTTTTATAGATAAAACCTAGCTCCTAGCTAATTACTGGCTTGCTTATCTATGGGTATTGCTAATAGCTTGGCGGTGAAAAAAAATCTGGAGAAACCCGTCTTGAGAATTCTAAGGTATAAGTATGTATAGACGTAGTTTCTTCAGAAAAACTTGCAGTCATATACCACAACTATATTGCGAATAATATTTTAAATTACAACGGTTATAATTTTAGTGGAAAGTTATTATTTTAGAAATTGTGCTAGCACACTGATTAATTGTTTTTATAGGACCACTATTATTTTAATTACGAAATAAAATCGCAAGCAAGTTTAAATATATCAAAGGCTTGATTTGAATCTTACCTTGAAGTATATGTATGAGATCGTAAGAGTGCGGTTTATTAAATTAATAACCATTCAGACTTAATTAAGGAGGGCGTACTCGTATGTGCAGTAGGACATTAAAAGGCTGATGATGATGACTTTATTAACGCTCCAGACTTAATAAAAACAGTTTAATAATGATCCAGACAGATTCATGCAAAAAGTATTTTAAATTGTTTTTTCTTGGCACCGGTTCTAGAAGGTTGGACAAAAAAGAAAGAAATAGGTCTTTGAATGGCTTCATGTACCTATGACATTATCGAAGAACTAAAATTATTAAACAATAAAATGGTATGAAAAACCCATCTGTTTATGGTTATTGGTTACCGCTTTTTACTATTTGTTTTACAGCCAAGCCCCTATTGCTATATATCGATAACGTGAAGACCGATTGACAACACCTTGTAACTTGCAATTACACACGCTACACACGTTTGACACCTATTTACATTTTCGTTTTGCATCCCATCCCAATAGGTACGGTGTATCCACTACACCTCGTAGCTTGTAACGAAATTACCTATATTACCAGTTGCCGAGACAAGGCGGAATGTTAGTCAGGACGTTGCCCACGTCGTATAAATCACTGTGGCCGCAACTGATTCAGATTACCGACACAGTAAACTGGGAGGCGAGATGCTTACAGGATGTCTGACCAGCCTCGCCTTGGCTACTTGCGCTAGAGGTAACGATTTTGTTTGTGATTTGTGTACTGTTCTAAAGTATTGCTGTTTCGTTTACTGTTGATAAGAAAATTGTGTTTTAGTTTGGTTTTTAAGACTTTTTCCGAGTAGTATTCTTATTGGTCTGGATAGTTTGTTGCTAAATCTCTGTTCTCACGTAGCATCTTTTATAAACATCTTGATAAAATTAAGTATTTTAAGGAATACAATGCCTATAAGCGTATAATAATACATAGCTTTTGTACAAGTATTTATATTCGATTAATATTACTCAGGACATTGATTTATTTCAAAATTGAACTAGATTTGTGCTAGATGAAATCACAACACAGCTTTGCAGTATCACTAATGAAACTTCAAGCCTTCCGGTACACGATGATTAATTGAAATGCTCTGTAATTACAACATATACTACATCTAGGCCTAAGCATCCGTACAACGAGATTGATTATACTGTATTACTAAAAAGTACAAAACGAGAGGCAGGCTAGACCGGCGAGCATCGCCTGAGGCAGTCTCCGATAGAAAATTATTAAGAAAATTAAATGATCTACCGTGTGCCGGTTCACAGATATGCCAATTATTGATACGATCTCCACGAGGCGGTACAGTGAAAAATATGTAGGCTGCTTAGTTGGATGTTGCGATTTATATGTGGTTTATTTATTTCCCTCAAGCTTTTAATGCTAATGGTGATTGCAAGGTAATTGATTTCCACGGTGGTGTTGGTACTTGGTAGAGCATGCTAAAAAATTACGAAACAAGTCAGACATTCGACATCGGACAGGATTCAATACATCAAGGAAAGGCAAAATGACCGATCTTTGTAGACTCAGGATAAATCTTATTATGTGTAATTTGATAGAAATTAATTTATTAAGTCTAGAAAACTTTGTCAGACACTAATCTTACCTATATATTTAAAAATATAAACATATGTATAGATATATTTAACAACTCAACAGAATTCCATAAAATTTAGAGAAAAACCTATTTATATTTTTAATACTTAATTACTTTTAAAACCTGTGATTTGTCTTCGTCGTCGTTATAGTAATAGAGCTGGAACTTCATTCACGCAAAGTCTCATAAACACCAATGTTTTTCATTTATAATACACTAGCTGATGCCCGCGACTTCGTCCGCGTGGAATTTGTTATTTCTTTGCGTTTAGAAAATATATCAAGAAGGATAATCTACACTATCTATCTATCTATCTACACTAATATTATAAAGAGGAAAGATTTGTAGTTTTGTACCCATGTTCATAACGAATAAACTCAAAAACTACTGGACTGATTTAAAAAACTCTTTCACCATTAGGGTCACAGCACACATATCAACTAGGAAAGGGATCGGCACCGTATCGCCTTTCGCCTCGCCGTCAACCAGGCGTCAACCTAACGTATGCATGTAACATGTATGTTACATTATTCCTGAGTAACATAGGCTATATCTATGACAAAAAAGAATTAGGGATCCTTACTAAAACTTGACTGTATATGCCAGGATTGGAACCCGAGCCTCACGAATGAGAGGCGGGCTCTTTAGCCAGTGGGCTATCATTGCTATTTATTTATATTTTTGGTATTCAAAACACCCTTTCCATTTCAAGGGATATACAACGCGTCCCAGAATAAGCGCAATTCCTCATACACCCCAATTAGTATACTAATATAAAAATATGGTTCGTACATTCGTACTTTAGTTTTGTCTAACAATTTTTTTTAAATAAAGAGCGATAGAAGTAGGAACGGTTTCCACAGGTAGCCCTAACTAAATTCAGTTCTATGCTAATTCGTTTTTCGGAAAAAAAATTACACCTACTAAAAATAGCTGAAATCAATTATGTAGTCGATACTGATTACGTATTGTATAGCCTAAGACACTCTCTGGTTTATGATTTTTGAATTAGTTCTTAATACTTACCAAAGGCTATGCATGTGCTCATAATAACAAACAAATTTCCTCAAGGAACCCTTAGTGAATTCTCAAAAAAAGAAGTAGACTTTATATGGAGACTTTAGAAGAATATTTGAGCCAAGTTTCAAGTTGATAGTAGAAAAAAACCACACTTTTTCATGCCAACTTCAACCCCTAGCTTCACTCCTTTAGGGAATAGTTTTCGAAAAATCTAAAAACACGTGTCTTATCATTTATTTCTAAATGTATTTGTGCCAAGTTTCAAGTTAAGAGACGTAAAAACAACACGTCTCCATACAAACTCCAACGCCCTGTTTCACCCCCTCAGTTTTGAGGAGTATTTCTAGAAAGTTTCGAATTGATACACCAAAAAATTAGGTTTTTCCATACATACCAAGTTCAACCCCCTACTTTCACCCCTTTTGGGGATGATTTTCGAAAAATCCAAAAACACATGTCTACTCATTTATTTTCAAAAGTATTTGTACCAAGTTTCAAGTTGATAGACGTAAAAAACAAAATGTCTCCATACAAACTTAAACCCCCTGTTTCACGCCCTTAAGGGGTGTTTTTTGCAAATCCAGAAGTACGTGTCTTGTGGTTTGTTTTGAGGAGTATTTGTACAAAGTTTTGAATTGATACACCCAAAAATGAAGGTTTTCCATATATTACAAACTCAACCCCTACTTTCACCCCGTTAGGGGACGATTTCGGAAAATCCAAAATACGTATCTACACATTTATTTCTAAAAGTATTTGTGCCAAGTTTCAAGTTGATAGACGTAAAAAACAACATACTCCATACAAAATCCCACCCCCTGTTTCGCCCCCTTCGGGGGTGTTTTTTACAAAATCCAGATATACGTGTCTTGTGGTTTGTTTTGAGGAGTATCTGTACAAAGTTTCGAATTGATACACCCAAAAATGAGGGTTTTCCATACATACCAAGTTCAACCCCTACTTTCACCCCGTTAGGGGACGATTTTCGGAAAATCCAAAAACACGTTTCTTCTCGTTTATTTCTAAAAGTATTTGTGCCAAGTTTTAAGTTGATACACGTCAAAAACAACACATCTTCAAACAAAATCCCACCCCCTGTTTCACCCCCTTAGGTAATGTTTTTTAGAAAACCCAGAAATACGTGTCTTGTGGTTTGTTTTGAGGAGTATTTCTAGAAAGATTCGAATTGGTACACCCAAAAATGAGGGTTTTCCAGACATACCAAGTTCAACCCCTACTTTTACCCCGTTAGGGGATGATTTTCGGAAAATCCAAAAACACGTATCTACTCATTTATTTCTTAAAGTATTTGTGCCAAGTTTCAAATTGATACACGTCAAAAACAACACATCTCCATACAAAATATCACCTCCTGTTTCGCCCCCTTAGGGGGTGTTTTTTACAAAACCCAGAAATACGTGTCTTGTGGTTTGTTTTGAGGAGTATTTCTAGAAAGATTCGAATTGATACACCCAAAAATGAAGGTTTTCCATACATTACAAACTCAACCCCTACTATCACCCCGTTAGGGGACGATTTTCGGAAAATCCAAAAACACGTATCTACTCATTTATTTCTTAAAGTATTTGTGCCAAGTTTCAAATTGATACACGTCAAAAACAACACATCTCCATACAAAATCCCACCTCCTGTTTCGCCCTCTTAGGGGGTGTTTTTTACAAAATCCAGATATACGTGTCTTGTGGTTTGTTTTGAGGAGTATTTGTACAAAGTTTCGAATTGATACACCCAAAAATGAGGGTTTTCCATACATACCAAGTTCAACCCCTACTTTTACCTCGTTAGGGGACGATTTTCGGAAAATCCAAAAACATATTTCTCATCATTTATTTTTTAAAGTATTTGTGCCAAGTTTCAAGTTGATACACGTCAAAAACAACACGTCTTCATATAAAATCCCACCCCCTCTTTCGCCCCCTTAGGGGGTGTTTTTTACAAAACCCAGAAATACGTGTCTTGTTGTTTGTTTTGAGGAGTATTTCTAGAAAGATTTGAATTGATACACCTAAAAAATGAAGGTTTTCCATACATTCCAAACTCAACCCCTACTTTCACCCCGTTAGGGGACGAATTTCGGAAAATCCAAAAACACGTATTTCATCATTTATTTCTAAAAGTATTTGTGCCAAGTTTCAAGTTGATAGACGTAAAAAACAACACGTCTCCATACAAACTCCATCCCCCTCTTTCACCCCCTTATGGGGTGTTTTTTGAAAAATTAAGAAATACGTTTCTTGTTGTTTGTTTAATAGAGTATTTTCACAAAGTTTCGAATTGATACACCCAAAAATGAAGGTTTTCCATACAAACGTTAAACCCCTTTTTCACCCCCTTAAGGGTTGAATTTCGAAAAATCCTTTCTTAGTGCTAACCTACATCTTAAAAACAATAGCTGTAAAAAAATCAGCTTTCTAGGTGTAAGGGTTTAGGCTGGGCGTTGATGAGTCAGTCAGTCAGGACTTCTCTCTTTATATATATAGATTTATACAATGTACAGTAATATTTTCTTTTGATGATGATTCAATTCAACATCGATACTTTTTAAATAAAAGAATGTATGTAACATTAAGGTCTTTGTGAAATTATTAAGTTATAGTTCTAATTTATATTATTTTAAATTATAACTTAAACAAAAAATCCTTGGAATCGATTCCACTCTTAGAACAATCTAATTTCAAATTTTGAGTTTGTTATATTACAAGTTATATAACTTCAACTTTACAAACATTTAACAGCAACACCTGAAATGTCAAGTAATTAATTTTTTACATAGATTTACAATCGGAATTGACAAAGAACCCGTCACGTAGGCAATAAAATCCATGAGCTCACCACGAACCGTGGTTTGTCACAAAAACCAAGCGGTAGCCTCTGCAAGCAAATTAGTATATTATGCCTTTTGAAAGCCGACTGCCAACAGGATGCTCAAAACTTGGCTCCAATATCGGTGATTTATTTATACTATAATGTTGTAAATTGTATTGCTTTTTTGCAGCGCGTGTGGCCCCCGGGGCTGGGGAATTTAAAAAGTTTTTTAGTTATTTTCAATATTTCAGTTTAATTGGGTCCTTTGACGTTCTCTAAAGATACATAATTAATAAAAAAAACTGATAAATAGCAGGGTTATGGATATTGTAGCAGGGATGGCCCGTTGGAAGTCACCTCGTTTTTCCTGCGTGAGGCCCGGTTTTGATTACTGGTAAGTACTCGTACAATTGTAAGGAAAACGCCGAGAGAGCACTCGCAAATCTCCGAAATCTTTTTGCGGCATGCTACAGGCACCCATGTCCTGCAATAGAAGAATGGAAATAGAAATGGACACCCCTGCCAACACCTTCGAAGAAAGTGTGAGCGTATTTTTTAATTATTATTATTTACTTCAAATATCATTGTATCAAAAATGATCTTGTAAACACAGTTTTGGAAGACATTTATGGCCATGATCACAAGCAGCGCTGGCACGATGTGCGTATGCGCAACGCAGCATACAAAAGGCTAAATTGTACGCTGATTGCTTACGTGATATGATTTTTTTATTTAGTCATTCTTTCATTGTTAGCTTGAAATTGCTTATAAATAATGTTGACTGCTAAATAAGAAAGCGTACAAACGACTTTATAAGGTTAGCATTTTACAACGATTGCCTGCACGTGTTCTTCTTAGATTTTTAATATAGGTAAAACAAGAAAGTGGGGTCTTTATTCTAACGGATGATATAATATTATTGTACACTACGACCACTAGCTTGACGGTGAAGGCAAACATCGTGAGGAAACCCGCGAGTTTCAGAATTGGTTTTAAGGCAAGTGTTATACCCGGTCCGCCGATCGTTCGGGAAAGTAGCTACTTCCAGGTATGGAATTCATCTACCCACCATCTCGAGGATAAGTCGCGTATATTTTTATTGAATACTACCATTTCATGTAAACTATAAGTTTATGTCGATATCGGGCAGTTTATTAGAAGCCAATTCGGATTTTCCATGTCCTTTATAAGCGCGGCAGGCCGCTGCCGCTGCTCGGAATTACCGACCGAAAACAAAGAGCGACCTACCACGGCCTAGTGACACATCATAGTCGCTTTAAATTAAACATGAATTCGAGTCGCCGAAAACCGACCACGCCTCAGACACGCAGACGAGAGGAGAGCGCCGCCCACTACGCCCCTCACTAATTATTATAACCGGTTGTTTGTAACCCGTCGTAATTAGCCCGTGACCGGTGGCGCCACCTGTTGGACTTTGCCAGCGAAACTATTTATAATTACACGGGATAGTTCGATCGAGTTTCGCTGCACGAGAAACTTCGACTTCCAGTGGTAGAGCCATTTATTAGGAGCGCTAACAACTCGTATCCCTTAGGAATTGCTCAGTAAATATTAATAAAGGAAATCTATGAAGTTTTGAAATATTGCTAGTCTAGTCAGGGTAAAAGCTTTAGTAAGGTTTGGATCTGGAATGTATAAATGAGTATACATACAGTAGGTATATAGAGTATTTTAATATTCAGATTTATCTTTAGTTTACTAAGGTGAGGCACAGACACGTGTGTGGCTAAATAATATAATGTGTGGAATAGGGAAGGCATTAAAATAGGGAAGGTATGGATGTATGTTCCTCTTTCACGAAAAAACTACTGGACGGATTTTGATGAAACTTAAGTTACATAGCTTATACTTACATCAGAATAACACATAGGCAATATTTTATCCTCGTACTCCCACGGGAACGGGAACTACGCGGGTAAAACCGCGGGGCGCTGCTAGTTTAAAATGAATTGTATGCTATTTGGTTAACTGAAAATAAAACTATTACCGCATAAACATCTTCTACTAAATGACGAAAATATAGAGGTCCTTCCGTTATTGACCATATGCTCCCAGTTCTAGCATTTTTCTCTCCAATAAAAATAGTAGGTACTATGGTTTATTCGTACATTCAATTTTTTCACTAGACTGTCAGAAAATTATTTGTAAATATCATCTATGAGTAGTGTAGTAGCCTAAATAGTACCTGTGATTTACATAATTATACGGCCTAATTTAAGAGTCAGTTGAATATATCTAAATGTCATTCGTTGTCTAGATTTCTTGTTATAGTTATAATAAAAGTAAAAATAAAGTACCTAGGACTTTATCTTACCTAATCTCAACCGCAAAATATCTACTAACCAAACTTTTTTACTGCCATTGAAAACTTAACTTTTTAGATTACATAATAAACTACCGTTTAATACTACCTGACATAAAGACTAAAGTTTTTATGTTACCAACCGACAAAAGAACTCATAATCAAGTTACCAAGTTTTGCTGTAACAAATACTGATAACGTTTACTCGGTGTATTCAAATTTATGCCAGGTAAGATCTGCAATATCTTTTAAAATTTGTATTTAAGGTATGTAGGTAGGTATAATATCGATTTTAAGTGTGATATACTTAATCGATTAGTACATAAACAGCTCCTTAAGAGTTGACAATATATAATCCTATTATATCTTCTTGGTCGTGTGATACATTATCTCGATTGCGGTTGCCTGAATTTAAGACTGTAGATTTACTGGCACCTTGTTTCTATACAATTTTTCCGTTTCTCCTAAGTTCCCAAGAACATCCAACTCACAAAATTTTATCTCCCACGATTCTTCCAATATTTAATATATGGGTAATAATTTTATGTCTGAAGGATACAGCCTATTCTCAGATAATCATCTGCTTCCGAGCTTTATTGATTACTGAGGCGGTGAGGAGTGCCCGTGCTGCAATATCTCTGTTTATTTAAACATGCCTTGTAATTTGCTTATCTTAACGCTAGCAACAGGTTCTTTGAGCTTTATGAACGCTTCTAATTTGATTTTTTTAAATAATTATTACTCTTGATGTAGGTGTATGTTTTACTTAAATTTTAACAATTATTAATTTTTCTGTCTTTTTACTTAGGTATACAAGTATTATAATTTCCTGGATATGTGGGAAAAAATAAATCTGTTATATAATTATTATAAATGGGAATTTAACTATGTTGTGTCATTAACTCATTACCTTTTCATAGTTAAACCGGTGGATTATTTGGCAGGACGATATTTAAAATCTTGAAGAAGGACCTACTCAGATACTTTTACTGAGGACGCTATAACCTATAAAGTCTAACTTCTAAATAAGTAGGTAATTATAGTTCATGAAATCTAAAAAAACGCAGTTTGTACCTATGTGGTCATAAAAATCAAATGAGCCCAAACTCGAGGAGTTTACGAGTACCCCTTGGCTCCATCATCAGATCAGCTCGGCGGTACCATAATATTGCATTGTCACCGAATTTACACAAGAATGCCAAATTGCAGCTCAATCGGTTCAAAATATCTGCTTCACATTGAAATGCAAGATTCCACCCCCGAAAAAACATTTAATACATTGCAAGTTAAATAAAAGCTTGTAAAAAAATAATTCCCTCGGCAAAACGTAGATACCTATACATTCAGACGGAACTATGAGTAGGCATTGGATGAAATCCGACTCGATACCTCGTGTGGGTATAAAAAAGGATGACTAAGAAGTAGTCATAAAAAGTATACATTTTTATATTTTCCAGGAATACATACGAAGATCTGGCGGTGGTATTGCATTTCACACCTCAAGATCTACGCATCATTGATTAATAACGGTAATTACATCGAAGACAAATATTTACCGTACTTAAGAGGTGATGTTTAGCCGATCGCCCACGCGTTGAAAGGCAGCCATTATGGTGCGCAGGCTCCGCTCCCCGCGGCTCTGAACCTTTCACATTAGCTACGGAACTGCAGCGAGAAAATCAGACTGCTTTATAAATCGTACTTTTTTATTGTACAAACATTTTAATCTAACTCAATTTACCAACGAGATTAGCATTCATAAATCTGTTGATTACTTGAATAGCCTTAAATCGATGTTATCAAGATAATGTGATAAATACAAAAAATAAAATGTTATACTTCAAGGAGGAACCATGTAAAACCGTACCCCAGAAGGCTGAGGTGAAATCGTAACAGACAGATCATCATCATTTTAGCCTATCGACGTCTACGGCTGGACGAAGGCCTCTACAGACCAGATACATAGACAAAATTATTTTCGCATTTATAAAATTAGTAAGGATTATTCAACCAACTAGATTACCTATTTCACATCTTGTGGAAGCAAAACTATAAGTACCTACCTTTATTATTGGTCGACACAAGCCACAAGTGTAAAATAGCCCTTAGGCCTTGATAAATGCATAGCCGCTGGAGCAGATAAGCAGATATCCACCGCAGACTCTCGAATGTCAAACAGACAGCCACTAACTCTTGGAGTAATAGTGTAACATGAGTTTCCGCCATTTTAATTTCTAGTGTCTGTATATAAATAATGTTTATATATTCAAGTGTTTATATGAATATAATCATAATATTACCTACATTAGCTAGAACCTTAGCCTCACGACACGACACTCGCATTTTGTTTCTAGCTCTAGTTTATTACTTGTAAATAGATTGTGTGTTGATCGTCTGGATCGGCGGTTTGTATTGGTGTACCGCAGGGCTCCATTTTAGGCCCCTTTCTATTTCTGGTCTATATAAATGACCTACCCAACCGAGTGCAACATGATATTGTACTGTTCGCAGATGATACATCTCTACTTTTTAAAATTAAACGACCTATTAAGTCTTATGACGAAGTGAACAGTGCAATTAATGATGTTGTCAGTTGGTTTAACGTTAATAATTTACTTTTCAATGAGAAAAAAACTAAATGTGTACATTTTTCTTTATCAAATATTAAACGAACTTTAAACTCAGTTACAGTTAAAAACGAAAAATTAGAATGTGTAAACACTACAGTATTTCTAGGAATAACTCTAGACTCTAAGTTACAGTGGGGACCGCACATTGATACGTTGGCGAAAAGGCTCAGTTCTGCTGCATATGCCGTAAAAAAAATACGTAATATGTCAAGCGTAGAAACAGCTAGACTTGTCTATTTCAGCTACTTCCACAGCTTGATGTCATATGGCATTCTACTGTGGGGGAATGCTGCCGATGTCCAGAGAATATTTATTTTGCAGAAACGAGCCATTCGTGCAATTTATAAAATGGGGTCTAGGATGTCTCTAAAGGAAAAATTCAAGGAAATTAATATACTGACACTGGCGTCACAGTATATTTACGAAAACGTATTGTATGTTAAAAAGAATATATCACTTTACAAAAAAAATAGTGACAGACATTGTATAAATACTAGAAATAAGAATGAACTGGCTGCTTGTGTTAGTCGATTATCCAAAGTTACCAAATCCTTTAAGGGTCAATGTATACGTTTTTACAATAAGATTCCCATTGAATTACAAAATTTGCCTCTTGACAAATTTAAAATAATAGTTAAGCAAAAATTACATAAAAAAGGCTACTATAAAATTACAGACTACTTAGTAGACCAACATGCATGGGATTAACCGACTCGACGCTATGTAAGGCTATTAATTATAATTATTATTGTAAACGATATTTATTAGTAAGACATGAGATTAAAAAGAGCTGCCCTTGAGTTTCTTGCTGGCTCTTCTCGGGGTACTGCATTCGGAACCAGCAGCTCGTCGGTGGAGATGGGCTGCTGTTTGCATTTAGCCAATCTTCATGGACGAGTTTAGAGTGCCTTGTTATTATAAAATATTGACGTTTCTAAGTGTATATTTTAATACCAATAGAAAATAAACGATTTTGAATTTTTTTTTTTTTTGAATTAAGTTTTGTATACTTACCAATAAACTTATTATTATTACTATTATTTATTTTAGAGGCATTTTTCTTCTCGCCTTGCTGGGAGGATGCAATTTTTGCTGGCCAAATCCAAACAAAAATGGATGATCAATTATGGATGAGTGTTATATTATTATTATTTTCTTCTTCTTTTCTAAAGCTCAGTATTGGTATACTGGTATAATGATATGGACGGGCCGAGGCCAAGTGCATATCATGGGTGTCTGGTATGAGACGCGCGCACTTCGCGTATCGCGCACCCCGAGAGCGTATTGTCTGTCTGCAGAAACTTCCTAGTTATTCGGCATGTATTTAGGATTACGGCTTTCTGCATTATGCTGTAGGTGTAAGGTGGGAGGGAAAGTGTCTTCAGGGAGTTGTGGAGTTGGACGGGGATGACACCTGTAGTGGACAAAACTATGGGTACTATGGTGACCTGTTTAAGTTTCGAGATTCGGGTTATTTCTTCCTTTAGTTCTATATATTTGTTAAGCTTCTCGGATATTGTATTTTGTAGATTGTGTGTGTTTGGGACAGCAATATCAATCAAAACAGCAGTTTTGTTATGTTTGTCCACTACAGTAATGTCAGGTCTATTATAATGTATCGTTTTGTCTGTTAAAATGGCTCTGTCAAAATACATTTTGTGGGTTGGATTTTCAAGAACAGTTTCAGGGATATATTTGTAGTAAGCTATTGGTGGTTGTGGGATCAACTGATATTTGTGTGCTAGTTTTTGGTGTATAATGTTGGCAACTTGGTCGTGTCTATGTTTATAATCGGTTTGAACGATTGTTTTGCATGCTCCTGTAATATGCTGAATGGTTTCCGGCGCACTATTGCATTTCCTACATGTGTCTGCAGAGATACTTTTTATTATATATTTTTGGTAATTTCGTGTCTCAATGACCTGGTCCTGGATAGCAGTTATAAAACCTTCAGTCTCTGGGAAGAGCTCACCTCGATTTAGCCATGCGTTCGACGCTACTTTGTCGACATTAAGTTGGCATAGATTTTGGCGATGCCTTCCGTGTAGGGATTTCGAGCTCCATTCTGCTAGCTTAGTTTTGTCGTCAATTAGTTTTATTATTACCTACGCACCTGCGAAGAAGTTACAATACTTTAGTACTTTAACAAGGATAAAATTGTTGTCCCACAATTGTGACTTCTTCGCAGGTGCGTAGGTAATAATAATAATATAACACTCATCCATAATTGATCATCCATTTTTGTTTGGATTCACAAATGGTTTTTAGTCCCAAACTGCACACCTTGTACTACTGATACTAGTACTATTACTTATTCTGTGCTGATACTAAACTACTGATAAAAATACTGGCATAAATATAAAATATAGACACACGAAAACAACACATATATAAGTCGGCTCCGGGCGGTAAACAAACCTGTGACCTCCGACTCAGAAGGCAGGGTTACTACCAATTGAACCAACAGGCCCGTCCAGTACGACATAAAACATATTTTTGGTTTAAACATTAACAATTTAATGATAGGCACATTCAAACAGATATTATATGAAGTAACTTTATAGTGAACTACAGCTATTTTCACAAAATTAATTATTAATCAAAAGGAAAAATCAAAAGAAAAAACGTCTACATTTAAGGGACTATCGGATTCGAAGGCACATAAGGAATAAGTAATGTGCTCAACTTCAGTAATAAATCTTAAAAGAATGCTTTGGCCGCTCCCAAAAGGATACTCGTGGAAGCATTCACCTTCTATTTTCCTTGTTATTTATGAGCCTATGCTTTATACTAGAACCGCGGGCCAAGAATAAAATGGGTAACTAAAATAAATGGCTGTATGTTCCCATAATCATAGATCCCAAAAGCAAACAGAACGACTTTTTCGTGATGAAAATTAATGAAGAAACTTGAATTCAAATCTTAACTGCTCCTCTATAAATAGATAGGAGAGGATATAAAGATACTTCTTTAACGATGAGAAAACAAAAAGCCCACGTATCTTATCTGTTCGTGATTTATAGAAACGAATGAATGTTGCCATCTATTACAAAACTGTTTCTTATATCTTCCATTTACACGTAATTTACATTAAGATGCCTTTGCATTTGCATGTTGAAGTAACCTTTTCATAATCGTCATATCGTCGGTGGCTCCCAACTTAGTGATTAGCTTAATGGACTTCTCAATTTAATGAAACCCAAAACTTGGTAATTGACCCTTAAAAAGATAGGCCTGAATTCATTATTAGTTCCTCAAAATTTGTCACCGACAAAGTACCTACATTTAAACAGAATTCATTGTTATGACCTGTTATTTTAAATTAAAAAAAAACTCGGGATAAGTATTTAAGCTGGCATGCTTGGTCTGACAGCAATGATTGAAATAAAGGGTTTCTGAGGGTTCTCTGACGCACAAATCTTTTTGTTTGATCAGGCGTTTGTTGACAACAAATACGGTGACGTTAATCCCTAGACAATGGCACCGTTTTATCCGGGACTAAGCTAAATTTCGGTTCGACCAACGGTATCCCTTTTAAGCAATTCTTAAATCTCTATGTTAATATTTACTTAAACCTTTGAAATCATCGCTGTTCATCATACCATCATTCATGATCGGCCATGCATTAAATCTCACCAAGAGTTAACAATAAGCTAATTTCGGATAGAGAATTGGACGGAATTTTCAAAAGAACTTTAATGACAAAAAAATAAATAACATACTTCGACACAGACTAAAAGCTTGTTCAATAAAAACGGTAATTGCTCAACACACTTTATGCGGGCCGCCCGTGAAACTTGGAGAATGTTTTGAAAAACCTAGGTTATCTCACCCGAGGTGTGAGGAGGCTTCGTTAGGCGTCATTCTTTTGAAACATTGTAAATTACACAAATTACAAAAGTATTTACTTTTTTACAACCTTCGGATACTTTATTACCTGAAGTATTCTTTGTCAAAATGGAATTTGAATCGCAAGTAACAATAGCATCTGCTTTAATGGACTTTTTATGTTCTGAACTATGTAAAGCTGGCCATTATAGTGACAATGAAACACTGTTTAATTTGGCAGACATATTTATTTATACTTTTTAAAGTTCAGCTCCGTCATTTATAGCAAGTAATTTATTATTTACAAAGTCGAGTGAAGGTACGAAATTAATCACAAAAATAAATAAATTTAATTAAGGACCTAACTTACATTCTATTCAGATTTTGGTCATCAAAAAACCAAAATATTTTTGTTTCAAGCACAAAAGTAATTTTGGCCTTTTTATGTCTTTTCACTACTAGACAAACTAAAATTACTTTAAGTACATGTTTAAAGCTAACATCAACTTTAAACAAATATGACTACATCGTGATTTATAGTAATTACAGCAAAGTTTACTCAAGTCTGATCTACTTCTAGTTATAACAACTTTATCATAATATAGGCTTCGTGAATAATTTTTGGGCGTTGTTATTTTTTCTTTTAACTCAAGTAATGTAATTTAACCTGTATATTAATTGCTCCTATTTACGACAAAGTAAGTCAGAATGATCAAATTCGCATCACAATATCGTACGATTCCATGTGATGCTCTTACATTGCAGTAGGCGTAGTATACTTACACAAACTGGAGAGGTTTTTTGCGTAAGTTTAATGTACAGACACGATAATGTAAATCACCAAACGATATCTTTTAATATAATATGTATCTGTTGAGTGTCAAGAAAAATATATTTTCTCTGTAGTTTTTACAATAATGTTTTGAATATTTACACGTACATACAAGTATTTATTGCTGAAGAAGACATCGTAAATTTTATTTTAATGAAATACTGCCCTATTGATATTTTGATAAGGGATTTACCTGATTTACTTCAAATTTCAATAGGACAGAAAAGTCATCATAAGACTTGCATTATATTTAAAATTATCTAATAACCACGTTTAACTTAACGTTTATAAGGACTAGTTGTAAAAATAGTTCTAAATATTTAGTGACAACTTTATAAAACATGGCTCCAAAAAGCAATATTTTTCGCAGTGATGAAAGTAAGACGTCCAACATTGAATCAATACATGAATTACTATCTTATGTACATACATGCCGTATAAATCCATCACTATTTTAGAAAATTATGTTTTACTATTTTGCTCTTAACATATTTACATCCTAATGTATCTGGTGTTGACCTTACTGTGTTTTCATAAATATATTTATAAGTGTATAATGTTTTCAATTTACAATCGCCTAATTCTACATACAAAAATTCACAATATTAGGTAATTTTATTACAACAGCTATACAATGAGTTCTGTAAGTTCATCGGAATAATTTAAATCACAAAAACAAAGTCTTACCGAGAAAGATCATCATTTCACAAGTCCGATTATATTCACATATGTAGTATCACAAACGGGTCTCCATTCAATCACAAACCGACACTTTCTTTGTAACGCGAAATTTTTCGTCCATACGTTTAGGAACTGAAGGCGCGGTCATCCACAGACAGCATGTCAAAGCTGTGACGTCACACGATGACATCACGAGACGCGGCCTCGTTCGTTGGTGTTTCTGGAGCCAAAACTGGCTGGAAACAATGCGACGCAGGTACAAAATCTTCCACTAGCTTCCTCTTGAGAACAGAAGATGATCCCACATATACGTTGGTACCAGGAAAAGTGCCTCGCCGTCTACGTCTCCAAACAACGGCAGCTAGAACAGCCAGGCCAAAGGCGATCATAGCTGATAGGCAACCTAATACTAGTTCTGAGTCAGGAACTCGTTCAGCTACGCGTTCTCCTCGCATAGAGCTCACCAAAACTGACATCAGACGGTCGCCATCGCTTACTTGAACGTCTTGAACGCTTTCAGTTGACACCCGCTGAGCCCGACTCGTGTCAATTGTCATAGTCTCGGACCTTTCGTTGTCAACGCCTGGAGTGCGCGACACTAGCTCCACTTGAATATGATAAATTGTGTCAGGCCACAGCGATAAAGTAACTCGAGTGGAATCTGTGAAAAGATTTCCTTTCAGACCGCCTCCAT
This sequence comes from Ethmia dodecea, assembly GCA_963855545.1. NCBI lineage: Eukaryota > Metazoa > Arthropoda > Insecta > Lepidoptera > Depressariidae > Ethmia > Ethmia dodecea. Next base: position 7,293,819 of record OY979452.1, read on the forward strand.
CGACTTCCCAAGTTACGAGATATACACCGCGTGCTATTCTCGGCTCCCAAGCGATTTCCCCGATAACAAGCACTTTTTGGTGAATCAGCGATATCTCTTTCAGGGTCCATTTGTGTTCGTCATGGTTTGAGGTGTTGGCATCGTGAGCTACCCAGGTCTCATCTGGGCTGTAGATCGTGACTAGGCCTTGTGGATCTACAACGAGGACACGAAGTAGTGCTCCTTCATTGTTGGATGGTACTCTCGTAGCTAGTGCTTGGGTTTGTATGATTTGGCGCCATGGGCCGTCAGCTGCGCGTCGCATGACTACGTAGACGAGGGGTGCGGGGCGGGAGGCGGCGCGGGGAGCAGGGGGTGGCCACCGGGCTAATGCTCCACTCACACGCATGACTCCTTCCCCCTTAGTGTGGATGACAGGCTGCGTCTGCGCTGCACGTGCAGCTTCTGAATGGAATTCGCAAGCCACCTTGCAGCCGGGGAACTGCAAACAATAGGAAAATTCAGTATTCTAAATACCTAGAGTTTTGATTATGATTCAGGTTAAAGTAGTCATATAAATAACTTACACAAATGTCCTTTTCGTCGCACACTGCTCCCCATACTTGATAATTCGATTGGAGTAGTTCACAATTTTCCCAACACTGCAACAAAACATATGGTCAGACTCATAAAAATCTAAATTATCTTCATAACTTGTCGCAATTAGAGTAGTAATTTGAACGTCTTCATGATTTATTACGAGCTGGTCATTACAATATAACTGCTTATACATTAACAAACCGATTTAGCTATAGCTGTGGCTATAGTATAGCACATTGTCTTCAAAATATGTGATCAAATTTGTCAGTGCTATCAAGCGGTGACTTAAGAGATACAATCATAATATTATTACTTTCATATTTAGGCCAAGCTCGTTTCGATGAAAAACACATAAGATAGACTGACTAGAACAGATATTAAGTTGATTGTAGCCTGACTTGTTTTCCTTATGAATTATGCCTTTAGGCGGAGTACGTCATTTTCTTTACCAGTCACTTTCTATATCAGGTAAATAAATGTAAGACTAATTTAGGAAAGATACTCGTAAAAATTAAGAAATATATTCATATTATCAAGAAGTTGGAGCCTCGGTTACCTTGTCAATAGAGTATTTTATTTAATTAACAAGAATGAATTACCGTAATCTCAAGTTAATAAATATTGAAAATGAGATAAATCAATCATATTTAATCTACATAATTTCAAATCTTGTCTACGATTGTACACTAATATTGGATCAATGTAAGTATATTTTTGAAGAAGTTCCCCTTATACTGATCCGATTCTGAAAATTCTTTCACTTATAGAAAGCTGCACTATTTCCTATTACAATATACTGACGCAGGTAAAACCACAGCGCACCACTAGTTATGAAAATAAAGCATTAAAGACGCCCACCGTCCATCCAAATTTCCTTTGAAAATGTTCGAATACAGCATTTGTCATTGGAAACATTAGTTAAGAGTTGACGTTAACTTGACGCCGCTTGCGCCTCGGTAAGCTTTAATAATTATAACAACCAGCCAGCTACGTTATTAATTACGGGTATTGACAAAACGTCCCGTTCTCCGGATTTCTCTTAGCCTTTGATGTGGATATTGGAATTTTATAAGTCTTATTAATTTGTTACTGGCAGTTTGCTTTAAAAATAGTAGGATGCTACTTCAAAATTTGCATTGGAGTTCTGGTACATGTTTCATCATATACAGAGTAGGACGAAGTCGAGGGCATAAGCTAATTAATTTATAAATTGGTAAAGAGTTTGGAATGTTCATGGGAGGTAATCTTAGGAATTACTCGTTCTGAAAAATCGTTCAGTTACAAGATTTTTATAATATTTGGAAGTATGAAATACAAAAAAAATACAGTAACTGTGGCTTTAAACACTAAACATTTTTTTTAAAGTTCCAATAAAATTCGCTCCTCTATCTAGATTCATTTAAAGAAAAAATAAGTAACTTGAAACATGAGTTTCATATAAGAATCGTTCCGTACAGTAGTATTTTCTGTTATAAAAAGTGAAGTATTTAAACCTCATGATATTATGCTCTTTCCTCTGATTAACTTAGGTATTTTACATCGTAAAAAAGGTAAAGTCAGTGGTTATTACTTTAGAAATTACAAATAATAGTTCGGTTTATAGCTTTGAGAAAATAATGGAGGTCGTCTTTATTCTGCTGCACTACTATTCATTTACTACTTCATTTTTAGTTGGAAAAGCGTAATAATAATAATAATATTTTTTTGAAACAATGCACACACGGAAATTTGGTCCTTAACTAGGCAGAGTGGGTATTTATTTAGGTAAATGTGGATATTTCCAGAAATTGAATACCTCTGTCTACCACCTCGGGGATAAAAGGCGTGAGTATTTTTTTTATTTTAGACAGAGTTCGTACTATGGGTACAAGACAAATGTTAAACATACTTAAATAAATATTTAACACCCATTCACGAGGCCAACCGACATGTTCATGTACACAAATGTTGGCCCCGAGTTAGAATCGAACCCAAGAAGGCAGTAGGTACCCTAACAACTGAGCTAACAGGCCTGTAGTAATTGAATTTTTTTTTCATTATAATAAATTAATGGGTAATTAAAGAGCAGTGATAGCCCGGACGGTTAAAGAGCCGGCCGAAAATCAGTGAGGCTCGGGTTCAAATCCTGGCATGTACTAATGAGTTTTTCAAAAACTTACGTACATATTTATCACTAGCTCGACGGTGAAGGAAAACATCGTGAGGAAACCCACAGGTCCCAGAATTAATTCTGAGACATGTTGTAAACAGACCCGGTCCGGCGATGGGCTCACCACCTATCACGCTTAGGGGTCCAATGTATCTCGTGAAATGTGGGTATATCCAGTAATGGAATACCTCTGCCTACCCCCTCGGGGATGAAAGGCGTGAGATTATATTATTATTATTATATTAAATTAATGGGTCACAAATCACAATTTGCATAGTGTTGTAATAAAATTAAATTAGGATTCCCTGATTACGCTTGTAACATCATAGCAAATTTTAAAATAATTGTACTATAAAAAAAGTCTTCTGCCCTTTTCTCAGCAGTGACACAGAACATAACAATGCTTTGAAAACGCTTGTTATAACCGAAAATTATGAGATGTTAATACTATGCTTCCTGATAATTATGAAAATTGCCTTGTGCCAAGTGTCTAAGGTAATTGAAATTATGCGAAAGAAAAGATCCACCTCAGAAATACAATTTCTCAAAGACTTCCTCATAACGTGTTCCACCGAGGTGGTGATAAATATGTTAGAAGTGACCGATCCAAGTTGATATACTCACCATAAAACAGTCGGGGCCTTGCAAGCACGACGACTCCCCGCTAGGCCGAGGCGCCGCGAACTGCGAACAAACAACCAAACTGTCAGTCAAAGAACAACAGAACAGCATTGGACCTTTTTTGTAGTTTTAAATTAATTGAATCTAGAGTCAAAGGTCACTAGCTTAATATTAGCAATAACGATGTATTTATTATTCTTCCCTTTTTAAATTTAATAAAATATTATAAAATTGACAATAATGTAAGCAATAACCGTTGTGATAGCGAGCCCGCCTCTCTAGGCCCGGTTTTGATTATTGACAAGGACCAACAACTTTTGCAAAAACTATTTATCACTAATTATTTTACAGTAAGTAAGTACTCTATTGACTAGCCACCTATAAGGTCTAGGCGCTACACCTGATGGAAAGAAATGTTTCCCGGGTTATTTTGGACCTGGTTTTCATCCCCGTTACCACCAGGTTAAGCATTTACCCAAAATGCCCAATAATAAAATGGGGTATTACACTATTCTGGCGGCAAGAGGATAGATACTTCCCATCCAAGAATAGAATACCTCTAACCTCTCCAAAGATAGGACATGAGGGTAAGTAACTCAAAGGATCCGTAAGTTATTCATGATCATTACTAATTTTCTTGGTGAAACGTATATTGCTAATTTCCTAATGGTTCTATATTTGAAATTTTATCCCTTCATGTTTATCCGTTTTTTTTTAAATCCAATAACCTAATTATTCAACGGCATAATATACTTAGTTGATAAAATAAACGACGATACCATTATTATAATATTCAACTGGTACTATTATGGCGTTGGTCTAGTATGATAGTTGCTAGAGGTAGTATAATAAGATATATTGTCGACATCGTGAATATAATTTTATGCCGCAAAGCTTTCAGAGGAAATGAGTTGAACCTAATATGGTAACTAATTTCCAGTAAATAATACAGGATGTGCATAGCAGTCAAATGTTTCTGTTGTAAAATAAGTGTACCTCTAGAATGATTTACAAATTATTTGAATTGTTATGAAATGGCATGATTCAAGTACATTAGGTATTTAAAAAACTGACAGCGTGCAAAAAGCTCTAAGTAAATGTTTTTAATTAAAACATGAACCTCTTTCTGATACAGTATGGTAAAATTGAATGAAAATGAAATTAATCTAATGACACCTCATTAAAATCTGTCAACCTATTTAGAAAGGCGGTATCGAAAAAAAATGACTCACAGTCATACATGACCTATCTGGCGCAGTCGAGTAAAAAATGAAAATTAGTACTCCTACGCTAGACAGAAGCCGGTTTTGTGTTTACGAATAATGGAAATCGTTAAGCCATGCTACTCTTGGGTGGCTTGGAAAATTCAGACAGGTGGGCACTAGCCTAACACTTTCTCCAAATCCGCGGTGACCTCGCGAGGTAGGTTATGGTCAATCATTCTCTTATCTCTATCGGTATGTAGCTAAGCAGTGGACTGTTATGGGTTTTTTATAATGCTGAAAGCTAGAATGGCATCTGTATAAGTATAGGCACCTATATCTTTTGCTTTTATATCTTTAGTCGGATTGCAACAATACCATCAAAAAGCTATTCAGCCTTAATTAACGCTTTAACATTGCACTTAACTCCGAAACCCAATATAAAAAGGGACGTTTAATTATTCGTTCGAGCACCAATACATTACTCGTTATCTCAGCTGAGAGGGTTTTATGCCGAAACTAAAAAAGAAGAAGAAAATAAATGTTCGAATCGAGCAACCAGTTTAATGTATTTGATAAAACTGACAGGCATCTGCTTACCGTCGGTCGGTCGGCAGCTTTAATTGCCTGATATGCCAATGGGGACATATTATTGGGATGTAGCCACAGCTGTAGCTCAAACGACTGGTACTTTCAACCCGTTACCACGTTTTAGTCTTTCTGTGATTTTTTCTTACTTATACTTTATATATCTGAATTCTTGTGTGGCATAGGTCAAGGACCCTGCAAGGACGTAGAATAATGAAATAAATATTGGTTAATGAAATATTATAACAGTCTCAATCAACAAAATATATCACTACTATTATAGTTACTACTACACTTTTTTTATACACATACATATTTAAAAACGTGACAAAATTAGAAGGTAAAAAACTGTTCTTGTTCTTACCACTTGAGATCTTATTATTGTGACTTGAGGTGTAAATGTTTAGTTCGTAAAAAAAAATAGTATATTGGTATATTATATTCTTTCGTCGAGATCAATACAATAAAATATTGGTCAAATAGCAGTTCAGTATATTTATTAGTAACAAAAATAAACTCCAATCAGAAATCGGAATCAAAATGTCAACAATTCTAATAACAAAGTTTGCTAAATATCATTTTATACAACATACCTACTCGTAAAAAGAAAAATGCATTTTTAATGCCAAGCGGTATTATTCTGAATACAAATAGAAAATTTGCTTACACTCGTATTATATTTGACAAGACCGAAATAGATAATTAAAATAATTTGTAAACCAAGTGGAGACTTTATCAAAATAAATTTAGCGTGAAGATACCTTTACAGACCTCTCCAGTGAATGGATTTAAAGTATAAATATTTATGTATCAACGCCAAAAGTTAATATTACAACGATTTTTAATTTATTGGTCGTGCGCAAAATATTCATATTAAGGATCATACTAACACATTAATGCGATAGGTATGTTAACAATTACAATACAGCAAGTTAAAATCATTTCAATAATCATCCTCTTACAAAAAGTATATTATAGCTTGAAGCGTAACTTTTCAAAGTTATTTTCGTCAAGCTCCATTGTGTACAACTCAATATTCCAAAGAAAGCAAGGAGTTGTGTTATGTGTGAAGGTTTGGGGTCATCAAAGATGTTTTGTTACGCATAGTGGTCTATTATTCTAAACCATTTCTCGAGCACTTAGCAAAGTACCACAATGCATTAGAAAGCAGGTAGCATAAACAAAGAGTGTCGAGAAAACACAAAATTACTCTTTTAGGTCACTATCATTGCGGCTAATGATGCCAATCTCTGGAGGGGCCATCAAACGACTCCGGCCGTCCACCCGTTATTAGATGTAATCATCGTAATTTTTCACACAATTTGTTTTTTGTCGACCGCGATACGTCTTAGAAGTGTTATTTCACGTCAGCTAATGACAACAAAAAACTCAACGCTCCGTATGTTAAGCAAGTACATGTAAGTATCTTTAAAAATCAACAGTTGAACTAAACATAACGACAATTAGCTAAACATCGTTAGCTGAAAAGTTCGGAGACTTGATTTTAAATAGAAAAAGTTAAAGAACCAAATTCTACTTTCGATAGTCCAAATACGCCTACAAAACACTTAACCAATTCAATTATTAGAAGTATTGTATCGCTCGCTACGTCTCGAAGACTTTGAAATATGAAAGTTAAACAAAACAAAACGAGTGAATGTTGGTACTTCGGCAACTGCAAAGGGAAGTGAGTGAATAATGATGAATGACGGTGATTGAAAACACAGGCTGTGGAGTGGTCTCGTATTTGTGTTAGATGCCGCCGCAGATTACCCTTTTGTTAATCAAACAACGTTTATTGAATATTATTTAATTAATCTTTCGTGTTTGACTTTGGGTGCCATTTTATAGAAAGTGGAAAAGAAAGGTTTATCGCTCGTGTAAATATTTAGGCTGTTTAAGTTAGGAATAATCCCAATTCTGTTCGTCTGTTGTCTTTTCTCGGCTAAACAGTGATTTGATCTCGATGAAATTTGGTAGGATGAAAGTGTATTTTTATTATCCCGGATAACATATACTTTCTATGGGATGCAAAAGCCTAAAGTGTACGCGGACGGTGTCCAGCTAGTGAACCTATAAGTATAATGGAAGACTGAATATACCTACTCGTAATATAAGTAAATGTAAGCGTATGATACCTACACAACGGCCAATCTTTATAACAGATGAGTCATAATTATATGTTAAATTGTATAGATAATTGAGACTTGACGGTTTCGTTTTTGGGGCAACCAAGGATCTTACATACCAATACTTAAAAGTTTACAAAATCCATTAAAGTTAATCGTCCATAAGCCGGGCCACGGGCTGGGCAAGAACTAATCGATCGATGGGCACACACGTGGTCGTTTATAATCAATCCATCAGCGTTTATGTAACGGGTAACTACCGATGATCTTCATTTATCATTTTGTTTTGTGGGTAGCGAGCGAGCGCTCTTGGGGGTCACCAGAGGCTTGCATGGAATAATGCCCACATTCACAAAATCATCATACATTATACTTACTACTATTTACTGGCTCAGTCTGGAATCTAGGATCAAAACTCTTTTGTGGATCATAAAGATTAGGTACAAACAAAGTAGAAAGTACATACTTAACAATAAATCAATATCCTTATATTTTTAAGTTATGAACACATGCCTCAGTGATCTAAGGTAGCTACCTATAAAAACCGTGCACAATTTCCATCAATTAAATGCTATCAAAAATTGCAATCTTATCAAGAACAATAAACAATGGTGAGTGCGACATTTACATGTAACAGATAGAGAGTGAAGCAAAAACATTAAACACCTAACAACCTCTTTCAGAGAAAGGAGCAAAAACAGCATGAATTATGATTTCGCATAAAGATAAAATACAATCTAAGCTAGCGCGCCAAATGGCGAAGAAAAAATGTAATTTTCTTGGGAGAACAGAGACCGCGTCTGGGAAGCGGAGTAAGAAATAGCTGAGTGGCTCGTGCATGATGCGGGTAATAATAGAAATGGCTACCTGTGCAAAAGTGCTTATTAAGTAACATCCTCACGACATAAATACGTCCTTGATTGATCTGATATTGAAACATCTAGCCGCGTATTAAGTAATTGATGCTTTTAAAAATGGTAAATTTAAAAATGTTACCACAGCTTTTAATAGCTTGTCTTGTAGTAGGATTTATCAAAACAAAAGGAAGTCAAATTACGCAAGACAGAGACGCAGTAACACAATGGCTGCAAACACAAGTCTAGAGTAACTTCGGTAAATACAATTTAATGACGCCGCCAGTTGTTCCAACATAAAATCTCACAGACTGTAGTGTAGCAACGTTACACTGCAAATATGTGCCCAGTGTTCGTAAGTTTTTATTTTATTTGATCTGTTTTGAAGTAAACTGTATTACTTGGCTGTTTTTACAAGTAGGTAAGTATGATTTGAATATAAGTTCTTTTATTGTAAAATAAATGTAGTAGTATATTATTTATTCCCGAAAACATAAAGTCTTAGACAATAATAAGCCATATTTCGATTTTCTTTTTTAATATAAGACCGCCCATTGCGGTTTTTGAAATGATTGTGTCACTTATTGCATATTTTTATTGGTGTACAATAAAGGGATGTTAGTTGTTACCTACTTAGTTACTTACTTATAAAATACAATTAATTTAAAATACTGTCGTACTTACAGACTTTCAGACTAAATTAATATGACGAAAAATAGCATCATGATACTTTAGTTACAGACACAAAGAATAACAAAATGTTTATTGGATATATAGGTACCTACCTATAGTTAATGTAAGAGTACCTCCTTACAATATACTTGTCCAATAAATATCCGTATCTTGTTTAATCTCACGAAAGAAACCGCCCGACCAAAAAGTACAGGCTTAAAATACTTTGTATTTGTATCTTTAGTGCAAAATCATGAGCGTGTCACAACTCATAATAAACGATTAATGAAAAATATGTCCCTGTTGGCAATAAAAGATGGCATCGACATCATTAGGTCCCGAGACCATGATATGAATTTTTCATGAAATATGGTCTCGTATAGCTCACGTTTATTACGGGTAGAGAATCAACGTATTATTTTCAACGATTCCTTTCTTTGGACGAGTTTTTGCGGTCGTTTGACAGAACTCAACAATTTTATCTCGACTTTAGAACAAGGCTATAAAACTGTCTTTCAATGTCTTTGGAAACGTGAGCCAGAATTCATTAAGACTATTAAGCAGACCACCATTATAAAGATAACATTTTTATGCTGCCTGTGGATTACAATCTCTAGGTATAATATTTTCTAGGTAGAAACTGAAATTAAATAATATGGCCAGTTTAAAACGTAAACTTAGCTAAGTGTTGACCAATTTACTTATTATGAACGCATCCTGCCAATTTACTTTATTGATGTTATATTATAGTATCATTAACTTTTTATATCCAATGCCTTTCTGACCGACCGCCTATAATTATGATACGAGACTATAGTCCTTAAACTATTTTTAGATCATTATAGCACTATACGCTCTAAAATCTCCAATAATATAAGGGTAATATAATATGTTAAGGGCACAATATCTTGATTAATACTAGTCATAAATTAAATTTTCCACTTTATATAATAGTTCGATTAACCCACTATCTTTAAAAAGTAAAATATATTCAGTGAGTAATTACGTATGGAAAATAAAATTGTTCCCGATTTAGCTTACATTTATAGCCAAGTCCTGAATTTCAATGGAATCTTCGCTAAATTGTAAGGGTCGATGCCTTTTACATTCGAATAGGCACAATGTCACCCGTTACGGACCAAAAGTAGCCAATGTAAAGCTGAATTAAATCAAGCTGCCACGTCCAATGATATAAATGGTCACAAACACACTCCAAATTTGATCATGCGGCGAATAAATTAAATGGGAACACAATCAAGGATTAAATTACTGCTTCATTCTACCTCCCACGCGACTGGCGTTGCAACACATATGCGACACTTCCCCGCAGCCGGTCGGCGTTATGTATGTAGGTGCCTTAACATATAATATTGTGGCACATTGTGCGGCTTGGCGACCGCATATAAATGCGCCGAGAGCAAATAAAACGGTGCTATAATTTCAAATCATACGGACAGAGAATGGGTGTGGACGGCGCTCTCATTGTGTGGAAATGATGTAACCGCTATTAAAAGTGTGGGCTGTATCCCTTGAATATTTCTTACGAAGACGTAGGGTCATATCGGTATTTTATATCTCGACGGAGACAATAGCATACATTTCCAACAAGAAAACTGGCTCTGTACGCTAAGTGCCATGGACCAGCATTCCAATATTTGCCTCGATATTGCCTACTGGTCACAGTCTACGATTATGTTATTAACTCAAGCACCTCATAAATTGGAAATACGATAGCCACGAAATTGCGTTTGAATGTGGCTAATATAATGAGTCATGCTTTCAAAAAATATTTTAGAATAAATTATCCGCCGAGAATACATCCGAAACTTATTTTTATAGGTGACAGACGTAACATATTCTGTCAGAGAAGAAACAACGGCGATAAATTTCGATACTTTATGTAAAATAAAACGGTCAGTTTAATGGCATAATAAAACGTTTTGGAATTAGTAGCATACAGAAACAATATTTCGTCTTTGCTATAAAATGTTTAATTTATTTGATTTCCAATTTATTACAGATTTATTTGGGTACATAGTATCATTAATCAAACACAAACGACAGTGTATAAAAACTTAGGATGATCAATATACATCTCCAGTACTATTTTATTATAAGAACCAGTTTTAGCGATATATACGAGTATATATATTTGCCTATGAAAATGTACGAACACAGCGAGCCCAAAATTTCTTAATCCTTGAGAGTTGCCACATGCCAAGTCTATTTTGTTTCGAATCCCAGTCACAAATCCGTTCCCCCTTTACGATAGACGTGTAAAGGATTACGAGAACTATTATGTTCTATTTGGTTTCGGAGAACACAGGAACTCTCATTCTATGCTCCGATTTTCTATTTAATTTTGGAACCAAGAGTTTGATTCCACCAGAATCCATGATTAACTGAGGTAGAACACTTCCGTTAACTAAATTGTTATTGACAACTTTTCGATATCGGCTAAAGTATTTTTTGTTGCAAACCGCGAAATTTCGACGAAATCTGTCAAACATGAAGGACAATCTCGTATCCGTTAGGGATAATTTTATTCATCTCTGTCCCCTTCTATCCAACCATATTATGGGCTGCATCTTTCTCTGTCTGGCAGACCTTGTCGGTTTTTGTGAGTCTCAGAAGTTCTCTGGACCATGCGACAGATGTGCGCTTGGTTGCGGTTACTAACGAAGCATGTGTCAATCGGGATAATCAATCAAATCTCGATTGTTTGACCACTGACTGTATTTTACAATTTGAATACCGAAATTAAAAAGATGTTCTAGACGGGGAGCCATCCAAGTTCATATTCGATATGAACGAATTCTTCTTTCCTACAATATCGACTTAATTTTTTAGAGAAAGTGCGAGGACCGATTGACTTCGGATTTTTTATTCCCGAACGCGGACTAAGTCGGGAGCAAGATAATAAAAAAAGATAATAATGTCATATTAATTTCTTAAGTATATAGTTTAAAAGTACACTCTACTAAGATTTCAGATTGGAAATTTTGCATACGTGTCTTGGTAAAAACGAAGTTTGCATGGAAAACACGTAAGCTAGATTGTCTCAGCTTGGAGCTATTCAAGATAAAGCGAGCTTCCAGATCCAAGTCTGGGGTAATGTGTAGAATGCAGTCCCGATGCAAGGACCGTTACGAAACGATATCGACACCGAATCCGATTGCCGCAATGCGAAAATTATCCGCAACCGGTACCAGCACAACTGTTGGTACAGAGGCGTAAAGAGGCCTTAGAAAATGGTTATGTTTGCTATGTATCTGATTTAGCTCGTGACATGTCGTTTATATCGCTTACTGTTCACTCGGCTTATTTCTGTTTATGGTTATTGAATGTAAAATATTATTCAACTCGGATTGTATCTGTAGGCTCAAAATATTATCCTGGAAATACGTAGATAGTATTATTCTTGATATCGTATCTGTAAGTTGGCAACAGATTACGCTTGTAAGGACCATGAAGTTAAGTTCAGGAAGGTAACTGCGTTTCAAGACTCGTTACAAACTTTGTCATTTTAGGGCACGTCAGAGCTGTAAATACTTATCTAAGAAGTTATAAGACTTAGATTATCTAAGGGCGTTTAAGAAATAAGATACGGAGAGCAACCTTTAGTCAGTAGTATGGATTTCGTTCACGAGTGTACCTATCGATCTAAAACGTGAACAATGGAGATATCATTAGCTCGAACCGAAAGTACAGTTGCACGAAACACTTACCGATCGCTCAATCTGAAGACATTTCCTTGATCGAGATCTGTAATGTGATGAGAAACGGCAGAATGCGGCGCCACATCAAATCCCATAATTCTTTAATGAGATTAACTGTGCTTCACTTTTATTTTTGAAACTAATCTAGAGCGCACGAGTATTTTTTTACGAGAGCGTTTACGACCGCGGCAGGGCTTACGTTTATCAAAGCCGTATTTCAAAAGCATAAAATAAGAAGAGCAATTAAAGGGTTCATAACCGAGAAAGTAAATGGCCGCATTCTCTTACAAATATTTATATAGGCGGGCAAGCAAACAGTAGCGTTAAAAGCAAAGACATGCGTTTAATCCAAGACAAACAGGCTGAAAGAATTACACGAGAGGGACACAAACACCATAAAGGCCTCTCTCTCCCTAAGGGTAAACAGGAGAGCATCGTACGTAAGTGAGGTAATCCCGCCGTATAGTCGGCACTAGCCCTCTTAAGGCAGGGTGCCGCGATTGTAAATGTAAATGGCTTACTTAGAAACTTTCAAGCGAATTAACTTGCAATCTGCATATGCATGACAAGGCATTAAGTAGTTTTATCATGGGCAAGGTTGGTATGTCATTACTCAGCCAAATGGTTTTCATAGTCATGAGCAGAATTCTAATTAATTTTGTCTGTCGATCTGTTTGCTTCAAGTTTATCGGTTACAAGTTGATTACCGTGTTTCTCAATGGCTTATTAATATTCAAATCGCAATACGCAAACACTCTTCATAACGCCTCATAATTTCAGATTGAAATTGATTACCAACTTCATTTAAATTCAACTCCTGTACATAAAACATTACAAAAACAACATGTGTTTGATTCCCTTCTCCTTAACGGACTAGCATCCACGGGATTGTAAAAGTGGGCGTACATAGTAGACACTTTGGTACTTTAGTTTTGCCGCTAATTGTGACTCCTCCTGCGTTAGCAATGCTCAGGAACCGGGAACTAGTGTGAATACGAAACTACTGGTGCGAGGGGAAACTGTGCCTTTCCGTGCGTTTGTCGCTTATTCCCCTCGCACTCTGATTCTAGCCATTAGGTGTATGAGAAATAGGTATCTTTTGTGTAATTTTAAGGTATAAAACAAAACATAACGTATCGCCCCTTAACTTACTTAAATTTTTACTTTTGGGTATAAATTTAATACACAGGTATTATTTTAATGCGTTTAGTATATTTTGGTATATTTTTGAGGTCTAATTACAAAGTACAATTGAGTAGCTACTAAGTTATTAATCATTTTCAAGTACATAATGTTTAATCGATTTCAAATCGATCTCGGAGTATCCAAGAAGCGTATCGTCGGTAAATAGCTAACATTCATCCATTTAATTTATAGCCAATTATGTTAGTGTTAATCTAAATAAACTGACGCGAAGATAGCACAGGCAACCGTAATAGAACCAACTCTCCTTAGCTCCCTTATTAAACTGCCAGCATGAGTAGGAGCTAACAAAACACTAAAGCGTTATCGAAGACTGAACGTTTGAAATAACCCGGTTTATTTACCAACGAGCCTCGATATTGCAGCCGCGATGACAAGTACACGAGTATTTGATTTATACTATTGAATGCTATTGGAAAGTGCTTAGAATTATGGCTCTGAGCATAGTCTTTAATTTTGCTTATTGAAATGACATCCAAATGAAGATTAATAAGGATTTATGTTCGCAAATACAGAATGAGGTCTCCCGTTGCCACCAATGTCACTTCTTATGGTTACTTTAAAGTATCATAGTACATTAGCCATTCAGCTGTCCGTCTCGGCGTTTGTTCTTCAATCTACTTAAGTGAACTTTAATTTATTACAGCGAGACTAAAGTATAAAAGCCGAGCGCCATTCAAGTATTGTCAACCTGCGACATGGACAGTTTGAGTTAAAATGATTTCAGCGGCGAACTTTAAAATGACTAAGTTCTCGAAGCAACTAAAAACTCAGAAGAAGCCAGATGCTGCAGACAGTTGGAAACAACTGGCTCGAGTTTCTTTATAAAAAGTTAGCTTTTAAAACCCGTGGCTATAAATCAATAGAGTGAAGTTTCAAGGAAGTAGAATCGTAAGGCGGATATTTACGGTGATGGTACATCCCGGCTCGCTTCATGATAAATCTTTGAAGCCAGAACGCCCGGAGTGTAGACAGAACCCTAAGTTAGGAGAGATGATATCTCCTTGACCTTTGTTGTTATAATTTACTTTAAACAATAAAAGGTGTCCTATATTGTTAAATGTTGTATATTTTGGTGCATATGCACATAAGAATGTTTATAATAAATTAACTGTTATATTCAGGTATTTTATCAATATACTTGTATAGCCTATAGCGGTACTGGTCGTAGCTGACTTTATGGAAGTGCTAATCACAAGGGAAGGTGGAATTCGCTCTCCCGCTGAGTTACGGCGCTGAAAAGCGGAATAGCTGACCCAGAAATCTCAGACTATTTGTCTTAAACTTGTCGCGTAATACAAAACAGACGAAGTTTGCTTTCACTGCGGAAAGATTGATGTAGACGAAAGATCAAAGTGTTCTCTACTTCAAACGGTACAGAAAAAATTCAATTGTTGTTTCTTCATTGTCTTTGAAAGCAAAGTATGAAGAAATCTTGACTTTATTTACCAATAACACTCAAACATTTAGACACGCTGAGCTAGTTGCTAGCAGCTACAAATTAATAAAAAAATAACACGCGGAGGCTTCTATCATCAAGCGAAAACAAATTTTTAAAACTAATCTCAGCTCTAAAACCGGTCCATTGTGCATCGAAAATTACGTAAAGATATCAAAGAAAGGGTTAAGATTTTTTGTGAGATACCGTCATGCTTCGATTGATATCCAATTTACTTGGCAGATGCCGGTGTCCAGCGAGCTACCTGCTCCTTTGTCGCCTGGTCACGCTCGCATCATTCATCTCAGTTTGTCCACGTAATGGCCTATTATTTGTGTACTTTCTAATTAAAATATTCCAACGGGCGACCGAAGTGTATACAGTTTGAAGAGAATAAATTGGAGTGAAAGACCTTTTGCGTCATCTCGATAGCCGTCGCTGAGTCCCGAGAGGGTTTGAACTGTACCTATAATAATATCAGTAAAGCTAAATATCGTCAGTATTCTATACAATAATTACAATACGTTAACACTAAATGTCTATTATTATAGCGTCGGCGCTAAGAAAACACTATTAAATTACGCATAATAGAGTATTTAATTTCATTGAACAAAGAATTTCGTAGACTTATTCTGGAACATTAGAAAAACACAAAGGAAGAGAACCACATTATCTTTACCGAGTCAGACTAGCCACTTAGAACATAAACGCTATTTAATTCAACAAAAACAAAGGCGGCTAAGTAAAGCTTTCCTCTGCCGAGCACTTGTACTTACATTATGTACTTACTTGGCTGTCTTACCCGGGTTTATACTAAGCCAGCTTTCCTAGTTTTAGTAATATAGGATACTCATTTAAATAGTACTCTGGGATATGTTGTCTTGTCATGTCAAATTGCCAAAACAACTTTATTGTTCCTTAACAAAAGCGGAAGCAACTGTTAAACGGGGTCTGGTCCCGTTGGCCTTGTTTTTAGGATGAGGTAAGAAATCATGGTGTTCGGCGATCCTCTAAGCCCTGACCTGATTCTGACGGTTGGTTTATTGAACCCTTTAGGCGGAGTACGTCATTTTCTTTACCAGTCACTTTCTTGAACTCTTCTTTTGTGAGTCCAACTTGCAGTTAGGCACAGTTTCTTTAAACTCTGTCACCATTGCGTTGCTGGTGACACCGTAGGTATTGCACCTTACAATTTTTAGACACTTTAAGTATGTATAGATAAATTTGTTAAGATACAGTGAATGCCTATGCTATGACCCATCAATGTAGTCAAAACATTAAATAAACTGCTACTACAAAGTTAATTGCTGCTATACTAAGAGAAAAAAAATGGACAACAAGAACTAAAATGTTATGTTAACTATAAAGTGGTACAGCATATCTTAAATTCTCGTTACCAATAAAATCCGTTGTGTAGCAGTCTCTAGAATTTAGTACAACTTTTGAGAAAAAAATCAGTATCTCAAAATGGTACTAATACTTTAGTCATTGTAATTTTTTCTCGTTGGACGGGTGCGGGCAATTCCTTCGTTACTTATTTTGATAAAAGTAACTAAGTATACAAAAAATTGTGTCATCACTTAGTCTTGTGTAATAAAACAATAAAATGTACAGCAACAGGAATAAATGAGCGAATGCATCAGCTTGTTGCGCATTTCTTACAAGAACATGCTTCTGCAATTTATGACCGGTATAAAACATAACTCAAAACGGAGAAGGAAATTTCGCAAACTTGTTTCTAACTCAAATGGTTGTTGGAATTTAAGTGACATACACTTTTATGTCAAGCCTGTTCTCGTTCCACTTCGTTTCTAATGTATGGGTGGAGCATCAGACATACAATACATATTTAATAAAACACGTCCCAATGTGATTTATGAATGACCAAATCCGGTGGAAGGTTGATACTTGTATCGTACTCTAAAATCTATATAACTATATATATAAAATGATACACTGACTGACTGATTGGTGATATATCACCTAATAATATAATCAACGCACAGCCTAAACCGCTGCACGCTGGGCCTACAGACTTGAAATTTTGCACTTAGATTATACCTACACAATAGTCATCCACTAAGAAAGGATTTTGCAAAATTCAACCTTTAAGGGGATGAAATTAACATGCGCGAGCAAAGCCGCGGGTAAAAACTAGTATTGTAAAGAAATATTTAGATGGATCCCGAACAGACTGTTCATAAACATAGTTCGTCCTACAAAAAGTCAGAGCCAGACTATAATAAATTCAAGTGGGTCTTTCAGACTTTATATGTAACCGCGACAGCGATAAGTAATTCCATATATTGACTTGTGAAGAATATCTCAGTAGCGTCGGTTATTCCTATGATCCGATATTGCCCCGCTGCCATCCGTAGTCTGGTTCAATGTAGTCTCTGCTTAGCCTGACAAATGGTTGTTGCGTAACGTCATCCCTCTAAATAATTCTTACTTTAATACTGTTTTATTATTTGTATTTAACATTTTACAAAATACATAAATAATTGGATCTCTTAGAAAAAATCTTACAAAAGTTATTCCAAAATATCCAATTTACAGCAAAGTATCATTGAATTTGTATGACATTTAGTTTCAAGACTCGTTAATATTTGACTTTTCCACGTAACTAAAAGGTTGCTATAAAATCGATAAGACGTTTTTAAAACCCGTGTGCTATTTATTGCATATTTTTATTGGTGTAAAAATAAGGGTTGTTACTTCCTTACTTGCTAGAGCTTTTAAATATAGTTGAAAAACGCCTATAAAATCTAATAAACAGTTTAACGACCGCCCGCTAGGAGGTCTTCAGTCGAAAGTTGATAGCAAAACCTTGCTGTTCTAAACAGAACTTCTTACGAATCATCAATCTTCTCAAGTCGCCATTTTGACGAAGGAAAGTGGGCACGAGAAAGGTCAACTTAAAGTGGTCCAGTTTCGTACAGTGTATCGGTTTCGGTATCAAATACAGATGGGACCGAAGATAATGTCGATCAAGTCACGGGAAGAAATATCCCTGAGAATTAATTACTTACAGAGGTAATTCGATTACTTATCGTTCTTGCAGTAGCCATTGTAATCAGGCTGCTTATTACAGATCTAATGAGTTGTACAAGAAACCGTTTTTAGGGTTCGTACCCAATGGGTAAAAACGGGACCCTATTACTAAGACTTCGCTGTCCGTCCGTCCATCTGTCACCAGGCTGTATCTCAAGAACCGCGATAGCCAGACAGTCGAAATGTTCTGTTGCCGCTATAACAACAAATACTAAAATACAAAATAAAATGAATATTTAAGGAGGGCTCCCATACGACAAACGTGTTTTTTTTACTGTTTTTATAGATAATGGTACGGAAACATTCGTGCGCGAGACCGACTTGCACTTGGCCGGTTTTAGGCATTCTTTCCATATGGGTACGATAAGTATACAAACACAGACCATTAATAATGGTCTGTGTATACAAACTAGTGACTTAAAGTGGAAAACATAGTTTTTCAAAACAAAACAAAAGAGTTTTGTAATCGTAACTTTTTTAAAAACAGAAGTAATTTCCATAATTAAGATTATTCAAAAATACACGTTAAAATATAGGCAATCTTTTAAATATGTATCGAATCTAATAAATTGCATACCTAATCTATATATATAAAAGGAGAAGCTAAATCTAAAAATCAAGGCCCAGCCCAAACCGCTGAACATAAAAATATGAAATTTTGTGTGTAGGTTACGTTTATATCGTAGATGCTCGCTAAGAAAGGATTTTACGAAATTTAACCCCAAAGGGGGTGAAAGAGGGGGTTGAAGTTTGTATGGGATAGTGTGATTTCTGCGTGTAGGAGTTTGGTTGTGACCGCCGTCGAAAGCGGACGCACCCAACACGTGCGCTCTGGTCAATACGTCGTCGCCGCCCGCGCCTTTGTTTTCGCACCCCCTTTGTTTCTTCGAAAGTGCGGACTTAGCCGATGCGCTCAACTGCCCGTACGCTGTTGAATCCACGGCAAAAGTAACTATCGTATCTATATTTAATCGTGCCGGCTGCTAAACACCTTATTAAGTTAGATAGTGATAAAGTGTATTCAATAGTGCCTTCACTCGCCAGAGTCACAAAAGTGACAGATTCCTGCCAATACTTCGACACAACAGCACTTCGGCCCGGTGAGATCGCTCCTAATATGTCTTTCCATTTAATTATTACGAATTTTGCGACCCTCTGTTAAAACTAATTGTAATTGATTCAATTTGATGCAAAGGGATTGCACGTCTTAGTATTTTGTCCTTAAAAATGAAAAAATAATCCTAGGAGAGTTCCACTGCACATGCCGGATAGCAGATATGTGCAACAGCGTAACGGTGAAACTACATCAATCAAAACCACAAAATGTCTGTTAGGGTTATATATAACCCAAACAGATATTTTGTAATCTACCTGACCATATAGACTTGCCAAACCTTACCCCAACTACACTACCCCACGCAATTTCTTAAATAATTATACTCTTCAGATAATCCCCACATATTTATCAGATACTCACTCAGCTCCTAAAACGACATTAGGTTTCTTCAAATACCTACTTGCATGAATAAACAATAACCAGGACAACGATCCCATTAGTTTCACACATATTTTTGCCATCAGCTCGTACTGAAATTGTATCTCTAATTGTATGCAGTATAGCTTTATTTTCCTGTTTATAAATAAAATAGGTAAAACACTCCCATCTCTAATATAGGAGGGCATTTTGTGCCGTGCAAATCACGATTAGAACATTCGAATATAACTATTTTAAAAAGCAATTACCTAACAGAGAACCATTTATATCACCAAAAGACACAAAAAAGAACCCGAGCTTTATCTTAAGACCCACTCGGACACATCTGGTGCCCAGCTACACATTCTCCCATTGTCTTAAATATAACACCAAAACGCTCATAAGTCACTGTTATCACCCAAAAATACTATGCAGTATTGTTAAATTCAAAAAGTCCCAAACAAAAGGACACATTGCCCAAACTTTCCCATGAGCAAAATAGCCTTTTTACCAATAAATTTTTACTGCTTAAAAACCTTCCTTTCAGAACAATCGCCTTTTATGGTTCTATTCACAGCCGAAAAGCATGGCTATGCAAAAAAATATCAGGATGCAAAGGAACAGCAACTGCCTCTTTAGAGCCATAGCGTACTAGTTTAACCACTTATTCTGTACTAAATGTGACCACATAGCTATAAGAAGAGATACGTAGAAAAAAATAGCAAGACAAACCCCACATGAGAAATGCAAACAAGTAATCTTGCTCAATCTGCAAAGAACAAGAACTATATAATACACTTTTCTCAACATACCTATATAAATAATCTATACATCGCATATGAGTGGAGAAGAACAGATGTTCCCGTGGCAGCTGCTAAATACCAGCTTATTAACGCTCAAGTTCACCATGTATTCAGGAAACAGCCTTTAATAATTGTTAGACCAAATAACCCAGATGATATGATAAAAATCACTATGCAGTCGCATAAATCATAGTGCAAGAATATTAGCCAGTACATATTAATCTCTCCATCTAGACCTGCCTAGCAGCAGCAGCACAACGACAGTAACCATTAAAACCGTAGAATCCAAACAATTGTTACTTGAGGTGATAATAAATAAACGATAATAAACACCAAAAGGCCCAACATACATAATAGCCGCCTCCAGTGAAACAAAGGCGCGAGAAAATAACCTACTTTTAAATTATAACGACACATGTAGGTACTGAATACAACTTCTCAAGCTAACTGTTGATAGAAGTAAAACGGCCAACTATCAAGCCGCCTTCCTTGCCAAAAAATCAACAGACAACCACGCCGCTACGTACGCACGTATGCTGAACGAAGAGTGGAGACAGAAAATAGGTTTTATGTACCAGCTTTGGATATTAGGAAAGCTTTCGACACGGTGAACCCTCAAGCATTGAAAGACATCTTTATGGCAAGGACAAAAAACGCGTAATTCAAGCGTGCATGAACGAATTCAAGCATATGCACTGGTGAGGTCAATAATGACGTCCCCACATCCTTAGAGGAAGAAAAACCCAGCTTTAAACTTACTCAAAAAAAAAAGTTAGTCTCCCGCCAATTCAACTTCCCAAAAACAACATCATTATCCTAGGCAACGATATACCTACACAACTAAAACTAGAGGGTTTGAATATCAACGAAACCCTAACGAACATTCTAATAAGAAACCCTCTGGACAATGGACTCGATTCTACCAGCACGTTGCTTAAAATGCCTAAAGCTAAATTTCTTAAACTTAAAATTAAATTTAGTGAGTCTTAAAAACAACTCTATTCCAGGAACATCAAACTTAGTCAGTTTAGAAGGTATTTTAGCATGATATAAATTGTTTAAATTGAATTGATCTTGTGTTGCAACATAAAAAATATATAATTGAAGGAATAAACGATATTAATAAAAACGTTAAAAATAATTAAATTTATAACTTGTTTGAAATAATTGTTTTTCATTTGTTAATTTTATAACAATTAAAGCGTAATTTTATATAAAAAAAAACGTTTGTCTGTAAAGTCTGTTTACTGACGATAGTTGAACGTGACAACGTCATAAGAAAATACTGATGGAATGGATTGTGCCTCTTTGTCGCTCGTTGCGCGCTCTCGCTTGCACTGGAACGACGCATACGTCACACTTTTTCGGGAATGAAAGCTCTTATAACATTCGGAAGAAAATCCAAAATGCGGTGGCAAACAACTCGAGTAATTTCCTATGGCCTCAAAGCTGCAACTCTACACAAATCAAATAGATCAAAACTAAGGCGCCACGAGCGATTAATACTGAATGATTTACTTCAATAGGTACTCTACAAATCCATCCAAAAAGGAAAAAAAGGGTATGACAACTTGCAAGTCAAAATGATCACCAAACGAATAAATCTTACTACGGGCACATATTTAGGAGCACGGAAGTTCACGGAACCACATATACTTCAAGCAGCCCTCAAATACCGGACCAAGAATTAAAATCGAGAGAGTATCCACTTGGAACGACTCACTAACACATGAAATAGCTTACTACGATAAAAGCTTAATAGACTGAGAAAACTGAAGATGAACAGTGCATAACGTCGTCAACAATATCTACCTACATCATCAAATCACCAGAACGAGACAACTCCAAACTAGCCGAGCACACACACTAGAAGACAAGAAGACATAGAATATCATCAACGCTCATTACCTTACACACATAACCCGTCTTGACCTTATCTCCTATACTGAGCCGAGACTGCATAGCCGGTCGGTTGTGGTCAGCCGGTTGCGGCTAGCTGGCCTTCCTCTCCCATCCCAGAGCGTGTCTTTCCTCACAAACTGCGCCCCCTGGTATACCGGTTTGACCGGGACAGGTTCGTCCTGGCTGGGTGTGGTGCCTCAAGTTCAAGTTCAAGTTCAAGATAGTGTGATTTCTGCGTGTATCAACTTTAAACTTGGCACAAATACTCTTCAAAACAAACTATGAGATATTAGTTCTAAGATTTTTCGAAAATCATCCTCCAAGGGGGTGAAAGTAGGGGTTGAAGTTTGTATGGAAAACCCTCATTTTTGGGTGTATCAATACGAAACTTTGTAAAAATACTCCTCAAAACAAACAACAAGACACCTATTTCTGGATTTTCCGAAAATCACCCCCTAAGGGGGTGAAACAGGGGATAGGAGTTTGTATGGAGATGTGTTGTTTTTTACATCTATCAACTTCAAACTTTACACAAATACTCTTAAAAAAAATTTATGAGACAAGTGTTTTTGGATTTTTCGAAAATCATCCCCTAAAGGGGTGAAAGTAGGGTTTGAAGTTATTATAGAGAAGTGTGGTTTTTTGTGTCTATCAACATAAAAACGCCAAAAAAATAACGTTTGTTGTATGGGAGCCCCTTAAATATTTATTTTATTCTGTTTTGTAGTATTTGTTGTTATAGCGGCAACAGAAATAAATCATCTGTGAAAATTTTAACTGTATAACTATCACGGTTCATGAGATACAGCTTGGTGACAGATGGACAGACAGACGGACGGACAGGGGAGACTTAGTAATAGGATCCCGTTTTACCATTTGGGTATGGAACCCTAAAAACTGGTTAAAAAGAGAAATACGTACTACTCCCAATCGATAATACCTACCTAGAAACTTGAAATATGGTATGTAAGTGTCTTATAATAATATGTCGTTCGCAAACGCTCTATATGAAGGGATTTTTAGAAATTCCCACTGGAACAGGAATTCGGCGCGGGCAACGCCGCTGGGCACAGGCTATTTGCAAAATAATAAGAACCTATCTTATGTTCTGCATTAAGATATATTTACTCTAAGTGCATCCCAAAATGTCGAAACAACAAATGTCCACCCGTGCGAAGCCGGGGCGGGCCGCTAGTTATCTATAAAACAGGATTAATGACAGACGCGAACTGATTCAAAATGGAAATCTCGAATTAACTGAACATATTGAGTTAATCCCTGTATCAGTATCACCGCAACTCCGGAATCACGCGTTATTATTTGACAAACGCTTTAGAATCGAATTGGTGTAGCAAAAAGCCAATTAGAAAGAAGATAAAGGATGAATCGAATGCGTCCACGCACAATGGAATGGCGGTGGACACGTTCCGTACCACGCGAGCATCACAATGCACAAATTATAAACAGTCCACTTGCCTCAATACACGAGCTCACATCACTTCCTGTGCCACCCATTGTCAGTTTTCAATACAATAACTTTTATTGAAATGATCCTACAACGACGTGCTGCTGCCAACAGAATAGAAAGTCTGACACTTTATTTGTGGGTTTGGGTGACATTGTCGAGCGGAGCCAATTTCAATTAGAACGATTTCCGTTTTGTATCGAAAGAATAGCTCGGATATTGCTTTTGAGTTACACATCAACAAAGACGGTCCATTGATTTCTTTTATGGCAAATTTATGTCAGCGCTGTAAAGAATGGACCGTTTAACGTCGAGGTTACAATGAACGTACGCATATAGCAACCGATGATGGAAGATATATTTCCTGTTAAAAATTACCTGCAACAAAGATTTTCACACTTAAGTATAAATTGCGTTTGAGGATTCCCTATGAACATAAATTTTAATGTGCTCTTAAAATTTTAGTACGGCTTTACCTTCCGGGTCCATCACAGAAGTATTTTCTGTTCTACCATAAAATGAGTACATAAGTAATAAAACAACACATATAATTTTCCGTTAGCAAACTTCATTTTATAATTATATGTTAAGTCTATCATTACTAGTTATCTAACCATACGTGTTGCATGTAGGATGCATAATCAATATGTACGCGATGTTGCTACTTAGGAAGTCGTTGCGACTATCGAGTCAGACACGCTGAGGCAGTTGATCATTACGCTGTATAACACATGAAATAACCATTACTACACGTAAAGCGATAATCAAGAGTGGGCGGGTCAATGAACTTGCTCTACCGTTATCTTGGGTCGGAAAACAGAGACACTCGCAGTGGAAGTGGATTAACTGGAAAGGTCAATGAGGGAAGCTAAATTTATTACGAAAACAGCTTTTGTCTGTAACTTCGTCCACGTTCCGGGATGAAAAGTATCATATGTGTCAATCCAGGTTATAAACTATATGTGTCTGAAAAATATCATCGAAATCCGTACAGCCGCTTTTGGGTGATTGAGTACCTAACATACAAACTTTCACATTTTATGATATTAGTAGGATTGAGATGATTTAGTAACTACTTTATTTATAACATTGAGACGATTTAGTAATTACTTTTTTTTCTTATGAATCTCTTCAAATTTCTTTTGTCTTGTTATGTTATCTAAATATGAGAGATTTATCGATAAAAATAAAATTTAGTCAATGGGTTCAATTATTATGTTAAGACTTTGTAAGTCTTTTGCAAAAGGACACCACACAATAGAACTGTAGAGTAATCGCACATTATACAGCTAATAGGCACTTCTGGTTCCGCAAGGTTGTAATCTTTGTAGACACCAGAGACTTTTGGTAAGGATCTAATTTTCATGCGGCATAGCGCCGTGATGTGACCACTAAGGAGATTAGGCACTTGTTACTTCAGCTACGTAGGGCGGATTCTCTTGATAATGTGCCCGGGAACAACCTTTGGGACTAGGATTACTGCTTTAGTGGTTACTTGATACGGTTTGTTTGTATCAGGAACTTCTAAAATACTCGAGAATTATATTACATAGAAGATCGAGGCTATTTTATTGATTCATATCACTGAAGACATTATGACGATAACAAAAAACAACGCAGTAAGAAGTCTATTAGTTAACAATCCTCGTACTTAGGGCGTGCGGTACCCTGCGCGTGACTCTGAATATATCGTGTATCATTGTGCTACAGTGTTGGTTACCAACGAGCATTGTAGCGTGATATTTGGTCAGTAGCCGTAATAGAGAGTCAATGACTTCATCATATTAAATTTATATTGCGAAGCCGCAAGCAATGCATAATTATGCAAATTTAAACACACTAACTACATAAATATCCTCCACTTATATCCCACTAACTAATTACAATAAAACCAGCCCTCAATAATTTATGCAAAAAGAAAACTGCATCCGGCAATGAGAATACTTCATTCCAAACTTAACGTCACATAAAGTTGTGGGCGACGGGACACATTGGAATAAAAACAAAATCTTTTTTTTAATTTAAAGCGAAGACAATGAGCAAACACAGCTGGCGGAATGCAAAACGAAGCCGAGTAAAGAACAAACCCACAAGAGCCGTGACGCCAGCCAAAGCGATCCTCGGTAGCTGAACAGCGAAGTAATTTATGTGGAAACAAAGTGTCAGGGATAAAAGAATTGTCACGTCACGTGCGATAAACGAGGCCCCGGTAAGGGGAAGAATGAGCCGGGTATTCGAGGCAAAGGCCGCGCGACGATCGGCGGAAAAGCTTTTTATTTAGTGTGCAGATAAGTAGGAACGGGACAACGGATGTCTGACGGAGCACGATAGCCCCACCGATACTCGTTACGACATCAGATAAAGTTCGAACCGTCCTCGAGCGACTGAGAAAGGAAACAACCGCTTAAGACGTTATTGTTGTGACTATTGCCCGCCATAAAGTTTATCCAGGAATCCTAATTAACAAGAAACGGAAAAGCATCGAGTGGCTTATTGGATAGCATGGGCGAATGGCTCACTTAAGTGTGGGTATTCAAGCTTTTGAATAAATGTGTCCATTTAACACGATTCACGATCAAAACAACGATATTTAGGAGCTAATTAAGAATAAACATGTTGAACGCCCGGCACGTCTCGCGTAAAACGTAGCTAATAGCCGTTTAGAAGGCAGCAGTGAACAGCAGGAAGCCATGTCGAGAGAACCTGAGGCACTCTACGGGTGCCTCAGACTTCGAGCGTGTTTACGACACTTCTCCCGTTCTTATTGATTGAATTCACCACAAATTAAAAAGTTTATTGCCTCATTCTGTAAACTTGACTCGGAATTTCTCGGAGTTGCTATTAAACTTAAAAGACGCTTTAAAACGTATATTAAAATTATAACTTGTTTCACCCAGGTCTTGAATTAGATTTTAACGAGCTTATTGTAATGAATCTTCTAATTTTGAAAAATAAAAAAAGGCGAAACTGCTGCATAGTAGAGTAGGCAAAGGAGACACATTATTACTACAAAGATATTTATTGAAAGTAATGAAGCGAAGGAAAAGAAGGTATTTCTTAAAAAAGAGACAATAGCCGCTATTGTGTAATGTGATATCTTTTTACGCCTTACGAAGCCATATGAGCTAGCCTGACGGAGCATTGAATTGTCAACTGAAAATGTGCAAGCCATACGTTTCGTGGAGTGCATTCGATCGCAATAATCCGAATTATTAAAAACATTTTTAAGGCCTGCGATAAAAAAAAAACAATAGTGTAATGGCCACGATTTGAAAAGTAATATTTACTTATCTTAACAGCTGCGACGTTATTGCAGTTTACCATTGGCTTTATATTAACAACAAACAAAATTGTTAGCTAGATCATTTAAATAATAAAACGAAAATAAAGCAAAAGAAAACATTTATAAGAGGCATAAAAGCCGTCTCGTAAAATATTTAAAAAGACTCAAAAGACGTGTCAAATCGTCAAGTTGGAGTTCCCTTCAAAGACGGTCCCGAACACGTCAATTTGTTTACGAATTACGCATAAATTCGTCCCCAAAGACAAGACATCTCGTGCGGCGATCGCTGTTGCGGCATTTCAATAAAATTTACGATTGTGACTTAAATGGCGTGGCCGATGGGAAAAAAAATGCTGCAACATGGTTCCTCTTTTATTTTAGACGTACGCTGAGTTCGTTAAAATATCTTGCTCGTGATAATAAAACTGTCCGTGCATAGTGTCTCTAAACATGGTAATGAAATCGATGAGATATTGTTCACATCTAAGATTGCCTGTGATATTTAGTGCTTTTAAATTGTTATGCATTGGAAAAAAAATAATGAAATACCTAAAATAAAGTGTCTTATGTTGTTCAAGTACCTACAGATATAAAATTCGACATGAATTAATGCTAATTGCAGTCAATTTTGAGTCCGAAAAAATGTGGAGAATAGTAAATCTGATAAACATGGTTAGACGAGAAACCAAAATTAGAAAACACCAATAGCCAAATAAAATGCACGCAACATTGACGACTGTTATTGGCCATGACAGCCGCTACACGGGACACATCGTTACGCACCCTATTTGGTATTTTTGTCAACGTCGTCGATGCCTGTCGGCCAATCGTTCATGTTTACTCAGATGAGTCGAAACTTTAAAATTAGGCGGGTGATTTAGTGGAAGCCATTTATAAAAATAAGACTACAAAAACAACCAAACCGGAGACAACAGAATACACCTTTCAGTGTTACGAACGGTCTATGATATTCTTTCCGACCTTAGTCTGATGATCAATATAATATTCAAGTCTTGTACGATAATAAAAGAAGGTTGATTTGCAGGAATGCTTTGAAAATCTGGTCACGTAAATCTAAAGAGTTCGAGGCTTTACATGCCAACTAAAAAGATGTTGGGGCTGACAAGGGTGTCCTGTATTCTACCTATCTACATTCCGTTATCGAATAACCTGAAACCTGGATCTTAAAGAAACTCTAAGCCATTTTAATAAAATTTAATTATAAATAGCATACATATCACTTCTGTTTTCTTATAATGTTAGAGTGAAATATTATTTCATTGCTTTATAAAGTAATTTTAAACAACCGTATTTTTTTTCAAATACTATAGCAACCGTATCCGATTCTTAAATTTTACTGCTCACTGCACGTTGTATATTTTAAACACGGCACTTGAGACTCTCGGCGTTTTACATAAAAAACGCTATAAAAAGGCATATTTCATTATTTTTTCCTCTAAAACAACGGGGTGCCTCGTGTTTTTGTAGGAAAGAATACCAACTGTGTTGCGACCCACGCGAACCCACAATGATCGGTTCACACTTTAGTGGCAGTTCAGTAGTTGATACTCTCAAGCTATTTTTAACTCTCCCGCCACCATTAACAACATTTGTTAAAAAGTCAAGTAAATACCTTCATTGCGTTGGTGCAAGCTTAAAACTCAAACAGCATGACTTATGGCAGTTTCACCGTTCCTAAATTTTTATGATTTTTTTAAAGATTTTCAATAAAAAAATATGAAACACTTAATGTTTCATATTTTTTTAAATAAGTTATATAAATAAATCTACATAATAATCTGTATATCTATGGCATACTTGTACCTTGTATCGACACCTCTAGGAATTTTGATCGCCGTACGAAGATCTGAGCTCTAGATAAGTGACGGTCCCTCCATCAATTTTGTACAAAATATTTGGTGAGATCCAAAGATTCGTTTTTATGGGTTTTAAAAGATTAATGCGGAGATAAAGAGATTTGGTTCGCTTTAAGTCGGAGTGGAATTTTAGGGACAGTAAATTTTGACACCTTTTCTTTTAATACAGCTGGATGATACATGTCCATTTGCTTTAGTCTTTAGTCTC
Organism: Ethmia dodecea; assembly: GCA_963855545.1. Lineage (NCBI taxonomy): Eukaryota > Metazoa > Arthropoda > Insecta > Lepidoptera > Depressariidae > Ethmia > Ethmia dodecea. The sequence goes on from OY979452.1 coordinate 7,323,039, forward strand.
ACAATTTAATTTGTCTCTTTGTAATCAGGTCTTCTTCTCCCCTCTCTTTTTTCTCCCACCCCTATTAAAACAAGCGCATACGCAGAACAAAGATTAAGCTCCGCCCACCATGGACATCCTACTGTGCTTTGTTTAAAATAACGAATTCACCGATGCGCGAAGCGTTCATAATTCCATGCGTATTACATGATATTTTATTCCAGACATAAATTTTTTTTATTCTGTACCTTTAATCGCGATGTGCGGAAAGATGTGATTAATAATTTTGTAATTAAATGTCCTATTTTAATTAAAACTATATTTTGCTCGCGCCCAACTTTGTCTCTGCAAAACACATGTCGATGATCTTTTTCTGCTTGAAAGAAGGACTTGAACCACCACACATTCGTATTTATATATTAGTAGGTATTTTGCAAGAGAAAACTAATTCACTACTGCTACTTTAAAATATACTTTAAAGAACAACGGCAGCTTTGGTACCCACTGAAATAGACACCCACGGGGTATCACACTATGCTTCTTTTATTGACTCATAACAAGTCGAAATTTTCCATGTTTTTAAATTAATCTAGCAGATGAAAATATTGAGTCAAATAAAACAAAAATATCATAGAAACACGAATCGATCGATTGGGAAATCTATTAATACCAAAGAGATTAAAATATAATATAAGGCATAGAGGGGACAAAGCGAGGATTATTTGAAGCCAAAAGTTATTCCAAGTGGAATAAGTCTAGTACAATTTCGACCGAATGACAGCTCACGTTCATACTAACTGACATGACAAGGACATGACGCTTGAGCTTCAAAGTTTTGTATGAAAATATTCCCAATGCCCCCTCTATGCTATTATATTTTAATGTCTTTGATTAATACAAAAACTTTTTTGTTGTTGTGGTAAAATTGAACGTCGTGTCATCACGTCAACCGTGTCATTCACTAGGGATGGCCAAGTGAAAAAATTACTTAATAGTACTTAAGTACTTAATATTTAGTACTTCACATGAAATGAAACAGAATTGCGTTAAAAATATATGCTCACTGACAAGGGGTTATGATAATTATGTATTTGGAAAAATATCGATATTTTAATATAGGTATCGATATTTTTTGCCCAAGCCATCATTAACTGCAACTATGTGGCATAGAGTAACTTATATGGCATGTGGTAGGCAGTGCTATTTTCTAACAAAGAGGTTGGAAGAAAATCATTTTCTTTCCTAGGGAAACTTTTTCTTTACACGTCTTTGGTACCTAAAATCTCGTAATAACCTACAAAATACACTAGGTAACGAATAACTTTTAAACCCCAACTTATAAAAATGTGGTATGATTACATATTATCTTAGTCTGTCCAAGAACTATCGATTTTACACGGTTTCGTCTTCCGTGGGCAGGTGTAAGTAGGGTACCCAAAACACATGGACTTTTGCCAATGTTATTTATTACTGTTCTTCAATATTAATTTTGTCTTAAGAAGCAGTCATAAAGAAGTAATTATTGTAAGTGTTGGAAACGACCGGCACTTTAGGGCAACGGCTTTCTACGCACAATGGCCAATACGCAAAATGACAACTTCATTTCTAGCTTTGAATACGCAGAATGACCATACGCAAAATGACGCTGTACGTAAGTAATTCATGGAAAAATAGCGACGGCACGTAATTTTTGTATTTTATTACCGTTAATGTCACAAGGAATGTCCATTTACAAGGTTCATATTATCGGTGACTTTGCCGTCATTTTTGGAACTCGTTACATGATTTTACTTGCAGTTTAGATATACGATGTGTTTTTGACATTTGAGCATTTAAATTAGATCAGTAACTCTATATCAGGCCCATACAAGGGTAATATAATAACCGAAAATTTTAGTTTAGAAACTTCGGCAAATAGCCCGACGAAAGCGATTAGCCGATCGGAACGGCGGAGTCGGGGAAATTTACGAGCATTAAAACTATCTCCATTTCATCGCGGGCTGCAGGGCTTGCTCCGCGCCTACAGTGAGGGCAGCTGCCTCTAATCGAACCCCAATCAGCTCCGGAACGACTAAAACAGTTTGTTGTAACATTAAAATATCAAAACCGCCGCTTCTCACAAAACTATTAAAACTGATAAACTGTTTCATAATTTTTAATATTTACTACCAGACCGGCCGGATTGTTTATCTTGGTTCCTCCTTAACGAGTCACTTGTTAATCGAAATCTTGACAAATGAGTATTCTATGATGTACTAATTTTTGTAATTAATGTGACCGGTTTCGACTCATTTGACTTCGAATGAGGGTTTTGGAACGCAATCAAGTGTCTCATTTCTTGTAATGTCCTCATAAACATTTCTTTTAAAAAACGTTAACCGGAATGAGGATTCTAATGGCGCGCGCACACGTTATAGGTGACTGATCATAAACAAAGATAGAGGAGAAAGCCTCATTAATATCCTATTTTTACCAAAAGGAAAACAATGTGTGGGTTTGGGGAAGAAAGCGGTTAATGTCAAAAATCGGACGGCGACACAATGGTGGTGGAGGATTAAAAGCGAAGCGGTGTAGCAGTAGCGGGCACATCATTTATCAGAACAAGCCTGTCTCTTCCGCGCACTTTACCGGCAATGGGTTCAACCTAAGAAAAAATATAGATTTTTCCATTATGCTTTAAGCAACTAAGGTTCGAAAACTTTATTCAAAGAGTAGTTTTCTTAATTTGTACTTATATTTTTTTAAAAGCAGTATTTATAAAAAATAATGAAGCACATGTTTTGACAACATAGTAGTGGTAGTAGTAGGTAGTACATACTTAGTTAGTGTTAAAAAGCTCGCCAATTCCCAATGTTTTCAACCTGTTTTGTTGCATATTACGACTTATTCCTTATTCGTAGCATATTATATACCTAATTTAATGAAAACAGGAGGGCATTTTTATCGTTTTATTCACCGTTAAGTAATGCATCACGATTGACGAAAAAAGTGTATAAGGCGAGTGAGAATGAAAGTGTTGGAAGAGGTAGACTTAGGCGGACGTTTCGAGACCAAATCAGGGACGTCTTGAAAAAAGGCCAGGTCAAGAGTACCTTAAACCGAAGACAATGTATGAAGGGAATAATGAAAGTGGACGAAGCGAAACAAGTATGTAAGGATCGTAGCATGTGGAAAGAAGCGGTCTCTGCCTACCCCTACGGGAAAGAGGCGTGATCACCTATATGTATGTATGTATGTATCACGATAAGCTATCGCATCCACAAGGCTGCATCAATCAGACTGAAATGTCTCCAAATCCAATCACCGTCCACACTTTAATAACTTAAAGTTTATCGTTTAATCGCGTGCCAACCACCTCTATATCAACTTTAAACTAACGGAACGTCATGTAATTTCCAGTAACAACGTGTTTCTTTAATTGTCATGTGGCACCAAGCAATTATAGTTCGATGCCTCATATGTGTTCAACGACAATATTTATGTCATATTTGGAATCACGCATCAAGTTTATGGTTTTACGGCGAAACAACTTCTAATTAGCTACATAACTAGTTAGTCATATCTTAAGACCAAAACGTGTTTAAATATATCCGTCAGTAGAAATGAAAAGGCACATTGTCTAGAAACAAGAGAACCTACTCAGTGAACGGCACAATCAGATAGTCGGCAGCTTGTATCTTAGAATCCTCTAAAAGACATCCATCATAACTTTATTTCAAACCCATAACTCCACACTAAAGCCGATTGTAACAGCTTATTGCACCTCAGACAAATTCCTTAGACTTATCTGGAATCTTTAAAGAGTAACATGAAACCGTAAACAACCACTTCGAACATACAGTGTTAACTATTCATTCGGTGTCTCTAGAGAATATATTGAACAAAAGACGAGCTCAGCATCCGTCTACACTATTTCTCACTACATCGGTGCGATGTAATCAGAGAAGGCGACGTGTCGTCCTTATTTATGTATGAACGGGGCGCGGGCTGGGGTGGGCCTCGCGAGGTATACAAACAGAATAATATTGATGACACTGCGCTCCAAGGGGTCATGAATCATTAATCGTCTGCTCTCCTCTACAGCTCTATTACGACTGCCTTGCCGGATAAGCCACCCTATACGAGTTGAGGCCACATGAGCGCATATGAGTCATAAGTCACTATAGACTTTTCCATGAAATATCATATTCTGTTTCTATCTGCCGTTGTGATAGATAGAATCTTTCATTTTCTTCCTTCACAGAGTTTCTGGAATGTGGAATCTTTTGATGATCTCTTTGGTGCTCTTATCTTGGACCTAGTAAATTGCCACGTGGGGATATTAACTATTATTTACATATTATTATATAATATTATATAATATTTTTCTTGTCAAAATAATGGGTAAATTACATACATACATACATAATCTCACGCCATTTCCCATTGGGGTAGGCAGAGACAACAGACCGCCACTTGCTACGAACCTGGCAGATCTCTCGCGCTTCCTTTACATCCATCAAACGACTCATGCATGCTCGTCGGTTTCGGGTACTCTTTATCTGGCTTTTCTTCAACACATCGCCGATCTGATCGATGTAGGTACGCCTAGGTCGTCCTCTACCGACTCGCATGGGTAATTTATACTTTTAATTGGCTGTAAAAGTTATTTGAAGTATGTAAATGCATGTGTAAAAATTAATAGTAGGATTTTGATTAGGTTTGTGGTGCTTTTATTGTATATTTTCATTGTAGGTACATAATTTCATAAAATGTGTTTTGTCCAAAAAGTAATTCATTGTTGTAAAAGTATTGGATTTACATTTTAGCTTTTAAAGCCTCATGAAACAGTGGCTCTTTTGTTTCTATGTAATTAGAAAGTTGAACATTTCAGAAGCATTTACAAATTCTGTAGACTGGGTACTATATAATCAAAGCTTAATTCTCAGAATCCGATAAATTTCCTCAAAAATGTTAATGGCTCCATCAAAAACGTGTATTTCGCCAAAAATGTTATTACATCCACCAAGACTTGATCTTGAACTACCATATCTTTTTTCAATTACATCAACCGCCTTCAAAATTACTACCACAAAAAACAAAGCAATTCCCTTAAACACAAAAAGCGAAGGCAATTTAAGTTAATTCAGTAAGCAACAGACATGGCTACTTCCAAATGAACTCAAACGTAACAAAAACGAAAACAAATCGTGGACAAAAACGCAGGTCATTTCGGCGTGGACTTTCTCGTTTATTTTTTCTAAGCTGGCTTGGCCTGAGGACGTGCATCCGAAACCTTGGAGCACTTTTTTATTTTTCGACGAACGAAATTTTTATTCTACCTCTTGTGCATGGCTGAGCAGCGATAAAATAATAAGACCCAAATCGGAACTGCTGCTTCAAAAAAGGACTGTAAGGGAAGGCCCGAGCGTTCCTAAATTTCTAATCGAGATTTTATTTTGTGATCAACTGATTTGTTCTTTATGGACCCTTTTTTGCAACGTTAGGCTTCAAGGTGAAACGGGCAACTATGTATTATAATAATATTATTTAATGATGCTGTGCGATCATACCTAGTCAACATTATGTAACTCAACAAATTTAATATAAAAATGTATGGTAGTTTTTTGGTTATTTTTTTTATTAGAAACATATTTTCAAGAAGTCATTACATTCTGAGCATAAAATTACTTCAAGATATAATGGTAAACGACACATAAAATTTACATGACTTGTCAACTTCTTGCTTTAATGTATCCATAACCATATCTATATCGTAGTACTTAAGGTACTTTTTAAAATTCATCACGTGTACAAAACTCCACGTTGCCATCGAGGGAGGCACGCTTCCAACAAAAAGCTACCAAAAAAGTTAAGAAGAAACGGAAAAAACAAGCCTATACGTTTAAAAAGGTCCACATTTCAAAGCAATACAATAGAAGGAATAGTTTTCTGGCGACACAACACAACAACTGTTTTTTTTTCAACTTTTTGTTTTGTTTTGTTAGGCATAAATGAGGTACAGTTTAAAACTATTTAAATGTACCGTAAGTACCTATTCAACTAGGTATTGGTTATGCTTTTAAAGCTGTATTTGGAAAGACAATTAAAATATTTGCAACTATAACACAAGTTAGTACAATGTACAGTATTCAGGAAACAGAGCATTTGTTTCACGAGTAACGATTTATGAATTGAATGGATATATTTTGGCTTCATAAAACAAAAAAATAAAAAAGACGTGTGGCACTCGGAGACTGCCGCGGTAAAGCTATTGCATAGCATTTTGTATCAACAAGACTGCCGAAAAGAAACGACGTTAGACAATGCACGGCCTTCAAGCCACACGGGTGTTATTTAAATGGTTAGCAGACTAAGTATTCGTATTTTTGTAAGCAGAAAAATATAATCTGTAAGCAGAAATAGCTAATTGGTCAGCAACTCATGGCCAGCAAACATTACAAAACCTATCAGCATTTTATGTCATTCTGGATGGCTGTAATTATTTTTGAGCTGCAATGAGCTGCTACTGTTTAATAAAATTTTGGTAAGCACTCAGAGGGGAAGCCAAAATAGTACATTATGATACAAGTGTGCTAAGTTGACCATTATATACAAGGCGATATTGTGTGCGCACGAGCGAAAGCGAGTGCGCCATAAGAAAGCCGCGTATATTATGGTCACAGGCACACGTGTCTCATACGACGTTTTTCAACACACTTGCTTAAAACGACGTTTTTCTGAGAAAGAATGAGCGTTCTTGCCGGTTTTCCATTTAAAAAATTTTTCATACTTACATTCGGCAAAAGACTATCACACGCGTTTTTCGCCTCGTTACGTATGTTCGGGTTAATAATAGGTTTTCTGCATTTTCTTCACTTGAAGTAGACATTTTCGTTAATATTAAACTTCACAATTTAATCCAAACTTCGTCACAGCCGACAATTATTTACGAAAAATGGCGCGTTGTTTTTTTTTTCTTGCCGCGATACCGATATGCGCGCAAGGCTAAGGTGCGAACTAGATCGGCCAACAGCCAAGATTAGAAATATTATAATTAAATTTAAATGCAATGTTTAAAACAAAAATTTTTTTTTTTAATGAATTTAAGTTATTTTTGAATAATAAAGCTGGATTTACCATTTACTGTTATTTTTCGCATAAATAATGTTTGTTGCTAAAATAAAAAGTTATAACCCGACTAAATTATATCGCTTCTTCTTCTTCTTACTTACGACTTGGTACTAGGGTACAAATGTAAATTGGTCGGGTTAATAAACTAAAGGCACTCGTTCAATAATATACTGAAAAAGCACGCTTGTTTAATATCTAGGATTATGAGCCAAAAATCGGTGGAATAAAAACGTCGTTTTGAGCAAGTGTGTTGAAAAATATTTTTTGAGCTGCATATTATAAAAGTAGCAAAAATAATCTTAGCAAACTTGTCATGCGCACAATGGGCGCATTCCTTACCAAGATTAAGAAGGACTTTGGATTATGCAACTTTTATCTCGGACTCGGACTGGGACTCGGACTCGGACTGAGTCCGAGTCCGGGACCGGGTCCGGGTCCTAGTTCGGGTCCGGGTCCGGGTTTGGGTCCGGGTCCGGGTCCTAGTTCGAGTCCGGGTCCGGGTCCGGGTCCTAGTCCGGGTCCGGGTCCGGGTCCAGGTCCGGGTCCGGGTCCGGGTCTGGGTCCGAGTCCGACTCCGACTCCGACTCCGACTCCGACTCCGACTCGGACTCGGACTCGGACTCGGACCTCCGTGCCCGTCGGAGTGGGGAGCGTGAGGTTTTTTTCGTTACGGAATTTCTGGATTCGGTCCCCGCGCTCAAGGCCCGCGATAGAAGCTATGCAATAGCTTAAAAAAAATTAAATAATGAAGTTACTGTAAAAACACATTACATAAAATTCACGGCACATTTCAACTAGAACGTCAAAATCTGACACCTTCAGGAACGTATATTGATCATACCCAAATCGTGTCATTATAATGATTTGGGTATATAATTTGCGCGTTTCCTCACGATACCCTAATAATATCGTGAACAAAGGATCAGAGGCTAACTACCATCCTTCCGCCCTTGGATACGTCACGCACATCCCTTTGCAAACAAAATAAAAATCTAATACCGGCCAGTTTATTGTGCACGGCCGTAGTCGCAGGTAGAATTTTTGTATAAAAAATCCATCTGAAAGCAAAGTTCGGCGCAAAAAATCATACGAAGCGTGATCATACTGAATACTTGGGATTATCAACAGATGTCGATTTTGGATATGGAATTTATGGTGATGTAGGTACATGATATGATATAGGTGCATTTTTTTCTTTATAGGAAGATAATAATATAGGAGATTACAAAAGACTGAAATATTTTAAATCCTGCAACGTTTAGATCAGTTTAAAGGACACGGACAGATAAAGCAGAGAACAAGGATAAGTAGAAGGAGGGGGAGGAGAGGCCATTGCTCAGCAGTGGGTCTGAAATTAGACTATTTAAAAATTCACAAACCATGAACAATAATATAAACATTGATGACATATCTAAATCAGTTTAAGTGGTTACAAATAAACAAACCCAAGCCTTACATCATGCTCAGCATTCTCTGCTAGTTGACAGTTTGGTAGGTAGGTATTAATATTTCAACTGATTTTAATTAAACTCTAAACTTAATAATAATAATGTTGGCTAATTTGATTAGGCTATAATATTGTTATCTACCAATTTATCATCCTATTGAATGCTAGCTGAGATAATTAATTGCATTGTATGTATAATACATGCACTAAAAGGTTAAGCAGAACTGGCTTTGTGAATGGCCTAATTGGGTAACTAAATTGCATGACTCTTTTAAAATATAAATAATTTACCAATAGCTAGCTATTCTCGCAGAGAGCTGTAACTTAGTTTAAATTTAAAAGGGATAGCCGATACAAATTACATTTATGGAGCCATAGGCCTGGCACTGATAATCAACAGGCAACCTGTTCCGAATGCTTCAAATAAATAACAAACCTGTTTAGATAAATTCTATCTGTAAATATTGGTCGATATAAATTGTACTTATCGTTTTAGAGTGGCTCGATAAACAAACCTTACATAATTGCGTTTCGCGTTTGATCGATAGATGGAAGATTATGTAGTTAACTTATTGGTCTATTGAACTTTAAATTGGATTTATCAAGGAATGCTATCGTGTGGCCCCATTGCCCTGATGAATTGAAAGCCTTTGAATTTTTTAAAGTTACAGACCAAATGAGGTTAAAGGTATGGTACCTACCTACCTAGTTTTGGCGTGACCATATTTACTTTTTATAATATTTTAACGTTAAAAGAAATTTAAAAAGAAACGGAATGAAATACCTCGGCCAACCCTTTATATTCAATAGAAGACATTGGTATTTTTGTAGTTGGAGATTATAATGTTAGGCCTATTTCACATGGTTACGTATCTAAATGTCGAAAATTAAAAAACCTAACGTGTTTTTGAGAACCCAAAAAAAAAACTAAAAAAAAACGTGATTTCTTTTACAATATCGATTATTATTTGAACGGTTTTGTCTGGTTGTGTTATTACTCCTTCTTTTAATATGCTATACCATTACCCTATAAAAGCTTTTACGATACGAGCTTTGGTTTCAGTTCAATGGAAATCATTAATTTTTGTCTAGGCCTTCATATATTGTAATCATTAAAGTTTAATCAAATTTTCCTTCAAGGTATCGGGTCTGCTTCTAAACGAACCAGTTTGGTTTGGACATGGACCGCGTCGCCCGGTCCAAAATTTGATTGATTAAGACCCCAATGAACGGGGTAGTAAAATCCATTATGTATTGAAGGTTAATACCTACCAAACGAGAATTTTAATTGGATCGTGTTTCAAATATCGGGCAATTAATGCGTACAAAGTGGCAATGTAACTTATTTAATTCCCACTATCTCTTTCATAATAATTCTGCATATATAAATTTGGATTTGCAGATTCTATTTAACAAAATCTTAATCTTACAGTACAGCTTACCTTTTGTAAACATGTCGCTCTGCACTGCGCTACCCGCAGGGGCGAAGAAACTTCCTCCTCAGCCAACACTCCAATCCATGATAATGAGATAGAAAACAAGGAGAAACTATACATTAACATTTTGGCACACATTTTCTTTGGTAATCCTCTTTTATTAAGTCCTGTCAAAGCTCTTTGCTTATCATAACGGGCACATGAGTCGAAACGGTGATATTCCAGTCATAATAATAGAGTTCTTAAAAATATCCAAAGCTACTTTCTAAATATTTTTGATATTTTACAAGTTTTTCACTGAAACATTTTTCAGACTTCAGTCCTTTAAAGTCTTTGCAGCTTCGCAGAAGTTAACAATCCAAGCACTAGCTATCATTGTTACCTTGTCCATGAAACTTATAATCAACACAAATTCCAGTCGTATGAAAACGCACAAATTTCCACAACTTGAATCGTACACTTCAAGATACTCTCCGAGAGCCGACACTGCCTCGAGCGCGGTCGAATGCGGACTAACCACCCCGTTTGAAGAAGCTCAGTTCCTCTCCCCTCTCGGTGTCGGTTAATTTTTGTACCTTTCTCACTCGCACACAAGGGTTTCCCTCGTCTCTTTCGCTCTTACTACAAAATGTACGTTCGTGGCTACTACTACGTATGCCGCTTTCTCTGTCGTCTCTACTAGTGCATATATTTTATTCTATCTCGTTTCATCTCGGGTGGTTTCACGTTGTTTTTCCTTGATGCAGTTTAACGGATGGGAATGTAGTGGTTATTGCTAGACAAAGACGGTGGTAGTAGAAATTTTAGGGTTGTTCAAAAGGGGTGACAAAGAATCGAGCTAATTCAGGGCTTGCGTTTTTATCGGAGCTCGGGCGGTAAAAAGTATCCCGCCTCTCTCGTTTGTTCAAGTTTATGGTTCTCGCGTCATGAGGCCATATTAATGTTATTAATGGCGGCCGCATCGTCTATTACGCAATTTTTTTTAGGAAAGGATCATCAGTTTTTAATTTTATGTCGAAGTCGATCCAAATTATTATGGAGTTTGTTTATTTGTGTTTGCTATAAGTAAAGTAAGGTGGGTCCAGATTTTTTAACTTTCTAAGATGTTCCATGACGACAGAACGAAAAATCCAGCTTTGCTTGACACTCATAATACTAATTAAATGAATTCACGAAATTTGCAGACCTACATGAATTCATAGAGCCTAACGTCATTTCATAGCGGCAGTCATTATAACTCAGAACAAGGAACAGTATTTTTGCTGAAGGCAAAAGCCCGTTCACAAAACCTTGCAGCAAAAAGATTAAATAAGAATACAGTGTACGTGACAGCGCACAAGCCTTTCTACGTAAAGGCATTTTTCGTTTTCTTTCTCCTGTATCTTGAGGCTCGTTCTATTCATCTCGCTGTCTTTAATCTTCCATTCCATGCCCAGACTTTGTCTAGACAAAACTTGGGTCTGCAAAGCACTTCGATACGGTTGGGCTAAGACGAATGTTCGGACCTGCAACGTTGATCGATAAAGTATGCTTATAATAAATAATTAATATTTTAAGCATAGGTATCTATAATATAGCTTTGAAGCTGACACCCTTGGAAAGCAAAACAAATTATGTAGTTACTACACTTACCTATATCTTTGTAACAAAAGTACCTACCTAATAAGAATAACAAACACTTTCTTTGAAGTTAATATACCTACTTACGACGGCACACGTAAGTAGGTACTATTAACAACCATGAAACCGAAAGGTGTTACCTACATAAAGCTCGAAGAAATTGAAATAATATTCAGAATTTACAATTGACGAGATTTTATGTTATTGCTCAAGAACATTAATATTGGATGGTAAAATAAATTTTACTGTCAATGATTGTCACACATTCTTTAAAGTTGTTCTGGAACGTGATGTAGTTATAAGCAATAACAGTTTTGCTTTCAGTACGCAGTAAAATAGGTACCACAGCTTATAAACTTCACAACACAGCACGACCTCGTTGTTATTTAGATGATATTTTAGTATCAATAGTTGTATTTCATTTGGCTGTTGAAATTCATATTGATTATGAAGTTTAAAAACAACAAATACATATTTTAAACATACTTTTTTTACAGTTGATGGAAAGACTGAGTGGGGAAGGAGGACTAAAACTAAGCATTACATCTTTTGTACTAGATACATGCTCATTCAATTTAATAACTAAAACTTAGATAAGTAAGCAGCGTGTTCTGTCATGTCTACTCTGGCTAAATTCCACTACCAAACTTATAATATAACGAATATTTACTGAAACAATCAGGTTCAATTAAGAAACTTATTTTAAAAGGGTCTCCTTAATAGCGCTATAAAGAAGAATAGTCTATGAACCCTTATTTGTCAACATGGGTCCTTGAGACCACGTTTTCGAGTTTATTTTGTTGACAAACGCGGTCGGTCGGTCCACAGTTTATGGCAAGGTGACAGGCGCATTGTCGACCATGCCGAAGAGTTTACTGTGGCTCGTAAAAACAAGTGTTCAGTTTTGGGGGTCAAAGTTCGGGTTGATTGTAAAAACTGTTGAAGGACACTTGGAATATCAATTGGAGTAATAAACTCATCATTTGTTTTATGCTACCCAAATTAGTCAGATGAAAAGGGTTCATGAGTTCGTTGACACTTCTTTATGCACCAATAATAATAATATGCACTTCATAATATTTTGCAGCTTCTTTTTTAAATGATCGACTTCTGATGCCATTATCCATAGGAATTAATAGTTACCTACAGAGGCTACAGAGCACATTACTTTTCTCATTATTATCTAAATTATATATATATTTGCTTATTATTTTCCATAATATATTTTGTTATAGATAGGTACCACTCCAGTAGGTACTAATACTTACCATTAATATTTTAATTGGCAAAACTGCACACAGTTTAAATGTTACTGGCCCTATAATGTTACATTAATTCAGAACGCCACGTAAAAAAAATTTTTTAAATCCGAGCGTCCAGAATTACGCTATTCACATACATTTCTTGTAACATACTTGTCGTGTTAAGGCCAGTCGCCCGTAAGCCCTCAGTGTTAGTTACTCAGGCCATCTCTTACAAGTTCTAATTAGCTCTCTTGTTCCCTGAAACGAAATTACCTGCCGTTGTGTTCGGACGTTTCGATTGCTTTTAGGCATACCTTTTCTTTTAGCGAAAATGTTCTCTGATATTTCTCCCGCCTTGTGTTTTGCTTGTTTGTTCACATCGTTCTGTTTTTCAGGTGTAAGTGCAAACACCGCCACGATTTTGAGGTACAAATATTTGCGATGGTATGTTTCTTCTTCTTCTTTATATGTAAGCGATCAGCATGGTCTTGTCAAATGCTTTTAGGGACACAGGCACTTTAAGCTTACGTTTTATAAGATCTTAAGTACCTATCGTAGCAAGTGGAAAGATGTGGTCTCTGCCTACCCCTACGGGAAAGAGGCTTGATTATATGTATGTGTGTATGTATTTAGTACCTATTATTAATTCCGTACTTACTTATTCAGTTCGACACAAAATTTACTCCGTTTACTATTTCTCAAGTACCTAGTTTATTTCTTTTTTTACTATCTATTTACAAATTGCGTAAACCAATATTATTATCTACTATTATGTTACCGTACTATCTAAACCTCAATATTATATTAGTTACGAATAAAGAGTACAAAACTGAAGAGTCTTCCAAATTTTCACTCACAGCAAACTATAAAAACATATAGGTATGTTTACAGTATCATCTAGTATGCATAAACCTGCGAGGGGACGGGAACCGCAATCCCGTACTTCTTCATTGATTTGTGGGACTGCGACAACCATCGAATTGACATTTGCCTGATAATATTTTTAAGCTCGTTATTTTGTATGGATGTCGGTATGAACAGGCAATGAAAGAAATACTTTTGTAGATATATATAAAATGATGGGAGCTGGAATTGTAATTGTTAATTGAACGCCATTATTTGTTGAAACAAAATGTTGCTTTAGCTTCCTCTTACTATGTATACTTTCAAGTTATACTGTGTACTATGTATGTCTGTAAAATAATCAAACAAGGGCAATTAAAAAAAAAACAACAAGTAAATCTCCACGGATTTCGGTACAAAATCGTCATCACAATAATGCATACTTTCGTTTATTTCTTCAGTCTCAGCATTTTTATTTCACTCGTTCTCTGCAAGCTATGCAACTGCAGATGCATAAAACACAGAGGCAATTATATTTATTCATACTAATTCTTGTCTTTATTATTTAAAGCGTCGTTTTTTGTTTAATGTTCGCAAATTACGTCCATATAAACGACTTATTCACTTTAATGGTGATAGGTTTAAAATCAGTTTTATTCCCTTTTCTCAGTTATTCTAGTACATATACATAATGGCTGGGTTAGTGGTAGGTACTGGAATTTAAAATGCATACTACAACAAGAGTATTTTGTATACTCACTTCTTCTTTGTCACTATTTTGAAAAATAATAATGACTTCTGAAACTGGCTGATGAAATAATAATGATAATTTCAGCCACGGCGGTCGCTTCGATTCCTAGTAAATAATAATGCATATAATATCTAGATAGAATAAAAATCACGATATGCTTAAAACAGCACATTACTCTGTGAATAGAAACGTACAGTTGAGAAGATGGAACCGTCACTGAAGGCAGAACAGAACCATCTCTTCTTATTTAACAATTTTTATGACATTATTTTTACAAGAAAATGAGTTCTGTAGTCTCATTACTCGGAATGGTGAACGTCTTTTGAACATCTGCCTGTTTCCGAGAACGACATTTCTTCTAATAGCAATATCAATTTGTTTCGTATTTATTAATATCTAAATAATAGTGTTTTCTATCCCGCTCACAAAAGGAATAGTAGAGTACCTAACTGAAATAATTTCTCTAAGGAATACGATTTATGTCAATACTGACAAATACATTTTGTAAAAGCACAGAAACATCCAAAGAAATAGACAAGTAGTTTGGCAATTTAGCGGCCAACCATTGCGAAAATTAACCCTAAGAAAAACTCGTGTTTCAAAAGTTTGTGAGTTACTCCTCCATTCTTTGAAGATATAAAAGAGTTTTTGGTCTCAAAGGAGGCGGAGAGCTCACGTCGTCGTTACTTTGATTAGAACTTTGCTGGCTACTTATTGTGTTAAGTTCAAGCGTAGCCAAGAGGGATTAAACTGATGCGGGTAGCCTGTAGTACCTACGCTCAATTATAACTTGCGAGGAGTTTAGCAAAAAGGTAAATAATATTTATTTTTTCATAAGTGTCTCTAAGTTTGCAATAACTTTCTTTAGTTTTTCAAGTATTCGAACTTCTTGTCGATAAATCTTTTATATTAATTAACGATGAAAATAATATAATCGGTTCTTATTAAATAAACTTTTATGACTTTATTTTTATCTTGGATCCAGTCTTTACAAAGTCCGTCAGCAATTTCGTTCACAGTTTTCGTTTTGTTCAATTACTTTCTTGATTAATTAATTTGATATAATCTAATTAAAAGTAAGATTACTTTCAATATTATCTGTAGTTACATATGTAATATACTCTAGTAAATGACTGTCTGTTAACCGCATGATTGGAATTATTTTGCTCTAAATAAAGTGTTGATAATAAAATTCAAGGCGAGTAACAATGAGTTTTTCAAAACTTACGTAAATATTCATCACTATCTCGACGGCGAAGGAAAACATCGTGAGGACTCGGACCAACTATCACGTTTAGGGATCGAGTATTCTTGTGAAAAGTATATCTAGAAATGCAATACCTCTGCCTACTCCCTCGGGGATAAAATGCGTGAGATTATTATTTATTAAATGACTAGCAGCGCCCCGCGGTTCCACCCGCGTAGTTCCCGTTCCCGTGGGAATATCGGAATAAAAAGTATCATATGTCCGTCTCCTGGTTCTAAGCTACCTCCCCACCAACTTTCAGCCAAATCGGTTCAGCCATTAACGCGTGATGCCGTGACCAAGGAAAAAAGGGATTCATTTTTATATACCTAGTCTTGCCATAAATGCTGAAACAAAGAAAAACATTTTTTTCTATTGCAAATAACATTTATTATTTTTACAGTGTCTTAGTTTAATACATAAATATAAAACACTTTAAAATATAAAAAGCTTATTCGATGTGGTCTCTATTGGCTGCCATACAGTCCATTAAACGTTGAGGCCAGATATCAATAGAAGCACGCACTCTTGCCATGGGAAAATTCTTCACTGCCAATCGTACGGATTGTTTTAGGGACTCCAAATTATCATGGCGTTTAGAGCAAGCCGTACTCTCTAAAACTGACCATAAATCATAATCCAGCGGATTAAGATCGGGACTAGACGACGGCCAGTCTTCAGCTCTGATAAAGTCCGAAACGTTCGTTTCCAACCAAGACTGCGTAGACCGAGCTTTATGACCCGGCGCCGAGTCTTGCTGGAAGAACCATTCTTGGTTATTGAACATGGTGTTGTTAAGGGGCTTCACTACCTTCTCAAGAATGGTATCTTGATGCACTTGTGAAGATGTTTTGATACCTTTTTCACAAAAGTATGGCTCAGTCACTCCTTCATAGCTAATACCCCATTAAACCATCACTGAAGTCGGATAGTGCCCACGTTGCACTCTGTCGACTTATTGGGAAGCTTCCTTGGAGCTTTGAGCATAAATACGGTCATTTTGTTTGTTAAAATATTGCTCAATTGTAAAAAAATTCTCATCCGTAAACAATTTTTTTCTGTGACTTTCCTTTGCGTACCGCTTCAGTAGTTGTTTCGATTTCACCACCCTATTCTTTTTTAAATTATCAGTTAAGAAATTACCAGTACGTTTCTTGTAGGCTGCAAGTACTAAGTTATCTTTTAAAATACGCGACATGGTTCTAGGTGCTATCTTCATCTCCCGAGATAAAATATTTTGCTTTCAGACAGGATTTCTTCGAATTCTTTCCCTTACTGCTTTGACCACCTTTTTCGTACGAACACTACGTGGACGGCCAGATATTTTTCTGTCACAAACAGAGGAGGTCTCATTGTACCTATTAATAGCCCGGTACACAAACATTGTACTAATACCAAGCGTATGGAGAGTTTTAAAAATTGCATTTATCTCTATATCTACTTTGTGTTATGCAATCGCAGCGATTCGGTTCTCTTTATCACCCCTTTCCATTTTAATATTGCAAAATATTGTACAATGTATTGGCGCCAAATTGAGAACACCCAATGAACAATCATATAAAAATCACAGATTTAAAATTCAAATATAACATTTTGTTTATTTTTAACTGTAACAGTATTTATGGCCAGACTAAGTATGTTACGGGCAACGTGATTAACTGGGCATTATTAATATGGACCGGCCATTATTAACAATGCCCAAAAGTGATGTGCAAAGTGATTAATTTATCACTTTGATCGGCCATTATTAATAATGCCCGACGGCCCGTGGTCCATGTAATAAGTCAGTGTTTAAGATAGCTTGAATTTATCAGTATGACCGGGCAGTATGAATAATTCTCTACTTGTAGCCGGGCAATGACCACGGCCGTTGTCGAGGGGCGCGTACGTGTGGGAGGGGGGGAGGGGCGCACGCAATTCAAAAAGTTGATATTACTCTTCGAGAATGTGCTAAAAGAGATTCTCTTTTTGGTGGACAAGGTATCATTATTGTAACTGTAGGTGGTGACTGCAATTCAAAACGTTGTAAATGCAAGAAATCAAACATTCTTTGCAATTCCAATTGTCATAAAAGCTCATCTTGCAAGAATAAATAATTCTAAGCTTAATAACTTTCTTACACAGTCTTTCTTTATTAGATATTTCTGTGATTTTTCTCAGTTTACAAAGAACATCGGCAGCTTTGGTACCCACTGAAATAGACACCCACGGGGTATCACACTATGCTTGCTATATTGACTCATAACAAGTCGCAATTTTCCATATTTTTTAATTAATCTAGCAGTTAGAAATATTGAGTCAAATAAAACAGAAATATCATAGAAACACGAATCGATCGATTGGTAAATCTATTAATACCAAAGAGATTAAAATATAATATAAGGCATAGACGGGACAAAGCGAGGATTATTTGAAGCCAAAAGTTATTCCAAGTGGAATAAGTCTAGTACAATTTCGACCGAATGACAGCTCGCGTTCATACTAACTGACATGACAAGGACATGACGCTTGAGCTTCAAAGTTTTGTATGAAAATATTCCCAATGCCCCCTCTATGCTATTATATTTTAATGTCTTTGAATAATACAAAAACTTTTTTGTTGTTGTGGTAAAATTGAACGTCGTGTCATCACGTCAACCATGTCATTCACTAGGGATGGCCAAGTGAAAAAATAAATTGATATTTATCGTATCGACATTTCTAAATACTATAGTTAAAAATCGAGTGAAAAATATCGATATATCGTCAGTTTTTACATTATTATTTATATATATATATATATAATCTCACGCCTTATTAATCCCCGAGGGGGTAGGCAGAGGTATTCCATTACTGGATATACCCACATTTCACGAAATATATTGGTTTAGGGGTAAACGTGATAGGTGGTGAGCCCATCGCCGGACCGGGGGGTCGATTTTTGAATCTCACCTAGTGACTAATTCTCACCGATGTGAGTGATTTCCGAAAGTTCGTATTTTTGAAACTCATCGGTGACTTACATTTGTCATACCTATGATATCGATTTACGAGTGCCCCTACCCACTAGTAATTGAAATCACCATGCGATTGTTGAAGTAATGTGAAATCTGCCAAAAGTGCCAAAGTATGTTTTTCGGAAGATTTAGCAGCGGGGCTCGATTGTGATATTTTGTGATTGCGACGATTTATTGAAAACAGCGTGTGACTTTCAAAAATACGACTTTTGGAAAATGGTGACATAAAATTCATCGGTGATAATTTTAGTCACCGGTGATTTTGATATCACTAGTGAGATTAAAAAATCGCTCTCCGGGTCTGTTTACACATGTCTCAGAATTAATTCCGAGACCTGCGGGTTTCCTCACGATGTTTTCCTTCACCGTCGAGCTAGTGATAAATATGTACGTAAGTTTTTGAAAAACTCATTGGTACATGCCAGGATTCGAACCCAAGCCTCACTGATTTTCGGCCGGCTCTTTAACCGTCCGGGCTATCACTGCTCATTATTATTTATACATATTCCCAAATTCGTAAAAAAGGACGATGAAAATAGTATTTTTTTATAAATGCTTGAGTCTAAACAAGTATCTAGTACCTAACATGAAATGCAACACGACACCAAGATTGCGTTAAAAGTATATTAAAATTGATACGATATCGATACTGTAAAATAAATGTCGATATATCGCCATTAAAAATATCGACGATATATATAATATGCTAATTATTTATTTGGAAAAATATCCATATTTTAATATAGGTATCGATATTTTTTGCCCAAGCCATCATTTACTGCCACACAGAGTAACTTATATGGCATGTGGTAGGCAGTGCTATTTTCTAAGAAAGAGGTTGGAAGAAAATCATTTTCTTTCATAGAGAAACTTTTTCTTTACACGTCTTTGGTACCTAAAATCTCATAATAACCTACAAAATACACTAGGTAACGAATAACTTTTAAACCTCAACTTATAAAAATGTGGTATGATTACATCTTATCTTAGTCTGTCCAAGAACTATCGATTTTACAGGGTTTCGTCTTCCGTGGGCAGGTGTAAGTGGGGTACCCAAAACACATGGACTTTTGCCATTGTTCTTTTTAAACTATTGATTTAAGTTATATTTTTATCAAAATAAAAGTAGGTAACTATTATGTTATTACATTTTTTACTGTTTATTTTTTAATTACTATTTTTAACTGTTTATTTTTTAACTACTAGTTTATTTTTTGTTGACTTTTCATGAAAATTTTGTAAGTTCATTTAATAAACAAAAACAGTACAGTTCACATATTTTATTACTTTGCCCAAGATAGGGTGTTCATTATTCATAATGGCCGGGAAAATTAATTAATCATGCTGTTTTAATCACATTGTCCAATTAAGTCGGGCATTATGAATACAGACCGGCAATTATTAATAGTGCCCGGACTTATCAAGTTGCCCATAACATATATATAGATAATAAAATTTAATATCAGTACTGCATATCTATACATACTATTACATACCTAGTCTATTGTAATCCTACGCCAGCCGTTCTACCCGAATTGCAAACGAAGGTTCCGTTTGCTTAATTGTAATACTAACTATTACGAACTATACGTGTCAGTGACTACAGGTACGTCTTTAGAATGATGCTTAGTAAATTTTACTTGGTACAAAGCCGCGTGCATGACAATATCATATGACAAGTCGAGGGCATCCCATAAATTCGACTATATTTTACAAAGTTACTACATTTTACAAATCCCCTTGGATAGACCCTAACATGATTGGACTTGAAAAAATCGGCTCGGCAAAAGGATTGCAATGTCATCATTTCCCCCAACATAGTTTGCTAAGGGACATTTCGCCTTATATCGAACATAATGCGGAAATGCAATTTCCATAAATTTTACACACCGTGAGCAAAGTCCCATCCAAAAAGATTGAACGTGACCACGTGATATGACGGGGATGGCCGCCCACTTGACATCGCCTTTGATTTATACGCTGGATTTAGGGAACAATGGCAAACAAGCTCTCATTTTTTACTCTAGTCGAGGATTAGATAGGTATGCAGAGAAGAAACTGTTTCTTAGAAAGTAACTGGACCTTATTTGCATTTATTATTATTATTATTATTAATACACTAGCAGCACTTAGTGCTGATACGTGTATACTATTGCACTTGTGTTTGTAAGTGTTTATCAAGTCTGTTTTTAAATGAGTTCACTGATGGAGCACTGATCACACTTTCTGGTAATTTATTCCAAGACTTGACTACACGGTTCGGTAGAAAATGAAACCTAGGGTTTCTTGTACACGAGGTTGGTGATAGTTTAAGTGGATGTCCCCTAAGGTTGATGTTGTGTTATAGTGTCATCAATAGGGTATTTGACTGCTAAATCAAGTTATGGTGCTTTTTATGATCCGTCAAAACGAAAAATGGAAAATGTACTGAGCTTTGCCCTCAACATTTCAGTAGGTATGCTTAAGATTTTTTTATCGCTTTACAATTTTAAAATGAAAATCGAAATTTCAATTTTTAGATAACTTTTTTGATAATGTTTTGAATTAATAATATTAACTTGCAATTTCATTTCAAGTATCCTTTCTCTGAATCACTCACATTGTAGGTATTTTAATATTATATTATTTGTAGGATATCTATTCATCACCAAATCTAGCCTTAAAAAGTAAACAAAGAAATTGATTTGCAGATAAGAATGCAGATTTTTTTTACATCTTTTGAAGTTTAGTTTAGTTTGTAGTTTTACTTTTAGTTTTAGTTTTCTGTTGTATCGATGCCTTTCTCTTAATAAATATAACATTGTAAATAAAAAAAAGTATGCAGATTATACATTAGATGCAGGTACCTTTTTAGAAAACAAAACAAAGCACCCTTTTTACGAAGGCAATGGTATTCCAACATTTTGTCAAAGGGAATTCCACTGGAAGTACATTTCCCAGCGCAATATGCATCCGAATACCAACATACATTTTCATGAGAGCAACACTAGACGTGTGCTCGTAACAAACCATATAAATTATAAAAAGATCTTGGGCAGGAGACAAGACTTTCCTTGGGACAAGTCGTAAATTTAACGGTCGAAGGAATCCTTATTTCCCTCGGCTATTCACATGGTTGAGCTAGCAAAACTATCCCTCTTTATGAGTAAGTAATAGAAAAATCTTGTTGCCACTAAAATCTCAACAGCCTATAATGCAATACATTACTTATAGTTCCAGTTGCATCTGCATTATTTTCTTTAGACATTTTGTATTGCTATCTGGTATGTATGTTTATTTCTTTGGCTCAGCCTGAAGCCTAAAAACCGACGAGCATGTATTAAACGGTTGAAGCATGAAGATATTGCGCGAAAGGTGTGCTAGGATCGTAGTATAGGTGGCGGTATATTGTATCTGCCTGTCCCACCGCGAAAACGTTATTTGTATTTATTTATTTTCTAATAAATTTTCTGTAGGTCATTGAAAATTACACTTACAAAAGTCAATAGTCTAATAACAAGGCACTCTAAACTCGTCCATGAAGATTGGCTAAATGTAAACAGCAGCTCATCTCCACCGTAGACTTGCTAGTTCCAAGGGGTAGCATATATTATGTATGTTTCTGTAATATTTTCCTTACCTTCTACACGCCATCGGGGTTTCTTAGATTTCGAATGAATTTGCTCGTACTTTCATAATGGCATTGTACCTACCTACATTTCGGGTATATAAGATAAGACTTGGTCTCGAGTGTTCCATTAAACACGTTTCTGTGTGTAACTACGTTAATTAACGCACTCTATCTCCCATTCGCCTCAGGAATGGCTCCATTGTACAAAATTTGTAACGTTGTAAAATTTCTTCGACCGCGTCAAAATTACCACAGAATTATGAGAATAATTTAATTAAGACGTAACAGCACCTTTAATACCAATTAGTCACACAATCCGTGGTTTGGGCGTGCTGGGTAATTTGAGATCTTAATGGGTTTACCGCCGGCTCGGTCATACCTCCTACTCTGAGCTGACCAATCAAAAACACGCTTTTGGGGCTTCCACGGCTTCACTGATTTAATAATTAACACTTGAAGGGAGTCTCCTATGTTTATCCACTAGCTTCAATCCTGTTTGAAGTTAAATTAAAGTAATATCTTTAAAAGTACTCATTATCAACTATAAACAGGGGTGATTAACAGCTATAATGTAGTAAAGAAGCTCTGTTTAATTAAATTCATTAATTATATAAGCCAAGAGTAGTTTAGGTAAGACACCATACTACCAGCTACGAATACGCCACCTGAATACAATACGCTCTTGCTCGTCCTTAAATCAATTCATACGTGTTCGTCGATATCAGGTAGGTACTCTTTATCTGGCATTTTCTTTAGTACATCGCCGAGCTGATCAATGTAACTACGCCTAGGTTGCTCTCTACTCCACTCACCCACTCATAAACCTCTCATATACTTGTCTTGTTTAACGCCTTTTATTCATCTACTTAAAATGTCCAAACCACCTCAGAATCCCTTTTTAAATCTAACCTGTAAAATCAACTTTCAAAGACACAACACTCTCGGATGACAGTATTCGTCATTCTATCTATCAATCAGACTTCATTTGTTTCTAAGAGCATTTCTACTGAATTTATTTGATCCTATTTCTCAGTGTAATACAGCAACATGAAAAATCAACACAGTATCATATACAGCCAAGCCTCATTATATTATGTCTTTTATTAAAACTTTTGGAAACATCTAACTTCTTTATGGGGATGAATTATTAAAAATCCTTTCCAAGTGCCAAACTACATTGTAAGAAGGCCTGAACAACATTTTATACTTTTTAGACCCATAGGTGTAGGCTGTCCTTTGGCACACCAGTCAGTCAGTGTTGGATTTACCCGACCCACCCCGGATTTTAAAACGTTCCTCTTGAATCACTTTATCTATTAAAAAAAACCGCATCAAAATCCGTTGCGTAGTTTTAAAGATCGAAGCATACATAGGTACAGACAAACGGGGAGGCGACTTTGTTTTAAATACTATGTAGTGATAGTGATGTAAGATTGAATTTTGTAGGAGTTTCAAAGTCTATACTTAAGACAAGTGAAGCCTACCCGATGTCACATCTGGCATCTGGCGTGCTAATAAGCTTCTTACGTCAGTTGACTCAAAGCTAGAATTATTTTTCTTAAAGATAGCGTTGCGGAGGATTTCAATGTAATTGCCCCGGTTCCTTCAAGAAGCTGACAGCTCAAAGGGCAGTCAGTGACGTGCTCATTGTCGGAACGCCCACGGTTTACCTTATTCAAACTTGGCGAGGTTTTTTTATAATGTTCCCAGAGTCAGCTGGTAATACCCTGTAATAAGTGTTTTGTTTGCGCGATTTTGTACATATTTTAATGGTTGCCGTGCTTTGTCTGCTCTGTATATTTCAGCTCTTTATGATGCACAAAAACACTTTAGTCTCATTTGTATTGCCTACCGACTGTAACTGGATGTCATTTTGTGTATATTTTATTTCTTAACCTGTTCTGAGAAAATCAAAACGCGATCCAACCTAATTTTTGCCAACAGAGTTTTATTACGTAAAATTATAGGATGCCGTAATAATTTCTTTATGACCCAACAGTGCCGTGTGTTTCAGTTCTCCAATAGAAAATGTTCCAATAGTCGTAAAACTAAATTGTGGTTGTAAACTCTCGTAATGAGTGAAACTAATGGTGGTAATTGACTTCCATACGAAAATCAAAATCATAAATTTTATATTTTTTTGACAATTAACTTTTTTAAAGGTTAAATTAATACGTCTGATGTTATGACTTTTCTCAAGAATTTGATTTATGATTTATACAACTTAACTATGTTAGCTGGCGCGTTCAGAGAACTACCCACACTGCTATAGCAAATATTTAGGTATGTGATTCGTATGGCAAAGTTTACAAAAGAAGCAAAAGTGTTCCCATTATTTCCTCTTGAGTAACCCGATATTGCTCATTCAGTTGTTTTCTGGTTGTTTGGGTATAAGATTACAACCAATTTATTTCATATGGCAATCGAATTTACGAACGGACCCGGATTGTTTAAAGGGGGCATTTTATGGTCTGCAATTTTTTATTTTGCATTCTACAGAAGGCTGTAAAGGTGCACTAGGTACTTAGATTTAGTAGTAGTATAAAATCCAAGAAATAATAATAGAAAGGAAATGAAGCTAGGAAGCTAGGCAAGTCTTAGCAATCAGTTAGTGCTTTAATGACTGTAAAATAATTACACTTTCAAGTTGTCATAAAATCTCAATAAAGTTTCTGCACGATATAAAACTTTGATCAAATTCATTTAGCTATGCATATTGTTACACTAGCTGATGCCCGCGACTTTGTCGTGGAATTTGTTATTACTTTGCGTTTAGAAAATATATCAAGAAGGATAATCTACACTATCTATCTATCTACATTAATATTATAAGGAGGAAGGATTTGTATTTTTGTATGTTAATAACTAATAAACTCAAAAACTACTGGACCGATTTTAAAAATTCTTTCACCATTAGAATGTTACATTATCCCTGAGTAACATAGTCCATATTTATGACGAAAAAGAATTAGGGATCCTTACTAAAACTTGACTGTACATGCCGGGATTGGAACCCGAGCCTCGCGAATGAGAAGCGGGCTCTTTAGCGACTGGGCTTATCATTGCTATTTATATTTTTGTTATTAAAAACACCCTATATACAACGCGTTACAGAATAAGCGCAATTCCTCATTCGTACCCCGATTAGATACTAACATAAAAAAATGGTGATGCATTCGTACTTTAGTTTTGTCTAACCAAATTGCTTAAATAAAGAGCGATAACAGTACGGTTTCCATAGGCAGTCCTAAATTTAGTTATGCTAATTATTTTTTCGGAAAAACTTTACACATATTAAAAATAGCTGAAATCAATTGAGTAGTCGATACTAATTTCAGGAATTGCGCATATTCTCTTATGTATTGTAAAGCCTAGGACACTCTCTGGATTATGATTTTTGAATTAGTTCTTGATATCAATGGCTACGCATGTGCTCATAATAACAAACAAATTTCCTCAAGGAACCCATAGTGAATTCACAAAAAAAGAAGTGGACTTTGTATGAAGATTGAATAATATTTGTGCCAAGTTTCAAGTTGAAGATAAGGAAATCTTTTTGTTTGATTTGAGGAGTATTTCTACAAAGTTTTGAATTGATACACCCAAATAAATTGGAAAATAAATTGGAAACCCTACAAATTAGATTTTTAAAATTACTTGTTAACACAAAAACAAAAAATAACTGTAAAGGCAACTATAAAAAATTATTTAAAATCTGTAAAATTCTACCAGTCAATTTACAACATAAATACTTATTAGCTATTAATAACCATGGCAATCAGGAGCTTAACCTATCTTCAGTAAACCATAGTCATGGTACAAGGTCGGTGTCCACGGGTAAATTTAATGTACCCAGAGTTAGTAACTACTTTGGTGATAGGACTTTAAAGAAACGAATACCATATCTGCTAAACAGTTTACCCGAGGATATCCGCCTTGAGCCAAACAAAAATAAGTTTAAAATTTTACCTATAAAACACCTTTTAGAGACACTCACAGAATAAATTAAAATGTAAAAATAATATTATACCAGAGACTCATACCTGCAGACAAACTGTCATAAACAGTTTTGCAGGGAACTGTTCGTATTAGAATATAAGAATGAAATTTGTTTAATAAATAAATAATAAATAAAAATAAAATAATTAAGGTTTTCCAAACATACCAAACTCAACCCCTACTTTCACCCTTTTAGGGGACGATTTCGAAAAATCCAAAAACACGTATCTCATCATTTATTTCTAAGAGTATTTGTGAGAAGTTTCACGTTGATAGAATAAAAAAAACCATGTCTCCATACAAACTTCATCCCCTGTTTCACCCCCTTCGGAGGGGTTTTTTAGAAAATCCGGAAATACGTTTCTTGTTGTTTGTTTTGAGGAGTATTTTTACAAAGTTTGGAATTGATACACTCAAAAATTAAGGTTTTCCATACATACCAAACTCAACCCCTACTTTCACCTCTTTTAAGGGACGATTTTAGAAAAATCCAAAAACACGTGTCTCATAATTTATTTCTAAGAGTATTTGTGACAAGTTTCACTTTGATAGACGTAAAAAAACAACACGTTTCCATACAAACTCTATCCCCCTGTTTCAACCCCTTAGCGTTTTTTTTTTGGAAAAACCAGAAATACGTGTCGTGTTTTTTTGTTTTGAGGAGTATTTTTACAAAGTTTGGAATTGATACACCTAAAAATGAAGGTTTTCCATACATACCAAACTCAACCCCTACTTTTACACCTTTAGTGGACGATTTTAGGAAATTCCAAAAACACGTGTCTCACTTTTTATTTTTAAGAGTATTTGTGTTAAGTTTCAACTTGATAGACGTAAAAAACAACACGTCTCCATACAAACTCTATCCCCCTGTTTCAACCCCTTAGGAGGGTTTTTTGTAAAATCGAGAAATACGTGTCGTGTTTTTTGTTTTGAGGAGTATTAAATACAAAGTTTTGAATTGATACACCCAAAAATTAAGGTTTTCCATACATACCAAACTCAACCCCCACTTTCACACCTTTAAGGGACGATTTTCGAAAAATCCAAAAACACGTATTTTATCATTTATTTCTAAAAGTATTTGTGTCAAGTTTCAACTTGATAGACGTAAAAAACAACACGTCTCCATACAAAATCCATCCCCCTGTTTCAACCCCTTAGGGGGGTTTTTTTGTAAAATCCAGGATCACGTGTCTCTTTGTTTATTTGATAGAGTATTTTTACCAAGTTTCGAATTGATAAACCCAAAAATGAAGGTTTTCCATACAAACGTTCAACCCCTTTTTCACCCCCTTAAGGGTTGAATTTCGAAAAATCCTTTCTTATTCCTAGCCTACGTCTTAAAAACAATTAAAGTGAAAAAAATCAGCTTGCTAGGTCTAAGGGCTTAGGCTGGGCGTTGATGAGTCAGTCAGTCAGGACTTCTCTCTTTATATATATAGATAAGTATGTATGGTTTAAGGATTAAGGAATGAAAATCATATCGATAACTATCAAATTCAAAATAAGGAACTAAAACGAGAATACCAATTTCGATATGAGACAGAAGACAGGTCACATTCCTTCTCTGGATAGAGAGATACCTGCCAGCCCTCTGGTCACCTAAGAGCTCAAAGACCTAAGACGAAGGGCTAAGAACCAACCGCACTAACATCCCTTCACTACATACGAGTAGTATAAAACAAAGTCGCTTCCCTATGTCTGTCTGTCCTTATGTATGCTTAGATCTAACTACGTAACGGATTTTCATGCGGTTTTTTTAATAGATAGAGTGATTCAAGAGGAAGTTTTTTATATCTACACTTTTATACTATATACCTACATCTACACCTCTACGTTTACACTATAGTCCAGTTTTAGTTTTACTCCTAATTTTACTTTTAGTTTACTTTTATAAAATGGTAGGTAAATGTTTCTATAGGTAGGTACTTATTTTGAGATATTATTCTAATTGTATTATATAAAAATTGGTATTGTAGGTATAAAAAAATGTTTCCATGTTGTACGTAAACCTATAGTCCAGTCAGTCAAGACAATCAATTCATTATAATTCCAAAAGTTTTCAAATTTTGATGTAAGGTCGGGAATGGTATTAAAACAAACTATAAAATTTTGCAACCTGTTCTGCGGTCCGGAACATTGTTAAAAATGCAATAAATGATAATTTGCTCAGTTCTTGACACCAAAATTCCAAAAGTTCTGCAAAGTTGGAGTGGTGTTAAATATATTATTTTACATCACGTGTCAAATTTGCAACCAATATAGGTGTACGGAACATTTTTTGTTATTGAAAATTAATGTTTTTTTTATTAAACTGAATGTAAACGTTCTAAAAGTTCTGCAAACTTGACACATATAACGGAAAAATATACCGAACGGTTGTATAAATTTGCAACCTTTTTCGTTAACCGGAACATGTTTTTTTAGAATTCTTTTCAATTCGTGGTCATATTTTTGAGTAAGGTGGTCTCGGAATAATTACAAAAGTTTTGAAACTTGGTTGCAAACTTCGAAAACATCTATTCTGATGCATTTACAAATTTGCAACCTCATACGCGATCCGGAACTTTATGCAATTTGCAAAAATGAATTTTTTTTATTTTTTCACCTTCAAGAAAATTTCAAAAGTTCTGCAAATCGAGGGGACGGTTTAATTTTGGGATTAATGTTAGTATTAAAATTTCCAACCTCTCACGCAATCCGGAATCTTTTGTGATGTCGGAAATTTAACTTTATGGCATTTTTCCTTTTCGAAAAAATTGCAAAAGTTTTGCAAATCGAGCCAATGATTGTTTCTTTGAGGTGCATGTCAGTATGAAAATTTGCAACCCCGCATGAGATCCGCAACTTTGTGTTCTTTGCAAAAATCGATTTTTCGCATTTTGTTATCCTTGAAAGACAGCAAAAATTAATTTAATTGCAATTTTAACAATGTTCCGGACTGCGGACAAGGTTGCAACATGAGATTTATTGTCGTCCCAATGTACCATTCACTTAAACGAAGTTTAAAAACTTTTGGAATTATTGTTAAATTTTCGATTTTGAATGTCAATAATGACTGGACTACTATATGAATTATTAATTATGTAATAATATTATAAAAAAGAAAGAAAGATTTGTATTTTTCTATGTATGTGTGTTTGTACGTTTGTATCTTTGTTACGAATAAACTCAATAACTACTAATCCGATTTTAAAAATTCTTTCAACAATAGAAAGTTAGAATATTCCTTAGTAACATAGGCTATATTTTATTCCCGTATTTCCACGGGAACGGGAACTACGCGGTTGAAACCGCGCAGAACCGCTAGTACTTTATAAACCGAAGCGAAGCGACGTTGCCGTCGGGTCGCTAGTTAATAATAATTAGTACTCAAATGCTATAATATACAATAGCAAGGGAATAGTATGAACTTACTACATATCGTAAGCCGCAAGCATTAGAAAGAATTTTGTTGATTTCCTAGAATGTCGATATCACCACAATTATCGAAAGCGAGCTCTCGAAGACCGCCAGATTGCAATCTCCGGATAGGTTAGTTTAATCCGCGGATTTATGGCTCCGGTTACCATCCTTTAATCCTTTCCCACCGAAAAAACTCAGTAGATGTTAGGTACTCTATTGGAATTGGACGTAAATCATTGGTGAGACGCAATTTTTCTTTCTACTAATAATTATATGAAGCAATCGAACACAATTTTCCATATTATAATATTACAATAAATTATATGTTTTCTCTAAGTGCAACGGCAAGGTTTATATACGTATACATGTACACAGTTTTCTCTGCCATTCCACCACCATACTTGTACAGTGAACAAAGTGGAATAATCCACATAATGATGCATTTTAATGCTACATTCAGATTTCTCACACGATGTGCTAATGACTTTTTCAAACGAGTTAAAATAGGATGTAGTTTGCATTTACTTGTCTGATTAATACTTGTTGCGTTTCTCCGGTGTTTGGTAATATAATTTATACTATTACAACTTCCTCATATGACTAGCGTTTTCATGATTACAAAGGTAGTTAAACGTAAAAAAATATATAATTTCCTGTTACTAGAGTAAACTATTTACCCGTGTGATGTTAAGTTGATAGCTTTGAGAATGGTTTAATATAATATATTAAAACTAGATTTTGCCCCCAAGTACTTCTATATAAACTTTAGATTATTACCTCCCGTGATTTTTTCGAGGGTGAAAAGTAGCATTTTGTCCTTCTTTAAACTAAGGTAAACTGTCGTCCTGCCAAACTCCACCAAGATCGTTTCAGTGGCTTAACCTGAAAAAGTAACAGACAAAAACAGCTAGTTACCTACTTTCGCATTTATAATATTAGGATTGTCTTTCATTGTCTCTAACTTGAAGGTACTTAAAACTTACTAGGCTTATAAAACTCTTATGAAATAATAATTAGTTTAATTCATATTACATAGTAATGTTGTTGTTAATTTACATTCAACGGAGGCAAAGCTTACCCAATGGGAAGATACGAGCATACATCATCATCAGTTCCACAATTTTCTGACCGTTCAATACTAGCCAAAGGGAAGAAAATAAATTCAGGTTCTGACAATATAATTTTGATGGCTTAATAAGGTCGATGTACAGAGTTTAACGAGAAAATTATAGTTGCAAAACGTTTATTCTTTACATCGCAGTCTGCTGAACAAACAGAGTCTTGTAATTATTTCATGTAGCGCAATTTTGTTTTACCGCCAACATGACCGCCGGTTATGATCTTAAATTGTTAAAGAAAAAGTGGGACAAGTAAATATTTATGAAACAAGTAGATTATTCCGCGGTTTTATTCAGTTGGACGAGAAATGAGAATATTCAAAGTTTATAGACAACGTTCGTGACTTTATTCGTATTGTTATTGAGTAATCCCGATCAATTTATTTTTACTTAAACTTTAATATTTTAAGATAAAAACTAAGGGACAGGCAAACGGTCATTTCTAGTTAGTGCTCTATTCCGAGCCAGATAGTTACTCCACTTCAAGAAAATCTATTAAAATATAAATTAACCAACTTTTATTTATAATGTACTGTAGATAATATCACAAATATTAATCGTATAACCTCAACTATTTACTACCGAAACGTGTCGACATCTACTTAGTTGACACGATTGTCCTTTAGTGTATTTGCTACAAAAGGTAAACGACCAATCAATAAATTACGCCAGTGATTTAATATAATCGCTAAACTAAAACTTAATGCATGTAGAGTGAACATTTACGGATAATGAATTCCGTTCGAAATAAGGTAACAATTTATTGCATCCTATTTTGAATCAACAGAATACTGAGTTATTATTTATATAACATTTTAGTAATTTGTTGTCTTCTTCAATTTATCGGTATAATTATTTTCTTCCGCTTAACTAGCACCGAACAAAGACGGGTTGAGCTGTGTCTTCGGCCCGAAGCGTTGTCCCGTGAAATTGACAGATGTACAAAATAATAACAGAAAGTTACAGTCGACCGATAACAAAAGACCCTAATTGGGTCTCCGATAGATTTAAATTAATTTCTAATAAATCAAAGAATATTCCAAACTAAATTAACGAAGCTACAAAGTAATTTGTGAATACGTTGGTTTTAAAATAGATCGAAAATGGTTTTAAAAAACTTGACATTACGGTAAGTTTTTAATTACTTTATCTGTTACATTAATAAATATAATAAACACTTATCTACCCAAATAATATGTACATTGTTGTCTGGTTTAATTTACTTATAGCCAGCGACAAATCCTAAATGTCGATATGAGTTTTATGCTTCCAGTAGAAATGTTACCTACCTGAATTTTGGCATCGGCAATTTTATTGGTGGTTCTTGGCCTTGTTACATTTTATGATTTTAGGGCCTCTGTTTGTATAGGATTGCGTAACAAAATTCACGGAAGTACAAGATAAAATGTTGAGGGATTCATTGTGTTTGTGATAAAATGTACAGATTCCCGCAATCCGTTTTTTTGCGTGTCGAACTCAAAAGGGCAGCCGACAAATGACGTCAGCTCGCTATCATTATTGAAATATCTAAGCAGCCACCGGCGATTTCGGGCTTACTGTGAAGGAATAAAGGTCCAAGTTGTATAGATTTGACAGGCCTGTTTACTCATTTGGTAGTACCAAAAATAAAAAGTTGTTTAGCACCCATAGTACAGGCCCTGCCTAGTTTGGGACTTAATAACCGTGTTGGGATTGTGTCAATTTGTGTCCCACAATTTATAATTATTATTATTTCCATATTACCCAAAATACAGAATTGATTGAATTTAAAACAACCAAAAACAATTTATAGCACAAAAATAATGAAACAAAAATAAATATGTTCACCCTTTTATCCAAGAGGCGGTAGACAGAGGTAATTTAATCATGGAAATATCCATTTTTCACCAGTACGTGAAAAATTGTGAGTCTATCGTCAGACCGTGGCCGATGCTACACATGCTTCAGAAAATAAATTAAAATAACTAAAAGAAAATATGGTACATAATACCTATATCCATAGAATATAGCTATAGTAATCACTTGGCATGCAGTTAAAAGCGGGAGACAAAAAGATTAAGATAACATTTTCTCATTGAATTAGGTTATGATTAGTATAGCAGATGAGACTTCTTCATCAACATCGTTGGGGGTATAAATTAGACAAGCTCGCAGACTGCATACTCTGCAATGCTCGTCAGTTCGTTGGTGGCCGCCGCCGCAACTATTCCAAATATTCTACAAATTGCAAGACCGCATCGCCGCGACATCGTGACGACAAACGTCGAAACATGGAAGCAGAAACCATGATTCTTCCCAGAATCGATCTGCTTCATAGAAGTTTCTGGAACTATCAATACCTACGACCACTCGTAGAACCAGGAATGTGTTATTTTGTTTTGTGCTGCAACAACAATAATTTGTTCTAGAAATAATTGTAAACGAGGATTTTTCATGAATTGAACAGCGATTTCAAATTATTTCCTCAGTACTGATGATCCATATTGAAACGACAGTAATTTATATTGACAAATGGTTTTATTCCCTCTAAGTTTTCTTGATAAATTTGCGAGGAATTCATTTAATTTTCTTAATACAGACGACATTACGTTTCTTTGAAATATGGTCCTGTCCAAAATTCTTGGAAATAATTGGCACACATTTTTCAAAGATCAAGTTTCTTGACGAGTCGTTTTGTTGTTTATTTATAATTACTTAGTTCCTTTTTCCCCGAAAAAAGGCGACCACGAGACTATTGTCTTAAATTATTATTTAAAAAATCAAGGGCATTTTTTTTATATTTAAGCAATTATAAGGCATAACTTCAAAATTGAACGCTTTGACATACTATCAGCAAACGCTAAGCCTGATACATTTGGAAGAATTGTCGCTTGTAAGCTCAAATTTTATTACCCCGACCCTAATTAGAGTTACACAATGAGAAGCCAGTAACACCGTCTTTTTTTCTATTCCGATCCATTCATCGACACTAAAATAAACATGAAAGAAAAACTTTTTGTAGTTGTCATTGTTACTATAAGGGAGGACTTTGTCACCACGGGATGGGAAAAGATAGGTGCTCGCTAAAATGACACTTAGTTGTATCAGGCAGAACTTTTTTCGATAGTACATACGCGGCTAGCTCGGATATCCGGACAAGACGCGTAATCGGAAAACAATAGGATTATCTATCGTAACAGATCGCCCGCAACACAAACTGCTGCTTGATAGGATTTTGTTAGACTACATAAAATATATTTTGAGTTTAACTAGTTCCTTAGATTTATAACGTTATTCTAATAAAAATATTACTTATAAATTATTGCAACTAAATTAATAACTTGGAGCAATAAACTAAGGGTACCTAACCCATGAATAGTGGAGTTGGGACTATAATCTCAAGATGCCTAGCCACGTCTTCATTACAAGAACTAAATAAACGACTGCTGATGGAAGTTTTCAATGGTCCCGGCTTGGAATAAATCAAATAACTCAGCTAGTAGATCCGCTGTCGTTGGCAAATGTGTCTTCATTCATGATGGCACACCAACACACAGAAAACTTTAGAGATGAGATTTTATTTAAGGTTTTATACTAAGTATAACTTTTGACTTCATGAAATTGTCACTAATAACTAAAACTAATTAAAGTATCAATTTTAGTAGTTTAAGCGCTACGGTGGAATATACTTAAATACAAACGTAAAAACAGGGTATTCCATAGGTATTAAATAAATGTATCGGTATAAAATAAAATAAAATATCTTAAGACATTTTAATGAAAACTCATTAACATCGTAAACCCGCAATAAACCACTGCTGAGATACTACTTAACACTGATCTTTTTTTATACTCTTTAAATGTAGAGGAAGCAATTTTCCAAGCATCCTAAGAGATTAATAAAAGTTAAGACAGCAGCTACTCCACTGACATTTTTCCGTGACAGACACAGACAGGTTTGAGCAAAAATAGTCCGCTGCGATCGGTACGTACGGACGGACAATGCGTTCATTATTGAGATGCAGCAGGCGGCGCCCGTAATGCTGAGCCGTGTAATATTAGTGTTTTGCACTGGCACTAAAACCAAGGAAATAAAGCATAATTTCAAGTGTTTAGTTATAATTTGAGTTGATATAAACTTAATAACTTAAAGTTATTGAAAATGTTAAAAATATTGTAATTTTCTACCAAAAATATACTTAATAATATTAGTGTTACATAAAATAAAAATGTTTATTTTACATAGTAATAGAGAGTTGGAAATGTTATATTGCGGCAGTACAGTCTACACTACAGTTTAATCAAGACTTTAACCACGTAATTCATGTTTAGTTATTCAGGTAAGTATGTATAATATTTAGGTAAATAATTTCTGGCTGTACCATAGAGAATATTAATATAAAATTCTGATCAATTGGTAGCTTAATATACTTACATAATATCTATATACGGGTTGTATTAGTACAGTTTAATATTTATAAAAATGAGTCAACATAATAAAGTCGTTAATATTTACATAGACCTCTATATCAACCTTAATTATGTAAGATTTTTGCTTTTGCACATTTTGAAGATAAAGAGCATTTTTTAAAGAAAATATAAGAATGTTATAATATTTAGCACAAGTCCTTTAATTTAGATTCAAGAGGATACAAGCTATTGTATAGTATACCTTCATAAATGATTATCGTCACCCATAGGTCATATTTTTTTTAAATAAAGATGGGCAGGTATTATTTTAAACCTATTTCAATTTTAATAGATAATATATAATTCCATACAAATAAAAATGAAATGATTTTCGTTGGTTATCACATCTCTTGAAAACCTATCTATAATGATTTGACATGTTTGTTATATGTTCGTAAGTAAAGTATGAAGTCTGTTTTTAGGGAAAAAATCTTAGAAAAGTACCCTGAATATTATTAAATTCGATAAATTGTTGAAACAAGCATCGTAACAGACATAAAAACAGCCATTAGCTAATATAAATACCCTCTGAATCCACCATTGAAATTGTACTGAAAACTTAGGCCAATTATAAATTCCAAGATAATTTCGATCACGCCTAAATGAGTATTCTTTTATGTCATTTTGTAAAGCCATTCTATCCTCAAGCTATGTCGGAACAAAACGAAATAATAGACAAAGATCAGCGTTCGGACCAAAATAGTATTGGACTGCATTCAAAACTCTTTGGAATTACTATGCTATTTGTTGCTATAGCCCATTCAGTAACTCAACGCGTCTTGTAATTTGTTGCGAGAGGAATTCGACAGTTATTAGATGAACGTAAATTTCTTATGTCCACGTCTAACTGAGGTATCTGTTTACATAATTCTAAAGAAAGCCAGTGGATTTGACTGTTGTTTATGGTCGTATCAATTATGAATAGGTATACTTTTGTCGTTTTCGATATCAAGTTCAAGTTATTTTAAAGAGAAAATCCATAATATGTGAATGTCTTATTCAATTTTATTCTACGAATTCAGATTGTTATGTTAAGTGAAACCATAACTTGAGTAAAGTAATTACGTATCTAATTGAGTTCGGGTATAAGTACCTAAAATTCAACAAAACTGAGATTTTCTTTGTTCTTATTCAAATATTAGCTACAGAGTTTTTCTTTTGCTATTTATTTACTAATACTATAGTAAGAATTTCAAAATGTTTTCACTTGTGCTTCAAAAAGTAAAACAATTGGATTGTCCAGGATTCGTATACCTCTTCCGACCGGCTCAGGTATAAATAGTAAAATGTTTTATTAATATTGCTATATTCCCTTTTTTGGTGAACTACAAAGAATTTATAAGAAAAACGAAAAAGAGCTACAAAGATACGCTTACATAACCTCCTTAGTGCTTTTAATAAGACCTCGTAAGACTACAATAGCCTGAACAAATGTGTCTTATATCACGTCCTTATATTGAATTGCTTCTTATTGAAGCGCGGAAGCGATATTACACGGAGCACTGGGTTTTTATAGGACTTCGTTCATTTTATGGATTGCACGTGGTCATAGGTTTCAGCCATAAAGAGATATGGAAAATAAAAAACTGGAAAAAGATGAAGCTTCTTAGTAATTCTATTAGGTAAGGGATATTAACAAACAGCTAAATTTTATGGGCTGTTCATTGGACTGCCTCAGGCTGGGACTGTGGCTGGATGACCCTGTTGACGTGTGATCGCACAGGTTTTCATTAATTATTTAGTCCAACTAGTGTCTTTATGTGATAAAAAAAAATGTTTTTTTTTTTTGTCAAAACTGCTATTCAAACGATGCTCATCCTCGTGAATGACCGTTTTCAGAATGTTCGTCTGTCTGAAAGTTTCTCCCGAATAGTCTCCAAACGGCTCCAAATGAAAATTTTAAGGATTAAAACAGGAATTTTAACTAAAACTTTAGTTTATGTCAAAGCCTCACGCCAAAGTCAAAGAGCTTACGCTAGTTTACAATAATATTATAATAATAATATAATACAATAATATAACTAAACTAAATTAAAAAATCCTTTCAAGTTTGAGCATTAATAGAAATACGCTCGTATTAGTTTGACCTCTTTTTATATTTAAATATTACCTATAAATAATACCTTCATATTTTGTTAGCATAGCGTACTGTTAGCGCACTTCTTGCGAATACCGTTCAACTTAAATATTCCGCTATGTACTTGTGAGGACCTTTAATTGGTTTCCTGATATTTAAATTCATTGCCTATTATTGTTATTATAGCTGTAGGTCTCCCTATAATTAAGTAAATAAATAAATAAATATAAAATTTTATGTAAATAAAATTGCTCCATTTGATTATCCTACCCTAACACATGTGTACCTACTCAATATTATTATAACCTAGGTGGCATGCAATATTACTGAATACAGTATTTTCTTGGTTTCAGTCTCAACCTAAAGTAGTTTAAGAATACAAAGAATAATATAAGTTTATGAAAAGCTGTATAATTTACAAGGAACGTTTTGCACGCCATTTTATTCATAATTTAAGTTTCACGGTGGAGCGTGCAACTGACATTGTACACATTAATTACGTAGAAAAGGAAACCTCTAGCGCAAAACAAAAGGTAATATACATTCCTTTTAATCTGATTCGTATTATTGCAGTCGTAACGCAACATTCCCTACGATTTATTACAAAAGAGCTGTTAAGAACGTACTTTACTCCGAAGACGGCATCGGAGGGTTGAATCTGCAAAATGAAGTGTTAGAATGTTATTAACAAAGAAATAAGTTAAAACATAACAAGTGAACGTAACGTAATACAGTTAACTTAAAAAAAAAAAAATGAAGTATTTTTTTTGCCAGAATCGAGATATGATTTACTTTAGTGTTCAAGCTTCAATGAAAGAGTAATTTTTTTATAAAATCATATTTGAAGGATTTTTCTGTAAATAAATAAAATTATTAATATTCTTTTTTCAGATTATATTTTTACACAAGTAATTTATTGATGAGTACGTATGTTGTCTGTGTAAACAAAAAAGTTACAAGTTTTTAAATACTACGGTATTTAATATTTAATAGCCTTTTCTCTACTTTCTCTCACACAATAAATAATATACCTATATATTTTTTTAATTATAGTGTAACACGTTAATACAATTGGTTGAAATATATTTTATAAATTATTGTTACAAGCTTGAATACTTTTGTGTCTTTGATCATAAGATGAGAGCAATCAACTTTTTTTATATATCAATAATTATAAATAATATGGAAAACGTCCAAATGGCTCATCTGATAAATAAACTAATTAAGAAACCTACCCATAGTTAACATTAGTTAACCGTCTAAAAGAAACTGAAGTACCTAATTAATAATTATATTACTTCAGTTTATTTTAGACGGTATTACAGATTTTAATATTTTCTGTAAGTATTAGAAGAAAGTAAATTACATAAATGAATAAATGAAGAACATATAGTTGGATAAAATCCCAAAACTTTAGAGCGGTAAATAAAGTTTGCGCTATGGTGTAAATTTACTGTATGCAATTACTGTTCGACATTCTGCCTTGATTTAATTCTGTGGTTTTAAACGAAACATGATTTATCGCGACGGTTTCGAGTTTGAGAGCGGGCGAAGCTTTGATGCTTACGCGAAACCTTGCTTAATACTTCGTGCAAAATGGAATTCTAGATTCACACGCAACAAATGTAGTCATTATCTGATGAACTTTGCAAAGCGTGGCTACGGTACAGACTAATTTATAGTACAGAGAAGTAAGATTTTCGAGTAAGATGTTCTACTTGTTCAATGGTATTCTCTTTCGTCGTATCGTATACTTGTCTTACGGCTTACGTGAAATGCTTTGATTATTAACTTAATCAAAGGTGAAATGTCACTACACCTATCGTATATCAACGTACCTATCGTAAGAACTGAAACATGTTAACTTGCAATAGATTTTATCTTGAGTAAATCTCACAGATACAACGTAGGCTGTTGACTATCAAAAAGTATATAAAGTGGTTTAGTAAGTAATATGCATATTACAAATTTTCTCGTTTGAGAACTAAAATAAAAAATAATAGTTGAAATTTTATAGAGATGTGTTAATGGATGACTTAAGACATGTGTTCACTAGGCACATGGTTAAAAATAGCAACATTAAATTTCCTGCTATAAATAAAACTCGTCTGTAAATACGTGGTACACTTAATGACATTATAATAGTCATTAAGCGCGCAAATTGCGTATTGCCTCTGGCTATGACTACTCTGTGTCCCCTGCGTGTCGTTGCAGTTCACGATCGACATCGCGCAATGTATGGGAGCTCTAAATGACCCGCTACATTTCCCTACTAATATTGTAACATCCTTCGTGTAGGTAACCTAAATGACAGTAATTGCTGTATGTAGTAGTGCAATAAGATTTAAAAATACCCACAATAATATACAATAATTTACTCCACATTGCGTATTGCCTCTGGGCATTACTTATTCTATGTTTATGTCTTCACGTTTCGTGGAGTGACAACGCGCATTGCATGGTAACTCAGATAAAATTGTTTCTGAATTGACTTTCTTGTAGTATGTAATAAATAAGTGATAAGTGACATAACCACAAAAATTTTATACGATTGGCGCTCTTATCGCATTCAGCTATTTCTTGCAGACAAGCATAAGATGGATATACAACGCGTAACAGAAAAAGCGCAATTCCTCATACACCCCAATTAGTATATTAATATAAAAAAATATGATGCAATCAAACTTTAGTCGTTTTTAACAATTTTTCTTAAATATCGATTTAATAGAACGATTTTCATAGAAAGCACTAAATTCAGCTACGATAATTCATTTTTTTGAAAAATTTAACACATATTAAAAATAGCTGAAATCGAATAAGTAGTCAATACTGAACAAACAAATTTCAGGAATTGCGCTTATTCTGTTACATGTTGTATACATATCTTTAGATAGGTACTACATTAAAAATTTTATTGAATATGATTCTTTAGATTGCGATTATATACCTACGGATCTTTTATCTGATTAAAACTTTATTTAGAAAGCAGTTTCATAATTTCATTCAACTAACCTAACAATGAAAACTCAGTTCTTATTATGATTTCCGAAGATGACACACAGAATATTTATAGCTAGAAAATATTTATCTATAACTACAAGGCTACAGTACCTAAACAAGAATTCAAATAAAAACAAGCAAAAACTTTAAAACCATAGTTTGCCTTTCTCTACAGTAGAGATTTAATAATTTCATAAGTGGTCTAAACATGTTCTTCTTAAAACACATTACCCAATCGCTCTGGGGCAGCTAGAATTAGATTGGGAGCAAATTTATGAAAACTTTATAATGATGTTGAGTTGAGCATAACATGCACTTCCAGTGGAAATTACGCAGAATTACGAAAATTAGCTCAAATTATCGTCCAGCTTGGTTACCGTGGATGCTATTCGTCAGTTGTGCAGCGTTTAAGGCTTGCCTCAGGCGGATCTGGTTGCGTGACAGCAGAAAAATATTAATAATTATAATATGTAATTATGGTCGATCAGAATTTCACATGCCCAGATCTTATTTCACGTGAAGAAGCGGTTTAAATTGTTTAGTAAAAACAGTGGATACATTTTCCTGATTCGAAGAACTACTGACTCACATATGAAACGACTACCGTTACATTGTCTTGACTTTAGACCTGTGTTCGATTCTTTTAAAATAAAACAATCATTGTTTTGATTAAAACAATGATAATATTCCCTATAATTTTTCTTTGCCGGTAACTTAAAGCTTGTCTATAAACAAATGATGCGTAAGCAATGCTTAACCCAACGACAGTTGATTAGGTATCTGTTACTTAATAAGATATCAAATATTTTTATTTGTGTGGTCCATGTGTCTTGTGTGACGAAGATTTACTTACAAGTGCCGGCCGCTCGGAGATTATGGACCCGTCTCAAATTCATAAGAGAAAAAGTTTAATGTAAAGATCACTGACAAATTTGTAACAGAACAATGAGTCGGATATTAAAGTATCTCCTTTCATGACACGGGCGAGCGGATGGGATCTTTAGGCTATGGACACAGTGACGCAATACTTGTGGAGGCTACTTTATAAACGCACATACATTGTATCTGCTTTAATAGTCAAAACAAAACTCTTGAAATAGTGCAATATAACTACACATAAAATTCACAACTGAAATTGCTATTCAAATAGTCGATACAGAAAACTTAAATAAAAAAATATACCTACTACAATGAACTAGCCACGTACTAACTAACATTGCTCTTTCAACACTGCCATTACCATAACCCTGCATTGCGGTGCGTGACACCCAGTAGTCACCAACTAGATTACGTTCGCGACAGAGCGCCTTACGTGTACCGAAGTATCGACAACGTCCTTCGCAAACTCCGCATCGCTCATCGCTCCGCCTAATGCGTAACACTCACGCGATACCTGCTCTTGCGAACCTCTCTGTGGTGTTAAATGTATCCGCCTGCTGGTATCAGGTTACTACCAAAGGCGTGGGCATTGACATGTCCAACTTGTTTTGTTTTGTTCACTCGAGCATCGTAAAGGTTAACTTTCTACGCTCATTGACATGACGTCCCCGGTTGAGTTACGTTGAAGTTTGTGGGAGACGCTTGTCAAATGTCGACTAGACTGTTGAGGGGTTGAGCAGAGGATTCAAAAAAAGTCGGTGTTTTGTCTGCAAGGATAGACTGGTCTACATGACATGAGTTTATGTAAGTAGGTATCTATTTTTCTAGGGAGTCTTGAAAGAGTTATTTTTAAGATAAAAATAGCATACCTAAACATAATGTATGAAATTTCACAAGATAAAACTTACTTGAAGGTTCAATTTTCAAGTTTCAATTTTGGTGTTGAGGGCCAAAATAAAGGCTAAAGAAAAAAATACATATTTAATTAAATTGCTGAAAGCCACTTACAGCCACCAAAACTATAGCAAATGTTTTGTAAGCGATTAAATTTATTTGCCATCCCGCTTAATTTATTCGCGCAACCAAATTAATGCACTCGTATTTTCTGACTGAGCTCATTCGAGTGTTTCCACGTAAATGTCACTCCATTGAAAAATAATTATTGTGTGTTGGGAATGCGTCATGCTGGGCCTACATGA
Source organism: Ethmia dodecea (assembly GCA_963855545.1). NCBI lineage: Eukaryota > Metazoa > Arthropoda > Insecta > Lepidoptera > Depressariidae > Ethmia > Ethmia dodecea. The sequence continues at coordinate 7,365,453 of OY979452.1, forward strand.
CCCTTCATCGGTTTATTAAGATGTTCATGTTAGAATGCAGTGAGTATTCAACGGCTGTCTTTCATTGTAGCCTGAGCGAAGATAATGCCAACCGATAATCCAAACCTCCGAACGCAGACGACTCATTTAATGCTTGTCGGATTGAATAATCGTAATTTTGACGGCCATAATTAATATTTTGCGGATTGTTATTTTTCTTCGTTATGAGTTATAGCCCTTTATATCAAGAAACTGTGTGCTCTGCGTCAAGCTTTGTTGTCCATTAAAAGATTTAAAGACGTACCTAATTTTAATAACGGATTTTAGTTGTGTTCAATATAAGAAACATGATACGATATATCGAGTGTCCACTATAAAAATCTAATAAGAAATATACATTATCTTTAGCTATTAATATAACAATTTTATATCCCTTTGTTAGACTGTTCGTTACCGCATTACATTCACAATAATAATATACTGCTAAGTTTATATTCAATCCGTGTTCGTATTATTTTCATAACGTCATATCGTCAATGAAAACGTTTTTATGACGTAGTAAAGAAAATAATCATATTTTATACCGACACGCATCATTTATGAGGTGATAAGGGCAAGGAACTTTAAGTATAGTTAGCGGTTTCTATCAACTAATACATGGTGCCAAAGTAAGACCATTCTAGATGACTCCTCGATAGTTTGAGTCTTACATGCAAACCTTATTTTAATTTAATAGAGTTTATATTCTGAACATTTTTACAGAAAGTCTTTCTACTATTTCGAGAACTTATAGCTGAATACATATTCAGATATTATGTTGATGTAAAATAGAATGAACATATTTGAATGTAATCGTGAGTATACTACAAAATTATTACTTTTAAAACCGTTATTACTCCAACGAAAAGTTTACGTTTTATCTATATTTCTAGAAGGTTTTTAGCTAGCTCGACGGTGAAGGAAAACATCGTGAGGAAACCCGCAGGTCTCAGAATTAATTCTGGGACATGTATAAACAGACCCGGTCCGGCGATGGTCTCACCACCTATCACGTTTAGGGGTCCAATGTATCTCGTGAAATGTGGGTATATCCAGTAATGGAATACCTCTGCCTACCCCCTCGGGGATAAAAGGCGTGAGAGAGTTTTTAGCAAGAAAATATTACAATGGAAAAGGATAATAATTTATAATCAAATACAGTTATATACAAAATGAATATATTACCTATATCATGAAAATATATAGCAATGTTAAGTGGAATAGAATAACCACGCTTAATAAAATCCTCTGCTTACTTATTCAATAAACGTTTACAGTGTGGGAACGAAATATAACCCACTTTGTTCGAAAGAAACTACAGCTATTTGTCAAAGTGCATCCGTATTCTGTGAACTGAATATGAAGTTAGCACGAGATAGTTGTCACGTAGCCCAAATGCAAAGGTGGCTTCAGTTCATGACAGTTGGAGAAGTCACGCCATCCATTTTAGATGTGAAAGGTGATTAAGCGATCCAGACTTGTAACTTTTTGAATTTACATAACAATACAAAACTCATGCAATGTAGTTCAGAATACGATAAAGAAAATGATACACAATATACGTAGAATTATATTTTTTAGTACCTATAAATTATTTATCCAACAATGTAAAAGTTGGTTTGTAAAAAGATTGATATAATATTTTCTCAGTTTGATGGATGAATATTTAATAAGTTGGCAACACCAATACAATTTCGAGTATTAAAAGAACCTTTTGTAGTTTTAGAAACTACGCCAGACTGTAACATGCCGCGATTTGCATAACACAAAAAAACATGACCAATTTTTAACCAACTCACATTTTTCCAAGTCAAAATTATTCAAATCTCTCGACATTCGGTACAGTCACGATGATAAATTCACCTCCATAACTCCACTACAACCAGGTAAAGGACGCATTACATCTAAATTTTACAGCAATGCCAGCTTTCACAAACAAATTTCTCCTATTCGCAAAACAATTTCACGCCCTATTTTATCCACGAATTTCCTAGTCCACAATTGAACGTCTCCACAGTAAACGCGCCACGGCTTTTGTATGTGGATTTTTTATTACAGACTGTTTTAGTGATTCTGTAAATAAATGATGTTCATTTTTTATTCAATTTAACGACGTAGTTGCTGTGCGAGGAAATAGGAAACTTAAAGAGGAGAATAATGTTGTAAATTAAGTGCTGGACATCGGACAAGTGGTTCACTAGGTCGCTAGAAAATTGTTCAGACACTGCCAACTTTTTATAAACTCCGTCTTGTATAAAATTCCTCAGAAAAAATGACACTTGAGTTTATTATTTTAAAAAGATTTAATTAACATTTTTAACTATAGGAAAGCGCCGATGTAAAAAGGTCACTAATCTAATATGATTCTTATTTGAAATCACCAAATTATCACTGTCTTAGTAGAGATTCATAATATGATTCATTTCACATTCGGCAATTCATACGGTTGACGGTTGTCTATCAGTAGGAGATTCGTAAAATAGCTCCCAAAAAAAATTTATATTATTTTTTCTTCTACATCGATATTAATTTTTAACTAAGTAGGAGCAGTAACTGAGTAGGAGCAGAACTGTTTACATTTCCAAAGAAGATCTTGGGTGTCGATTCCGACACTTCTAGATTCATTTTATTTCAATGCGTCCCACAGTGAGCGGTAGATGTGCGCGGCAGGGCGCCACTCCGCGGCTAAGTGATTTTATTTGTGTCCACATTCCAATGTGTATCAAATTACGTAGCCTCGAGGCCAGCTGCTTGATCGATTGTCTACGGTGTTGCTAAAAGCACAATATTGACTCAAATAATTAACTCTGTAGGGCGCAGATTGCGAGATATTACTATCTGCCATTTGATGGGATCGCTCGTGCATCACGTACCTTATTTGGCCCTTTGCCATAGAGATGATAAAATAATATAGGAAAAATATTTAATACCTAACATAAGACTGTTGTTGTTGTTGTTTGTACAGATACGATTTTGTTTCTATCAGCTACTATCTGCCGGTTGTTTGACCACCATTGACCACCTCTCTCCATTAAGCTTGATCTTGAGTCCAATGGATGCTCGTCTGTAGCTTCGAAAGTTGTTGTAATCATCAATAATAATAATAGCCCTTCTATATTTTTGGATTAAAAATGTGTTTTAGGTATTATTGTAAAAAATAAATATAATTATGCTTTTTGTTAGAACATTTTTAGTTACTGACTCTTATCTTTTATTTATGTTAACTTACTAATCAGTCACTATTAATGAGGTAATGCAATATTGTAGATAAAATTATAGTAAGTTAAAATTATTTAAAAAAGTTTTTCTTAAACCATATCCGAGTCAACACAAAAAGTGACCTTGATGAGTTAAACGATTTCTATTGGCATACAATAAAACAAAATGTAAATTTTACATTTTATAACATTTTTACGGTGATAAAGGTTTTGTTTGCCTAATCTTTCTCATCCATTCACATTGGCTTTTTGAATAGCATTTTTATCATAAGCTTAGTACATTGGGTTTATTAATATAGGTAACTAGCTAGTTAGGTACATAATTACTAAACAAAATTTTAGCTCTAAATCGCACAAAAACGATTCCTAAAAATTTTTTTAAAAGTTTTATTTACTTCTAATAATACATTTCGTCATGTTAGATTAAAATTTAAATCCATGTTTTTTCGTCAATAAATATTTCAAATACGAATACAACTATCTTGAGCATAGTCTCTCTATCCATTTATTCCAATTCGTCTTGCTATTCTTTATGCAAATGTGGAAATGCGGGCAAACCTTATCCAAGAGTGTCACTCTCAGCCGTGGAATCGATTTGGAAGTTTATTCGGCCTGACAACGCGTGAAGCAGGGTTGAGCCTTCTGAGCTCGAAATCTATTCGACTGCTATAAGCTTGATCTCAATCTTGACTTCGAACACGGGTACATACGAAATCCTTATGCAGGCAGGACTTCCCCTAAGCGGAATCTGGTTATGAGGGAATACGTTTTCCAATTCACGGAACATCCAGTGTAAGAGATCGTAACGTAAGTAAGTACTCTTATCACACTTCTGAAGAAAGTACCTACCTAGGTATGTAATTGTACTTTGAAATAAAACCTTTTCAAAACAAGACACTAACGACAAGAAACTAACTTAATATACCTACAACTAAACGAAGGCTTAGTTTTTTGTATCTTTTCCAATATTAAATTGGTTGAACGTATGAATTTTGGACGAAGGTGATACTTTGACTAGCATTATACATGAAAAAAGTATATTTACTGTGTATGCAATGACGTCTCAAAGATTCTGCAGTGGCCAACAAAATTTACATAAGCTGTAGATTCTGCTGCAGCACGAAAGACAAGAGTGAAGTTGCATGGCAAGAATATGCTAGTTAGAAATTAGTCACTCCGCAACTGGAAGAAAACAAACATTCAGAGAACGTTGATTCAGTCAAGACTTAAGGCTTCATGCGATGTGATAGCTACTCCAACCAATTGTAAGATACTCTTGAGAAAACACCGCGAGCTCCGTCCATCGCCTTACGCAGAATTTCTAATTTAGTAAACGCGGAGGGTAGCAATTTCAAATCGGCCGTTTAACGTTAATATCTTTTGTGATGTTGTACATTTAAATAAGTCGGTTGCGCTGTTAGAGATACCATCGAAATTTATGTGCCGGGGTCGCGAAACGGTGGCTGCGTACAATTGGATGTGACAGACAACGCGCACCGTTTCCCAGAACTGTTCACTCGAATACAGGCACGTGTAAAATGGGAATATTTTGTGAAACTAAACGCAGTGTCATGAACATGTACACATTTTCTCTTTAAAAATAATAAAAAATGGTTGTATTTTACCCATGAAATAATCTAATGTAAAAATAATGACACTATTCGGTCAGTGTCATTTTAAAGGATAAAATCAGTTGCTTTTTAATAGAATTTACGTTCAAAAAGATACTTTCCAAATAATCGAAGTAAATATTACTTTTTACTACCTACTTACTTATTCTCATTTTCATATGATTTTTACGGAGACACAAATCTAATACTTAAATATATTTTTTTATTCAAAACAAAACACTTGTTTATTGAAATACGAGAGGTACATTTATTACTACTATTTGGAGTGTTTCGTTTAGCACACTTAACTACAGACTGTTATCACGATCCGTGGTTCCTAATTTCGGTCGGGACTTTGTACTCATTACACGCTTATAGGGATTGCCTGGGTGGGTTTCGTTTATGACGACGGAGTTATTGGGAATTGTCGCTTTGAATGTTACTTGTCTGTCGGCGACATCCCTTTAGGTTCAGCTGTTTCCAATTTTGTGCTGATAACTGAATTAGTTTTGACTTCATCGTCAATATTAGTTTTTGTCTGCGTTTTGGTTTTCATTTCTAAACTAGAATAACATTATTCATTAGGTATTGTAATTATTTAGAATAATTTTAATAATCAGCATTGTGTTCTTTGAAATTTGAATAAGATAAATAAACAATTGCAAGAGTTGGTTTTATTTATTATGTTTCTGATATATTTAATTGAAGATGATAAATGTTGGTTATACATATAAATATTAATCTTTAATGTATAATCAAGTTCTATCTAAGTGTTTCATACACCAACAGCCAGGGGTTTTTTTTTTGGGATAACGACAACTTAATACATTATTTCTTGCGTTATAGTTTTTTACGTTATTCATAACATAACAGACATATTATATCATAAACGTTTCCTAAATAGTAAATGACTAAAACTTAGTAAGAAATAACATCGCAAAACTACAACACAGTTTTTACATGGCCCAGTCGCGGGTAGGTATTTCTAAAATCCTCTTAGTCGCATAAACTCGTACTATGCTAAGTTCTGTATTTAATTATTGTGTGTACTTATTTTAATTACTAAGCATACCCAAATAAACTCGTGAAACCGTACACGACACAAATACAAAGCCTCGCCCATCGGGCATAAGCCTCCAAGCTCGATGCCGATTGGTTGGACTACCCTGTATATTGGACTACTTTCACCTGTATAGGGTTTCAGCCCCATATTAATTACTATAGTGCTAGGCACGCACTTTTTAAGCAGCTTGTCAAATAAGAGGTTTACAGAAAAAACAAGTTTTATGGTCTCGATAATTTAATTTGACTAACCTATGATAACGACAGGAACCAGCATACTGATTTTGAAGACTTTATTTGTGTACATGATAATCTTTGTTGTTATCAGTTTGTTGTTTCCGTGGGAATTTCCAAAAATCCTTTGCTCATTTACGTCACATAAGTAACCTTTGTGCAAATTTTATGCTTCTATACCTGGCGGGTTCTTTTATTTGTTTGTTTTTTATATATGTATATACAGTCATGAAAATTTAGATACTAAATTTAATATAAATTGATGAGCCTTAAGCTATTGCTAGCTATTGGCTCAGTCGGTAGTGAGACTAGTAAGTCTGAGTCTTAGGTTTGAGTTTCCGATTTCCGCCCGGGCCAACTTTGCCTAGTTTTGGATATAAGACTAATATATATATATATATATATATATACAGTATATATACATATATATATATATTTACTCGTATGTTTGTGACACTTAATAAATTGATAAGTGATGAGATAACGGTGTCGTTATTTAGTCTACATATATATACATACATATATATATTTTAAATTGTACGAAATAAATTAATACTTTATTTTATCGTTGTAATAGTTAGTGCACACCCAGATTATAGTAGTTGGTAAAGCTCCACGATTCTCTCATAACACAGATAACAGTGGAAGTTAAAATTTACGATACCCACGTGTTTATCTCGCGTCAGGAACACATTCCCAACGACCCCCCACAAAAACAAGAACAATAAACCGCGACCTCGTAATCGCATCTTCGGAAAAGTTCGCAACCTTATAGCCAATTGACATCCAGACACGAATACCGCGTCGGGTCGTGATCGAAAGAAAGAAAGATCCTCGTTATTTGCGAGCCGGCGTTGGGCCATAAACGTTATCACTAACTAGCGATCGGGGCGGATCGATCCCTTGATTCGCCTCACGAAATTAAGGAAATCGCTCATGGGGATATTATTCTCGTCGTAAGATACCATCTGCTCTGGATATAGGAGATTTGCGCTGTACTTTTGCTTTTTTCGTACTGCTAGTTCAGTAGTAGATAAGTAGTTTCCCTTCTTCGTTTTTCGTATCGCTGTGACGATCGGAGCGTTCGTCTTTTTACTTGGCAGTTTTATCTGTTGAAGATTATTTCTGAGGGTTTCTTGTATGCGTCTTTCATTTTAAAATTCAAACCTGTCAAAGTCTGAACTTGTAACTCAAACAACGCTTCGAAAAACACTGTCGCTCCGTCATATTTTTTCACGCGCGTGGTAACAAATTGTTTTAGCCGGCTAGTTGACGTCGCCATAGTCAACCACCGGTTTGACGCGGGACTCTGGGTGGTCCCACTAATTGCTCTCTGTCGCCCCGTGCTGGTGACAAATCGGAGTAGGACAGGAAAAGATAACACTCTTATTTTGATCAATGACCACTGCCATCGAATAGAAAAATAGTGTGATATAGTTTTGGGTCGGATCAAAACGTTTTATTAATCTCCGTTGGGTCCGGTTTATAATTTGTAATTTACTTCTTGGCATAAAATACTTATGTTTTTCTTACAATTAGTCTTTGAGGAATTATTTATGAATATGTTTTCATTAACGTACTTAATAATTAATGCATTTGATGGAAATTACTCTGGAGAATTAGTGCGCACAAAGGGATAATAAAATATGCATGTCTATTAGTCAGTCAAACTGAGCACGGACAAGCTTTTTCTTTAAAATGTTTGATGTTTTCATATAGCTGTAAATACAGTTATTTATGAATATAGAGTAGCTGTCCCATTTTCACTTGTTACGTTCTATTGTGCAAACTCCGATATATTTATACTTTTTACTATTCGAACAAAATACTGAGCATCTCAAAAAAATATTATATAATATCTATATTTTTGCTGAGTGAACGAGTTGAAGTGCAATAGGTAATTATAACTCATGAAAACTAAAAAAAACAAGCTTTTTATGTATGGCTCACGTCGCAAAAAGTGGGATGATCCAAAACAGGGATTTACGAGTACGTATCGAGGAGTTACGATATCCACCTCCTGGCTCCAACATCAGATCTGATCGGTTATACCATAATATTGCATTGTCACCTAACCTAAGTATGCAAAATTTTAGCTAAATCTGTTGAAGATATCTGACTCATAGAGTTGCAAAGATTCCACCCGAACACACATAATATTAATATATTGCAAGTTAAATAAAAGCTAGTGAAATGCATCAATATTTTAATTATCTTACACATTCATAGTCATTCTAAACGAACATATAAATAAGTAACAATAAAATGAAATATGTACTTTCAGCAGCTCTGGTGAAAAGGAGGAATAAACCCGTCATTATCATTTAGGCACACATGTCTACCATTTGCCTTCTCTCGTCTGCATGTACAGTCGACAATATGGGGCTATACTTGCGTCATCAGCTTAGGTCTAAATTAAGAAGACTCTTGTGTGGTCGGGTGTACAGATAGCAATTATATTCATCATCAAGCGAAATCAAGAAAGCCGGGGTGGACTGTTCGCCGAACAGATATTGATCGTGAGTTTAATTGTATGTGGTGTTAACGTAACGTTTCGTCTACACTCTGTAAGTTTGGCTTACATGGTGCTTCAATTTATTTTAAATGATTGTGTTAATCCGATTTTTAGGAGAGATGGAATATGTATTGGATTTCACAGAACATTCTTGTTTATAGTTAGGTGATTAGACAAATACAAGATTTAAGTATCACCTTGTAAATGTGTCCCTTAAATATGAAACGATTATTACTTTGTGAATTCAAATAAAAAAAAGGTTCTCACGCCTTTCATCACCGATGGGGTAGGCAGAGGTATTCCATTTCTGGAAACACTGTACACGATAATACAGGGGTCGAAACCCCTAAACGTGATAGGTGGTGAGCCCATCGCCGGACCGGGTCTGTTACAGATGTCTCAGAATTAATGCTGGTACCGGCGGGATTCCTCACAATGTTCTCTTTCACCGTCGAGGTAGTGATAAATATGTACCCGTAAGTTTATTTTTGAAGTAATTTATACCAGTAAATTTCTTCAGATTTCAACCCGAGCTTACCAATGAGAAGTATGCTCTTTAACCACAGAGCTATCTTTGCTCTTATATTTAGAATATTTGATTCTATACGAAATGATATTGAGGTAAATAATTATAAGTGCTATCAACTGTTTGGTATACACATATATTGACCTAACAAAGAACTTTTTAGTACACTTTAGAATAGATGAAGTCACACGATCATTATGACCTATTCAGAAGACAACTGATTGTAATATATGACCGAATTGGTAAACACAAGCCAGTAACAACAATTTGACCCTTTTCTAACGCATTAATGAAGATAAATAAGCCTACATTTGAACGAAATGTTCCTACCAACTGCGTATGGTCACGGATGATTTAGCAGAGGAAGAAATTTAGAAGGGTGTGTCTATCTCCATTACAATCGAGCTGCACCATAGATGACATTTATTTGGTAATGACACAATCGATTTGAACAATAGAGTAGCAACTGTTAAAAAACATTAATGTATTAGAACATTCGGTAGGCTATAAATGGTTTGTTTATCGAAAATTAATTTGACTTGCCTATATTCTGTTTATATTTACACACAAGTCTTTCCTCTTTATAATATTAGTGCAGATAGCTGTTCCGCGCAGTTCTGGAATAAGGGAATAAAAAATGGCCTATGTTACACAGGAATATTGTGGCTTGCCATGCATTGGTGAAAGAATTTTTGAAATCGATCCAGTAGTTTTAGAGTTTATTCGTTACAAACATGCAAAAATACGAATCTTTTCTCTGTATAATATTATATTATAAGTGTAGGTACCTATAGGTGTAAATTGAAATAAAAAGCTTTTGTACGTTATTATTTTATCGAAACGCTGAATAAACCGATTTCAGAAACTCATATTGTTTCAATAACATGATCTCCGAAAAGCAAACTACAGTTCAGTCGATTATTTTATAATTTAAATAAATATTAAATTTATAATATAACTCGTACCATTTTCTGCATAATGATCGTCATATAAACCAGTCATCAGCGGCGTCTAATTTGGGCCAAGTTGATTTTGTCGTTTTCTCATTATGGCGAAAGCCGGGTGGCCGTCGCTTGACGAGAGGAAATTGTCCTCAGGGATAAATAAAATTTGACTTGGTTGAAACTGGCCAACATTAATATTATTTATGGGATGGATAATATAATGTTTGGAATAATATGGAAAATTATAATAACCGTTAATGAAGAGTATGAGTAGCAAGGTTTTATAATCTAAATAACTACGAGTACCTATATTGTAACTGGGAGAATAGCTTTAGCAAAGTTGAGTTACGTACGGAAAGATTTGGCCTATTTGACTGTTACTCATTAAATTTTGTTAAACAAAGGGGAAACTATATCTTTTCAAGAAGGTGCTTTTTGCTGAGTTGCAGCACGATATGTTATTTTTCACATAATATTGTATACTAGCGACCTGTCCCGGCTTCGCACGGGTGCAATGCTAATACTAAAACCTTCCTCTTGAATCACTCTATGTATTAAAAAAACCGCATCAAAATGCGTTGCGTAGTTTTAAAGATTTAAGCATACATAGGGACATAGGCTTATAGGGACAGAGAAAGCGACTTTGTTTTATACTATGTAGTGATAAGGAACCTTTGTACAACATTTTGTGCTTCGGTTGTGCGTTCATCGATTATTCAACCAGTCAGTTTCTTCTTTATATAGATATTATATAGCGTAACTACATAATATTACTTACAAATTAATGATATTTGTGGCTGACTAAAAATAAAACAAACCATGATGTCGGTCAGTGAACGGACATGGATGCAATTACCCGCGTTCCCGACAAATTGGTCCACTTATTTATGGTTAATGAAATTCAGATTTTATAATAACGCGCCCGCACCATGTTTTACGCTCTCGTTTACGCGTTTGTAGTACAAGCCCATTATTTCAAAGAACCTACGCTCGTCCCGTGAAACTTTTAATATCGCCTGTCGTCGTTTAAGTGCTCTAGAGTTTTCAGATTTATTACTCATTATCCTGGTAAATGAGTGAACGCCGCGGCAGAGTTAGGTGCCCCTCTGCAGTAATATTTCACTGCAAAGAATTAGCATGGAATCTTTTTAAAACCCAAATGTGCGAATGCTACAGCAAAATTTTGAATTTCAAACGGAATACTAAATAGGTTTTTCCCTTTGTGCCAATGCGATTTAAGCCTCTAAAAAGTCCGTCGAAAGTAATTAAGATGAATTAACGATCACAAAACTCCGTTTCGTTTTGAAGCCGTCCGGTTCAACCTTTACTCCTTCTAATTGGCTCCCACGCCACATAATTTTTACAGCAAATTGCTGGTCTAACGATTAAGTTCACTCGATGTCTAATTTTCTGGGACAATAGGAGACTTCAAATTAAAGAAATATGTTAATTTTGTCTTTGTCTCGGACCGCCAGAGCGGAAGATTATAATTATTATAGAACACCCTGCTTCAACATCTATCAGATCAATTTGACGCTCAGTGAGTACCTAATAATTTCTAAAGATCTTTTTGCTGATAGCCTAGAAATTCTATATTCACAAGTTTGCAATTATAATGATGGCATCTGAGCTTATGTTGCAATAGAAAATTACACTCCACTTTAAAACCAAACAAAACAAAATAATTAATTGTAGGGGCATATATTTGAAACAAAAAACCCTTTTTTCGTAACATTGTTTTGTACGGCTTTCTTTTTCTCTCATATAGTGAAAACCCATGTCTCGTTAATTAAAGTAACAACAATGAATGTAACACGTGTGTTGACCCTCGGGTCAGGTGCGGGGTAAAAGTCACTTGACTCACACAAGTGACCACTTAAGCGTGACCTGTGTCACTAGTAAGATATATAGAGAGTTGTTATTAGGATAACAACTAGAACTCCCTGGATTTTTTGCAGCACTGATGGTAACTGGTCGAGACAGTTCTAATATGTCTCTGTTGAGTCCAGGCATACGTTTTTCATTAGTAGGTATCTTCTACGTGTTTTTTAGTGGTTTCCAAAACTTCATTCTGTTTTTATTATTACTTAAAAAAATACATCTGATATTGCCATAAAACAGTACATTTTATCGTGTACCATTTGTCATTTTGCCACAGAATGGACTATCGGCTAGTTCCAAAAAGAAGGTATGGAAGAAAGGTCGCCGGAGTCTGGTCGTAGCTTATCTTCGGTGCCACTGCACGCTGGCGGTCGTTATTCAATAAAACGTCGGCTCCTGCTCGTGCCTTTACCTCTATACACACATTAACTGTAATATCACTGGATATTATAGTAATAAAAACTGAATTTTTAAATTACTACTAAAGTGTTCTGTCTTAGACACAACTCCTATCATTTGCTTATCAACGTCCCAAAAGTTGAAATAATTTGTAAATACAGTCCTGTGACCGACGTTACAAAATAAACGTAATTTCCAAACATTCGGAAACAATGGACTTCGGACGATTGAAGTTTTTCAATCTCCAAATGGAATACCTATAAAACTTTTCAATTATCAGTACGATAGACAATCTTCACCATTTTCAGTTAAATGATCATTACATTTAGATCCTTTAATTTATTTCATCCGTCTTTGATCATAAGGAAATAAAAGTAGATGAATTGAAAGGAATTACTTCAATGAGAATGGCTGAGAGTGATCCGAGTAATATCTAATAATGAGACACATAATCCGTCCTCGATCGCCTCTTCGCTTATTGAGTCGGAATTTTCGATTAGTCTGTGATTGATTGAAGCAACTTCTCTTCGAGCGACGTGCATTTTATGATCCGTTCTACTTCTTCGATCAGTTCCTTTGTCGCAGTAAATGGGAAACCGAGAAGCTACGTTTGCTTTTCTATTGACCACTTGAGTTCTTTGCTTCGTTTATAAATGTTTTGCTGCCAGTTTCATTTACTTTGTCATTCTTCATAATTACTTGCTTGTTATTTATTTAAAGATGCATCCGTAATCTTCTATATCGATGCAAACTGTGCAAATTTTAAAATGTTTATGTAATTAGGTAACAATTGTTCAATTCAAATTAACAGGGGTACTATTCTATGTTGAATTACTAGTATAACTTTGTAACTGTGTTTGATATTAAAACATACCAAATTTTGCACTGCTTTACCATATACTGCAGAATATCCAGGTAAGCCTTAATGCAATTTGCGGTAATGTAGCTTCGGAGCCGCACAGACCTAACGTCTCGTCCACGGTACGATTCTGCTCGTGTCGACACACACGTCTCTACAATCTTGTACAGTCGGCAACGCAATAATGTCCACTCCGATGCACTTCAAATTATTGGAATACAGGTCAGGTAGGAATATCTTGTAAAGCTATTTTAGCTTGAATTATTTACTGTCGCACCAACGATAATCGGTTTAGTAGTCATCGATTCGAATTGCTTCTACTAATGGCGGAAGAATATATAAATGTATAAAACAGAATCCACTGCCAGTAAAATTAATTCAATCTTCTACAAGTAATACATTTTCTTTTTCTAATGAACCTAAACTTTACAAAGTCTATTTAAATATTACGGTTTTAGGCGACAGGCGTGTAGCTCAAATAGCCCAAAAATATGATATTACATTAAGTTTATTACAATAAAATGTACCTATTTGCAACAGTATTACAATATAAGTCTGAAAGCAGAAAAACATAAAACTGCCTTTAAAAATAAGCAGCATAAAAACAATACGGATGCGTTTTGAAGATTAAAATGCATTTATTAAGGTAATATCAATTTCTCTTACGCTGAAAATAAACCAATATTTCATTTTGTAAGTGCAAAAGCCGTGAGCTGAAATTTTTATGGCTCCATGCATCTGCCTCATTGGTAATTTAAAAAGGTTTTTCAAATTTTCTGATTCATCTTCCCACTCCCTAGAGACTACAAACATTGCTCTATATTTACTTGAACTGGACACAGAACGTTTGTTCTCTGCAAATATTCAAGTAGGTAGATTGTTACACAATTCAAAATCCTACATTCACATTTTTATTTGTAGCAAAGAATAATGGCCGGCCTTTTTCCATGATTCCTTGACTTTGGAAACATTATTTGAAAAAAACAAAGGCTTTTCGTTTTTACGACATAAATAACGCCATTATTAATTAGTCATTCGGTGACCAAGCTACAATACTTACGTCTGTTTCACTTTGATTTGGTGTCGTTCTACTTTATTTATGTGGAGGGCATTTTTCCACAAAAGCACGCGAGGTCAGCTTAAGAGGGAGGAAACGACTTTGGCCTAATCCGCTGACTTTTATTTATTCAGTGAATTAATCTCAGCCAGTCGGGGGTGGGGACACTGGCCCTTATTTCCTGTCGCCTCGCCGCGATACCAACGTTTCTCGACTGGACATAGTGATAAAAGTTAAGCCAGAGGAGTTTCGAGACAAGTAATAAATTTATAGGAGACCAGACACCTTTGTCATTGCTGTTTGGGTTTCCCTAGCATTTAACTATTTTATTCTTAAAAATAGTTCCATTTGTATTAATTTTGGCTGTAAGGAATTTGATGACTGAAAGTTCTTTTTAGAATTTCGAGATAAATATCTTTTTTTTAGTATGCTTGATATAAACAAATGTGAAAAAAGGAGAGTCTGCCTCATAGCGTGAGGCTTGGGTTAGAATCCGGGTGAAGGCATGTACCAATTCGTTTTTCAATAACTTATGCACATCACTAGATCGAAGGCGAATTAAAACATCGTGAGTTGAATCGTTAGAATTGATGTTGAGGCATACTAAGATGAGGACACCAGTATCGTATATTGGTCATCAAAAATATTCTGGTCAAAAATAGGAAAAAGACATTGAGCATAACTATATTTTATTTATAATTATGTTCCAAAAAGTCATAAAGCACATATTTTTCAACGAGGTAAGAGGTCGTAGTTGTCCACAAATGCAGCTCAAATGTTGAAAAGCTAAATTAAGCACCGAGATTGCGTAGGTTTAGCGGATTGGAATTAAATTCTTTTTTAAGTAACGCTTAAGAAACATTTTTATTTGTTATTTATTTACGCCTTCATCTTAGATTGAACAGCGTAAAAAAATGTAGTTGATGGATATTAGCATTCTTTGTCTTGACGTTATTGTCTGATTCAGTAAAAAGTTTTATTTTATTTGTACTTTACAAAAACTAGGTTTCGCGTTATTTACGGTTTTCAAATTATTTTTATTAGAATTGTTACCTATCTCAAAAATAACTTATAAAAAACTAGCTACCCGCCCCGGCTCCGCACGGGTGCAATGCTAATACTAAAACCTTCCTCTTGAATCACTCTATCTATTAAAAAAAACTGCATCAAAATCCGTTGCGTAGTTTTAAAGATTTAAGCATACATAGGGACATCGGGACATAAGGACATAGAGATATAGGGACAGAGAAAGCGACTTTGTTTTATACTATGTAGTGATAGTGATGATGATACGTTATCGGTAATAAGTTCCTCGAGCAACGGTATTTTGAATGTACGTCATTTCAGTTGTTGTTAGACTTATAAATATATTTAAAAAATACTGCTTTTTGATCTATTTTGATAACTTTTCCTTATTATTCTTTTTTTTTGCGTTCCGGGTTCTAACTGGGTTAGTATCTAATAAAATCTATTCGAAGTTCAGTGAAATGGCCCGTTAAATCGAATGAATTGTTAACTGCTGATATGTTTATTATCACTACAGTTGAAAACATACGGAAATCTAACGTGTTTATTTCTGAAAACAGATATTTTATAGTTAGACACCGTTATTCTCGTCTCGCTTTGATCGTGTGTGGTCCTTGAATTAGTAAGAAATATTAAGATAGATACTTAATTTTATGCTTGGTCATACATGAGAATGTTTTATATTCTTATACAGTGCAGCGTATTAATATTAACTAGCTTTTCTGGCATAGCTGTTAAATTAATTATTATAGGTTCTGTTAGCAAAATTCTGGATTAAAAGGAACCGTTGTCCCTTATGCATATTAAATGTATATCCGCTGGTGTCGCAAACGTGACCGAACCCGTATAACATATAACAAGGTAAAGTAACATTAAGTGAGTGGCCAGCATTCAATTATCAAAATACAAAGGTGACCGCGCCACTAAGTGGAATTATTTGTACCCGAAACCCAAACACAAGAAGCATTTAGCTTTGTTCTAATGCCACGCAACGTATTAAAGCGAATATAAAAACAAATGGCGGTCGCGCACTGGGAACCTACTGTGGGAATAAAAGGTCTAGTTTCAAAATTAGTATATGAAGGTGTAGGTATTCGTAATGTGACTCTTATGTAGGGTATGACAATACATTATGCGTCCTATAATAAATTTAAATAGAAATTTTAGTTACTAATGCCTAGAGAAGCCGGTTTCTTTATCACTGAAAATTAAACTTAATAAGCTATTCGGTTAAGTGTTCTGTCGACTGATTAACTTTAGAAGTAGCTTACTGATACTTACTTTCTCTGATATGTTAAGAAATTTATTTTTAATTTATTGAGAATAAAATTAGGAAACCACCACAGTACAGTCAAACTTGAATTATCATAAAATTTTGGTGACAATGCGGCATGCAAAACTCGGAAGAAGTTTCTCCATTATAAGTAAGGATGAACTCAAATCTATTGTTTCACTTAAGAGCCATATTTGCATATCAAAGCCTCCCAAGGGATGTCTAATAGAAGTTTTTGCATTCGTAACGAACCAAGAAAATCGATAAGAATTAAATGAAGCGTGTCTCAATAGCCTTTTTACTTTTAAAGCTTCGGAATTGGTCTTTATAATGTGGAATTCTATTTAATCATTTATTTATGTATATTAAATTATTTTCAAATTCGAAAATAAAGTTTCTGCTGCTAGAATTAGCAGTTAGTCTTGGGTAGTTCGCGAACGACCTAGTTCGAAAGAGCGTTCCTTTAGGTTAACTTTGCGAACTAGTTCGTCCAGAATCTAGGTCTTAGATCTTTTTAATTAATATCTATTTTTTTGGCGTCCGCTCTTTTATGGAGTGGCTCTGCATGGCTAACCAACTAAATTTTTTTTACTCTTGGGGCTCTTACAAGATCTTCTTATTAAATTATGTAAATTATAGCCTATCTATAGTTAAAGTTTTTCACAATAATAAAATGAAAAACATTCCCTTATAGAATTATCTCAATATATTAAAAAAATATAAAAAAACGAACTAAATGAACGAACTAAATTGAGCGCTCCCAATGACGAACGACTATGCCCAAGACTAGCAGTTAGTAGACACTAGCAGCGCCCCGCGGTTTCACCCGCGTAGTTTCCGTTCCCGTGGGAATACGGAGATAAAATATAGCCTATGTGTTATTCTGATGTATAAGCTATGTAACTGTAAAGTTTCATCAGAATCCGTTCAGTAGTTTTTGCGTGAAAGAGGAACAAACATACATCCATACATCCAGACATCCATCCAAACAAACTTGCGCATTTATAATATTAGTAGGTGATGTATAAGCTATGTAACTGTAAAGTTTCATCAGAATCCGTTCAGTAGTTTTTGCTTGAAAGAGGAACAAACATACATCCATACATCCAGACATCCATCCAAACAAACTTTCGCATTTATAATATTAGTAGGATTTAATAAATTTGTTGACCCCCCCAGCAAGTAGTAGTAGTGGGCATACGTGAACTTGGGTAGGTACGATACGCGTCAGATAAATTAGCAGTTTCTTTTTAGTAGTCTTAGAGTCTAGGCGATGGTCCAATGTTGGATTCAATGAGCAAAAGCTATTTAATGATCAGTCATACAGATCTGTAGACTGAAATACTTCTTACAAGTCCTACGAAGATTTCGCGTTGGTTTTCCCGTTATCTTAACATTACACACACCTGGCAATATCGGATTAAAAGGTTTTCTCCCGATGTTTGCGTTACTGTGGAAGTATTGTAGGCGTGTGTAGAATGGTTAATTAATGTAAAATAAAATGAATGCTAAATACTTCGTGAAAATTGTTTTTAAATACTTTTAAATAATAAGTCATAAAATCAAATAATTGGGCTTAACTGAACCGTCATTTGGCGCGTTGGATTTCATTAGCGACTGTAGCAGTTTTAAAATATGCTTTTGGAGCCAACTTCAATTTAATAAACACTGAATAATTTAATTTAGTGTACCACTCGTGCATGGAGGATGGCCAATAAAGGCGATTTTATGGCGTTTTTATTGTGATGCATAAACGTGAATCACCTATAATGGGCGTAAGTCGTATGAGAAATACAACGCGCCCGGTTCTGCCGCCCCAGTTAAATATTAATTTTTTCATCAATAAATAATGGCCGCCAAAAGAAACAAAGTATAATTACTTATTTACTGTACAGCGGATTACTGATAGCCATGTTGGCAGTGAGCTTGGTCTCACGCTTGATACTTGTGTTCGAATTCTGGTGAGGACATATACCTACCAATGAGTTTTCAAAACTTACGTATCTACATATTAATCACTAGTTCGACGGTGAAGGAAAACATCGTGAGGAAACCCGCAGACCCTAGAATTGATTCTGAGGCAACAAAACCCAGGTCCAGCGATAGGCTCACCACCTGTCTTAGGTTCGCCGACCCTCTCGCTTATACCTTGATTCTTTATTGTACCTACTGTGAAGCATTGTACAGCGGATTAGACTTTTATGATGAAACTAAATGTGGTATATCTAAATTAAAAACAAATAAAAAATACCTATATTAAAAAATCCAATAAAATATCCACCGTTTAAACTCAGCAAATACCGTAACCAATAAAATAAAGCGCCACTATAAACCCAAGTGTACACAACAATAACTTATCTCCAAATCAATTTCTAATACAAGCTCAATGGTTAGGAAGTTGCATTGAATTGCTCTAAACAAGTGAGCGTAGGAGTTGACTGGTATTCCACCTGCATTATTTATCGCGTTACATTATTAACTGCATATCGGCCGTAGATGGCTATCGTGTGCACTACACGCCGGCCCGTGCACGCGCTTTCGAGTGCCGAGTGAGATACGAATCGGGGTTGCGCGGTTGCTTAGTTACTTACGATACGGGATTTAAATTTTCAAACATTTTAATTTTTTTTTTCTTCGGAGAACTAACAACAATATATATTAATTTAAAAGTCAAACATCCTATTATGTAGCATTTTGAATTTGTTCTTCGGATCTCTACCTAGTGAGGATCTGGTTATAACTGTAATGCTTAAAGCCTGATTAGTGATTATTTACGTACTTCCTTCTCAAGGTTTTCGTTGTTCGTGCGTCACTTTCCTATAATCACACTGAGCATCACCGCTACGCTACTTTTATTTTCGACCTTAGCAGTTTCTTATGTCCCTACTTTAATAGACTAAAATTGTATGTAGTGTAGTTATTTCTTTGTTAAGTAAAGAGCGCTAAGCGCCAACAAACTGTTATTTACAGTTTGGCGCAAATACTGTTTGTAAAACCCATAAAAATATGCCAATAAACGTTTTTATTATTATTATTATTAAATTATTTGGTCATGTCTGTGTGATACACAAAATACTAATTTATCAATCCACATCATAGGTGAGATGCGGGGCGTAAACAATAAAGAGGCGGTGCGTAGGTATACCAGACCAAATATTAGTAAACAAATGTCTTAAAAATATTTTACATAGTTTTTGTAACAACTAAAAAGTTCTATTCTGATCTTTGAAGAAATAAAAATTGTTAAAAAAAAAATCGGTTGTCTGTAAAGTCGGTTTATTGACGATAGTTGAACGTGACAACGTCATAAGAAAATACTGATGGAATGGGTTGTGCCTCTTTGTCGCTCGTTGCGCGCTCTCGCTTGCACTGGAACGCCGCATACGTCATACTTTTTCGTGCTTGCAGCCGGCTCCATCGAATTATAAGACTTTGTCACGTCAAAAATTAATATTTGTACTGAATTAAACTCTGCATTCCAATATATAATAAAATTACATAGGTAATATTAAATTATTGTTAGTATATCTATTGCTAATGCGAGTATGTCAGTCGATATTGCTTAAGGTTAATATGTAGATAACTTACATAAAATATGACGTCAAAAATAATAGAATGGATACTAACTCTTACGAACAGAGAACGTTCATACTTCTTTTGTCCAGCAATTATATTTAAAATTCTTTATTTGAAAAAGTAAATAGGTATTATTATACATTTTTTTTGTTAAACCATCCCCTTCGTGGCAAAATACTGATTGTATGGAAAGAAACTGTCAGGGCCCTCAAGTTGACTCGTTCTGAGATGTGTCTTTGAAAAGGGAAAAAGAAATCGCTCCAGAGATATTTTTACGATATCGCGTAATGTAGTCACGTAATCCTTCTTCAGTCATCTCTTATTGCGATTGAATTTTCAATCGGACTGTGATTGATTGGAACGACTGCTCCGAGCCAGGATTGATTTTTAAGTAGACTCAATGCAAGAAAAAGCTTTAATAAATTGAGTACCATTCGATACAAAGAAACAAGTGGAAGGAATTCTATTTACAGGGGTTTAGGGAAATACGATTAAGGATTTTCGGAGGCTTTCAGATATTTTAATTTATTCTCATAAATATTTAAGCTAGGTGGTAACTTTGTTCGGTTCTATTGTCGGCCATCTAGAGGTTTTAATATATTCTAATGAGTGTTTCACGTTGTAAATTATTAAAATATGAATGCTGTTAAATATTAAGTACCATTTCGTATTATCGTAAATAATTTTACCGACACTATGTGAAAAATGCCCATTGTTTACCAGTAAAATTTGTAAAAAAAAATATGTTTCTTCATTGCAATAAAATTACACTAGTGGGAAGGTATAACACTTCATACCTTACTAGCGCGTGCGCAGCGGCGTTGCCTGCGTGTATCCTGTTTATTCCCGACCCTGTGGGTATTTCCACAAATCCCTCCACGGTGCTAATCTTTTTTCATGTTTCTCATTTCATGCATGCAACTTCATGCTTCTAAAACCAGTAGTTTCAGCTGTACATTGATCAGTTTTTTTCTTTTATCCTATATATGGTTTAAAATTTATTAATAAAAGAACTAGAGAGGTATGTTGTCTCCTATGCATAATAATGCTAAAATAAAATTTTATTGCATATTATAGGTTCTCTACAAATAAATTTCAAAATACCCAAAATTTGCACAAGAGTGTAGTTGGTTACTTTTGTGAGAAACTGATACAATATTTATAACCCTTATTCCCTTTAGTGCTACATCGGCATTCAGGTAAGACCCAGAATTACCATGAACAGGGCCCAGTTCATTTAGACAAGACAGAGGTGAACATCGAGTTAAGTTGCGAAATATGGCATAAAAATGTACGAATCCTACTAATACTATAAACGTGAAAGTTTGTATGTATGGATGTTTGTTCCCCTTTACGCAAAAACTACTCAACTAATTTTTATAAAACTTTACAGTTATATAACTTATACACCAGAATAACACATATGCTATATTTTATTCCCGTATTCCCACGGGATCGGAAACTACGCGGGTGAAACCGCGGGGCGCTGCTAGTAATAAATAAAAAATCATAAATATCGGTCAAAATTCGCTGAGCTAAGAACTTATGCAGCCTGTCAGTGTATTGTGACGAGAGCTTTTTTATTTATGACCTGAATCGTAAGAAACCACAGACGGTTACGTTTTTATAGTAACGCTGTGCGACTTTTTTGAGTTGCAGCTGAATGTTATTGACAAAAAGTTTTCAATTACCCAAAATTGAATTGAAGACAAAAAAATGGCCCTACAGTTATTGGAAGACCTAAAAAATCAGTTTTATAATGGGAAATAAATCCAGGGCATCGTGAAATGAAATTATTTTTTCTTTGTCTTATGGAGGAATGGAGGTTTAATGCTCCTCCATCGTGAAAAGGAAGATCTTCCGCCAGGCGAGGTGATCGTGCCTGGGGACCGCGGTCCAACGGTTGATGTTGGACAGTTGTATTTATACAAACTCATTAGAAAACTCCGATAGCGCGGTTTAGAACTCGGCCGTCTATTGGCGCGTTCTATGTAACTCGGCCTTCTATTGGCGCGTTCCATGTAGTGACGCTACATCACTTCCCCTCCAAGACCGGAGGTCGATTCGATTTCTTGTGCTGCGTCGTTGTTTTGTAGATAGCTTGCAAGTGCCAGTGCTGCTCCAAGTCTGCGGTGAGTCGAGACTGAGCGGGTTGCTGCGACTGTTGAAGTGCCCGTAGTTCAGTGTGCAGAGACCGCCACGCCGGCGAGGGTAACCAGCCGCTGTAGATCCGGACGTGGGCTGCGGTGAACTGTGCGTGGGCCGAGTGCTGTCGCTGTGAGTGGTGAGCACTGCAGGACCAGGTAGCACGGTGTGTCGGCTGCCTGCGTATGGACCTGCTGATTGGGCGAGATTCTAGCTTGCTGTGCGACTGCTGCTGCTGACCTTGAGTTTAGGTTGTTGCCGAAGTGATGTGTGATGATGTGTGATGGCGATGCGATGCTGCTTCTGAGTCCAGGTGTTCCAGAAGGTTGCGCTGATGTCCAGGTGTTGAGGGTCACCAGTATGGAGGAACGGAGGTGGAATGCTCCTCCATCGTGAAAAGGAAGATCTCCCGCCAGGCGAGGTGATCGTGCCTGGGGACCGCGGTCCAACGGTTGATGTTGGACAGTTGTATTTATACAAACTCATAAGAAAACTCCGATAGCGCGATTTAGAACTCGGCCGTCTATTGGCGCGTTCTATGTAACTCGGCCTTCTATTGGCGCGTTCCATGTAGTGACGCTACAGTCTCAAAGAACTGAAACTTACGAGTCGCTTCTTAAATTAGTTTTTTGTATACGTTAAATTGTTTTAAATCGATATTTTTCAACACAAATGTAAGTTATTTGAAATAAATTCAATTTATTTTGTTTTGAAACAGTGAAACCCTAATACATTATGAAATAAAGTAGTTAATGCTTAACAGCTTAAAAGCTTACATTCTTATTTCATGCTATTTTTGACGATGATCGGCTTTCATCCACAAAAATTAAACAGAAGCGATTCCTAGAAATTTTTGAAGACCTTATTTTAAAATAGTCTTATTACCAGATAATACAACAAAAATACGTTCCAAAACACTGCTTTCGTTGTTTTTACGCACAAAAGTCGTCATGTCAAATATCTTCGAATAATAATCTGACAGTTAAACTAGCCTAACACCATCTCCAAATCCGCGGTGGCATCGCATATGCGATTATGACCCGTACTTCCTCATATGTGAGGAAAGATCCTTACGTTAACTTGACCTGTGAGTTGATAAGGGTGTATGTGAGATGAAAAAAAAACTTCATAGTCGTTTCCAGTGGGCGGGAGTCTCTCTATCTCTTTGTATGTGGTCGCCTCGCCCCGGGACTTGTCCCGACGCCGTAATTACCACTGCACACCCTACTAGCGCAAATAGAAACAAAACCGCACACATCCTTGTATGTAAATAGGGGGTCGCGGTCGAAATTTGGTATGTTTAGGTGCGTCGTACGCTTGGGAAAAATAGTGTAATCGTGGGATGCTGCCGGAATGAGTCTTCTATTTATAGTCATTAATTGTTAACCTCGGAATCGTTAGTCTAGATGTAACAAGATATCTCTAGACAATGGTTTGATTCTTGGAGCGTATAGATATCAATGTGTTTTTACAAGGTTTTATTTAACTTGCAATGTAATGTGTTTATTCGGGTGGAATCTTGCAACTCAATTTTGAAGTAGATGTCTTCAACCGAATGATCTGAAATTTAGCATACCTATTTAAGTTCGGTGACAATTCAATATTAGGGCACCACCGAGCTGATCTGATGATGGAGCCAGGAGGTGGATATCGCAACTTCTCAGTGGCTTTTCGTAAACCCCTCGAGTTTGGGCCCATTATATTTTTTATGAGCTAGTTTTTTTAGTTTTTATTAACTTTTATAAATTAAGTATTAATGGTGAAAATATGGTACTTCCAGAAATGGTAGAACTCTGATACCTCCTTTGGGGATAAGGCGTGACTGTATATGCCACCATTTGTGAGAATTTATATTCGTTTTGTCGACTGTGTATTTTTATCTCATACATAAGTAATCAATAATGATCGATACAATCTCTATTCTTTATTTAGTTAAAAAACTTTTAACCAACTCACAATTTTATTTCTTTTTTTAACAGCTAAACTATAATACATTTGTAAGTTTGCGCATTTTTATTAGTCACATTCAGCAATGTAGCAGGTAAAGTCAAAACCCAATATTGTGTCCAAGAAATCCCCAATCAGCTTGTACATACGAAATCAGTAGCCCCAGTGACTGGGTATACGAGCGTATGCGCGGCTATACGGACATATACATAATTTTAAATTTGTAATTATACAACGCATCATAGAATAAGCGCAATTCCTCATACACCCCAATCACTATTATTAATATAAAAAAAATATTATGCATTCGTAATATCGTTTTGTGTATAACCAAATTTCATAAATAAAGAGCAATAACAGTACGGTTTAAATTCAGGTATGCAAATTCATTTCGAAAAAATTTACATACCTACATCAAAAATAGCTGAAATCGATGAAGTAGTCAATACCGAACAAACTAATTTTAGGAGTTGCGCTTATTCTGTTACACATTGTATAAGACAAATAACTCTAAAGAGTAAAAATTCCGACTTCAACAAATAGCACCAACAATATCATCGGTGTACATATATTTTTTTTTACGTTTGTTGATATTTTTTTAAACCAGTTGACTGATTTCTATAAAATTTAAATTGGACTGCCTCTGATGTATGATCTACCAAACAAAAAAGGAATCATCAAAATAGATTCCTAATCGCCGGAATAATCGCATAACATACATACATACAAAAAAAACATCCGTCGAATTGAGAACCTCCTCCTTTTTTGAAGTCTGTTGAAAATACTCGTTTAATAAACAAAAAATCTTTATATTGTACCCAGAAATAATACAAAAGCCTCTCAAATACAAAATAAAGTACTAGTAGCGATATCTTCCAAAGAAAGTTATATATTGTAAATTAATGGCTACAGAAGTGTAGACCCATTTTTTAAGTGACCTAGTAGAAACCCATTTACGAATGCCACACAGCAAGAGTCTATTTGACTGGAGTACTCCTTCTTGTGTTTCTTTACGACCCATTTCGAGGCACGAGGTGCAGTCCTGGATTAGCCTATAAACCATTTTAGCAATGCTTAGAAAATCCCGTCTAGAGAGACCGGACCAGAGACGACCAAGAAAAAAAACGAGCACACGAAAGTTAAAGCAATTTCAAAATCCGTATTTTTAAATTGTCGATGACGTTTGATTCGGTCGCATCTTATGTCAACATGTGAAATCATGTTGTGCCAACATCATCTAGCATGGGTGCAGAAGGAACAACACATACATGTTCTACCTACGATACGTATTAATATATTTTTTAAATTAATTATGTAAAGCCCCACAGGGGAAAATTGCTTACGGCATCAAGTTACCTTAATCCGGCACTGTAGGTGCCTTCTACCGAGGTGATTTGCAGCGCCTCACGAGGTTGGCGACGTAGGCTTTCAGCCGCCTCCTTCTGCAAAATCACATCCATGCAGAAGAAGATCGTCTTTCATACCTGCTCACTTTGAAATAGAACCTTGACTGAGACTGAAGACTGCACAAGGAATCGTCTAGGTCTTTATATTACCATCTTAAGAATTTACTTTTTTTTAATATAAGCTATTTCACAATTACGTATTACTAGACTAGACGCTCGTCTGCAACCGTCAGACTCCCCACAGTTTAAAATGAAACAAGGTACCACAGATTATTTATTCAAGTTATCAGCCAAACAGCCGCTGGAGTTATAAACAGGCCGCAAAACTAAACAAAATGCCCTAGGAACCAGCCATTAATTGTTCTCTATCACGATAATGATAAACAAATGCCTATTTGATTTAATTGATTTATAAAATATTGTAGCTGTAAAGTAAACTAGTAGTGTTTTATGAGCTTAACTCATTGTTTGTAATATAAATGCCTACATAATTTGAAAAAGCAACCCAAATTAAACATTACATTCAC
This sequence comes from Ethmia dodecea, assembly GCA_963855545.1. NCBI lineage: Eukaryota > Metazoa > Arthropoda > Insecta > Lepidoptera > Depressariidae > Ethmia > Ethmia dodecea. The sequence goes on from OY979452.1 coordinate 7,391,676, forward strand.
TATCCAAGTTCAGCTCTAGTAGGGAAAATATAGATATTTTTTTGCTCAAAGATGTAGAGTTGAGTGAAGTCAAGGTAAAAAGGTGGGTGAGATTGATGTGCAAAAATAAATAGGTACTTAAATTTAATAAATTTCATAGCAACTTTAAAATGTGAGTTCAATTTTTCTTCATTAACTTGGGTTATGTGAGGGCAAGACCCGTTGCTTAGCGGTGGTTTTAACTTGCTATCATATTATTAAGATTATACTCACTACCGGTACTATTGGTAAAGTAAGTAAGTAACACAAGTAAAGGTACTGTAAAAGATATACAATACATAACATGAACTTAGGTGTGAATTGTATAACAATAAAACAAGTATTTCATCTAGAAAAAAATATTCACTTAATTAGCAAAGCTGCAGCCAATATAAGTAATAATTGGGCGGTGCTCGAAAAATAAGAAAACTTTATTTAAAAATTCCCTTTTAAACCTCCGATTAAATTTTTAGACATTTTGTTTTCATCCCCTAGTTATAGAGTGCCATTATTGAGTATCATTATTTTTCGTTATTTCACTACATTGAGCTCATAAAATAATTACCTGTGCCAATAGTTTTCGAATAAAAGCTGCGGATGACTAGATACTTTGTTAAAATAATATGTGTTCCTTCTAAAATCCTACTACAGAAATTCATAAATTTTATCCGAGCCCAAGAAAAAAAAATGGTCGAAAACTGTACCATTGAAATAAATATCTTATTTGGGAATAGAGAGCAAATGAAATTATTTCTTATTGTGTGACAGCGTATTAACGTGGTTGATTTTGACTTCGGAATGTAATAAGGGATCCATCTAGCTTTTGTAATTCGACATAATTGAAATCCTGTTGGAAATATCAATACATCAACGGAAAATTAAATGTAATAACAACGTCTTTCTCAGAATTAATTGTACCCATACTGTTACTACAAAGAGATTCTACAGAAATAATATTAAATGATTTTTTTATGCTAAAAGAAAGTATAATTATTTTCATATATACATATTAATTGTCTGGAAGGTTGTCTTGAAGAGCGCTAAAAGCGATAAGACCGCCCATTGTACTTTAGTTAATGTTGGTATCCATATTGTGTTGTTTTTGGTGTACAATATAGAGTTATTGTATTGTAAGTGTATTTTAGCAGAATCTTTGTCTGCTGTCTTCGCCGTGGCAAAGTACCAAATATTAACCACTGAGTGTCATATTTCGATATTAAGATGTGTTGTTAGACTTAAAACTCCCCGTTGCATTTAGTACTTTTAAAATTGTAATCATAAATCGCTTCCCTCTTAAAAATACGTACAAAATACGAACCAATAAATAAAATAACAAACATTTGGACAACCCCATCGAAGTCACGTGCAAGCTAAATGATCTGTGACGGGAAGCAATAAACCTATTGTTTACAACATTTCACTGCCGTTTACCAATATTTATAATATTATTTCAATACTTGATAACGTCACGATCATTGAAATACGAGTTCGTGTGGCGGTCACTTTCGTTTATTTGTTAATTGTTACTTTATAAAGCCTTATGTTGACGATGTGCTCTACGGTGGCTTCTTATTTCCTAATATTTGTGTGTGAACATGTGGTACCTAATGTATTTACAGTTTTTTCGGAAGTCAAAAGTACCTACCTAAGATATTTATAAAAGTAGGTATTCCCAAAACTGAGAAGACAATATTGGGTTTACCTATAAAATTCCACAAAAATTCTTACTAATGTTTTTATCATCAAGCTAGAGAAGAGTTCGTACATATGGTACGAACTCTTCTCTAGCTCGTCTGATTTTTATACTTTTTTAGTCTTCTTCAGTTTCCGTTTTGTTTTAAAAACGAATGTTGATGATGATGATGACGACCATGATGATGATCGTAACATGATGTTACGATCTCGAAAAAAAGTGTGAGTATGGGAAATTCTGATTCCTTAAAATTGTCTATACAAAACAGAAATTTCAAAGATACGGAAATACAAAATATTGTCGATTTTTTTTTAATTCATTTGTTACCACCACATAAGAGTAGTACATTGAGGTATGAGGTAGATATGTTTATATACTACATATCTTATACCTTAGAAAAATCGAGCGGATACAGGGTTAAAACAAATGAACGGATCCGATTGGCCAAATACTCAAGAATAGCTTTCAACCCCTCCGTGCCAGTATCAAATTGCGGTTATGGAGCCTGTAGTATCAATTAACCAAAATGGCCGCCGTTATTTTAGGTTGCGGTTTAAACCACGGCTGGTCAATATTTTAACGGTAACGTTAAATTGATATATATGATAATGAATAATATCCGTAAATTATGTTATGTAGGTTATGCATTCGAAATTTCTGATGTTTATGGTGTTTTTATTATTCAAACTTGATTTAAGTATTAATTTTTACTATGACGCGAAGCAAAAAATATATTGGTGGGGTATTTCTTCTATGCTAACCTCCTCGGGGGTAAAACGTTTAGATACCTATATTGCATAGTTAAAGCGACAAAAGGCGTGGTTCAGCCAGCTGGAATGTAATTATATTTATTTCTAGAACTCTATATATGCGGTTGTATCAATAAATTAAGTAAATTGTTAGATATAATTTTGCACTTAGTCAACTTAAAAACTATTTATATCTTTTCAAGCAGCTATTATCACGCAGAGTTGTTACCATCACGCAGAATTGTTACCAGCCTCCCTAGCCAAGCGGCATTGTACAATCTAATCGAATGTTCTTTTAGATTGATTTCAAAATTAGGGGCTGGTCTTCCCATAACTACAATATTGCACAAATTAGTTTCTGATTCAATCAAGTCTGAAATAAATAATGATTAGCAACACCATAATGATGTTTTCAGTCCTTTTAAAAGGCCTAAGAATGCTCCACCCCCCCAGTCTACAATGAAGGAGTTACGAAAGAAGTTCCCTTAATTTTTATTCTTCTAGCCCAACGCATGGTACATCTTTTGTTTCCCTATCTAACATATGCATAATCAAACATGGTGGGGGAACCCGAGCTAGAACAAAACATGACAGTTTGTAAAGGGTCTCTACGACCAATAGGAGCTTGTCAGGACTCAAGTGTACTTTGTTTTAACGGCACTAGGCTGGATTAGTTTTTAAGTGCTGCTCTAAACAATAGTTCCAGGTTGTTCCTAGGGGAGGAGTAGATGGTAGCCATGTTGGGAAAAAGTTGTGCTTCGTTAGTTATATAGTTACGTAGTTTTAATTGTTTATGCATTGGATGTAAAGGAATAAAAAAGCTGCTCTCTTTTCCCGAGTTAACAAAAATGATTATTTTTGGTTGAAATATATTAGCATTTTTTGAGTTAGTATGCAATGTAGGTTTTACGAGATAAATAATATATTAATTTACCCACGGATCGGCATCCTTTATTTATTGCCATAATTTTAGATACACATTTTAGCTACGCCTATAGGTATTTATCTTATAATAACAGATAGCAAAAATTTGGTTTCATATAAAAGAAAATGAAAATACCTGTTCGTAGAATGTCGGCAAACAACAGATATTTAAAAAGTCCTTTACGTCATGACATACCTATAATTTTTTTATGTCGAGTCATGAAATCCTCGGATTATGCGAGTAAAACTGGGAAGCTACAAAGCCTCACTGAAAACCGCGTTGGAATTTACAGGGATTAAGTATTTTGAAACTTTTCGTTTGCAATATTGCTTGTAATTAATATTTTATCGAGCTCTAAGTAGAACATTTACCTCTTATCTACTATATAAAAATAAGTCGGGTTTTCCTTCCTGACGATTTAACTCGAGAACGGCCGGACCGATTTTGATGAAACTTTTTGTTTGGGTTCAAGTGGGTCCAGGGATGGTTTATAGCAAATAAAATTCAGCATTGCACCCGTGCGAAGCCGGGGCGGGTCGCTAGTAATTTATAAAAATGATAATATTGTGGCAAAAATTATATTAAGTTTTAATTTTATATCTACTATATAAAAATAAGTCGGGTTTTCCTTCCTGACGCTATAACTCCAGAACGCACGAACCGATTTCCACGGTTTTGCATTCGTTGGAAAGGTCTCGGGCTCCGTGAGGTTTATAGCAAAGAAAATTCAGGAAAAATTTCAACAGAAAAGCGGGAAGATCTCATAAGCATTGCACCCGTGCGAAGCCGGGGCGGGTCGCTAGTAATTTATAAAAATGATAATATTGTGGCAAAAATTATATTAAGTTTTAATTTTATATATAATAGAATAATAAGATCTAAAACATTTGTGTCAAAGTGAGAACCTTCTACTTTTTCAAAGTTTATTAAAAACCATAAATTCCATTCAAACTCACACTTGGCCGTCTGTGCTAGTCTAAGCTCAAGATCAAAGACATACAAAAAACTTTATAAAATAATAATATACTTTATAAAATTCACAAGAAACCATAGAATGCTGATCTCTTGCAAGTTTTAAGAAAGGCAGCTAAGGAAACGGTAATCACAAAGTCAAAGTCAAAATGTTTTATTCAAAATAGGAACTTACAAGTCCACTTATTGAACGTCATTTCAACTCCACCACTCCACATTATTGGGACCTACTCCAAACTTAATTTTCTAAAATAAACTGTGGTTAACCTCAGTGCTAGTTTGTACCAATTATTCCAGCAAAGTTGGATACACAATAAAGTATAAAATCCATAAACGTTTTAAATAAAACTTGGCAAACCAACTTACATCTAAACGAAATCCAATCTCTTTAGACAATGCCGTACTTTTGACCGGTCCGTCGTCAAGGTCCGACCTTCTTCAAACATTATTAGTTGAACATGCCAACTCGTCGTCAATATCGAGCAAAAACGTTGAGCAACAGTTGTTTTATTTCACCAATGCCTTGAAGCTTCTGTTCGATAATTCAGTTACGACCTGTCATGACCCTTTGTCTCAAATATCGATGCAAAATAGATATATAAATTGGGATACTTATTAATTTTAGTTCAAAGAAAGTTGCCGACATTACGTGTAAAATAGTTTAGTTAGATATTTTATATTTATGTTAGTTGTAAGGTACTTATATATAATATGGGCCTCTGTTTACGTTATTTAAGATCTATAAATGTAAATATTGCCTGAAATAAAGATTTATTGTTATTATTATTATAGAAGCTGTTTTGGGATATCTATGCATTTCCTGTCCGAATGGTTAAGGTGAATTCTTAGAGGATTCACTCCTCTGGTCATCACGATCACGATGCTGTCTCTTTACTGAACAGAATGACAATGTGGCTCTTATAAATAAGCCTGTGTTGGAAGACGTACCTAATAGCCGCATATGTTTGACGATGTACTGTACTTAAAGCAGCATCTTTGTTTGAGGATGTACCCAATAGCTGTGTTTTTCTATTTCTAACATTGCGGTTACATATTTAGTCAATTATCATTTTCTAATTAACGGGTATAACTTTCTTCACAAAATTGATAAGATAAAATCTATCCTGTAAAATTTTCTTCATCTAAACACTTGGAGTACTGATTTAGATGATTATTTTACACCCGCATTTCATTTTCTCATTTATAAGCTAAACAAATTTTATAGGTATATAATTAGATCGAAACGTACGAGTACGTCTATATATCGTTGATCGTTGGGGCAGTACCTACTTACATCTGATTTTCTGGATGTGGTATTGTTTTTCTGTACTGAAATTTATTTGTAGTGTCTAATAAAAAAAATATGTCATCGGCCTCTTTAATATAATCTATTTATCACAAAATCATGTAAGTCAGCTTTTTAATTCTGGTAGCAAATTTTTGCATTTTAAGTCATCGCGTAATTTCTGTATGTTTCCTGTCCATTTACCAAATAACCTTCCGAAATGCGACTACATTAATAAAGTTATGGTGTTTTTAAAATCTTACAAATTTATGAGATTAAAACCGGGGACGGTGCAGCTGGTGTTTAGTGCCAATATTAATCATGCAAAGAGCTTCTTCGTCACAAAAACATAATATGCATCAGTCGACCGAGTTGAAACTGTTGTAGCTTGCAAATATTTTGAAGTCGTAATGTATAAATTACAGGTGAAAGTGTCAGAGAATAACGTGTAGCAAAATACTGCCTTTACACTAATTGCATTTTCGAAAAGGGAGCAGCTTTTAACTGAAATATAATATACACAAAAACGATGTTTTTATTGTTATGCACCCGGTCCAGAGAGCCTCGGGTAAAATCTGCATTCGGGTATTAAAATTATACATACGCTTGCTAATTTGGGCGAATTTGCTTAATGCACCACAATTTGCACTGATGCAGTATTGAACACGATTTAATATTTCGTTGTGGGTTTTTTCTTGAAAATACATTAACCTACAGAAGTGAATACATTTTAAATAAGCTTGCCTTGGACTGACACCCGTCAGTGCAAAAAATGTTACATCCTATGTTTTAACGATTGAACATTTTGTTGTACCTACTTTTTTCTAGGTCCACAATTTTTCACAATCATTTTCTAAGGATTTTATAACAGGTATCACGTCGGCCTCTAAATCATTATAAATCTGATTTATACGGTTATTAAATTTTTATTGAATTGAAAATGTAGGACCTTTTTTCCTATTGCCACTTAATGTTTCTGATTGACTCTGAGTCGGTTCGTAGATACACTATTCCAAATTATATTTAAAAAAAACACATTGTAAGCTGTCGGCTTCAATAGACATATTCAGAACGCATATTGGGTTCTCACAGATTACTACTTAGTATTCCGTAGAAAAAAATCTAAAAACCAAAAAAACTCCAGCTACATCCAGATTAAGATCGTTGTGTACGAGAATAAATTTGTCGTCAGCTGCTCCGACTGTTTGATCAACAGATTAAAAAGTCCGGACCGGGCGAGCAAATGGTGCATTTTCGGAGTTGGAACTTTTACGTTGGCAACCCTGTCAAAAACTCGGCAGAATACGTGTTGTAAACAGGTTGATATGTTGTAGGACTTGTTATTGCAGGTTTTTTTATTACGTGAAAATATTTCTGTAGCTACTAAACCCACCAATACGTACACCAACACCAACACACTAAGAACGTAAAATAATTAATATTGTGCTTTAGAAATGGCAGATGTCTTTAAAAATATGTTCACCCAGTATCAAAGTTACGTAAAATACGACGTCTATTTTTTCACTGTAAGTCACACATACGAGTAATATCGACATAGTAGATGTTTGCATATTCGGCTCTACACGCGTTTTGTCAATTTGATGCACAATTGAACTCGTACATACGACTACATTTAATCGTATAGTTTTATTGTTCCATTTTAGTCTAATACTAGCCGTCGCGTCGATACTGTTAGCAACATCAAAGGTCTGAATTAGCATGAGTGAGCACGTTTGAGGGATAATAAAGTGGTGGTGGATGTCGACAAGAGCACCTTAGGGGCTAATTTTGCTTGGCGAGTAATGATTATGACACTGGCAAGAGGGCTGCTCTGGGTTTCAATATGCAAATTATTTTGGCCTTTAGCGTACCGTAGAGGGGCGGGTACAGGCGCTTCTGTACAATATTTCATGCCAAATAATATGTATTTAAAATTATTTGTGAGAATAAAATTGCTCTAAATATACGATACAACAGGAGACCAGAAGCACGATACTAAATTGGATAGCGACTATCATATTTTTGCTAAATACACCTCCCGCAATAAAGCGAAAGTACCTAAAGCTCAATAATGACTCCAATAATTAGTATTTTTAAGGTCATCCTTATTTTATGGCAAAGATAAAAATATAATAGGGCTTATAGGGGGCGTTGGGAATATTTTCATACAAAAACTTTGATGCTCAAGCGGCAAGCCTCATGTCAGTTATTATGAACGCAATCTGTAATTCGGTCTTGTAATAACTTTTTACATCAAATTTTCCTCGTTTTGTCCCCTCTATATATATTTTAATCTCGTTGTTTGGTGGTAACTGCATTATATTATTTGCAGCTGATATTTTTATATACCTACATACGAGTAGGTCCTTTTTGTCCTACTGAGGACAGATCAAGTTATTTTATTCAAATTCAAACACCTTTAAGGGACCTTCATAGTAGAAAACCTAATATAATGTACTATACTTAGCATTAATTATTAATCTTACACAAAAATAACATACGTTATAAATAAAAAAGAAAGAAAAAAAGCAGCAGAAGATGAAGATAAAGCAAAACAGGTGTGAGAGGTTCCTAGCAGGCGCTGGTTTACCCCGTCTTGAAAAAGGAGTATGTATGTATCTATGAATGTATAAAAATCTAGCGTTTCTGTGCGGTTTCACCCACGTAGTTTCCGTTCCCATGGGAATACGGGAATAAAATATATTCTATGTTACTCAGGGATCTTTTAGCTTTCCATTGGTGAAAGAATTTTTAAAATCGGTTCAGTAGTTTTTGAGTTTATTCGTAATAAACATACAAAAATACAAATCTTTCCTCTATATAATATCAACTAGATGTCGCGCGGTGCGCGAGGCCGCAAGCGGCCACGCGTGTCTCTGTGGGGTCGTATTTTGACAGAAAAATAAAGTCTAATTTTGGGCGCCCATCTTGTTTTAGCCATTTTAAATCGAAAAACAAAAAAAAATTGTTAAATATTTTTTTTCATGGCAACACTGTTTACTGAGACCCACAATCGCTCCATACAAGTCAACTTTCCAAAGTGTTGCCAACTGGCTGAAAAAGCCGATTATTATTATGAAAATTTAAATTTTTCAGTAAAACAAAAATAACGGGGCGGCCATCTTGTTTTTTCAGATTTTCGGGATTTTCTAGTAAACTACAGGATATACCCTATGTGATGACACCAAACACATCCCTGTAGCATATCGGCATCTGGGAGATCAATTCGGGTCTTTTGAGGTCTACCCTAAAAATTAAATCAACCATAACTTTCGGTGTTGCCAGGCAAAAATCCTACAAAAGGTCATAGGGAGAGATAAAATGTACCGTTGACTGTTACTCGTTTTTGCAAAATGATAAGTTTTGACTTTTTGCATTAAAAGTTAAAAAATACCCCAAATTTTGGGAAAATTGTTAAACATGGCAACACCACGTAATGAGACCTCTAACCCCGCCATACAAGCCAACTCGCTCAGGTGTCGCCATCTTGCCGAAAATCGACATTCAAAATCTGGTAAAATTCATCTTTTTCTTTGGGAGCCAATTACAGGGCGGCCATCTTGGTTTTTCAGATTTTCGGGATTTTCTGGTAAACTACAGGATATGCCCTGTGCGATGACACCAAACACATCCCTTTAGCATATTAGCATCGGGGAGATCAATTCGGGTCAAGTGGGGTCTAAAACCACTCCAACTTTGAAACACTACTACGCGGCCGCCATTTTGTTTTTTCAACTTTTTAAATAATTTTCGTAAATCATCTAAGCAGTACTACAAATTCCCAAAATTTGAACCGAATCGGCCGGAAAACAAAAGAGATACGATAGGCAAACTTGGCCGCCATTTTGTTTTTTTGAAAAATCGGAATTTTCCCTAGGTCACTTCGCCATCTTGAACACTTTTCCCCTACAAGACTTTTCTCCAAAACGACTCCTTCTGGGAGAACAATTATGTCAATAAGTCAGTGAGTCAGTGAGTGGTAGTCGAGCTTTATATATTATAGACTAGATGTCGCGCGGTGCGCGAGGCCGCAAGCGGCCACGCGTGTCTCTGTCGGGTCGTATTTTGACAGAAAAATAAAGTCTAATTTTGGACGCCCATCTTGTTTTAGTCATTTTTGATAATTTTCTATGTGAATTTTGTCTTTTTTTAGTATAGGTCGAAAAATAATAAAATTTTGTAAAATATTACTTTTCATGGCAACACTGCTTACTGAGACCCACAATCGTTTCATACAAGCCAACTCTCCAAAGTGTTGCCAACTGGCTGAAACATGCCTATAAAAATAAACAAAATAAATTTTTTTTAGTATAACGAAAATAAAGGGGCTGCCATCTTGTTTTTTCTGTTTTTCGGGATTTTCCCGTAAACTACAGGATATTCCCTTTGCGATGACATCAAACACGTATCTATAGCATATTGGAATCTGGGAGATCAATTCGGGTCTTCTGACGTCTACCCTAAAATTTCAATCTACCATAACTTTCAGTGTTGCCAGGCGAAAATCAATAAACCTATTAAAGGTCATAGGGAGAGATAAAATGTACCGTTGACTGTTACTTGTTTTTGTGAAATGGTAAAATTTTTAGTTTTGACATTTTGCATTAAAAGTAAAAAAATACCGCAAATTTTAAGAAAATTCTTAAACATGGCAACACTAAGTAATGAGACCTTTAACCCCGCTATACAAGCCAACTCGCTCAGGTATCGCCATCTTGCCGAAAATTGATATTCAAAATCTGGTAAAATTCATCTTTTTCTTCGGCAGCCAATCACAGGGCGGCCATCTTGGTTTTTTAAATTTTCTGGATTTTCTAGTAAACTACAGGATATGGTCTATGCGATGACACCAAATATATCTCTTTTGCATATTGGCGTCTGGAAGATCAATTCGGGTCAAGTGGGGTCTACAATAGCCTAAACTTTGAAACATTACTACGTGGCCGCCATTTTGTTTTTTCACTTTTTTGAATTATATTTGTAAATCATCTAAACATTTTAACCGATTCTAAAAATTTCAACCGGATCGGCCGAAAAACAAAAGAGATACGATAGGCAAGCTTGGCCGCCATTTTGTTTTTTTGAAAAGTCAGAATTTTCCCAGGGTCACTCTGCCATCTTGAATACTTTTTCCATACAAGACTTTACTCCAAAACGACTCCTTCTGGGAGAACAATTATGTCAATCAGTGAGTGAGTGAGTCAGTGAGTCAGTGGTAGTCGAGCTTTATATATTATAAACTAGATGTCGCGCGGTGCGCGAGGCCGCAAGCGGCCACGCGTGTCTCTGTGGGGTCGTATTTTGACAGAAAAATAAATTCTAATTTTGGGCACCCATCTTGTTTTAGCCATTTCTTAGTACAAGTCAAAAAATAATAAAATTTTGTTAAATATTACTTTTCATGGCAACACTGTTTACTAAGACCCACAATCGCTCCATACAAGCCAACTTTCCAAAGTGTTGCCAACTGGCTAAAAAATGCCGATTAAGATTAAGAAAATTGAAATTTTTCAGTAAAACAAAAATAACGGGGCGGCCATCTTGTTTTTTAAATTTTTCGGGATTTTCTAGTAAACTACAGGATATACCCTATGAGATGACACCAAACACATCCCTGTAGCATATCGGCATCTGGGAGATCAATTCGGGTCTTTTGAGGTCTACCCTAAAAATTAAATCAACCATAACTTTCAGTGTTGCCAGGCAAAAATAAAAAATCCTACATAAAGTCATAAGGAGAGATAAAATGTTTCACTGACTGTCACTTGTTTTTGCAAAATGGTAAAATTTAGAGTTTTGACATATTGCATTAAAAGTAAAAAAATACGCCAAATTCCGGGAATATTCTTAAACATGGCAACACTACGTAATGAGACCTCTAACCCCGCCATACAAGCCAATTCGCTCAAGTGTCGCCATCTTGCCGAAAATCGACATTCAAAATCTGGTAAAATTCATCTTTTTCTTTGGGAGCCAATTACAGGGCAGCCATCTTGGTTTTTCAGATTTTCGGGATTTTCTGGTAAACTACAGGATATACCCTATGCGATGACACCAAACACATCCCTGTAGCATATCGGCATCTGGGAGATCAATTCGGGTCTTTTGAGGTCTACCCTAAAAATTAAATCAACCATAACTTTCAGTGTTGCCAGGCAATAATCAAAAAACCTACAAAAGGTCATAGGGAGATATAAAATGTTTCACTGACTGTCACTCGTTTTTGCAAAATGGTAAAATTTACAGTTTTGACATTTTGTGTTAAAAGTAAAAAAATACTCCAAATTCCGGGGAAATTCTGAAACACGGCAACACAACGTATTGAGACCTCTAACCCCGCCATACAAGCCAACTCGCTCAGGTGTTGCCATCTTGCCGAAAATCGACATTCAAAATGTGGTAAAATTAATACTTTTCTTTGGGAGCAAATCACCGGTCGGCCATCTTGGTTTTTCAGATTTTCGGGATTTTCTGGTAAACTACAGGACATTCCCTGTGCGATGACACCAAACACATCCCTTTAGCATATTGGCATCTGGGAGATCAATTCGGGTCAAGTGGGGTCTAAAACCACTCCAACTTTGAAACACTATTACAGGGCCGCCATTTTGTTTTTTTAACTTTTTAAATTATTTTCGTAAATGATCTAAAAAGTTAAACCGATTCTTAAAAATTTGAACCGAATCGACCGGAAAACAAAAGAGATACGATAAGCAAGCCTGGCCGCCATTTTGTTTTTTTGAAAAGTCGGAATTTTCCCGGGGTCACCCCGCCATCTTGAACACTTTTTTTATATATGACTTGTATCCAAAACGACTCCTTCTGGGAGAACAATTATGTCAATCAGTGAGTGAGTGAGTCAGTCAGTGGTAGTCGAGCTTTATATATTATAAACTAGATGTCGCGCGGTGCGCGAGGCCGCAAGCGGCCACGCGTGTCTCTGTGGGGTCGTATTTTGACAGAAAAATAAATTCTAATTTTGGGGGCCCATCTTGTTTTAGCCATTTTTGATAATTTTCTATGTGAATTTTGTCTTTTTTTAGTATAGGTCCAAAAATAATAAAATTTTGTTGAATATTACTTTTCATGGCAACACTGCTTACTGAGACCTACAATCGCTCTATACAACCCAACTTTCCAAAGTGTTGCCAACTTGCCTAAAAATACCGATAAAAATTATAAAAATCTTAATTTTTTAGTTAAGAGAAAATACCGGAGCGGCCATCTTGTTTTTTCAGTTTTTTGGATTTTTCTAGTAAACTACAGGATATGCCCTATGCGATGACACCAGTCACGTCTCTATAGCATATTGGCATCTGGGAGATCAATTCGGGTCTTTTGAGGTCTACTCGATAAATTCAATCAGCAATAACTTTCAGTGTTGCCATGCAAAAATTAAAATACCTACCAAAAGTCATAGGGAGTAGTAAAATGTTTTATTGACAGTAACTTTTAACTGTCACTCGTTTTTGCATAGTGGTCAAATTTAGAGTTTTATCATTATGCATTTAAATTAAAAAAAATACGCAAAATTTTGGAAAAATTCTTAAACATGGCAACACTACGTAATGAGACCTCCAACCCCGCCATACACGCCAACTCGCTCAGGTGTCGCCATCTTGCTGAAAATCGACATTTAAAATCTGGTAAAATCCATCATTTTCTTTAAGAGCCAATCACAGGGCGGCCATCTTTGATTTTGAGTTTTTCGGATTTTCCTGGTAAACTATGGGACATGCCTAAAAAGACGACTTGCCATTTGTAACTGCACGAAGTCGGCAACCATGCTACTAATTCGGGTCAAGTGGGGTCTACAATAGCCCAAAATTTGAAACATTACTACGCGGCCGCCATTTTGTTTTTTCAACTTTTTAAAAAATATTCGTAAATCTTCCTAAAAGTTTAACCGATTCCAAAAATTTCAACCGGATCGGCCGGAAAACAAAAGAGATGAGATAAGCAAGCCTGGCCGCCATTTTGTTTTTTTGAAAAGTCGGAATTTTCCCTGGGTCACTCCGCCATCTTGAACACTTTTCCCCTACAAGACTTTTCTCCAAAACGACTCCTTCTGGGAGAACAATTATGTCAATCAGTCAGTGAGTCAGTGAGTCAGTGAGTCAGTGAGTCAGTGAGTCAGTGAGTCAGTGAGTCAGTGAGTGGTAGTCCAGCTTTATATATTATAAATATAGATACGGAAGTATAGACAAAACCTGTATGGTTTTGTCTATACTTCCGTATCTATATATTGATGTTGACTTCAAAAGTAATCAGACACAGAGATTAAACACGATGTTTCTCTACAGACTGTAAGTAAATAACTAAGTGCAAGATTACCAAACGACAACAAAAGAACAGATTTATGTCCCAAGTTTAATATACCTTTTACAAAGATTAACTAAGACGAAAATGCTCCATTTAGGCGATTAAGCTTTTGTTAATAAGCGTTCTACTGGCACTCAACAAAGGGGTGACAAATAATTCGTTTATGTTAGCTTTAATAGGATGATCGTCGGCGATAGTCAAGAAGCCTTTTAAATAATGCGTTTTTGTATAAATTAGTGGACCTAAAGAAAGTTTTGTGATATTACTTGAACGCAGGAAGCACAATACCAATCATTTTGGCGATGCTTGGCGGAGGCCTGTTCCCAGAAGTGGACGTCTTTCGGTGACGTCTTACGCTGATATGATGATGAAATCATCACATCAAAATGACCTCGAAATATTTAGATTCTTGAATGATTCTATGAAAATCGAATCCTAATTTCACACATCAAAATCACTTGTAACAGCTAGTTTTTGTTATAAATGTAAACGTTTGGCAGATTACTTTTAAAATTACATTCCTTGAATGTTTTTGGATGTGTCAGAGGGCGTAAATTATGCAATCAAAAGGCCAATCTAAATATTATCCTTTAATGTAGTGCTAAATACATAAACCCGTGACTTGTAGTAGCTAATACAGTCTTATCTTAATTGGTTATGTTCTAGTGGAATAAATAACGTAATAACACACAACATCACAAGCAATTTTACATGGAAACACAATTTTGGTCGCCGCAGGCGTGGCGATTGCCATGATTTAAGTGACCATTTCACATTTACAGCTTTTGTCACGCTTTCATTTAATAAATTGAGACATTTCTCCGTATAATGTGTACTAATTTAAATTTTATTTAGCGCAGCAATTTGAAAACCGAATTATTTTAGTCTTTTGATTAATTAATCCTATTTCCCAATTGATTTTATATGTAATTAAAGTAAATACAGTTATTTGGAAATCATAATTGCGTTTTATTAATTTGAATGTAATGAAACCTGAACTACTCGTACTCATAGAATATTATTTAGAGTGAAATAATGTACTAAAACTTATACCAATAGCGTCACAAAACAAGAGACGTAGAGGTCCAGCATTAAAAAAAATCAAAATATAACTTAAGACTTACGTCTTTTATCCCCAAGGGGGTTGGCAGAGTTATTCCATTAAACGTGATAGGTGGTGAGCCCATCGCCGGACCGGGTCTTTTTACACGTATCTCAGAATCAATTCTGGGACCTACAGGTTTCCTCACGATGTTTTCCTTCACCGTCGAGCTCATGATAAATAGGTATGTAGGTACATTAATTTTTAAAAACTCATTGGTACATACATGCCAGGACTCGAATCCGAGCCTCACTGATCATCATGTGAAACAGGCTCCCTAACCGTAAGGCAATCACTGCTCTAAAAAATATATAATTTGCATATACCTACCCAAAAAGTTCGCCCAATTTTGTCGATTTCAATGCGCAGACAACGCGACCGATTCCCTGGCGATTGTACTCAAACAATCCAGGTATACGATGAAACAACACAGAATCCATCAGGGAATGGCTCCGAACCGTGAAATTGCCAAAAAACTTCGGAATCCATCACGAATCAAATGACTCTTTGAAATTGTAAAGCTAACTGAAGAGCGATTGGATGAACTGCGAAAACAATTAGCGGGGCTGGGCGACGCGAAAAATTGGAATAATCAACGGATGCCGCGTTGAATAACGTTCAAATTTAATAAATGCAATTTTTCAAAAGCATCCCTGTTGCCGTTTATGGCTCCTCTGTTCGTCGCTCAGCTACAAAAGCAACGCTGACCCAATAACACGGCTGAATGTAATCAAAACGAATATTGAAACGTATAGCTTGAAAACATAACAGCGTTCATTTCAAATATTTAAACGGAACGAACGAACGACTACTACATAAAATATGATGAAAATGTAAGTTAGAAATTTTAGAGTTGTTCCTGTGGTAATGAATTTAGAAGGCAGGCATAAAATAAAACACTGATTAAAATTTCAAAAGACACAATTGCAGGAAATTAAGCATAAAGCATCCGTTAATATTTCAATAACTTCCGACTGATAAATTTTATTATTAAACATGCAAAAGTAGCTTCTCTTACATTACAAATATGTAATAAACTCCACCAGCTATTTGGGATCAAAAATGTGATGTACAGTTACAGATTGTCTGGGTTTGTGCATACAAAACCGCATCTAGCGCTCCCCAAAGTTAAACTCTGGAAATTTTAATACATCCTGTCGGGGGTGCCCGTTTAATCCAGGTTTGCATGAGGTTTGTACAACTCTATAATATCAACAATACTATTTTAATTTAATTCGTTAAATACTGCATCATGTAAACCCAATCTATGATTAAAGTCTTTTCGACCACCCTTTTGCGCTACACTTTTATCTATATCTATACATATAATAAAACTCTAACGGGGCCGTGTCTGTACATTAAATATTTTTTGAAAATTTCAACGGTAGTGTATATAGTTATCGATATAGATACCGAAACACAAATTTTTGGAATTTTTGTCTGTCTGTCTGTCTGTCTGTCTGTCTGTCTGTCTGTCTGTCTGGTTGTGCACGCATCACTCAAAAACTACTGGACGGATTTTGATGAAATTTGGTATGGAGATAACTGAGTACCCGGGTCAACATCTAGGGCACTTTTTATTCCAGGAAAATATCTCATTCCCACAGGAAAATAAAAAAACTGGTTAAAAAGAGAAATACGTACTACTCCGAAACGATAACACCTAGAAACTTGAAAAATGGTATGAAGGTGTCTAATATGTCATAGGAAATTGGTATGAAGGGATTTTTGTGAATTCCCACGGGAACGGGAATAAACTAAATTCAAGCGGGAAAACGCCGCTGGGCACCCGCTATTTGAAATATGGTATGTAGGTGTCTTAAGAATGTCGTAGGCAACCACTATGAAGGGATTTTCGGAATTTCCCACGGGAACGGGAATAAACTAAATCCAAGCGGAAAAACGCCGCTGGGCACCCGCTATTTGAAATATGGTATGTAGGTGTCTTAAGTATGTCGTAGGCAACCACTATCAAGGGATTTTCGGAAATTCCCACGGGAACGGGAATAAACGGAATCCGCGCGGGCAACGCCGCTGGGCATCCGCTAGTTTATAATATGATGAACATCGTGATCAGTTGATGCTTGACAAGAATATACTGCTGACATAATCCAAAGCAATATATTCTGTTAAATCTACATCGTGTTTAGATAGTATTATTAAGGATTGTTCAATTTGCTCGTCGTCCTGTCAACTATGTTATTCGGAAGTGTCTAGATATATTTTCACCAATGTCATTTTTTTAAACTTACTTAATACGTACATGTTTACCATTAGCTTGACGGAAAGAAAATATTTCTCGGAAACTAACAGGTCCCATAATGGTTCTAAGACACGTGTAACTGTATCCCGATCCGCCTACGGTCTCATTATCTGTCTGGACATTACCGGATGAAGGGCGAGCGTATATTTTATATTTATAATCATTGTTATCTTAACGAACTTATTAATTTGTCTAACAATTAAAGCGTAGTTAAAGCTAGATAGAGACAAACAAAGTTCCCGGGAGCGTGCAACTACGACGAAGTCAACTACGACTTGACCCAAGTTTAATTATAAACTGAATGAGCAAGTTCTGAAGACAATCACGACTTGGATCATGCCTCCGCCATCGGAATACAATTATTTATGAGGACTCAGCTTCGCTAAATAATGCAAGCAGGACTGGAGGTGGGTTTCTTAATTTTGACAGACAAAACGTTGGAGCTACTACAGAAACAACTTGTATTACGTTGTATTACGATTGTACTACACCATTAATTAGTACATGTAGAAGTATTTTGACTGGCTGATATGACGATAGTTACCTAGGTTTATATACGTTTGATGCGTTGCGGCCCACTCCTCAGCCGCAACTGCCAGCACGTAGAGATGATGATGATGCGTAGAGATGAGGACACGGAGTGAAGGTCGAGGGTTCGTGGAGGGTTGGAGGACGACGAATATAAACGAGTGTTTCAGCAGCCAAATGGTTTATTATCACTGTTTTCAGTTTATTGTCACTAATTGGTAAGGTAAGTATCTACTGATTTGCTGGTAAAAGAAATAGAAGAGAGAGCTGTAATTCTAATGTCAAATTCAAAATTTATAGAAGTTAAAAGGACAAAAAGTTGATAAAATAAAGGAGGCCTGATAACGATTACCTCGTTACACGTTCTTTTAGGTTTGTTGATCTGGTCAATTAACCAAGAACTTTTCCTCTCTAGACTGCATTACAAATTATAGGTAATTAACCTTTAAATTCTAATGCAGTCTAGAGATTCGATAAATGAGTAGTAGTAGTAAAAGTACCTGATACGTAAATTAGAAAACTAAACAATAATAATAAAATATCTAACACACGCCTATTAAGGTAACATGTCGTACCTACAAGTTGTTAAACAAGTACTTATTTATACAACAAGAAAGGAAATGAGGATAGGCCTCTGTAAACAAACCCAAAGCTCCCAAGTTTACATTAAAATATATTCTAGAAATAAAAACACATTTTCTGTTCAAATAACGTTGCTGACGTAAGATGATTGTGTTCCCAGTCCTCATGACGGATACAGAAACATTTTTTAACCGCCTCAAGCCTTACAAAGCAATTTACTTGAGTAAACAATCTGTATTCCGCCAGGGCCCGGACCATCTTCTGTGTGTGCGAAGCTATGAACAATTTTGGGAATTATGTTTAAATCGTGGTTTAGGAGTATTTTAATAATGTATCTCGGAAATTATGTTAAATGCCCAAAGAGAAATAAAATGGTTCAAAGTCGATTAGACTAATTAAGTAAGTCTATCCTAAGATCCAGTCGAGGATCAACTTCCCACGGGCGCTCAAGGACTATATAGCCCGACTTTGCATTCCTTTACTTGACGGGATTGCATTTATTCGCTAATGGTTTTAATTTATTTCACTAAAATCATAGTCGAATTATGCACATGACTGACTTTCTGCGAAACGCGAATGGTCAGATAAGCAGAATGTCAGAATTCCGTCATTTTGCGAATCTGACATTTTGCGAATCCGTCATTTTGCGAATCAACCAACGAAAGAAACGAACGCAAATAAAAGTCGCATTAACTCCTTAATATATTTTTAGTCACCCCATTGTTTTTAAAGTTGGTATTCCAGAAATGGAAAATCTTTGCCTTCCCCCTTGGTATGAAAGGCTTGAGATTATTATTTTACCACTGTTTTTACCAAATAAAAAAACCATTATAAAACTTTCTAGTAAAATGGATGATTTTATCAGACACAAGTATGTACATTACTTATTAAAACAAAAACCCGACAGCGTGTACTGAAACAAATTAAAATGTTACCCTTCTTCTGGTGCAATTGGGTAAAAATGTTGCCAATAATACTCCATAGATAATAACAAATCTAACGTACAGAAAAACTACAGACTGCCTTAACGAAATAGACTCACATACTAAATAAACTGAAAAGAAATGCCGCCCTGGTCAATTTGGTAACAAGCAAACAAGGGGGGCGATTCTGATTTACACATACTAAACTTATTTTAGTTTAGTCCTGTCTTTGTCTTACCTCAAAAAAAGAAAAGGGACAAAAGATAACCTACCGAATTTAGTCCTGTCAGAGGCTGTATTTTAGTCGTATCTTATTTACTTATGCACTAAACACGTTATGAAATACCTTAGTTGACAGGACTAAATATCTCTCGTCTCTTTTCTTTTCTAGGAAAAAAAAATTACAGGAGTAAACTAAAATAAGTTTAGCCGCTGTAAAGCAGAATCAGGGCCAATATTTAACAAATTCTCCAAAGAAATGTCCCCTCCTAATAGGCCTAATCGACATGAGTAAACCACCGAACCAAGTTCAGCCTCAAAACACTCCGAGATAATCCAATTATCCGAGAATGCACGGGACAGTCGGCCAATTAGAGAGCGAAAGTGTCTACAAGGACACTCTGGCCGGTCTAGTGCTTATCGCTGAAGCTGGAAAACTGGAACACGGGATTTTTATTTATGATCTTATTTCAAGTTGTCAAGCAAAAAGTCTTTACTAGTTTTTATACTGGAAAGGAAACTAACAAGGAGTAATGTACCTAACAATAATGTTATGTGGTAGACTAATATTTATAATGAACTGGAAAAATTAGGCGATTATTTTCAAATTCGAAAATAACAGTAAATCGCAAATGTTAACAAATTTTAACCAGCCATACCCAACAAGGGTATGGCTGACAAGGGGATGCATTTCCATTACCAATTGTTTTGATCAACCTATTACAGAATTCTGTCTGCATGATTTTTTTTATCACGGAACCACTAATTTTATCTTAATGTCCAATGTACGAAATCTTTGTCATTTCCTATTCATTACATTTCCAGACTAAAGAAACGTTGCAATTGTAATTCAGACATCTTAACTAAAAGGTACCAGGATAACATAGAATAGCGTGTTTAAAGCTAAAATGCAGGCGACCTGGATCCACACAATGGTCTGATGTTTTCGTGCACAATGCGTTCCATCGCTCAGCCCCGCAGTTTGTTCAGGTGCTTGCGACTTTTGAACCGAGGAAATTTTAGCTTGGAATTTTATTTCAAAGTAAGTACTTTCTTTGAATCTTTTGATACTTCCCTAAAGGTTGGTTTGAGGGGGGTATTTATCTTACTACCAATTTTTTTTCGTACTTGCTTCATATAAATCAGCTGATGTGATTGCTATCCATCGCGAGTCAACTGCGTAATGGTCACATACAACTTGCTTGCTTCGAAGTTGCTTCCTATGAAACTCAAGATTCTTAGACACAATAGATTTTCAATTGTCTTTGTATCACGTGATGGATTAGGGCTTGACACTTCAAAGATAAATGTTATCAATAACATCGTCCTCCACAATACGTAAAGAAACAGCTCAAATATCTATCTACTGGACATTTGTTGTTTCCTTGTAAAGGTACTTACATAGTGAGGCAGCAAACTAAAACCGCCCATTTCTTAATGCATAATTGTTCTGTTTCCCCCACATACGAGGTAGTATGCATTGGTGATATACTACAAAATATCAACTAGTACAAGGGAGTTGTGACAAAATCTGTGTCCAAGTGTTTCTATCTCGAAATTCCCTTTGGAAATTCCACAATAAGAACGGTGCATCTTGTATTTCCTCCGATCTTAAGTGCAGAGCGTCGTCATGTTCTCCATATGTATCCACTATACGGCTGGAATACAGATGCATTCAGTTTCCAGCAACTTATAGCGGAGTTGCACTTACTGATGACACGGGAATGTCATTTTAGAAAGTTCCACAAAAAAGTTTTCTAGAACTAGGTAGGTACTACTAGCTACTACACTACTTATTACAAAACTAAGACGAAAGGATTAAAATTATTAAAGACACCTTGTTTAAGAAGAATTCTTTGTAAAATTAATAAAAAGAACTAAGGCTTACTTTGTCTTTTCTTCATTGCCTACTGTAAAATATGTTTACCTTCTACCCTTACTAAAATATTTTTTTACAAAATAATGAATACTTATTTCACATTATGCTAGAACTTTGTTTCTATATCTCAAAATTCTTCTTTAGAAATGTGCTCATTTATCTTGGGGGAACAGAGTTTTATCCACTAGGGAAGATAGACTACTATCATGTAGCTATGACCCGGAACTGGGCTAGAGTTAAGCTAAGGAAAAATGTAGCTCACTACTTTTGCTAGTCAAAATGTTCCGTCAGGAATAACCTAGACCTACTAGCGAAAGAGTCCGTGCGGAGTTTTTCTAAAACTGGTTTTAATACATTTGTATGAAGGTTTTGATTTCTACCGGCCTTTGAGAATGGCACACGCTTTCACGGTACCAGCGCGCTCGTACTAGTGCTCGGCTGGCAAGCCATCTTTTCGGACAGATATAGAGTTTAAATGTAGAGAAGATATTAAACATATATTTGACATCAAGACTATTATGCAGCGTTTTTCCGGTACGAGCGGACTCGTATGTGTCAAAAAAACACCTATCGATTCACTGATTAGCTGCCGGCATCCGAGTACACTTGTATCGGGAGTTAACTTAACCGAGTGTCTACTCGTACCATGTAAATTTAACACTTGATCCGAGTGTACTCTGGCACTGGCAATCAGTGGATTTGATGATATTCTATTGACTCTAAGAGTGCGCTCGTACCGGGAAAACGTGGCATAATATATCTAAATGTCAAATATATCTTCCACTACATTTAAACTCTACATCTGTCCATATATCTGTACAGATTCATCACTAGCTCGACGGTGAGGGAAAACATCGTGAGGAAACCAGCAGGTCTGGATTGAAGGACACGGTCCGGCGGCGATGGGCTCGCCACCTATCACGTTTAGGGGTCGAATATTGAATAATGAATACCTCTGCCTATACCCCCTTGGAGGTACAAGGCGTAAGATTATTTATATTATTTTATCTGTCCAAAAAGATGGCTTGTGACGCTTGTGGCTCGTCGTTACTTCGATATCTTTAGCGTCAAAGAAACAAGACTCTTATGACAGCATCGATACAGACAATATTAACATTGTATAAAGCAATAATGCCACGTAATTCAGTAGTTAACGCGATAATCTGTCGCTAAGCAGAATTCCCGGCTGAATAGTATGCGTTAATGAAGTTCCCTATAACAGCCAAAACGTGCTTCGAACTGATAAACTTCCACTACAGATCTGTACGTTATGGAAATGCTATTTATGAACAGCCAACGTGATAATGTTGTTTAATTAAGTTCACTTGAAGCACTATGAGCATCGGAAGTCCCTATGCTTGCGATTCAGATTAAATTTTGAGCCTCTATATTTTTCTGATTATGATGGTATCTATTTGTTGCATCGATAATTTTGTTTAAGTTAATTGTCAGAACATTGGGTTTTAGAACTAGATAGTAACAGCGGGACACTGTAAACAGTTTAAAAAATATTGTGATTCCAAATTGTGGGAGTAACCTATGTAGGTACTCCATTTAATACCCCACATAGATTTTTGAGAATATTAAATAACACAAATTTTAACAAAGTTTTTACGCTTGTTACCCAACTTAGATATTGATGAGACTTTGTTTTACAATTATGTTCATTACAATTTACATAAAAAATATTTAGAATAATCCTTAAAATAGATCTCAGAACACGAACTCTATTTTGTCTCTTTCTGGCTTGTAATCAACAATGGAAATACACTTTCCAAAAATAGCAAGTTAACTATTTACCTAATTAATATTGGTGCTCGCTAGAAATTATGATACATAATTTATTGTTGGCAATACCCAAGTAGTGGTTGTCAATTAATGACCATTTTAATTGGAAATACTACATTATTGGCTCCATTTACTATACCAGTTATACATAGAACAGCATAAGAGAGGGCATTAAGGGTACTTCACAATTGAGGGACGGTCATTTGGTCATCAAAGCACCAGAGCACTCAAAGTCCCAATAACATAATAAGTGCCGTTTTCAGGTTGTACGCAAGTAGGTACTGGCTTTTAAAAGTGCTTACATAAAAGAGAATTTCATGACATAAAAGAGATTTTTATTTCAGCCTCAAAACGTAATTAAATTGACGTTTAATTAGAAAACGGTCAAGGATTATTTGAAATAGTAAGGACCTAACTACTAGGGACTATAATTATTAACATCTTTCTTGTATCATTTTAATGTTAATAGCCCCGATAAAACAAGCAAACTACAATTTTGTAAACTTTCTCGATCTCGATTTTGCAGTCAATAAAATTGTCTTTTTATATTTGTACGAGTACTACCTACAGCGTTTTACATAAATTTTACATAAATCTAAAGGAACGTTTCCTACTAGCGTTATTTCCCCCGTTGTCACAAAAAAAAAGAATTGAGTAATTCAATTTCGGGTATAATTTTGGCAATCAAATAACTTTCTACCTGGCTCGCTTATAAAATTACTCCATAAATCTACTTCCCCCATTGGGTGCGCTCACGACAGTGTAAACTAATCGGCAAATTAAGTAATTACTCCACCCGGTGAAAATCAATGTGTAGGAAATTTAATTTGTTTGCCAGACAGAGGTGATTTTCACTGTTTTTCCCGAGGGAGTCGAGTGAAAAGTTTTATTTTATTATCCCGAAGCAAACGTAAATTGAAAGGGGATTTCAGAAAAAAAAAACAGGAGTAGATTTATTATAGGGAATTCAATGAAAATTGTAATAATAATATTAATCTCACGCCTTTTATCCGAGAGGGTAGGCAGAGGTATTCCATTACTGGATATACCCACTTTTCACGAGAAATTCGACTCCTAAACGTGATAGGTGGTGACTGGTGAGCCCATCGATCGCCGGACGGGTTTGTCTACACATGTCTCATAATTAATTCTGGGACCTTCGGGTTGCCTCACGATGTTTTCCTTCATTGTCGAGCTAGTGATAAATATGTAGTAAGTTTTGAAAAACTCATTGGTACATGCCAGGATTTGAACCCGAGCCTTACTGATTTTCATCATGTAAAGCAGGCTCTTTAAGGCTACCACTGCTCTTTGAAAATTAAAATTGTCTACTGTATAATAGACGAAAAGAAGTCAATTTCTTTTAGAAAACTTAAGGGACTGAACACGATGTAATGTGATGGCTAATTCTAAAATTGCAGAAAAACACTTGATTACATAAATCTAGTATTTTCCTGCAATGTTATAGAATAATAATAAACTTTGGAACATTGTCTGACAAATATTTAAACACTACTCAATCCAAAAAGTGTTTAAATTTGTACTACGAAAATCTAGTCCTACTCATACAAACATAGGTGCAGCAAACCAGGAGTGTGTTACAAAATATCGGAAAAAAAATTCATTAGGCAACGACAACAGAGAAACAACGATCCTTTGTCCCATATATTGACTGAGATTGATTGTCAGTCGGCATGTGCTAAACGAGTTGCACGATGAAATAAAAGCAAATGTTCGCAACCCCTGTCGACATCCGTCACGAGTTCGAAACGTTTTATTGAACTCCAATACGACTCCACAAACCATATTAACTTTCGGTGACGCGATCCCGAGCCAGTTTATTTGCTTACAGCCCCTCAGCTACGTCAACTTAAGCATGCGATTCGATGCAGTTATGTTCTTCTCTCTCGATTACATACTGTTGGAACAAGATAGAACTCAACGAATCGAATTATCGCCATTGATTGTAAATCTTGGTGCTGAGTTCGTTTATTTTTCCCATTACGAGCTTGAAGCGTAGCGAAATTGTCCCGCATTTTAATATATTGTATCCATAAATATGTAGCTCTTTGTTTACAGTAGCACAATAGACTGCTACAATTATAGTTTCTTTTCAACCTATGATTCACTTTTGTAGAATAATTACATGGTATCTTCATTGACAAAAGATTGTAGTGACATCTATCCGTTCTGCACAGAACAACAAGCGCCACAGACGGCTAGCACGTGTCGTGACCATGACTATAGAGCATAGACAGGACGGAGTTCTAAGCCACGCTACCAAAGTTTTTAAATCCGTCTGTGTAATACTCGTATACAACTGTCCAACATTAATGGTTGGAAGCCGGTCCCAGACTCGATTGCTTGGCAGAAAATATTTTCTTTCCACGATGAAGGATCCCAAAGGAGGATTTTTCAAATTTGGATTTCCATAATTCCAAATATCATACCTATTTAGTTATTACAAATTTTGATTCTTATTTCTTAAACAGTTATTTTAGTTATTACGGTTAGCTATCATGATTTCGTATAATAATAAATGGGTTGGTATAACAGAATGTAGAGATAATACGGCCGCCTGAAATTTTACGCCAAAGCTATTTCATTTCTCTTTTATCTAGAGTAAGGTAACAGATTTGTAGACAACAATTGCGATTCTGCCTAAAAATAACTATTTCATCAGGCGCTTATCTAACTTCATAATTCCTCAGAGCACAAAGGGTTATTGTATTTCAACCTTTTCTGTCCCTACCTAATTAAAAATCTTTTAATATTTCCTTTCTAATGAAAATAATAAGTGACCCCAGACCACCCTCAAGATTTTTAATGATCACGGAGTTGGGAGGTCCTCTTTATTTGTATAACGTTATAATTTTATCACAAAGATTCGAAGAGCCTACCTATATTCATTATCATCACCGTTCTCGTGTAAATTTCTGAAAACGCTTTCATAGCAGATGCCTACATGGGATAAGGAACCTTACTGCCGTTACTACTGCCCCAACTTATATGCTGTATACAGCAATTCAACAATCTAACACACCGTTAAAAACCTATCATAGTGCATTAGCAATAACTTGGTGGTATTTTATAGATACGTAGCATGAGCATATTATGCAATGACACTTCTACCTTCCGCCTCCTATTAAAGTCCAAAGAGCGTTTCGTACAAAATTATTGTTATTTCCATCTTACATCTTTCAAGCCAGACAATCAGACATGTCCAACCTTGTATTATGAATGATATCATTAGGGTATGTTCTTAGCTTCTTCTAAGATAACAAGCATTGTTGAAAGTCTCTTGAGCTTCCGACCCTTTCTCACTTTGACAAGTCACCCGTGAAGATTGCTTAGATCCCCAGTGACTGGCCCTTAACTTGAAACAGCCTTATCTCGGAGATAGGATTAATTGCGGAAATGCCGTAGATAACGACCAAGTTATAACTACCTAAGCTTTGTGCCCGTTCCCACTGTATCGTGAAATTAGGGTGGTTTCATAAAATTTGTCATGATAGTCCGCATAACTTTTCGGGATTTATGAACGTTGGGGTCGTGTGACGTCACAGCCTGCTCTGCCATTTTCAGACTGTCGGGATTTCAAAGCTGCCTGTGACAAGTTTATTTAGTTAACGAATAATTTTATTGTGATTTCTACAAATATCCAAATACTGTCTGAAACAAAAAAACAGAGTCTGTCAATTATGCTATTTTTGTCATTGTGGCACTTACGTACAATACAGAGTTGTTAGTTAGATACCTATGTACCAAGAACACACAGCCAAGAATAACCAGACCCGTTCCATGGCCGTTTATTGTTATTATTAACAAAATAATATTTATTATAATTGTTAATATAATCTACCAATACTTACCTGCATTTTATTTTACCGACTTCTTGCAATTGTAATGAATTACGTAAAAATTGGTTTTCTAGCAGTCTCGTATAACTCTACCAGACTTCTTAAATTATTGTAACAAAATTGTTTTGCTTTCTGTATTGCTATGGCGGAGTCTTCACGAGATATAACTTGCTGCAAATCACACATGAATGTAATCACCCACAATAAATTTAACAACACTTGCTAAAGCAGTTCACAACCATGTTGGGTTATAAAAATCAAAATCCTCACTCCACACAAAAGCAACTTTGTCACTACAATATAAACCCAAACTTTTGGTACAACAAAATGTCGTCGATACGACGCAGATAAGCTAATTTATAGCACTCCATTATGTGCTTTAGGTACGAATTTTGCGGCATCACGATGAAGTTTCTAATTAATGAAAAGGGGCTCCCTTGGCTGTATTAAAACGAATAATATACACCGCGCCCCGGAATTTACATCAAGCAGTAAAGGCCTGGTTCCATCCTTATCACAATCAAACTAACAAACTTTTTATAGTTGTTCAAAATTTTAATTATTTACATTCAACCCAGATCCTTAAAGCAAAATTTTAGTTTTTTACGTAGATTAAGTAGGTATGTTTGCTTCTTTATTTTTATAAATAATTCTGTTTTTCGACCACAAATATCCTTTTTAAGTTGAAGTTTTTACATTATTTATGCTGTTAAATACTACTTATAATGTACATGTACATACTATTTATGTATATTACTGTGCATGGATTTCGATACATTAATAGTAAAAAAAATGCACTAAAATGTTTGCTTCTTAGGGTGAGGCCAAACGAGCGTAATTTCGGTTGCAGAATTTCGGTTGCAGAAATTCGTTTCATATAAAACTTCAATTCATTTTGCGTCGCCGTGTGAATCGAATAGGACTTTTATATGAAACCGAATGCAACAGAATTTCCGCAACCGAAATTACGCTCGTTTGGCCTCACCCTTAATATTATCCTGATATATGTACTAGAAAAGAGCAGTGATAGCCCGAACGGTTAAAGAGCCGGCCGAAAATCAGTGAGGCTCGGGTTCGAATCCTGGCATGTACCAATGAGTTTTTCAAAAAAAAACTTACGTACATATTTATCACTAGCTCGACGGTGAAGGAAAACATCGTGAGGAAACCCGCTGGTCTCAGAATTAATTCTGAGACATGTGTAAACAGACCCGGTCCGGCGATGGCCTCACCACCTATCACGTTTAGGGGTCCAATATATCTCGTGAAATGTGGGTATATCCAGTAATGGAATACCTCTGCCTACCCCTCGGGGATAAAAGGCGTGAGATTATATTATTATTATATTACTAGAATCCATTGGTGTCGTCTCTCGGATTTACGTAAAACCCTTGTTTAACGGATACCTACTATCTAAATTTTTTATAATTTATTAATTATAGAAATTAATCATTGAATTAGTTGTATTTCGTATTTCGATAGTGATAGATAGTGATATTTTTAAATGAGTTATATAAAAAAATTTTTTAAGTATGTACTTAACCATAAATATTCAATGAAAACGTTAAGAAGCCTATCTTTACCCCTAAACAAACGACTTAATAATACCAGTAAATCAATATTAAATAACTTGAGCAGGTATTCAGCAGTAGGTACTCAGCTTTTTGCTAAGTTCACAATAATAACGTTACCTTTTAACTAATTTGAGATGGGAATTATTACAGTAGTTATAAATTAATTAACCGCATACGAATGTATAATTAACTGAACACATGCTAATATAGCTAATATTCCTAGCGTAATACAATATCTGACCTAAGTTTTGTACTATACTACTTAGTAACAGGACTCTACCAGAGCTTGTATTTCATGTGTTGACTAGGAACTAGTTATTTCCAACTAAACCG
This sequence comes from Ethmia dodecea, assembly GCA_963855545.1. Classification (NCBI taxonomy): domain Eukaryota; kingdom Metazoa; phylum Arthropoda; class Insecta; order Lepidoptera; family Depressariidae; genus Ethmia; species Ethmia dodecea. The sequence goes on from OY979452.1 coordinate 7,420,691, forward strand.
CATGTATTGCTACATAGGGCTGGCATTTACACTACGAAATTTTTATTAAAAAATTTCAGTTGGCTTAGATATTTAGTCTATGTAAGTTATTTCTAAAATAGAAGCGCAAATTAAAATTACTATTAAATTAAAATTCTTAAGGTACGAATACATGACAATTCACCTAACTTGTAATTTTGGATTTTTTATGTTAAACGTGTTCGTCTATCTACGAACGGAATAAAATCTATACATACGTATAATAAAACTCTGTACATGATTTTTTTTAAATATAGCTTTTAGGTAGTGTAGATAGTTATCGATTTAGATACCAAAACAAAAAAAAAAAAAAATTTATCTGTTTGTCTGTGCACGCATCACGCAAAAACTACTAGATGGATTTTGATGAAATTTGATATGAAGATAACTGTCTACATACTTTTTATTCCAGAAAAATATCTCATTCTCAAATATAAAAACTTGTTAAAAGATCAATAAGTACTATTCTGAAAGGAATACACCTAGAAACTTGAAATATGGTATGTATTTGTGGTAGGAAACCGCAATGAAGGGGCTTTTAGAAATTCCTAGGGGAACGGGAATAAACTGGACCCGCACGGCGACACCGCTGGGTTAGAGGCTATAATTTTCCCACGGGAACCGAGGTGAAACCGAGGCGCTGCTAGTACGAGTATACAATAAACTAGCTGTTTACTTGTGACTTCTTCTGCGTAGAATTGGTACCCGATCAAGTAAGTAACGATTCGTAGACAGAATAGAATTATATATTGTCCCTGTACACCCATGGGTACGCTGCTCGAATGATTTTTGTGATGATCCTTTTTTTTTTATTGTGGGACACAATTTACACACGGTTATTCAGTCCCAAACTAGGCAGAGCCTGTACTATGGGTACTAAACAACTGCACAACAACAACTAAAATAAACACCCAAACACGAAGCCGACAGACATGTTCATGCGCACAAAATTTGACCTTGCCCCGTGGAAATAAAACATACTTTACTGCGGAAACACCGCTTCGAGAATTCTAAATTTCAGCTTTCTAGGTCCAGTGGTTGCTGAGATTTAGTGATGATCTCGTTTTTCTCATTCCTCATTCACTTCTTAAGAGATACAATTTTGTTTCGTTCTGTTCAAGAGCACATACAAAAACTATTATCATCCTAACTTAAAAAAAAACTCATACAAACTTTGGTCAGTCATTTTGGCCAGCCCTGCAAGGCAAAGTCATGTTAATCAAAATTAGCGTACTGTCCCAACCGTATTAACACACCACTCTATCCTAGTTAATGTTCCACCCACGGACAACAATGAAGTCCCACTTCTAACTACAACCTACTGACTGAAAGAACAAAGAAAGAGATACATTAATATTTTAGTAATTGATATCATTTGTGTCTAACAGATAGCTTTAGACACAAATATTTAAAATATATTAAAGGGTGAAATTATAATTTTATTGGTTCGGGAAGATGGAGTTTTTTATAAGTGAATTAGTAGCTGCAAATTAAAAAAGGAAAACCCATTAAAACCTTATCACTATAAAAACATCGACACTGAGTAAAGCCTTTGAAAGTTCATAGAGAAAATTTTCTATCCGAGCATGGCTTATTTATTTTTTCAGTAGTAAATACTTTTAGGTCCAAAACTTTAAACTAGTCCATATGTTAACGTAAATATTGTAACAAGCTAAATATCAAACTTTTATCAATATAGTAGATATGTAGGTAGTAGATTGTTTGTCGAAGTGAATCAAGAATTGTGTTTTTTTTTGTACTGAACAATGTTTAGGTCTTGTTACAATAAACAAACATTTTTACATTTAACTTCAGCCCAAAATAAACTCCAGTTAATTTCGCTGGAAGCACGGCCAATTTGGCACATCGCAACCGCTAAATGCTAAATACGCTAGGTATTTAACAAAATTCTATTCCGCTGAAGTCTCAGCAATGACGGGGAGGGAATTTGCATGGCTGATTGCCGTCCGTTGCTCAATCAAGGATATTTAACAAAATTAACTAATTGAGTGAACGTTCCACCGTCCCCTCGCTAACTTGCCAACGGTAAATTGACTCAACAACATCTACGTGTATCGGGGAAATTTAATAAGCGATAATAAGATGATTCTGTTCGGTTCCCTTGTTGTTCGTTCTAACTTTGTTCGACGACCGGCTGAATAGGATGAATACAAAATTTTTGAACGCTTTCGTGTATCTCGTGGTATGACGATTTTATTAGGGAAATACTCATATTGCTTTCTATTTTGTTAAGTGAAGCTTTTTCTGTTCTTTCTATTCATTATGGGTTCGTCGTTTTGCCGAAATTGCAGACTGGTAATTTTTCGTATTGGACATTTTTTTGTAATAGACATTTTTCGTAAGGGATGTTTATAATTTATGACATTAGTTGCGCGAACCGTATTTACATTATTTGTCCGTCTTTATTTCTGTATCACACACAAAAGGTCGTGTATTAGGTATAGAAAGGAAATCTAGAATAGATAATCTTTTGAGCAGATTAAGAAGGGGACAGCTTTATGAGACGCATGTAGCGGCATCTCTTTCTATCTGTGCACAAGTGGAGATCCGTACTCGTGTATTCTGAATACGATCCCAAAGTTCAAGTCACACTAGAAACTCTTCATAACTACTTACCTACATGCTTCTTTGTGCATCTTACAAGTTGTATCTTTAATATGTGAATGTACTCCTTTGTTAAATATATATATATATATATTATTCTTTATTTATCCCAATATATTCACTCTTATTAATGATGAATATTTAAGTCGTATTGATCTATCAAGTTCGATAATTCACTAGTTTTGATAGTAATTAACTAAGTAAAATTGATGATCTACACCAAATTTCATTGCGAACAATACGTAAATGTTTTCGCTAACAAGTCTATTAATTACCCACTCGACTCCACTCTCGAATTGTTTGAAAACAAACTCTAATTAGGCGATTGAGTTACAAATTTGTTCGTCTCAAGGAAAGTTCTAGCTATTACTTGTGTTATTGTTCTAAATGTAAATATATTTTATTAAGTGGTTATGAAAACAAAAAAATAACAAAATCGTTCACTGCTAATTAGTTTCTAAAATCAACAACATATTTCAGAGATTAGATTCATTGTAATATTAATTCGCCATCTTAAGTAGATATATCTTTATTTAGTTTGTACATCAAAATCTTCTAGCTTTATTATCAGTAGATGTAATTAAGTTGGTAGGTGTATCTAAGTATAAACATACCAACATAAAAACTGACAATGGTACACACTTACCATTACGAAATTTTTGTCCCTGTAACATCTAGAAACTTGACAGGTAGTTGTTGACTTGAACTCCAACAGCTATGAACGAGTTTTTTTCTAAATTCTAAGAGTTTCTTACAATTCAGTAAGGTATTATAGAATCTAACATAAGCATGTACCCAAGAGCCTCAGAATTGATTCTGGGACCTGCGGGTTTCATCACGATGCTTTCCATCACCGTCGAATTAGTGATAAATATTGGTAAACTTATTGGTACATGCCAGGACTCAAACCCGACGCTCAATGATTATCATCATGAGAAGCGGGCTCTTTAACCGTAGACTATCACTGCTATTCATCAACTGAAAACCCTTTCATAATACTTCTTCATCAGTCTATCCGTACTCAATACTTAGAGTGATCACTACATCCTAAGCGAGGTGGAAACAACTTCGTAAATATCAGGTACTACATAACTTACTTTTATAACTATTAACTTAAATATAACTCCCTAACTACCCCTTAGCCTTAAGGAGACAATTCACAGGTCTTGTCCGTCCCAAAGAATGTCAGGCCCATTATTGATAGAGCCCTTGATCAAAGGCTTTCTTTTTTGCCGTGGCTCGCTTGACCCTCAGTACCAACCGGGAAAATAAGAGCGACCTTTTATCGGCAGTTCGTAGGAGAGATTTATTTCCCAAATGAATGATCGGTATGTCTCGACAGTGGAGCTGATGAGCCGTACATTTAGATTTAAGGGAAGTGTAAACATAATAAACTGTGATATTGGTTCTTAGGAAATATTATTAGATCATCTTTACATAGTGTAAAATGAACTCTCTATCGTCGTCTGCACGCTTAGATCTTTTAAATTAAGCAACGGATTTTGGATGCGGGTATCACTGACAGAAAGAGCGATAAACGAGGAAGGTTTTTGTATATTTATCATACTCTTATGAACCAAGGCAAAGCGAGGGCGGGTTTCTAGTTGACAATAAAATGTATCTGTCTACTGGTACTTATATACAAAGTACGTAGTACGTATGATACTTATATAGGTACGTATTTTAATAAATTTATCGTGGTTTACATTACTTCGTACTTGTTGGTTTCCGTAACTCATAATAGAGTCCGAGTCCGAGTCCGAGTCCGAGTCCGAGTCCGAGTCCGAGTCCGAGTCCGAGTCCGAGTCCGAGTCCGAGTCCGAGTCCGAGTCCGAGTCCGAGTCCGAGTCCGAGTCCGAGTCCGAGTCCGAGTCCGAGTCCGAGTCCGAGTCCGAGTCCGAGTCCGAGTCCGAGTCCGAGTCCGGGTCCCGGTCTCAGTCCCACACCCACTCTGACTCCCACTCCCACGCCCACTCCAACTCCCACTCCCACCCTACACCCACCCCCACTCCCACTCACACACACTCCCACACCCACCCTCACTACAACCACCACCACTCCCACTACCACTACCACCACTACGAATACTCTGCTAACCATTTAAATAACACCCGTGTGGCTTGAAGGCCGTGCATTGTCTAACGTCGTTTCTTTTCGGCAGTCTTGTTGATACAAATTGCTATGCAATAGCTTTACCGCGGCAGTCCCCGAGTGCCACACGTCTTTTTTTATTTACTTTTAGGAAGACTTACAGCACGTTACATCAATAAAATAAAGATACAATAAGAAATATCACTAGCTAATAAATTATAAGTCTCCACAATCAAAATTTAAATTTTATTGATCAAAAACAAGGTCTAAAGCCTCATCCTACCGTAGCTAATCAGGTTTCATGTTTAACTCAATGTATGTATAAAACAGGAATACCACTAAATCTCTGAAACTGTAACCATACTTCAAAATTGGCTGCTATATTTCTTTTATGACACACACTAGGCATTCACTATAAGAACCGGTTTTTAAAAGTCTAACGGAAATTAAAAAAAAAAGGATCTGGCAACACTGGAGGATTTTTTGGCACAAGTTACGTAATAAATCCAAAATCCTATAATTTCTAATCCTGTGTGGAATTATTACGAGATATCGAAGAATCATGCTGTCCAGGACCATCTTATTCGAGCTTGATCCTTTTATAACTTTCTACAAACTTAACCTAGTTAGTAGACTTCCAAATTTAATAATCTTCATAAGTGTTTGTTATTTCTCCATAGCTGCCCAGATAAGTATTGTTGACAACCGGCTTATCATCTCCACTGAAATTAGGAACATAATTAAAGCTGAGCTCCATGTAAAGATACTCTATAATGGGGAGTCATTTCGCTCAGAAACAAGGCTTAGGTATATAACAAGGTTCATTTATTAATGTTTTGCGGAGTAACTTTATATTATAATAAGGACGAAACGAGGAGTCTCACAATAAAATATAAGTAAGTATTTCTGCTTATACTCGAGCTAGAAATTCGTACACTTTATTTTGGTTGACGTAGATTCACATTTGTATCATTATGAAAAAGTGGATAAGAACAATCATTTGCGCTGAAAAGTTTAGTGTTTTTACTAAATTAGAAATAGAGACAGTGACGATATAGGGTATAATTTATATCGTTATCGTAAAATCACGATCAGTCAGGTCGGTTAAAGTACCTATCTAATTTCTCTACAAAATCTCAATAAAATCCCTAATATTTGAAGTATTTAAATTCTGATAAAGGAAAGCCTCGGTCCAAATGTGTGGACATGTAAACCTATGTAACATGGTGAATCCATTACAAGCTATCTGTATCTGACAATAAATAGTTGTATAGGCTTTATAAATCCAATCGGTACATCGCAAACTGTCTCACTTATCCTCAGGAATGTCAATAAAGGCGGCATGTGACGGCTGACAGGACGTTGCGCGATTTGCTTTTGTTTTCTCTTCCATAATGTGCGCCTAACAATCACTTGACAATGCTCTGTAATCTGTTGCAGTCACAATAGGGACACTATCTGAATACTACGTCCACACTTTTGAGGATAAAATCGTTTTACTTTTGCATATTGATAAGAGACATAGAAATACGCCAGAAAATGACGCCAAATTAAATAGTTCAGATTATAAGATAAATAGATTCCGCTATAATATGATATTTCACTTTTTAAAGTTACATTAAATATAATAAAGAAAACAAAACCATGAAATATCCACTCAATTCGCTAAAAAACTAAATGCTATTTGCGCTCTGAATGCAATACTGTAATGCAAATTACCAATGTCAAATTATAAAATAGAATAAATAGATACCATTAATATATAACATGTTTATTCAATTACAACTTGGCATAGCATTCAATGAAAATTCACCTTCTATACGTACAACACCGATCCATTCTATACCAAAAATCTAGAAAGACCAAAGAATTAACACCTTATGCGATGATTTGATTTTGCGACTTGCACATGCACTTGCATTACCAATAAGAACTCTCTGTAATTAAGAGGTGCACATACTACCACAGTCCGTTCAAGAAATACCTAATGAAAAAGTCAATGCACACTGTAGAACACACAAGTACAGGAAACGATTTTATTTGCTTCACTTAACAACGTGATGACATTTTTCTTTTCGTTTTAATACGTTTTGCGCGTGCTGCGTTCTCTCGAAGCAGTGAATGGTACCCTGATTTATTCATTTGCAAATAGTTGGATTACTTTAAATTTTATAAGAGGTACCTACAGCACATTAAGATTGTCTTAAAGGGATCACTAAAAGTGATAAGAAGGCTCATTGTACTTTGTTATGTGTCTTTTGTATTGTTTTTGGTGTGCAATAAAAAGTTATATTATTGTATTAGGTAGGTACTGATCTATAACAATAATCTAAAACAATACCTCATCTTTATATGATGTGTAATTTGTGTCCTTTTGACAGACAGATATGTGTGATAGGTATATATTATATTATGTAAATGTAGACATAAATGGAAACGTTAGCTGTAAATTATCGTTTCAAACCAAAAATCTTTTTCCTATACTAAGTATAAAATGTCGACGTCAACAGATTATTTCGGAACATCAAAAATAAATAAAAGAAAACTTAAAAAAGTGCATCACTCATTCTGTAATAGGATTAAAGCATGTTTTTTGGTGTTTTGTGTAAATTTTCCGGCAGTCTGGCCTTGATTTTGTATGTCCTTTAAGTTTTATTTTCTTTGATGAAAGTGTTTTTTGAAAATTCCCACCCATGCATATTATATTTAAACATAGTATTTACCCTACAAACAAAAAACAATTAAATATGTTCAACGCATTTTATCCCCGAGGAGGTAGACAGAGGTATTCCATTCCTAGAAATAACTTCTTTTCACCAGTAAATTTTATTGACCCTTATTAGTTACACGTGGTGATCCTATCGCAACGGGGTGCAGCTTCATACATGTCTCAATATCTATTCTGGGGCTTGCGTGTTTCCTCCGCGATGTTTTCCCTCACCATCGAGCTAGTGATAAATATGTATGTAAGTTTTTTAAAACCTCACACAAAGCCTTAATACATATAAATCTTTATAGTTTTACTGTTGACGTAAATCCGAACGTGGACAGTCATGAAAACTGCAAACGTAAATGAAACATTCAGCCGGAATTAAATTACTGGCTTTCATCTAATGAATAGCACGCAAGAACCCCGATTGGCTTCGATTGTATATCTCCGGCTTTCATAGTATTGAGTTGCGTTTAACTGTCAAATCAGATTCATAAAATAAGGGAAATAATTTTAAGCGCTTGCTAAGGACACTCGTCAAAGCTACTGAATGCGAATAATGGAGCGCTCTCGACGGCCATAGCCGCGGAAAGGAGAGCTTATTTCTGTTTTTATATTTCATTATTGGCCCTCTCATCTCATATTGCACTCCATTCGGATTCATAGAGGCCGCCATAAAGGATTGAAACGTGAGAGGGGCATTTCAATGGCGTAATTGCAAGTGCACTTTTTTTAATTCAATTCCTGTCGGCCACGGCAAAGGTGGAATGCACTCATTGATATCGCTATAAAGTAATGAGAATGTTTTTCTACAAATATGATGTTAATAGTTTTTGTGTCGTCGTTTGTTTGTATGTTTATTTGCTTACTAGCTGAAAGTTAAAAGTGAAAGAATTTTAAAAATCGGATCAGTAGTTTCGGAGCCTATTCAATACAAACACACAAACGAACTAAATATCAAATCTTTCCCTGTTTACAATAATTAGTGTAGATGAAAGCTAAATGGAAGCTAAATCAAAACTTTTAGGCTTACACTTATAAAAACATTATGTGTAGATACCGATACAATTTATCTACATACACTTAATTTGAAACTTCATTTTCCAAGGTTTTAGAGAAATACTCTTACCGCTTAGAAACAATATAATTTAGGATCACTAACTGTCATATAATTCTTGAACCGTATAGCCGTTGTGTAATTATATCGCCTCACATTAATCGATCGATTTGAATTATTATTCGAAAATTACAGGAAACTTCACACAAGTATGAAGTGAAATGTTGTTTATTGATCACTTTACCTAATGGATGACCCTATCTGAGAACCCGTAACCTAAATCTCACGCTGTTGGTCTATTTTGGTTAAAGTGATTAATAATTACAACTTTCATTTGCCATCGTAAACTGTTCATACAATGATTTATTGGACTAATAACGATTTATTTATAGTAAGAATAATGAATCCTTAGTTCAGATATTATGTTGCATGAAAGTAAAAATACAGTCAATTTGTAATCAAACTAAATTTTAATTAATTTTCTATACCTATATAAGTTACAATTGAAATTCCAAATAATGTCTATACCTAAGTTAAATTAAAAAAATAAAATAAAAATAAAAACCAATTTTTTTTCAAATTATGCTAACAATTTGACACCAAAACTGCATTAGCATACATCTTTGCAGCGAGTGAGTCCTACCAACAGAATAATACTTAGTTAGGATACCATTAGTTCTAGCATAGAGGCGTCTCAGCAGGGACGTCGCTCCCAAATTATAGCCCATTATTATTTATTGTTTGTATTGTTCTCCTGCAGAAATGGCAGTCAGGTTTTAATTGTTTACGCTTTTGTACTATCCAGCGAGATATGAAACAGCAAGACCAAAAAATTTACGGCCTTTACAAAACAGAGTTCGAAGTTAAACATCCATCCTAAGGTTGTCTGGAAGAAATCGCTTAAAGCGATATACATTGTACTTTTTATACATTGTGTCACTTGTTGCATATTTTTATTGGTGTACAATAAAGAGTTGTTACTTACTTACTTACTTAAACAGTGTCAATATTGTTAAAAACTGATTCGAGTATTTCAAAAATATTAAACTGGAAGTCTAGTAAAGCATATCTAAGGAATATTTTTTCCAGGAGATGACGAAGAAAATGAGCAATTAGGCGACGGCGCGGTAGCTCGACTTAAACGTCTAACGAAATTTAGAGTAAAGCAGACGGACAGGACCTACAATGGAGCCTCCATTATCAGAATAAGTTTATAAAAGTATCCTATGTAACTTTGTACCCACCATTTCTTTTTGCCAATTAAGCATCAGAGTCCCCAAAGTCAATAGATTTTGTCTCGCTTTTGATAAATTAACAAGTAATGTTATTTGCCTTACCTTGGATAGTTTTCATAAAAGAAAAGGCCATTTTCAGATACTTACAAAATTATTTGACTGCAGAGTTTGTTTTTCTGTATAGTAAAAAAATTACAGCAGATTTTAATCCAATCTAATCTGAAATCGTACCATTCTTAATAAAGAGGAGATGTATCTGTCGCATAATGTTGTGCCCTTCTAACTGTGCTCAGTTCTTGAATAATTTACCACCCTAAATCTTAATTTGAATAATTTAAGGCAGCTCAATTCATGCCTATTTCTTTACATCTCCATACCGGTAGCTAGCAACTCTAGAATTCAGGAGCACGGAAAATTATCCCGAAATACAATTAAAATGTAAAGTAATTTATTTTAATTTTAATCCGCGCTACCCGCGCCTCATCGGGACACTAGGACTCTAATAACTGTCGTTAATTTTCATTTCGAAGCTTATGGCGCTTAAGCTTACATATATTATTATTAAAGTAAGTAAGCTTCTTAACTTTTTAATTGCAACTTAGAATTTTTAAGGGGTAATATAGATAACTTTGACGAGTTATAAAGAAATCGAATTAGTTTCAACGCTACATAATCTGTATTCCAATAGGGATTGTAATATCATATTATAGATTCCTAATGTCATTCTGTTCGATTTAATTAACATATCAATACCTCTCATGATGTTAAATGACAAATCGATTCGCAAATGAATTTAGCGACCCCTCTCAGACTTATGTCATCAATCATCGATATTGCTTCGTAACGAGTCTATGTCTACACAATAGGAACAAATTGTGAAGAAAATGTATTTGCCAAATTAATTCAAAGTCTTTTTATTGTTTACTCGACAGAAACCCTTACGTATTGTGCAAAATAGGCCTTTTGGAATTAGTAAAGTTTTACTTTGTTGTACTTACTTATATTTAAATTGGTTAGTAAGTAGGTACTTACACCTTTTTTAACCCCGACTTAAAATAGTTTTTTTTATATTTTAATTTAACGTGTGTATCTGTGTATCCGTGCATCATATAATAGCTCTAAAACGAATTTAGGTTTTGTTTTGTATATTTTTAACACTGACCCGAATCTCTCATTTTTAGTGTGCTGAAGGTACTAAAGATTTTTCGGGTAATCCTACTTACACTCTAACTTAAAGTGGAATTACAGACATGAATCTAAGACAAACAGGTTTACAAAATACAGGCGGCGTTATTCTGCAAGAATTTCATTACGATGACAATGTTGGGAACTTCAATTTTCTCGCAAGATAACGAGCGTTGTTGAGATTGTTTCAAGCTTCTAACTTGAGGCCACTTTGACCCGTGGCCCGTAAACATTGCCAAGATTCTCATTAGAGGTTTAAGAGATAAAACTCTTATCTTTTTTACAAACAATTAAACCTAAATAAATAAGCTCTTGCTGATATGATTTGCCGCACTTTGGATGTACCTACTTTGTTTGTGTTGTTTTTTGTTTGTTTTATCTAGCCGACTCAGTTATTGAACAGACATTTGTTCGGTTGCCAGCTAATTCCAACTAAATCATCATAGCTTGGATGACGGAATTCATTACATACTATTAGAATACATAATTATTATCTAGATTCTCATAGTTTTTTTAAGTCGCTTTCATCATTTCCCCGAGGGATGGGCAGAGATATTCAATTCCTGGAAATACCCAATTTTCACTGGTGTATTTTCAGACTCTTAAACATTACAGGTAGAGAGACGGGTTGCTGTTACACATCTTCTTCTTCGTCAACCCGTAACAGCCAACTGCTGAGCTAAGGGTCTTTTCTCACACATGAGGAAGTATGGGCCCAAGGGTATCTGACATGGCTTAACGACTTCCACTGTGCGTAAACATAACGAAAACCGGGACCAACAATTTAACGTGCCTTCCCAAACACGGAAGCTGTTAAACATGACTCAGTTTTTTTTTTATTATTAATAATGGGCTTACTCTTGACCCCAGACTAGCCCGAGAGCAAAGACGGGGCCTACGATGGGACGAGCCTGCCCAGAAGATGCCTGTTCACGCGATCCTTAAAGGTTTGTGGGTTATATGAACTCGGAAATACAAACGCCGGCAGGTAGTTCCACTCCTTGGAGGTGCGCATAATAAAAGAAAGTGCTTCGTGCGTATAGATGGGATATCCACCAAGTAGGTTTACTAAAGCCCAGCCGTGCGTCTGGAAGTCCGTTTGTAAAAAGGGGAAGGCGGAATGAGCTCGTGCAGCTCTTGGGCACACTCCCTGAAGTGCAATTTGTAGAATACCGTCAGACTGGCAACTTGACGCCGATGGGCTAAAGATTTAAGCTTAGTCTATTGTGGGATCTGCGGCTTTGCTATTGTTATTTTCTTCACCGTTGATCTACTGATGTATGTAGGTATACCATGTATAAGCTTCTGAACAACTCATGCTCTCACGTCTCACGTATAGGTACTTTAACAACAGATACCTAAATTATAATTGGTTTGTCAACAATTTCAATATTTCTTACATCTCTTACAAAATCATTTATTTGGAATATTAAGCCAAGTGTATGTTAACCCTTAGTCAGTGGAGGACCTGTTGCTTCTTCGGTGTTGGCGTATATGGACCCTCCCGGAAACGGTGGGCCCACTGACAAGGGAACTTATCTGTGTCTGTCTTTACAATAGCTTTTATCCAACACTACCACGTCCTTTACAACGCTCACATGAACCAGGAAAACGCCTTTAGTTTTCGAGATAGACCATTTAGCGTTAATTACAAGTAATTGACTGAACCAATTTGGCTAAACCGCTCACAATTATGCACTCGCACCGCGACTCATGCAACTACTGCATTGTCCAGATGACCAATATTGGAAAAGCACTCGACTATGCGCTAACGAGATGTGAGTCTAATGAACTTGAAATCCTGGCGTCCATTTTGTATAATGGACACTGACACCGAGCTATTAAAGAGTGAAATACACACACCGGCACAATTAGCGGAACAGAAAAAAAAAGGAGAAAAAAGAGGGAATTTAGAACAATGAATGTAATTTTTAAACAATATATTATTTAAAATGAAACAACAATTAAATTAACATGTTTTGACATTCATTTGTAACACCATACTTAAAATTTTATAAAAATAAAAATTAAATTAAACAAAATGCATTTTTCTTCGATTTTTAATTATAGAGAAACAGCAGAAAATTCAAGATTTTCCAAAGTTTAACAACAATTTCAATGACTGTTCAATATCGAGTGTTTCCTCCTCGTGCTCTGATGAGGGTTTCCATCCGTCTGGGCATGCTGCGGATGATGTTATCAATGGTTTCTTGGGGCAACCTCTGCCATTCTTCAAGTAATGCGTTTCGCAACTCGTTGAGATTATTGGGAGGGGGCATTCTTGACTTTACACTCCTCTTTAGCAAGTCCCAGACGTGTTCTATAGGGTTCATATCGGGGGACCGTGCTGGCCACTCCATCACCGTTATACCAACATGGTTTAGGTATGTCTGTACTGTGCGAGCACTGTGAGCCCGAGCATTATCCTGCATTAGAATTAAGTTGTTACCAATAAAGGGGGCAAATGGCACAACATGTTCTTCTAAAATCTCCCTAATATACCGAACAGCATTCAGATTCCCGCCATCGACCACTACTAACTCCGTACGAGCTCCTAAACATATTCCTCCCCAGACCATAATTAAACCGCCGCCATATGCAACTGTATTTTCAAAATTAGACTGGATATACCGTTCTCCTTTGCGTCTCCATACTCGCTGCCTTCCATCAATTTGATTTAACATAACTCTGCATTCATCAGTAAAAAGAACCTGTCCCCAGTCGTCGAAGTCCCAATCACGATGTTCACGACCAAAGTGTAGACGGTTTGTGCGATGATGTCTCTCAAGTTTTGGGGCTTTGGCGGGCACATACGCGCCTATACCCACTTCTTCGAATCTTCTACGAACTGTCCGCTCACTCATCCTTACTGCTCGTACCTCTTCCAGTAAATTTCGAGCCTGCACCGCCGTTAGTCTCGTGTTCCGTCGGACTTGAAGTTGGAGAAAACGGTCATCCCTCCTTGAAGTACACCTTTTCCGGCCTTGTCCTCTCCTTCTCACTAGAGCATTCGTCAATCTGTATCGTTGGATGCTACGATAAATCGTTGATAACGATCGACGAAGGCTTCTGGCAATCGATCTGTAGGTTTGACCATTTCTCCTCATTTGATCTGCCCTAATGATTTCTGATGGCGTTAAATCAGGCATAATTAGATGCTCGTAAATTATCAATATGCGAAAAAACTCAAAAGCCTCAAAAACTGCAATTCAAAGCTTTTCAAATGGAATTCACGAACCTTCTAAAAACGGACAAGCGGTGGAAAAAATGAATCAATGAAAATTAAAACAAAAGAATGAAAAAAAGGGCAGTCGCTTAGTATTCCATTTTTAAATTAAAACCCAAATTTAAAAAAAGCTTGTTTAGCCGGCCAGTAACACGCAAAAATGCGTAAATACTCCCTTTTTTTTCTGTTCCGCTAATTGTGCCGGTGTGTGTAGATTAAGATTCGTTTTTGACACCGTAAGTCGGCTCTAAGCTATAGTAGGAGCTCAACATTACCAATAGTGTTGAAATCTGTGTGAAATTGGTGTAGGAGTATAAGTATTGTAGCCATTGGGTGTCACACATTTATTTGCATAACCACCTGATGCATTTGCTTATTTCATCTGAGCCTTATCCCTATCCTTTGCCTAAGTAGGTACTTACCTATATTATAAACGCGAACGTACCTAACTATGTTTCTCTGTTACCTTTAACAGCTAAATCAATAAATCAGTGAATAAATCTAAATTTCACAGATAGTTTACATCTTGAGGAAGAACGCCGTTGCGTCATGAATTGAACATACATAAAATCAAGGACCTATTTACATATTAATTTGTAATAATAAGACTAATACTCCACTCCTAAGAAATAAGTAGCGTAAGAAGAATGCTCTTCCATCGTTGAAAAAAAAATCTTTCGCCAGACAAGGTACATCCGGACTGTGGTCAAACGAGAAATGTTGGACAGTTTTTCTATTGTGAGAACTTTAATACTGCAAAAACTTAGTGACGTCACGTACTTTTCATCTGCACAGTTCTGCGTAGGACCGATAGATGTCACTACACTCTATATTACTAGTATGTAATAATTTTAATTAGAACACTTATTAATCAACTTGAATATATTTATATACCTAAATACAAAATCATGATGCTAATGGATAGTTTTACAAAAAATCGTAAGCCGGTAGGAAAATTTAACATCAGGGAAAAGTACCCACTCCATAAAATTCTTGATTCATCGTTCCATCAAATTTGTGATGACGTATTGGCAATGCGCTTTTCTCGATTGTAATCCACCCAAACGGTTTGTGGGCTTTGGTGGATGTGAACTATGCGTTATGAGATTGCTACATTTATATTATTATATTAACGAGTCTGATCCGTAAAAAAAATTAATTATTTATTTAATTCTAGGAAGACCAACAGCTGTAAAAAACAGTTGGAAAAGTAATAACAGAAAGCCAATTACAGGTCTTCACTAATATGTGACATAATACATTGAAAAGTGAATACGTGAACAAAACAGGTTTTCCTACAAATGTGTTTAAAATGTTAAAATGAATTGTAGATATTCGTAGTTCATAATATATAGGTAATGAATATCATTTTATTTCCGGATTCGTCAGACGTGGAGTAGGTAAGCCTTATTCCAAGGATAAATTGCAAGTACTTTGTGACATAATAATATAATCTAATTCTTTGTACATAATATAATAACATCAATACATTTTATTCTTAATAAAATAAATCTTACCCGGAGTAATCTTAGGTGTTTAATAGTACTGTGTTTATTTTTTAATTAGAAATACCACTTAAATTTCGAAGTGAAATTGTGAAGATTATGAATTATTTATTTAATTTTACATCACTCGGCGTCTGTTCCTATCTTTATTACAAATTACATAAACTTATGCTATTTTAATACATACCCACCCAGTAATATTGTAAAATAATAACTCACTCTTCAAAGCTCATTGATGTTCAGTTGTTATTCAATGAAAGCACTCAAAAACCTAAAATAGAGTACAGTAGGTACTCTTGGATGCCCTTTTTTTCAAAACCCATAGTATAGAAATGTTTAAGGACATTTAAGGTTCCGTTCGAATAGGTATTATGTCTAAAGCAATACTAAAATCACAAGAATAGCAACAACCTGTAAATTTACATAGACAGAGTCGCCAACACAAATTGCTTTAATAAATTATTGAGCGAACCACACGTTGACTAAGAAAGACATAACATGGACCAACACAAAGAATTATTCATGTCAAGATTCATTACCATACCCAGAGTACGGCGTGCCAATGGGTCGGAATTAGCATATGAACAGTCGGGTCACCTCTCATTACCGAGGATTACGTGTTAACAGTATCTAAGATGTTAATATCTCATGAAGGGTTAAGCTTTATGTGTCAGTAATGGATATTATTCAAGACGTGGCCGGGGTTCCGAGACTTTGAAAGCGCGTGATCGCTTTTTGACGGGCTAAGAATATTTAGAAAATGAATAAACGTTAAAAGATTTACTTAACGATAAAAAAATAAGATTGAAGAAGTATTCTGCAAATGAGTATCTTTTAATATGGTATAAGCAGTGTATAAAATGTGATACTTTTGGTACAAAATGAGGTACCATCAGGTAAGTACGAAATCTCGTAAATGTTATACTACTGTTATTCAGCCATCAGTTTTTAACGCTTAGAACGAACCCAAAAACATTGAAAAATTGATTATCCACAGCAACATAAAGGAATAACAATGTCGTATATTTTTACGACGCTAGGGCGTAAAGATGTATGGATATTGGAATGCGGTAAATGCAAGATAAAAAAATGCTTTTATAGTCTTTGCCTAAATATAGGAGAACAATGTCTGCTTATCAACTTTATATGTACTTTTGCTATATTTGTTTTACCAGCTTATTGAAGCTAATGAACATAAATATTTGATTATATGCACCTATTTGACACAACTCAACAAGTTCGAATAAGAGACCTTTAAAATTATATTTTTTTATATATTTATTATGCCTACCTACATTTAGGTTCCTTTAAACATTTAGTAAAGACCGCAAAATTGTAGTGCACCAACGACTTCAATGGCTACCAGAATGACCATGGATTAAATGTAAGTAGGTCCATTTTTAAAAGGCTATTTGAAGGCTTGAAATTGGCGTTTCATTCAGTGGCCAGTGGTTAAGAGGCAGAATGAGTAAAACTTGGTGTATGGTGTAAAGTAGAAGCAGGTAAAGTATTTTTTTTCTACTTAGGATTTACTTATATTTTTTTGAGAAATAAGTTGAATGGGATTTCTAGAAACATCATTTTACTAACAAGTTTAATTTTTGTGACTGATTATACTCCAAAATTCCAGCACAACATCGTATTATCTATGTAACAGAGGACTAACTCCTCTCCGCTCTGACTGAGTATACCTTTACAAAGTAATATAAAACACCCCTATTCAGCTAAACACAAAGCAAATGTACACACATTTATGTAAAAAGCAAAAAATAATTTAGGTTAAAATGTCCACCAAAGAGGAACCATGTGGGACCCATGTGGGACAGTGCAAAAAGACTGGCCGCACTTCCTCACTGGATAACTAGAATGATTCTTTGACAGATTGAGCCAAGCGCGCTGGTCACCTTCGTAATGTTGTATTTTTTTTCTTTGACACTATTGCAATAGTTGCTGCTACACCCATCCTTTTTACAATTTTTCTGTCGCTTGATCCAAACACTCAAATGTTAAGCTGTCGAAGTAGCCGTGGTCAGGCCCTTGTGTCGAGAGCGGCATTATGAACCGTCTGCTCTGTGCTCGGTGCTCACTCCTGAACCCTTGTTCAGCTCGAAATTGAAATTTAAGAAATTCTGCTACCATTTTTTGGATTAACTGTTCTTTTACACGCTGAACCTTAATGCTCAAACTTTATAGGAATCATTTTGACTTTTTATAGAGATATAAATTTAAGTACTATTGATTTATTATTTGAAGCACACAATTTCAGATAATAATAATAATAATAATAAATAATAATATAATCTCACGCCTTTTATCCCCGAGGGGGTAGGCAGAGGTATTCCATTACTGGATATAGGTACCCACATTTCACGAGATATATTGGACCCCTAAACGTGATAGGTGGTGAGCCCATCGCCGGACCGGGTCTGTTTACACATGTCTCAGAATTAATTCTGAGACCTGCGGGTTTCCTCACGATGTTTTCCTTCACCGTCGAGCAAGTGATAAATATGTACGTAAGTTTTTGAAAAACTCATTGGTACATGCCGGGATTCGAACCCGAGCCTCACTGATTTTCGGCCGGCTCTTTAACCGTCCGGGCTATCACTGCTCTTTTCAGATACAATTATAGTATTTTCTATTCTGCTGTGGAATTTTATGACACTATTGGTTGAAATTATCCAACTTCGAGTAATCCGTATCATATCCCTAAATTAAGATCATTAATCATAAAAACTCTATTTATTTACTGTGTTCACCGATTTCTTCAAGGAAAGTGTTTTTTTTTGTTTTTAAGAAATAAGCTCCAAAATTACTTATCTGATTTTGTAATTTCTTGCACCAATGGAAACCTATTTTTTTTTAAGGAGTCGCTGGTAGCAGCTAGTAAGCGATATAGCTAAAATAACTGTCAATAAGTAGACTTATAAATGCTTATATGGAATCGAAGTTTTTATTGGATTGGAAACTTTGTATTTTATTAAACTTGCCACTGTTGTTTTATTTAAAAGCGTGGTTGTATTTGCATTTATGTTAGTTATAATAACAAAGCATAAAACTGTTGGTCTTTGTAAAGATCTCTTATATGTCTAATAACGAAAGAGCCCGAGGCTCATAGACTGCTCTATGTTGAGAGCATCACAGCGAAATTTTATGAGAATAATGTATATATTATTCAACAAAGGCACTGTGTACATCTCAGCTTTTTCATTAAATAAATATTTGTACAGAAATAAGAAATTTGAATTTGTAAATTATCTACGGAAATTATTCCATTAATTAACGTTGAAAAATTCAATACAGACGCAAATTATTATGTTACTTTGCCGTTTTTTAGAATTAAATTATTGTTCTTTAATATAATAGAAAACTGTAACACTGACTAACAGACAAGCAACATCCTAAACTCATGCTAGACCTAAAGCTAGGTCTTGGACCCGTTGTCTGTTTTCTAGAACGATCCTCAATCAATCCGCTTTTACACAGGAGTTCCCTATATAATATAGTATAGGTGAGAAATTGAAATTGAAAATATATTCCTCGACAGTTGCAATCACTAAATAATAAAGCAATTGAAAATATATTCCTCATATAATGATGATAGTTGCAATCACTAAATAATAATGCTAAACCAAAAATAAACAGACATCAAAAAATGAGGTTTCTCAGTTCGACCGGTTTTTTTTGTGTGTGTTCGCGGATAACTTCTTCGTTTATGAATTAACCGATTTTGATGATTATTTTTTTGTTCAAAAGATGATATCCCAACGGTAGTACCATGATAAATAAACCAGGATCTGTTAATGGCATCCCAGAGAAATCGAGAGGAACTTTCGAAAATCGTAGTGGCGCTTAGAACTTATTTTAACTTCCTGTTTGAAGTCGTTTTTTTTTCTTTTTCTTCTTCATCCTATCGGGCACACAACTAGTTTCTACTTCCCTACTTATATTAAAATCATAATCCCTACTAATATTAGTCTGTCTGTTTGTCCAGTTTCATTCATTCTTTATCCCAGAATGCGGAAGAAGTCGATGACTGAAGCTAATCTACATCTATACTTCTACACTGATATTTAAAAAAAAGGAAAGATTTGTATGTTTGTGACCAATAAATAAACTCTTAAAGTACTGGACAGTTTTTTAAAAATTCTTTCACCAATGAAAAGCTTTCTTTTCCGGGAGCAACATGGACTATAAATTTCCAACGGTAACGTTTTTTTTAAATAAGACACAAAATCTGACCCATAAATATTATTTCTAAATAAATATAAAATTATTCTAACTAGCTTCAAAATTTAAACATAGTACAAAAAAACATTAATAAATAAACCCTGTCATGAATAATTGTAAACCAACAAGGTTGTTTAGTTTAATCAAGACCCCGATTGCCTCCACTAGCCTCGTCTGAATAAACTTTCCCGCAAATTCAATTAATTCTGGGATCACAACAATAACAGTTTTCGGTAATTATGTTTGTATTACAAACTGGTAGCAGACTCGCCTAATAGCTATTTATGTACGCACAAACGGAGTCGATACTCAACGAGGCTAATGCCTTTTATGTGTTCATTTAATTAATTTATCGCTTTCTTTTGTGGTATCTTTTAATGGAGTATTTTTCTTTTATTTATAGATTTCATCTCTGACTGCCCCAAAAATTATTGGCAGTGGAAAAATATTTTATACTGATTCCCTCAAACATTTTATGACAAAGATATCATAATTTTGAAGTAAGACACACTGAAACTTATCATACACACAATACAAAAGTAACACAAAAATAAAATAAAGTAAAATAGGCGCTCTTACCGTTAGCGATCACTTCCACCTTGGAATGTATGAAACTGAGAGGGTACATACAGGGTGGCTACACTGCTCTACTAATACTTTAGTGTATTATGTTGTGGACCTAGTGATTAATTGGGCATGGTTCATAATGTCCTAACTATTTGCAAAATGCCCAATAAGATAATAATTCCCTCCAAGACATCTATACAAATCTTATCTACATTATTGTTATAAAGAGGAAAGAATTAAAATGAAATCAAACTGAGCCAGCATTCTGTAGAACGATGCCTCGTCTAACCCGTAATTTAGAAAATCATGAATCTCATGATAAATAAAAATAATTTCACGCCTTTGTTCCCCGAGGTAGGCAGAGGTATATACCTTTTCTCATTACCAGTATAACCTTTGGACTTTGATAGCGTTCGGTGAAGTGATAGTGGAGTGTATGATGCATGTATGCTATGAAATGATAGAAACACTTAGAATAATAAATAATATTTAATAACAAGGCAAATTAGAATCATATAGTAACTTATATATGCGGAAAATCTTCAGCTGCGGGTGTCCATGGGCGACGTTAGTCACTTACTATCAGGTGACCCGTCTGCTCGTTAGCCCCCTTTTTCTATAAAAAAAAAATAGAATCTAAGAAAATAAGCAGACTCGTAGTCAAGGACAACCAGAAAGCATAGAGCACATGAAGTATAAAAAAACCTAATGTTAAAATATACAATATAAAAAGGTTGCATGTACCAGTTGCCCACAGACCCCTTAACGCGATAGGTGGTGAGCCCATCTCATGATACTATGTCCTCATAAGTCTTAAGTCAAAGCAACTTGCTAATTACACAAGCATCTGCAGTGCAGAGCAAAGCGTGTATGATACGGGCATTGAGTACCCATTGTCTCAAGGGCCGTCTGTCTCGTGAATCAAGTGTCCTGTTTTTTATAGCTTATTCTTCGTCTCATCTACTGTGACACTGAGTCTGAAGTGCTAGCGTTATTTACTCGACTATAGTTCGCAATCACAGTTCTAGTTTGTTTAATACGTAATACCCATTTTGTGTGGGACAATTTTGTTCACTGGAATTTAAATAACGAGAGATTATGTTCTTGATTGCTGAAATCCAAATAAGCTCTGTTTAATTTATTTAAATTACTACATTTATTTAATTATATTGCTATTTAGTTAAAATTCTATTTGCTGTTTTCCATAGGTATTTATCCAAATCGCAGGTAATAATTATTATAAAAAAAAATATTAGCTTCTTTGTTTAATTGTCTTCCATGCGTTCCTAAGCCACCGGATTATGGTGCAAATTTCCTAAATCAAAAGCTCTAGATGGGTTCTGAAAAAAGCAGGAAATTCCCACAGGAACGGAGAATATACGCTAGCAATGCCAATGAAAAGGCCGCTATATATTATGAAAGTGACCACTTATGACTAACACCAAAACTTGAAATTTTGTAGGTTGTAGAAATCGGCTAAGAAAGAGTTTTCCAAAATTCCCACGTGAACGAGGATAATGAACCTGCATGGGCAGTGCTACCCGCGAATGTATAGGGATACATGGTTACAACATCTATTTACTCCAGATATTTTCGTTTATCAATGCCTATTATCAACATAGGTTTCAAAGGAACCATAGTAAACTTGGTATAGAATTATTGATACCCTCCCTTAATTTTGACCCTGCAGGTACCTAAGCTCCCTTGGTAACGGTTATCTTTGTGGCAGTTGGCCACTTCTAGGTCAGATTACACCGCGCTTTCTGAATATTTTACATGAAACCACTAACCCTGTATGAATTACTAAGGCATTGTTTACGCACCTATTTGTACGAGGTCCACAGAGAAACCCAGGAGATTTATTTTCGCCATTATACTCACAAACTTTCTGCTAATAATTACTTACTATGCTACAAGATATAATATTTAAATTCTTTTTTTTTTGTCAAATCATTTTAGGTAAGTAAATGAAACTGAGAATTAGGAGTGTTATTAAAAATACTTAGGATAATAAATGTTTTGATACTATGTTTATTACGGAATGAACGTAAAAGATTTATGAGTATGTTCTTCGTTAGCCTAATTTTCAGAAAGACTTTAATTTCGATCAACTTATTGTGTGTTGTTCTTATTACAAGAATAGGTACCGAGTCGTACTATTTTAAATAATTAATAATTATTTAGTATTCCTAATTTTGTAAGCCTGTATACCAACCATCCTAAAAACGTATACGTAACGTACGCATAACGTAAAAAAGCTTGTAAAAGCTGTAAGCATTAAAGAGCAGAAACAAGTCTCTTTGAAACTAGTGGTGGGGTGCGCGCTGAACCAATGACGTCATTTTGCATCCCACGCACTTTTCACATGCGTCTATGTACTGAACGCGGTAAAAGGGTGGGCTGTACGTGCTTATATAAACACTCGATTGTATATAAAGAAACTTACTACTATTACGAATCTTGCTTCTGTTGCACGAAATGACGTGGTTTAATTAAAATTTATTTAGGTAGAAGGCTTGTAATGAAAAGAAAGGTTTGTTAGGCGTGTGTGGCTGGTTAAGTAAATTTGTATTTAAAAATGTTTGTAATATATTCAGTTTATAGGATTTAACACATTTAATTATAATCAAACGCAACTCAAATTATCTTACTTAATACATTCAGATTTTTTTAATCTTGTACAAGGTCTTACATTTTAATTTATCCAGAAGCAGTCATGCACCGACGCTGATTCTTTTGATTGGCTACGTGACCAACTCTTACCCGTTGGTATTATGAAATTAAAAACTTTATTTTACCCGTGGACAAATATTAAAAATTTTATTTGGATTTATCAAGTATATCTGTAAGCTGAAAAAATACTTTAACGAACGGTACGAGGTAAATGTCCTCAAAATTCCATTCTGAAATTTGGCTTTATATTGTCTGTCAGTTAAACCTGTCTTGATACTCGTAGGATATTTTTGGTCAAAAATACATAAATACTAAAGTACGTATCACTTAGTTTCGGATTGTCCAAAGCTATAGCAAGCAGATTGGTGTGAACCAGTATCTACAACTTTTCAATATACGTGAACTTTTTTATTTGTGCAGAACGTCCACTGAAACAATTTCCAGTTTCATCCGGTTTTCGGCAGAATATAAGGGAACGGGGCTCGGCCTCGATGTATTTGGTTGAATATTTCATATGTGAATGTGCGCAAAGGGGCAGCTTAGTAAGTAACTGCCAATGTAGGTGCGTATACAGAAAATAATAATAGATGGTATTATTTACAACGCAATAGGGACGATAGAAAAAATGTTTTATATAACAAAATTATTCGTTCGTATTCTCAGTTTAGGTATACAAAAAAACAAAGCTTAAGTAGGTATACACAAATTATAAGCTATCGTCGGTACAGGTATGTACATTATAAATATATAATAGGTACGTCATTATTTTATGTGATAGGAAATTAATGAAAATTTAAGTAACGCTATTAGTGTTCCAGTAATTCTCTTTTTTTTTTCTTTTGTGTTTCTTTTTCATTGTCAGACAGTTGGAATACAGATGATGACGATCCTTTCTTTCAGAACTAAACTGAAAATATCCGAAAAAATACAGTTAAAAATGTAATATTGTTGCTATACCCGTTGTATCAGATTTACCAAAAAAAATTATTTTCGATATTTTTCGATCACTTACTGAAAATGTAAAACAGAGTAGTACTTACCTTTTAGCTACCAAGCTTGTCCAGGAACTTTGCTTGAACTCCGGCCAACTCTAACTTCTTGGCGCTGAGAAACGGTCCCATTATGCTTGTGACTGATTTGTTATTTATTGGCCACTCGTGAGCTCTCATACACTCCTGGTGCAAGTTCGTTTAGACAAGTTTTGAGACAAATCATGCTGCATTTGAAATTTGAGCGAAGTTTTAATTTATACTAGTCGTTCTTTGCCTCTCAATTGTTCAGGAAAATAAATTGTAACTAGCTAAGTATATGTCTATTTGTTTTTAACTCAAAAGTTAGTATAGTGTACTAGCTGTTTCACACACGTAGTTTCCTTTCCCATGGGAATAAGGGGATAAAATATAGCTTATGTTGCTCCCTAATAATGTAGCTTCTCATCGGTGAAAGAATTTTTCAAATTGGTTAAGTAGTTTCGGAGCCTATTCAATTCAAACAAACAAACAAATCATTCCTCTTTGTAATATTATTAGTATAGATATCTGATGCGGATAATTGACTGTTATAATTTTAAGATTTTGACAAAACCTGTTGCGGATTATTACCTTATTAATTAAAATAATGTGCATGACATAATTAATTTGCTTGACTAAAAAGAATATTTAACTTTTAGTGTAGATGTAGATAAAAATATAAACTCACTTGTCATAATATGTAGGTAATATACTAAATATTTTTCTTTACAATTTATCTCGAAGTTTATAAATTTAAATTACCGATACTTCGATTTCTACGATGATAGCATCATTTTACATATAGCTGGCCCTAAATAATAAACAATATGCCATATTTTGTGATTTAAAAAGCCTTCGTGCATCAAAAAACAACAATGTCCAGGATTTTCAACTTTTTTACAAAGGATGTTTAACGAGCTTCCGTTGGCTATATTGCTTTTGTGCATTGACATGAATGGATTACTCATATTGTATTCAGCTTAAATGCAATAGCCAAATTGCAAAACTTCATCACTATTTCAGAAATGCACAGGAATAATTGCCGATGACACGTGATCTGCGGAACACTTTTTTCTTTTTTTACCTCATAGGGTCACGTATATGAAATTACCGTTTTGTATAACAAATTTGAAGAAAACATAATTAACGAACATAAAACATTAACAGCAAAATTATAGTTGTATTAGAAATAAAATGATTAAGTTTCATCATCAAAATTTGTTTTAGAAAAGAATAGCTGTGAATCATAAAACAAATCTGAGCATCGATTTGGGCAGCACATGACATGAACTCATTTGTTAGTTATTTGTCAACTCTTTATTTAAATATTATTCATCAGATTAATCGCACAATTACAGAGATTTAAAACAAAAATATTTTTCTGAAAAAATTATAGGTGTTTCGTAGCTATAGTACCTAAAACTACCTACTTACCTAATGAAATTAAGTACCTGCTAAGAAAAAGGTTGTACGATTAGTTCTTCCATATAGGCAAATAGTTTCAGGTTTCCAATCTGGGTATTTGGATCTCTAGGTAATGTCCGATGCCTTCGGGGTCATTAATATACCTCTTGACCTTCGATAAAATAGAGTGCTGGCACAGTACTGGTAATATAGGCATTTCATTATACGTGTAGGCGTGCACCTTCAGAAAGGAATGAAAGCTACAAAATGTATATTATCAAGTTTCATCGGAAACCGTTAACACGTAGCTATAAGGCATAAACCCCTGAATAAAACATAAAGGTATCGGAAATTGAAGTTTTATTTATAACATTGAAACGAATTTTATTTCTAATAGCACTTTTATTACATTGTCAAGTTTTAACTCGGACAATCCACGTTGAAATATGAAAGCAATAGTTTTTTAAACACGAGACAGTGAAACGTATAAAACTATAGAGCGACACATTTAACGATTTTGGTTTAGAACTAAATTGTGTAAAAATTGTGACGCTCTAGGAGCCCATTGGGGAATCCCGGAGTAGTGCGCAAAATATCTATGCCGCTATCAAAAGTAGCTTTGACATCCGTTATAAAGTGTGAATTAATTCTGAGACATGTGTAAATAGACCCGGTCCGGCGGTGGGCTCACCACCTATCACGTTTATAGGGGTCCAATATATCTCGTGCAATGTGGGTATATCCAGTAGGTAATGGAATACCTCTGCCTACCCCCTCGGGGATAAAAGGCGTGAGATATTGTTTTTTAAAGTGTGAATCCCATCATTACCTTAGGTATACATATTTCATTACATTATCGAATGGTAAGTATACAGTGTTATAGGTATCTACGTGTTATTAGATACCTACTCAGACGACGGTATATGCCCAAGAATTTATCAGAATTTAAAGACACGTCTCTCATCAAAACCGCATTGACATTCAAATCCATTAAAAACATGCACCCGAAAACCTCATGATAAGACGCGAGGTGACCACCAGGTATTTTAAATGTTATTCGAGGCACTGAAAGCATCAAAAGAGTTGCGCAAAGCGCATTCGCCGGTGGAAACGTATATTTGCATTATCTAGATTTGGCTGGCTCGCTTTCATCTCACGTTTTTGATATTTTCAAATACAATCCCGGATAAAGGATTTTTGTGGATTTTCCGTTTTGAGCTTAACTTACATTTTGTAGTATTTGATATGTAGGTACTCAAGTTAAAGCTTGCAGTAAAATTATAGAACTTCTCCTTTATTTCATTTGATTAAAGTGTTGACACTTTTTTGTCCCGATGTATAACATTATACTGATTCCACTTGTCCAACTACATGACAAAAAAGGGTTTTTATGAGTTCAGCAAGTCTGTTTGTAGTCTCAACATTATTAAATCTAGCTCCTAGATTTTTTTGACGTCAGTTTGAAGCTATTACTTTCACCAAATCCTATATTTAGGCTTTACGAAGGCGTATATTGTATGTATTTCTATGAGAAAATCCTGAACAAAAACACCGAGCCTACTTGGCAACATTAAGACAGTAGTAAATTCTCGTTTTATCGCGATTTAGAATACCATCACGGTGGTTATAACCGTGACAAAACGCCTACACTTCATTGGGACGGGGCGTGACTAGATTGTTAAAATGCTAAACAGGGTCTTAATAAAATCCTCTTAGTTACTAGTTCTTCTTTAATCACTTTCGTTTTATGTAAGGAAATTACGCTTTATGACACTTATCGCAACGATATTGCCGTACATATTTAGACGTAAAACCCCGTTACATCCTGCAAATAGGGTTACTTATTAGAATGATTTGGGGAATATTTAGGACATAGTTGTGTAGCATATTTATCACTAGCTCGACGGTGAAGGAAAACATCGTGAGGAAACCCGCAGGTCTCGGGTTTAATTCTAAAACATGTGTAAACAGACCCGGTCCGGCGATGGGCTCACCACCTATCACGTTTAGGGGTCCAATATATCTCGTGAAATGTGGGTATATCCAGTAATGGAATACCTCTGCCTACCCCCTCGGGGATTAATAAGGCGTGAGATTATATTATATATATATATATATATATATAATATATTGTGTAGCATAATGTAAATTTATCCATTTCCTCCCATCTCAGCGACGTCAAATATAAAAGGTTTGGTGTAAGTTTCTTAATTAGCAATGTGCCTGACATTTCTGATAAAATTGTAACTAATTTATATTTAAAATAATTATCATTTTTATAAATAAAATTTATCGCCCTGTTTCGTAAAGTTGCAAACACAAAAGTAAATTATTTATTTGGATGCGAAATGCAACATTTATACTATATTGGACTCGATTCTGCATTAGAGCGACTAAACTTATTTTAGTTTAGTCCTGTCATTTTCTTTCTCCTATAAAAGAAAAGAGACGAGAGATATTTAGTCTTGTCAAATTAAAATTAGTCTTCTCATGTATGGCGTGTTTAGCAATTTTAGCGACGATGTAACAAGGTCATGGATAAAAGTGACAGATAAGCACGTTCATAGTTAAAATTAGTTGGTTTTTAGATGTTTGACATTAACTCTTCAATCTATGGTTTGTTTCTGTCCTTTTTCTTTCGTATTCTATGGAGAAGGATAGGCTAACTTAAAATTAGGAATTTTAGGTGGTCAGTCAGAATCGAGTCCACTGCCGCAGTATATACAATATCTAACAGAATATGCGCAATTCCTGAAATAAGTTTTTCAGTATCGACTACTTAATCGATTTCAGCTATTTTTGATGTGTTGATTTTTTCCGAAAAATGAATTAGCATAGCTGAATTTAGTGCTATCTATGGAAATTTTACTATATTGCTGTTCATTTAAGAAAATTGGTTAGACACAAGTAAAGTAGTCACGAAGGCATCATATTTTTTTTATATTGATATACGAGTATCTACTAATTTTGGTGTACCTATGAGGAATTGCGCAGTAATGAGAATAAATAAGTACCTACCAAAAAATGTCGATATTTCTACCCATCATTAAACGGACATCCTGTTAGGAACCCATTTAAAAAGAAACTTCACAAAAGTTTAATACCCATTGAATGCAAGAGGAAAAATATGAAGCTGCTAAGCCCATGCCGTTATCGGTATTGCGGTATCGACGAATCTTAGCAGTTTCTTCGATCTCGAGACCTGAGGGCCGGGTCACGACCTCGCCAGGTGTTTGTTAGGGGCACTCTTTCTGTTATAAATACACTTACTAGGGTACCGTAGTGAATCATTCTGCTGTTCGTTATAATATCTGTCCGAGTGTCGCAGATAGTCATTCTCAAAAATTACGAGATATCAAGATTAAATTAATATCGAATACAAGCTACGCGTTGATGAAGATGATGATGTCTAAGCCTTAGCCTAGAAAATTGAAATAAAAAATAAAGGAATAAATCCATTTTTTTATACCATGCATGGAATATTATTTCGGGACATAACATACATGACATATATAAACGTAAGTTATAGACACAATAATATTTTATAATTGAGAATTTGTAAGCCACATCGTTAGATGCACCTATCCCCGTATGGCATAGGTAAGCACAGTAATACGTCATAAAAGCAAGGTAGCAAGCAACACAATTACTAGGTACATAATGTAATATAAGTACCTAATACATGTAATGGTACGGAACGAGCTCTAACCGCATTTGACCGTTTCTTTTGAATGAACATTTAATATTTTTCTTCTATTGAATTCCCTGAGGTAAAAAAATAGCGCGGAATAGAGCACGGAAAATGAGGCCTTAAAATGTAGTTAGTTAACCACATTTTATTTAGTCGCATTGTATTTTAAGTCGTATTTTAAGCGCAACTCTTAACAGATAGGTAGCTCTCTTTTTCTTTATTATTCGTTCCGTATCATCTTTCCCCGTCATTGTTGTATCCTATAAATACACTAAGAAGTAAGTATGTACATGTTGTAGCACACTCGTAGGGGATCAATTTTCAAACGCAAGCAGTATGAATATAACTCATCCTTACTTTAATATCTTTGAAAATGAGGTAATTATAATTTCACTGGGTACCTAACGGAAACTGAATGGTCGTTCTCGACGACGCGACGTTTTCATTTGAATGGTCCGTTTTGAAAAAGCCGATCGAAAAGCGATCACATCCCATCGAATAATTATTATATTTACCTACTGAGTATACTTCCTTAAACTTCAATCTTAATAAAAAAGTAAATATATTTTGTCCATGAGAATGCATGATATCCGATCCGTCTCAATATTACAAATGTGGTGTTATGTTGGTTTCTCGTAACAGAACGTAGTTTTTGCATAGATATAATAGGGGATCAGTGAGTGACATAGGCTACTTTTTACTTCCAGTGACTATTCGAATAGAAGTCCACTTTTTATAAATACACAAGCAAACGTCCGGTCGTTGTCTGCGCAGAACCGGTATTTTATTCCTGTCGGAATAAAAAAAACCTTCCTTAGTGTATAACTATTATTTCTAAAACCTATATACTTTTAAAACTTCAGCTGCCTAGCTGTAATAGTCACAGGGATTTTATGCTGACTAGACCACACTTTTATTGACTACTAGCGACCCGCCCCGGCTTCGCACGGGTGCAATGCTAACACTAAAACCTTCCTCTTGAATCACTCTATCTATTAAAAAAAACCGCATCAAAATCTGTTGCGAAGTTTTAAAGATTTAAGCATACAAAGGGACATAGGGACATAAGGACATAGGGATATAGGGACAGAGAAAGTGACTTTGTTTTATACTATGTAGTGATAACCAGCGACCTG
Source organism: Ethmia dodecea (assembly GCA_963855545.1). Taxonomy (NCBI): domain Eukaryota; kingdom Metazoa; phylum Arthropoda; class Insecta; order Lepidoptera; family Depressariidae; genus Ethmia; species Ethmia dodecea. The sequence goes on from OY979452.1 coordinate 7,451,054, forward strand.
TCCCGGATTCTCTCGAATGTAATGTATTTTTTTTTGTAGGTATTCATTTTTCAAAAGTTATTATATAATATTATATATTTGTGAAAACCGTATTAAAATCCGTTACCTATAGAACTAAGTTCAGAGACAGACAGACGCGGATGTAAAGAGAAGATAATAGATAAAGAAATAAAGAAAATATTTATTAGGAACACCTTAGAGGTGTAGTTTCGCCCTTAGTCTTTTAACATAATAAAACTCACTCCTCGGTGTACTACAGTCCCCAATTTTGTTTTACGATCTACAGACTCCAAGGTACTTCAGAAGTTCAGGCTTCAGCTCGACTAGTTTTGTAGGCAACGATTGAGTTTTATACTCACAAAGTTGTTAATATTGTCTTGAACATTAAAATAAATGTGCCGTAAGGTTTATTAGGCACTAGCCGCCCTAGCTTCTCCGATTAATTATCAAAATAAAATATATCTTCTGAACCTACATAAAAATAATCTGAGACCAACTTTCAGAGACATATTTATTTTTTAAAACGGTCACTTACATATTACAGTTTTAACTTAAATTTACTCCAGAAATATTATGTACTTATATTGATTACATTTAAAAGTAAACTCGATCTCACTCACTCTTACGATATGAGACGATACGATGCACTCTACTAAAATTTATATTATAATTATTTTATTTATATTATGGCACCGTTATTATATTATTTCTTTTAATTTTTATATTCTTTCTTTGACGGGCCTGTTGGCTCAGTTGGTAGTGACCCTGCCTTCTGAGTCGGAGGTTGCGGGTTCGATCCGCGCTCGGGCCAACCTTTGTGTGCATGAACATGTCTGTTGGCTTCGGGCTGGTCGTTAAATGTTTATTTAAGTAAGTTTATCAGTCGTTTAGTACCCATATTACAGGGTCTGCCTAGTTGGGACTAAATAACTGTACGTGAATTTGTGTCCTACAATTTATTTATTATTTATTTCACTATGAGCCCAGCTCTGCCCCGGATTAGATTTCTGGTGAGGAAATATATGTATGTATGAGTTTTGCAAAAGATGTGTAGGTACTTACTCGACTGGGAACGAAAACATCGGAGCCCGGAAGCCGTAGAATTATTTCTGATGCGTATATAACTGCACCCCGATCCGGCTGATGGGCTCCACTTGTCACGTTTAGAGGCCACAATAACACCCATGATAACACCACAGGGTCAACATATGCTCTTACAGGTCGATAATGAGATATGTTGCACAATAAAAAAATAAATTAAGTATAACAAAAAATCATATGCCCATTTATAAAAACTTATGCATTTTTACTCAACAGAACCTTGCACCTGATACTCATAAAGGAGTATAAAATAATTGAAAATTGTTAATACAGGGTGCCCCGTAAATAAAACTGCAGGCGCGGTGTCCTGACGTTTTAATGTTTTATGCAGAACGCTACTACGTGATAATGGGCCACGATGAGCCCTGGACATAAATTTTGGGGCTTTTATCCCATTTTTGTGCCGCTTTGCAGCGCAATTTGTTCCGAAAGGGCAGGCGTATATTTAACGACAACGCAGTCTTGGGATTTCTTTAAAGCTTCGTAAATAGTTTATGTATCGTCGAAAAACTTTAGGACCGAAGTAGATTGTAGATACGAGTATGCCATGCAGCGAAAAGCAGAACTGTAGCTATCAAGAGAGGGTGTAGGATAAATTAAACGAACACTGTGGCACCTTATTGGAATATTTATTGTTTTATGTTCAACTATAAGGTCACAATGATGATTTTTTGGTTAACCGTACTTTAGAACTCAAGAAACCACTTATATTTTATTAATCGATGTGTATAAAAATAAAATCCTGTTCGTATGTAAGCGTATTCAAAACTGAACCAATTTTTCAAATATATAAGTATTTTAAATGTTCATAAATCAGCAGTCAAGTTTATGCAGACATAAAGTTTTTATGAAAAGAAAAATGTTAAAAATAACCCTAAAGATTCTGGAAAAAACTGAATCTTTTATTCTATGGGATTTAGACAGGCCAAAGTTTGTCGGCTCAGCTTGTTTTTAAATGAGAATAACCTACATTTTTAGCATTACAATACAACCAGGACACTTAAACCTGAAAATATCAAAGAGGTGGTCGCAAAACAATTACCTCCCTTTGCACACAGTATCTATCGGCCTCGACTCGAATCAGTATAAAATTTACTACATGTTTTACCGAAACGACATGTGATGTTGTTTTTAGTGTCGATTTTACGATAAACAGCACCATTTGTCTGTACCCATTATGGGCTGACGACGCATAGAATGGGCACTTGAGATTGTGCGATGGGCCAGTATCGGATAAACTGCAGTTTCCGAAGTCTCAACTGCAGTGATACATACAAGACGTGCAAACAAACAGTTTTGGAACGATCGTAGAGCTTTGAAAGTGACATTAAAAGAAGAAACGAGCTCCGATATTGCTAATGTGGCTGTTAAAACTTCTAAAGCTATAACAAAATAAGCTATCATATTTAATTGTAGTATTTTGGTAAGTATTAATAGAAAATTGAAAGAATATTTTTGAATTCCGAATATAATAATCTTGTCGTTATATTCGGACTTCAAGAATATCATTACTAAGTCTACTATCTAATACATTCGGTGAGTAGTAAAAGTTAACAATAAAAAGCTTTTTTTTTAGTTCAAAATCAACTTTATAATTAATATTTCAATACACATCGGTAAATAGTTCACCCACTTTGAAACATATTATATTAAAAATGCTATAAACTCGCCATTCAAGAATAATATTATAAAACCGATATATAAGACCCGCCCCGGCTTCGCACGGGTGCAATGCTAATACTAAAACCTTCTTCTTGAATCATTCTATCTATTTAAAAGCCCGCATCAAAATCCGTTGCGTAGTTTTAAAGATTTAAGCATACATAGGGACAGAGAAAGCTACTTTGTTTTATACTATGTGTTGTGGTACGATGTGGTATAAGCTATGGCACAAACATTTAATGTTTAGTTTACTTAAAGAACAATGGCAAAAGTCCATGTGTTTTGGGTACCCCACTTACACCTGCCCACGGAAGACAAAACCGTGTAAAATCGATAGTTTTTGGACAGACTAAGATAATAATAATATGTAATCATACCACATTTTTATAAGTTGGGGTTTAAAAGTTATTCGTTACCTAGTGTATTTTGTAGGTTATTATGAGATTTTAGGTACCAAAGACGTGTAAGGAAAAAGTTTCTCTAGGAAAGAAAATTATTTTCCTCCAACCTCTTTGTTAGAAAATAGCACTGCCTAATACATGCCATATAAGTTACTCTATGCCACATAGTGGCAGTAAATTATGGCTTGGGCAAAAAATATCAATACCCATATTAAAATATCGATATTTTTCCAAATACATAATTAGCATATTATATATATCGTCGATATTTTTAATGGCGATATATCGACATTTATTTTACAGTATCGAATTCGTATCAATTTTAATATATTTTTAACGCTATTCTGGTTTCGTGTTTCATATCATGTTAGGTACTAGATACTTGTTTAGACTCAAGCATTTATAAAAAAAATCTATTTTCATCGTCCTTTTTTACGAATTTGAGAATATGTATAAATAATAATGTAAAAACTGACGATATATCGATATTTTTCACTCGATTTTTATCTATAGTATTTAGAAATGTCGATACGATAAATATCAATTTATTTTTTCACTTGGCCATCCCTAGTGAATGACATGGTTGACGTGATGACACGACGTTAAATTTTACCACAACAACAAAAATGTTTTTGTATTAATCAAAGACATTAAAATATAATAGCATAGAGGGGGCATTGGGAATATTTTCATACAAAACTTTAAAGCTCAAGCGTCATGTCCTTGTCATGTCAGTTAGTATGAACGCGAGCTATCATTCGGTCGAAATTGTAAGACTTATTCCACTTGGAATAACTTTTGGCTTCAAATAATACTCGCTTTGTCCCCTCTATGCCTTATATTATATTTAATCTCTTTGGTATTAATAGATTTCTCAATCGATCGATTCGTGTTTCTATGATATTTCTGTTTTATTTGACTCAATATTTCCAACTGCTAGATTAATTAAAAAATATGGAAAATTTCGACTTGTTATGAGTCAATATATAGTGTGATACCCCGTGGGTGTCTATTTCAGTGGGTATCAAAGCTGCCGATGTTCTTTATGCTACATTATATAAAACAATATTGTAAATACTGTAATAATTTTAGTCTGTTTCGGAAATTATTCAAAAAGTAATTGACAAAGTTGCTATTGTTACCTATACGAGTAGTAGGTATAGCGTGATTTTCAGCCATCTACTAAATTATCGTACAAAAATAGCTCAAATTTATTCCCTCTGTCGCCGTTACCACGCTTTTTGTGTTAATTAATACATTTGCACAGAAATTACTAAGTGTTATTGTGTTGAATAAAAGGTTGCTATAAGAGCTGTGATAAGGTTCCCATTTCAGACAAAGAAATTGTTCGGTATAAATTACTTACGAAAAAAAAGTAAAGAAAAAAAAATACAGTTTCACGGTCTGTAAATATCGAAAGCCGGGCTAAATATATTTTTAAATAGTACTAGCGACCCACCCCGGCTTCGCTCACAATAAATTTATTTATTTATTTATTTAACTTCATGTACCAAGAAAATGTACACATGGCGAACTTAATGCCTAAAGGCATTATCTACCAGTCAACCATCAGGCTAAGCAGAAATAATTTAATAATAAATCACTCTATCTATTAAAAAAAAACCGCACCAAAATCCGTTGCGTAGTTTTAAAGATTTAAGCATACATAGGGATATAGGGACAGAGAAAGCGACTTTGTTTTATACTATGTAGTGATGTGTTTCTGTATAAATGATGAATCATGTGATTTTCCTAAAACACTATTTATATGTATACATACTTAAGGTTGTAGTTTTCTGCACAAAAATACAATTAAGATTTCTATTAAAATAATAATGCATACCTGTGAAGCTGTGTTTGATTAAAATTCGTACACATCAAACTTATTTTAAAATTTCGTGTTATGTTATTCACTGTAGCCCGAATTTTCCTTTGTTTTTCACTCCAGGTCCAACTAAAGGGTCTAAACGATCGTTCAACGTTTATTTTCATTTCGGAGTTGCCCCTTTTGCACCCTTGTCTTCCCTTGATACATTGTTGAAGGGTAAATGAAATATACTGCTTTTTCATTAAACATACGCCTCCCTTTAGTACATACCAAGTGTGACGTCACTATTTTTTTATTCATAACCAGCGGGTGCCCAGTGGGATTGCAGTGTATTCCCGTTCCCGTGGGAATTTCAAAAAACCCCTTCATAGCGGTTGCCTAAGACATATAAGGCACTACACACCATATATATTTCATGTGTATATGTGTTATCGTTTCGGAGTAGTAGGTATTTATCTTTTTAACCAGTTTTTAATTATTGAAGTAACAGAATGTGTGAAGGATAGCTGACCTTGGTACGTGGATTCCTGGTATTGTTCTGTATAGGTTATTATAGGGTATTAGGTTTCAAGCTTTATAATTTTAGTTTCAACAAGATCTTCTGAAAATATTATTTCTCAGTTACTTTATTTTGTAACCGGTAATTGTTTAATTTACTTCTTCTCTTCTTATAACAAATACAAAATTATATTGCCATTAGTTTTGAACAAATATCAAAAACGTCACCAAGACATTATCAATGAAAAAGTTTATTTTTATGACATTGTTAAATATGTATAAGATAAAAATTACTGATTTATAGACATAGAATATCAAAACATAATGTTATCATAATCAACGAGAAGAAACATTGTGCTTTATATAAAGAAGCAGGAAATATAAGAATACACGGAAACGACGCTGGGCGAAGGAAATAGATATAAGTATACTCATACCTTATTTGCTGATAAGGAAAAACGCAAAACATTTTCCCTTCCTATTTCCCGAAACGTAGACTTAAATACATTTGAGCGGGGCTGCAGTAGGATTCAATTTAAATCCGCCTAGAGATCCTATTATTACAAAAGGTGTCGAGAGCTAAGTAACCGTGGCATCTCGGAATGCCTCTAGACAGAGCAATAAATTAAACAAATCCGATTTGCACGTGCCTAGGGAAAGCGAAACTCCTTACTGTGTTTCGGTGATCGCGTTCATTTTACTCAAAGACAAAAGATGAATTTCCGGTAACTCATTTATTTTGCAGCCTGTATGTAGTACTATTACTTATTCTGTGGTAAAACGACATCGTTTTGATTAAGTTTAGTCTTATAAATACAAACATTTTGAAAAAAATAATCTTATTCTTCAATCGCCTCTTCTATTTTCCTTATGTTATCAATTATTAGCGACCAACCAAGTTTTTTTAACTGAATTTTAATAAAAATAAATAAGTATATATTATATTAGTTAGCAATAATGTAGATTCTAATTAGAGAAAGATTTTTCAAATCAGTTTAGTAGTGCCAGAGATTAGGAACACATGATGTTAGTTCTTTATAAGTAATACACACACCGGCACAATTAGCGGAACAGAAAAAAAAGGGAGTATTTACGCATTTTTGCGTGTTACTGGCCGGCTAAACAAGCTTTTTTTAAATTTGGGTTTTAATTTAAAAATGGAATACTAAGCGACTGCCCTTTTTTTCATTCTTTTGTTTTAATTTTCATTGATTCATTTTTTCCACCGCTTGTCCGTTTTTAGAAGGTTCGTGAATTCCATTTGAAAAGCTTTGAATTGCAGTTTTTGAGGCTTTTGAGTTTTTTCGCATATTGATAATTTACGAGCATCTAATTATGCCTGATTTAACGCCATCAGAAATCATTAGGGCAGATCAAATGAGGAGAAATGGTCAAACCTACAGATCGATTGCCAGAAGCCTTCGTCGATCGTTATCAACGATTTATCGTAGCATCCAACGATACAGATTGACGAATGCTCTAGTGAGAAGGAGAGGACAAGGCCGGAAAAGGTGTACTTCAAGGAGGGATGACCGTTTTCTCCAACTTCAAGTCCGACGGAACACGAGACTAACGGCGGTGCAGGCTCGAAATTTACTGGAAGAGGTACGAGCAGTAAGGATGAGTGAGCGGACAGTTCGTAGAAGATTTGAAGAAGTGGGTATAGGCTCGTATGTGCCCGCCAAAGCCCCAAAACTTGAGAGACATCATCGCACAAACCGTCTACACTTTGGTCGTGAACATCGTGATTGGGACTTCGACGACTGGGGACAGGTTCTTTTTACTGATGAATGCAGAGTTATGTTAAATCAAATTGATGGAAGGCAGCGAGTATGGAGACGCAAAGGAGAACGGTATATCCAGTCTAATTTTGAAAATACAGTTGCATATGGCGGCGGTTCAATTATGGTCTGGGGAGGAATATGTTTAGGAGCTCGTACGGAGTTAGTAGTGGTCGATGGCGGGAATCTGAATGCTGATCGGTATATCAGGGAGATTTTAGAAGAACATGTTGTGCCATTTGCCCCCTTTATTGGTAACAACTTCATTCTAATGCAGGATAATGCTCGGGCTCACAGTGCTCGCACAGTACAGACATACCTAAACCATGTTGGTATAACGGTGATGGAGTGGCCAGCACGGTCCCCCGATATGAACCCTATAGAACACGTCTGGGACTTGCTAAAGAGGAGTGTAAAGTCAAGAATGCCCCCTCCCAATAATCTCAACGAGTTGCGAAACGCATTACTTGAAGACTGGCAGAGGTTGCCCCAAGAAACCATTGATAACATCATCCGCAGCATGCCCAGACGGATGGAAACCCTCATCAGAGCACGAGGAGGAAACACTCGATATTGAACAGTCATTGAAATTGTTGTTAAACTTTGGAAAATCTTGAATTTTCTGCTGTTTCTCTATAATTAAAAATCGAAGAAAAATGCATTTTGTTTAATTTAATTTTTATTTTTATAAAATTTTAAGTATGGTGTTACAAATGAATGTCAAAACATGTTAATTTAATTGTTGTTTCATTTTAAATAATATATTGTTTAAAAATTACATTCATTGTTCTAAATTCCCTCTTTTTTCTCCTTTTTTTTTCTGTTCCGCTAATTGTGCCGGTGTGTGTATTAATCTCGTAGATAGAAAAAAATTTAAGAGATTGTTTTTCTCCTAACTTCTTCGATTCTGGTTTTCAGTAATGGCAAATTAGTGCCCAATGTTATAGAGCTTACAAAAGTAGCGTCTTCATTACCATTTTACATGAAAATAAATAGATAAATCTAGAACAATGAGGAACAGCGCAACAAAAACGATTAGACGACTCCGACCTTTCACCTCACCCCAACGTCACTTCATGGATCCTAAAAAAGGAAAATAAAAGGGAAAGCGAAGGTAAGCTATGCCGAACACGTCCATAAGAGTCGGCTGATTTCTGCGTCACGTACGCAGAAAAGAGAACTTTTATTACTTCCGAGTACCGTAATTGTTATGGAGAACCGGTTTCCCTTATTACTCAATTTTGCCTTACTAAGTAGTAACGAACATTGTTAATGGCACTCCACTAGTTGAATGTTCTGTTCCACTTGCTAAATCCAGAAGTGTTTAAGATGACATCGTTTGTAAAACCTGCAACCGATTTTATGTATAGTTTGAAGATCACCAGATTTAAGGAACAGTAAGTCCAGTTTGCCTTTGTTAAAACTAATATTGATTGATTTTATAGCTAAGTTTTCTTCACAGTAGGTATATGTCTTACTACATGATGAAGAATGGGGCATAACCTCACACTCATAATCACACGCGATCCTATCGCGGTTTGTGAGATGGTATTAAGCTAGTGCCACATAGAGTGTGAGTGAGTGTCAGAATTTTTAAAGCCACTCAATGTTATCTAACATGGCTTAACGACTTCTATTGTGACTAAACACAACAAACACCGTAGCATGAAAATACTATTTTGTTTTAGATCATTTTACGTGCATGTTGTCGCTTAATAAAAATCCTTTTACCCATTCCAAATATTTATAAACCCATTTATATTCCCGAAATATCTAGTTTCACCTGGTTGAGTCTCCTGGGACATCAAGAAATCACTACCTTTTCTACGGTCTAGAATAGTACAAACTATAAGTAAGCCAGGTACCAAATCTCCAGCAAGCCTTGTTTCGCTTACTGGAGTCTCTAGAGGATTGTTCCGATTCGGTTCGTCTAGCTAGGTGCTATCTAATAAATTAGTTTAGTTTCCAAACACTGGTTGTATGTCTAATAGAGCAACGGTCAACGTACCAATTGGTGATGGCTGATTGCTCACCACTGTAAATGTTAGTAACTGTAATAGGAGATCCTTTATGCTTTGTAAAGTATGTTAGAAATAAAGTATATGCATTACACGGTCTTTCTTTTTCCTCGAGGAGCCAGAGGTATTATATTATTATAAGAACCCACTTTTTCATGTGTATTTTTGGACCCCCAAACATGAGTCCATTTCCGGCCCCAGGTACTGTCACACATGATTCAGAACCAACGGTTTCCTTTACTATGTAAAGGCTCATAATCGAGACACATCGTGCGAAATATTTTTAAAAAACCTTATCAAGAATCAAAACCGCGTTTCATGTAAGGAGAACTGGCTTCCACTGAGCTACAGGTATAAAAGTTTGCTTACAAATATGTCATGACGTAATTATAATAGTGCCACTATATCTCTGCTATGCCCACCATCGCAAATATTATGTATATTTAAAATAAACAAAAAAATTAAAAATCTCATGCCTTTTATAGGGATAAAAGGCATGAATTTTATTTTTTTTTTAAGTTTTTTGTTCAGGAGAACGAGGGGGTACACACAAAAAACTTAACTTACACACAGTTACGTAATTTATGAATATTGTAAGTATTCAATAAATCATACACACGTACCTTTTGGGAATTGATTTTTATAGCTTACAACACAATATTATATTACGTTCCTTACTTAGTATCACATGGATTGGGGTAAATGAACCTCAAAGTATAAATAAATAATAAATAATCGCACGCCTTTAATCCCCGAAGGGGTAGGCAGGTATTCCAGTTCTGAATATACCCACTTTTCATGAGATGTTCTTTGGACTCCTAAACGTAATAGGTGGTGAGCCCATTTCCGGACCGGGTCTTGTCTCAGAATTAATTCTGGGACCTGCGGGTTTCCTCACGATGTTTTCCTTCACCGTCGAACAAGTGATAAATATGTACCTACGTAAGTTTTGAAAAACTCATTGGTACATGCCAGGATTCGAACCCGAGCCTCACTTAATTATCATCATGTTCCTAAAAAAATATGTACTGGAAACTAAATTAAATTAATCTATCTAACATATAGGCTGAATCACATTAAATACTCCAAAACACCTCGTGATCCAATTTTAAGTAGAATTGGACGTGCGTTTTCCTACTCAAATTAAATTGACGCAATTTTCTTATCGTCTCAATAAATTCCAGTTGTGATAAGCTAATAGGAGTATAATTTGGTCGGTGGCTGGTTATTACGTGGTTTACGAGGTAAGTCACGCTTGACCCAAAGCTTTGGATTGAGCAATTTTCTTCTACACCCACATTTACGCGATAACTTGGGTTTGATTAACACGTTATACTATTCCTTAATGCGTACAAACTCATGCACGTAATACATATTCAAGAGTATAATAGCCTGGTAATAGTATTTTTTTACATATTATCACATTAATTATGAAGAAAAAATAATAGATACATTTGTAACGCGAACTTTTTAATTCTGATTTAGGATCTGTAGTGTAATTGTTGACGTAATGAATTTGTAGAATATTTTTTATAAATTTATTGAGTACATACCTCATTCAACAGTATTTTATCTATACATATAATAAAACTGTAATCAGGCCGTGTACATGAAATATTTTTTGTAAATTTTAGCGGTAGTGCATAGATAGTTATCGATGTAGATATTAAAACACATTTTTTAATGTTTTTTGTCTATCTTTCTGGTTGTGCACGCATCACGAAAAAAACTACTAGACTGATTTTGATGAAATTTGATATACATGTAACTGAGTAACTGGGTTTATATCTAGAGTACTTTTGATAGCGGGAAAATGTCTTATTCCCACGGCAACTGGCTAAAAAGATAAATACGTATAGGTACTACTCCGAAACGATAACACCTAGAAACTTGAAATATGGTACGTAGGTGTCTTATATGTCGTAGGCATCCGTTATTGAGGAATTTTTGGAAATTCCCACGGGAACGGGCATAAACTGGATCCGCGTGGGCTGCGCCGCTGGCTTGAGAGCTGGCAAATTGAGAAGCTCTCAGTCCGATGTTAAAATCTGTGAAAAATGTAATCAAACAAAGCTTTTATAAGTAATGGATATCCCCTGTAATTTAGATACAACAGACCTGTATTCACACTACCTATTTTAAACTCACTCAATAAGCAAACTTTACAGTTACAATTTCATTCTAACCTCAAATTTACGAGCGAAAATGTTAGGGTTCACAAATTTTGTGGCTTTTTTGAAACTGCTCTTGAATTTGTAGCGGGCTTTTGATAAAACATAAGTAGTTTATAGTTATTGTTTGGTACAATTTGTTTATTTTGTTAATAAATGTGATTTTATACAAGTCACCACTAGTGTTTACTAAAACTTTCATACATAAGTATAAGAAGTTAGGTAATTATCTATTACAAGTTTTTCTTGCTGACTGCAATAAGGAATACCTACATGAAGGTTCAGAAATATTACATTCACTCAGTATTGAAAAGGTAAACCTGTAAAACTTACATCAACGGTTCTAATTTAACTTGTAGGCACTGAACAATGTATTGGCGGTTGAGGAAAACTTTAAACGACCTCACTAATTTCAGGCGCCTCACACAACAAGTATGTAAACTATTCTCTTTATTCGGAAACTTTTATACATACGAAATCCAATCACATGCAGTTTGGTGAAGGAACGTTCGCTTCGACGCAAACTCTTCGTGGAGTTCAAACGGGCCGAATGCATGGCACTAGCGAATTCCCTCTGCGGGTAACAGAATTTCCGATCAGACAGTTGTGTTTCTTCCGACCATTCGGTGTTTATTTTCCGTGCATCCGCGTGGGTGTGTAGTTTTGAGACATAAATAAGAGATTTAAGTTTCTATTTGAGCATATTTTTGACGAAGGCTATTTCTGATACTTTCATTTATAATTTTTTTCGGACTTCATTGCATGTAATTCATAAATCAATTGTAGTGGCACTAATATGATAAATGATAAGAGATGAATAAAAATCCTTGTTGTTTTTCATGTGCGAATCTAACTGATCTAACGATTTTAGATATGGAGCAAACTGAATGTTTGTTCTGAAACACATGATAAAATATTGAAGTACAGGGGGACCACGAGACCTGAGGGACTTAGATGTACATTTAATTATGTCAGTTATAAACAGTACCTATTAATTATAATCTTAATAAAATTTTTGCTAACACGAGAAAATCTGCACTGCAAGAAAACTCCTCATAGCACAAACATCAAAACACAACCACCAGCAATTATGAAAATGCAGTTCCTTCCCACTTGAAAATCCCTAAACCGTATTCTTATGCATTTTTTTCGGCGCTCGCTTCCAAGCGGCGCTCTTCAGACGGCTTTCGGAGGTTTTACAAAAAAATAAAGTTGTCATATCCGTATCGCTCCGAAGTTGAGATACGATCTGACTCGTCTCAAGTGGCCACTGACCTGTCGCCTCATGTATCGATTACACAACAAAACCTAAATAATATTGATCGATAACTTTAATCAAGATCGACAGCATATGATAATTAGTGTATAACTAAAAACTGAATTGTATAAATGAAAGTCTGATTAGAGAGATATAAAAGATAATGAATCATGAATAAATAATATAAATATTTGGAAATTGCTTTGGTTTTATTGTCCTTTTAAAAAAGTAAATTTAAAATGTTTGTTTATGCAGCCATATGTACTAAGAAAAACCTACACAACTACAACCTACAACAAAACAACCTTACTTAGAAAATTTTATGACAATGTCATTAATAAAATGGTAATTTCCAAATAAATACACAAATATTTTAGGTTTAAAAATGATTTCAAATCCAATAAGTATGTTTTGTGGAAGATGATCAAAATATACAAGTATTTCTTTGTTCAATTTTCTCAAGACTATGAAGAGTAAAATAAAAACAATAACAGGATTAATTAATGCTTAGCAAAACTTACTTGTTTCTGAGCTACAAAAAAGGATTTCTAAAAGAATCTGAATCTCTACAACTTTTTAATTAGGAGTTCTTATAAGATTTTAAAGTTCTCCCAAGAAAAATATTCAATTAATTTTTTACGCAGTGCTTTTTATACTATTTTATTGGAGCGTACATAAGCATGATGCAACTTTCTACATTTTACCGAGTTGCACCAAAAACAACTAAAATTATATTTTTCATTTCACTTTTCGTCTTGGAATTCTCATTCCATAAAAAACGTGTTCATCGAGGTGCAATACCTGCCCTGCTTCTTTACTACCAATGCTGTTTCAGCAATATTGATCATCTTTCAAAGTTATTTTCTTTTTACCGGATGGATAACTGCCACAATCGGCGTTTCTCTGCCATAAGGAATCCTCTTAAAGGTTCTTAGAGTGGATTTTCGAAGGACCCAAGATTTTGTCGATTCCTGCCTATTTAATAATCGATTATTGCCCAAGGGTACAGCCGGATTACCATATCAAAAGAACGCATGATCCCGTGTTCTACGTCAATTTGATAAAACATTGAAGCTCAAAGACACAATGTACGAGTATTTTACGTTGAGAATTTTTCGTTTTTCTTCTTTAGCCTTTTATTTTACGCTTTTTGTAAACGGTGCGCAGTTTTTATTATCTGTTGTGAGATTTCGGAAATATTGTTACGTACGCTACCATTTGGATAATATAAAAACAATTTGTTAACAAAAATGCTACGATGGGAATATAATACTGAACCACATAGTGTTTAACGTAATATTATTTGAGTGTTTCAATCCCTCAACCCCAAGCTTTATCCCTTACCAGGTCAACCCATTCCTGGAAATCGTCACTTTTCACCCATTAATTTTTTGCCCACCTCCAAGCATCAGAGTCCATTGCTGGTTTAGAAGATGTTACACACACTTCATAACCATTTCTCGCGTGGAGGATAAATACGTAAGTTTTTTAATAATTCATTAATAGATCCCCAGACATCCAGACCTCATTCATGATAGCGGGATCACTTCTCACTTCTCTCACATTTCACCATTTTTAATTATTGACATAATTTATAATTTACTAGCGACCCGCCCCGGCTTCGCACGAGTGCAATGCTAATACTAAAACCTTAATCTTGAATCACTCTATCTATTAAAAAAACCGCATCAAAATCCGTTGCGTAGTTTTAAAGATTTAAGCATACATAGGGATAAAGGTATATAGGGACAGAGAAAGCGACTTTGTTTTATACTATTTAGTGATAAGTGATAGTGATTAGTGATAATTATTAGCTAACTGTATCATTTGTTTTCATTATTTTGAAATTCGAATACAATGTAAATTGTTTATGAATAAATACAATGTAAATTGTTTATGAAAAAAACTACTACCTACTATATACTACTACTACACTGTATACAGTTATTAATACTACGAAGCTATTCGGTACGAAAATTTCAAGTTTTATGAGGAGTAGACTCGGCATAGCTCTTCCGCGTGGGCTCCCCACATCCTCTGTGAGTTGGAAATTTCGGCTGTAAGCCTTCCAAGCGGTGCCTGTGGCCGGATGCGTCAACCGCCAACTATTATGGAAACGCATGGTTAATCCTGCGGGATTACGCTAATAGAAATTCAAAATTTTAAAGGCCTTTATCCCTGAACCTTTTATGTTTAATTAGGAATCATTGTTAAGACAAATTTCGGTTTTGTTTGGTGTTTCATAGAATAATTTTGATTTTATTTAACAGCATTGTTCCAAGTTGATTCACTTGAAAGGACGTTTTTATGTGTTACCTACTGTTATTAATTATATCGCTACTTCTTATTAAAAAGTATGTAGACGTCAATTTATATATTATTTTAATTGACTATAAAGTTAAAGTTAAGTTAAGAGCAGTGATAGCCTTACGGTTACAGAGCCTGCTTCACATGATGATAATAGGTGAGGCTCGGGTTCGAATCCTGGCATGTACCAATGAGTTTTTCAAAACTTACGTACATATTTATCACTAGCTCGACGGTGAAGGAACAATATCGGGAGGAAACCCGCAGGTCCCAGAATTAATTCTAAGGCATGTTTAACAGACCCTGTCCGGCGATGGGCTCACCACCTATCACGTTTAGGGGTCCAAAGAACATCTCGTAAAAAGTGTGTATATCCAGAAATAGAATACCTCTGCCTACCCCCTCGGGGATAAAAGGCGTGGGATTATTATTATTAATTTATTTTAAAGTCAAATAAATTCAAACCTTATCCTCAAGGGCTTGCGCAGGGGTATTCCAATCCTTGAAATAACCACTTTTCATCAGTAAGTAGGTACGAGTAAATTAAAATAAATCGTTGTGATAAAAATATCAGCGATCAACTATATTCAAATAACAAAGAAAACCAATGCCTTTCGGAACTTGAAGCTGTTATCTAGGGATGGTAAAGTTCACAAAATAAAATCGTAGTCTTCGGTAGAAGTTATATTGACTGAAATATAGAAACATAGAATTTAAATTCAGCTACCGTATTTTATATATTTTAATATTGATATTTTGTTCGTGTATTTTATTTTCACAAAAAGGAGTTTTTATTTTATCATTTAAAACATTATTTACAGATAGAAAAAAGGTCCTCACTAAGGAATCATGTATAAAAAAGCCCAAAAAGTTAATGCATTTAGGTATTCTCTGGATAGGTAGATTCTTTGAAACACATAATTGCCAGATAGAACACTAAACCGTTATACATATATTATGTTTTCTATCCTCTACCGAATTTATACTATTTATAGGGTCTTATCCCAACCACTGACGGCGTGGTAGGGAAGAGTGGAAAAATAAGTCCACTTGTTCGTACCAGGAGGGACAGCTGGTAGGGACTAGTGGAATAGCCCTTCATACCAAAGTAGCAAATAAAAAGCTGATCTGTATCTGTTACAGCTGCATAGCTCGTTTGTTTTGTTTAAATAATATTCTTATTATTATCTATAACATTCTTGCTCTAAGTTATTTCAAATGAAATAATTATTTTGTTTTTTTTTTGTTTTCGAGGCCGAACTTGCCGAAGTCCGACATTACTTGGCCAGTGATGACATTTGTAGACTATTTAATATAGTGACAGCCCTAGAATTCACTAAACCCTCCACATAACGAGAATTGTTAAAGCCGTCCGGAACGCTTTGACCTATCCGGGCCTCTTGGCAATTCCTTTCCTATTAAAATTCTTTGCTTAACTTTAGTTAAAGTTTATCTCAAATATTGTTAGGAAATGGTAATACAAAAATTTTGGGTCTTTTCCAGTGTTTTAATAAATCAAACAAACAGTTTTCTGTTGTTCGATTTATTGAAGTGAATAAGTTTATTTGTTGGACGGAAGTTTCGCTTAGTTGGATCGTTCCACATTCATGTAAAAGTCCTTCCTTTATTTTCACCAAGGATTGGTTATATTTAATTTAAGTAATGTATAATGTTTTAATAAAATTGTATCAATACTTACGATTACTTTTATGGTGTTCGGACGCATCCTACCCTAAATCTATCCGAAGCAGAAAAGAGTAAGGTACTTAAAGGAGTGCGTTCTTAAAATTACCTTCTTTGAAATAAATTAAAGTAAAATAAAGGAAATTCAATGACATCACAAGTGAAATAGTAGAGCCTTTTCATGTAGATACAAATATATTGTGCTTCAAAAACATTGGCATTTCTATTTTGTTTCGCGAAAAAGCAACAGTGAGTAACATAATTTGTATTCATAAGCATAGTAAGACGTACCACGGTAACGGGGGATGGTAAAATTTGGAATATTATCGAGGGAGGCTTCCCCTCAGGTAATCGACTGACAAATGTCTCAGATATTTTACCAACTTCATTTTGTGGATGCCACGCGTAGACATTGGCGTAGAATATTTTCATTTTTCCCTTTTTTCGTCAATCATGGTTGCTATTTGGTCAGAGTTAAGTAAATAGAGAAAGTATTTTTTTTCTTTTACAGGTTATTGATACCTGAGATCTGCTACAACTTTTAAAAAGATGCAGTAGGTATGTACAAAACGGACTTCACGTATTTTCACGCTCATAAGTAGAGTCAAAAAACCCGTAAAATATTATTGTTGTTTTTATTAATTATTTTCTTTTACCCGCATCACTAAAACATACTTTATGTGGCTTGAAAATAGTGTAGCTTTGTATAGGTGAAGGAATTTTCAGAATCGGATCAGTAGTTCCAGTGATTACCTAAAACACTACAAACATGCAACAGATGTGCCTGTTATTCCGTCGGTAGTGACCCTGCCTTCTGAGTCGGAGGTTGCGGGTTCGATCCCCGCTCGGGGCCAACATTTGTGTGCATGAACATGTGTGTTGGCTTCGTGTCTGGTCGTTTAATATTTATTTATGTTTATCAGTTGTTTAGTACCCATAGTACAGGCTCTGCCTAGTTTGGGACTAAATAACCGTGTGTGAATTGTGTCCAACAATTTATTTATTATACAAACTCATAAACCACTTTACTTTTTTATAGTAAGTAGGTACATATTCGTATTAATTTATAAAAGGGTACATGAAATTACGTGTAGCAGTCAAGTGATCAAAGACAATAGATAATCCTATTGTGTCTGCATTCCGTTACAGGACGAATTAAGGTATTTTTTTTCATACTTTTTATAGTAAAAAACATAGTGTAAGAACAAATAAGTGTAAGAATAAAGAAACCGGAATTTTTAAAATTTATTTCCAGCTGAAGATCAACTCACATAAACATTTGTATTCGAACACTCGCATTACGAACAAAATATTCAAACAAGGCCAGTGTCAGTTTATTTGAGGTAATAATAACCTTTCGAAAATCCACATTCATCCCTGTACCGAGGCGTGGTCCTGAATTTTTATGAAAATTCCCATTTTCTCCCAGCACCCCACAATAAGGTGCGAAATTAGGAGAAGAATTAGACTCCCCCCGACGCGACGCGTGTCCTGAATCCGCGATGCAGCGGGGTGCAAAAGGGTACCCACACTCCAATATTTTAATATTAGCTATATATTGATTTATTTCCCTAATATTTCTTCACTAATAACGCCCTGTAGTTTCACCAGCGTAGTTCCCGTTCCCGTGCGGGAATAACATGCAACCTATGTGTTTTTCTGATGTACTTATAAGCTTTATAACTGTAAGGTTTCATCAAAATCCGTTCCGCAGTTTTTGCGTGAAAGAACAATAAAACAAACATACTCACTTCACTTTCGCATTTATAATATTATAATAATATTTAGTCATTTACGACAGATTCATGTAGTTAGTAACAGTATATTTATTTTTTAGTGGATTAAAATTAAACGTGTAAGATAGTACCTTTGGAAGTTCCTATCAGACCCTTAAACGTGACAAGTGCAGGGATGCTGTTACACTGCTTCAATTCTTTATACTTTACCCTTAAAGTATAAATTCTAGTCTAATTAAATCAATCACTTTTCAATATAATTATTATGTCAAAACGCAAATGTATTTGGGAAAATGTACCTACTAAATAAATATTAAATTTTGAAATACTTGATCAGTTTTAGTATTAAAAACAAAAATAGAATAACATTTTGGTGTTCTTAGATATTATTATGTAGTAAAGATTACACTCAATTTATTTTCGGTACGTCAGCAACCCTATTGGTAGATATAATTACCTCCCTCTTTAGGAAAAAGTGTGGAATCATCATGATTAGCAAGCAGTTTTTACCTAGATGGTCCCCACTTCTCGGATCGAATGCTGCTGTGCCCGTCGCCTGGGGGCCAATTCCACTAAATGTCAACGGTTACAGTTTGATGACAATGACATGTCAATGGGCAGTCGATGGTGTTATTTGCTCTGAAAAGTGCCAAAATAACACCATTGACTGACCATTGACATCTTATTGTCATCCAACTGTGACCGTTGACATTTAGTGGAATTGGCCACCTGGTGTATATTGACTATGACGCGACGGCGATGATGACGGGCTTGTTGGTTCAGTTGGTAGTGACCCAGCTTTCTGAAACGGGTGTCACAGGTTTGCTTCCCGCTCGGGTGCAACATTTTGTGTGTATGGACACATTGACCATAATATAATATGTTGGCTTCTTGTCTGCGTGTTTAATATTTATTTAAATAAGTTTATTAGGTTGTTCATCACCCATACGAGTACAGGTTCTGCCTTTAGTTTGGGACTAAGTACCCATATAGGTACAGTGAACTTTATTGTGTCCCACGATTTATATTTTACGTTATTCTATCTAACAGCATATTATTATATTCGAGAAGATATGGTGCGGTCTTATCAAGCCAGAACCAGCTGTTGTAGTAGTCTAAAAGATAATTTTATTTGATGGCAAATAACTCAGATTTTTCTAGACTTGTGAACCGTTATTTTTACGTTCAACGGACCCAAGCCGAATGGAAAATAAACCGCAAACATAGAGAGCTATGTACGTAACTAGAAAGATATGACAAAATATAAGAGGAACCTTGGAAACAAAACATTTTTCTTGGCCTAACCTCGTGTTTACTGCCAAGTGTTTGCCATCCGGGGCGCAGATGTTATTCGCTATAAGCCGCTCTTATTAGGGATTCCGTGTGTTCCACAAGAAGGACCAAGCATTTTGTTTTAGCGACATTATTAATATTTTCCTCCATTGTTTGCTGAACAATAGATAAAAATACAGCTGCTCTAGCGTAATTAGCGTATTGCTGAATGTCTTCGTAATCAGATAGGAAAATTGGGGTAGGTACCTACTGTTTGTAATATTTTTGTTGTTTTCCATAATGTTACATGATCATGGATACACGTCCTTCAGTCGGAAAAATAATTATATAAATTTGATGATATTTATTTTGATTTTTGACCCTGCTACCGAGTCCAGGCAAATAATTGTGTCTTCATCACTTTTTGTCATTCACTACGTAATCAACAGTAAAATGATATTACACAACTTTTAGTGATGACTGAAATGCCTTTTAGAGGAAATATGAAAAAGTCAATAAAATTAATAATCTCACGCCTTTATCAACGAGGTGGTAGGCAGACACACTCCATTTCCGGGAATACCCACGTTTGACCAGTATATTATTTAGACACCTAAACGTAGGACCGGGTTTCTGTTTCCCATGTCCCACAACCAATTCTCCGACTTGCGGGTTTCCTCACGATGTTTACCTTCACCTTCGAGGTAGTGATAAATATGTACGTAAGTTTTTGAAAAACTCACTGCTACATGCCAGGATTCGAACCCGAGCCTCACGAGTGAGAAGCGGGCTCTTTAACCACCAGGGGTTCTCGGCCTCCTTCTCATACCAATACTTAATCACAAAACAAAAATGTTTCAATATTTGGTTTAACAATTTGAAAGAGAGAGAGTAGTTTATATAATTAAATGACACAATAATGACATTTCTGCTTTGAGTATTAAACCAACCGGAGACGCCACTGACAGGCGTTCCCCTCTGCCAAAAAAACGTGTCGGTCTTTGAGCACACCGGTTAAATACAACTAATTTGTTTGAGTTCACGGAGTGCTTGTATTGGTGAATGTATTTGTGTGCACCAAGTTCAAGCTAGTGTATAATTGTTTTATCAAAAAATGCGTTTGTTTTAACATTATTTGTGATTGTTTCCTCGTCCCCCCCGCAGAAATTTTCAGACTTTTTTGTAAAGAAACTAGTGCGCGTGACGTACGTAACATTTTAAACTGTATATAAGCTGTATTCTGGACTATTTGTTTGCTACAGGCTGTTAAACGTTGCTGTATATAGACTGTATAGCAAACTATACAGCCCTTGTAACTCCGGAATGGGCCCCAAAATTATACAGCTTTAAGTGTAGATTTAGCTGTATAACCGCTGCATAATAGCTGTACTATTTGGCTGGCTAAGATACTATTTAGATACTTTCATACAGCTTCCATTCTCTAATTTTCCTTTTTATTCTTTTATACAGACTCAGGCTTGTGAAAATCTTAATAGAAGAATAAATATATTATAATTGTGTTCGTGGTTGAATTCATTCTCCATTTTATCTCTTAATTTACTATGTGCCAAGGCAGAGACCATATGTGAAGTGTAAGTGAAAAAATATTTAATAACTAAGTGGTAAGAACTCTTTACTGTTTATCGTTGTTGTTATGCTTGCGACTGATATTTTTATGTGAATATGTATACTAGTTTTAAGCTCAAAACTCACGCCCCTTTGAAATAAGGAATAAACATTCATTTTTTCTGTAACTACAAATATGTGATCATATCTGAAAACAGTTTTAAGAGTAACCCGGACTGTTCTATTGATAGTAAACGTAATTTTGTATACTATACAGTTAAAATCCTTTGTTAATTTGTACTGAAATTTCAAAAACGAACAAAAAAAATATCTCGTAAAATTGGAATGCAATTTATAGGTTATGATAAAATGGCGTCCTTAGTTTATACAGCTCTTGCTCTTCTAGTAGCCCTTAATGCAGCTTTTTGCATAACAGAGTAACATTGTCTGTACATTAGTATTTAAGTACTATAGAAGCTGTCTTAAGTCTTATTCATATTCATTAATACAGTTAATTAGGGTACAGTTGAAAATATAGAAAACCTCATTATGACCCAAACCAAGGCCCGTTTAGCTTATTTTTAGGGTTCCGTACCTCAAAAGGAAAAAACGGAACCCTTATAGGATCACTTTGTTGTCCGTCTGTCCGTCCGTCTGTCAAGACCCTTTTTCTCAGGAACGCGTAAAGGTATGAAGCTGAAATTTATATCAATTACTCAGGTCTACTGTCCCTTGAAGCTGTGAAAAAATCAAACTTCTAAGCCAACGCAATCAAAAGATACAGCCGCTTATGCCGCAAATTTTCGACACTTGCAAGGGAATCAAAACCTACAGGGTGCTTCCCGTGAACTCAGAATCTTGAAATTTGGTACGAAGCAACGTCTTATAGCATAGATAAAGGAAAAATTACGAAAACCATAAATTTTCAAGGTTGTACGGAACCCTCGGTGCGCGAGTCCGACTCGCACTTGGCCGGTTTTTTTTTACTTATTTAACTTTAGTTTATTTTTAGAAGGAAAGAAAACTGCATTCAAGGTTTTTACTATATTGCTTTTTTCAGGATCAACATGCCATTCAAGATTGTAGAGACAATCGAAAGAGGGAAACCTAAGCTATCCATCGTGCCAAGTTGCTGGGAAAAGAAGGGATTATTAAGATGGCCTCCTAAAAAATATCCCAATAAACTTATAACAAACGAAAATTTTTTTTTTTAATGCACTTTGCGAAATATTCTTGTCAATGGCCCCTTTTTTTAAATGATTGCGAAACAATAAATTTAGATTTGCTTCGTCTTCATCTGATGAACTTTCAGACTCAACAATTTCGCTATAATTGTCCATACTTTGCTCCATTATACCCGATTCTGCCTGTACAGAACCCTCACCGCATGTCACTAACCCAACATACATATCTTCAGCAAAGATATTTGCTATTTCATCATGATCCAACAATTTTGATTCTACGGAACACTCATTGCATGGTGGTGATACCAACTTGGAATTTGGCTATCCGTGCCCTTGTAAAATTATATTTTGTTCCGTTAGTTCACGTTCGGA
This sequence comes from Ethmia dodecea, assembly GCA_963855545.1. Taxonomy (NCBI): domain Eukaryota; kingdom Metazoa; phylum Arthropoda; class Insecta; order Lepidoptera; family Depressariidae; genus Ethmia; species Ethmia dodecea. Next base: position 7,473,892 of record OY979452.1, read on the forward strand.
ATAAGCTTTGTTTAATTATCTTCTTATTCCGCCGGTTCTTTTTTGTTTTTTCCATGGTTTTATATCCATCTTAACTCTTGTTCACTTAAAAAATTGGCAAATCATCCAAATTAAGACTCAGTTTTGTTATTTGTTGTATCCAATAAATAGAATGATTTTAAGCTATATTCGTTTCAAAATAATCGATAAGCTGGATAATTGTGTATGCGAACACTAATAATAATAACTTTAATCTTATAAAACACGAAAAACTGTAAAAAGGGAAAAATGTGTGCCAATCGCATTAGGCTTTAAAAAAGGGTAAATTTAAACTCTTCTACATGAGATAGAATTGTATTACACTATTATAAAGGGAATTGCTTGCTAAGAGTATCCTAGATTTCCGTTGTACAGCTATTATCAAGCTTAACTTGAAGGCTGAACAATAGAGTAATTTTACACTAATATTCAGGCTATAACAATATTTAATGCTCTTGTACAGAAGTAGGTTATACAAAAGTATAATTTGAGAGCAACATACAGTTTTTGTCGTATAAAGTTGCTGAACGCAGTTTCTTACGCCGCAGTCTGTATTTTAGTGTTTTCCAATGCTATTTAAAAGCTAAAGGTAAAAAATTAGGCTCTATACAGCCGTTAATCAGCTATACTGTATACAGTTGTACAGTACAGTTAGTACAGTCCTAAACATATTTTTTACACTCTTGTACATCATTTATTAAGCTTATAGCTGGTAATGCGCTGGCAAATATAATATTTTTTCGCTTAAATGTTACTTGGGGTCTCCTGTTGGTTTAATACTCAAAGCATTTCTGCTGTTTTTTAAACCAAGTTGTTAAAAAAATATTTTCATGTTTAACTTTTTCATAAATGAACACGGTTTTTTTTTTAATTACTGCTTGTACCTTACTTTCAAACTTGTGTTCATTTTGATAAAGCAATTACGAAGTAGGTATTTGTAAATAACAAAATAAAATTATTCATAGCATAAAACATAAAACAAATATCCGTCATTTTTGGTTTCGAAAAAATGGGAATATATTTTACATTCGGTCAGGTGTCGTGGAAATCCTGGGGGAAATCTAACTTTCCCGGAGGCGCAGACAGCAATCGATTCTATTCAAATTTATGACAAGGAGAAACGGTTTGGTATATATAAAGAGCTGATAAATACTCCTGACCACAGACCTGCATCTCCCTTACCAACACCTTTGCATACCTTAGTTTAATTTTTTCGGTCTTTTAAATAATAACTATGTGTGATTAAAAACTAAAAAGTAAGTAAAAAGATTAGAATCTTTTTACTTACTTTTCCATGAAATACATGAATTTTGACTTTGACTAAAAAATCAAAGTCAAAATTCATGTATCTATTTCTATAGTTACAAAAATACACTTACAAACGTCAATCAACAAGGGACTCTATACTAATCAAAGAAATGGCTGAATGTACTCGTAAATTCCTTGCCTCTCATTAAAGACTCAAATCAAAATGATTTTATTCAATGCAGGGGCTTATAAGTCCACTTATTTAAAGTCATTGCGACTCACTGCTTATAGTTGAGGAAAAGAAGCGCGGGGCAAGAATCTCCGCAACACATTATTCTTTTACACAATAAATACAACTGACAATCCTCGTATCCAAGACAACGTTACGCTCCGACCAATCCTTTTCTGCAACGCCAGCTTACACGCCTGCGCCCTAGCGCCTCAACATCATTCTGCCGATTCCTGTCATCTTTCATCGAATAAGACTTTTAAAGTGTCACCTTTCTATAATCTATTTTTACTATTAAGTTATACATACATATTGTTATATAAATTTGTGTTCAGTATTCTTTAAGTTGCTAGGTATTTAGTTATTAAAGTTTCGTGATGCTTCCCTGATGTCGCCGATGTAAACTCAAATGCACCATTGTGAAGTGTGCCTAAAAAGCTTCGCTTCTTCCAAAGGTTTACATATCCATCAAGCACGCGTACACCAGGTTCGTGTACTACCTTTTTCATCCACATCAGGTATCCAAAACCTCAGCCCCCTTACACCTCTTACACAACACGGTTCTTGTAACACACCGCCGACTGCAAGCACACCAAATGTTTCAACACCACTCCACAATATCCTCAGCCTTCTCAAACATTCCACACCGGTCGTCAAGCGCATACCACGTGGTGCTAGGTCCTTGGTAGCCGAAGCCTTAGCCACCGCTGTTGGAAAATGTACTAAAAATAATGATTTACGATCTTGGCAGGACTTACTCACTTTCACATACAAGACTCTACATGTCCTCGGCGACAACACTATTTCACTTACACAAAAGATTAAGGCCAACACAAGAACCGCCACCGCAGTAACATCATTTTTAACCCCTGCTCGACCTCGGAGGGGATATGATATTTTAAAGAAGGTCGAGGAAAAAGTTCACGAAGGTGACCTCAAAGGTGCTTCACGGCTCCTTTTTTCTAGTGACACAATTGCACCTGACACACCGAAGACCCTTGCCGCTTTACAATCAAAACATCCCCCAGGCCCTTCTTCACCACTTTTCGTTGACCCTCCTACTGTTCCCTCAGAATGCATTCAGGCTACGGAAAGAGACGTGGCCACTGCTCTTGCCTCTTTCCAGAAGGGGTCGGCGTCCGGTTTGGACGGAATCTCTCCGCAGCACCTCAAAGACCTCACCAGTCACGGCGTAGGGATTGCTGGTGGACATCTTTTGTCAGCGCTCACCAGTCTAATAAACATTATGCTCGCAGGAGATGTATGCCAAGACGTGACGCCTGTTATCTATGGGGCCAACCTCATTGCCCTATCAAAGAAGGACGGAGGAGTGCGTCCAATAGCCGTAGGCTCTACTTTGAGGCGCTTGGCTGCAAAGGTATGCGTCCGGCTCACCCGTTCCAAATTGCAGTCCCTTTTTGAACCCGTACAGGTCGGCTTCGGCACCCGCGGGGGCTGTGAGGCAGCGGTTCATGCCACCCGCACCTTCGTACAAAGTGACCTGTGCGAGGTGCTCGTGAAGTTAGATGTTAAAAACGCGTTTAATTCGGTGAATCGGGATACCCTGCTGAACGAAATTAAATTACATGTCCCTGAAATCTACAACTTTCTACTCCAATGTTATCACTGTCCATCAAAATTAGTGCACAAAAATCATGAGATCCTTTCGGCTGTGGGATGTCAGCAGGGTGATCCCCTCGGTCCAGCCATCTTTAGTTTGGCTATAAATTCGATCATTCATTCTCTAAATTCTAAATTTAATGTCTGGTATCTCGACGACGGTACTTTAGGAGGGAATTCACAGACTGTTCTTTCGGATCTGTCTCTGATTATAAATAAATTCAAGTCCATAGGGTTAGAATTAAATTTCAATAAATGCGAACTATATATATCTGACAAAGTGCATACTTCTAAGATCTCGGAAATCATTCAAAATTTCAACATTGTTGCCCCAAATTTTAAAATTCAGTACAAAAACAGTCTGTGTCTCCTAGGGTCACCAATCTTCGATGAGGCTATTTCACCCATTCTAAATGTTTCAGTTTCTAAATTTAACGAATTTTCGGACCGCCTACTCAAAATTACTAGTCATTCGGCTTTGTTTATTTTAAAATTTTGCCTTTTTGTCCCTAAATTAACCTACCTGCTTCGCTGTTGCCCGGTATGGAAATTTCCAAATCATTCGATACCTATTGACAATTGTATAAAATCCCAAATTGAGTCTATTGTTAATATAAATCTCAGCGAGCAGGCATGGACTCAAGCTTCGTTACCTATTAGATACGGTGGCCTGGGTATCCGCAAAATTTCTTGTGTGGCTTTACCGGCCTTCCTATCTTCAATTCACAGCACGAAAGATCTAGTAGGAAAAATTCTAAAAGCCCCCGTGGCAACAAACTGCGAGATCGCGTGCTTGGTTGAAGCTACGAATGCCTGGTTATCCGGACCGAGTCCAAATTTACCTCCCACCCCTAAAAACCAAAGGGCCTGGGATGACATTGCATCACACGCCACCCTTGACTCCTTAATTAATAACTCTTCTGGCAGTGACCGTGCCAGGCTGTTGGCAGTGTCCAGACCAGAATCCGGTCACTGGCTAGCAGCCTATCCATCACCAAACACGGGAACCTTTATTGAACCTTGCAGTCTTCGTATAGCTCTTGGTCTCCGGCTGGGGGCTGAGGTGTGCGTTGATCACTGCTGTGCTTCTTGTGGAGCTGGTGCGGATCGTCTTGGTCATCACGGACTCGTCTGCCCTTATGGCGCTGGCCGCCTCTCCCGTCACGCTGCGCTCAATGACATCCTCCGAAGGGCGCTCGTCAGTACCAACGTCCCTGCAGTACTGGAGCCCCAGATTTTGCGGGATGATGGCAAGCGGCCTGACGGTATGTCATTGATACCCTGGAGGATGGGCCGAGCGCTTGTGTGGGACGCCACATGCGCCGACACACTGGCGGCGACCTATCTTACGGCGACCACTAAGCGGGCCGGTGCGGCGGCGGAGGTTCGCGAACGCCATAAGGTGGGCAAGTACAGGTGCCTCGGTGCCGAATACGATTTTATTGCATTCGGCGTCGAGACACTTGGTCCGTGGGGTCCTGGCGCGCACGGGCTCTTCAAGGAGCTCAGCAGACGACTCAGGGAAGCATCAGGCGACCCCCGAGCAGGCGACTTTCTCGCGCAAAGGATAAGTATTGCCATCCAGCGCGGGAATGCCGCCTGCGTGATGGGCACCTTGCCACGGGGGCCTCATTTTTTACATCTCCTGTAGTTTAGTTTAGTTCGTAGTTTTAGTTTTACTCCTAATTTTACTTTTAGTTTACTTAATAACATTATAACACCAGTTCATTGAATACTGAAGTAGGTTACTTCGATCAACTTTAGGATACACATGTTCACATTTTGTGCTTAAGGAATTATAATTATCTGTGCTGAATTCTACAGAACCCTTTGATGAAATATTTGAAATGCTCGAATAAGCTATCTAATATAAACCCGGGTCTTTGAATCTGTAATCAATATAATGAAGGGGTTAAATACTCATAAAAAGTACAAGTTACATGGTTTTTGTGCTTCGCTAAGCTGGAGAAAAATTAAACTAAACATCATTGTCATTCAAATACTCATCTAACTTATAATATGTTTTGAACATTTTTTTCTGACTCGAGATCACCCTGATTTCAGACACTGCTCAATCACCCCGGCATAGCTCTCTTACGCATTCGTGATTCTCGAACACCAGCACAAAATGCGTCCCAATAGGAACTCGTTCGGTGCTCATATTTTATCTATAATGTCTTTAACAACGAAAACAGCTTAATAGAAGAATTAAAAAATCCAAATAATGCTGGAGTAACTACTCTATAGAATTTGCGTTTCACAGGGTACCCTATCAATAGCTGTCTGCTACTGGCAGGTTTGGCGCCGACTCCTCACAAAATTCGCGCCCTTATTTTATTGCCTTCCGTCCAAGATTAAACTTCGCTTCGGTTTTTTAAGAATTCACTCGGTCAATACAGAACTGTGAAAAATAAAAGTATTTTTTCTGGTATTATTTTATCTTTAAGCCATTTGTGTTTATTATGTTAGGCAATAGAATTACCCTTGTTTGTATGTATTTAGAGAAGGTAGCATACATATGGGGCTATAAAAGCTATGTGACCCACTATATAGGCGACCGTTTTCTACTGACCTCTTTCTTTCTCTCTTCTTTCTTTTCTCTCGACCGCTTTCTTAGATACAATAGATTTCTTAAAGTTTTTGTATTCGATTGAATACACTGAAGCTTGAATACTTACTAGCTATCCCATAGAAGCCTATGTTTTGGGCACTTACTTGCCCTAGCTTTTTTTTTAAACGTAATTAATTAAGCAACCGTTTTCTACTAGTTAAAAATTAAATGATCTGTTATTTATTATCTTTACCTACCTATTAAACCCACAAAGACCCTTACCATATACATAGTTTATCATTAGTCTTACTGGAGCTTAAATACTATTCCATATATAGAATCATATGATATTTAGGTAAGTACCTACTCCCTAAAATTAGCTTTTTTTCTTACCTATCTGTCTGAAAGCTATGAAGACTTATGTTCAGTCCAATGAGTTCATGTAATAAAAAGAAAAATGGTTAGGACTTTGCACTTTTGAAAAGGGTATTGAGGTTCAATGTACGACGGAGACGTATAGAAGTATTCTCATCTCCTCAGTCTTGCAGACATTTGATGCTTATCTTTTAAGATAAATAGTTTTGCTAAATTATATTTACGTAAAACGGTACCTACAGTAGGTATTTTAAGGATAATTATATTTGTATAAATAAAAAATACTATTCATCACCGTTGCTGCACTGTACCTACCCACCCACTGATTACCAATAAGGCAATTAAGATGAATGAAAAACAAACAGAATAAATTGTAGATTTAATTTCTGTAAAATTTACCACTCGTACTGTACCTGCTTACCTGATTTTGCTTAAAAGTATCCATAGAATATTTATCTGAGGTAAACTAAACTAAAGAAAGAAGAGCCGCGAGCTACTTAATCTAAATTTTTCTGGATTAAAGCACCTTTTGTTTTCTTTACTTAGGTAACTATTCTTTATACAACATGCAACTAATAGACAAAGCTTATCTCTAGGTACATAGTATAAATTAAGTCGCTTTCCCGTCTGTCTACCTGTATATCCGATTTTCACTAATAGAAACACGAGTTTTTGTATATCATATAAACCGAAACGAAGCAAGGGTTTGTCGCTAGTTTTAATTATATATAAAAGCAAATAACTGTTAACAATTTTAGAAAATGTAACAATACCTAGAAAACCTGAGTATGTAAGCTTCCCAAATTCACATGAAGACTCGATTCTGATAGTCTCTGTGTATTATATTTTGTTTGCTTGCAATAGTGTTTCAGATAATCACGAATTACTAGAAGCTTTAGATGAAAAGACCTTTCTACCTGATCATCTTCCTTGCCGCAAATAAATAGACTCGTTATCAACGGAACTTGGGTAATTAAAAGTGCCATGATATTGTAAGCTTCACAAACACCGACTGCGGCTACTGCGGGCAAGTTTCTCAACAAACCGATGAACTTAGTGAAACCAACTTTATTCATAATGCCCTTTGAAGCACTTTGAGATAAAAGTAAAAAAGAACCCGCACCTGAGTTTTATGGGAACGTCAAAGGCCAACTTTAAATTTGTTTTTACGACACAATTATTGAACTTGGGTTTCACATAAAATGTAAGTTTAAATTTGAAATTCTAGATCTTTGTTTTCATACCAATATTAATTGAAACTATTAAATCGATATTAATTTTTTGTTAATTATAATGAAGGAATGTGCACTTTATATATAGCTTTCAGATCAACGTTGCATTATTGAAGTTGTGAGATAGTATGATAACAGATAGATACCTGTTGTACCTACTCGTATTTAGAAATCTGATTGATACGATATTTACTGCCCTCCTAGAAAAACAAAAGTTTTCTGTTCCATTTCTGAAGAATGTGGTGTCGTGCTGTAATGGTTTACTGGTAACAGTAGATAAACAACACGTGACTTTTCTAAGGCTTATATCAATCCAATACATTTATCATTTAATCGTTAATGAAAGTCACTTGTTTGGCCCCGATGACCTAGTTTACCACAAAACCAAGGTATTTCTTCCTACTGTGCTTCTTTTATACAAATTATTTGTTTGTGACAATAGATATTTTAATGACGGCATTTGGTGGAAGATAAGAACAACAATAAACACAATTTACATCAACTTTAACATCATTGCTCAAGTAAACAGTAAAAGGTCCGCAGATATCAAAACTTTTAGAGCCGTCATAAGTGGCTTGGTAAATCCACTCGCTCCGCGCCTATCTGGCAGTCCTACAATAAGGTTGCCAGCCATCGCTAAGATAGCTACCATAAACCATTAGCGATAGCGAGAGCATATGCACTTACAGAGAAATTACAAATTTACGCAGATTTCCAAGATTAAAAAAAATATGAATATCATATCATACAAAAACATCATAAACATATTTATGAAGTAAGTAACTATTTACTGACTTTACTTACGTTTTAACTTAGGTAGGTAACTCTGCCTGACAGCCTAGGGAGTCTGGTTAAGATAGAAGCATTATTAAGTAGATATAAATTTTGCGCAGGATTTCTCTCAGCAACGTAGGTAAGCACTAACAAAAGATTTTTAAAGGGGAATCTTTTAAAATTGCATTTTTCACAATATATAATCTCACGCCTTTTTTATCCCCGAGGGGGTAGGCAGAGGTATTCCATTACTGGATATACCCACATTTCAAAAGACATATTGGACCCCTAAACGTGATAGGTGGTGAGCCCATCGCCGGACCGGGTCTGTTTACACATGTCTCAGAATTAATTCTGAGACCCGCGGGTTTCCATTTTTCACAATTACTTGAGTATCATAGTATTTGTATGTCACCAACTTCCGCCGTCACAACCTCACTTGCACCACATCAAAATGCGACCGGCTGGCAAACACTGATATTAGTTTTCTGTGTAAGCAATTTTCGTAAGTGTCCCCTGTTATTCCGACGTAATACCAACCTAAGTCCAATCCATCGCTGCCCGCCATTGATACCACATGTTTTTCTTACTTATTGAACCGCTTTCGAACGTATAAATCATAACGTGACCAAGATGGTAACCCACAAAAAGTTCTACATATTAGGTTGTTTTTAACTTCAATATCATATTTCGTACTCGTATTCGGTACCTACTTGGTTTCGTATTCGGTACTTACATATTTGATTATGTATGTATTTAAGCTAATAAGGTTCCAAATGAAGTTTAAACCTATATTGCTGGTTAGGTATTTACCTTCGAATTTCAATAAGGCAGCAGAAATGTAATTTGTCTGAAATAATTTGTTTAACATAATCTTGGATTATACCTACCAAGCTGATAACGTATTTGTGAGAGTAGGGAAAATTTATTTTATGAACTAATTTCCCTGCGACAACATTCCTTATATGCGAGGGAGACGCCTCAGGCTGTGTAGGCATTTTTGGACAAAAAACCCGAGCTCTGTGTTTAATGAAAACTCTGTACCGCAATATGCCGCAGGGGACCGCTTTCACTGATTGTGGAAATTTTTCCATACTCCGCATGAATATTTTTATGGCATAAAACGGCTTTTTATGTAGAGCCAACGATTTTAACTTTGACTGGACGTTGATGAAATTGCTGGTATAGTCGAAGAGATTTTCGGGTCTCTCGTGGAACTATTTCAATTTATAGAAAACAAAAAATATAGGTTAGTCTTCTTGTTGCCTTCGCAGTTCAAGATTGCACGGTACAAGCTTCAGCAGCCCTTCTATCTAAGTAAGATAATCTTTGAATATTGGTCAGCGTCCAATTTAACGTTCAATCTGACGTTTTGCATCCATTTGAATTGGGACTCCTTGCATTTAAAACAGGTATCAATAGTATATTTTAATTATGATTTTCTATCAATCCTAAATACAACGGCATCAGATTAGATACCCCGTAATAAAACTTAGGTGGTACCAACCAGTGCTGTAAATCAACAACAACAATAATGGTATACAGTCAGCTAGTTGCGAACCGATCATTAGGAAAGTCGACGAAGGCTCATTCTACTTGTTAGTAGCTTGTTACTGCCGCTAGTTAAACGAGGAAACATCCCTTTAGCAACCGATTTTCTGCAAGCCAGCGACTATCCATTAAGTCATCAATATTGCTAACATTTACGTAGCTATTTAACAACTGTAATTTTATGTAATGTTACACTATAGATTTACAAACTTGTATTTTCTTAGGCATACTATTCTATACATGACTAATACCTACCTTTAAATCCGTATTTCTGTTCTTTACACTATCACGTAGGTGACGTAGGTATGCACAAAAGTTGCTCTATGCTTAATAATAATAATAATTGTGCCAAACTAGGCAGGGCCTGTACTATGGGTACTAGACAACTGATAAACATACTTAAATAAATACTAAATACCCAGACACGAAGCCAACTTTATATTGACATGATTCTTTGACAATTTGTACCATGGTTCATGTCACGTAATTATATAAATGACCTATTATAAAATAAGCATCATACTGACAAAATTAGTAGGGCTTTCATTGTAACTTTAGGTTCTAAACATCAGTGGAAACTTTGTTGGCTTACTGTACTATTTATACTTATGTAATATATATAAGATTTTATTGTATAAGCTGTTTGTGTCCTTAATAGAGAAAAAAATATCCTATCAACTTAATTAAACATCAGTTGTAAGTCTACTTATGTACCTATTCACCAATAAATATGAAAAATTATGCAAATGATTGTAATTAGATCAAATCTAGGTGATTTCAGGTTTTGATAGAAGCAGTATACAAATAGTATTACTTACCCTAATTTGCACGATCCTTTTTCGGTTCATTTTTTGTTTATAAAAGTGAGGAGTAGGTACAGTGTGTCATCAGCGTTAAACCTGTATTGTAAGTGTGTAACTGTTACATTCTGTAACCCTCTAAAGACACAAAGGATTTCCTGGACCTTTTAAAATAGTAAAAACGTTCAACTTGAACTTTTAAAACACTCTCTTCTGAGATCCCAGAAGGATTCAAACGTTTCCAATTGACGCTCCAAACTTTATTCGAACCCTCAATATTGATCCTGGAGGAGTGAAGTTTTTACATTTCTAACGAACCATGACGCCGTGGAGGGTAATGAACCACGCCCTTCTTAAACGGCGAGTTGACCGAAGAATGGGGTTTGATAGTTCACCTTCGGGAGCTGAGCTACAAAGTGTAACTAATTAAGAAAAGAGCATAAAATTAACACACTATTTAAAAGGTATATTATTTCGTACATACTCCACGTTCACAGGTGGTTGTAACACAAATATCCTCGGAGACTTAAAGTTTATGCAGTTTAGATTCAGTTTTTGCTAGACAGCTAATAAACATTACAAAGCCCACAAGGCGCAGTGATAGTACTGTGGTTCTGGTTAGTCAACTCGCCTTTTATCATCTTATCCGTAAGATCAATGAGTTTTTCAAAAGCTTACGAGTATGTACATATTATGTACATTTTATTTATCACTAGCTCGACAGTGAAATAAAGTATGGTGGGGAAACCAGTCCAGAAGTGATTCTGAGCCATATCTAATACATTCTCCGTCTGGCGATCGCGATCGGCTTTCCACCTGTCACGTTCAGGAGTCCAAAAATATACCTCTTGTGTAAAAGTAGGTAAGTACCTAGGTAGGTATTTCATTTGTTCCAAAAATAGAAAAGGCGGCTTCATAAAGGCGTAAACATATTATTTCTAATATCAACAAGGCTTACACAGAAGCAGACCTCAACTAAATATAAAGCGTAAACATGCCCATTTCCAAATGGCCAACCACCCAAAAAGTAAATGAGATGGAACATTCCATTTCACTTCAAGTTTAAATATAAAAGAAGTAGGTGCTTCAGCAGAAATGCTATTTCATAACTTTCTATTACTGTGTCTTCTGAAAGAACTTGGCTAGAAAACTAGAAATGTCACGTTTAAAAGAAAAATGTGTTTGAACGTTTCGGTGTTACCCCACTATGTACATAGTGAATGAAATGCAAGGAACTTGGGAAATAAAGGAGCAGAATCGCTTTGCGAGACAAAGGTGGGTGCTTATTGCAAATTCCTACGTTCACCTAGCGCTATTAAACTACCTTTGCGATACAAACGGTATTATGTTTCTAAATCTCCGTCCGCTGTTCACTCCGTACCGTAGACACTGGGTGACGTTTCAAATAGCTTGAAAGCGTAAGAAATAAATAAATATCAATATTTTGTAGCGGTCTAGAACTAGGTCACTGTTCTTATTCAAGAATGCTGAATCAATTTAGTTTATTGTTAAAGGTATATCGAGCAAAGGTCCTTTTTTTAAGTTTATCATATCAATTTCAAACCCTTTTACTTAAATAATTTTTCAAACCGTCATAAGTTTGCATAAGAAAATCTTTATATAACTTCCATAACCAATTTCTTAGCATGATTAAAAGCTTGATTTTATGATGTTATTTCGAAGATGTTCAGCCAGACCTAATAATTCAATCGGAATTTCTACAATAAAGTACCTACCTAGTAAAAAGCAAACCGTTTTATTTCGCATTACTAACAGAATCTTCCAAGTTTCTTTTAACTACCAATATCTGAACTTTACGATGATCAAGTGACCAAGCAGCCACATTCCCTTGCCATGCTCCACACAATCGTTTTCCGATGAAAACGGGAACTTTGGACCCGTATTACACGGGTAAATCTTTTGAGGGTTTAGAAAAATAATTGGATTGCTACATTGAAGAAAAGCAATTACATCCGGCAAGAGAACCAATTTCGATCTACTCAACAACGACGATTTGGGTAAACCTCCCCTTACAATTTAAGACTTTACCTTTCTTTATAGCTATTTCGGCATTAATCGTATGTAAAGTAATTCTATTAAACTTTCCAGGGGTCTCGGTATTTTCTCCTTTAGCTATGTAAACTTACTACATATACCGTCTTCTCCTTTGAATTAAAAGGTTAACGAAGTACCTGCTTTTATGTTCGTAGGTACTATAGTAATACTACAAAAGGGATCTTATTAAAAAACATTAAATATAACGTAACTTTGGAGAAGTACAATATTCACCAATATGTATCTACCAATGAGTTTTTCAAAAAACTTACATACATAATATTTATCACTAGCTCGACGTTAAAGGAACATCGTAAGGAAATTCTGGGACCTGCGTCCCAGATTTAATTCTGAGACATGTGTAACAGACCCGGTCCGGAGATGAGCTCACCACCTATCACGTTTAGGGGTCCAAAGAATATCTGGTGAAAAGTGGGTATATCCAGAAATGGAATACCTCTGCCTACCCCCTCTGGGATATAAGGCGTGTGATATTTTTTTTACAATATTCAATAAGCTACTGGTCTGCTCAAAACCAGGAACACACTCTTAGAGGCATTACAATTTTCCGTTGAACAATGCACTGTTTCCTATTCAATCCTGAGCTATATCTGTCACATTTAATATAGTACAATACAATAACTCTTATTGTACACCAAGAACAACACAGTAATGATATAAAAATTAATGAAACATAGTGGAGAAGCTTTGAGTAGGTAGGTTTCAATGGTACTCAAATTCCGAGCTAATACGCTACCACAGAAATAGCCCATAGTCTTCCATATAGGTATAACAGAATATGGACTAAATGGCCTTTGTAAAATGTAAACATCAATCGAATAGAAGAAAAAATATAATATGGGATTCACATAAGCGTTCAGCATAATATCATGTGCACCGCATAATCGTGTGATTTAAGAAGCATATAGGCACTGACACAAACGCGTAATAAGCGAATAAAACTTTAATGAAATACAATAAGGAAAATTGCGAAATGTAATTTGAAAAAAAAAGATACTTACTACAATATAATTATATATAATTACTACAATACTTATTTTATTAGATATCTAGACTGGGTGGTTGCACTTTGATGCGTAGGTAGTAAATAGTAATTTAGGTTGGATTTTGCGTACGAAAAATATATTTGTCGAAGTATTTATTTTATATGCAGTATTTTCACTGGGCCCAATAATCTTGATACCAATCAAGGCTTCGCCGGCCCTGAACAAAATTAAAGACGAGAAGGAGAGCTCACGTCCCTACATGAGCAACTTTCGGTACATACATGGATACAGTTTCAAAGTATGGAGAAGTTCTTTGTCAAAAAAGAAAAACCTTTTTGAGACACGGTTTCTCTGTATTGTAGGTTCAAGAGTTAGTTTATTATCCATGATTTATCATTCTAAATAAGCACACATAACTTGAGTGCTTTGCCACTAATAATGTGTGCTTATTCTCAGAAGGGGTAACTGAAGAGGTGTGATCCTATTCTGAAACTAAACACAGAATAAATTTATAGAGTGAAGAACCAAACTGCAGATGAAGTTCTTCAAAAGGCGTGCTATTGGATGGTCATAGGTTGTCAACACATCAAAAGTAAAAAAAAATATTAATGAAGGTGAAAGCGAATTACACTTGGAAACTCGTCCATGGAGATTGGCTAAATGTAAAGAGCAGCCTATCTCCACCGACGAGTTGCTGGTCCCAAAATTCAGTACCCCGAGACATCGATGATATGGAGATGAGATGGAGTTCTACATGTCCATGGCAACAATGACCATTTACCATCAGATGGCTCATCTGCTTGTTTGCGATTTATATAGGTACGTTACGTACTTAAAATTTCGTTATTAATAATCCAATCCGTCAAGTATACATACGTACTTACTAGATGGGTGGGATTGGAGGACCTAGATTACAACCCGATGGAGTATTACGTCCTTGATATTGAAAATTCTGGTATACTTATTAGTTACAGGATCCCTAGTTATATTATATTAATCCTATAACACTAGCTGATACCGAGCGGCATTGCCCACGTAACAATTTTTCAATCCAATTAGTGAACAACTTACAAACATTACTCCATTAAAATACACTTAAATGTACCTACGTTCATGGTGATCCATCAAACTGTGTTGGAGTTAAGTAATCTCATATGTGTATACCAAAATCCATTTTTATATAATCCCTACAGATAGAGTAGGAAGTTCGGTAGTAACGAGGTTGTAATATGGTTGAAAGTAGGTATGCTGTGAAAAACCTAATTATAAGTAAAATTTAAGGTTCCGTGCGATTAAAAACCTGTGCAAATAACCATAGCAAAAACGTTAGAAAATATGGACGAAGGCATTCCTCTCTACGGTAGCATTAAGGACTTCCATGAAATTGTATTTGAAGCTTTTCAGAAACTTAAGCATTAGCCGAGCAACTTTTTCCTCCCAACGCACATGGTTGGGTTACCACTAATGGAGAACAGTCTTAGCAAACTTTTAGCGAGACGAAAGTAAAAAAATAAACTTTTTGACTGGAAATTACTAAAGACCTCACCCGTATCGTGGTCTTAAAGGATTTCTCTTTTTGAATATGGAAAAGATGCAAGTTTTTGTAAACTTTTTTTCGCAAAGTCGGTGAATAATTTTTAAACTAGACATAGGAGGTATAGGCAAAGGCAGTTGTAAAAAACCTGTTACTAAAGAACAATGGCAAAAGTCCATGTGTTTTGGGTACCCCACTTACACCTGCCCACGGAAGACAAAACCCTGTAAAATCGATAGTTCTTGGACAGACTAAGATAATATGTAATCATACCACATTTTTATAACTTGGGGTTTAAAAGTTATTCGTTACCTAGTGTATTTTGTAGGTTATTATGAGATTTTAGGTACCAAAGACGTGTAAAGAAAAAGTTTCTCTATGAAAGAAAATGATTTTCTTCCAACCTCTTTGTTAGAAAATAGCACTGCCTACCACATGTCATATAAGTTACTCTATGTGGCAGTAAATGATGGCTTGGGCAAAAAATATCGATACCTATATTAAAATATCGATATAGTTCCAAATAAATAATTAGCATATTATATATATCGTCGATATTTTTAATGGCGATATATCGACATTTATTTTACAGTATCGAATTCGTATCAATTTTAATATATTGTTAACGCAATCCTGGTTTCGTGTTGCATTTCATGTTAGGTACTAGATACTTGTTTAGACTCAAGCATTTATAAAAAAATACTATTTTCATCGTCCTTTTTTACGAATTTGGGAATATGTAAAAATAATAATGTAAAAACTGACGATATATCGATATTTTTCACTCGCTTTTTATCTATAGTATTTAGAAATGTCGGTACGATAAATATCAATTTATTTTTTCATTTGGCCATCCCTAGTGAATGACATGGTTGACGTGATGACACGACGTTCAATTTTACCACAACAACAAAAAAGTTTTTGTTTTAATCAAAGACATTAAAATATAATAGCATAGAGGGGGCATTGGGAATATTTTCATACAAAACTTTGAAGCTCAAGCGTCATGTCCTTGTCATGTCAGTTAGTATGAACGCGAGCTGTCATTCGGTCGAAATTGTACTAGACTTATTCCACTTGGAATAACTTTTGGCTTCAAATAATCCTCGCTTTGTCCCGTCTTTGCCTTATATTATATTTTAATCTCTTTGGTATTAATAGATTTACCAATCGATCGATTCGTGTTTCTATGATATTTCTGTTTTATTTGACTCAATATTTCCAACTGCTAGATTAATTAAAAAATATGGAAAATTGCGACTTGTTATGAGTCAATATAATAAAGCATAGTGTGATACCCCGTGGGTGTCTATTTCAGTGGGTACCAAAGCTGCCGATGTTCTTTACAAATTTCGTTATCATTCTGACCGTTTTATAATTTGGTTCTTTGCCTATCAACAATCTAAGACAGATTAAGTTTTTGTCCTATTATTTAGTTTATCAATTAAAACCCAACATTCAATTGAGTTAACTTGCTTTTTCAAGTAAGCCATTTTTCCCACGCCTTAAACATAAATTTGTATTTGTCATAAACGCTCTCATTGTTTAGCAAGACCTTCATTGACTCAAAAACTACGTGGGGAATCTTGGGTACAATGTACACTACCTTTATTACTATTCTGTGTTGTATTAGGAGGAGGGGACACTGGGGTAAACGAGACATGGTTCACAGCCAATATTAGCTTGCCGACGCTAGTTTGAAGACGTAGGAGGAATAAGAATCATTGTGAGGTAGAAACTACTACTCGTGCTACGATTTTTAATCAACAACGCTTCCCAAATTATAAAATAGCTACCTACGTATATTTTAGTAGAGTCGATTATAGCTTGCTTACAAAGGTAGTAAGTAACACATATAATAATACGGAACAGTAAGGTAGTAATTCAATATTATGAGATCAAAGAAGTGTAGTCATATCTGAGCTTGTCTTGTATCTGTCAATTATGTACGGTGGGTGAGTGGGGTATTTCTATTACATATCCGAACGAAAAATTCTATATCTACTAATTCAGTGAAGGAACAAATAACCATTAAATACAATTTGGATGTATCTTCAAAAGATTTGTCTTAATAATAAAATAAGTAAAACATCTAGTAAATCGTAAATGTTTTAAATAAATATACAGATAATAATAAGACACGAATCCGTCATTTTGCGAATCCGTCATTTTGCGAATCTGACATTTTGCTATGGTTCCGTTTTTTTTTTATGATATTGTATATTGCCAGTTCTTTACGTACTTTCAAAGAATTAACCATTTTCCGCTCTGACTTCCCTTAGCTATTTATTCCTTCTAAGTTTTTTATCGTGGGCAAAGATATTTTTAGATGCACTAAATCCCCTTTCTTCGCGGTGTTTCTATGTTGTTTTGCACAGTGTTTTTTAGTAAATGCGATTTAATCTAGATTTATTATTTTAGGCCTTCTGTCTTTATTAGTCAAGCACTATTCTAAAGCTAATATTGAAAGTTTTCTCTACAAACGATTCAAATTACCGAATCGAACTTTAGCGGTTTGGTCCGCCCCGGTTCCGATAATTTAAATTTACCATAACTCTAAGGACCAATCAAACTTACCACAGGCTGGCCTATATAAATAACCTCAATTGAGGTTGAAATTGTACCAGAATTTATAATTAGGTTGACATGCAACCCAAACTCAAACATTCTATCACACTTTTATTGTTAAACAAAGTCTATAGTCATTAGGTACAAGTTTAATATAGATAGTGTCGTAAATAAACAACACTTGTAGCCATTAAATTGTTGAACTTTCATTATCCAGAGCAGTTTGTGTTCTTCTCAACGAATCAACTTCAGAATTTTCTGCATAGCGATAGTCTGAGGACAAGAAGTACTTGTTTGTTTTTGCGTTTCCATGGTCCCTCAAAAAATATGCAGTTGATTATTAAAATGTCGTGGCGGTAAATAAAAAGAATCATCCTACTTACTAAATTATTCAAGAATCTAACTGGGAACAAATAAACTTATTTTCGTGATAAGTCGCGAACACGAGTAGGTATAAACTGCTTGTGACTGTATAGAGAAATCGCGAGCGCAAGTTGATTCGGGTAACTCAATTATCCTTGTGTACTTACATTGTATTGTGACAGGTAACGAGATAACTAGTTTAATTACTCCCCTACCAGGCCCGCATTTTGATGAGAATCGTGTTAGCAATGGCTACAGGAAGAAACTCCCTCTCACCGGTTCGTCACCCCGTTCCTGATATTCATGGTAATCTTATATTAGACTACGTCTGACAGTTCTAATTATTTTTGTGGAATATTAATTATAATCTAAAGAACAATCCCACGAAACGATTACTCTCAAAACAAATCAGTACCTACCCTACCACTTAAAGCTTTTCTGTGTCTATATTAAGTAACTTCTTATTTAATAAACGTTTATTGGAAATTATCGATAAGACCGTCTGTTTATTTTTAGTGTAGGTAGAAAAGGTTATTTTTAAAATATTAACCGTTCGACTTAGATGAGAAAAAAGGGATTGGATACATAGACAGTTAATAATCAATTGTATCTGAAATCCCGAAGCAGTACTAAAATTACGAAAGTACGGTTCGTATGAAATAATGCACAACATGACGAAATAACTAACGTACGTAACAACTATACCTACTGAAACTATGACAAAAAATAACATTATTGCTATGAACCCAAAAACGATGATTATTTGTGAACTCATGTCATTGTATAATCCAATAATTACTTCGTATTTATATGAATTAACTAATCGACTATCGCTTGCTATATAAAATTTACCCGCTACGTTATAGAATTCATCTACGTATACACAATTCAATAGATAATTCGTTAATGAAGGTAAGTTCTTAACACAATTAAAATGGATTTGTGAATTACTTTTTATTAAAAATACGATAATTACTCTTCAAGTAGGTACCTACTTGTTACATATACTTACACCACATTACAACAGATTTGATTTAGTTTGTATGTTAGGTGCCGAGATTTTAATACAAAGTTTTATTCGATAGCTAATTTGGAATCATTGCCCTGGGAGCATACTTATACTTTGTTCAACTATAGGACTCGCATAATGATTGGGTGAAACCAACAACAATTTATATTTACGTAAAAGTCTTCGAAACAGCTGAGAAGTAATTACATTTGACATAACTTAGACTCACTAAGAACATGGTAACTTACCCGTAAAACTTCTACTGATACCGTAACCCAAATATAGGAGGTAAAATCGCGAACTCATAAGGGCTCAATTAAAGGGTTGAGCTCAACCCTTTGAACTCCATCCATCACGGGCTCACTCAATTGACAAGGACGTCAACACTTAACTCTTGCCTTGTAAAGTCGGTATTACATGAATCGAGGCTACAATAAATACAATTTTAAGAATTTATCATGCTCATAGACTCTTTAATAGTAGGTAAACTATGTTACTACGGGTGGAACAAAAAGAGTGATTGTTCCTAAAATATTGTATTACTTACCTACAGGACTATTGTATAATAAAGATACTTACTATACATCGTGAAACTTACATAACCCTTAGTCAGTGGAGGACAGTGAGGTCAGTGTTTCGGGACATGAATCATTCTTAATTATTTTCTCATCAAAGTAACAATTTTATATGAAAACAGCAGCAGAATCGAAACCATTGTAGTATTTAGACGGTCAGAACGTAGTGGTAAGGTAAAAAAGAAATGGAATTCTAAGTGTCTCGTTTTGTGTCCCGATACATATTCTGCTAGCTACATGGAACATCTAATAAATAATTTATTGGTTTTTTTTTATCTTACTGGCCACCCTGGAAAACTGAAATGACAGTTTGACTGCAAAATTTGTACATCACTATGTATAAGCGAAAGAAGAAAAATAAGCCCATGTTTTGCATTTCGGAAAGTAGGTCACACACATCAGATATTTTTGTGCAAACAATAACATAACCTTGGCTTCAGCCTACGTAGCTCCGGCTTACGTCATATGAAGCGAAAGTTCTTGAAAGTCCCATAAGTAACCAATGATACAGAACGCCATGTAAACCTACCATAACCGAAGATTTATGAGTTCAACCCTCCGTACTCGTGCGTCGAACGTGATGACTCCTGTCAATCTTGAAATTGTCGTTTACAATAACTCTGTGTAAGTAGTTATATACATATATTTTTAATAAAGTACCTATTGAATACTGGAACTGGATACGAGTAGCTTTGAAAAGTATCTAATCTATCCCTCGTAGCCGCCTAACTATTGCAGTGCCCTCGTTACGCGTTAACATTATGCTCGTTGGCAATCAATACCTAAGCATGTCAATCCCATGACATGTCAATCTATAAAGCATTCGTTTTTGTTAGCGCTTGCATCTTGGCTAGGGGGGGGATGGGGGGGGGCTGGAATCGTTTCAATTATATAATAATAATATAATAATAAATTGTAGGACACAATTCACACACGGTTATTAAGTCCCAAACTAGGAAGGGCCTGTACTATGGGTACTAAACAACTAATAAACATACTTAAACTAGCGACCCGCCCCGGCTTCGCACGGGTGCAATGCTGAATTTTCTTTGCTATAAACCTTGCGGAGCCCTAGACCTTTCCAACGAATGCAAAACCATGGAAATCGGTTCGTCAGTTCTGGAGTTAAATCGTCAGGAAGGAAAACCCGACTTATTTTTATATGGTAGATAAATATTTGGTATATATAATATGGGTCTCTGTTTACGTTATTTAAGATGTATTGATGTAAATATTGCCTGAAATAAAGATTTATTATTTATTATTATTTTCAATATTAAACGACCAGACACGAAGCCAACAGACATGTTCATGCACACAAATGTTGGCCCCGAGCGGGAATTGAACCCGCGACCTCCGACTCAGAAGGCAGGGTCACTACCAACTGAGCTAACAAGCCCGTCATTATACACGGACACAAGGAATATTTCCTTCGAAATTGTTACCGCACTTGTTTTAGTATAATTTATTATTATAATTGAATGAAATAGACTTGATAGTACCGCCTCACGAACTCAGCCATTCATTCGCAAAGTAAACCCCAAGTTGCACTTTCGAAACTCATTAAAAGTAAATCCGGGTTGCATTTTCTAAAGGCGCTGAATTAAAGCTTCTATAAAAGAAATTTCCTTAAACCTGCAAGCGGTGAGCGTGCCTCATTTGCTACTATTGAAGGATTTCCCCATAGTTCAATGCTCCAGCTTCCGTTTAAATGAAGCCAAAGATTGAGAAGTTTTTATTTGATACTCTGTGGAGCTCTTCTTCCGTCTTATTTGTACCAGGCAGTATCAACACTACCAACACCAAGTTGTATGTAACATATTCCATAAATATTCACTATATTAACCAGGAAATTCTACGTCAAACATCTTAATTCTAAAACTACAGTATGTTACAAACGTGGTCTGCGAAAGCAAAGCTCTCATAAGCCATTTTGCTCCACTCCCTTCCCCGCGGCTTACAGTTCCGAACATTGCTGTAATATCCAACACAATCTGTAGGTCTGCTAGTCGGCTACGTTTTATAAAATGCCCAGTTTATATTCGGGACACAGACTTCAATAATTTTGCGAAGTGTTGTCTGCAGAAATCCTCATAGTAATATTCGAAGAGGGGTGCGCTTTGGAGTCGGCTGTTTATTTAATAACGTTGTGCGCCGTCCAGATAAGCGGCACCATTGTATGGCCGAAGACGTCGTCTATTGGTAGAGACGTTCGAAGTATAATTTTGATATAATAAGGAGTAGTGCCAGTTTGTAACGATAAGCAAGCTTAGGAGACAAAGTTAGCAAATCTGTTTATTTTTTCATAAAATTTAGTGTAGTCTACGTTCGAGTGCCACAAAGATTTTGCAATAAAATAATATTTATGTATCCTATTAATACTTTACTTTCAAGATTTATGCATATTTTTTAGTGATTCGTAGACAAGAAATATTTTTAATGAAGTATTTAACTCTGTTTATCCTAGTTACATCCATCATAAGGTTATCTGGAAGAAATCGCTTACAGCGGTAAGACCGGCTGATGTACTTTTTTAAATCATTGTGTCACTTGTTGCTTAATTTTATTGGTGTATAATAAAAAGTTGTTACTTACTTAACTCATAAAACGGTTTTTACTTTTTTGTAATAGGTACTTCGTAAACTATTAGGTACCTCCTTTTTTATATTTAGGAGCATTCAGCTAGTCTTCGACTTTTCATAACTGCATCACCAGATAAGAGTAATCACCAATGTGTTACTGACCCTTATGTAATCCTTAAACAGGCCAACCCTTAACGAAGCAATCTCATTTCATAGTTTCTATGATTGCATAATGAATTTCTTAAAAAATCATAAGTTTTCTAAAATTCCGAAGACAATACTAGGTAGGTGGCACAATTCAATTATGTAAATGTGTTCCAAATAATAATTGTTCCACCTACCTAGTACTGTCTTTGGCATTTTAGAAAATTGTAACAACCTACCGTAGACTTTAAATCTTCGTAGTAACCATGAACTCTCACATATTATGCCGGCTCTAGCAGTTTCAATGTCTACTCTGTCACCCCAATTCTGCAAATGCGAACTGCTTGGCAAACACTGATATTAGTTTTCTGCAAAGTACTCTTCTTGAGTGTTTTCTGCTATATTTCATTTATGTTGCTTTCATACAATATTGCATTGAACCGGGTTAACAATCTCTCTGTTTTCAATTTAGCCTTTTAATAATTATTAAACCTCTGTAATTGATGTGTTATTTATTTTACACTAGGTGTGTACTTTCTTATTAGTATTCTCAAAAAAGAGATGGCTATATACAACAGAAAAAGCGCAAGTCCTCATACACACCAATTAGTAAGTATATCAATATAAAAAAAAAATATGCAATCGAACTTTAGTTTGTGTTTAACCAATTTTCTTAGATATCGATAAATAATAGCACGATTTCCATAGATAGCACTAAATTCAGGTACGCTAATTCTTTTTTCGGGAAAAGTTTAACATACTTATATTAAAAATAGCTGAAATCGATTAAGTAGTCGATACTGAACAAACTAATTATAGGAATTGCGCTTATTCTCTTACATATTGTATACGTATACCAACACAGGCATTGTATTGATGACGTAAAGTCGTTTATCATAGTTATCTTTATATTTAACGAAGTACTGGTAAGTTGTACAACAACTTGCTCCTCCACCTCAAAAGTAAAATAATAGGTGATCGGTTTAGAACACATTAATTCCGTAAGAGTTTCAACGAATTATTTCAGAGCTTACCTACGTAGGTACTTACTAAGGCCATTCCATTATCCTTGATCGCAATAATTGTGAACAAAACCGGAGAATAAGTCACGCGATGAAAACGCAAAAATTCCTTTTACGAGTAAAAACCTCCCTAAAAATCTAAGCGTCTCTGTGCTCACTCTACCGGAAAATGGCCATCTTCAAAATTAATGGATATTTCATTGCGTTACAAGTTAAATTATGCGTGAATGCGGAAAAATCCCTCAAATGTATTCCAAAAGGCTTTTAAGTTAATATTGACGTGTCCATTTATAGCAATCGCATCGCGTAAAGTTTCGCGACTAAGCCACCAGTAAATTTCAGCGGGAACTCGGTTTACGTTAATTTTATATGAGGCCCAAGTCTAGCTAACCGATAAACAAATTGGTGAATCATTTTAAATAGCCTATAATTTTGAGTCAGTTATTAAACTATTTCCGTTACAGTTGATATAATTTATGTAGGTACTTATAGGTAGGTATTTCAAAAACAATAAAGGTATGATAATAGCAGTAAATATATATAATTTGTAATCAGCACCCATCTAAGTAATATTTCAATTACAAAGCTATCGCTTCGGTTGACATAGACATACGTTGTACCAACACCTACTTGTACAACCCGTAACAGAAAAAGCGCAATTCCTCATACACCCCAATTAGTATATTAATATAAAAAAAATATGATGCGATCGAACATTAGTTGTGTCTGACCAATTTTCATAAATATCGATTAATAATAGCACGATTTCCATAGATAGCACTAAATTCAGCTATGCTAATTAATTTTTCCGAAAAATTTAACACATATTAAAAATAGCTGAAATCGAATACTGAACAAACTAATTTCAGGAATTGCGCTTATTCTGTTACATGTTGTATAAGTCTTTGCAAATAAATAGACACGAAAGTATTAAAAAAAAATCAAGATGTTTTTATTCAATACGGCTTCTAAGTCCACTTATTGCAATACTTAGGTATCGTTGAGGAGAAGAAGTGGGGAAGAAACTCCTTAACATAAGTATTATTATTTTAAACAATCAATACAATACAAAGTTCAAGTTACAATGACATGGTCTTAGTGCTTTGCTGAGCTGAAGAAAATTTACACCAAACATCAGTGTCATTCATATAGGTACTCATCTAACTTATAAATGCCATTTTACATAAAACCATTCTAAGTGAGTTTTGAACACTTTTTCTGGCATTTTTACGATAGTAATAATTACCTATCCTATTAATATTATAAACGCGAAAGTTTGGTTGTATGGATGGATGATATGTATTCCTTTTTCACACAAAAACTACATCAGAATAACACACAGGCTATAGGTATTTTATCCCCGTATTCCCATCGGAACGGAAACTACGCGGGTGAAACCGCGGCGCTGTTAGTAGGAAACGGCTTATCTAAGAGTTGTGTTGATCAGGTTCTAATATAGGGCCCAACCAAAGGTATAACTCCTTAATTTATTATTTTTCAATAAGGAGTATTTTTGTAAGGATACCTGTCTTTAACAACAAAATTAAAGTTTAAGTAGGTACCCATAAATACACAATACACATTCATAATACACAGGCAATCAGCATTCAGAAAACAAATTGAATAACTCTCTACGTGTCTTGCTTAAATTTAATATGTTAGGTTGGTTCGTATACTCTAGAGAGTGACGTCACAACATATAATATTTTATTATAATATGGAATATCAAGTACCGACGTCTACACCATCTGTTTCATTTAAAAATACATACAAGACTTGAATAAAATAATATTCATGAAATAGAGTTATGTTCGTTATAAATACTATGTGGTATTTTTCCACTGAAAATTATTCTTTTGTATAAATCGCTCACTTATGAAATTCATGTACGTTTCTTCTAAAAGAATGTAATAAAAATTACGGGTTCAAGACACATTCCTACATTACTCCTAATGTGCTCCATTGTCCAAGATGTACGTGACGTTCTCAAATAAAATTTTATGAAGGTTGTCTTTTCAACTGAGCTCCCATTTCAATTTAACGTTCGTTTTACAACTGAATTACTTAATATATAGTACCGTTAATACTTCAATTACATAGATCTTGTGATAAATCAGATAAATGTCTGGTTAGGCAAATTATTTTTACGAGAATACTAAGTACCTGATAAGTACAATATTCTTCGTCCTGAATTTGAAATGAATATTAAATCCAACTTTGATATCTACATAGATCTAGACTATTAGGTATATATATATTTTTTTATTAGGTAAGCATAAATATATTTTTTTGTTTGTTTATTGACTCAGCCACTAATGAACCAATTTAAAAAAATATTTAGGTAGGTAACCAATGAAAAGCCTACCCGTAGAATATTTTCCCAGAGGAACTGTACCTACTTACGCGGGAGAAATCGTGGAGAACAGCTAGTTAACTATAAAAATAATATCTTACGGATATTGATATCCTCAAAAGCACTCTTCCAAGACACCTAGGCCAAAAGTTTATTAGTAGGTAATGCAGCCTAGATTATTCCATGATTCCAGTTTGCTTTGGGCTACAATCACCTATAGTCCAATTCGCAAAATGTCCAGTGGCCTCAAAATGTCTAATTCTCACAATGTTTGGACAATTTGCGAATTGAACAAATTGCTAAACTTAGATAAGTAGAAGAATTTTTTTAGTAGGTAATATGAATAACCTTCCTAATATATTATAATAATGTAATACTTATATAATTTATTATTATTATTAATTTAGCCTGAAAAAATATGTTTCATATGCACTATCAACATAATCTCCATTCACCGAATCTCAAATTCTCAATAGATATAAGTAACTAAGTGTAAAATAAACAATGTGAAAAATATGTTTCACTTACTTTCAAACTTTAGCTCTTTTCCAAGTGAATGGACCTGCAATCGGCGTGTAATGGCTTTCCTGGCTCAAATTTGTGCAAGTAAGTGCACTTTACATAAGGGGGATGAATGGAACCAACAGAATATTTCATAGCAAAGTGAAACTTGGCTCCAACTCAGCCAAGTTTACTCTCGAACGGTGCGAGCGCTCGCTATTGTAACACCACCTTGATTGGTAATTTATTACTGCGCGGCGCCATCCGAACTGAATTACTACCCAGAATACCTAGATTTTAGTACACCTAAAAGTTAGACTACTCAGACACCACTCAAATTTAAGCTCTACGTCTGTCTAGAGTCTAAACCGTTAAAATTTCTATCTATCTCCATCCATCATTGATCTCTGAAACTTCTCGGATACTTACTTCGTACCTCTCAAAGTGATTGACTGGTTCATCCATCAGGCCTACGACATTAATGTTGGTTGGTACGCATACTACGTGCCTAAGTAAATTATAATTAGGACTTATATATCTACTAGAACAATTTAGGTAGTCGAAACCTTCTTTTCCTATTCCTATAGGAAAAGAAGGTTTCGACTACCTAAATTGTTGTTTAATCGATGAAATTGGCCTACGAAGTACCTAGGTGTAGCAAAAGAGAGCGACTCCTCGACATGTAAGTTCGCGATAGTACCCGACCATAATGTAGGTACATAAGGTTCATGTACAAGCAGTTTCAGAAATGATGGAAACCACTTTTAAACTTGGCGAGTCTTTAATAATTAAACACAATTGACTCCTTTCTTCTCGTTTCCACAAAATTCAACACGATCTAAAAAAAATTACTATCCAAACTAAGTAAGTACGTAGGTACTTAACTAAAATGAAATGAAGCAACTCGCCGAGTATCCGTCTTAAATTCGAAAAGACTTTTGCTTACAAACTTTGTCCAGCTTTTCCATTTGACATTCAAGCGGTTTAATTGTTCTACGAGCTTTGAATTTGTTTCAAAATTATCACTCCAACCGACTCCAACTTCTTTGTCCGCTCCAAAAGTCTGACAAAGTTTAAAGTTCAGAAAATTAACGTAAAATATGGGTAGGTACCTGAGTAAAGTTGTCTTAACGGATTCTTCAACTAGAGCACAGACGTTATTTAGAAGTTCTAAAACCAACTTGATTACAGAGTTTATACCCACATAACTAGACCTGGATTTCTCAACAGACCGTATAGGTCGCGGCCTACCTGTATAGGGGTGGCAGATTTCTGATTGAACTCGCCTCGCTCGCTCGCCTTGGAAATCTGTCAAGTACGTTCGATTATGAACGGAACGTAATAGTCAAACAAGTATCTTGAGACTAGATAGTACTCTACCTATTTGGGAGCGACACAAACAGAAGTGGACTATAGGTACCTAAGTAAGAGAAGAATAAATCCAAAACTGATTTTGATTAACAGTATCTAACTACCTACTTACCCGATGACTGTCATTCTTTCTCATTAAGCGAAGAACAGTCTATAGCTGAACATAGATCTCAAAAGCAAATAAGAGGATCAAATATCGTCCTTTAGTTGTGCTGGAAATGTAAAGAAAGTTCATGTCATACATACACACATACATAATCTCACGCCTTTTTCCCATTGGGGTAGGCGAGACAATAGACTGCCACTTGCTACAAACCTGGCAGATCTCTCGTGCTTCATCCATATCCATCAAACGACTCATGCATGATCGTCGGTTTCGGGTAGATAGATACTCTTTATTTGGCTTTTCGCCCTCTACCGACTCGCCCAGTCACAACACCCTTGTACATTTGTCTCGTTAAGCGCCTTTTATTCATCCTATTAATATAACGAAACCACCTCAGCATTCCTTTTGCAATCCTTGTCACTATATCGTCTTGCAGGCTCTCGTATCGTCTTTCAACCATGTCAGTATATTATTAAAGTAGGAATAAAAACTCTAGGTAGGTAACCTACTCACATGTCTTATTCCAATATCCTAATTACATGGCCTTCATTGATCTTTGAATGTCACCCTCAAGAAAGTATCTACAAAAAGAAAACCTAGCCTAACCCTATAATATGTACATTATTTTTGGCATTTATTATGTGCCCAGTCCCGACCCAGGTGCACATCCCGCCCAAGTTTGCCTAATTAGTCCGGCAATGCAGTCACAATGACTAATTGTACAACTGCGCCTAATTTACGATGTTACCTCTTTGTTTATTCAGCTCTGCTTTCCATCCATTATCTCAAAAAAACCATTATCCTAGCTATGCGGACAAAGAAAAAAAGTCACGTTAATTAGGATGTCAGCTACGCAAATAATAATCCCAGGGTGGCTCATTTCGTATGCGGGCCCGGCTCGCGGCCAAAAAAATTTATCTCCGAATTTTTTAGACAACGCAATTACAGGAATATTTACTTAATGCCAGTCCACGGTTGGCTGGGAAAACATGTCCGACAGCGTTTTTAATTTCGGTAATGTTATGCCTGTACTGTAATATTATGTAAGCCACCAACAGTATTAAAGTAATAAACTTGCCTCCCTAACTAAGAGGTTTAGGTTGGGAGTTTTGTGATGAACATTCTTACCTGTTTGTAAGTAGGAACACGAATGTAATCGGGGTAGGCAAGGAATAATCTACTTACCAAAATAGTTAGGTACCTACCTACTTATATACCTACTTATATTAGTAGGTACCTACAGTAAATACCTATCTTACAATATTTTAATTACTCACATAATAAAAAGATAGCTAGGTAGGTATTTATGCAATTTAATTTGTGTTAAAATATTTGAGAGTAGTCGATTCTGCATTTGCAAAAAACAAAGCAATATCTTCGGATTCCATCTCCCAGCTTATTTGTCTATATGGAACATTGAACCTCATTCATATTCTCAGGTTCACCAAACATAAACTGCACGCTCCTCTTCGATCAATAGCAAAGCTCATTTTGTTTTATTCCAGCACTCTTAGGGAACGCCCGAACCCTTTCAAGGGTGCTCTGTTTACACATTTCGTGGATAGTGGGAGTAAAGATGCGGGTAGGCAATTATGGTGGTTGAAACAAACAATCTGAGTGGTTTGCGAAGAAAAGATTTTAGCGCCGGCATTTAAATTCACTCGCAACAGTGGCAACCAACTGAGACATAGTAGAGTAGGTACCTACCTACGTATTTACTTAATACTCGTACATAGATACGTTAACTTGGAAATTTAATTGAGTAGGTATAACAGATCACTACATACCTACTCGTAGTATAAAACTAAGTCGCTTCCCGTCTGTCTGTCCCTATATAGGTAAGTATGCTTACTTAGAAAAACTACGCAACGGATTTTGATGCGGTTTTTTTAATAAGTAGGTACCTTCCTAGTTATGATTTGAAGAGTAGAGTAAGTGATTGAAGAGGAAGGTTTTTATAAGTAATATGTAATAGAATAAGCGCAATTTAGTATCGACTACTTAATCGATTTAAGCAATTTTTTATATTATGTGTTAATTTTTCCAAAAAATACATTAGTACCTACAGCTGAATTTAGTGCTAGGTACCTATGGAAATCGTACTGTTATTGCTCTTTATTTAAGAAAATTGGTTTGACTCAACTAAAGTACGAAGGCATCTTTTTTTTTTATTAAAATACTAGTTGGGGATATTTCTGTTACGCGTTATATACCTACCTTATAAACCGAAGCGAAGCGAGGGCGGGTCCCTAGTTTTTTTATACAACATGTAACAGGATAAGCGCAATTCCTGAAATTAGTTTGTTCATTAACGACTACTTATTCGATTTCAGCTATTTTTAATAGGTATGTGTTAAATTATTCAAAAAAATGAATTATCGTAACTAGCTGAATTTAGTGCTTTCTATGGAAATCGTGCTTTTATTAATCGGTACCTATTTAAGAAAATTGGTTAGACACAAATAAAGTTCGATTGCATCATATTTTTTTTATATTAATATACCTACCCATGAATTTAATTTAAATTCATGTACCTAAAATGTAAAATTGCAAAACGGAAAAATAATAACGTTTGCTGATGATACCGCACTATTGTTCAACGCAGACACCTGGCAGGAGGCTTTTCGCAGTGCCCAAAATGGTTTAAATAAAATTAGCTCAAGCCTTACTGATAATGTGCTGACCCTAAACAGTGATAAGACTAAATATATAACCTTTACATTTAGAAAGTCTAATCAACCCCCAAAGGACCTATTCTCCCTAAAAGTCCATTACTGTGATACTTCCTTAAACACTTCATGTGATTGCCCAATCCTTGAAAGAACTGATAAAATTAAGGACTTGGGGGTATGGATTGATATGAGGCTAACATTTAAATATCATATTGATTCAGTGGCCTCTAGGTGTCGAAAACTTATATATATTTTTAAAACATTGAGAAATGTAGCGGATGAACTAATTATGAAATCAGTTTACTACGCCTTGTGTCAGTCTAATATCTCATACTACATAAGTTGCTGGGGTGGAGCAGCAAAAACAAACATAATCAACCTAGAGAGAGCCCAGAGAACCATACTAAAAGTTATGAATTTCCTGCCGATACGTTATCCCACTGCCGATCTGTATAGTCTTTGTAAAGTTATGACTGTACGCCAACTTTTTATTCACCAAATAGTTGTAAGAAAACATAGTGAAATCACATTCGATGCCAATCTCCTTTCAGGCAAACGAAATTTCTATGCGGTTTCCCCTACGATGCGTCTTAAAACTTAGTCATCTAATAAATTCTACTGCTTCCTCGGAAGCTACCTTTATAACAAAATTAACAGAGTTCTATCGATATATTCACTTTCAAAGCCCAACTGTAAAATGAAAGTTTCAGAGTGGCTATTATGCAAGGATTATGATCAAACTGAAAGTCTATTAATGGTTCTATCATAAACTAGTAATAACTTCTTACTAGCCACAAACATGCATCTCCACACGCACACACACACACACACCCCCTTACACCCCACACACTCCACACCCACACTTACACAAAACTAACTTACTTATTACGTTCTTCCAAATTTCTCATTGCAAGGACTTTATTGTATTTTATAGAATATATTAATCAATGTTACATCAGGTCAAGAGAGGGCGGAGCCTGGTGATCTGTCATACAGGGAAACCTAGTATAGACACCAGCTCTCGCCACAAAGGACATGTTAATATATTTAATACTACTACTAAGAAATACTTACCTTTGTGATGAGAGAAATAAAGATTTATTATTATTATTATTATAAAAACAGACAAAAATCTATTAATTTTTCACATTGTCGGTGGCCAATAAGGTATTTTATATAATCCCTGGGTATAAGGTATAAGGTATTTTATATATTTATTACCTAGGTAGAGTATGTAGGTAAGGTGACCCGGGGCTATTGTAGCTGGGGGGATATTGTATCTGTTCTTATTAACTCATTTCCTGTAGATATTTGTGTATTGAGACATCAATAAACTGATGGAGGAACAAAAAAATTATTGGTCTTGTCGGAGGTGGCGCCACTGAGCCGTCGGTTAGCGTCCTTACAACGCCATGTTCTTTTTCGGCCATTTTACGTTGTGTTTGCCAGAAGACTGTCTTCCGATTTTATTCTGAAAAAAAAACTGTGCAGCGGTTTTCCGTTGAAAATTTACAGTAAGTAGTTATATAGTGAAACGTACTTTTAAAACGGAGATTATTTATCTATCCTGTGTTGTTATTATCTGGATTTATTCACGTAGATACATTAGCCTCACCAAAATTCTGTTAAAATGCGGGGTAAATGTACCTAGAGGTTAGATACAATAGCCCCGTACATTTTAGTATGGAGTAAAAATTTACTAGTGATGTTTTAAGTTTACAGAAATTGTCGGTTTTTTTTATTATTTATTATAAAAATGCATTCGTATCGTAATTTTAAAAAGCAGATGTGAATAGTTGTCTATAATATTATATATTAATAATCCCCTTAATATTAGGTTAGTTTTTTTTAGGGTTCCGTACTCAAAGGGTAAAAAACGGGACCCTATTACTAAGACTCTGCTAGCTGTCTGTCTGTCAGTCACCAGGCTATATCTCATGAACTGTTATAGTTAGACAGTTAAAATTTTGATAGATGATGTATTTCTGTTGCCGCTATAACAACAAATGCTAAAAATCAGAATGAAATAAATATTTAAGGGGGCTCCCATACAAAAAACGTCGTTTTTGCTCGATATTGATAACGGGCTGTATCTCATGAACCGTGATAGTTAGACAGTTTAAATTTTCACAGATGATGTATTTCTATTGCGCTATAACAACAAATACTAAAAAACAGAATAAAATAAATATTTAAGGGAGCTCGGACTATACAACAAAAGTGATTTTTTTGCTCGTTTTTGCTCGATATTGACAACGGCAACAGGTATACGCTTGAAATATTCACAGAATATTAAGTTATATATTCAATTTAAAAATAAATATATAATTCAAATAAACAAATATTCAAGGGGGGCTCCCATATTATGATTGATGACAAAATGACTTTTTATAAAAACGGCAAAATAATCATGTCTGTTGTATGGGAGCTTCCCTTAGATACTTGTTTTATTTTATTTAATTGTTATTAACCAATTTATTTATTTTTAGATGGTTAGTCACTACAAACCTAATCTGAAAAAATACTCTGAAAATATCGACATTACACAATCACTACATCCCAACACTATCTTAGCAGTAAAAAGCTACAATAGCCCCGTTTTCATATTCAAAATAATTTAATAGCATATTACACCCTATTATTACATAGCTAAGATTCAAAATCATTTAAATATTTACAAAATGAAATTCAGCAACTCGGCTAGACAATTGTAGCTCTTACCACAAAAGATTTAAAAGCGATAGATACAGTAGCCCCTGGAGTGGGGCTATTGTAGCTTTCGTCACTTTTTTTAAATTTTCAGCTATTTCACCGCTAACCTAAAAGTTTTTTGCTAGTTTCTATTATTAATCTGAAAAGTCAGATAAACGTGTGAGAGATTTATTCGCAAAATATTACTGTAAGATATAAAATGATAAAATTATAACAACTCAAAGATACATATTTTTGTTGTTTAGTTACAATAGCCCCGGGTCACCTTACATAATGGATATCAATATTTTAATTCGTCGAGCAACGCGAGGTTTCAACAGGCACCGTAACAATTAAAAATCAATTGTGTTTTATTTTATTGGCTTGAGAGGTAATATTTCTTTCATAAGTACACTGCCTGAACGCCACAGGTATTATATGTACATAATAAATTGCCTAGGGATTATATTATAGAATACCTGCACTATACAGATTGCCGGTAACATAATCTATATACATATATAAAAATGAATCCCTTTTTCCCTTGGTCACGGCATCACGCGTTAATGGCTGAACCGATTTGGCTGAAAGTTTGTGGGGAGGTAGCAGAACCAGGAGACGGACATAGGATACTTTTTATTCCGATATTCCCACGGGAACGGAAACTACGCGGGTGAAACCGCGGGGCGCTGCTAGTACATTTATATAGATATTTGCGTTGCTTAACCACATTGTTTAAAGATCTAGATTAAGTCCATGATAACCAGATAAAAACTAAAAAATATATTTGCGCTAGTTCCGTGAATCGTGATTCGCGCCATCCGCGAGTTTTTTGTTTTCTTTCGTACCTACATAATGAAAGTCAAAGATATTTTAGCTCATACAACCACGGCTTTTGTGGTTATCCGGACTACTTATAAATATTATGATCGATTAGATGGCTCTGTTTCCAAGTCCATGCACTAAAAACTATATATACTTACCAAATTTTTATTATCAACTGTAAAAACTATATAGGTACCTACTTTTTATTATCGACTGTAAAATAATAAAGTTCTACTTTGACTAAAAACTGGATTGTGGCTTATAATCTTCATGTAATATTATAAAGATGTCCATCCCATTTTATAGAATTTTACATTCACTACACACTATTATGACCCAAAATCCGAAATATATGTTCAACAAAATTTAAATTTTACAAAATATGTTAAAATGGGACTTGGTAAGGTAAATACTTTTCGTGCAAACGAAGTCGAACAGAACGAAAACGAACTAGGTATGTGCCAAAATATTAGGTAGATATTTTAATACATTTGCTGCTATTAAGCTCATAATATTGCAAAATTAATTTCCACAAATTTCTTACACAAACCGCAAATCTTTAACAAATTAATTGTTAAAGATGTAACTAAAGCATTAATTTGGGTAAAGATTAACGAACACAACAATTTCAGTAAAGACAACCAACTAAGAAAATATATCAACTTTGCTTTTACCAAAGTTTTATTGAACAAGAAACAATTTATTTATTTTGTGGCAAGCCAGAGAAGGTAATGTTTTTTGTAAAATTTACATTACAAAGACATGGCTGTATGGGCTGAGATTCTTTTGCCTCCCATTAGGATAAAGATTATGAAGAAGAAAAGTTGCTTGTCATTTCTTGTGTTCTATGGTTGTCATCGTCGCCGAAAACTTTATACTATTTTAACAATAACTATCTGTTATTACTTGTTCATATATATTAAACACAATAATTATATATCTTATTATCAACAAAATCTACAATGAGTTCGATCGGCACAGGCGTAAGTATACAAACTTTTGTGTTTCACTGAATAGGTTATGACAAAATTTTCGGTTACATTTTAGCTAAATTTTGGGTTCAGGGCTCTTTTAACTAGCTAGACAATATTCGTGATAGACATATGAGTGAACGTATCACGGACGGAGTATCTGCATAAGCAATCCAAACTTAAATTTTATGCACAATCATGTTTGTTGTTTCGTTTTCAGTATGATCTTTCGGCATCACAATTCTCGCCTGATGGACGTGTGTTTCAAGTAGAATATGCGGCGAAAGCCGTAGAGAATTCCGGAACTGTGATTGGTCTCCGTGGAAAGGATGGTGTTGTGTTTGCTGTAGAGAAATTGGTTACCTCAAAATTATATGAGCCTGGTGCAAACAAGCGAATCTTTCATGTCGATGAGCATGTGGGGATGGTGAGAAATACTTATACTTACTGTTATAATTGATTTAAAATTTATATATAAAAAAAATACAGATTATTCCAATGTTAAGATTATTCTGTATGGAGAATCTGTAAAAATAATGATAAACACTGCATATTTGAGCAGTAATAGTCTTACGATTAAAAAGCCTGCTTCACATGATGATAATCAGTGAGGCTTGGGTTCGAATCTGGCAACCAATGAGTTTTTCAAAACTTACGTACATATTCATCACTAGCCCAACGGTGAAGGGAAACATTGTGAGGAAACCTGCAGATCCCAGAATTAATTCTGAGGCATTTGCAACTGACCTGGCCCGGCAATGGGCTCACCACCTATCATGTTTAGGGTTTGAATATTCTCGTGAAAAGTGGGTATTTTATAATTAAATTATTATTATCACTGAATATTTACTACTAGAATGTAAGATTTTAGTTAGAGTCTTATACAGTCGTCAGTCAACACATGAGTATGATTAGGATTTTCTGTAGTCTAGGTTAAGCATACAAGATAACAATATACAGGCTATGACCATTTAAAAATTTTAACTGCCTCGCTATATTTAACTTTGTGTCATTTATTAATTATTTATCAAAACTCTTTTTAGTTCTTTTTCGTTTCTTTTGTATAATACTCAAAAGACTCTTCACTACTATAGGTACTGTTTAGTATATTATCATGTATTGTCCTTGCCCACCCATATATCACTGATGCTTGACTGGATATTGTGTTTTCAGGCAGTAGCAGGCCTCATATCTGACGCCAGACAGATTGTAGAAACCGCACGCACTGAAGCTTCTAACTACAGATCACAGTATGGAATCCAGGTCCCATTGAAATACCTGAACGAGCGTGTGGCGATGTACATGCATGCTTATACATTATACAGTGCTGTGCGTCCATATGGCTGCTCTGTAGTTATGGGGACTTGGTCTGACTATGATGGACCACAGATGACTATGTTAGATCCCAGTGGAGTATCTTTTGTAAGTTTCTTTAAAAAATATCAAGATTCTATTTATATTTTTCTTTAAATTGTCTTGTGTTAGATAGCCGGCTTTAGAGGCAAGCAGACCTGAACTGAAAATGCTCAAGAAAGGTAAGACAGAACAACAAGGGCTGGCCATAAATAATGCCAAATTCTTATGCAGTATAGAATGTGCTGCGCTGACCCTGAATATGGGAAAAGAGAATGATGATAGTCTTTCATAATCAAGAGTCATAATTGTGGGCAATAATCTTGGAAATGAGCCTACCACAGATTGGGAATTGGTGTCAAGGTAGTAGTCACCGAACTGTCTAAATTCTTCAAGCCATCCAAGCCTCTGGATGGCTTGAAGAATTTAGACAGTTCGGTGACTATTCCATTGTGCATGAACAAACGCAATGAAAACCGTAACCAGCGGTTTAAATTGCCTTCCGAAACACAGATGAAGTAATGTAATGCCACTAGAAAGTCACTCATTCAGTGCCTGACCGCATCGAAAATTGCTTAACCAGTATGATTGTTACAGACAGATGGTTCCGGGCTGCAAGCATATGTGCTTGTTGTTCCTATCTAATACAAATAGTTGTAAATATTGTACAATAGTAGATGAACTTATCAGCATTTTTCTGTCTGATCTGTTTGTTTACCCATAATATTGGACTCATTTTTCTGTCTGATCTGTTTGTTTACCCATAATATCGGACTAAACAATTGTATGTACGTGTATATAAAAATTCAAGGAAATTAATAATACTGACACTGGCGTCACAGTATATTTACGAAAACGTATTGTATGTTAAAAAGAATATATCACTTTACAAAAAAAATAGTGGCAGACATTGTATAAACACTAGAAATAAGAATGAACTGGCTGCTTGTGTTAGTCGATTATCTAATAGTCCAGTCCACATGAAAACTTTTTTCTGATGTATGTGGTCCAGTCAATAAAGTGTTATAGAGTGCGTGAGCGGGGACCTGAGCGATTTCTTTCGTAAGTTGTTCAGGGTGTTTAGGGAGTTAACATACTAAAAGTCCCGGCGTCTAGGAGGTCAGCCGGAGTGGGGGGGGGATTAAAGTTCCCACTTTTGAGTTTTTCGCTAATATCTTTAAAACAGTGTGTCGTAGAGAATAAATATATTCTACGTAAAGAAAGCTCATAAAATATTCTACAACTTTTATCATATAAACTTTTTTCAAATTCGTACCCGTTTTCGAACTACATGTTCCGGAAGAGTGAAAATTTTCGAAAAAAGCACTTTTATTAAACTAGCTGCTGCCTGCCACTTCGTTCGCGTTATTTCGGGATAAAAAGTAGCCTATATGTTGATCCGGGTCCTAATTTATCTACCTACCAAATTTCATCTAAATCCGTGAAGCCGCTAAATTATTTTTGTCTTGTAACACATAGATATCTACATTAATTTATACTTCTATACTAATATTATAAAGAGAAAATATTTGTATTTTTGTTACGTTTGTTACGAATAAACTCAAAAACTACTGCACACACACACACTGTAAACTAAATTTTATTCCCGTATTCCCACGGAAACGGGAACTATGCGGGTGGAAACGCGCGGAACCACTATTATATATGGCACTAGCGGTTCTGCGCGGTTTCACCCGCGTCCTTTTCGTTCCCGTGGGAATACGGGAATAAAATTTAGTTTATATTACTCAGGGATATTCTAGCTTTCCATTGATGAAATTTTTTTCAAAATCGGTCCAGTAGTTGTTGAGTTTATTCGTTACAAACACGCTAGTGCTATAATATTATAGCGGTTTTACCCGCGTAGTTCCCGTTCCCATGGGAATACGGGAATAAAATATAGCCTATGTTACTTGATGATGATGTAGCTTTCCATAGGTGAAAGAATTTTCAAAATCGGCGCAGTAGTTTTTGAGTTTATTCGTTACAAATACCGCTAGTGTTATGTAAAACAGCGGTTCCGCGCGGTTTCACCCGCGTAGTTCCCATTTCCGTGGGAATGCGGGAATAAAATATAGCCTATGTTACTCAGGAATATTCTAGCTTTCCATTGGTGAAAGAATTTTTAAAATCGGTGCAGTAGTTTTTGAGTTAATTCGTAACAAACGTAACAAAAATACAAATATTTCCTCATTATAATATTAGTATAGAAGTATAAATTAGTGTGTTAGTAGATATCTATGTGTTACAAGACAAAAATAATTTAGCGGCTTCACGGATTTAGATGAAATTTGGTAGGTAGATAAATTAGGACCCGGATCAACATATAGGCTACTTTTTATCCCGAAATAACGCGAACGAAGTGGCAGGCAGCAGCTAGTTTAATAAAAGTGCTTTTTTCGAAAATTTTCACTCTTCCGGAACGTGTAGTTCGAAAACGGGTAGGAATTTGAAAAAAGTTTATATGATAAAAGTTGTAGTATATTTTATGAGCTTTCTTTACGTAGAATATATTTATTCTCTATGACGCACCGTTTTAAAGATATTAGCGAAAAACTCAAAAGTGGGAACTTTAAGGCGACTGTAGCCGCCAACGGCCTTGGACGTTAGGGAGGAGCTTATGTTTCTCGCTCCGCGCTTCCCCGCATTTGACCACGCGGTCGTGATAATGCAGTAGGGTCAGTAATAAAATATTTCTAATACAAAAGGAAACTTGCATCAAAATAAAAATTATACAAAATGTGAATAATTAAAAATAAAGTTCTAGTGAAGTACAGATCAAAGATATATTTTTAAATATCTTAACATAACAAAATTGTTTGTGAATGGAATGTAATTTCAAACACCAAACATCTTTTAGTAATTAAGTGATGAAAAAACAACAAAAACCTAAAATGCAAAATAGTAGAAGTGTTTTCATGCCACTTCACCATCAACTCCACTAACCATAGTATGCATTGTGACGGACGAGCATAATAATAATATTTTGCTGGGCAACTCTATCAAACTAATACAATCTCAACAAGTAAAATACTAATCCTTGAGTAGTTTAGGTAGCCAAATCTGGTCTTCATCATCAGTTTTACTTCTTCACTTTCCAAAGGCAAATGTACTAGTAAAATACCAAAATTGCAATAGGTGTACCTATAATATTGGAAGAGTTCCCTCGATTTCTCGAGGATCCCATCATCAGATCCTCACCAGATGAGAAAGGGTCTACCTGGAAAGTATACGATTTCAAAAGAAAAAACTATTTCCCTAATCGTGCAAGCAGTCTTCGAGTAATCTGGGAACACACAAAAAAATAAATAAAAGATTTCGACACTGATTACCTAAAAATTTTTTAAAGTTGGTTAAATAAAAAAAAATAATGAAGCAGATTCTGAAACCTAAGATTTCTATTATGTCTAGTAATGGTATTAGCCGACTTAAAAAAAAGAGCGAGGTTCTCAGTTTGTTGGTTTTTTCCCCAATTATTCGAAGTCGGCTGGACAGATTCCAAAAATTCTTTTTTGTTTTAAATCGTATACTTTCCAGGTGTTGTTCCCACTGTCATTAAGTCAGGATCTGATGATGGGAGTCTAGAGGAATCAAGGAAACTCATCAAATATTTTAGGCACATCTATAGCGATTTGGGAATTGGGTATTTTATTTGTTGTTGAAAACCTCAATTTGTTCAAGTGGAACTGATTGTTTACAAAACATTACTATACGAACCATCCGATTCAGTCCGGTCCGATCCAATCCGATCATATCCGATCCGGCTTGGTCCCATCCGATCCAGTTGGGTACAGTCCGATGTGGTCCGATCCGGTCTGTTTAGACCCGGTCGAGTCCGATCTGATCTGACCCGGGTCGGACCAGACCGATGTGATCAGACCAGACCAGGTCGGATAGGATCAGATCGGACCCGATAGGCCCAGACCAGATAGTAGCGGATCTGATTGCATCATATTGGAGTCCCGTCCAATATGATGCAAATACGATGCGGACCAGATCAAATAAAATCGGACCGGAATGGATCAGACCGAATCGGATCAGATCACATCGGACTAGATCGGATAAGGTCACATCGGACTGGATCGGATCAGTTACTTACATTACTATGGTAGGTAATAATGTTTTGCATTCATAAAATAGAAGTCTAAAAAGACAAAAAAAGACTTTAAATTGTATGGTTTTCTCTGTATCTCTATATGCCATTGTCTGATCTGGACTACACGGGAAGCACCAGCTTTCAAATAAAAAAATAATCACTAAATTCGGTTCACCCAGTCGAAAGTTCTGAGGAAACAAACATAAAAAACATGCAGCCGAATTGAGAACCTCTCCCTTTTTTGAAGTCGGTTGAAAATCCATTATCTTCAGCTCCACCTCAATAAATTAAGGTTTCCAACAACAAATAAAACACCCCTCTTGTTTCCTTGAATCATTTTTTATGTTTTGTCTCCATTACCCGACTGCCTCATAAGGAGAGTAATGATGTTTGTTATTACTTGTTATGATATACGATGTTATGATGAATTCTAAAAATAATACACACACCGGCACAATTAGCGGAACAGAAAAAAAAAGGAGAAAAAAGAGGGAATTTAGAACAATGAATGTAATTTTTAAACAATATATTATTTAAAATGAAACAACAATTAAATTAACATGTTTTGACATTCATTTGTAACACCATACTTAAAATTTTATAAAAATAAAAATTAAATTAAACAAAATGCATTTTTCTTCGATTTTTAATTATAGAGAAACAGCAGAAAATTCAAGATTTTCCAAAGTTTAACAACAATTTCAATGACTGTTCAATATCGAGTGTTTCCTCCTCGTGCTCTGATGAGGGTTTCCATCCGTCTGGGCATGCTGCGGATGATGTTATCAATGGTTTCTTGGGGCAACCTCTGCCATTCTTCAAGTAATGCGTTTCGCAACTCGTTGAGATTATTGGGAGGGGGCATTCTTGACTTTACACTCCTCTTTAGCAAGTCCCAGACGTGTTCTATAGGGTTCATATCGGGGGACCGTGCTGGCCACTCCATCACCGTTATACCAACATGGTTTAGGTATGTCTGTACTGTGCGAGCACTGTGAGCCCGAGCATTATCCTGCATTAGAATGAAGTTGTTACCAATAAAGGGGGCAAATGGCACAACATGTTCTTCTAAAATCTCCCTGATATACCGATCAGCATTCAGATTCCCGCCATCGACCACTACTAACTCCGTACGAGCTCCTAAACATATTCCTCCCCAGACCATAATTGAACCGCCGCCATATGCAACTTTATTTTCAAAATTAGACTGGATATACCGTTCTCCTTTGCGTCTCCATACTCGCTGCCTTCCATCAATTTGATTTAACATAACTCTGCATTCATCAGTAAAAAGAACCTGTCCCCAGTCGTCGAAGTCCCAATCACGATGTTCACGACCAAAGTGTAGACGGTTTGTGCGATGATGTCTCTCAAGTTTTGGGGCTTTGGCGGGCACATACGAGCCTATACCCACTTCTTCGAATCTTCTACGAACTGTCCGCTCACTCATCCTTACTGCTCGTACCTCTTCCAGTAAATTTCGAGCCTGCACCGCCGTTAGTCTCGTGTTCCGTCGGACTTGAAGTTGGAGAAAACGGTCATCCCTCCTTGAAGTACACCTTTTCCGGCCTTGTCCTCTCCTTCTCACTAGAGCATTCGTCAATCTGTATCGTTGGATGCTACGATAAATCGTTGATAACGATCGACGAAGGCTTCTGGCAATCGATCTGTAGGTTTGACCATTTCTCCTCATTTGATCTGCCCTAATGATTTCTGATGGCGTTAAATCAGGCATAATTAGATGCTCGTAAATTATCAATATGCGAAAAAACTCAAAAGCCTCAAAAACTGCAATTCAAAGCTTTTCAAATGGAATTCACGAACCTTCTAAAAACGGACAAGCGGTGGAAAAAATGAATCAATGAAAATTAAAACAAAAGAATGAAAAAAAGGGCAGTCGCTTAGTATTCCATTTTTAAATTAAAACCCAAATTTAAAAAAAGCTTGTTTAGCCGGCCAGTAACACGCAAAAATGCGTAAATACTCCCTTTTTTTTCTGTTCCGC
Source organism: Ethmia dodecea (assembly GCA_963855545.1). Classification (NCBI taxonomy): domain Eukaryota; kingdom Metazoa; phylum Arthropoda; class Insecta; order Lepidoptera; family Depressariidae; genus Ethmia; species Ethmia dodecea. The sequence continues at coordinate 7,516,093 of OY979452.1, forward strand.
TAATTGTGCCGGTGTGTGTAGTTTCGGCTTCTATTGCTGTTATGAAGACTACCCAAACACATATTTTTTTCTTAAATATCTTATATTATATGTACAGACATCAGTTACAATTTTATTATATGTATATTATATAGAAGTGCATAGTTAGTCCAACGTTTTAGTTTTATTATGTTTATTTATACTTATTCTTTGCGAAACCCTTACGTACTTAGTTTAATAAATACATGCAAGTTATTGTGTTTATATTCTAAGCTTTTGGAAGAGGTAGGAGTTCAGATAAAATGAAAATAAAAATTATTAATCGAAACATTATTTTAAATGTATGTATATTTACACCAATATTACGAAATTCGAGATATTTAATTTTTTTATAAACCAGTACTAATTTTTCATATTTATTTATTGTGTTAAAAGTTCAAAAGACATCCCTCTTTGCACACTGTACTACACATAAAATGCGTAAAAATTCGAGCGCGCAGCGGCAGCGCGGCGCGCGGCCTCTCTCCTTGAATGTCAGCGCTGGACTGGCTCCCGTCGCCCGCGCACGGACCCGCTAGAGACGACTTGTGGTGAAACTACTATTTCGTAATTTGCGTAAAAACTAATTGTTCTTTTAAAAAATGCTCTTATGAAATGTAAGATAAATGAATTACCATTGTTCTTCCGCAAGAGCTATGAAAATATCTCTAGTGGATTAGAAGAAGAATCGAATTTAAAATTTAAAACAGCCTCGTCGCAATATTTTTTTTCAAATAGTAAATAATATTCTACAACCATTTCCTCTTATAAAAATGAAGATTATACATCGATGCTTAACATATATTTTTTCTGGAATTTTGTGATTGCTCGTTTATAAGCCTTTTGCCTTCAAAGATGACCATTTCACGACACTACTCGCCTTAATCCCCCCCCCCCCACTCCGGTGGACCTCCTAGACGCCGGGACTTTTAGTATGTTAACTCCCTAAACACTCTGAACAACTTACGAAAGAAATAGCTCAGGTCCCCGCTCACGCACTCTACACCTACTGTTGGCTTATTTGTTGACTGGACTATAAAGTTACCAAATCCTTTAAGGGTCAATGTATACGTTTTTACAATAAGATTCCCATTGAATTACAAAATTTGCCTCTTGACAAATTTAAAAGAATAGTTAAGCAAAAATTACATAAAAAAGGCTACTATAAAATTACCGACTACTTAGTAGACCAAAATGCATGGGATTAACCGACTGGACGCTATGTAAGGCTATTAATTATAATTATTATTGTAAACGATATTTATTAGTAAGACATGAGATTAAAAAGAGCTGCCCTTGAGTTTCTTGCTGGCTCTTCTCGGGGTACTGCATTCGGAACCTGCAACTCGTCGGTGGAGATGGGCTGCTGTTTGCATTTAGCCAATCTTCATGGACGAGTTTAGAGTGCCTTGTTATTATAAAATATTGACGTTTCTAGTGTATATTTAATACCAATAGAAAATAAACGATTTTGAATTTTTTGAATTTTGAATTTTATGCCATATGAAAGAGAAACCAATGTCTGAGCAGTGGGTTGTTTTGTTACATATTGCAGAAGCGGCATATTTTTATGAATATTATGTTAATAGACCAAGTTACTTTTTCACCCAAAAAAGGTCAAACCCTTTTTAATTATTATCTTCCTTTTTTCCAGTCTTACTTCGGGTGTGCAGTGGGAAAAGCGAAGCAGGCTGCCAAGACTGAAATAGAAAAGCTGAAGCTTGCTGACCTTACTGTTAAAGATCTGGTGAAGGAAGCTGCTAGGATGTAAGTACTTGTAAAAGAATAGGCAATTTGTCATGAAAAAAAATCATCTTAATTTTGGTCAATATGTAAGTACTTATGATCCCTAATTCATAGGATGCGATTTATAATATGTTTGCATTTCAATGTAAAATGAAAGGTGGCATTAGACGGGACACATCATCCAAACCAAAGGATTATTACATTACATTAATATTGTGCCCAAGATATAGAAAAAAAAAAAGAGAATACCTGTGAAAGGGATTAGTAGCTAACTTATAAGAACTCGCATGATATGTACCCTTTACGCGAGGTGTACCTAATTAGGTACACGAATTAGTCTATCTACGAATTCGTAGATAGACTAATTCGCGTTACATCTAAAACGCGCAAAGTTTTGCAAATGGGACTGTAAAATGATAGCCATTATAAATGCCATAACCTAGAGTCCAAATACATCCAGACTAGATTTCTGTACCATTTACTATGTAGTTGCCTCAATTTTGGGGATTCGGAAAATGAACTATTTCATATTTTCATTTTCATATTTAAATCCTATGAAATTTAATAATATTAGTTTCAGTTCAAGCTGATTTATTTGAGAATAGAAGCATTCTAAGAAATATCGCATGAGAACTGGAAATAATCGGGTTATTTATAGGAGAACCCATGATTATTCTTGTTTTAATAATAATTTTCGCATTTTCCAGCATCTACCTGGTCCACGACGAGCTGAAAGACAAACAATTCGAGCTGGAGATGTCCTGGGTGTCGAAGGCAACGAAAGGTCGTCACGAAATGGTTCCACGTAAAGTCGCTACCGAAGCTGAAAATCTCGCCAAGCAAGCATTAGCTGACATCGAAGATTCCGATGAGGGCGATATGTAAACGGTATTTGTAGATAATAAATTTTTACTATATATTTTTTTATTATTCTCTTTTCTTCCCTGAATGTTTTCTTCCTGATGTCAATTAAATGGGAGGTTTACGAATTATCATTTCTTTAAAAATATTCTTCTTATAAGTAGTTATAAAAGAATACTGTCTGAAAGAACGTCATAAGTCCCTGCCGCTGGGTTTTGACATTTTTTTTGAGCCAACCCACCTTAGGAATGCTATTGTGGGTGGATAGCTTGTGGTTTATTAGTCTAGCGGTAAGATGGTAGCTAGTTAACCACCTGAATGGTTAATTTGGGGAAGGATTATAGCGAGTTACCCATAATAGCATTCCCAAGGAGGGTTTTCGAAAAGCGGCATTGCTTTGCCATCTATTGTGAAAGTTGGTAAGCGCCAGACAAACGAAACTCTCAACGGCCTCTTACAACAACCACGAGAAGAGTCATGCTACAGCACAGACCTGAATTGTGGGTTACAGTATCCACAACCGCTACCACACGGCCATTTTTGAAAACACATCATATTTAATTAATTAACCGACTTCGTAAAATGGTGGATTTCTCGGTTCGACCCGTATGTACATATCGTGAGTTTCTCAAAAACATCCGATTTGGATGCGGTGTGGTCGATATTCTACTAAATGTTTGTTCGGGGAATATTTAAAAGTATAAAACATTGTTATAAAGCAATGAAACTAGCTGGCTTATTGTCTATTTACAATCTTGATCGTAATCGTCTTCATTTTCATGTATGTTGCTTCTTCCATACATCTGTCATTCATTACCGCCAGTCTAAATAGAGCAAGCACTGACCGTGTAACAAATGTCAAATAAAGACGATTGTGATTAAAATTATTATTTATAGACAATAAGACCCCAGAACTAGAGACTAACAACATGAGAGTAAATCAGTGAAAGGAAATGCAAACATCTGATCTTTTATTTTTTCTTTTAAAAGTTACATAAAATGGTTATGCAGAATCGAATAATATATCGAATAATATGAGAAAGAAAATGACAGGACTAAACTAAAATAAGTTTAGTCGCTGTAATGCAGAATCGAACCCAACGTCGATTCTTTCTACAGTAGGTAGGTACAATATAAATCTTGTAGATGTAATTCGTATACGAATATAATATTAGCGGTTTGAATTTATGATTTCATAAAAAAATACAGTGGTCAATGATAGAGTGCAACTGTAGCATTTAGCGAAATCGACTTATAATTACATAATGGCGTACCTAGATCAAATGAAAATTACCAATGATGACTGAATGCCTTTAAGGTATAAAACGATTATGTGCAATTTAGCTTAGATTTTCGAACACTAGTAATTTTTTTTTACTTTTCTTGTATTGTAGTTATCGTTTTGATGTTGGGCATCAATAATAAACATCAATAGGGAAACATTACGCAAAGGTTTGGCGCTATAAGAGCAAACTGCCATAATGTAAACGTATCAAAGTTTTATAATTATTAACGTATGTACCTGTACTGTAACTATATACTATATCTAAAAGTGGATGGTCTGAAGAAAAAAAAACTCGAAAGAAACTGTTACCTACCTGAATTGTTAAAAAACACTCTTTACTGTTTACGCTAGTGCTGCTCTCTGGCGCAAGAACATTAAAATATTACTTCGTACTTAGGTATTTGGATAAATAAGATATACCTACCTATTTCTTTGTATAGTTTAGGTAAGTCATAATACCAAGATACATTTTTAATCAGACTAAATTAAAATTATACTCATTTACTGAAATTTCAGTATATTTTTGCACAATTCTTAAGAATTAAGTACAGTCAGCATGTCAATAGAGTAAACAATTTAATTTTCCTTTGAAACTGAAATTCTTAAGTAAGATACCTCAATGGCTATAAATAATTATCAATCTAATAAAAAAATACATTACATTAATTACTACATTAATTAATAATTACATTACTTTAATTGCGATATTAACGTTGACTTTTCTTAATTGTGAAGAAAGATTGAACTACTGCGAATGCATATACAAAATTAATAATATATATAATAATAATATAATCTCACGCCTTTTTTATCCCCGAGGGGGTAGGCAGAGGTATTCCATTACTGGATATACCCACATTTCACGAGATATATTGGACCCCTAAACGTGATAGGTGGTGAGCCCATCAACAAAATTAACACTGACACTTTACACACACAATATCCTACTAATATTATAAACGCGAAAGTTTGTATGGATGGATGTTTGTTCCTCTTTCACGCAAAACCTACTAAACAGATTTTGATGAAACTTCACAGTTATGTAGCGTATACATCAGAATAACACATGGGCTATATTTTGTCCTACGCGGATGAAACAGGGGGCGCTGCTGGTTGAAAATAGGTAGCTGAGATATTTGGAACACTCTGGATACTTACAACAATTTGAGTATTATGATTGCGAACAATCATTGTTTTTTTTGTTCTCAGCTCAGATTAATTTGATGCTGACTGTACTATAGGCACAGGAGCGAATAACATGGAATATGCTGAATTGAATACTTATTCCGACTTCTACACTCAAATAAACATGTCTACTGTACTAGCACTACATCCAGACTTAATGAAGACATTTATTTGTCAGTTGAAAATGTTCAAATTTATTGGCTTACATTTCTTTGACGATTCGAACGCAAACTTCTTAAAGAAATACGGTAAATTTATTGTCTTCAATGTAGTATTCTTGATATTGTCTGTTTTGACCGGCCTCTTCGTTATTATGGGTAGTATAGTAGGAGCCACGTTTGTGGATATTGCCAATGCTTTACCTTGTGCTATATTGTTTAATCAAGGTAAGATTTTAATCATTATTTCTACATAATTATTACCTTGGTATCAGTATTTTTTTGCGATATTATTTTATTTCATTCTGTTTCTATATTTATTTTTATTACCGAGGTATGGCATGGTAGGTTTGTTAAATTTCTCATTTGATTTGAATCTTATCAAGAGTTCAATTTACGGATATAACTATTGTCTATTGTGTTTATTTTCAAAACTGTCGCATGTTCCAGATTTGATTATGCTTCAAATTATAGTTTTCAAAAGAAATGAAATAAGAAAAATACTCTTGGACATTGCTGAAGTTTGGCCGATTGATATTCAATCCAATAAAGAGAAAGCAGAACTGATGAAGCGCTGGATATATCGACAACAAAAATTCGAATGTTGTAAAGAAATCACTATTTCATTATTACTAGGTTGCTCAAACAATTGTCCGTCTCCACCTTCTATTGTATTTACCTACCGATGGGAAAAAGAAAAGAAAGAAATAAAGAAATAATCTCACGCCTTTTATCCCTGCGGGTTTCCTCACGATATTTTCCTTCACCGTCGAGCTAGTGATAAATACGGGAAAAAGCCATGAGATTATGTATAGAAATAGAAAAGGGACCTCATATTATGCATTTTTTTAACTTTTTTTATTATATACAGCCCTATAACAGACTGATAGACAAACAGCAGAGCCTTAGTAATAGGTACCAATTAGCACTCCTTGGGTACGTAACCTCCCGCAAAATTTTTTGTGCCCAAAAAGTCGCTCCTGCTCCATGAGTCCTATCTCATTCCATAGAATCAGATGACCTAAAAGACAAAGTTAGAGCTAGATCGTTATATGGCCTTAAGAGTAACTAGCTCAAAAAGGTCATAAGTAGTAGAAATCCAATTGGTTTTCGACGTCCAAAGGTAAAAAAATCGAGTAAGGATAAAAAAATACTTACAATTATTCTCCCATGGTTTCTTACAATCTATACTTTATATAGTCATGATAATATTATTTTATAATTTCAACAAAATACAGTGTACCCAATGGGTACCTACTAGTCATGTACATGGGTCATTAAAGTTTATATTAAGTATTTCCTAATCGTATTACCGCAATTATTGCAATCATATGGTGCACAGGTAAAACATCTTAATAAGTATATTATATAGGTACGCAATTGGAAGTCAGTATAATTATTTGTTGAAAAATTACTTGGGAAGTGCTTGGAATTTTTGGTGAGAAATTTACTTACTTCTAATGCTTTCTTATCGACATTGCAAAACCTACTCACACATATTTGACAAACATAATCAAGTGATCCAAATAACTATTTATTTGTACTGTGTTTCGATTTCAGCATACTTACTTGTAGCTGTATTAGGTGCAATGGCATTTCTTCTAAGTTCATTATTCGTGACTTTATACTACATTTTGATCAAGGCCGACGAAGACACACTCTACCGCTACCCTTTTAATATGTACCATCCTTTCGAAGTAAACTCTTTTCTTCGTTATTTGGTGGTTTACTTATTTCAGATTCTGACCAGTAAGTAACACAAGTCGTATAAGTAGTGTCACATCACTAGAGACTTTATCACGTCAAGTATTAAAAACAAGACAATAGGGTTATGTACTCATAAGTAAAAAGTCCTTACCAGGCCGTCAGCCACTGAAGTTTGAATGGTCAAAAAGCCAACAAAAAGTGATCTATTGAACTAAGTATTTGATATTCCGAGAAATTTTAGTTCCCTAAAATTACAGGTTGGTTTCTACATTTTTGCACCCATGTTTCGTTCATACTGCTGCTTGCAGCTATTATCTACGATATTAGTTTTCTTCTGCGCCTGCTACAGTTTGATTTGGAGCATATTATTCTAATACCATCCAGAGAAACGAGATATGACCAAGAAGTAATTTTAATAACCACTAAAACTATAATTAAAAGGCATCAGACTATATTACGGTATGTAGACAACATTGTATTGTTATTTTCCGATTTTCTGTAAAATAAAAACATTGTCATTGTACATACATACATACAGCTCACGCCTTCTTCCCACAGCAGTAGACAGAGACGACGGATCGCCACTTTGCCCGATCTTCGCACACTTCCCTCGCTTCCTTCACATCCATTAGCCTTTTCATGCACGCTCTTTTATTCTTCGTACTTTGGATCCCACCTTTTTGAAGGACGTGACTAATTTGATCTGTGATCGTCCTTCTGGGGCGCCCTCTTGCCTTGCATCCTTCAACATTCGACCCATAAATGTTTTTCGTTACTCTTCTTTCATCCATACGTTCTAAATGACCACACCAGCTTAACATACCCCTTTCAATCCTTGTCACTACATCTTCTTTCAAACCACACTTCGCTCGAATATCCGCATTCCTCACTTTTTAATTCATACTTAGCTAAGCAAATGTAACCTGTGAAACTTACCTACTTATTTGGTTTTTTACTTATTACTTCAATTAACAAGGCTACAATGATGTTAAATATAAAAACATCTTAGGAATTATTATTGATGATTTTTTGTTGTTTTGTAACATTTGTCTTCCACTTACAGGTTAATCGAAAATGTTAACGATGTGTTTGGCTTGCTTCTTCTTATTCCTCTCTGCCTAACTTCCGTCATTATTTGTTTCTTTGGATTTATGGCCGTGGTTAGTTTTATATATTTTTATTGTATAATGTTACTAAACGCTTGTCTCCCACCAGGCAACGAGGGTATTTGATTGCCTAGTCAAATGAGGTACTTTTTATGATCTGTCAAAACGAAAATTTACTATGGAAAATGTACTTAATACTGATTTGTGACGTCACCATTTCTGTTAGTACTGAATTGCATAACTTTTTAATTTGTTATAATTGCAAAATTAAAATCGAAATATGTTTTAGATATGTTTTGTGATAATATTTTTATTAATAATTTCTCACAATTTAATTTTGATACAGTCAAATACCCATGTGGGAGCGGGATTGGATATCGTGTGAATGCTCGCAGTCATGGGTCTTAAGGGAAGACTAACCCTACGAAGTGGTTACGTTAGAAAAGTAGATAAAAGTTAGCCATGTTGCCAAACTAATTCATTGCCTCGCAAACTACGAACGTTTTTCATTGACTAAAATATTGTTTAGGTACTAGATGTTCCTTGTGATTTCACCCTCGTAAGTGTAAAATTATAGCCCATTTGACTCCCAAAAAACTAATTACAATGGTAAAAGAATTTTTAAAATCGGTCCTGTAGCTTCGGAGCCTATTAATTACAAACAAACATAGAAAAAACCAAATCTTTCCTCTTAATAATATTAGTGTAGATTATTTAAAATATAAATATTGATGTTTTATTTCACTTTTAGGCGATTGACGTCACTTGGATCGTAGGAGCGTTGGGGGTAATGTTAGAAATCTTCAATTTAACGTGGCCAGGACAACTCCTTGAAGATACTGTAAATCAGAGCTACTTACATTAAGATTATTCTAAGTACTTAATCAAATTGGGTGGTCACTAATTTTTGTTCAATTTCTCAGAGTTTGGGAGTAGCTGAAGCTGCTTATCGAAGCCTTTGGTATGAGAGCGGTATTACTTTTCGAAAAAATATTTTTATAATTATGATGAGGTAATAAATAATTGCGAAAGACATTGGTAATAGCCGACATTCAAATACCGATTTAGGTAGGCACATTAAATTATCTACCATGAATACTGATATTTCAGGTCACAGAAGAAAGCAAACTTGTCTGCAATAGGATTTGCTGATATGAATCTTACCACCTTTTCAAAGGTGAGTCGTCATTGATTTGCATCAATAAATCATTTATTAATCATAATTATGTAAGTAGAATACTTATTGGTGTCGATTTAATAATAATAATATAATATAATCTCACGCCTTTCATCCCCGAGGGGGTAGGCAGAGGTATTCCATTACTGGATATACCCACATTTCACGAGATACATTGGACCCCTAAACGTGATAGGTGGTGAGCCCATCGCCGGACCGGGTCTATTTACACATGTCTCAGAATTAATTCTGAGACCTGCGGGTTTCCTCACGATGTTTTCCTTCACCGTCGAGCTAGTGATAAATATGTACGTAAGTTTTTGAAAAACTCATTGGTAAATGCCAGGATTCGAACCCGAGCCTCACTGATTTTCGGCCGGCTCTTTAACCGTCAGGGCTATCACTGCTCTTCTTTAACCGTCAGGTGTCGATTTAATTTTTTTTTATCATTATCGATAGCGCACGGCTGAGCCATCCTATGAGGAAATAGAAATTATTAAAAAGTATATAATATATTTTATGATAATTTCAATAAAAATATGAAATGTATAATATAGATACTTACCATTATTTCCAGGTGTTAAGTTGGTCTTGGTCCTATCTTTCTCTGATAAATCAAATGTATAATAAAAAGGTCAAGGAATAACAATTACCTATTAGCACTACACGAATGAGAACAAGTAGGTAGTCCTTAGAAAAAAAAGTTAGTATTTTATTTGTTGGCTTGGAAAGGTTCAATGTATCAATAAGTGGTTCTATTATCGTAAAGGTCGTGCATCTCTATCTGTGTACTGAATACTTAACTATGACGTCATCATTTTTAGTACATACCTAGCTACTGATTAAATGGATTCACTTTTCTCATTGTTTTATTGTTTTGATATTTCTTAAAGTGGTTAAAATTAATGTTATCTTATTTTTTTATTTTTATTTAGTACAGTACACTACGTCTTCTCGGCTAGCATGTTGTGGTGAGACATGCACATAGCTAAGAGGTAACAGTATGATAGATGGAGCCACCTTTACGTAAGAGTGTTCACTAAATACTACTCTTAATATCGGGCAGATGGCGCTACCGGCTATAAGCTTTTATTCTCTTTCATGTTAGGCGCCCATCGTATTAAAGCTTCATCGCATTGTTATATAGATAGGCCTTTCTAAATATACCTAACATAAAGTACAGTCAAGAGCACGTGAAGCTTGACACATTGGAATTTGTAACGTTCTTATTACAATCGCCTTAGAGGTCAGACTCGCACTACAAGTGTAAAGGTTCATATTGTGTTCTTGACTATACCATTGTTGATGATGAAGCAATTAGGTATCCGCAAATTGTTAGAATCAGCACATCACCAACATCGCAACCAAGTTCCACTAGGAGTAATTACTTAATATCAGTGCAACTAACATTTCACAAAAATTAAGTTATTTGATGACCTCCCTAGGAAAGTCTTCATTTTCTCGAAATTTTTTGTAAATTTATCCGTTTGCATTCACAACGCCCCGTTGTTATTTTTTTATAGTACTAATTAGTTAGGTATAATGGGCAGATGGGTCACCTGTTGCTCTGCACAAATACATTCTCAGGAATGTCTAAAAATGTCTCAAGTTGAATATGTAGGTAAGAGGTACCTACATGCCTACACTAAAATTTACTTGTGTGTTCAAATTTCCAAACTGAATTTCACATTATGTTCTATACCTTACGGGTACCTACCTACCTTCCTACCTACCTATGTCATATTAATTTACGACGTACCTACCTAACACTAATTTGGAGCATAGGGTTCATAGATAACAAAAAGAGTCGTATAATTCTTCATTATTGTATTGTCAATTTATGTAATATCTCACAATATTTGCAGACCTAATATACAAATTTATGACCAATTTATAATGATGACTCACATATTTATAAAATGTACAATATAATCTCATTCGTTTTGCACTAAGTTAAACTATTTACAAAATATTAGATCTGATAAAATTGTATACAATATCTTTATTTTAGATTACAGAGATATAAATACATAAAAAATAAATCAAACTAGCTGTATTTACAATATTATCAGGTTAACTATAATTTTAAGACTTTTTGCTTGTTTATTCTTGCTGCGTGGTTACTCTTGGATATAACTGTAAAAATAAGATAAAATTAACATAAATCAAAGTAATATGGATATTTTTTAAAGACCTATTTTCCAAATTGTAGCTAGGCTAGTAGGTAGCTACTTCTAACTAAGTATCAGAAGCATAGAAGTAGTCTTTCAACCGGTAATTGTCAGAAATGAATACCAACATAAAACATTTCCAATAATATCATTTTATCGATATTCAAAATGTTACTGCAACTTACGACAAAAATAATAAGCTAGAAAAAGATTTAAGGTCGGATTTTATTGAACTTCAAAAACCTACATAGGTACTTACAATACAATACAATAACTCTTTATTGTACACCAAAAACAACACAATATGGATACCAACATTAACTAAAGTACAATGGGCGGTCTTATCGCTTTTAGCGATCTCTTCCAGACAACCTTAGGATGGATGAAACTGAGAGATTAGTACTTACATTTAATTTAAATCCAACAGTTTTTTTAAATCTCAAGTTCATATTAGGCAATTGCACTACACACATACCTACAACATACATAATTCAGGGACTCCTGCCTAGGTACAACAAATAGATTTACAACTTAACAACAACTTAAAACAATAACAATTACAAATAAGAATAGGGCTCATTGGATTGGAATGCACCAGTACTCATCGAGTCATTTCTTTGTTAATATCTTGAACTTACCCCAAGCAAGTTCCTAGCCACATAGCCCTCTTGGCCCTCGTCGTCCCTACACCACCACCACTCCCTCTCATTGTCGTCGCCTTTCCTCAGCACTTGGAGACGCGCACCAGTATCGAAGGATAGCTCGTCGCTCCGAGCAGCGGTGTAAGAGAACACGGAGTGGACAATACCGTTATTCATTATGCCTAGTTTCTCTTGCACGCCTGGAATCATAAACAATCAGTATTAGCTTAAAAACAATTTGTCACATGCTTGTAAACCCTTGCAGTGAAGGAACTAAAAAAGAACAACGGATTTTTGCCTTAGATAAGCAATAGTTCTGTCAGGGGGTCATTTTAAAATGATAGGTAGGTATACCTACCTAATGATCCATCGATCGATATGTAGGTACCTACATAGATACTTTGTTTGTGAACTTACTATAAAGATATTCAGAACAGCCATCAAAACCTTCCTCGTCTTCTTCGCACTTCTCGGCTGCCGTCTCGTGGTCAGACAGCGTAGTTGCGAATATACATGCACCTGAAGATAGCAAAAAATTAACCGTGAGTAGATATGACACTTGTTTCACTTCATTCGTTCACTTAATTGTAATACCTACCTACAAAGTATTAAGATCTACCTGGTAGATACCTGTCTATTCTTGGTCGCGCTATAGGTAATGACGAGCGCGCAACAAGTCGAACGCTTATCTCAAGTCAATTTGTCATTCTTTTCGACTGATATTCCTACCTACCTTTTACAAAAGTACTACGATAGACTCTCTGTATGGCGCTACCTACTGACTACCGCCTTTTATGACCTCCTTTGCTTATGGCGCTCAAAGCGAGCTTCAACCCACTCTGATATCGGTAAATAAATTAATAATTAGAAAAGCGTGATATTCCTTTACCTCAATTGAGAATGTGTAATAATCTTATGTAAATAGAGCAACTATTGTATAAGTATCTTACCATTATCAACGAGGAAGCGCACCATCGGCAAATTGTTGCAAGAAGCAGCGCAGTGTAGAGGAGTCCAACCATCAGAGTCCTGCGCGTTGACATCGCAACCAAGTTCGACTAGGAACCTGAAATTGAATTTTATTGCGTTTTGAATTTTAATGCCTATAATATATACGTAGGTACAACTTTTGTTAAACGGGTCTATCTACTTACTTGACAATTTCAAAATGTCCGGCACATATAGCGTTGTGGAGTGCTGTGATCCCTTCGTCATTTGCAGCGCTTGCATTCTGCACCTAAAATAATTAAATGGTACCTTTTATATCTCTCATAAGTATTAAGGAGGATTCATCTAAAAATTAATTTAGTTATAATTGTATTCTCTCACTATCCCCGAGCGGGTTATGGTCCTATTTTATATTTGGAAATTACTAGTTACTAGGTATTCAACAGTTATTTTTTTCTTGAATACAGAAAATGTATTTTTTTCGTAGGTAATAAGAATTAAATTAAACACTTAGAACAGTCAATAGTCTAATAACAAGGCACACTAAACTCGTCCATGACGATTGCCAAAATGTAAACAGCAGCCCATCTCCACCGAACAGTTGCTGGTTTCAAATGCAGTAGGTAGGTACCCCGAGAAGAACCAGCAAGAAACTCAAGGGCAGCTCTTTTTAATCTCATGTCTTAGGTAGTACTAGTAAATAAGGTTTACAATAATAATTATAATTAATAGCCTTACATAGCGTCGAGTCGGTCACCAGTCTTGAACCCTGTCACATGTTCGGTGGGGCAGCCATCTGGTGACTGGGGTGCTATACTATGTATGCTAGTTCTTGCCTTTTTAAAAGAGTGTTTTACTCAGAATAGTTTTCCGAACGCACATACTGTTGGAACGTTTGCATGAACCATATGGAATTAAGTCTGGGTAGTACCTATACTAGTTATTAATATTATGTGACTCACCTGTGTTGCTGTTTTTTTCACAAGTTCCAACTCTCCCTCCAAACTAGCATCCAACAGAAGTGCGAGGGGATCGAAACTAACTCGCCTCGTCAAAGGCGCTTTACCTCCTTGTTTCAAATTGCCTTTCTTTGATCGCCTCAGGACATTCTCAGACCCCTGAGAATCCTGACCGTTCAAATCTACCGCATTTATCTGCTCGGTTATGTCTGTTACATTATCCTTACTCTCCTCCTGTCTCTCACTACCTAAAGATATGTTATTGTTTAGTGCCTTATCTACTTCGTCTTTTTGCTTCGTTTTCTCTTTTAGACCGTTCTGCATTTCACTAGGCGCTTCAATTAAATGGTCCATTTCTGGGAATAAAAACGCTGGCGGCATCTCAATTCTTCGATTAATGCTAACGCTTATTCCATTTTTACAGTTGTTAAGGTTTCTTAATTTAGGCTGTTCACTAAGAGGTGGTTTTCTTATCGTCAGTGGTCGGGCTTTGATTATCATTTCATTGTTGTTGCTCCCGTTACTTGATTCCTTTTGATTCTGCATTTCTTCATTCGAAGATTCTGGTACAGGTATGGTGGGTATTGTTTCGGATTGGTTGAAGCCCCCATCATTGTTTACCGACTGTCGTGGAGGCGTCTGAAACCACATATATTTTTGTTCATTTTACTTTAGAATAGAAAAGAAAGAAATAATCTCACGCATTTTATCCCCGAGGGGGTAGGCAGTGGTATTCCATTACTGGATATACCTACCCACATTTCACGAGATATATTGGACCCCTAAACGTGATAGGTGGTGAGCCCATCGCCGGACCGGGTCTGAGTGAATTAATTCTGAGACCTGCGGGTTGCCTTACGATGTTTTCCTTCATCGTCGAGTTTAGATTAGAAGAATAATGGAAAGAAGGAAGGAAATGTGAGAAGGTATATATTTTTACTTACATTACTTATAAGTAATAAATATTACCACATACCTTGATGGCGGGCTTAGGAGGTAGTGCTGGTTTAGGTGACTTATCAGTGCCACTAACATCAGGTGTTGATAATGGCGTGCTGGCGCTTTGAGGCGGTGACAACAGGATACTCTGCGAAGTGTTCTGTCCACCGAAGTTACTTCCCGAACTAGATAGTCCTGATGCCGTGTTTCTAATGATCTGGGATTGGGAAGTCACATTACTAGCTACATGATTAGGTACGGATTGGGTTTGAACAGTTTGTGGTTGAACCGGCTGAATTTTGGTGGATGATGTCTGGTAAATGGGTGATGGTTTTCCACTCGAAACCTGAACCGATGTGGGGGCCACGCTCGACACGGGCTTCTGGAATGAATGAATGATGATAATGTACAGATGAGATGACAATGAAGTGTAGTGTGTATATGGACTAAGCAATTTTTTTTCTGTTATGTTTATAAAAGTGAAATGATTTATACAATGACGTGCAGTTGATGTTAATTCATTATATTAATGTTTACTTACTCCAAATCCAATAGAACTGCTTATACTCGTGGTATTGGAAGTTAAACTCTGTGAACTGCCCTTAATCGCGTTACTGTGTTGACTTTTGCTTGCAATATTTTTCGAGCTCTCATTACTTTGACCGTTACTTTGGTTTAACCTAGAATTCTGTAGATATGCATGGTTCTCCTTGCCCTCTTGATTACATCTGCTGGAGGAGTCAGATTTTTGTAATTGATATGTATGTTCGTTCTGATATGTAGTTTCAGTTTGACTTAGAGGGGTCGCCAGACTTTTGTTAACAACTGATAATGGTGTAGAATGAACTGTCATATGGTTCACATTCACTGCATTCTGATTTTTACCATCTTGATTTTCATTGTTCTTTGCTATCACTTCGGGCTTTAGTTTACCGTTAGAGCTCTGTGGGAATTTTGTGTTATATGGCAATGTTTGATATTTCGGGTCAGATTTGCTGGCTGCAAATTCTGGCAAGAACTCTTGTTCATTTATTTTCAGCTCTTTACCAGTTTGGTTACTGTTCGAACTGCTTGTACTATTTGGACTGTATTGAGGCTGTTTCGAATATTCCGGGTACTTGTTCAAATGATCAAATACAGTTTTCTGTTCGTAAACGTTGCTAATACCCTGTTGTACGTGACTAAATGAATTGATATCGTGCTTATTATATTGTCCTGCATACTGGTTATCTTGGACTCCTGGGGGAAGGTGGGGGTAGCCACCGTTGTACAGAGGGTTCATAATTTGTTTTTGTTGCAAATAGTGCGCCTCTTGGGTTAAATGACTCTGTATATTGTCGCTTTGTGTGAGCTGCTTTAATGGCACATTGTTTTGTATGACGTTCGGTTTCATAGCCTGCAAAAATAAAAAATCTGCAATATGTGTATTAGGTTTTACCTAACCTATTTTGTTAGTAGATCAGCTAGTAAAATAGTAACATTGGAAAATAGGAGCTACTGGGTTGTTGACAATAATTTTGATTAATGGCACCCCTTTTTTATAAAGACATTTGTTCATTTCGATCACAGACACTAAACAATCGTCTTAGAAGTTAGCTGGTGCCTAAATAGGTATCAGCTTATCAAATGTTTCACATTATACAACTGCTATTTATGATGATGAGCAGTGGTGGAGCCGTTTAGTGTTGATAAACCCGGAAGGTGAAGTTTCTTCGTACCAAGAATTGATTGGCATTATGGCTAAGGCTCTGCGCATGTGGCACGTGGTTGTAGGGTTCGACGGCAGCGACATTGCCTCGCGGCTGCTGGTTCTTTGGTTGACTCGCACCACCCGCCGGATAACTGGGTAGCTGCTGCATTGGCGGGGGGTTGCTAGTTCTGAAAATCCAGGAAAATATTTTATAGTTTTATTTATAGTAATATTGGTTGTTGTGGTCGTGTTTACCTACTCTATTTATCTTGCCGATGTTCGTTTCACCTGAGGCTGTGCTTTTGTCTCGAATGCATCGTTTCAATCGTAGACGGTTGAAACGATGAATATCTAATAAAAAAAATCAGGTAAGTGCCTAATTGTAGATTTTCTATACTTATCTTTTTTTTTAATCTATATTCTTATTCATTATTAGATATTTTTATTTATTGCACACCTAAAAACAATACAAAATAAAGTACGCGCAAGGGGTGGTGTAATCGCATTTAGCGATTTCCTACAGACAAACTTAAAGCGGATAGAACTGCGAGATTGGAACTAGAATAAACGGTAAACTTTAAAAGTGAGTAGACTAAATAATAGATAGGTAGTTACCCTATTAAAAATTAATTTAAACCTTGAAGCATATTATTATGACTTGTTTCCTCACCTCTGCTGCTGAGGTTGTCTATGCGCGGCGGCGAGCTGGCGGTTCAATGCTCGTTTCCTAAGAAGTCTCGCTTGCAGCTCGGATACTCTGCGATCGATGCTCCTCATCTCCTCCTGCCGAGCGCCTAGCGCTGCCCGCTGCGCCGACAGCCTGCCGTTCTGTTGCTCGTTCAGTTTGTTGCGATACTGTAATCAAGCAAGAATAGGAGTTGAGTTTCGATAGACAATGGGTTCGATTCTGCTTTACAGCCACTATATTTATTTTAGTTTAGGCCTGTCATTTTTTTTCTCCTAGAAAAGAAAAGAGACGAGAGATATTTAGTCCTGTCAAATTAAAATTAGTCCTGTGAACTAAAGCATGTTTAGAAATTTTAGCGACGATGTTACAAGGTCATGGATAAAAGTGACAGATAATCACGTTCATGAGGTTCAAATTAGTTGGTTTTTACGTTTGATATTAACTCTTCAATCAATGGTTTGTTTCTATTCTTTTTCTTCCTTATTCTATGGATATTTATATTATATTATAGGCTAACTTAAAATTAGGAATTTTAGCTGGTCAGCCAGAATCGAGTCCAATGGTTTATTTGAAATGTTAAAGGATCTTAACCTACCTAAACTTGGTAGATAGTTTATGCTCCAAAAACACCATAAAAACAGTTTTCGACGTGTGTGGCATTGGATCAACGGATTGGAATAAATAATAATACCTAATAATAAATTGTGGGACACAATTTACACACGTCCCTAATTAGGCAGGGCCTTTAGGTACTATGGGTACTAAACAATTGATAAACATACTTAAATAATTATTAAACGACCAGAGACGAAGCCAAAAGACATGTACACACAAATAAGGTTGGCCCCGAGTGGGGATCGAACCCGCGGCCGCCGACTCAGAAGGCAGGGTCACTACCAACTGAGCCAACAGGCCCGTCGAAATATACCTACCTACATGCTACCTACGCACCTACTGACGTCAAGATAGAGTACCTACCTATAGGTGTAGGTACATTTAATATATTTCGATGAACTTCATCGACTGAAAAAATAACTATTCTTACCTCTGTAAGTACCAACCGAAATTAGAATAATCATAAAGACTTGGACAACACAAACTTTTTAAATTTAATACCTATATTTATATAAATAAATCCTTATTTTTTTTATGACCAAGGGGTCAGGCCATAACTTGAGAAATACTCGATCGATTTGGAAGATTTATTTTCGTTGTGTTCGTAATTGTCCGAACAAGGTTTTTATGTAGGTAAAGCATTATGCGTAGCTACTTAATTCAAATAAAAAAAGCCATTAGGGCTAAGTATTAGAAAGTTGTGACAATACTTTAATAATCACAAGGAATTCAGTTTTAATTTAAAATTGCAAAATTACAATTCAGCTGGCTAAATTCACAAGGGAACCTGAGCCAATTAACTTGCATGGTAAATACCTACATTGCACTACACCACGATTGGTTCCTGAACTAGCTAGCAACCATTATTATCAATAATTACATATTTCATTTATTTTAATTATTATCAATGCTCTATCTTCTAAACTCAGCAGACAAGGAAAACTTAAAAGCCATCGCTCTGGAAAATTAGACTGCTTTTATCTTGAAAATATCTCTCCATTAACTTCATTTCCGTTAAAAGTTTTGTCACCTATCAAACCGCTGAAACTTGGTTCATTCTTTTATTTTTGGGTGCTGAAAGTTGGACAATCAATCTGAATTAGATAGATCTAGAAGAAATAATGGCTTTTGGGAACTCAGTCTTTTCAGCTATTAATACCAATAAAATTCAAGTTTCTGCCTATGCTTTCATAATAAATGGCAAAAAGTAAACGAAAAAATGCTATTTATACGATACATAGGTCAAATCATAAATTACCGTTTTTAGAACATTTGTCTATATAAAAGATCGTTTAGGCTATAACGGTTTAATGAATAACAATAAAAAATTTAGGGACTTAACCACGAATTTCAATCGAAATTTTCGTGTATGTTCCATTTCGAAATCTTGCAGGGTTGAGAATTTTATTTTGATAAACCGCAGCGAGGGCGGGTCGCTATCTTCTAATAGGGGAGACTTGACATTTATGTTTTTAATCTACGTTACAAGAATATAAGATTGCCCATGGAGCCATTTCGTAAATCGCATACGGACCTTATTACCTACCTTCAGCCGTAGCGGAGATTTGGGTTGGGTTTCACTGTTGGCGGATAATAAGTTTAAGTATTTATTCTTATTATGGTACATAAAATGAAATTTATGAAAAAATATTGTCGTCGAACTTTTACTTCGCAAGCTGTATGTTTTTATGTAGGTAGTAATCTATAAGTACGAGTATGTGCACTACTATAACACACCTTGCTCTGTAGGTACCTAATTAAACCAAAAAATAATAAACTGATTTTTTTAACAGTTTCTAAGGTATTTCCAATCTTCAATGCTTTAATTGTAGGTACTTTTACATTTGAGTACGAAGCGTACTTCCCTACTTAGGTCCTTAACTCGTACTTACTTAAACATATTATTTATTTTATTGGTCTTAAGTACGTATTATTGTCGCCAACACTCAAACCCCACATTAATAATGCCGGATCAGAGTAATGCAATTAGTGCTCTCAGAAACCTGAGAGAACACCTGGGTCCGAATCGTTTTACTTCTGTTTCCACTCTACCTGCTTACAGATTTTGTAATATTTTGAAATAACTTTCCCGAAAGTTGCTTTACTTAAGTGAGGACCTAGGTTTATTTCTTTTCCTATCTCCACTTTTGTAATGCGATGAGTCTTTTATATATCAATAGTAACAAGATGTATCGCTGCCACGGTTTGGCTCTGTCAAATTCAGAAAACTCATACATACATACATATACTCACGCCTTTTATCCGAAGGGGTAGGCAGACACAATAGCCCGCCACCTGCTACGATCCTAACATACCCCTCGCGCCTCGTCCACATCCATCAATCGGTTCATACATGCTCTTCGGTTTCGGATACTCTTTATCTGGCTTTTCTTTAATACATCGCCGATCTAATCCATGTAAGTACTAGGTCGCTCTCTGCCGACTCGGCCACTTAACAATCTCCTTATATATTTGTCTCGTTAGACGCCTTTCATCCATCCGTTCGATTTGTCCAAAATTATCTGAGCATTCCTTTCAGAATCTTAGTCGCTCCTGTTTCAAGCCACAACGCTCTCGGATTACACTATTCCTCATTCTAACAATAAATTTTACTCCACTCGTGCTTCTTTAGCCATACCCAACTCTCGCTACCATACATTAAGGTAGAACCAATACCCTACCATGAACATCCAGGCGTGTGAGAAAACTCATAGCAAGGTAAAAAGATAATTTTGCCCCTACCTGACGTCAATCAAAGCAATATTATAAATTGGCTTGCCAAGTGTCTGTAAAATTTTGTTGCAGCAAAAGGTAAGTAATACCACAGATATTAGAATACTATAGTGTAATACATCGAAACACGGGTCTCCGCAGACTGCCACTGGGATATTATGGGACTTTTTGGACAGTATCCCGGTAAAAGTTTTGGGCCGTCCTTGGGCAGGCTTGGCACGCTGTAACTCATTTTTTCCCTAAAATTAAATCCCGACTAAAGGGGAAGCAATTTTTATTACCGGAAGAGGCTTCATAAGAGGTACTCGACGAAAAGTAGAAAAAGGGTTTTGAATATTGTTTCTGACTCCTGAAACTACGCGTAAAATGCGCCGGTAATGAGTAAATAAAAATAAATAATCTCACGCCTTTCATCCCCGAGGGGGTAGGCAGAGGTATTCCATTACTGGATATACCCACATTTCACGAGATACCTTGGACCCCTAAACGGCTAAGCCACACATTTTGGCTAAAGTGTAGAGATTATGAATTAAAAGCTTATACATAGAGTTAGGGCGCTTATAGAGTTAGAAGCTTGGCTCTACATGAGATCTGATAACTTTTGACAGAGCGAGCCATATGGTCTCGTCTTGGCAACATTTTAGGTATAGGTACATGAAAATGTTTTTGGTGGGATCTACATAGGTATACTTTATTACAGAACAAAGAATTGGAATTTGGAAGAATATAATATGATAATAATAATATAATCTCACGCCTTTCATCCCCGATGGGGTATAGGCAAAGGTATTCCATCACTGGATATACCCACATTTCACGAGATACATTGGACCCCTAAACGTGATAGGTGGTGAGCCCATCGCCGGACCGAATTAATTAATATTAATTCTGAGACCTGCGGGTTTCCTCACGATGTTTTCCTTCACCGTCGAACTAGTGATAAAAATGTACGTAAGTTTTTGAAAAACTCATTGGTACATGCCAGGATTTGAACCCGAGCCTCACTGATTTTCGGCCGACTCTTGGTTAAAGAAGTGAGCAGACATTCATAGGTAAAATTATTAATTCTTTTAAAACAAAGTAACAAAAATGATTATTCCACGACTTGTCTAACCACCAGGCCCATTGTTAAGCTAAATCCATTCCATGTGAATGATTTTTTCCGTTTCACTGGTTTTTCTGTTCAACATTAGGAGTCGTGTTTTCTTTTATTCCATGTGTGCTGAACGAAGGAAAAATTTTTAGTTATGCGAATAAATTAAATTGTACTTTACAAAAATAATACAGGAAATTATTATTATACGCAAAGATTTGTTTTGGCGGAATGTGCAAATTAAAAAAGTTTTCTTGGCGCTCACGTTGCCCGACGTAAGCTAATTATTATTAATTTTTGTTGTTTTTCCCTGTTCATCTGACTGAGTTTTTTAATAAATGCGTTACATTATTAAAACGGCAATTCCATTTTGAATGCTTAATAAAGTTATATGACGAAGCCTGTTATAAAACATTGGGTTCATTTTATTATACTCATCTTATCCTTGCGAAGTTGCTGCAGTAATCCGTGTTATCCTGACGACTTCCTAATGAAAAATCTATGAATTCCTATAAATTGTACGCCGAGGATTTTTGCCCTTATAAGTTCATAGGATCACATTGTCCCCGAAGAAGTTTAATCTCAGAGGTATTCCGGAAGATTGGCACCGTAAATTTAGAGAACGAGCGAATTAGGCAACGTTTCGAACTCGGATTATTAATCTAGAGGCAAAGATGACACTCCCGAGGCTTATGACAGAAATGACTGCATAGGTGTACGGAGAATAGTTAGAAATAAATCAAGAGTATCACTAGATCGACGGTGAAGGAAAACATTGTGAGGAAACCCGCAGCTCCTAGAAGTCAAAGACAAAGTCAAAATCATTTATTTTCTATAGGTATGGCACATACACTTAGAAACGTCAATATTTTATATTAACAAGGTACTCTAAAATTAATTCAGATAGACCCGGTCCGGCGATGAGCTTACCACCGACGTTTAGAGGTCGAATAATCTCGTGAAAAGTATATCCAGTAATGGAATACCTCTGCCTACCCCCTCGAGGATAAAAGGCGTGAGATTATTATTATTAAAATATCTTATTATTAGTAGCAATTTAACGTAAGTTTAGATATCGTATACTGACAATATAATATTACTAGCGACCCGCCCCGGATTCGCATGGGTGCAATAGTGACACTAAAACCTTCCTCTTGAATCACTCTATCTATTAAAAAAACCGCATCAAAAAGTTTTAAATATTTAAGCATACATAGGGATATAGGGACAGAGTAAGCGACTTTGTTTTATACTATGTAGTGATTTACTTATGATTGTCTACTTTTCAATTGACCTCTAAGAAGTTACACTTAATCTAAGTTGTGATGTTACTGTAGCGCCAACGCAGTTTTAAATTTTAGTAGGAATCAAATCTTTTGGATATATTTGTAGCAAATATAAATAAATCCCTATTCTAGATTTAATTTATAGATTTATTACGTCGTAAAATTCTGGATTGCCGAAAATGTTTTGGTATTTTCTTGAATCATATTTTCTAATAGAAAGTTAGCAACAGCTCCGCTTTGGAACTCGGTCGGGGTTTGATATATTTGAATTTTAATCGAGTCAGCAGCCGCACCAATTTAGTGGAATTAATTTACTTTCGACTCAACCCCAAAATGAAATCAATGGTAAAAATATTCAATAGTAGGTACCTATTTACTATTTTTATTCCTTCATAAAATTTACAGTCAAGGGGAGGAGGAGCTTGACACATTGGACTTTGTAACGTTCTCTACTCGCCTTAGAGGTCAGACTCGCACTACAAATGTAAAGCTTCATGTGCTCTTGATTGTACCTAACCTACCAAGTAAATAATATACAAAAAAACAAACAATAAGTACATGCTCACTTGAATATATAATATATTTATATACTTTCACACAGGCCTGTTGGCAGTTGCGATAACCGTGTGCGAATTGTGCCCCACAATTTATTATAAATTTTATAATGAATTTATTAATATTATTCCTACTTAATTACATAGTTTAATATATAAAAGTTACCCTAACTTACGTTTTACGACTATTTGTAAATGTAGCTGTAACCTCCCCAAACAATAATAAATAAATTTCTCAACTGATCTTGATGAAATTCTACGAACTTGCTCGATGAAATTAAATTATTAATGTGTTTATTATTGTAAGGTGTGTGCGAATCCGGCTCGAAATTATCCGGTTTTCTTAAAATACACATAAGCAATACGTAGATTAAGTAAACTAGGTACATCTCTTACTAAGAATCTATACTACATTCAATACACTGATGTTGGCTGATATCGTTTTTGAGATTCTTATATAACTAAAATAACTCCATGTACATTTGTAATACACTCCACATTTTAAATACATTGATTGAATGTAAATACCGCAATCTATAGGTATTCCCACGTAGGTAACCTTTTTTACCTATTCAAATATTTACCCACTTCGACCCACGCAGGTGGAAAACGATCAGCTACATCACTTAAAGCTACGTTTTATTTGCATAGTTTTCTTGAGTTCGATTAATTCTGAGAATTTCTGAGTTTACCTACTTACTGCATTAGAATAAAAAAAATATATAAGTTAGGTTATATTGCGATATAGTTGTAAAAATAGCACTAGCAGAATAGTAATAGTAGAGCAGTGATAGCCTTACGGTTAAAAAGCCCGCTTTTCATGATAATAATCAGTGAGGCACGGGTTCAAATCCTGGAATGTACCAATGAGTTTTTCAAAACTTAACGTACATAATCATCGCTAGCTCGACGGTGAAGGAAAACATCGGAAACCCGCAAATCTGAGGCATCTGTAACAGACTCGGTCCGGCGATGGGCTCACCACTTATCATGTTTAGAGGTCAAATATTTTCGTGAAAAGTTGGTATTTCCAGAAATGGAATACCTCTGCCTACCCCCTCGGGGATATAAAAGGCATGAGATTATTTATTTTTTATTATTTCACGGAGAAAAATAATTTTTACAATACTACCAGAATGTGTAGTAAATGGAAATTAGTTTTCCTAACAATTTTTCTGTTGGCCTTACGAATTTTTTCGTATCACCAAGTATTTTTTGTGTAACAGTGACAATTTGTTTGTAACGGGCAATATTCATTTCTAGTAACTTGCAACATTGTAAGGGTTACTATCTAAATGTTTAAACTAACAAATAAGCAAGTAATAGTTGCAATAATATCGCTGTGTTTACAATATGCATCGTTCTCTCAACGAATGAGATGATAGCGGCTACAATGTGTGTGGTAGACAGCGGGGCGTAACGCGTGACGCAGTTAGAATACGTCGTTCATAGATGGCGTGGGGTGCGAATTAGAACGCGCTATCGTTTGGTTCCCGGCGTTTAGCCATAAGGTCGGACGACTTTTGCTTTGTATTCAGTTTTGATCGTAAGATTTGCACCCCTAGCAGACGGTTCCCCGACTCTTTTGGAAATCTTTGCAATACCTGGATTAGGGATTCCTGATTAGGAAATTCACAGTCATAGTATGGTATTACAAATTAGTATAGTAAATAAATACCACAAAGTAATGTAGGCACAACAAGGTCATATAGTAGACGTTACAAGACAGTATCGTAGACGTATGGGACGTACGACGTATACTAAAGGCAGTTTATAATTTGAATCGTTATGCGTACTATACATATTGTTGTAAATACTATACACATAGTTGTCTATACTATTATGTTTTACAAGAAGTGTATAGTAGAGTTAACTATCTGTAGAGTTGTCACATATAGTACCAGAAATATGGTGGGAACAACCGAAATATCGTTACGGTAACCATATTTTTTTTTCCGTGTTTATAGCTGGAAAAGTTGGAGATTTCTAAAAGGTAATTGGGTCAGTAGTTCCTAGTTATTGATGATTGAGTGCATTCGTCCGGCTTACTTGGGAAATAAATCGCTAAATTATTTAAACTCATCATTTCTCTTATATGTTAAGTCAGCGTAATGCAGCAGTGAGTAAGTCTCACAGCCGCTTCAACGTTGTATTTAAAAAAATGCTCTACAATTACGATTAAAAAACACTTTTAAATTATTAACATGGTATAAAATATGTATACCAGATAGCCACTACCATGATTCGAAAGTAAAACTTACTTTTCTGTAACATTATAAGTAAATTTCTCTCCATGCTACGAACGGCACAATTAAATTGAAACGGGCACTCGTCCTGGGTAAATAGAATAACACGATTTCCTCGAACCATCGCACTGACCTTTTTCCCCGATCTTATTTGCAGTCAAACGCAGATATTTTCACTCACTTCTCACTAAAGTAGATAAAACTAGGAGGCCGGAATCGTCCAACGTAGACGTAATAATCCCGAGAAGATAATTTCGGAATAAGCTTTATTATTTGTTGCAAAACCAGACTTAACTCCCTATTTATTTTTATCGATACCCGTGAATTAATTTTATATTTATTTTCAGTGCAAGTAAGTACTGGTTAACTATTTAAAATGTTATGCACTTTAACTAAGGTCACCGTAACATTGTACGAGGCAATACGCCTCTTGAATGTCGTACCTACAACTAAATTGTCAAATTGGTGTCTGAATCAAATCGTTGGCATCAGACCTACACGCGAAATTAGTGTCATGAAGCGTTCGGATAAGAGCAAGAGGTCATACAGCTATTAGTCACCATTATTAGATTGAAAGACAACTTTAACAACATTATTTTTTGTCAAGACTTCATGAGTAATGTTGATGATATGCCAGAGGAGTCATATTTGATGTTGAATGACAAAAACATTTGATTATTTTCAATGATTGTTGCTTTATGCTATATAAAATGTCTGACAAGTAACAGGCTATTCAGTAGCACTTGTCAAGTATCTAATCGACAACATGTTATAATAACCGAAAAAGCCTTCAAAGCCTACAGAGCCTTTGTGTCTCAAAGTTTCGGAAGATCAAGAGGGTTGTTAGTTCCGTGATTCTTGTTATTTGAGTTAAGCGACATAAAATTGTTTCTTTGACAATATCTTTGGACTAGTCTCGCGAGTTTCGTATCGTCTGCACTGAGCTGGGGCTTTATTCTCAAACTCAAACGTTCCGTTTTTTACAGCTTTGTATTAATCTCCCGTTTTAAAAATAATAATCTGCATTTTCATAACACTTCATTTATTTTGTTTCAATCCTCTCCAATTTTCTCACGAGCTTGTTTACATTCGATTTATCTTTCCCATTTTCTCTAAATAAAATCGGTTTGATTTCGTTGTTTTAGAAGATTTTTCTATTGTTAGGCATTCGTTTAGCTCCTATTACTAGCTCAACTGTTAAAACAAGACATCGAAAACCCACTGATCCAGAATTGGTTCCTGTCACGATTAGAAGTTCGAAAAAATCATTTGCAAGAATGGGCCTTTAAATACGGAATGCCTCTGGTAAGGTGCGCGCACACTTACGGCCTGACGCCTTTTATATTTTTCTTATAACATTTTTAAATTTAATTTCTAACATTTCCTAGAATATCTCCTCATACGACGCCGGTATCAAGTCCAAGCGTGCTCAGCTCGCGACCGATTGCCCGCCACCTACTTGGCAAGCGACTCCCTTCTAATATTGCTACGGTCCGTGACGCCACCCGTGCTGACAATAAAATAGGCCTTGTGTTGTTTTACTAATTGTCAATAGGCCAAAACTGTGCCTTTTTGAAGAATGTAAAATTTTTGAACCTTTTTGTGGCGATGCTCTTTCAGACTTTCTTATCGGAGTTAGTAATACCTATCTGCCCCAATAAACTAAAAGAAAACCTTCGTAGATGATCTTCATCGTTTACATTGCATGTAACTTTTTATTTTACTAAGTATAAACCGACGTATAATAGAATAATTATCTATGCATTTCTACTTATTAGTAGTAGATATTGTTATGTATTTTGTATCATTTAACATTTTGAATTTTATGGTTATTTTCTATAATAAAAATAAGTCGGGTTTTCCTTCCTGACGATTTAACTCGAGAACGGCGGGACCGATTTTGATGAAACTTTTTGTGTGGGTTCGAGTGGGTTCAGGGATGGTTTATAGCAAAGAAAATTCAGCATTGCACCCGTGCGAAGCCGGGGCGGGTCGCTAGTTTTCTATAATTATATGTTATGTCTATCTCGTTTCGTATTTAAGCTTTCAGGGATGCTGAAAATCAAGACGCTGAGAGTCCAGTACATTTTAACTGAATAATATTAAAACTATATTCGCAGTTGCAAAGCATTGTTTTAACTCTACGGCTAAAGAGAATGTTCCAAACACACCTCAAAACATTACCTTTCAAGGGTAGGTATTCCTTGTTTGGTAGTTATCTTATATTTAGATTACTTAAAGAGTAGGTAGTTTTTACTTACGTGAATCACTCGCAGTCGTATTATCGCAATATTCCTAGATTTTTTATCAATTTTCCTGGACGTTAAATATACATTCAGCAGATTTACAATTCGGCGCTCAGTGGTGGATACTGACAGGGGATCCCTGGGCAGTTTGACGAGGGGTCGTAAATACGTTTATTTTGAATCGTAAGGAGCTAAGTGTACTAAGTAGGTTCTTAAATTTAGGGGATACCCGCCAGCGTTCCAGTAAGTGGCTATTTATTTCCTAATTCAGTTTTTTTTTAACTTTTGCTTAAAATGTTTATTTGATTTGGGCCCAAACGTCACTCGGCTAAAAGTCTCACATATCTACAATGCTCATCGTGTCATGATATTTGTTTTGAATTTATTATAATTTATTTTTAAGGAAATTAGTCACTATTTCATGGACGGTTCACGACTTATTCAGTTAGTTAATAAAGATACTGTGTTACGAGAAGTGTCGTGTTTCATTTGATTGCCCAATATTATCGAATGGCAATTATATGTCACTAGCGACCCGCCCCAGCTTCGCACGGGGGCAATTCTAATACTAAAACCTTCCTCTTCAATCATTCTATCTATTAAAAAAAACGCATCAAAATCCGTTGCGTGGTTTTAAAGATTTAAGCATACATAGGGATATAGGGACAGAGAAAGCGACTTTGTTTTATACTAATGTAGTGATTCAACCTGTATTCGTTTGTATATTTCTATTCAGTATAGGTTATCAATCTGTATTTTTTACATGTTTTTTTGCTGCATGTTTCCCAAAAAAAAAAGTATCTAAAAAGGAGACTCACCATGAGTTCTCGCCGAAGCTTGTCCAGCTCGTGGGCAGAGGGGGGCGCAGGCTGCACCCTCCCCCTCCTTAGCTCTTCCAGCTGTCTGGTCAGCTCTTCCACCTTCGCCACCGCCACCGACAGTTCCTTCTCCTTCTCATTGAAGAGCGCTCGTATTGACTCAAGGTCGCTTGCTGAGGACAAAATACGAAATGATACATAAATTATAATAAGACCAAAGGGCTGGCCGAGCACTTATCTCTGTCAAAGTATTAACCCAAGTATCCAGTGAGGAAATGCGCCCAGTCTTTTGTACACTGTCACATAGGTTTCTTCTTTGCAGGACGTTTTTCAATTATTGTAAATAAACTTGTAATGTTTGTTTTATTACGCAATATAATGTTATTTAAAAAAGGCCCGTTAAATACAGCCTAGTTGAAATCCCGATGCAATAATAAGCTTGCTAATACACGAAGTCCAGTTACACCTTATTTTCTTTAGAAACAAGCAGCAGTGTCTAGTGTCTGTAGAAAAAGCAAGTAGGTATGTATATAGAGATACGTTTTTTGTATATTTTTATATTTTTTCGGTAGTTAGCTGCTCAAGCAGTATAACCTCTTGAGAATAGTCGACATCCTTTTTTTATTAGACAGGATTTCGATCTTTGATATAAATAGCTCTAAATAGATAGAAGGAAGTTAGAAGAGACAATAGCAAACCTTCCGTAATTCAAATCAAGTTTCAGAGCAGTATGTACACTAATACATAACGTAAGATTAATGAAATAACGTTCTGTAAACTAGGAAGAAGAAGATGTTTTTTTACTTTAATGATTTTATCTGATAGGGATGTTAAAATTTTTTTGGAATTGCTTTTTTTTGAAGATTGACTCTTGTTTATGATAAAAAAATATTTTATTTAAAAATGTTAGTATTTTCGATGAGAAAATATACAAAAATAAAGTAATTTTAAATTTTCCCGCTAAAACACTAACAACTGTCAAGTGACTGACATTAAGTCACTACCCGCAAAACATTGGTCGCGATTGCACAGAGAAAGAAAGAAAATTCAGAGAAGTAAACAGACTTTATCAGCTTTTTTTGGGGTTAGTGACGTCATAAGCTCTTATTGGTGTTTGTAGGCAGGTGACAACAAGATTATAAATATGGCATTTAAAATCATTTATAATAAATTTATTAAGTAACAATAAATTATAAAAATGAGATTTTAATAATACAAACTATCATAAAATTAACACTCAACATTAATTTCTGATTAGTGTTAACATCCCTACACTTGAAAAAAATAAAAAAGATGTCGAAATGAAGGTTAGTGCTAAAAAACATTTTTTCGCGAACAATAACAAAAGGAAAACAAGTAGTAGGTAGTAGGTACCCATATGGTGTATTTGCAAAGCCTGATTTCTTCTGTGTATTCTGCGTAGTAAAATAAATGTTTATGTATTTCTGAAATTGAGCAATTTAGGTAGGTTCTTCTTGCCTTATTCGTTTCCACCCACGTGATAAAAGTTGCGTGACTACAATCTCGCTACCTTTTCATTATTATACTTACATTATCTATTCTCATAAAGATACTCTTATTTATAACGTGAAAAGGTCAAACAACGATGTATAGATACA
The DNA here is from genome assembly GCA_963855545.1 of Ethmia dodecea. NCBI lineage: Eukaryota > Metazoa > Arthropoda > Insecta > Lepidoptera > Depressariidae > Ethmia > Ethmia dodecea. Next base: position 7,546,582 of record OY979452.1, read on the forward strand.
AACATCCTGCATTCAGAAAATTATTTTTTTGGGACAACAGATGTAGGATCAAATAAAGATACTACATAATTATGTGGATGTCCAAAAGGTATTAGTATGTTGTAATAAACAATTAAAGTTGTTATCAATTAATGCTATGGATTTTAACCTAGTTCAAAAAGAGACGGATAGAGAGAGGTATTCGACGGGTAGGAATATTTTTAGGGTTCCGTACCCAAAGGGTAAAAACGGGACCCTTATCTGTTATCATTCTTAAAAGACAATTAAAAATCACATTTTACATAGTTTCATAATCATAAGAAATAGGATGTATTTGAATAAGCTACGAGTAGATTAGAAGTTAACAATTGAAAAATTGTAACACATTAACCAGCTACAACCTTATTTCATAGCATGAGCACCCAGCTGAGCCCCATTTAAAAGCTCGGAGGGAAGTGCCTTCGACCTTTCAATTACTGAAGACAATAAAGAGGACTTTATCTGTGCGAGGACGCTCCTTCCTCTACGCCTGCGTGGAAACAACATCATTGCCCGACATTCGTCTTTAAGAGCGGCAAACATTCACATTAAAATAACAAGGCATTCGTGTAGGTCCCCAAAAATATAAGAGCCTGATCAAGGTACCTACTTGTAAATTAATACATATAATAAAATTGTTACTGGAAAACTTGCAGACATGTGTGTAAGTTGAAGATATTAAGCAAGTCTTTATAACAGCAATAGAAGCCACAACAATATTTTTTAGAATTTCTGTCTGTGTACATGTTTGTAGGCTAATTACGCAAAAATTACTGCAGGAAGTAATAACGTAAAATCCTGTATGTTGTCTTGTATGTAACCGAGCTATACACCTAAACATACATAGTGTTTCTTTAATTGGGTCAGTACGGGGACGAAGTCTCGGGCATCCGCTAGTTAATCTATTATAAAATTATGATATCAATGAAGCCTATATGTACCTACCTACATGTGACTTATTTTGAACTACTAATGAAATTCTTTACAATATTTGTGAGAGTTTATCCATATTTTAAGAATATAAGAGTCACCGAGGCGTAGCGTTTATATTGACCTTGTGTTCTGGATCAAGGTTCGAGCAGAAAATGTTCATAATCTAACCATGCCTTGGGCGGATTGCTAGATTATACGTATATTAAATATTTTTTAGCTTTTGTTTATCCGACATTTGAACAAGGTAAATAAGGGCAGGGAAACGCGAACGTCGCGACCCCTGCAAATTGATTTAAACTACATAAAGATGCGACATCCAAAGAACGTAAATACGTACTTATATTTACTTTTAGGGCGAAGAGATAACACGCGCGAGGGTGCCTTTTTTCTTTGATAACACTTTTTGGTATAACAGTGTTGCAAACTCGTTATTTTGCGTACACATTTTAAATTTTCCTTTACCCTCTTTTAGAACTTACCAATAAAATATGATATTTAGGTAATTATAATAAATAATTCACAACAGCAAAAGTTGTTCAACATCAAAGTAACTGTTGACATCAATGTTCAACGTTGAATGTTGCTCTTGGAAAATTTACTTATTTGCCATAGCCCTGCTTACTTTCTAAGGGACAACGGCAGCTTTTATTAATTAAAACTTATCAATGTTCATAATCACAACAGAAAAGATCAAAAGAGTAGACTAAAGAAAGGGTTGCGTCGAGCTTACAGATATAATATATTATATTGGAGAAATTTAGATCTGTGGTCAAGCCCCAATAGGGTATAATTTCAATACTTGAAATTAAGTCATTAAAAATATTATCCCAAAACACCTCTACAAATTTGGATGTTCATTTTGCAATTGTATCAAATTTAGATTGATAAAACAATCATAAGAGTGGAGCTAATGAGTACCTACTACAAATAAAGATGTCACTGCTCATTACTTCGTAGTTCGTACATCAAGGATCATAATACAAATAAGCTCATTTCACTAGGTCAAATACCCTACTGTATTGCTGATTTCGAACTATCGCTGTAGCTATTTTTTTAAACTACTGAACTACATAGATAAATATATTGGATGTTTCGTAATGCCCCATTTTGTAAGGTATAATCAATTTCCGGAAATATCAACATTTCACCAGTATCATCTTTGGACCCCTTAACGGGGCCTATCGCTGGATCGGGTCTATTACACATGCCTCAGAATTAATTGTGGGAGCTGCGTTTTCTCACGATGTTTTCCTTCACCGTGGAGCTCGTAGTGATAAATATTTATTTATCTAAGTTTTTCAAAAACTCATTGGTAAATTGATTCGAACCCGAGACCTCATGCATGCGGGCTCTTTAACTGCTTTGCTGTCACTGTTCATCAATTAAAAATAAGATATTTTCCTAATATCCAATGATTACTTCCCTGTTAAGGCCTTCGTCTTAAGGGTAGATACAAAGACGTTTAAAGAAAATTAGGAAAGAGAATGATTTTCTTCCAACCTCTTTGGGTAGATATTGTAATTCTTGCCTCGGGTCATTCGTGATCCAAAGGATACCACTCCGGGCTTGACGGGACCTTCAGACCGAAATCTACAAAGGAACGGCTTTTGACTAAGGAAATCTTATTAAAAGAGTCAAAGACTACCAAAACATAACAAAGTTATAGTCGGACTCATGGGTAATTTAACGTGATGAGGCAAAACTTGTAAGCGATTAGCTATAACAGAGTGTCTGAGTTTGTAGGCTTTCGGCTAATGTAACTGGGACCGCAAAAAGCGGCACATTGACACAGACTGATGTGGGGTCTAAACAAATGGTTGCAACTCCTGCGGCGATGTTATTAACGTTTAAAATGAAAAATTACCACCGGTAAACATAGCTATAATATGGTGCTATAAATCAGAATATAGATTAGTAATTAATCACTCTCGACTTAGTTATTGCCTGACTTTGCCAAAACGAGGTTAATGTTGAGATGAGTAGATAATAATATGTAAGTCTAGTTGGTTGGTAGAGTCTGTAATCTAAACGATTTTACGGATTTTAAATTGTCATGGTCATTAATTTCATTAGAATCTTCGTCACGTCTGTAATGTTATAGATCATTTATGACAGATATTTTTATCTGAAGCAGGGAAATGTTTAAAATCTTTTCACAGTTTTTTCCACACAGTCAAATCAAATCAAATAATAAATAAGTATATCTTTATTGCGGTTACAGTAAATAATGAATTCAGGTGTTCATATCATAACATATCACTGTAACCTGCTACATTAAAGCATTCAATTATTAACATAATTAATACGATGTTATTTTCAATGTCAATAATTTGTTGTTTATCAATGTAGGTACAAGTTTTCATTTAAAAATTCATTCCATTCAATATTACATTATATTATCCAAGTTATCATTTTAAAATTATTAATGTTTTTGCTGTATTAGATAATAATTCATAGTTGACTTTATGACAGATCTTTTACCTGGACGAAGCTTGCTACGGATTTTACGAATGTAAACATTTTTAAATTTGACAAAGCCTGTGTAGTGGATTATTTAAGGAGAAAGTAATTTTGATTTTGACGAAGCCTGTTGTAGAAATTTTGCATGTAATAATGTAGGATATTTAATTCAATAAATTGTAAGAGATCTATTTTCAAAAAAATAAATCCTTTATTGGATACATTCATGATACAGCAGCACAGAAAAAAAGCATTTACTCATAATATTTGTGTCCATTTCCTATTAAGAAATTCACGTCACTCTTGACGTTTGAGCTCACATACAATGTCGGGAAAACCGATCATGGAAAGTAGAACAAGCTTAGAGGTAAGTAATTGTCAGGAAACGAGACCTACACAAAATGACACGGAATTCCCGGTATTTATTAATCTTTTAGGTAGATAGTATGGCTCCCTGTCGTTGCCTTCTGTTTGCAGGATGAAGAAAGCAATTTATTTTGTGGAAGTAGGTACTTTCTCGTATTTTTTATCAAAAACGTGCGATCAGCCGATCACATATTAAGCATATCAACATAATACGTAGGTATTTACAGAATGGTGCTATGAGTAAGCAAGTCAATAAAATGGTATTGATTTTCCTAAGTTTAGTGCGTCAGGCAGTGGTATCATTTGTAGGGTGGTACGGCGGCACTACGATACAAAATAATAGATCAAACGGGCGTGGTGCAATGCAGTACAGAGCTTTGAAAAATATAAAAATAAATAAAAAAGTTCACAATAAAAAAGTTGACGATCACAATTACTTAATATCATTTCTTTTTTATTTGCCATAAAAAAGTTGACCATCACAATTACTTAATGTCATTTCTTTTTTATTTGCCTTCTTACTAGTATAATATTACACGAATCATTTGAAGACAACTTTACATAAATATAGACAGAAGGAAGAACGCTTTTAACGCATGAACCTTGAATCTTGGTAAGGGCATGTACCAACTTACTTACTTTAACATTTACGTAGGTACATATTTATCACTATCACTAGCACTATGGAAAACATCGTACATGTGTAACAACACCCCGGTCCAGCGATGGCTATACCATTTGTCCACGTTTAGGTCCAACAATATAGTGCTGTGAAGTGGGTATTTCAAGTAATGGAATATCTCTGCTAACACCATCGGGGATACAGGCATGAGCATATTTGTTTTGTTTTCAATTTGTCAAACCCATTTTATGTATAATCCTTATTCACGATCATGGACCGCAGAGGTGTAGCAACAACATTTGTGGTGTGAACATTCACTGTTTTAATTAATGTGGTTTTATTTCTCATCAGTTCATTAATTTTTAATTCCCGTTTTAGATAGGTATTATAGTTGAGTACAATATGACCGTTTTAACTTGGCGTCTCTGAAAATAGGCTTCGCCTGCGCAAACCTCCTCGTACCGCCAAATGGTCGCTAAAAATGTTATTGGGCAGCCATTTGCGCAACTTCAGAGCTGCCAAGTTAACACGGCCGTAGTGTATAAGTACGAGCTATGTTTATAATGGTGTTGCGTTGTCTAATTTCGGCCGCTTCCTTTAAATATTTCAGAATGAGAGCCTTTAAAAGTTTTATGAATAAGGCAATTGTGGTGAAGACGAACTTTTATAAACAAGTTGAATCTCCCGAAGTCTCAGACGCATCAACTATCAATCTGAAAGCACATTTTATTACCATTCTAACGGCCTCATCTAGACTGAGGGCGTTCGATGAGATTTCCTTAAGTAATTGGATATTTACTTAAATGTGAAATAAAATCGAATGCTCCAGAACCCTCCTTAAATCGAATGACCTTAACCGGCTCAGCGTTATGTGTATCATTGTGAGGGAGTGATACAGTTATTCGATTCCCTTTGTTTTCCCAATTGAATCTAGATTCTATCGTAACAAAGGTTAGGAATTTATTCTTGTAATAAAAATCCTAACGAGAATGTAGACTTAATATTATTTTAACATTGGTATTATTTTTTTTAGTTTCTATTTTCAATTTTATAGTATAATTGCATGTAAGACTAAATATTTATACTAAGCTTTAATAATTGTACATTTTAGGTTGTGTGTGAGTCTATATGTTTGTATTTTATCAGTTATTTAATATCCATAGTACCTAAGTAGGTACAGGCGCTATCCATTACCTACAGGCGCTGCTTACTTTGAGACAAAATGTATGTCTGAGATTACAGATTCAATTGTTTTTTTAGTGTTGAATTTTAATAGACCTACTAATATGCAAAAAAAGGTTGTAAAAATACAACTCTTATTTACAATATTTACGGATAAAAAAATACCTCCAAGTGATTTAGATTATGTCACACTGTGCTGATAGGTTGAACAAAGGTTGAACAATGCACAGCATTTAGAAAAGAAATTTTATTATCAAGTCATCACGCAGCAGTGTCTTAACATTAATAGTTTCATAACTTTCCTGTCAAATTAAGGGAAATCTGGAACCAAAGTGTCCAAAGAAAGAAGTAGAACTAATTATATTGGTTTCTTTCTACATGAATTAACTTTCGCGTTTGTTCGGATAATTCCATATTTTTAATAAATAAAAATTATAATCTAAATTATCAGCAAAAATAGCTATGTGGGTAGGCACTACAAGTTTTTTAATGTAAATTTTACAAGATTTTCTTAATACAGAATAATAAATAAATAAATAAATCACATAGCCTTGTTTGACCGACTCACTATAGTAAGTAGGTCACACTGATCAAGAGTGATCTATTTTCAGAGCAGACGATCTCTGACATTGGACTTGCAGAGCTGATTGCTATGGATACGATTATACTAGCAATTTATAAAGCGATTAACTGTGTGAAACAGAGAGTACAGCCCCCCTAGCCAAGTGGCATTGCACAATCTAATCGAATGTTCTTTTAGATTGACATGTATGGGATTGACAGTACCTAGCGTTAGCGCTCGTTGGCTTGGTTGCTTATGTCAATCCCATATATGTCAATCTAAAAGAATATTCGATTAGATTGTACAATGCCACTTGGCTAGGGGGGCTGGTCAGTTAACTAAAGGTGGCACGGTACGTTCACAGTACTCAATCCATGCAATTGTAGTAAACATTATGTTTTAATATTCGATATTTTTTAAATGTCAGTTCGTGGGTGGGTTGTGTTATAATTTTAAAAGAACCTCTCGCTATATTTCGTAATGTTAATATAAACAAAACAATATTAATTCCTCTCACTCGCATAAGCTCGGCCGAGTGCGAGAGAGACAGATAAACTTTTCTACATTCATTTGCAGTACGACGTCATGCGTACGCTTATTAACAGACACTACTCAATCGTAATTTAGGCATGTGTTATAAGTGCCAGCTTGAGTTAACCGATCTGTATCTACTTTGTATACTTAAATGAACGCCAAGACGCTGACTAAGTTTTTCAAGTTTGTTTTTTTATTCCTAGTTATTGTATTTCTACCACAGAAGATACAGGTCTGATCCTGTAAATATTGTTCAAATACCGGGTCAAAATCCATTACGCAGTTTTTGAATAATCGAAATATTATCTTTTTCCTCAAAATCTGCTCGTAAAGATTTCATTTGAATTGCATTCATTCTTATTCACACCCACACACATAATACGAACTAGGTACAAGAATCTTCACCATGAAACGGATACATTTTGTCTGTAAGTGGATATTTTTTTAAATTTATTGAAAACATGCTCAAGCGGCGTTGCCCGCGCAAATCCTGTTTTACCCCGTTGTCGTGGTACCTTAATTTTTCAGAAACCTTACCCTACGTACCCACAACGAGTCACAAAATTTTCATCGCAATCGCGTGAATGGCTTAGAAACAAACAAAGAAACATTCATTTCTATTAGATAAATAAGCAATAAAAGCTTGCTTATGCGTTAAATAATGGAAATGTCGAATCGTCTCTAGATCAATTTAGCGGAAATCGGATGAACCCTTAGAGCCTTTGGTACCCCAGTGACCAAGCGAAATTACTTTATTGTGATCCCAGTGAAACGTAATTTCTAAAATATGTCAATTTATGAGCATCTATGAGAGAATGATAACAGATTTGTGCAAGAATCACAATTATTGCAGAGCGACTCATAATAACTACAATCGATTATAGACTAAAAAGTTATAGTTTATCGAATGGTTTAAAAATACACAAAATTGATTGAAAGCACATCTATACATATAATAAAACTCTAACGGGGCCGTGTCTGTACATGAAATATTTTTTGAAAATTTTAACGGTAGAGTATATAGTTATCGATATAGATACCGAAACACCAATTTTTGGAATTTTTGTCTGTCTGTCTGTCTGGTTGTGCACGCATCACTCAAAAACTACTGGACGGATTTTGATGAAATTTGGTATGGAGATAACTGAGTACCCGGGTCAACATCTAGGGTACTTTTTATTCCAGGAAAATATCTCATTCCCACGGGAAAATATAAAAACTGGTTAAAAAGAGAAATACGTACTACTCCGAAACGATAACACCTAGAAACTTGAAAAATGGTATGTAGGTGTTATATGTCGTAGGAAACCAGTATGAAAGGATTTTTGGAAATTCCCACAGGAACGGGAATAAACTGAATCCACGCAGGAAAACGCTTCTGGGCACCCGCTATTTGAAATATGGTATGTAGGTGTCTTAAATATGTCGTAGGCAACCACTATGAAGGGATTTTCGGAAATTCCCACGGGAACGGGAATAAACGGAATCCGCGCGGGCAACGCCGCTGGGCACCCGCTATAATATATAAAGTTGAAATATTTAGAAAGTAAATAATAATTTACGTAACAAGATCTTCGCTTACAGTATGTAATTAAAGGCACTAATCTTCCTGCATTATTTCAGGGGCCTAATTCTCGCACAATAGAGATCATGTCGAAGTAGAGATATGTTGAAAAAACATGGCGAATGTCGATCGCAAACAGTTTTCGCTATTCTCAGAATCTCACGGTAGACATATGTCTACCGTCGGATATGTATCACTAAGACATAAATTAGGTTAGGGTATTATTAATAGCCGTAATTCCTATATCCGGGCGTGTTGAGGAATTTATGTTCGCATTTATAATAATCAAATCTTTATTTCAGACAATATTTACATGAATAGATCTTAAATAACGTAAACAGAGGCCCATATTGTATATACCTTACAACTAACATACATATTAAATAACTAACTAAACTATTTTACACGTAATGTCTGCAACAGGCGAGCGCTGTCGGCAGGTAGTTGCGGAATTTCCGAAATACAACTCCCTGTGGCCAGAAGTCCTCCTTCATGAAGGTTTCCAGATGATAGGTTGGTACTCTCACCAGACTCCAACCGTTCAACCCTCAATGAAAATGTGGACTTCTTCACAATGTAGTCTACGACGTCTTGGACCTTCGTAGACCAGTGTAAGCGGGGACACATACAGCTGCGTCGACGGTACAGCAGGACGCAGCAGATGGTTCGATCCGGACGGAGCAGTGCCACGGGTGTTACGGCTAGAGGGTTTCTTCTTCTTCCTCTCTACTCTTTGGAAGCCCTCCTCATCACACTGGTTTTTCCTGAAAACCGGTGGGGGCACTTGCTTGCCAGCAGATTTGCTCCGGCTCTTCTCCCCTTCCTGGGAGGGCCGCTGCATTAGCGGGGCAGGCGCGGCAGCGGCGGCTGTGTAAGCACGCGGCGTGGCCGTGACCGCGCTCGCACCCGACGTCCGCGTCATCTGCGGAGGCAGGGGCGGGGCGAGTGTTGTGGGCACCTCAGCAACAACCGGCGACAAAAAACTGCTGATGGAGGCATTTTGCGATTGAACAACTATATGAAAATTCAGCGGAGATTCCACGACGTCGAGCAATGTCGAGAGACGACTCCTTCCAAATGTCGGACGCTCTTTCTAGGAAAAACTTTCGGATGTGCATGGGACTAGTTATCGAATTAATGAGTATTTTGGAGCCTCATTTGCGGCCTCGTACCTAATAATAATTAAAATTTTCGATGTTTGACTTTTGACAAATTGACGGTTGTTATGACAATTGCGTTTCGTAGGACGCAAGTAATAATAGAAAACTTGTCATTTCCCAAACGTTTCTAGTTGGATTTTTCTTTATATTTTTTCACGATTATGTTTTAAAATACAATCGATGAAAATGGAACGTATTGTCGACAAACCATCTCTATTCTAACTGAGAATACGATTTCTTAGTGAAATAGACATTTTAGTGAGATTTTAAGTAGACATTGCCGGATCGACATTATGTCGACTTCGAGAAAATGTCGTGTTTCGCGAGAATTAGGCCCCAGGTCTTTGCCTGTGTTATTTATCTATAGATACTGCACATAGACAAGATTTTGTAAATTTTGGACCCGCCGCCTGTCTGAAGGAAACCCACCTTGGCATTATTATTGTTGGTTGATAATTCGCCACTTCCACATAGTCCTTTAGTTCAGCTGGGGCTGTTATACGACTTGATGATGAACTCGCAATCATCATCATCGGCAACTGCAACGCAAGGCTCTAAGACCTATGTGCCTAACCTACAATTAAATAATGTAAATTTGCAAGAAACCGTACGGTTAAGGAGCCTGCTTCACGTGATGAAAATCTCTGGTTCGAATCCTGGCATGTACCAATGAGTTTTTCAAAACTTACGTACATATTTATCACTAGCTCGACGGTGAGAGAAAACATCGTGAGGAAACCCGCAGGTCCCAGAATTAATTCTGATACATGTGTAAACAGACCCGAGACCTATCACGTTTAGGGGTCAAATTCTCGTGAAAAGTGGGCATATCCAGTAATAAAATACCAGAGGTATTTCCCCTCGGGATAAAAGGCGTAAGATTATTATTCTTAATTTGCAAGAGTGCAGATGAATAAGGAATTCCGAATTCAAATCCTGTTCAATTAACCTGGCATTTCGTGATATAGTAGATTTATTTGAAATAGACATCCTCTGAGAAGTTCATCGAGCACGTTTCGACATCCGTTCGCACTATTGAACAATAGATTACGTTTCAAGAAGCATCTCGAATATCTGAACTAATTGAGTAGAGCCTACAACAACGGTCAGATCCGATATTCCAACTGGTCGAAGTGGTCATAATTGCTGCGGTTCTGGCTTAGGTATTGAATACCTACCAATTAATTTTCCTGAGGCTATATCCACACTAGTTAGATTGTGGCGGTGGTTGAGATTAGAGTGGTACTACGATGATTAAAACAAACACTGTGGTTCCTAACAGAGGGCCTAGCAAGTATCTTTGTAAAGATTAATAAAATAAATATTAATAGAATGTCAAATGTATGGAATTGACATTAGCGCTCGATTTCCATGTAAAATTGACTCAAAAGGAATAGTCGCTAACACGTAGGTAGTTCTTAATTGTTAGTATAACAACTAATCCAACGAAAATTAAGCGAATGCAACCTTCGTTTCCAACTGTGTTAGGGGCGGAACAAGTTTATGAGGACTGTCCATCATAGCTATGAGATACTCGTACTGACAAAGACATAACTATAGGTATAGTCTTTAAAAATGTACAACCTCCGTTTGATCTCGCTGTGGTATACTGAAGTGTCACTACAATACAGACTTCAATTCACTAGGGGCTGGATTAGCAGTGATCTGAAAATTAATCGGTACATTTAAATATAGGTCTTAGAGGCTGTCCTTTTGCGAATCGATTCTGTTCAACGAAGGGTAATAAATTTCCACATCGGGATTTATTGTTTGGAAACGATAAATTCCATCTATAGATGCCTTATGTATAGGCAGTTCAAATTATTATAGGCAGTTCAAATTATTATAAGTATTTATTTGTTACAGGGTTGAATAAAAGTGTATTACTGTAGGTAGGTACTTGCTTACTGTACTTACTTTAAAAGTTCTACCTAGTTTTAATATTTTAGCAGTCTATAAAAGATAGTTGGAAAAGCGACAATACCAACCATTGCACTTTACTTAGTGGTTGGTGTACAAAAGTTTTATATAATTTTTTTTATCATTTATTTTCTGTATATACAAAAAGTTCACTCAGAAAAGTAATAGTCTAATAACAAGACACTCTAAACTCGTTTATTAAGATTGGCTAAATGTACCTAAACAGCAGCCCATCTCCACCAATGCATTGCTGGTTCCAAATGCAGTACCCCGAGAAGAACCAGTAAGAAACTCAAGGACAGCTCTTTTCAATGTCATGTCTCCTAGGAAATATGGTTTACAATAATAATTATGATTAATATTTTACATAGTCGATTTGTCTACTAAGTAGTTTGTAAATGGATAGTAGCCTTTTTATGTAATTTTTGCTTTAAATTTGTCAAGAGGCACATTTTGTAATTAAATGGGAATCTTATTGTTAAAGCTATTGACCCTTATATGATTTGGTAACTTCCAGAAATGGAATATCCCTGCCAACCCGCTCGGGGATAAAAAGGCGTGAGAATATTAATTCTTTTTTTTTTTAATCTATTCTTCGTGTAAACGAGTTTTTTTTTATTGTACGTACATGGCACGGATCCTTCGTGTGCAAGTCCGACTCACACTTGGCCGGTTTTTCTTTCTGTTAAATGTAGTAAACACTTCCAATGAATTAATTTTGCTTCTAGGTCAATCTTATTTAGTTAGAATAGATGTCACAACTTCATAACGTAAAGTGAATGTTGTTTAATTAAAATTAATAGTGAATGCTAAGTAAAAAAATTTAGGACATTTAATTTTATAATAATTAAGTAGCAGCTGCAGTGGGTATGTGTTTGGTGAAATAAAAGCTCTTAAAGACTCATAATATAAGTACTTAGTATTGATTAATGGGATACGTATACTTTGATTTCTACTATTACGCGACAGTATTTTAAAATGAAGGTAATAAAAAACCGGCCAAGTGCGAGTCGGACTCGCGCACCGAGGGTTCCGTACAACCTTGCAAATTTATGGTTTTCGTAATTTTTCCTTTATCTATGCTATAAGACGTTGCTTCGTACCAAATTTCAAGATTCTGAGTTCACGGGAAGCACCCTGTAGGTTTTGATTCCCTTGCAAGTGTCGAAAATTTGCGGCATAAACGGCTGTATCTTTTGATTGCGTTGGCTTAGAAGTTTGATTTTTTCACAGCTTCAAGGGACAGTAGACCTGAGTAATTGATATAAATTTCAGCTTCATACCTCCACGCGTTCCTGAGAAAAAGGGTCTTGACAGACGGACGGACGGACGGACAACAAAGTGATCCTATAAGGGTTCCGTTTTTCCTTTTGAGGTACGGAACCCTAAAAATATTGTTTAAATAATGTTTGTTAGAGTTTTTGTCGGTTTATTCAACTTTAACGTTAACACTTCTAAACTGTTTAACTATTAAAACCTATGTTTTGAATTAAAGTATAGTAATACCTTCTTATGGAAATAGGATAAGACTGGATATGACCAAACGTCGTAAGCGAAAGTTACTCTATTCTATATCTAAGTATACTATTATTTAAAGAGAAAAAACCTGATTGACTCACTGACTCAAAATTAATGAAGCCAGAGACTTGTTTGGACTGTAGATTCCTTTGACGACTTAGGCGTCGGATAAGAAAGGATGTTCAGAAATTCCCACGGAAAAGTGTCTACTAAAACTAATATTGAAAGTAATAAACAGCACATGTTCTCGTTTTGTAAAAATCATTTAGGCCGTCATAATTAAATGCCATATTTTATTTTTACAAAGTAAACCAGGCCGTAGCAGTTTTATTTTAGACTATTTACCAATGAAACAACTCAGTACCACTACTAATAACACCAGTAGGTAGTTATCGTATACGCCTAAGAGAAAAATGGATGTTTTTATAAGATAAAAGGTAAGTTATACTTGGTCATCAGGTAACTACATACTCGTACGAAAGGTAAATTGGGAAACGGTCCCAAATAATACTTAGTTATCTACGCAAAGATTTTCGTATTCTGTTATTGTTTTGCTTACCTTTTCTCTTTTGAAGTTATCTTTTAAGGTAAAAAAATGTATTGTCATCACAATATTTTTCTTGTAGGTATCCACCAGGGAACAAGCCATCTATCGCTTGTCGTCGTGTCTGCTTCATAATGAATGAATGTTTATTGATTTCCCGACTACTGTGAACACATTGCTTGTCGTATCTTTTACTTTCAGTTCATTTAAATAAAGTGATACCTACAGTTACAATGACTTGGTATAAAAATGAAAGGATTGATTTTCATGAATACCGAGCACATGCAGGTACTATCTATGTAACGCTTTTTTTATTTATGTTTTCAAATGTGATTTTTTGAATGTTTGTCTTTTCGTTTATTTCACAGTCTAGTATTAGCACATTTACAAATATTTCTTAAAATAAACAGATATCTAGTTAGTAGAAGCTCTCCGAAAGACTCAAACGACTTTTTCAAACACGATCATTTTCCGAACATTTATTGAAAATCTACGAGGTTCAACAAATACGCTACAGACAAGTATACTCATTGAAACATATGACCTATATACCTACCAGTGAGGGTACGAAGACGGCACCCGCTTTAATAGCACCCGATTAACGCGGGTAAGTTTCTAACAACCTATTATCCCTTGTTTTCGCCTTAAGAGGATTAGGTATATTCGTACGAGCACAACTACGGGTGAAGTATTCCTCCAGTTTCGATTATCTTTACGTATACAACTTCTATATATAGAAAAAGAAACAGACTGTTGTTATTGTACAAAGGTTCCTTCAATGACGTAAGTGAGCACTAAAAAAGAGATAAAGTGTGTTTTTTTGGTTTCTCTTTCATTTTCGCAGCAACGCAGCAACGGATTGACGTGTTTTTTTGCATAATTATACAATAAGCAATAGAATAATTTCTAAAATTAGTTTGTTCAGTATCGACTACTTAATTTATTTCAGCTATCCTACTATATAATATTATAAATGCGAAAGTTTGTTTGGATGGATGTCTGGATGTATGGATGTATGTTTGATCCTCTTTCACGCAAAAACTACTGAACGGATTTTGATGTAACTTTACAGTTATATAGCTTATACATCAGAATAACACATAGGCTATATTTTATCCCCGTATTCCCACGAGAACGGGAACTACGCGGGTGAAACCGCGGGGCCATGCTAGTTTCTAATGTGTTCAAATGTTTTCGAGAAAATATTCAGCATTACTGAATTTAAGGCTGCCTACGGAAACCGTACTATAATTGCTCTTTATTTAAGAAGTTTGGATATACAAAACTAAAAAACGAATGCATCATGTTTTTTTTTATAATAATATACTAATTGGGGTGTATGAGGTATTGCGCTTATTAAGTGACGCATTGTAGATGTTCGGAGGACTGGGAAGTGACTTTTTGACAGAGTAGGTACTTTTTAACCCCGAACGTGGACGAAGTCGTATGGGAAATATTGTATTCAATAGAAAACCGCTATATATTTTCCCACGTAACGTTTAAATATTTATCCACTTCGACAGTAAATTGTATGAGTAGTTGTGGAAGTATGTTTGTTATTTCATAACTCATTCTAATAGAAGAATATTTATGGCGTGTTCCATTTGATATTTCTAACTATACAGGTATTTCTTTTTATAAAATAATATTGAAACAATATAAATTATACCGCCGTCAAAAGGAAATCGTAAACACTTTTTACTTGATAATCATCTAACTGCTGCTATTTACAAACTTAAAAAAAATATGAGTGTTTGACAATACCGCCTTCAAATATAATTTAGTTGATATTCGTAACACAGAAATTCCTGACAGATCGAAAAGAAAATCTTTATTTAATATTTTTACCATCAGATGGCTCGTCCGCTCGTTTTCTATTCTATTTTTATATAACACTAATGTAAAAAAAAACTATTATCTAAACACGCGGTAGCGTGTCAAAGCCAAGTTCAAGTAGCAGAACGGCGAGCAGCACCGTGTGTAGTTTTACACGAACCATTTGGAGCCACTTTTGACCCCCTCATAACTCAAAAACTATTTTACAAAAACGTGTCAAATTTGGCTCATATTATTGAGACTTGCAAAATACATAATATGTGCTCCAAATTTCATAAACACATCTCAAACGGTTATTTAGATATTAACGTCCAAAAATCTACATTTTTATCACTGACTAACCTATAGATCAAAACTATAACCCAGTTCGCGGTGACCTAAAGTTCAAATTTGGCATGCAGATAGGTAATTAGGTAAATACAAAGGAATAAATCAGAAACTGGTAATTTTTTATAATTTTATTATAATTTTTCAGTTACCTAGTTGATTCTATTAGGAATACTTCAGTTATACTCGATAAAATCAGCAATCAGCAATCAAAACTTATGACAGCCGGTCTTTATGTGGATTTTAAGGTCTTTTCGTGAATATTTAAAGAGTTGAATACCACCCTTAATTTTTTTAATCTCAATATTTCCGTTTTAGTATCTACTTTATAACTAAGTATAGACTTTCGTATTTATTACGTTATTAACTGGGATTTAGTATTAATTATTGTTTCAATGTTTCAATATTTTATTTTATTTTAGTATAGTCATAATAGTTATAAGTAGGTATGTATACTTAACTATGAATGAGTTTGAGAATAGAAAATAACACAAAAAAGACAATTTTACCCCGTATGCGTAGGAAAACAGTATAGTTTAACAAAAACCATTTGGTATTAATTTTGTTATAAATAAGTACCTACCTACTAATAATTTATGTACAAAAAGTAATGATATCCCATCAAAAACATAAATGTGAAATGAGAGCCAAGTTCAATATTATGTCGTGGTTGTTGACTTCAACGACAAAAGAAGTGAGATCTAAATGGGTACCAAGTTCAATGTCAGTCCGGAAATTTATTTATAACAACATAAAATATCAATTCTTCTTATAACTTAGGATAATATATTGTAGCCTAAGGTCTGACTTGGCTAGTTTTCATATACGAATGATTGCTTATTGCTGGTAAAAACTAGCCATCGAACATCATAATTATTATAGCCTTCGCAAGCTCTAAACCTGTTACTGGTCGTGTCTTATTTTATTATTCCGAAAATTTGGATCCTACCTTATAAATTTCATTTATTTAATTAGTGCCAATAGCCTTCAAGTAAAAGGTCTGTCGCACACATACAGATAGGCGTACTACTGGATTCCTCACTTTATCCTCATTATAGGCCGTATATGTCCCGGCCTAGGTAACAGAGGCGGAACATTTTAGAGTGAGCCCGCTATTTATTTATTTATTAGCACTATTTATTCCTATTATTTTTGCAGCCCCTCATGATATATTAGTCGGCGGCAGCTGGTATCTGCTGCGCCATACTGGGAACCCAGTTGCATTGGGCCACGCATTGGCTGACTGCTGTGCTGATATACCTGTACTGCTCTGCGTATACTATGGGGGGAGGCACCGTGCCTTACATATTAGCGGCTGAGGTTTTCTTGCCAGAGGTGAGCTCATACGTGCTATGTACGCCTAGTACCAATTAATGAAATTTCATGGATAAAAAATGCAATGATGCAACACGAAGGCACGGTGCATTCGATTGAAAAAAAATGCTTATACCTTATCCCTGGAGGAGTTGGTAGAAACTAGCCATCGAACATAAAAATTGGTATGTGAAAACTAGCCAAGTCAGACCTCAGGCTACAATATATTATCCTAAGTTATAAGAAGAATTTATATTTTATGCTATTATAAATAAATTTCAGGACTGACATTGAACTTGGCACCCATTTAGATCTCACTTCTTTTGTCGTTGAAGTCAACAACCACGACATAATATTGAACTTGGCTCTCATTTCACATTTATGTTTTTGATGGGATAAATAATCATCATCATTAACCCCACTGCTGAGCTAAAAGTCTTTCCTCAAGCATAATGAACTATGGGCCAAAATCCTCCGATCCTCAAATCCGCGAGCCCACCGCACATTGGGAGATGGTGTTAGGCTACAGTGGCCATCGAACATTCAGAATTTTTTTAAGCCACCTAAGGGTATCTGACGTGGCTTAACTAAATAATAAAATTTTGCAATACTAAAAATGTTTTGTCCCTCTAGCATTTTATTATATTACTTAAAACCTTTGAGTGACTCACTTAGTGCTTTCCGGGTTAGTAAAATTAAAAGGTTTTTCTGAAGGAAGTTTTATGTAAAAAGCCTACGAAGGCCATGTTACCTCCAATCAATATCCTAGCTACTCACAAATTTTGAGAGAAAGCCTATTTAATACCAGGAACAAGGTAATCGTCGGCTAAAGTTTATAACTAATTTACTGAAGTCCCTATGGTGTAATCGTTTAACAGTTAATCCTACTAATATTATAAACGCGAAAGTTTGTATGTATGGATGTTTTTGTTTCTCTTTCACGCAAAAACTTCTGAACGGATTTTAATGAAACTTTACAGTTACAACATTTGATGATATACCGGTCTAATGATTTCAATAAGATTTACAATTATGAGGATTTCGGGGGCAAAGTATTTTTATTTATCTACATCATCTCCGGGGAGGGTCTGAGTCTTTTGTAAGTGAAAGTGGGTCCCCTTGCAGTATTTATAAGTAAATCAAAAACCAAACTGTTATTTTCATAAAAAAGAAAGAATACTATTTTTGTTTTTTTTTTGTACAGTGGATACTCCCTATTGTAGGATCGTTGACCTAACAAACAAAAAAAAACAACAGCAACTGTCTGACCTCCTTCTTACAAGATAAACGTATTAAAGCGAACTGTCACTCACAGAAATAACTCCTAGCATTATAAAAGATATCAATTACGCAAGATTCTATTTTATTATCACTTTACTTTATGTGATTTCAATCCAATATCTTTCTTCAAGACATTAAAGATACACACATTTTATTTATATTAAAATACTAAATTGTTTTATATCGATAAACTTACATAACAAAATAATTATAATTTTTTGAATGTAAATTGATAAAGTTAAATACTTACTGAGCGCGATGTTTGTCTGCTTGTTTCTGTCGAGCTGTCCTCGTAGCGCCCGTAACCGGCGTAGCTTCAACTCCTGCGCCTCTACGCGCTCTCGTAGCCGCCGTAGCCTTTCACCTTCCACCGCCACCTACCGATCATACAAAATATATATAGCGCAAATCGCAGCAACCTGCAGTACATCGACTTTAGCCTGGCAAGAACTTGAATGAAAGATGGGTATATTGGATATGTGAGATTTAAAGTCGTGTGTCTTTTAAAATTGACATTATACATGCGCTGTAAAAACACACAGATTAAAGTATGAAATATCTTAGTTTGATCAGAAACGGACCACTGCTGAACTGTTAGTCTTTTGTCCACTGTAAGGTAGTATTCTGTATTTGTCCAAAGTTTCTGTGCACATTACAGTGTTAGCAGCCTTTTATGGATCTAAAAGTCGGTCATACCAAAACTAAAGATTACCATACCAAAAAAAACATAGGTACGTGAGAAATTGAGGACCTCCTTTTTTGAACTCGGTTAATTAATAGCGATTCTCCGGGTAATTATACCGCTAGAATTATACCTTACGGGCACGGAGTCAAGTGTTCATCGTAAATACTATTCATAGAAATAGAAAAAAAATGCAAATTATACAAGTACGTTTACGTTCAAATTCGCGTTTATTTATTTAGTTTACTATTTGTATGTTACTCAAACGAGAGTAAATTCTAAATTAGGTTTATCAAGAAGTTTTTTTGCTTCAGAGTGAAAAAGTACAGAATTCATTTTAGCAAAAGTAAAATACTAAAATTCTCTCGCGAGCAGCAGCTGGTTATGGGTATTTTAGAGCCATTTCTAGATTTATTACAATTCAAAGTGAAAAATTGCTGAGTCAAGCTAAGAATGGGAACGCTAAAACTTTTAATAAAAGAATACGAGCGGAGAAATTACTAAATTAAGAGTAAAATTTATTGGAGTTAGCGATAAAAATCGTCGAAGCAAAAATTTTACTGCTCACAGAATTGGGTGCGATGCTTAATTAAGAAATACCGCGACCAAATCTATTTCTAATTAAACAGACCTACCAAGATAATACAGTAAAAACTGACTCAATAAAAATTTACTTCCGGCAATTTCGTTCATTTTATCGCCGTACTTATCGGGTGCGAAGTATATTTCTTTAGCGCGATAAATATCGCATTAGGCTAATGCGCGTCCGGCAGTGCCGAGATTTATTAAGACCGGGCTAAATTAAATATTTTCTTTTTACAAAGCAATCTCGACATTTTTATAAACGTTTGTCGGCAACAGTAAAATGTTACTTATTAGATTATAATGTACCTGTATATATGTTATATGTTTAAATATTCCTTTGTAAATCATCAAAATACTTTAAAAGCTGACAATACTAAAACAGATTTACCTATATGAGATTCAATTTAGCTTATCAGATCAGCAGTGCTGACTTCACAAAAGTTTGTGTAAAACTTAAAAGGCAAATTCATTTTTCGTAGAATCTTGTTTAATCAATCGTAACTTGTGTAAACAAAATATTGAAACCTATATTTACGGAGGCATAAAATAATTGATCATTCGTTATAGTAATAAAGAAAAATTCATTTTTTTTGCGCGAACTTTTAGAGAAGTTAATGCTAAGTTAAGATACCTATAGATCTATTGTAAGGACAAATTTGAAGAGAAGTACATTTTTTACATCATTAATTTGGTTCAATTAAGAGCAATAAACAGCGAATTTATTTCTCATGAAACAGTAATAGCGCAATTAGTGCACCCTCTCTTTTAAAGTAACTTTCTTTCTTGAGCTATACATTAAATAATTGTTTTTTTTTGTAAAAACGTCGTTAAGCCATTGTATAAATACAGTGTCAATAACCACATACTCGTATAGCCACTTTGTAGACGCGTAAGCAGTCCCCAGTAATAATATGTCGGTTCAGGCTCATTCGCTCCCATTATCTACTTTAAATAAATGACCGTATAGCCTTTTTATTAGGGTGAGGCCAAACGAGCGTAATTTCGGTTGCAGAATTTCTGTTGCAGAAATTCTGTTGCATTCGGTTTCATATAAAAGTCCTATTTGATTCACACGGCGACGCAAAATGAGTTGAAGTTTTATATGAAACGAATTTCTGCAACCGAAATTCTGCAACCGAAATTACGCTCGTTTGGCCTCACCCTTGTATATTTATATTCCACAGACAATCTTTGGAGGATTTTAAATTTATCTAAGATTTGTTTTCACTACGTTTCCCTGTTAACAAAATACGGTGTCAAAATAATAATTTACAAAATCCTTCCTTCTTGATACAGAATCCAGAAAACCAATTAAGGGAGGAGAACAGCTTCTGATGAAACAATAATATTGTTACTCCAATACAAAAGCAATCTAATAAACTTAGCTATAAGAGTCATTGTTTTAATCATTTCGTTGTTGTGTTTCATTTAAGTTTTACAGGTGCTTCTGGTTGTAATCAATTGTAAACCTTATTTAGTTGTGTTTTAAGTATTTTTTTTATTATCTGTCAACTGAGATATACGACTAAAAATGCGAATCATTATAATTAAATTTAAGTTGGTACCTACATTAGATGTTTCTTTAATAATAATAAAACATAAAATTCAAAATTGTGAAATAAATTTTAGCAATAGGTACATATCTATATATAGGGGTCGCAAGCGATAAACCTCGAAATCGGATTTACATGTCGACAAACAAATTTTTGCATACCGAGAATTGTTTCTCGGCATGCAAAGATTTATAAAATAAACAAGAAAACATGTTATTGGATTTTAGATTGGAAGAACAAGGAGGTCGCGACAACTGGGTCGTATATGTTTCAGATTGTAATACTCGTAGGTACCTATGTACATTTTGTAATAGGTGCCTTTGACTCATACACTAATTGATGTAGTGGTAATATACATTAAATTTTCTTAACATATAATTATAATAATTATTGACAGAGACAGCTATTTAAATTTTAAAACTGTTTATTTTTGGTTTTGAAAAGGATTTTGCTCATTTCTAAAAACACTGCAATAGATACATTGTTTTATTTTTCCTACAATACTTACATAAACTTCTATGGGCAATAAAAGTTTATGTAAATAATATTGTAGGAAAGATAATCAGAAATTTTTCAACTAAATTCATAACGGGTTATTGTTAACAACTTACAAAGTGACTATATCTACTATATAAAAATAAGTCGGGTTTTCCTTCCTGACGCTATAACTCCAGACCGCACGAACCGATTTCCACGGTTTTGCATTCGTTGGAAAGGTCTCGGGCTCCGTGAGCAAAGAAAATTCAGGAAAAATTTCAACAGAAAAGCGGGAAAATCTTATAAGCTTTGCACCCGTGCGAAGCCGGGGTGGGTCGCTAGTGCTGTTTAAAAACAAATAAAACATTTTGTAATGCGCCTATGAATATTAAAAACTTTACAAGCTTTATTTACAGGTACTAAGTAGGTAGCGTTAGCAGTTGCTGAGATAAGGACCTGTGACATATATACAGAAAGATCGAGCGGGCCTTTCTTAACACTATGGTACGATACCCCAAAAATTAAGTGAAAAAAGAAAGGAACTTGAAAAACTTATACAAAATTAGAAGCCAAATTAATTACCACAACGAAACCAGCGGTCAAATAAAACTCACATTTTACTAATCTTAAATATTACCTTTTCGTATTATGAGTATGAATTAATGAAATAAAAACGACTCCCATACCCGAATTTCATTAGCGTCTATTTGTTGAGGAGATTCTACAATCTGCTCAAGGTTTATTAAATTTGCAGGCACCACAGGAGCTCTTGGAAGTGTTTAACTATTTTCCAAAAGTAATATGAATAGTATAAAGAAACGGAATGCGATATAATTTGTCTTCTTCTATCTACACTAATATTACATACAGAGGAAAGATTTGTATTGAAGTATTATCTTATGTTCGTAACGAATAAACTCAAAAACTACGGAACCAATTAAAAAAACTCTTTCACCATTAGAATGCTACATTATCCCTGAGTAACAAAGGCAACATTTTATTCCCGTATTCTCACATAACGAAAACAACGCGAGTGAAACCGCTGAGAACAGCTTGCATATATAAGAGAAGAAACAGACTGGTTGATTGGCTGACTCATCGATCAACGCACAGGTAAAATGGCTTCGTCCAGAAATTTTGCAAAAAGATTCCTTAAACGATTAATATAGAGAAATTAAGAACATGCTCTCGCTTGACTTTATCAATATAAAATATAGCTTATATTCCCCTTTGTCCCATTTCGTAGCTAGATTTGGTAGCCAGCTTCGAGATGGGACTGTTCTTTTCCCATTTCGAAGCATAGGTACCTACGGTAGAAACTTCTTGATACTCTTTTAAGTAGTGCCAGAGATTATGTCCAACATACAAACACACAATTTTACCTCTTTATACACTGAAAAAAATGACATTTCGGCGTAATCATAAAATAACGTGACGTTGGTCTAAAACAGGTGCATTATCGTAAAATAAGGAAATAATAGGTTAATACTATGCTATAATAGAAATATATTAGTTGTAATCGAATTGTTTGAGTAAGTAATGCGATATTATGATTCTTAGCATCGTAAAAATTTGTCACACAATATAATATTCTCTTCTTCAAATAATAACTCACTGTACTATAAATTTGTATGATATTGATAAAGTAAGATTATAATTATAAAACACAATGACACCGTCGCCGTATTTTGATAGATTTCCTAGTTGAATATGAAGAAGTATCACCGAAAATACGATGAAGTCCTAGCACCACATTTAATTGGTTTATTCCACCTAAATCACCTATGCTTATTCACCCAGGTGATTTAAATACACCAAACAGTAGACTTAAATAATGTGAATCCTACTAAAATTGATTACAGAATCTTATTTTTAGAGTAAGCATCATATTAATATAGTGATGATTACTAAAATACGACTACAGAATCTCATCTATGAGTATGCATAACATTCTGTGTGATTCCTTAAAAATAATATGATGACAGCACTTTCGGCGCTAGCTCCAATCGCTCCATTCCGCTCACATAATTGTAACAAAGACATATGATATTTTTTAATTCTTCGTAATCATAAAATAACGTGACGTTTGTCTAAAACTGGAGCATTGTCGTACAATAAGGAAAAAATAGGTTAATATTACGCTATAATCGAATTAATAAGTTAAGTTGGAACAGGTAATGCGATATTATAATACTTAGCATCGTAAAAATTGCTCACACAATATAATATTCTCTTGTTAAATAATATCTCACTGTACTATAAATTTGTATGATATTTATAAGTAAGATTATAAACATAAAGCACAATGACACCGTCACCGTACTTATATAGATTTCGTAGTTGAATATGAAGAAGTATCACCGAAAATACGATGAAATCCCAGCATCATATTATTTAATATTACAGTCATATTATTTTATGCGCTAAGCATATTAATATAAGTGACACAACATAGAACGCGCCAATAGACGGCCGAGTTCTAAACCGCGCTATCGAAGTTTTCTAATGAGTTTGTATAAATACAACTGTCCAACATCAACCGTTGGACCGCGGTTCCCAGGCACGATCACTTCGCCTGGCGGAAGATCTTCCCTTTTCACGATGGAGATTCCACCTCCACCCACTCCTCCATACTCCTCTGACCCTCGACACCTGGACTAGACCTAACTGGATATATGATCATCGGCAAATAGTACAAAAAAACCCCCTAAGGATATGCATGGATCGAAATTGGCAGCTACTGTCGTAAAGCCTTCTCTTTCTGATTCCTCAAAGATAGATGGTTGCATTAAAGACTTCATAAGTGCTGAACTTGAAAAATTTAGATCCGAACTGATTGTTTCAATTAAGAACTTATTGAATGAAACTATAAGTTCTGAGTTAAGTACAATAAAGGAGGAATTACAAGATCTCAAGGCTTCCATGAGCTTTATGAATGAAGAATACACTAAGTTGCAGGAAGCAGTGAAAAAGTGCGAGGCTAAGATGCAATCTTATGATAGTCTGGCCTCTGATTTCGAGAAGTTAAAAAATAGTATTTGTCAGCTGGAGGTGGACAACAATAACAGAGATCAGTGGGCTCGTCGATCGAACATTGAAGTCTTTGGCATTCCTGATAGGAAGGATGAAAACTTATTAAGTATTGTACAGAAGATTGCTTTACGCGCTCAGTTTACACTAACTCCATCAGACATTGACTTTGTAACCCGTGTTGCCCCCTCTAATTCCAATATGAATAAGCCCAAACCTATTGTTATTCGATTCCTGTCCCGTTATAGAAAAGACGACTTCATATCTAGTGTAAGAAAAATCAAAAATCTTACTCCTGGCGAACTGGGAATCGGTGGCAAGGGTACCGAAAATATAATATATTTTAATGATCATTTAACGAAGTTAAATAAATCCCTGCTTCAGCGTGCTAAGAAAATGGCCGACGAAAAGAATTATAAGTATGTTTGGGTTAGAAACTGCTCAATAATGGTACGTCAGTCTGACTCTAGCCCTGTCATTCATATCACCCGGGAGTCTGATTTAAACAAGATAAAATAAGTATCGATTATTGTAATGAGGTGTTTTATTCTTTTGGAAGAACAGTCTTAGAGGTGTATGAGTTACTTTGGTCGTCATTAATTGGAATGTGTACTATAATTATATCGGATTTTTTGTGGCATTGCGGGTTCTATGTATTTGTGTCTCATGGGAGGTATTTCGACAATCTATATACTTTTATTATGGCTTATAACCTGTTGAATTATTTTTTTTATATTGGCCCTTCTTATAATTGCCTATTTAACTGCTTATATTACTTTGATCTCTACAAATGGCTTCTTTAAATGTATATTACCAGAACGTGCGGGGATTAAGAACGAAAACTAACTCTTTTTACAGGAAGCAGCTCAGTACCAATTTTGATATTATTTGTTTGAGTGAGACTTGGCTGCTTGAGGGTATTAATAGTTCAGAGCTATTTGATGGACGTTATAATGTCTACAGATGTGACAGGGATTATGCATCGCGTGGGGATTCTATGGGTGGCGGTGTTTTAATAGCTGTGCGTAGTGAATTCTCCATTCATGGCTTTTCGCGCATGACTTTTACCAATTCAGCTGCTGAAGCTTTGGAGCTTGTCATAAACTTAGACTGTAAGGGAAAACATAGATTTCTGAGAATTTTCTGTTGCTATTTTCCCCACAGTCCCTCACAACTATTAGCCCAAGATAACTTTTATGAGACTGTTTCGCAAAGAATAGTCAGAAATCCAGATGACTCGATTTTAATCGTTGGTGACTTTAATATCAGTCAGTGTCAATGGGACTTACATGATGGCATCGCTATTCCGACAAATGCTCATAATGATAATCTTGCGTCTTGCCTCATTGATTTCCTCTCATTTTCTGGTCTCAACCAGTATAATTTCATTAATAATAATAATAACCGTTGCTTGGATTTAATTATGTGTAGCTCTACATGTAAGGTAGAAAGATGTACCAGTCCCCTAATCAAGGAAGATACCCATCATCCTACGCTCTTAATTTACGTTCGTGATGTTAATCCTCGCCATTTACATTCAGCACCGCGAATTATATATTTATATAAATCTGCTGATCATGATGCTGTCAATAAAGCAATTTCGAACGTTAATTGGCCGGAGGTACTTTATAATATATATATATATATAATCTCACGCCTTTCATCCCCGAGGGGGTAGGCAGAGGTATTCCATTACTGGATATACCCACATTTCACGAGATACATTGGACCCCTAAACGTGATAGGTGGTGAGCCCATCGCCGGACCGGGTCTATTTACACATGTCGCAGAATTAATTCTGAGACCTGCGGGTTTCCTCACGATGTTTTCCTTCACCGTCGAGCTAGTGATAAATATGTACGTAAGTTTTGAAAAACTCATTGGTACATGCCAGGATTCGAACCCGAGCCTCACTGATTTTCGGTCGGCTCTTTAACCGTCCGGGCTATCACTGCTCCTTATACCTTATACTTTATAATAAAGACATTGAAAATACAACTGCTGTCTTCTATGACATCGTAAATGAAATCATTCGAACATATATCCCTACTCGATCAGTCAAAACAGACATGAAGTACCCGGCTTGGTTTTCGAAGCCATTAATAAAAATAATAAATGAAAAATTAAAGTTTCATAAAAAATGGAAGAGGTATGGCAGATGTAGTGATTATAACACTTTTGAATTATTAAGAGAAAGACAAAAACGTATTGAAAGAGAATGTTATAACAAATTCATTTCCAATGCTGAAAAAAGGATCCATATCAGTAGCAAGCATTTTTGGTCTTTCATAAAATATAAAAAACAATCTCATAACGGAATTCCTGACACGATGACTTCAAGTGATATTACTTCTAGTGATGGTGAAGAGATAAGCAATATGTTTAATGAATATTTTCAATCCACCTTTGAAGCACCATTGAGTCAGAATTCTATTTTGAACAATCCCCCCCAAATAAATTGTCCATTAATTGATCTTAGTTCTGTTAATATCTCTTTGTATAAAGTCACCAAATACTTGAAAAATTTAGATGTATGTAAAGGTGGTGGTCCGGACGGATTACCTCCAGTGTTTTTACAAAATTATTATAGAGCTTTGGCGCTGCCTGTATTTTTGATTTTTCAAACCTCTCTTCGTGAAGGCAAATTGCCTCTTATTTGGAAAAAATCTTTCGTAGTTCCAGTCCATAAATCTGGTGATATACATAGCGTCCTCAATTATCGCCCAATCTCAAAACTCTCAACCCTGCCTAAGCTTTTGGAAAAGATTGTTTTTGATACCATGTTTCCTATAATAAGATCTGTCATAGTATCGCAGCAGCATGGTTTTATAAATAAAAGATCTACTGAAACAAACCTATGCGAGTTCATTCATAATGTTGCCAGTGCTATGGAGCAGGGTTATCAGGTTGATGTAGTATATACCGATTATTCTAAGGCCTTTGACAAAGTTGCCCATTTTCTTTTGATAAGAAAGCTTGAAATGTTTGGTATTCATGGGGATCTTTTGCGTTGGCTGGAATCTTATTTAAGAGACCGAAGTCAAGCTGTCACTGTTAAAGGCTTTTGTTCAACTTTTATCCCTGTAAGTTCTGGAGTGCCCCAGGGCTCCCATCTCGGACCTCTGCTATTTAATATCTTTATAAATGATATTGTTAAAATATTCACTAATTCTTCAATATTACTTTACGCAGATGATAACAAAATCTTTAGGATAGTTAAGGATGTTAGTGATTGCGTTGCCCTTCAAGACGATCTTTACCATTTAGGGAACTACTGTAACGAAAATTCTTTGCATATAAATTCTAAGAAATGTAATATAGTTACGTTTTCTCGCAAGAAAAATCCTATTCGTTATGCATATCACTTGAACGGGTCTGTTATTTCTCGAGCGTCCGAGGTGAGAGATCTGGGTGAACAGTTAGACAGTAAGTTATTATTTGACGTCCATATTGATAAAATAACTAAAAAAGCATATCGTATGTTGGGATTTATACTGAGAGTATCAAAAGACTTCAAAAGGCCTGCTACACTGGTCTTACTTTATAACAGCTTTGTGCGATCTATCCTTGAATATGCTTCAACGGTCTGGAATCCGCAATATGAAATATATATTAATACTATAGAAAGAATACAAAATAAGTTTATAAAGCATCTGAAATACAGATATCCCTACTATTCATTAGAAGGTGTCGTTTCTCTCCATAAACGCCGAATAATTAGAGATCACGTATTTTTGTTTAAAATTATTAGAAATTCCGTAGATTGTCCCTACTTACTCCATAATATCTCTTTACGTTGCCCTAGGTTAAATACTCGAAATAAGTCAGTTTTTGCAGTACCACCTTATAAAACAAATTATATGTCCAACGCCTACATTCCTAGAGCCTGTAATGTGCATAACAAATTATTCTATGAATCCGATGTATTTCATTCACCTCTATCAAAATTTTTAAACGAAATCTCTCTTAAAATTGTATAGTTTCGGTTCCAGTATTACTTTTTGTTTTTAACTTTGTTTGTATAGTACCTACTTATATATAAATATTTCTGTTCACTCTTTGTATTGTTTAATAGTGGAAACTTTACTGGTTCTATTCATTATTATTTGTGTTAGATTAATTTGTGGTATTATAACTGTTTGTTTCCCGAATAAACTATAAATAAATAAATAAATAAATAAAATAAAAATAATAGTGGAACACACTAGTGTTAACGCACACGTAACGCAAACAAGTGTTGTCATACGTTCTCGATAGATGGAGCCATGGTCGAATTAAAATGCACTATCGTTTGACTCAGGGTTTAGATATAAGTAGTTAAGATGCATTTGACATTGTATCCATACCAGCATTGAGTGCAAGCTTTCATTAGTGGAGAGAGAGGTTCCCCGGCTCTTTTAGACACCTTTGCAATATCCTTTGCAATATCTGGATCAAGGAATTTCGGGCACTATTTGGCACTATTTAGGAAGAGCTGTTTGACATTATCAGAACAGCTGAATTCCATGGTGAGGCTTCTAACTTGACAGTCTCCCCCACCGAGCCTAGCGTTTTACAATTTTCATATCAAACTGGAAATATGAGGAAGTCCTCGATAAATAGTAAAAAAAAAATATAGGACATAATATCTGGAGGTACGAGGAAGTCATCGATAAATAGTAGGAAATATAATAGTACGTAATACGTAACTCGAGATATGATGAAAGCAAACATAAATAGTAGTAAACATAATCACATTATGTATGCTCGTCCGACTAAAGCCATGGTGACTATTGGTGACACGTCATCTTAAATGCAGTTATCATCGTCAGACGTGTTATCATCTTTCTTTTTGGTGATATCAGTATTCTCCGTCCTTGAGGTGAATTCATCTTACTTATCCTGATTTCACGTCTTTTATGATTACCAGTTTTCTCAGTGTACTAGCTTCACTTGTAATTAACTAGCTAACTAAGTATATAGCTGTAAAGCAAATCTTGAAAGGCGAATTTAACCTACTTACTTTTTATAATCGTTTGTAGTTTGAAACTTGAAAGCGTGTACTTTGTATGATATTACAAAAAAATTGTATAATATTGGAGCCAAGAGGTGACTATTCTCCGTACATGGCTTCATCCGTTAACCCATCAAGTTTGGGCTTATTTGATTTGTTTCGACGGGTGCCCTACATACAAAGCGTTTTTTTTTTATGAAGAGGATAGTTTTGTATATTCGTATGTTTGTAACTAATAACCTCAAAAACTACTAGACCGATTTCAACAACTCTTACTAATGCAAAGCTTACTTTTGTGGGACTAACATGAGCTATAATTTTCCCACGAGAATGGGACACGTATTCGAAATCGCGCGGAACATCTAGTCCTACTAATATTATAAATGCGAAAGTTTGTATGGATGGATGTATGGATGTCTGGATGTATGGATGGATGTGTGGTCCTCTTTCACGCAAAAAACTACTGAACTGAATTTGCTGAAACTTTACAGATATATAGCTTATACTTTAGAATAACACATATGCTATATTTTATCCCCGTATTCTCACGGGAACGGGAAATACGCGGGTGAAACCGCGGGATACTGCTAGTTAGATATAATTTTAGTATAGATAATGACCTGATGCTGTCGCGCCTCCTGCTGCTTCAGGTACCGCAGCCGCTGCTCCTTGGCGCAGAGCAGCTGGTGCTGGGTGTCGATCTGCTGCTGTTGCCGGAGCGCCATTGCTCGTAGCTCTCCCAGCGTCAGCTCCACCCCTTCCCCCAACTGTGGACAAGCAAAATGTTTGACTTCTTTATGTTGCCTTCTATGGAGGAGCGGAGGTAGAATACTCCTTCATTGTGAAAAGGGAAGATCTTCCGCTAGGCAAGGTGATTGTGTCTAGGGACCGCTACCCAACGGTTGATGTAGGACAGTTGCAACACATGTATTTATACAAACTCATTACAAAACTCCGATAGCGTGGTTTAGAACTCGGCCGTCTATTGGCGCGTTCTATGTAGTGCCGCTACACTTCTTATACTTCTCATAAAACTAAACAAAAGAACGTCGCCAGTCCAGCATCTTTGATCCAAGGACGGATGAAGACAATAGATAATCCTAGTCAGTCAATGCTTCTTGTGGTGTGCCGGTTATTTTAAATTTGTTTATAAATGATCTTCTATCAGAGCAGATTATGGCATCTATTAACTACTTTGTACGAACGATACCTACTCGTAGATTCGCTTCCCTAAAGGTTTGTTATTTTTATGGACAGCCTGTGCAAATCACACTTTTGCAGCTCTGCTGTCCACAACTTGTGTTCGACTTGAGTTTCTAACAAACTGAATTGATAAAAAAGCTTCAGTGTATTCTGGTGTGAACGATGGATAGATTTTACTGATAGAGATGTCTAGGACAAAAAATATCGTCTTTTTATGTACATTGCGCCTGACGTAAGTGCAAGCACAGGCCGCGTAATAACTTTCAAATAAAGACGATTCAGATTCCTAACATTAGGGGCCATAGATAGCGGTCGATAGAATAGGCCTTTAATCATCAGTGGGTAAACGTGGACTGATAGACAAACAAACTAGTTGTGTTAGTTGGCCAAATTACCTACTCTCCTTGTTGTTTGTTTATGTTTGTCCATTGAGCATGCTAGCAAATAATGTTAGTTCACACATTACATAATGTGCACTAATGTTCAGTATCCTCATAAGAGTCGGGTAGACATCTCAAACAAATTATACAAGTGAAATTGTGTAATACTTATTTTCACAATATTATAACATTACTACTTACAGGTGTGGAAAATTGAAGTTTCAACGCTGAATCACATACGATGAGCTCTTTTTATTTATATTTTACACTCTATTGTGTCTGACTATTATTATATGAGTCTTAGCTAAGTAACATTATGAAACCCATATCTACTATTTAGTTGGATCGAAAAGTTTTTCCTCGAAGCAGAGAAATAACTAATTTTATCGGATGGTACGGATTTTACTCCTCTCGAATACAAATTTTAGAAATTTCCTCTACAATTCAATACGATAAAGTAAATAAGCATGCACCCAGATGAAATAGCCTAACAACAGACACTTGTTAGTTTAGAGTCCTCCTGAACAACTTATACAGGCCGCAACTAAGTTTGTCCTAAGTAGAACTTCAGCCAAGCTTACATTAGGCTTAAAAATAATACCCTTAGCGAGTGAAGACATAATAATAAGGAATTATTTATGTAGGTGTCAGGTGTATAAGGGTGTTCTTCCAAAACCGTAATAAACAACTTCAGACTAAATATTCATGATTGAATTTTATGTTTATCTGATATATTTTGCTAGTATGTATAATATTTAGTTAGTTCCCAACGCTGTCAATTTTGTAACATGATCCCAGTTGTAAACTATGGACGTAACTTTATATCCTTCACTTGATCATAATATTAACTTGATGTCAGTTTTTGCCGAGATAACTTTGCGCTACGGTTCAAGTAAGTACAAACTGTTGCATATAACTAGGCACCTATCTTTATGCTAGCTTATTGAAGCATAACTGGGACTTGTCATTTGTAAATTTTTTTAATTCGATGAACTGTTAAAAATGTTTTATGTTGATGAAATTGTGAACATATTTTCTGATACTTACGTGATAAGATTATTCGTCTAAATAATAAGAAAATAATTAGTCTTCTGTAGAACTGAAGAACCTTTTGTTTGCCTATGTCGATGATATCGCTGTATTTGCATAAAAGATAGACAAATATATTCACCTTCTTTTATAGCAGATTTCAGAGGGAACTTGAACCAAACGTTACAATAATAAATTGGCTCACGTAACTTTATTGAAATAGGGTACTATAACAAATTCGTGGATTCACCTCAATATTGTCGCAGGGAAAACTTTAACAATTTCTCTTCAATGTGAAAGAGCAACTCAATTGAAACTTCCCTATCCGAGATAAGTAAGGTTAAACTGGCGGCGACAAAATGGATAAAAAAAATAAGTAGGACGTAAATCGTGTTACGTAAAATTTATAACGCAAGTATTCGCAAAAAATATGCTACCTAAACGTTTTTTTTTTATTATTTTATAAGAGCAGTGATAGCTCTGTTGGTAGTGGCCTGCCTCTCATGGGTGTGGTTCATGTTCAAAGCTAGAGGCTAGAGGGCCAATGATTTATGGTGTACCAATGATATTTTCCCTAAGAAAAATATACTTATGAAAGGTAGGTAATTCCAGGAATGGAATACTACCCGACCCCTTCGAGAATAAGGCGTGAACATTATCATAAAATATAAAATAAAATGCGTTCGTTAAGAAACCTTTGATTGACCAATAGAGTGAGGAATAGTGTAGGTATTTCGAGAGTGTTTGTAAGATTTAAAAACGAATGCTGAAGTGGTTGGCTCATATTGAACGGATAGGTACAAGTCTCTCAATTAAACATATCGAGAATGTTGTAAGTGGGGGAATTGGTAGAGGGCGGCCAAGACGTGCTTAAATGTATTAGAGTGCACTCTATACCATGCATGGCTATGAATTAAAGAAAAGCCATATAAAGAGTAACCGAAGAGCATTCATGAGTTGTTTGATCGATGTGGGTGAAATGCGATAGATTTTCTAGGTTTATACATACAGTAGCGACCCACCCTCGCTTCCTTTCGGTTTATATGATATACAAAAAAATCCTGTTTAACGCTCTTTATATTAGTGAAAACTGCATCAAAATTGGTTCCGTTGTTTAGGAGTTAGTGGATATAGAGACGCGGAAAACGCCTTTATTTTATACTATGTAGATATACATATTCTCACGCCTCTTTACTATTTAGGTAGGCAGAAACAAAAGACCACCACTTGCTATGAACCTGGCAGATCTATAAATTATGTATAACAATATTCGAAAAGCGATGCATGGTTTACGGACGAATTTAAAGAATTATTCCTTGATTCCCTACTCATTTCACTCTCCCTTGAACCGACGATCTATTTTATGTATAGAAGCCCAGTACCCTAACCATATAAAAGACATAAAAAAGTTATGCAGTGAATCTCTCTTTGGGCACGTCTTAGAATATTTCCGTACGAAAACCTTTGGCTTTTCTTAACGCTTGGATAATAAAGGAATTCTAAGTGCCTAATGTTTCACTGGCGACGCCTCTGCGTATTAAGTTGGGTGAACGAGAATTTTCCATTCGTTCAAGCGGATTAGTGGCCACCGCCGGAAATATGAGTGTCTCTTTGAGATAGGGCCGGGTCGGCGCGAAGTGCTTTGGGTGTCTTTAAGGCTGTATTAGTGGCTCACAATTGTGTGAAATTGACCCTGTACCTTAGTGTCCACACGTTTGTTTGTATGTCACTCATAGACGCAAAGGTCAAAAACGTAATTGGGGGATTGGGGGGGGAAGGGGGGGAGTTCGTATTAGTTTTTTGTGGAGCCCTCTAGGAACTCTTTACAAGAACAAATTTACAGGTAGGTACCTAAGATAACTATTGATGTTATGTAAATTATTGTACTATATATATACTAATACCTAGGCGGTTTGTATTTCTAATGATAAAGAAGTAAGTATAAAAGAAGTACCTAATTCTAACATTTAATAGCTATTGATTTTTTCTATTTATTGGTATAATGCTTACTTTAATTTCGAAAAATCAGGCTTAATACCGTTTAAAAATCAACCGTTCCTAATAACGTTAAATTTAAACATGCGATAAATCAAAAACATACCTTTAGTACACGCAAGTAAGTATGTCGTAATTACAAGATGCCAACCCTTGGGGACTATTCCAACTATTCCATTTAAATGATATCACATTCGCACCTCAACAGCAGGCGCTCAGGCGCGTTACGGGGCTCAACAAATGGGACGTCTTATTTCATATGGGCCGCATAAAATTCTTGGATTTCGGCATTTTCGGCCCTTTCCCGGCTGTGGTGGGCGTATCGGGGTATTAAGGGCGCTGCGGTCACGATTTATGTGCGTCCTGAGTCTTGACACTTGTTGATAGCTTTCAGAGAATTGGAGGCAGAAAAAGAACTTCGTAAAGGTCAATCATTAGTGCTAATAAAACATTGAACCTGTCTTTCCTTTGCTGAACAAAGAATTTAGACAACCATATTTTTAATATACATAATTCCAAATCTTAGAGAATCTGCAGGAATCACACAAGTTTCAGGAGCTATTTAAGTTAAATTTAGCATAAAATGAAGCATGAGGCTTTAGGAGAAATAAGAGTTCGATTTATTTTTCCAGTGCCTTCAGTATACGCCGACTTTCTTTGAATTTGTGGTCAATTCACTTGCCGACCGCGCCACATTGAGCAAAAGGTCGTATTTTCAAAGAGAAGTCCTTTGACTGAGACCATCACGTTTCCAATGACATGAAATAACAACCTTTAGTGGAAAATTCAATTTCTATTTTACTGCCTGCGATACTGTCAGCAGGCGTTATCGTTGTGTCCGTATTTTACCCTTTAGTGGTTATAAGTCACGTCTCCTAACCTATCCTGTTTTGCGTCGTTTTTTTGTCATCCTACAATTCTTATCTGTCTCACATCGGCGACCATCTCGCGGCAGTCATTTATTACCCCGACAAGACGGGAGTTCATTTTGCGAGTAGACAAAAACATTACCATTTTGAGCGTTCCCACAAGTTAGTAAACGGTCGGATAAAATCTGTTTTACAAACGTATTATGCTTAAGTTGGGATAAAATAGTATTTGCGGAGCCTTTTTATATTCTCAGAGCAGAAGTTGTGGTGAATTTAATGGCATATATTTTATTGAAGCAATTATTTTCTATTATTATGTTTATTTCAATGTTATTCACGTATTGATAAAAACATTAATGCTGTATGTGGAAGACAGGTGTCCTCTCAAAGAAGAACACTTACAGTATGAACATTTGTTTCTAAAATAGAACCAAGTTCAGTAATTAAACTTGAAAGTTGAACGATCGTGACTAACTGGTTAAGTTAGCAATTTTAGCGTAAACATGATCGGGGGAGTAAACTGGAAACTGGGGGGAAATACCTAACCTATACTTGTGGGAATTTTTCGATTTATTGAAATAACGTTTTAGCTTCGCCCCTTTAGTCAAGAGGCAAACGAAGGTTTTGTTCGCTTAATTGGCGTTCATTGTAATAATAACTCATAAGAACTACGTGTGAGTGACTGTCTGATCTTTACAGTGTCGCGTCAATTAAAGCCGCACGCGAATGAAAAGTCCATCATTTATCATTCGTCGTTCTATTCGGCTAAACTTTACGTTTTACAAACCACTTGGCTAGACCCTCTGTGGTTTTAAATATTCTTACAAGAAATACTGACCTATCTCTATGTTCCAGAGCACCAAATCCTCGTAAGCCAATGCAGAGCACGATCCACATAGTAATCGCAATTTAAAATGAGCTTACGTCAGTGGTCAAATCAGACATTGTAATGAAGTTGGTACATTCTGACTGCGTTTGCAATTTCGCCATAGTTCATAAATAGTTAACCACTTTCCTCGCATAGTGCAACGGGTGCCTCAAAGGCATTGCAGCCTCTCAGAAATTAATTACGCTGAGCTAAACTGCTGCTTTACAGTCTAATTCAGTTGGGAATGACCCTTATGGGAGCGGCACTCCGCGCTAAGCTTAAAACTTGATTAATGATAGCCACGTTTTCAATTACTTATATAACCTCCTTTTAGCCTCATTTTTATTCTAAAAACGAAGCAATTACTTTGATAATTCCAAGTTCTTGATTCTAAATGACTGTTATTTGTGAATCGATATACAGAAAAAAATTATTTACCTTGTTTAATTTTTGGAAAATGACAACGTTATATATCGAAAAAATATGATGTTATGCTATTAACTGATGACAGAACATTTAGCACAGCGCAGAGAGCGTTACTAGCGCATATTCTACACATTTATTATTCTTCTCATTTTAATTACATACCTCTAGTGTAATTATATACGTATTATGGTATCTTAAGAAACTGTCAGCTGACTTGTCAAAAAACTGTTTACTGATTGCGCATGTGTTGTTCTGAGACCCCAGAACAATGCAGTATTACTTCATAATGAAGATAGAAATATAGCAATCAAAAGTATTTCTGTTGCCAAAATGAAACAATAATTTCACTGGGAGCACTCATAAAATGGTTGGCAATTGCATTTTCCCTACCTAAAAGCAGCACAAGTGTGTAATAAAAGGCTCGTTTTAAAAGTAATTAAATGTATTCAGAATCCAAGGCGATAACGAAGGAGGTAAAGAACCATCAAGACCGTGTTGAATAAAACATGGGGACGTGTGAGCTCGCCCTTATTCTGCGACAGGAGAGATGTGGTACGAGTCATAGACTGGCTAAAAGCAAAGACACTGAATAAATACTTAGGTAGGTACGGTATAGTTAGTTAGACCGCATGACTGCTTTTTATCTTTAATCGCATCTATAAAAAGCTTCGTATATGCGCGGTTCCGCATATAGATAACTAGCAGTGCCCCGCGGTTCCCGTGGGAATACGGGGATAAAATGTAGCATAATATGTGTTATTCTGATGTATAAGTACTGTAAAACTGTAAAGTCTTACGAAAATCCGTTCACTAGTTTTTGCGTGAAAGAGGAACGAAAGGAAAGGAATCCATACATGTATACATCCAAACATACAAACTTTCCAGTCTATAATATTAGTAGAATTTAAACATAAGTGAGGTATACGTATATATGTAATGAAGGAAACTTATTTAAACCGATTACATAGTAGGATAACACGAATGTCTTATACGACATGGTCATGAAGCTGATGACTAAGATACGTATACAATGGTGTCAGATTCATCTATATTAGCTCTAAAATCTACAACAATTGTATCTTTTCGACGTTGTTTGTTTTAAAATTGAAATAAAAGTATTATATAGATTTAAAAATAAAGGTTTACGTATTGGGAGTATAAATTAAATAGGTGCATTTGAAAAAAAAATGTTAATGTCCTTCACCGCGCCGGAATGATATTTTATGTTTTAGAACTCCAGTGTCTCCGCTTACTATAACAATATTTTAACACTAACTATAGCTATTATAAGTAACAGACTATTCGTTGATGAATAGATTCATATAGCTGATTTATGAATAAACTAGAGGTTCTACGCGGTTTCACCCGCTTAGTTCCCGTTCCCGTAGGAATACTGTAATAAAAAATATCCTAAGTTACTCAGGGATATTGTAGCTTTCCATTGAAGAAATATTTTTTAAATCGGTTTAGTAGCTTTTGAGTTTATTCGTCACAAACGTACGAAAGTACATAAAATAAAAATCTTTCCTCTTCATAATATTTGACGGGCCTGTTGGCTCTATAGTAGTGACCCTGCCTTCTGAGTCAGAGGTCGCGGGTTCGATCCCCGCTCGGGGCCAACATTTGTGTGCATGAACATGTCTGTTGGCTTCGTGTCTGGTCGTTTAATATTTATTTAAGTATGTTTATCAGTGGTTTAGTACCCATAGCACAGGCTCTGCCTAGTTTGGGACTAAATAACCGTGTTTGAATTGTGTCCCACAATTTATTAAAAAAAAAAATTGTGTAGACGATCGTTATCGCCATTTTCTCGTCACTTACGCCTATTATAAACTCGAATGTGCTAGCGTAGGAGCGACAAGCCTCATTGGGCTCATGAATTTATTTGTAAGTCACAACCTCGGCGTGAAAAAACACAAACTCGAGTACTTACACACTGATTGGAAGTCATGGGGGATATACACGGGTAATCTAGTGATCCCGTATAAGGTTTTTCTTATACTGACGCGGTGGCGGGCAGGTCAGCCAGCAATTTAATGCACTATTCTGAACTTTTGCATACGAGTAGAACACATGCTATGTTTAAGTGAATCACCCACGCTGGAGGTAGGCTAATTTTAAACATTATCTCCCGTACAAAACTGAAAAATTTATATTATTTTAAGTAGGTATGATTTAATTTTTATAATACGAAAACAACGATGCGCGGCTACATTTTACCCACCAGACTGCGCCAGAAGGAGGTTAATGTTTTAGAATATTTAGTGACCTTTATCGGTAGTTTTTTGGTGATTTAATAATTAATGTATTTGGTAATATATTTATTTATTATTTACGGCCAATTCCGCCAAAATTTTTTCTGCTTAGCCTGATGGTTGACTGGTAGATAATGCCTTTAGGCATTAAGTTCGCCATGTATACATTTTCTTCGTACATGAAGGTAAATAAATAAATAATAAAAAAAAGTGTGCATGCCTTGAAGTACCAACTTCTACTGCAACATTGCGAAATGCTACCGCTACGGCCACCGTCCTTGCACCAGAGTGTGAGACTATTAGGGGCAATGCACACCATGATTTTTTGCCTTCGACAGATACCATTGATACCTGGGTTATCCACCTCTATCCAAGATTTATTAATTCGCCACCGCCCACTGCTTAGTTATGGGGTTATTCATCATGGTTAGTGGTAACATCCCACGGGGGTGTTAAATTGGGATTATCATAGGGCGATGTATTGCTAGACCTAGCCTTCTTTCCAATTAATTCAGAAATGTTTGAAGTAAATTCTGAATTGCTAGGTGAAGTATGGCTGTGATAAAGTTTGGATGAGCCTAAGTTAGTTTGAAAGTATTTATGGTTAAGCTCTGTGTAAGTTCATTATGTAGATTGTTGTGGATGTGGTTATGGATTAATACTACCTACATAAGTAAATACCTACGGATATTTTTTTAAGAAACTTGTTTCTGAATTGATAATAAGGAAAAATAATAATTATGGTAAGCATAGCACAGACAATTACGGAATCATCGCAGAAATTCAGATACGCAAAATGACAGATAAGTAGAATGAATATAATAATAATTCGGTAGTCACCGTCTGCCAGATTTAGAAGCTGTGAGTTTTTGTTCAAGAAAACGTCCCTCCCCACAGCCCAGAAATCCAGGACAGCATCCCACCCCTATCGCCCGTATCTGTAATTCCACATTCTGCAATAGCCCACCAGCTATCGGGGACAGTTTTCAAGTTCCTCCGCACATGATGTTCAGGGAGACAGACTCCGATTGCAGTATCCATCTCACATTTATAGTATTATGGTACAAAATGCCTCTGTGCTATTGGCTTCGGCTCCACGAATGCCTTTGAAATGTCCGAAAACGTACCTACAATAATTATCATTACAATAATTGTCGTAATTATTGAGTAACAGGATTCAATTAAAAAAAATAACAAGTACTTAATTATATAGTGCTAGCGGTTCTACGCTGGTGAAACGGCATAGTTTCCGTTCCCGTTAGAATACGGAATAAAATATAGACTTTGTTACTCAGGGATATTCAAGCTTTCTATTGGTGAAAGAATTTTTAAAATCGGTTCAGTAGTTTTTGAGTTTATTCGTAAAACACATACAAAAATACAAATCTTTCCTCTTTATTTATAATATTAGTATAGAAGTATAAATTTAGATGAGTGGTAGACGTATTTCAAATCAATAATCAAGCAAAACATAAATGATGTTGTAAGCAAGTTGGTATTATATCTATTCGCAATCAGTCAAGAATGACTTTGAAATTTGACGGGAAAGTAATTAATTTCGCATTTTCCACTCCCTGAACAATTTCAAATATTAATTAACCTGTGAACACATGTAATTAAATTACTCCTTTTATTCTGTACACCGGAGCCTAAATAGCAAATGGACTTATCTCTGTAGGTACTTCTGATTTTCCCGTGTTCACAACACCTGAACCGGTTTCGGGCACATTATCGTTTTGACGGTCGGTTATTCTTAGCAACTTGATGATAATTTACAATCCCAATAAGTACAAAATGCAAATTTTGTCTAAAATCCAAAATTTCACAATAAATACCTTACGTAAATGGATTACACGAACGTTGTCTTCACGTAAAAGTTTATTTTTCACCCAAGTATGTATTAGAATCCTGATGAATATTTATAGCGGAGTGTAGCGTGTCGGGCGGAGCAAACTTTATCAATTAATTTTCTGAACGCTTCGTGCAAAATAGGCAAAAAGCATGTGTTGTATACTCTAAACGTTCCCTGATGCTGCTTTGCAGTACATAAATATTAAACACCTACATATTTCAAGAGTAAAACATAAATAATCTATTACTACACGTTCACCTCCACATTATCGATCACGATAAAAGGACCAATTTTTGCAATAGTGTCTCTCAGAAGCAGAGTACAACATATGTATGGGATTGACATTAGCGGTCGGCTTGTTATTATTTCTCTTATTCACTGATACTTATAGTTTTTCATATTTGAATTGAAAAGCGACTGCCAGCAAAACAAAAACCCTTTTGTTTGCCACTTTACCTGGGTGGCTTTGATTGGGATTTTGATTCTGAGTTCTTTAAGTTTGTAAACCGTAGAAATTGTTTCATGAATACCTTTAATGTTACCTACATAAGACACCGTAAGGTAAACTTAGAACTTAGGAAGAATTTACGTAAGCTTTCGTGTATAATCTCCTTTGAAGTGTTGCAGTATTAATAGCACAAAGAAATCGGGATGTACATTCTACTTTGGTGTCTATAACAAAATCTGAGTGTATAGAAAGAAAATTAAGTATTGATAAATATGACTAAATATCGTTACACGACATTTTAATCAATATTTTCCCCACAACTGGAAACCCTGTGAGTAGAGTACTCATTGACTAAAACGAAACTTGATATAATTTTGAAAATTGAACTTCTTTGTGAAACACGTCATGTTTTCAAAAGCGGATGCTTAATTTAATCCAAATTGATTTTATAAAGCACCGAAATCGTTATCGTTAAAAAGGTATCGTTCAGGAATAAATCGAATGTCGTTCTTATGCAAATAGTATTATGGGTAATAGTAAAGAAAAACTCATGGAAAAGGCAGGTGTGGCAAGGCTATAGATCAAAGCTATACGCCCATTTAGCGGGCCACGGCTATTGTGAACGAAACCAATTCTATTACGTCTCTATCCGCCACACTCGATTTACAAGAGTTCAGCCGGGTAAACATTTCCATAACGTAAAGAAATCGATGAAGGGCGAAAGTTAAATTGTTTTGTTGCATGAAAAGTGAAAATAATTTGAAAGCTACATGCCGCTAACTATAACTCGCCTCACCGTAACCACCCCATAGTTGCCTTGACCGACTTTCGAAGGCTGTGGTTTACACGCTATAAGCATATTCAATATTTCACGAAAAGGTTTTAACACGTCTTACGATTCAATACCAATGTAGACAAGATTAATGGAGTCGTGTGTATACATAATTTTGTAAAATTATGTGTCTACCGCTTATTTATTTGCAAACTAGGAGGGGCTTTACCATTTTTTCCGTTCCCGTAGAGATTTCGCAAAATCCTTTTTAAGCGGATACCTACTCTCTATGAGCAATCTACATGCTAAATTTCAAGTTTGTGCCATTTGTACAAATACTGATTAATGAATAAGTGAGTGGTAAGTATTTCACTTTTGTGGACATACATGTATATAATATAAAAGATAAAAATAAATCGATTACGATGTGAATGCCAAATTTGTGGTTAAATGGTTTAAATTATAGCGAAAATACACATACATAAATTTAATAGTACCTTCCCATATCATATTGTATCCATTAAATTACCCTTAGTGTTAGTATTTTATGTTTTGGTATCAACAAATAAGATTTTTTTACGATCGACCTTATATCGTACTTGAAGATCCCCATAATTATTATGAATATGAACAAATACATTCACGTCCTTTATCCCTGAGGGAGTAGGTAGTGGTATTAAATTCCTGGAAATACGTACTTTCGCCAGTAGGTATACTTTCTTAACCTTGATTGCAGAGCTTATAAGGTAGACTTATTCATCATTTTTTGTGCTATTTGGGTACGGTTTAGGACCAATTTTGGGACCTACGGGTTTCCTCAAAATGTTTTTCTTCAAAACTTATTGCTTTGCCTTTAATATTACCAGTATTATCTATACATATAATAAAACTCTAACGGGGCCGTGTCTGTACATTAAATATTTTTTGAAAATTTTAACGGTAGTGTATATAGTTATCGGTATAGATACCGAAATACCAATTTTTGGAATTTTTGTCTGTCTGTCTGTCTGTCTGTCTGTCTGTCTGTCTGTCTGGTTGTGCACGCATCACTCAAAAACTACTGGACGGATTTTGATGAAATTTGGTATGGAGATAACTGAGCACCCGGGTCAACATCTAGGGTACTTTTTATTCCAGGAAAATATCTCATTCCCAAGGGAAAATATAAAAACTGGTTAAAAAGAGAAATACGTACTACTCCGAAACGATAACACCTAGAAACTTGAAAAATGGTATGAAAGTGTCTGATATGTCATAGGAAATTGGTTTGAAGGGATTTTCGGAAATTCCCACGGGAACGGGAATAAACTAAATCCAAGCGGGAAAACGCCGCTGGGCACCCGCTATTTGAAATATGGTAGGTATGTAGGTGTCTTAAATATGTCGTAGGCAACCACTATGAAGGGATTTTCGGAAATTCCCACGGGAACGGGAATAAACGGAATCCGCGCGGGCAACGCCGCTGGGCATCCGCTAGTGTTGAATATATAGCCATATATACCGATTGATTGAACAGCATACAAAAGCCACAATCATGTAACACCGGTACCGTGCAAACACAGTACATAATGCCTTCAAATTACTGATTCTCGGTCGAGCATTAAATATTTAAAAGGGTGGTACCAAACAATATGTATGAGGTCAACTCATTATTACAGGAACCTTGTAATTATCCATTCTGGGACCTTGTGGAAAACCCTTGTCCGGTATTAAAGGTCTGGTTTCTATAAAGAAAATGTTGACAATAACTGTTAGGCTTATTTTACTTACATCAAGAGTTTTAAATTCTAAGAAAAATACAACGGGTCACAGAATAAGCGCTATTCCTCATACACCCCAATTTGTGTATTAATAATATGAAGAAATTATGATCCCATCAAAAACATAAATGTGAAATGAGAGCCAAGTTACTTCATAATCCATCAAATTTATTTATATACATGACAAATCTATACATATAATGAAACTGTTTATAGTAATGTTATAATATTAAATAAACCT
Source organism: Ethmia dodecea (assembly GCA_963855545.1). Taxonomy (NCBI): domain Eukaryota; kingdom Metazoa; phylum Arthropoda; class Insecta; order Lepidoptera; family Depressariidae; genus Ethmia; species Ethmia dodecea. The sequence continues at coordinate 7,590,141 of OY979452.1, forward strand.
GAACTAAATACCTTAAGAAATTAAATACTAACCATTATATTCGATGATTAGTTTCTACCAGCAAGCCAAATTATCGGAATAATAAAATAAGACACGACAAGTAACAGGTTTAGAACCAGCGAAGGCTATAATAAGTATTATGTTCAATGGCTAGTTTCTACCAGCAATAAGCAATAATTCGTATATGAAAACTAGCCAAGTCAGACCTTAGGCTACAATATATTATCCTAAGTTATAAGAAGAAATGATATTTTATGTTGTTATAAATAAATTTCAGGACTGACCGTTGAACTTGGCACCCATTTAGATCTCACTTCTTTTGTCGTTGAAGTCAACAACCAAGGCATAATATTGAACTTGGCTCTCATTTCACATTTATGTTTTTGATGGGATATCATTACCTTTTGTACATAAATTATTAGTAGGTAATTATTTATAGTAAAATTAATTCAAAATGGTTTTTGTTAAGCTACTGTATTTTCTTTGAACGCGATTTAAAACTTGAGTTTTGGTCAGCCAGTGATAAAAATGTAGATTTTTGGACGTTAATGTCTTAATAACCGTTTGAGATATGTTTATGAAATTTAGAGCACGTATGTATCTTGCAAGTCTCAATAATATGAGCCCAATTTGACACGTTTATGTGAAATAGTTTTTCAGTTATGAGGTTGTCAAAAGTGGCTCCAAATGGTTCGTGTAAAATTACACACGGTGCTGCTCACCGTTCTCCTGCTTGAACTCGGCTTGACACGCTACCGCGTGTCTAGATGCATTCGTTCTTTAGTTTTGTCTAACCAAATTTCTTAAATAAAGAGCAATTTTAGTACGGTTTCCATCGGTAGCCCTAAATTCTTCATTTTTCGGAAAAAAATAACATATCATTAAAAATAGCTGAAATCGCTTAATAGTCGATACTGAACTAACAAATTTTAGGAATTGCGCTTATTCTTATACATATTGCGCTATTGGTAAACATTTCTAAACACATTTTTTATGAGGTCTTTTTAAACCTCAGATATTCAGTAGTTGTTCAAACGGAATTACATATTTAAATAGTCACTCATACATTGAAGATAAATACCACAAAGTATAAGCTACTCAACCTTCCGAAAATGTATTTTTCCATTTTATATTACAATATTTTTGACCTTGCCTTAAATGTGACTCTGTGCTCACTTTTAGGTTATATTTAAAAACCTACATAGAGCCGTTATATCAGCGTACCGTGTGTCACGTGGTGCATGATTGATGACGACTTGATGAGCGATCCTCATCTCACCTAGTATAGACACAGATGTGTGAGACGGGTATGCGAGATATCTATAAGGAGAAAATTAGTTTTGCTTGCCTTTTGCCTCATTTACACGTATCTTACGAGTATTACGACCTTCATTGCTATCTCCGTTCTTTACAAATAGAGAAGGTGTAGACATATTAACTTATGCATAGTACACAAATAAATGTATATAAATAAACACATATTTTAGTATTTAAAACTACGCTTGTGCGCGGTAGGATTTGTAAAAATTATTAACTTTTATCCCGTATTGAACACCTTTTTAGCAGTGCATCTTACCAGCGCACGGTTGTTTTTTTAACTATTTAGCAAATATTCATGCTTCTAGGCCTTAAATCTTAGGCTATGGGTCATATGTCAATCAGTTCCATTATGACTCACGACCCGTTATATTTAGGTTCAGAAAAACACAAAATTTTAATAGTAATTGAATACCTATGTCGACCCTGTCTGTGATAAGTTGTGAGCGTATATAAATGTTAATATGTACGTAACGAAAGCGTATGAAAAAAATGCGTCTACATTTAAAAATAATAAATTTACTCAACAAAAAATTTAATAAAGCTTTCGGCTTATGAGGACCTAAATCCTCTCGTGGCGGGTACAAACCTTTGTCCTATTACGGGTACCTACATATTTATAAGCTGTATGGATAGACGAGTGATTAAGAAAAAAATGAGCAAAGATGAAATCATACAAAAATCATGGGACACTTACAAGAGCGGCATACTGAGATACAACATCAAAGCTAAGGGCCAATATCCCACATTTGTAGTCCCCTCAAGTATGCCTCAGGCCATTTAGTCAGCCGTAACTTTTCACGTTCCACTGCTTCCGACCTTTACTTACTATCTAAGATATGTCTTCCAGTATTTATTTACGGACTTTTAATATCCAAATACTAAATTAAATTGGTGGTAATTTAAAATAACCTTGGGTAAGAAAACTTGTAAGCATTATACCTATGCTTTTTCTTTCTGTAATTACTATATTTAGCCTGATTTACATTTATCTGGTTTTAAAACATTTAGAACCCAGTGGCACTGGATCTTTAACTCGCCAAGTTATAAAGATACAGACACAATAGGGCTATCTATTGTTCTTGGCAGATAGTTTAAGGTTAATTGCTGTACAAATTATGGTGAATAAATGCCTTATTATTATTATTATTATCCACCCATAGGCATCTGAAGCTTGTTTGGGCTACTAGAGTAAAGTAAGCAATTCGCAATCCACGTAACGAAAAAAAAGATAACTGAAACGAAAAGTCCAATAACGATTCAGTTTAACTAGATTCAAGAGGATTTGATTCTCTTACTGAATCAAAACAGTGGAGTAGAATTTTTATAAAATTTATTACAGCTATAAGGCAAAATGTAATTAACACGATAATGTTACGATTGAGGTAGGTCTTCTTACTATATTATTATAGATATAGCAAAAGTTTTATTTTCCCTTTTTGAGACCGAGAAATTACTACAGCACACACAGACAATTGCTACTGTATCTTTATTTATAGTGTATGTGTTTCTTTTAGTTTGTTTGCTCGACTTTATGTGTGTGACTAAATATACTATCAAGCAGCAGCCTACCATGAGTGATCTGTTACAATAGATAATTCTATTGTTTGCCGATTACGCGGCTTGACCTTCTATCTTTCACCCTTCTTTATTCTAGAACTACTCCTACAAAACTATTAAATATTTATTTAATTTTCTTAAAGTACAATCTAAGTATACGAAAAGAAAAAATCCATAAAGCCTATTCAATACAAGTATCAAAATCTTCCGATCGTGTACAAAGTACCTAATGCTCGCAAGCTAAATGTGAACCATTTTAACAGCGTAACCTACATTACCAACACTTCTCGTAAACGTATAAAATTTTGAAGAGCACACACCTACACTAACTACACGTACGGCAAGTCGCCTCCGTCCTTCGTAACAATAGCTCGAGGTAGCCACTTCAGGCGGTTTTGTTCTGCCCCCATTCTTCTGTGACGTTATTACTTCCCCCTTTGTCTTCTGTGTTTTAGCATGTGAAAAATACATGAAGCATCGCGTGGCCTGGATCGAGAAATATGTTTTTAAGAGTTGGGAGTTGTGACTAAGTGTTTTGTAGGTGTAATAAGGGTAGCGCTACATTTATTTGAGAGCATTTTCACAGATTGATTACTTTGACGCTGTATAAGTAAATAATGAACATAGACGGGCCTGTTGGCTCAGTTAGTAGTGACCCTGCCTTCTGAGCCGGAGGTCGCAGGCTCGATTCCCGCTCGGGGCCAACATTTGTGTGCATGAACATGTCTGTTAGCTTCGTGTCTGGGTGTTTAATATTTATATAAGTAAGTCTATCAGTTATTTAGTACAAATAGTACAAGCTCAGCCTAGTTTGGGACTAGATAACAGTGTGTGAGTTGTGTCCCTCAATTTATTAGTATTATAGTCACCTGTCAGTATACTACGTCCGAGGTCCATATTATTGATATTTGTTCTTAGTCTATGTACTATCTGTGGATAGGAAAATTTTGAACATACCATATTCAAGATTTTATATTATACCTAGAATCTAATTTTTACATATAGAGCTGATATGTAAAAAATATGCATAGTTTGTACCTACACATTTAAAGCTTCCCGAAGGTTTGTAAAAATAAAATATATAAAAAATAAATAATCTCACGCCTTATTATACACTTAAAAAACGTCAAATTTTCTTATGTTACACTTATAGAAGGAAACGTTAATAAACCTTGTGATTTATTTTAAAAAATAAACACTAAAAGCGAAGTGTGACGTTGGAATTTAATAAAAGGCTACGACGGAAAGCTCTATCGTGGTATTTCTTTGACCGCAGCCGAGACGCGACTTGCCGACACTTTTCTGCACTTAGACCCCGTACTTAGTACACACAGAATAAGAAAACTGCAAAACATTTTCTAGGATAGATATTATTATGTTTAAGTGTTTGGATTCATTTACATACTTTATCGTGAAGAAAGATAATACCTAATGAAATTGAAAGTATGCCGAATAAAAATATTAAGGTGTAAAAGTTAGAAATCTGGTAATAATAATAATAATATAATACAATCTCACGCCTTTCATCCCCGAGGGGGTAGGCAGAGGTATTCCATTACTGGATATACCCACATTTCACGAGATACATTGGACCCCTAAACGTGATAGGTGGTGAGTCCATCGCCGGACCGGGTCTATTTACACATGTCTCAGAATTAATTCTGAGACCTGCGGGTTTCCTCACGATGTTTTCCTTCACAGTCGAGCTAGTGATAAATATGTACGTAAGTGTTAGAAAAACTCATTGGTACATGCCAGGATTCGAACCTGGTAATTTCTTGTATTTAGAACCAAATCATATTTTCTATTAGAATGCCTTTTAAAAGGATATAGGAATCTTTTTATTCTCTCTTTCAAAACTCGTGAAATAAAGCTAAATTATAAAATATCTTAGGATTGATCATATTAATGTCTGGAAAGACTCGTTGACGTGCATTTATTTTTATTGGAAGCAACTGATTCTTAACCAGAAGTGGGTATCTCTCAAGTCACATTTATTGTACAACTTTATCACGACTTCTGCATCTCCGGGCAAGATGTGACCGCAATTCGGAAAAGAATGAGAATACTTATATTGTCAAGGAAATAAATGACGATACAAGTACCCCCGCTTGTCTAGCAGATTCGTGGCACTTAAAATAAATCCCCTCGTTGGTTGCAATTACGGAACCCTAAATACAACGACTGCAAAACGAATTTATGACCCTCGAGTTTTTTCTTCCATAAATCGTTAGGTTGGAATTTAACGGTTTTAGAAGTTCCGATACAAATTAAATTCCAAAATTAAACCGGACAATATATTTCTAAATAAATAAATGTTATTTGGTATTTAATTATAGTAATGAATGAATTTACACCATTCAGCTAACAATTTTTTAAAAATTTTAGGATGAGACACGAATGAACATTATTACATATTCACAAATCTAAACGATTCGCGAAAGGTGTGTTAAACATCCGCATTGACGATTTATTGAAAGTAATCATAAGTATGAACCCAGTCACTTACACAACTACATGTAACTTACTACGTATTTACCAAAAATAGTTTTAACTTGATATTTCGTGGAATATAAAAGTGGACACACAGAGAAGGTGGAACTGACTATTTAGTCCCGCCCTGTTTTGTTTGCGATTGTGCTACTGGCTAATGGAGCTCGTTAGCAATCAAGCCCATTTGGAAACTGAATTTGGCTTTATCGGTTCAAACTGTTGACTCGGATTTTAGGAATAATGTCTTTATGTAAATTTCCACTAAATATTGTGGTCACATCTTCAGACCGTGTGCTTTAAACATACCTCATTGCCCTAGAGTTTCTTCTCGGGTTACTGCAATTGGAACCAGCAAATCGTCGGTGGAGATGGGCTGCTGTTACATTTGACCAATCTTCATGGACAAGTTCAAAGTGCCTTATTATTAGACTATTAACTTTTTTAAGTGTAATTATCAATTACCTAAGGAAATAAAATACATTTTCATTTTCACCTCAGAACCAATGATGGGGATTGGAGATAGTCTTACAATTGAGCTATTGATAAATATGCATTTAAGTTTTTTGAACTCTTTGGTACGTGACAGGATTTTATTTCGGCCCTTATAGATGAGAGCCAGGCTTCTTTCTGACAGGGCTATGACTGCCTAACACATAAATAAGTCATGTATTACAAAGTGCCAGCCTGGTAAAAAGAAGACCGCAGATGGTGGCTTAAGGCGGCTAGATGCGGGATTCAGCAGAGAAAATATTGTAGCAAAATACGAGGGAAGCACTCCAAATTGCATTAGGCTGATGAAAATATTACCCACAAAAATGAGCAAAGAAGGAATATTTAACCAGTTTTATAAAATGCAATACCAATAATTAAGGCGAGGATCCAAAATGTATTATTTATATTTACTCATTTTCAAAGCTTTTTCTAGGAAGCACATGCTTAAAAGTAAGTAAAAAATAATCCAAAAACACAACACAACTTTTTATCTCAGCAGCATTCTTTCTAGCAACTCTATCAGCTTTAATATTCTTTTATTTCTGAGAAGAAATTCTAAAATAAGCTTCGTGTAGAGTGCGAGTGAAACGGGAAAATCATAATCGGGAAAGAGCACCAACTGCACTTAAAAAAGGTTAAACAATACCATATCTTTAGACCAGGTTTTTGAAACTACATATTATCTCGACAACAAACAATCCCTCTGACGGCGTATTAAAACATGTCCAGTTTTAATCACGTACCCTTTTGATATTGCTCATTTTGCAAACAATTTAACACTTAATGGAAGTGTTCAGCGCAGCGCGATTCATTCCGCTGATTCTATAAAAGTTAAATGACTTTCAGTTAGCGTTATCGTTACGTTACACTTTTTGAAATGAAACTCTGTATAAAACGGTTTACAAATTATAAAAATAGCCAACAAAAGCTTTTTCCGCTTTGTTGGGCATAAAACCGTGTCGAGCCTCTAAAAACGTAATAGACATAAAAGTATATTCACGTGCAAAAACATTGTCAATTTTGAAAAGATGATCAAACATTTATGATGCTGCAACATCAAGTACTTATTACCATCAAGAGAAAAATTATATGACTTCTTTAAGCTTTAGGTAGTAGGTACCCACCTACCGTCAGTCTATATTTTTAGAACTAGCGGGTGGCAGTTTATTCCCGTTCCCGTAGGAATTTCCGAAAATCCCTTCATAGCGGTTCCCTAGGACATATAAGACAGGTACATACAATACTTCAAGTTTAAGTGTTATCGTTTCGAAGTAGTACGTATTTTTTTTTTTACCCCGTTTTAAAATTTCCCTTAGGAATGAGACATTCTCCCACTGTAAAAAGTGCTCTAGATGTTAACCCAGCTACTCAGTTATCTCCACACTAAATTTCATCAAAATCCGTCCAGTAATTTTGCGAGATGCGAGCACAACCAGTTATACAGACACACAGAAAATTTTCAAAAATTTGTGTTTTGATATCTACATCGATAACTATCTAAACTACCACATAAAGTTTAAAATATATATATTTTCATGTACAGACACGACTTTATTACAGTTTTATTACATGTAGATATCATTTATACGTAACTCGGAACTATATACTTTCGAGGTAAGATCTCTTATTTTATTATGACTACTTTTAATGAAGACGGTATTACTATTTCTATTTAGAAATAAAAGCGTAGACGCATTTTCCACGAAATGAATAATTCACTCGGAGATCACCTAAGTGCTATCGTACAAAATTATACGATAAAATGAACCTATAGCATGATTTTCAAGTCGTCTGCATAGTTGTACAATACCTCAACTTGATAATGATAAATCATCATTCATCATACCTACAAGATTATTTAAATCCTTCAGTTCTTATAAGATTAAACATTTCTAATTAACTAAATACCATGACTCCAGCGTAATGGATTGGAAAAGGGTGATAAGATTAGGCTTTATAATAAAGGGTGTTCTTAATAACACAACATTGACCTTAACCTTGGCGAATTGAACGTTAGTGAACTTAATGCAGTGTATCATAATTTATCTAGTAAGTTTACAGCTACTTACTGCATTGTTAGTATCAAGAAATCCATATAATTAATTTAAGAGAAAACAACATGCATCAAACTTTCAACTTAAGCTACAAGAAGTTTCTCATACTGACCAATTAGATTTACATTTTCTAGTGACGATTAATTTTACCTACAATAACCCAATTGTAATCTTCCATATAAAACTCTTAGTACACCGATGTTTACAAACAAAGGTAAACATAATAACAATAGATTGATAAGAATAACATTGTCTCTGTATGGTATATTCTCTTTATCCCTCCTTTCCTCATTATCATTCAGACCGAGTTTGTTTACGACGGTAAGGTGTAATCGGCGCGTTTGGACAGTGCTGTTACTGAACATCCTAATGCCGACTCTGGAATCAGATTAACTGAATAAGTGAGGTAGGGATGTTGTGTCGAGCTGGGAGTAACTTTGCAAGAGTGTTTTATTACTCGACTGTTTACTCAGATGCGAGCGGCTTAGCATGAATGCAGTTGGATTTATCTTACGGAGAAGACACTTGATTCCTAAAGTAGTATTTTAAGATTTCTTCGCATACAACTTAAATTTAGCCTGATAAACCATACATTGCCTTAAACTTTCTTAGATAAAAGTAGCTGGTGCAACGTTAAATTTTAATAATAGGAAAGAAATAAGAGAAGAAAGTGATATAACAGCTAGTTCTATATCGTAACCACTAAAATCCCAAACTACATTACAATAAATAAATCAATTCCAATCAATATTAATCAATATTCAGTCGACAATTTTAGTTCGGTCCAGATTTGCCACAATAGCCGAATAATTTTAGTTCGAATAAACAAATAGCAATTAACCGCAACAGTGCCCGCATATACTTCTACCAATTTATAATCAAATATAGATTGAAACCTCACCACAGCCGAGTTATATGTGAACAAAATGAATAACAAATTCGGAATATTTGTTATTGTGCAAAAAGAAAGAAAATATCTTGTAAATATAACTAAAACATTAAGTCTGAAGATTAAAGTCAGGCTGTAATAATATCTCTATTGTATTGGATTAGGGTCGGTGTGCGAATTAGTGGCAAACTACGATTGCAGCCGGCAAACTCCGGCTCGGGCGAGCACTATCTGCGATGCGCAGGATAATCTACTTTGCCTAGTTTGCTACATTTTGTTTGTGTCTTTTGAATTATGGTACCTTTTCTGCAACTAATTCTTGTAATCTTATAGTAAAATGTATGGAGAATCTTTTAGAAAAGAAGTTTATTCATAGATTTTTACACATAATATACTCATATAAAATTAACTTGACTTGGATCTATTAAAACATCTAGAAAATCTGTCTGTTTAAGATAAATCAAACGGTTTTTCTATAGCTTTTAATGGCAATAAATTGATGAAAACATGTTAACATTATTTCTCTAAGAAATTGCGAAACAAACGAAACCTCACTCACACCATTTCTTCAGACGACAACTTGAGGAAAATTTCCGGGAATATCCAGGACGAAGTGAAATGAAACTTTTAATTGGAAAATAAAATTTGTATTATTTTGTGTCAGTTTCGCGGACTTCATTAATTAATGGACAATGCTAGGGTACATTTTTAAAAGCATTTTATCTTTTTTATGTAATTTTACTCTTTTTGGTTTTGCTAAGTGTCTGTGCTTCATCTGATTAAGTTTCTGTTCATTAAGTAACTGCGCTTTTACTAAAGCTTACGAGGTTTTTTTATGTTGTCGGAGTTTCGCTTTCTACAAAATCACAATTAAAACACATAACTATACCACTTAAAAAGCATTTCTGGGTTTGTAGTAGACACCGTTTGACCATCTTGTTCTGTTTGTAGGTCCGAGCTCACGGGGCCCTGACCTAAAACAGCTATTTACACAATGTTTTCACTCGTCACGACCCGTTTTCTTTTCACTATACGTTTGAATAGAGGTGACTTCGTATTTTCTTTAAAGATGCCTTGCTTTGCACATACAAATGAACGTCAAGCGTTGTAAAAATAAACATTTAATAAATTCTTTACAGCGTTAGCACGTTGTCCCTTAGAAATATTCTGTGTACCTTCAATGTTGCTTCATTGTACAAGAAAAGCGATGTTTAGCAAAAAGGATTCTTCTATTACCTGCCTTGATACATTATAAAACATGTCTCAAATATTCTTTGTAGCATTAATTATTGTCCTGTACCTCATAATATTTGCAACAGGTGCTCTGTGATTTTTAGTAACAATAAAAATCCACAAACTGGTCAAACTTTTTTGCAATGAACAAATCTGAGAATAAAGTCTTCAAAATCGCTAAAAAACCTACATTCACTGTTGTATTAGTATCTCCCATGTGTCCTATTTATTGGTTCATCTATTCTCCTTCAACATTGTTTTGTATGCATGCTATTAAATATTTGCGGACGTAGAAACTAAACTAACAGCGCAGATGAAAAAAGTGCAAAACGAATGTATATTCTGAACAGAACCGAACAGGTTTCTTTACAAAGTGACTGCAGAATTTTGTAGTAAAATATTCAAATGGTCCAATTAAGTGCAGCGTAGATATAGGTGCAGAGTTTCGTTCGAAAACGTTCCATTCCAGATCGATCCTGTTTGCCATCAAAGTTTATGACGTTGTGCAGTAACAATTTTAGCCACGATAAAGACGTGTAAGTAAACTGTTTCAGTGGCCACTTCACAGTGTAAACTAGTTTTACGCGCGACCGCGCCACACAGTAACTTCGTTTCCACACCTACGCTTCCTCGTTTTTGAAATTGTTATTTCTCCTCTATTAGCTTGTCTAAAGTTTGAATGGATTGTAAAAGTTTTGGACCACCATTGAAATTTTCAACTAATAACTGTAATAATATTTGATTAATCTACGAACGTGTCTAAATAACTAATTCAAACTGAATTAAAATACTTCCAGTCTTTGCCATCACCAAATAAGATACATTATTTAGCGCCTCAGATTTTGACTTTGATGCAAATAATTGTATAATCTCTAAAATTTATAACATTTGTATCATACTCGTATAAGTCAAAAGTAATTTCTAAAAATGGACCCAGCCATAGGAAAAAGCCATAAAAATACCTCTGTATATTGACTCGCGAGCTCCAAACCATTATTCATGTGCTTACCTGAAACAAATAAAGTAAAAAATTTTATTGTTCTGCAGTTAACATGGTATACCGGCGACGTCGAAATCCATAATAAACGAGAACGAATTATTTATTATTAAGTTAGTTATTTTTATTAATTGATTTTGGCGTAATATTTTTTACGCCCAAAATCTTAAATGCTATTTGTGATCAGGCAAAAGTTAGAGTGTAAGTTAATTTAAAGTAAAATTATATCACTTAATTGATGACAAATAAGGCAAAATGACGCCAATCTAATATTGCCATATCAATCAGAGTCCGCTTTCGTTTAGCTGCCCGCTGACGACTAACCAAGTCGACTTTTTCTTTATTTCAAGAAAACTGAACCCGCATGTCTTATATTGTCACAGTGCCAGATATTAGGTATGCATGCCTGAACACTGATGTTCTGCACCGCATTTGATAAACACATTCATGGAAATCTTAAGTTAATATTAGTATTGAAATCTGCAGAACGATACGCATGCCAACGATATGCATATCAATGGAGCAGTAAAATCGTTTGCCAGCTATTTTGATAGGAAATATAAGGACTGACAAGACGAAGTCTATTTTACATTATAGATATCGTTGAGAAAACTTTCGTGTTAGGAATAATAAGTCAATTAATAGGGTTTAGGTGCAGGGTCACTACACATATCTACTGTATGTCATTATATTATGTAAGTCGGTTATTCCTATAGTGTTGATCGGAGCTGAGCTTTTTAGGCTGATCGAATGTTAACGCACTCAGCATACCTACGATTATTTAGATTTTATTTTATTTTTATTTTAGATTTTAGAGTAAATAGGGGAATAACGAAAACCATCTCTACTGAGCTAAGTATTATGGTTTGGTATTACAAGCTAATTATTCCCCCTTTGCCAAGTTATCAAGGTGTGGAGAAATGTTTTCAATTTATTTGTGGCAATAAATATATTTTCTGTATTTCTTTTTTTTTCTTTTACATCAGCTTATAAAACTAAATTATAATTGCAGCACACATATAATGTCCCTTGAAATTTTAGTAGCGGAATAAAAAGATATCTGAAACAACATTATAAAGGCAATATAATCAGCAGTCCGTTCAAACAATAATGAGAGGTCACGGAGTCGAGTGCTCAGGAGGTTTCAGGGTCTGATTAGCATACAGATTGAACCGTGCTGAGACGATCGGAATGCCGCTGATAATGAACTAAATTCAGAGTACAATTTGGCTATCTTAAATTTTTTTTAGTGTAATCACAACCTAAAAAATTTTTTTACGAAAAATAACACTTTCAGAAAACGTTATATTAACATATACATAATAAAGATATACATAAGTATAGAATTGATACAATAAATCGTGACATTTCGCTAACTTAGGGCTTCTACTATTATAAAGAAAAACTAATTTAATTCTGTCAGACTAGCGGTTCTACGCAGTTTCACCCGCTTAGTTCCCGTTCCCGTGGGAATACAGGGATCTCCTAGTTTTACATTAGTAAAAGAATTTTTAAAATCGGTTCAGTAGTTTTTGAGTTTATTCGTAACAAACATACAAAAATACAAATCTCTCATCTTTATAATATTAGTATAGAAGTATAGATGTGTAATTGCATGTGCTCATTTATAAGCTACTTACCTCATTTTTCTTAACAGCTATAGCACCATCAATTTTTTCAGTATGCACTTGGTTAGTTCTTAGTAGTGATTCATCGGTCATAGTACTTTCATCTACTAATGTATCTTTGCATTTTTTTCTAAAATGATTTATTAGATCCGGTTTTTCTATCCCAGTCAAATTGCTGGCATTCTCATTTGTACAGTTATCTTTCCCCGATTTTCGATCTTCGTCTGAACGTGATTTATCTTCAGAACTTTTCATTTTGAAACAAGAAGTTGATGTCTTATCCTCTCTTGCTTCATTACGACTAATTGCATCATCTTTCTTACATTTTGAATCTTTCCAAATTTTGCTATTTTCAGATTTCAGTCGTTTTTTCTTGCCATTCCATTTTGGATTTGCTGTCTTTGAATGATTACTGTCGTCGCTATTACTAACGCAGTCCGAGCAGACGGGGTTTACTAAAATTTTCGTTGATTTAGCTTTGCGTTCTATTTTCTTCAGATTTAAGAGACTTCCTGTAGAGCTTATGTAGGATGGTGAAGAAGTTAGTGATGGAGAACTCGCTTTTGTATCATCACTGAGGCGGCGAACTGTTCTAGGTAATAATTTCATCGCTTTCATAGCATCAGGGTTGTGGTGACGAACTCTATTGGTACCCAGCGGTCCCATGTCGACTGGAGATCCTCCTTTAAATAGTAATGCTGTTTCCGTGGGTTGACATACACAAGCTAACATTTTCACAAAGTCACGAAATACTTAACACTATTATCACTCACATGATTTTAATACATGAGATGCATGCTGTAAATTCAAAAGAAAGTATATCAACGACTGGAAACCTTGGAAAAAGGAAGAAGTTTTTTTAAGCAGTAAGTAATAATAGAGACGTCTTGCTCATAAATGTTATTAATAATACCAATAACTATAATATAGTGTATATTTACGAGTAAGATGTCGTAACGCGGCTTCCTACATAGCTTTCTCAGTGCTATTAAACTCCCTGTTACGTGATGTGGAGACTTATTATAACGCATTGTTTCTCACCGAAAGAGGACGAATATCACCTCAAAGTTAATATGGCAAGTAATATTTAATATCACGTCGAATCTGATTAAAAATTACCATTTACATTTAAGACTTTATGAAACACTACATTTGAAATTCTGAACTATTAATACTAATACTAAGATGATTATATTGAATGGTAATGATGCTTGGCCAAGATTTCCTCAAATACAGCGCAATATCACAGTAAAAAAATACTAAATAAAAAAATAAAGTATTTTTAAGTATGAATTGATAGAAACAATGTGTTAAAAATTTCCTTCCCACACTTCTTCTCCTCCACTATACTTCCGAAGTGTACTTATTAGACCCTACTTTGAATAAACGAATTTTCATTCGATTGATTTTGATTCTTGATAAAGTCACAAGCCACAATCATGCAGAACGTGTGCAAACTACAAAAAAAAATCTTTTTTCTGAGAATATTCCCAGTTTTTATAATTATGGCTATCACAATTTCACATTTTTATTTTTACTAGGACAAGAAAATCCGTCGATGGTTCAGGAACGGAAATTTAATGAAACATAACTACAATGAAAAGCGTATTTCTATAATCTTCTTACAATAGACTATTCTCGCAGCTGGTACATTGATGGTACGAATACGTGTAAAGAGCGTACCTATCGGAAGTACACGACGGAAGCAGGCTAAGAAAACTCTCTACCCATCGTAATTTCTATTGCTAAGTGTTACCTAAAGTTCCAAATGTCTCAAGAATAAGTAAAAGAGAAAATAGAACGATTCTGTAGGCCAACAATTTTCTTTTTCCTTAAAGTCTTAATGCAAAACTCTCATTAAAATACAGAGAACACAAACGAAGTTTTTCTGCGACTTTATTTAAAGAACACCTGTCTTTCAACATCGCAATTTTGAATTCTTGTCAACGTGTTTCAAAGCTTAAGGAAGAGATCCAGTTGTACTTTCGACAGTGTTGTACCTAGGTCAACGATAATTTTTCTCCTTTTATACTAATCATGATTTTCTTGTTTTTTTTTTAAGTTATTTAACTACACAAATTTTGCAGGAAAAATGCCACTAAGTAAGCAACAAAATAGAAAAAAATTAAAATGTATATATGATAATTCAAATTCGGAGGGAAAACGAACGAAATATGTGATTATATGGCAGTCATTAGTACAAATAAAGTAAAAATAAAAAATAACCTCAAATAACATACAAAAATACAAATCTTTCCACTTCATAATATTAGTGTAGATGTAGATGACGTCGATTAATATACAAAACATAATACATACATATCGATCTGCAAAACGATCTGAAGGTGCCTACTATTTCCAGTACATGTTGTTAACGTTAGACTTATAGTATGAGTTTCTCATCATTCATATTAAAAGTGCCTGGACTGAATCGAAATTTCTAGTTATAAATGGCCTACCGAAACAAAAAACTAGGAAAAGCCCATTAAAAACGTTATTATTCAAGTCGACGCGGTAGCGGAAAATTAAGAAAAATTTCGCCACACAATGGGCGTGGAAATTGCTTGTACCGTTTTTTCGTCGCACAATGAAAAGTTAGTTTCATAACCAGCTCCACGGCTAAAGTTTCGAAACAGTCTGGTTGACGTTAAGTAAAAAATCTTCTCGGTTATACATTGATTTTCTGAAAGAATCTTCGAGAAGGAATGCCCTAACTTGCAAAGGGTTTAGCAACCCCGCAAACCCAATTTCATAAGAATTACTTATGTATACGAGACGAGGAGCTGCGGTATAAGCTGTGAATGAGCGGAATTCTTATTTCCTTAGAAAAAGAAATCGCAGCGAATAACGCATTTTCATAATGCGAGGTAAGATGAGAGCCGGCGACGAGACGCAACGACAGAATTTAATCTTGGCTTGATACCTCACAGCTGCTATATTTTATGACTTAAAAGTTATTGAGCACCACTACCTTTTACCAAGAGCGGGAACTCTGGCGTATTCCGGAAGAATAGAAAAAAGCCGGACATAATGTGCGAGTCTGACTCGTGCTCCGAAGGTTCCGTAAAAAGATTTATCCAACTACAAATGTAAAGATCGTATAATGGAAAAATGTGATAAACTACAACTTAAAGATTTTCACATATTTTCTGTGACCCTAAAAGGGTTCCTTTTGGAACGTAAGTAGTTCCTTATCGCGCGTTGTGAAAGGGGGCTAGACGGAAAAAATTAAGACCAAAAGTTCTAACGACCGACACTTTTCGGCGTTCGCGTGTTTCTCTGTCTGTTGTTGGTCGTTGAGTTAATGCTGGAAACTAACAGATGGCGCTGCTACGATGAAATAATAATAATAATAATAAAAATTAATTTAAAAAAAGCAAATGACACTCTTAAATCAAAACATTTTATGTTACAAATGATGCTCAATAGATTTAGTTGCCTGGCTCCCAAACTAGGATTCCCTGTACTATGGGTAGCTAGTCTTTCATCCTATACATAAATTATACATAAAAGTTGCACTATTGTAATATTCGTTTTAAAGTACGAGTACATTTTAAAAAGTAATACCGCTAATTATCCAGAGCTGACATCGTTACGAAGTAATACCTTGACTTATTAAGAGATGGCGCTGTTAACACATTGTATCATTGTGAATAACATTATATTTGTTAATAATAATAATAAAAAATTATAACTTAAAAAAAAATACAATTCCTTCACTAATTAATCGAAAGGAACTACGTTTTTATATTAAAACAAAAAATAATACGTTCTCTTATTCCGCATTTTATACTCCAAAATGGATACCGAATGGATACTCAGGAAAAAGGTTTGCTCAAGTTAATGTCAGCAAGAGCCTAATGTGACAAAGTATGTATGCCTATTGACCTACATCTGTCGATCCCTGTCCATTTATAATGAGATTAAATTATAACCCCGCGTTAAGGGTCTCTTGTTGTCAAATCGGACTTACCCAAGGCATGTTAATTCATTTTATGAGGTGACCTTTTTGAACAAATTTTAATGTTCTAAGTATTTTTTTTTATTAATTTCTCAAACGAAGCATCATATTATGATATAGAAAATAACCTTTACAAAAATTATTCGGGACTGCATCTAATAGAAATCGCAAAAGATTAAAACGTAAAGGAAATCACGACTTCAAAGCAGAGCTTTCGGCCACAATTCTAGATAAAAAAAGTCTACACGGAATACTAAAAGTTGTAATAAAATGGCGATCGGAATAAAATTCAAAGTCTGAGTAATTTCTGTCGATAGGAGTGAGTAACTGGAATAATTCATAAATTAATCAGATTGAAAAAGTTTCGCGGTGGATAAATTCTTGAGTGACGACACCAGTAAATTTCGTGAAGCTTGGGGGTTCGGCATAAATTGAAAACTTCTGTTGACTTTCAGCATTACGCCATTTTGCCAGGCCACTGAATTAATAATATTGCGTCATTTTTTATCATATATGTATGAAACTGCACTGCACCAACTTTGATACTAGGTAATGTTATGTTTATTCATTTGTATACAATTTTACTTTGTAGACCAATCAAATATTCACAAGACTCTATCTGGTGCCTAAATACTATAAATATTATCTATATATTAAATAAATAAATAAAGATTAAGTGGAGCAGTGATAGCCCTGACGGTTAAATAGCCGGCCGAGGAAATCAGTGAGGCTCGGGTTCGAATCCTGGCATGTACCAATGAGTTTTTCAAAAACTTACGTACATATTTATTACTAGCTCGACGGTGAAGGAAAACATCGTGAGGAAACCCGCAGGTCTCAGAATTAATTCTGAGACATGTGTAAATAGACCCGGTCCGGCGATGGGCTCACCACCTATCACGTTTAGGGGTCCAATGTATCTCGTGAAATGTAGGTATATCCAGTAATAGAATACCTCTGCCTACCCCCTCGGGGATGAAAGGCGTGAGATTATAATATATATATATTAAATAAAGTTTGAAGTTGTAATAATTTTAATGGTCTTTCGCCAAAGATCTTTCAAACAATTGTTTGATATCGCCCTCTGTAGACCGTATATGATCTGAAAACCATTAACCCCAATAATCTAATTGATTGCGGGTTTAGTTTTAAACTGTTGTAAATCATTTTCTGCAAACCGTAACCTCTAATCGAGTTACAAAAACAATTCAGATGGAAGATATCCAAATTTTTGGCGAAATTTAAATTAACTTACAGGAACACACAAGTTTCGGGACTAACTTTGCTTTTAAAATGTTTGGAGGTTTATATAGTCCACTTGCTGTCATTGGCTAATTGGTTAATAACCTATAATAGAAAGTAAATTGGTCCCATTATTGTTTTAGTAAGACAGGACACAAAGTACTTAGTAATGATATTAATAATGTCAAACAATTGTTTCTTTTAATTTATTGGTTTTTGTAACTTATTTCTTGTCAAAAATAGGATAATATTGTTATTTCGTTCTCGCGAATTGTGAAGTTAATTAAACCTATATCATAATAATTTGCTTATTCAGATTCTTTTATAAAAGAATTTCTATAACAAAATTGTATAACACACGAATTATTAAGATTGAGCTTCCTTAATCCTGCAGCCGTGCCAGTAGATAAGTAAACGCTAGTATCTAGGGAATATAGACTATTATACGAGTATACGCCGTATGCCCACGAGAGGTTTAGGTCTGTGAGTGTGCCTCACCCAACTAGGTTCATAACAACATTCACCAGATTGATATATGTACTACATTTTTATTGTCATTTTAGGACCGCTGTAGATAGGTAGGTATATCTTCTGAAATCTGCAAAAATCGAAATGAAACAACGGAAAATTAAAGTTGGAATTCTTTTTTTAAACCCTATAATTTTCATTTCGTTGAGCTATTTTGCAGCCTATTCTATAGAATAAATTTCTAATAACTTTGATTTATTATTATAGGCATATTTTATAAAAAAATATCCGATTCTATTTAAATTTTGTTATTTATTTTGGAATTACAGTATAAGACATATTTTAAATATAGACCACTTAAGATTGGCTCTTTTGTTTTTTCACCAGATTCTATCATAGACAATCTATGGTTGACAGAGATTCTTCCAAGATACGAGAAATTGCATATTGCTATAGCCTCTCACGATAGTCTAAAGCACGTCTTCTACTTTATCTTTGTTACTCTACAAACAGCATATTTTCATTCTGGAGCGAACGCTTTTAAAGTTCATCCTACTTTTACTTATCTATTAAACGTAGATGATGATAGAAGGAACTTTATTTGTTTTGAAGCTAGATTGTGTACCAGCTGTATACTTCTTTTATTCAATTATTATTACATAGTATAAAACAAAGTCGCTTCCCGCAGTCTGTCTGTCCCTATGTATGCTTAGATCTTTAAAACTACGCAATGGATTTTGATGCGGTTTTTTTTTTAAAGAGTGATTAAAGAGGTTTATGTATATACCTAATACATGCATAATATATCAAATAAACCGAAGTGAAGTGAGGGCATGCCGCTAGTATCTTATAAATGTGATGCTTGCTTCTGTTATGTATTTTTAGTTTTGTATTAAAACAAAACTATGTGAGACAAAGGGTTATTATGATCGCTGTGAAATGATTTAGATAACTATTTATTGGAATTAAGCTTGTAGGTACTTATTACCGACTTAACTAATAAAAACTGGTTACGATTATTTGAAACGATATGTATATTTACGCATTATTTTATTATTGATTTCAGAGTAACATCTTATGCACTCTTCACTCAACTAACGGCAATTTACTCTCTTATCTACCACTTAAGAAAAATTTTTTTCGATTAAGTAGGTACCTAAGTACACAAACCAAGCGAAAGTACAGAAATACATATAGGTATACAACATGTAACATAATAAGCGCAATTCCTGAAATTAGTTTGTTCAGTATCGACTACTTATTCGATTTCAGCTATTTTTAATATGTGTTAAATTAAAAAAAATGAATTATTGTAGCTGAATTTAGTGCTTTCTATGGAAATCGTGCTATTATTAATCAATATTTAAGAAAATTGGTTAGACACAACTAAAGTTCGATTGCATCATATTTTTGGGGTGTATGAGGAATTGCGCTTTTTCTGTTACGCGTTGTATAAAAGAAAAGTTAATAAATTTCATGTTTGTAGACATTTGTTAAATAAAATTTTCATCCATTTTCCAATCATGTATTACGGGTTATAAGTATGTAAAGACAAGTGTCTTGCCTGACCTTTTAGCGCATAGCCTCAACCTATAAAACTACCTAGGAAGCAGAAATTTCGAATTTAGGAAGCTTTTAACACGTAGGCACTCATTAAAAAGGCACTGTAAGAATTCCTACCGGGAGGAGGAAAAAACGCCTGGTGGCTGTTAGTTTATTACAGTGCTTTATGATAATTATGAAGTTTTTTTAATTCAATGAATTCTTCTTGACTTTGCAGGTAACAATGTTTATAACACATTTGCTCGTAAAAGGTGTCTTATTTCACCAATTTCAATATCGTATTGTATCTCATTACGCCCAAGTGCGGTAAGTGTAAAGTAAAACGCACGGTTTATCAGGATGCTCCGTCTTAAAACGAACGGTACTTTTTAAAATCTCAGCAAAGAGTTTTTATGTCAAAAAAGTTGTTAACATTTTATGATTAAAATAGGGTTGTGTCCTACCTAGTCAAATCAGTTACTTTTTACGATCTGTCAAAACGAAATTTTACTATGGAAAATGTACTGAAATAGCAAACCGTGACGTCATAGTTTGTAGTACTCAATTGCAGCACTTTTTTTGATTGTTTTATTATTTTTAAATTTGCTATAATTGTAAATTGAAAATCGAAATACATATTTTGAGGTGTTTTGGGATAATCTTTTTAATGTATGACTACTCGCAATTTAATTTCGATGTTGTCAACTACCCAATTGACTTTGGGAGATAAAATATAATAAAGAAATATTTATGTACATAATTATTTAATTTAATTAATTTTGACAGTAAATTACAACCAACTAATCAAACAACTAACAAAAGTCAAAAACACAAAAATATTAATTTACTTTATTAGTAATACTGGCTGTTTTTTGTGCCTTTGCCTAAAAAAAAATGCTGATGCGCGCCGCGCGCTTTTTCATAACGCTGTATTGTTTTTATTCGTTTACCATAGTCGGAGTTTTATTTTATTTCCTCGCAAATGTGTTATAAAACGTCGTATGACATACGTGCGCTTTGACAATTACAGCCTCTGTTTACTTCTAACCCTCGCCTACGGCTCGGGCTAGCAATATCGCCTCGGCTGTAATTTTCAACCTACCGCACTTATATCAATACAATGTACTATTAATATACGCTAATATTTTACCTTTAGAAAACATTTCACAATGTCCTAAACTAAAATAGGATAATATTATAAAATTTCTCAATGTCAAAATCTGAAATAAGTTTATTAGTCGGTTAATATTTTTACTGACAAAGAAATTTATAAGTATCGTTTGTTACCTGTTGATCAGGGGAAGAAAGTTACCTACTTTTATACTGAATTAATTATTTGCAGAGTCCGTTTGTTACAAGTTTTGAGAGGTGAACAAAGTTGCTACAATTTATTATTTTGCGGTAAAATAATGTTTTCGAAATACTGAAATATTGGGTTTAGATACTAATTATTAAAGTGACAACATAGTTTAGTATATCTTACATCAAACTTTAACTATTTTTGATCCGCATTTATCAATATCAATTCATCACTCAAACATCAAACACGTTTGATAGCCTCACAAAATCGGATGCATGGTTAGGTTATAAAGGGCTTGTTCGGGAATTCATTACGAGTCTAATACGCTCATCATACAGCCCTTGAAAATACAGTACGTTCACATCTATAGTAGGTACGTCAAATTGAATTTGCATGCGGGTGTTGATTCGTTTCTCGCGTGGATGTGTTCCCTTCATTCAGCTCTTGTAAACTTATAACAGGAGTGTTCTAGAACCAGCAAAGTGGAAAATGACTTATACATACTGATAGCGATGTTGTAAAATATAAGATCTAGTTACATGATATTTTAACTTCATAGATATGGACTTGATATACTCAAAATTAAGTTTAAGATATTAAGTATTCTGTCGCGGATTGGCATTATATTGTAGTGAAATAGTAATCATAGAAGTTTAGACATTAGCAGAGTACTTATTTAAAACGGAAGTTATTGCCGCGAACCCGCGATTTCACCCACGTAAGTTCCGTTCTTGTGGAAAAAATATAACCCATGTTACTCCGAGAAATGTGATCTTTTTATTAGTGAAAGAATTTTTAAAATCGATCTAGTTGTTAAGGAGCCTATTCAATGCAAACATACATACAAAAAAGGCAAATATTTCCTCTTTATAATATTAGACTAAAAGAGTCAAAGTAAACTAAACTTAACCAAATGTAAGAAAGAGGAGACCAAACCTATTAAAAATACAATACAAATAAATGTACCCCAAAACTCCAACAAATTTATTTCTAGGACATGCTGTGAGTAGGCCTAGGAGAACCCAACCTTTATGTAGATTCAATAGATGTACATATAAGACTCTGTTCCTCCCCAGGGAAACATGTCAGATAGAAGAGGCAAAAGAAGCTAGCTTGTGTGCTATCTTTCGAGAAAAGACTGCGGATGTCGATTCAAATATTTATAAAATAAAATAAATAAGCTCACGCAATTTATCCCCGAGGGGGTAGGTAGAGGTATTCCATTACTGGATATACCCACATTTCACGAGATATATTGGACCCCTAAACGTGATAGGTGGTGAGCCCATCGCCGGACCGGGTCTATTTACACATGTCTCAGAATTAATGGTGGGACCTGCAGGTTTCCTCATGATATTTTCCTTCACCATCAAGCTAGTGATGAATATGTACGGAAGATTTTTGAAAAACTAATTGGAACATGCAAGGATTTAAACCCGAGCCTCACTGATTAACATAATGAGAAGTGGGCTCTTTAAACTACTCGTTATCAAATAATACATTATATAGCGGCCGACAATTATATGAGTGTTTTTAAAAGACCTAGATGTTATAATGGATTACTTTATTTACTATCATAATACGACGAGAGATGAGAGAGATGAAAAAATTAAATGTAATTAGGTCGATTGCTTCTATTCTCGTTATTCATTTCTGAGTAATAAAATAAATAAGTTAACTCAATAGAAAATAACCCCCGAGATAACTATCCAATCATAAGTCATTAAATCTAAAGATGTTGCCTCCATTAAAATTAAATCAGATAACGCGCTAACCGAGATTCTATTTAGCTTTGTAAACGAAATTAATATCATAATTAGTTCCTTCCGTATTTACGATTAATTACCACAATTACCTATCTATTTAGCAACTCGTATCCATTCACCGTGTTCTGTATTAATTCCAATCAATATCTGTGTATAAATATTTAACTGAGCCAAGAATGCTACAAACTAGTACCTAATAAAAAACTTGGTTTTCACTGAGCTACGATAAAATTGTATATCAGTCAAAGTATCTATATCAGATTTTATGTTTAGATTATAAATAGCACAGTGATTTTAATGTGATTCCTAGAAACACCGTAGGGCCAAAGTTGCGTTCAAATAATTAATTGTAGTTATTTCATTTTAATTTGAGACTACTCGGTCGCTCTAAAAATATTGTTTTCTTCCCCACCATTTAGGCATTGCGATACCTCAAAATATAAAATAAGAAAACTCTGTATTTTTTTTTCCGAGAAGAACCCAACTCTATTAATAAAGCGGCAATTTGCTCCCACTTCCTTTCCATAAAATAAAACGTTTAAATAAAGAAAATAAGGATGGTTTATATAAATAAATATTCGAAATCTAAATAAATATCGAAAAATAATCCTATTCCTGACATGAGTATTCTTAAATCATATAAATGCGAAAGTGACTTTGTTTTTAACAAATAGATAATTTTTAAAATCGGCTTAACCGATTTTAAAAATTATTTCACAAATCGAAAACTACATTAGCAGGGAGTAAAAAATACAAAATTTTATCTCCGTATACCCACGGGAACAGGAACCACGCGGGTGAAACCGCGTTATCTTTACGCGCGCGTTATATTTACCGCGTATTTAAATAAAAGAGAAATCCTGCTGACAGCCTTACAAATCACAAAATCTTCAAACTACGAGTATAACACTTAGGTAATTTCCTTATATGATAAGATGTTTAGGAAATTCCAATGAGAAGAGGAAAATACGGAAACCAAGCGGGCAACGTCGCTAGTATATGATAAATAAAAGTTGACCATGAGCCGGTTTTAATGACCACAATTCGTCTAAACTACCCAACACCAATTCAAGTCCGCAACTGTACTAAACGCTACTGAAGAGAGAAATTGTTTCATACTCCCGAGAGCTAACTTTGAAGTGGACAGCTTTATCTAGTTGAAACTAGATATGAGCTATCTTGTTTATAAGACGGTACCTTTAAATATAAAGGGGTATTATTTATCACACATTCTACAATTTTCCGACAAGAGTTATTGAATATATTCCCTAAGGGGTTGCGGTAAATACAACGCAGGGTCATGGAAATTCTATAATTCCATAGAAATTTCCAAATATCAGACATATTCTGTTGGATATTGTAAATATTCATGCATATACATACTTCATTATGAATTAATTTTCCAACAGTGTTTAACCATAATATAATATTGTGCACAAATATATGGCTACAGATCACTGATATTTACCCCAACCGTTATTCATATTTAGAATATAAATTGCGGTGTAGATATTCATGGTACAGTTATCCAAGTTGTAAGATGTGGGACGGAACCAGTCAACCAGTGGCCAGAGTAATAAATTGCAATCAGGGCTTGTATCCAGTAAAGATTTGATTAGGTAATTATACTGGACAAATACTGTCACGAAGATACCACAGAATAGATGCAAGTAGCATAATTGCTTTATATTTATAAAATCAGGAGTTCAAAGGAGATATTTTTTGATCGAGATAATCAAAGGATGTTTATTTAAATACACATTATAAGGCTAGTTGTTCGTATTTTCTAATAGAAATTTTAAAATATTCAGGTCGCAGTAACGAGAATACAAAAACCAGATTCATAAATCATAAAATTGACATTTGAGACTACTTTTACAACACGTATCCGAGTGAAAACTGGTTTTATAAGTGTTATATCTGAAGCAATATTTTATGACTATTATATTCATAAAATACTCAAAATGCAAAATTGAATTTTAAACAAAATTTTGTATTCCAGTTTTAAATTTTTAGCTATTTCCAAGACAATGGCTAACGTACAAGCGGCACAACACCACTTCGAATGTCCGTTTGCGGTCAAGGTAAACCCAATAACACGCAATACTAAAACGTGATGTGCTCCGAATATGAAATTAATTACGTTAAGTTGTGTACATTCATGTAACGACGATGGATTGATCGGAATACTAATGTTTCACAGTTTGCAAAATAAAGCAATTAATCAAATAAATTTAAATTAAAACACCCAACCAACATGATTTTTTCAGTCAATCGTATAATGCCAATCTGCCTGTGATTTTAAAAGAAATGCCATAATCTAAGTTGAAACCATTTATTATGTCTAATAATAAATGATGGTATTTTGAATGTATGTCTGAGTTCTCGAATAAGCTCCAAAACGGCTCAACGGATTTCAATGAAAATCTTAGAGACTAAAACATAAATTTGTATTTTGTTAAACTAAACTAAAATGAGAGCAGATCGCTAGTAATAAACATATTCAATATCTATACAAACCGAAAGATTACAATTATGTAACTACATAATATCAAAGAAAACAGGGATTATCATTTATATTTCTATCCTTTTTAAAAAAATGGTCAAAATGGATATTAGGAAATTGAAAAAGTTCAAGTGGAAACACATGTGCATAAAGTGAACAGATAATTTGATTGTGCGAGCGACTATTTCAATGTTTGAATAAAAACATATCGACAACGTAGATAAGGTACATAAAAAGTCCTTATATTCTAGTTTCAGCAAAATCTGCTAAAGATTGTATCATGTAAGGGACATAAGCTCATGTGCCTGCCTCCACCTTTACTTCACCCATAAAACGGAATGTTCACAAATCACTATCTTTACTTTGTAAAAAATATTCAAGCCCAGAAAAAGTCCAAGTGTTGGTTTTAGTAAGTTCAATCGCATAAAACGCCTCCTATATTGAAACAACAAATATTCAGTGTCGACGTTCTTTAAACAACTTTGTACGAAACAACGAAGGATCTTTTTTAAAGTTTCTTAAATACTTAGAGATTTCGATATTGAAATTAAAAAGTCAAAATAAAAGGTTTCCAGCCAATACAAAACTCACGCTTACTCCATAAATTAGCGTAAAACTGATATAACAAACTTCACTTCGCCGATAGACCGGTAAGCCGAGCGAGGCGGATAAGTGACATCGCGGCAGGGGTACAACCTCCCCCAACGAGGGGCTAGAAGCTACTGACAAACCAAAGATCCCGACGGTCGTTGGCAGAATGAAAGCTTTGCAACCCATCCCCAACCCCTAAAAATGCACATATCAAAAGCGAAAAAAAAGGAATGTGAGAAATGTTTCACGTTTCCATAATTACACGCCGGCTTATGCTTTCTAAAAAAAGCTTTACGACCTTTATGGAATTCAGTGTTTCTGCGTTTATGAAGAACATTTACATTATGTTTATAATTGTAGATTTTGTGAAAATAATAAACTAAAATAGGTAGGTATGTAGGTAATTATTTTATTAACTTGTAGCTTCTGCCTATATAACATTCGGACTGTATACTATATAGGACTGTATCGACCTAAATATTATAGCGTAAGTTCGCGGCTTTTACCATCCACTCACACGATCGAGTAGAAACAAGTTACAATACAGTAATCTAAATCTCTTTTTATTATTGTTAAGATTGTTTTTTGTCATATAATTTTCACGAAGCACAAAATAACGGTGTAGTAGCTAATCGTTATGTTTAAGAAACTTGTAGATAAATTAGAAATTTAAATATGTTTGAATATATAACTAGCATTAAATCTATATCATAATATTTGTATCTAAAAAATCTCATTCACCGTAAATCATCACAGAAACCTAACTAACAAAATCCAAGGAGATTGTAGCTTATTTGAATTACCTTTGAAAATCTGCAACGTGTTCACTATGAGGCTTCAATAAAATGAAATTGTCCCCGAGGTTCACTATGTGCAGTGTGGCAGTGCGCTCGTCTCCAGACCCGATTTCGAAATATTCTCAATTCATGCGACGCCGCTGAATCGGCGAGATAGTCACCGCAAGCGAAAGGAAGTTTTGATTTCTGTTTGAATAATACACGCTGTTTGAAAAATTGCTGGTGTTTTGTTTGTAAATCTGTATATCGAAAACGTTTTGACAGATGATCAAACCATGTAGGTATTGTTGTGACTGCGAAAGTATTCAATTAACGATATGTGTGTCGAAGGAATGTAATCTAAGTAATAGTGTTTGATATAACAACGTATTCATTAACCGGCAATTTTTTCATGACAATGGAATCCTTCATTCCGAAACATAAATAAGTACTTTCCTACATAGTATTTATTTTTTAATCTACTGTGTTTAACAAACGTTAATTCAAACATAGCTTTATTCTTTTTCCCAAACTTAGCCAAGCCTATGTTAGGGATACTAAAAACAAATAACACACACGTACCCCGATACAAAACCAACAATCGTGATTTCCACGACCTGTGGCACATAAGACGACTCCCGCTAAAATACCCATAACCCACATAACTTATTCTAACAAATTCTTTACAAGGACACGTACGAATTGGCCAGCTGATATTGAAAGGGAACGAATTCATCGGGGAACACCAATCTAAAGGTGTCCCAGTCTGCAAGCCTTGAATGGAGGAGTAGCGGACGAAAGCCCACACCACTGATCGTAAATCAGATACTTGGATTTTTGTATATGAAAAGGAATAACAAACGTTAAGTCCAAGGAAAAAGGTCTACAGTTGTTAAAACAAAAACAGACTTTGTATCTTTCGTGCGGGCAAGAATGTGCTATTGAGAAAAGGATGCTCGGAGATAAGGGCTTTATCGATGCATAAAGTATGTTATTATGAAGTTTGTCGGCGGCTTTTCAGACACTGGGAGTAAAAAGAAGAATGCAGCCTTTTGTGGTATTCGTGGCATCTTTTTATTTGCACCTGTCGTAAAAATCTGCCTTTGTAGGACGATCGATACGTCGTGTTACAGATCGCGTTAGCGGGTTACATTTTGTCATATCATATTTTTAAAGAAATCCACCACTTACTCTAAAAGGAGATTAATTAACTGAAACGACAGACAAAGGTTATATATTCAATATGTCACGAGTACAATAAATTTATACATATTTTGAGGCAAAGAAAATCAATTTTGCTGCTTCAGACAGATATATCAAACGCATTGCTTCAAGTTTAAGCCATTGGATATAATTAAGTGTCCCACGGACAAGATTGTGAGGGAAAATGTAGAAGGGAATTTAACCCCTGTAAAGGTCTCTAAGGGCACAGAACACCTATTTGCTGGGTCTTGTTCTAGTTTCGACCATTTGATCCGACGATTACACATGATTATGTAAGGAAGTTACAAGATTAGATAAAGCTATTTACGTGCCTCTTCATGGTTAAATAATCTTTCTTTATCCTTATGAAAGCTCATTTAACCTCTCAGAGCATGAATCACAGACATATGAATAATAGATTTTTAATTGTGTCTCGGTTCCAATTGGAACCGGCGGTTCTTAACTGATTAAATGGACAAGTTATTTATTTAGCTTGGTCTTCTTGCATCAGATAGTAGTGCATAACAACAAACAATAGCGAAATATTATATCTGTAGCGATATCTAAAACGATTTTACTTAGAACTAACTAAAGCGAAATAGACAACAGACTTAGGTCTAAACCGCGCTATCAAAGTTTTCAATTTTTTTTGTATAAATACAACTGTGCAACACCAACTGGACCGCGGGCGCGGCCCCAAGCACGATTAGATCGCTTGGCGGAAGATCTTCCCTTTTCTAATGGAGGAGCATTCTACCTCCGCTCCTCCACAGATCTTTACTATGCTACACGTAAGAAAAAAGATGGTTGTCTTTTCGACTCGTATGAGCTGTTAAATGTTACCCTTCAATAGTAATATCTTTGATTATTTTTTATTTTCTTATCAATAGTATCTAAGTACGGCAAGTTTATTTGAAGAAGTATTGCACAACTGCTTTATTTGAAACTAAAACTTAGTGGATTCAAAATTGAACAAGATTGCATGTGATGTCAAGTTTGGACGGTGTATAATATACCTCTACGTGGCGAGTTGCCAAGAACTTCGGCTTAATATCCTGTCTAGTTTTTTTAAGTGTTCTTGCACACTGGTACGTTATTTAAAAGTGCGACTTTATTGACACTTAAAATGATACCTATTGTTATTATACAACTAATAAGTCAGCCTGTAAATTTTACAAAGAGATCATTTAGCCTTGTTCTTTAAAGATTGTAACGAAGTTGGTCGTCTTCAAAGGAGTTCATTGAAACAATTTTGTATTGCTTCCCAAAAGTTGTAGGCCCTTTGACCACTTTTCAATGGCGTTTACAGAGTGAATTTCGGTATTAACGTTGATACCTACGTAACCTTATTTAAAATTAAATAAAGTTATCAGGTAGTTTAAGTATATACTAACCAAAGGAAATAAATAATAGGTATACTAGTATGATTTAATTTCACAGGATATAGAAAGTTAAATAAAATTATAGTTCCTGAAGACTAATCAATTGTGACTTTATGAGGCAAAACGATAACGTCGTACTTTATCAAATTTCCCAATCACTGCACACTTTCAATTAACAACAAAATGAAAGTTTTACCAAAAACATGAAGTCTCTTTTCAGATTCCCGCCAAAAAGCACCGACTCATGTCTATGGATAAAAATCGTATAACTACAGTTCCACACATCACGTATTTTTAGGATTTTTTTTTTCTCTGTTGTCTTTATATAGAAACTTGATCAATAGTCTATGATTATTGGTTAGATTTTTAGAGGCGACAATTATTATATTTTTGCAATTTAAATATGAATAATTAAATTTTTGCAATGATGTAACAATATTTTTATTTAAATTTTTTTTTATTAATCGAAAGCAGTATGCGTAAAACAGAAAAGTGGAAACGGTCACCGAACTCATCTAAGGTAAAAAATACTATAGTACCTTTATACTTAATTTTACATAATCCTGCAACGTATCACATAAAGTTGCGATCACTAATTTTCTTCCAGTAATTAGTACCAGCATAACCAATTACTATTAATGAAAAGCCTGACCAGCACCAGAACGAAATACCACAGTAAAAGCCATCTTTGACATCAAAGCACGAACGCGAGCAAGATGATCTTGAAAGCGCTCAGACGTAGCTCAGCCCTCTAATGACCTGCAAACATGTTTCAAAATACACAAACACCATACTTGTGTCATACGAGAGTCTCCAAGGCTGTCGCTGCTGCTTTTGTACTGTAATTGATGGCAAATACGTTCAGCGGGTTTTACTGCGGATTTTTTCTCTTAGGGACGCTACAGGTTTCATTGTTTGATTTCGAGTGTAGGCAAAGACAGGCACCGACACTAGTTAGGTACTCATAATCAATGTGTCAGCTACGTGAGGTTGTTGACCTTTGCACTGTCACAGTTTAATAATCACACGATTTTTATGCCGAGGAGGTAGGCTGAAGTATTCCATTTCATTTTATTTTTTAGTTTTACAGTTTAATAAGATGACGGAAATATTATAACATCAGTAGGTACCACTACCACCTAAGTTTTAAGACGGGATACCTACATTTGAGGCCACTATATTTAGCAATGATACACATCATAAAACCAAAATAACTGTTGATCTCTATATTTGGGTCCCAATTCAAATTGCAAACTTTAAATTGAATATTAAATAGTAACCAAATCCCATTTTGACGGTGTCCGATATTCAAAGATTGACTTAGATAGTAGCAGTAGCAGTTAGTCTGCATTTCTAACAAAATTCAAAGAATATTCTCGAACTAATTTGGTGGATAGTATTCAGAATCGTAATAAGTTTTTATACGAGAGTTCGCACTATTGGACACATTAGCTTGGCAACGCCCCCGATGACCCACAAGTGTTTCCTGCACCCTGTTTTTGTAGCAAAGTCATTTGTAAAAACTTAACAAGAATGCTTTTATGATCCCCATAAATAGCGATAAAAACTTTAGGATTCGGCTTGGTGTTATAATGAGGAGTAGTAACCGTTGTTTGGTTCGCCATAGTGAAACAGGTACTTATCTCGTTTAAGTTCCAAGCTTTCTATTAAATTCTCAGGAGGAATGTTTATTTATCTTACTGTTGTAAGTGTGTTGTCCTGTTTTAGTCTGGGCTACTAATACTTTAGTTTAATATAACCAAAATTGGAAACATGTTTCTTGAACAAACTCAGTATTATAAAATTTTATGGCTGACCATTATAGCGTACCATTGGAATATACCGCACAATCAATGATATTAAATAAGACAAGCGCACAATCCTTTCTAATTTAGGTGAACATCTCATCTGTGGCGGAGGAATGTTAAAAATCCTGCAGGCCCTTGACGTAATCCCTTATCAGAACCTTATGGTGAGCAGCCATTTTGGGACCACTTAAGGACATTCTTTAATGTACGGCGACATGCTTTAAAAGCTTTCTTTGTAAATAGTAACAGATTTATTTTGGCTTTCGATACAACTGAGTCCTTTTTAAACATAAGGTATGTCGATACTTTTAAAATGTCTTTAATAATGCTTGACTGTGCCGAACTGAAGCCCAAATGATAGGAATTTACACTTAGGTATACCTATATTTATTATTATTATTACCCTCATATAACCCTCATATATATGGGTATCTAATTATATAAAAAGATACCGACTCTCCTGTCATTATTAGCTCCAAAACGTAACAGATGATAATAGAATAGCATCCATGGCCTTTACGCTTATGGTATCTTTTGGAAAGGAATGTTAATCCCGTCGTACAAGTCTTTGTATGGATTGACGTCCAGACGTGGAATTTCACGCCCCGACTCTAATTTATACTTCCTCATTTGACAGTTGAAGCTTTGCAGTCAACCGACGAACAGTCAACAGATCTAAAGGTATATTGGCTATGCTAAATTGAATTGAGAACTTTTGGCATATTTTTTATGTTAAATAATTCTTAGTTAATATGACATTAAAACACATTGTTTGGTTGCAATTAATAACAACAAGTAAAAGTTACACAGTAAAATATAATTTTGCTATTCATAAACACACTGCGGGTGAAATATTCAAACAAGCTTATTTATTAAACAATAATGTCAACCCACATTTTAGCAATTAGTCGTCCAATGTCGTAGTCGTAGTATTTGTCCAAAGTCATTCCACTTTGGAAGAATCCTGCCCTACCCCAAGAAAAAACTGCAAAATAAGTATTTTGTGATTCTCCGTAAGTCTTACCTACATTTCGTTGGCAAATCGAGCCTAAATTAAAGAAATCATTTCATTAGATTAATAGTCATAGTTATGTAATAAATGAACCCGTCTTTTGCTGTTTATCATTTAATTTAGAAACACCCTTGAGTACCTAAAAACGAAGTCGGGTCACGGCTGTGACCACCGTATATCACTTTAATACTATTCGGTAAGTAATTTTCCATAAAACTCGGGTCCTCCAGGAGGGATTAAGCGCAGATAAACAGAAAAGCCACGATTAATTTAATGTCGTGAGAGTTGCCCGGCTTTTGTATGTTTTATGGGCAAAAAGTGGGGTATTAAAACTAGGTAGGTACCCTCGCTACAGCGTTGGTTATATTTTTATTAAATAAGTCGCAGGCTGTGAAGATAGGAACAATATTTGTTTGATAAAAAGATGTAAACTTTTTTAACGATCTCATCTTTTCTTTGAAAATATGTTTTTGGTTTTTAACCATAGCACCAAGTAGGTACAATATTTAATGGTTTGTTTTCTATTACAACAAATATGTAAAAGCATAATGTATTACTAAATAACTATTCTAAGTTACCTAGCGTCCCCAGAATTGATTATGCGGCACTCCGGTCCGGGCGGTGGACTTACTATCTGTCACATTCAAGTGTCCTTAAGAGATAGTAGTGAAAAGTGGGTATTTTCAGTAATGGAACACCTCTGCCCGCCCCCTTGGTGATAAGTTGTAAAACCTCTTCAAGTGCATCAAAGTAGGTACCGATTGATAGGGCAACAGTTAGATAGTAATTTGGGTAGACAATATTGATGAATGACTGCATATCTACGAATGAATTAACGCTTACATCTAATTGACAACTCATAGTTAAACGCAGGTATTTAAACAATTCAAAGCACAAAATAAGTAACGGTATTCGATGCTAGTTCTTGAAATAAATAAGAAAATGCGCAATTAAATTATTTTTAAGTTTAAAAAGCATGATCAAGCAATGATTTTATACCAGTTTTAAATTCAAGGAAGGCAAACACCCATGAAATGCTATCTACCCTGTGTTTATCACAGTATTAGTACTTCCTGAGCCTCTATTAAAATGTCATTAGAATACCATTTAGGTGGTTATCGAATCCTACTCAATGTTTTACAAGAAATACATTACCGTCATATGTAACTATATAGGTGTTATGAATTAATGTTGCGTTTACTCTCAAAGGTAAAATCCTCATATCCTAATTACTGATATTGGCTGCAGATAGTGGCCAGTGAATTCAATCTCATTTTGTTAACCCTTTAACGGGCATGGACAGTTTACATTTTTCATTGGTTTTAAATCTTATTTCAATTACATAGAGTTCAATATTTGGTGGTAACTATTTGCCTTCTGCCGTTAAAGTGTCAAACCCGCAATAATTTCTTAGATAATAGCTTTAGAATGTTAGTAATTATTTATTGTACGTCAATTAACAAAGATGTGATAACTAAAGTGACACAATATCAAAAAAAGTATACAATGGACGGCCAACTATGAACAAAATTAGTAAATTACTTATGAACAAAATACCGAATTAAGGGATTTTACATTAAAGGGCTGCTTTCTTTATATTCCTTAAGAATATATTTCTAACACACAAAATTTATTACTAATCATTCGTTGACTTGTTAGAATACACTTTGAGCCCTTATCTGCTTGTAGAAAAATCATCCAAAGAATAATTAGCATTCCATCTGATGACACACGCTTCATTTGCATCTCGTAAGAAGATTGTTTGATACAATCTTCTTCTTACGAGATGCAACTCAATCTTCCGAGACGCGTCGATAGGTAGATAGAAGACATATTTGATTTATCAAAGGCAGTAAATTGAAATCCACGTGGCTTTCAGCAGTTGGCATGGGAACATATTCGTATTTACTCATACGATGTAATTATTTACCCACGTTCAAGAGTAGGCACTTAAACACGAGCGGCGAAATTATCCTGTACCAAATCAAGCAAATGAACAACATGGGCCATTTAAATGTCTTGGCCATTATTATATGTGTTGATTTTTTTTGAGAGCAGTGATAGCCCGGACGGTTAAAGAGCCGGTCAAAAATCAGTGAGGCTCGGGTTCGAATCCTGGCATGGACCAATGAGTTTTTCAAAAAACTTACGTACATATTTATCACTAGCTCGACGGTGAAGGAAAACATCGTGAGGAAACCCGCAGGTCTCAGAATTAATTCTGAGACATGTGTAAATAGACCCGGTCCGGCGATGGGCTCACCACCTATCACGTTTAGGGGTCCAATGTATCTCGTGAAATGTGGGTATATCCAGTAATGGAATACCTCTGCCTACCCCCTCGGGGATGAAAGGCGTGAGATTATTTTTTTATTTATTTTTTATTTTATTTTTTTCTATTTTACAGAACGCCCATTTATAAGTAGAATGTTTGAAGGCGTCGCTCTGAGTCATTAAATATGACAAGTACCTACACTAAAAACCCTACTGTTTATAAGTATGGGTTAAAGGCATAAAAAGTTTTGAAACATAACTCTCTTTCTGGTACATTCGGAAAATGTAGCCCATGACACTTTCTGGTATGAAAACGAATCTTACGACAACTCATTTAGGTATTTAGATATCAATCTGTTCAAGGTACAGGCGGCGCTTGAGAAATCGACTTACTTACCCTCACTTATACTCAAAATATACCTACTGTTAGCCGATAAATATCGATTCAAGCGAATTCTATTTGAACTACGTCTCTAAGCGTGACGTCACGAGGAACTGTCAACAATCCCGCGCAATATGGTTGACGAGTTAGGCTGTGGCGCGTATAGTTATCTGATATGTTTGCCAGTCTCTGAAAGACTGTAACTTTTATAATAAACCATAATAATATGTAAGGCTATCGCGTTATAATTTAATCCTCTCAATAATACTTACTAGAAAATCGTACATAAGTACGATTACCGATTAGAAACCATAACCCTCCTCCTTTAAAAGTCGGGTTTACAATGAAATGCTAAATATTTAAATTATTTATGGTATTTGATTAATTTATTAGTGCCATTGATGGATGTACCTACATTGCATACTAGGTACATTATATATTTATATTATATTATATTATATATTAGGCGATTTCAGTGTAAGGCAAGGAAGTCTGTTCTATATTATTCATTAGTCTATGTTTATAGCCAGCTTACATTCTTGTCATGTACTAATTGTAGAGTCACCAATCAAAATCCACCTCGATACGTGAGCAGCAGTTACAATACGATTCATTTAGATTATGTAATAGAGTTTGCCCGTACTAATTTGTTATTTTATTATAATTTATGTCAAAAGTTAAACTTTGTTTACCTACTTCATTCACAGGTCACATTATTGTCAGTGCGAGTAAAATAAATATACCTATGTAAAGTGCCTAAGGGTGTCGACATTCCAAAATATATGTTTTATCTCCAATAACTATTTAAATTACGTATAATTATAATATGTTCGTCTGTAATATGCGCAACAATGTAATCTATATAATTAATTTTATAAAATAATAAACTGACTGACTGATTGGTGATAAATCAACGCACAGCCTAAACCGCTGGGTCTAGAGACTTGAAATTTTGCACATAGTTAACTTATACAGTGTAGGCATCCACTAAGAAAGGATTTTGCTAAATTTAACTAAGCTAAGGTGGTGAAATAAACGTGCGCGAGCGAAGCCGCGGGTAAAAGCTAGTGTTTTAATATTGCTAACACATAGGTATATTAATTTAATAATAAATTAAGTTAATTTTTAAATGTAACTAAAAAATATTTAGTATTGTAAAGTAGATACCTAATGACAATTCTAGCGACACCTCGCACTAAAAAACCTATCAAATCGTTCCCGAAAAACTTTTTCTGATACAATCGGGAAATAAATATTCGTATTCAGAACTTTACCTACGTTATTTTATGAAACAATTTGAAAAAACATCTGCCGTCAATAAGTATACCTACTTTATTTCATATACTTTATTCATTCGTATAGTTTCTAATAAATAAACAAACTCTTAGGAAGCGAAGTGAATTTGCAGAATGTTTATAGGCAGTGCTTAGAATTCAAGTCTCTTGCCAGAACTCTTTAAGAATCTCAGCCAAAACAGCTCCTTTGCATATCGTTACAGCCACTGCAGTGTATTTTAGTCACATAGTACCAGGAATAAACAGACCTCATTTTGTTCTGATATTTTTATCTTCTTCTCAAAGCATCGAAAACTCTTCGTTCGAGATCCGAG
Organism: Ethmia dodecea; assembly: GCA_963855545.1. NCBI lineage: Eukaryota > Metazoa > Arthropoda > Insecta > Lepidoptera > Depressariidae > Ethmia > Ethmia dodecea. Next base: position 7,626,626 of record OY979452.1, read on the forward strand.
TGAATTGTGATAAAATTAAAAGCGTATCCGTAACCTTGGCTCGTACAAAAACGAATAACCCTTAGAAGGCGTATTATACCTTCGATATATCTTCCTGCAAAGGACTTAAAGTAATCTTGAGTTAAGTGTGATATATTATTTCCCAAACAAACTCGCGCACATCTAAAGAGAGTGAGACCACGTAAATCCCCATAAAGAAAACAAAACACGACTTAACCATTTTCATGATAAAAAACGACTTCGCACCGCAGACAATTCGAATTTATTTTCGTCGCATTATCTCAAAGATTTTTGTGTATTTGTAAAACCTCTTACGTTGACTCGTCATGTCTATCTTAAATCGAAAACAGTTGAAAAGCGCGGAAAATGTATTCAGTTGGCGTCATCGTCGTTTTATTTATCGATACAAATAACTCTAGGGACCGAACCGCATGAAAATTCAATCCTATTTTCCAAGTTTCGCTAGTATTCAATAGATTTAGGTGCCGTTATTTAAATAATGTTAATATAAAATTGTTAAGAGACAATAGGGGATATATTTCACTGGTAAACGCCGATGAATTTAATTAACACGTACCTATACGAAATCTACGGAAGATGACATAGGTAATATTTAAGGGCTAAATAATAGCACACCCGAATACCTAGGAGGCGGTGATAAAACATTTTATAGCAAACATAATGATTCTGGTCCTTACATACTCGTATAACGTAAAAAACTAAACTAAATACACTGTTACGTGTATAACATCCACGATTTCACTGATAAACCATAGGTATATCATATTTCATATTATAAAATCAAAATACCACTCATGCACTCACTCACTCATAAATCACGAGATATCAATAAGAGTAGGTGTGCTACAAACTTGAATAGCATTTAAATTTACTTTACAATTTTCTGTTTAATTTATAATATTTTTTTATTCATCATTACAATTTCTTTATTTTTATTTTAATATGAGTTTTTATCAGCGATGTTGATACGTACTTATTATTCATTCTGTTTATAAATGTAATGAATTCTGTAAGTTTTCTTTATAATAATAAATACATTACCTTACATTACAATACCCCCGGAATTAATTCTAAGGCTTGTATATATGAAGGTAGGTACATCGAGCGGATGTCCAGTTTAAGGATCAGAAAACACACTGGTGAAAAGTGGGACTTACTTTCATTAAAAGAATAACTTTTATAATACCCACAAGGACAAGTTGCGAGCATATAATTATTTATAACATTATTAATCAAAATAACATTAGTGTACGGTTAAAAGGTAATTTATTTCTACAATATAAAAAAAAATGCACCTTTCAAGGTAAATAAACAAAAATATGCAATGTATTTTATTAGAAAGAGTATTTCGCACTTTGCATTGCACTCGCGTAATTTCCCGAGGAAACACAATGAGTAGCCCGGGAATATATTATGGGAACATGATAATATATATACAACAGATTCAAGAGGACATTGAATAATACCAAAGTTATATTAGACTCATCTAGTCTGGTAGGCGGAACACGAAGAATATTAGCTGTATGAATAGGATATACCTAACTAGTCAATCTACATTTGTATCACTTTATTACATTATGCTATGTACCTATAAGGCTTACAAATATATACTAGAGCGTCTTGTCTAGGACACTTAATCAATATTTATTACAATATAGGTACTTAATTTGTAATCTTCGTATTTTCCAAAGTTACACTAAAAAATACAAAATAAAATTACACTTTACGTGCGTACTGATATATCTAGACACGCGGTAGCCTGTCAAAGCCAAGTTCTATTTATAATTACTAAAAAATAAGAACTTATTTCTAAACATATCAGATATGAAAGATGTCTTCTTCTTGACGGGATCTTTTGGCACAAGTGTTCCAACACTCAAAAGACACAGATAAGGTACCTACATATAAGAATAAGGTACCAACATATAAGATATTGTCCTGTATTTTTGTCTTCAAGAAACGCAATATTTTTTTATTTGTAAAGGAACTAAATCTATCCAGAAACAAGCTAAGCGGCTATTCGAAATAGATTACGCAGTTACAAGGGAGGCGACGCGCTCGAGTACGCTGAAATCCTTATGCGAACTTTTCCCAGCGTTATTTATCGTCTGAATTTCTACGTCGTCGGCACTGAGCGGATGAAACACATCACATGTGGGTAAGCGAAAAGAATTATTCATGGAAGATCTTATTAGGTATAGGCACTTCATAATTACACACACGAACAAATACACTCACAAACATACGCAAACGTCACCACATTACCATCTATATTGTAAAGAGCAGTGTTATCCCTGTGGCGAAAGAGGCCGCTTCTCATGTGCAAGGCTTTCGAATCCTGGAGAAGGCATTTATTGAGTTTTCCAAAAACTTACGTACATAATTAAAACTAGTTATTGTTAACGAAGTTTACTATATCGTATATTTTACTGCGAAATTTTTTTTTACGTAGTTATGCGACCGAATCCTTGTATAAATTACTGCTATGCGTAATATCGTTTATATACCCTCTGATGAATTCACTTTGGTTACCGGGTATTCAAATGACGCATTAATCTTCTGTCTATCTGCCTACTAAATATGTATTGCGTTACGCAAAATCAGAAGCACTTGTATTGATGTTAATGCAGGATGCTAATGCATACATACTCACAGGATTTATTTGATGTTTGTTTTTTGTATCAATAACTAGTGGCCCGGGCAGACGTCGTTCTGCCACCGTATAAACTATCCCTGGACCCACTCTAACCCACACAAAAAGTTTCATCAAAATCTGTCCAGCCGTTCTGGAGTTTTAATCAGACTAACGAACATCAATTCATTTTTATTTATATAGATTATGTATTCAGTACATTTTAATCACCTTTGAGTTTGTATGGGAATAATCTGAAATTCTAATTACTCGACTACATGATAGAGATCCCGTGATATGAGGGATAAAATTAAAGTTCTCTCTATCCTGGACAAAGCTAAATGCTGTCGAGGACAATATATGTACATATCACGGAGTCAATTTACATAACTGTAGACGGGCTGAAAGTTCGTAGATAGTTGTGCGGCGTCGTCAAAAGCCATTGTACTCGTAGAGATAACTTTATCGGACCAAATTCTTTTTGCTGACGCTTGTATATACTTTTAGGTAAGCAAATTCCCTATACCTATAATAGTAAATATCTATTGTATCTTAATAATCCAAACCTTCTAGAAAACGTATACTTAAAACTATTTGATTTTAAACTCATTCAAAGCCAACTCTTAAAATATCAGTGTACTACGAGTATACTTGTAGTTGGCAGCAAACGTGATACACTGAATGTAATAAATATGGCGGACATACAAAAATTTAGCTTTATAGAAAAATCTTTCAAAACAAATACTCGCTACATTTTATATGAAAATTTATTTTATAACTGTCTGTATACGAGTAGGTAAGCTCAGGGAGCGACCTAAAATTCCCAGAACAACATACCTTAGTACACTGGAATTTCATCCGAGCTATCGGTGTCACTATTTTCAAGGACTTATTGATTTTTCGGTTGTTCTCTTCAAACAGGATTTTCATAGAAACGTCTCTATGTAATAAAAATGGTTACCTACTGAATCTACATTTGAGGCATACGTGTCTCTTGACATAAGAAAGTATCTTCAGATTCACGTTGTCATTAGCACACAGATCTATTGTGGTTTCAATAGGGTCTTAACCCATTACTAATACGAATGGTATTCACAACAATGTTCTGAAACTAATTTTAGTAACAATGTAAGAGTTGCAGTAAACAGCTGCAAGAAAATTGATATGATAGAAAACGTACTCAGGGAGATGTCGCTAACTAAAGCACCCACCTCACCCTATGGCGACGTGAAACTTTGCAAAGTAGTAAGTTGTCTCAGGGTTTATTTCATTTAAAACTTCGTTGCCGTGAGCAAGAACGGTAACGCCTCATTTACTATCATTTGTTAATTAAACATTTTGAACAGAAAATTTAATTTTCTAGTCGCTTGAATTGTCTACTATATTGCTTTGTTGTAAAACAGTTCAGAAGACTTTTAATAATTTTATGAATTATCCTGTACAGTGAAATCTAGTGGTATAACCTACTCCATTCGCTTTATAGTTACATATACAAAGTTGTATTTCATTAATTTTACAAAACGCATTTAGGCTATACACATCGATACAAAAAAGAATACAATTGATAATACATTTCCAATTTAACATTATCACGTTCATTCATGTTTAAAAGAGCTTTTTCATATCTCATACTCGGAAAGTAGTGTATGTTTGATCTGAGTACTGGGTCGGAAGCGATGATTCCCACCACAGAGAGAATTAGGGCTGTGATTCCCGCCATCGGTCGGGAAAGACTCATAGTAATTGCTTCCGGCCTTAGGGCGGGAATAAATAAAAAAAAAAGTACTACATTTGGCAATGACGTTTAAAGAAAAAGTTTCTCTAGGAAAGAGAATGACTTCCTTCCAACCTCTTTGGGTACTTAGTAGGGATACGAAACTTTTTACATCTTCAATTAGAATAAGAAAAAAAAGGTGCGGCCTTGTGAGTGTAGGTATAAAAAACAGAAAATAGCCCGCGCGCGGGGCAGCACGCGTTCCATATTTAAAATAAAAAAAGAAGTAATAATTTGTTAAGCTGTTCCGAAATTCAAAATCTTGTTTTTCATCGACACTAATAAGCACATAACGATATTACTCGGCTAAAAGTATTATAAAGATTAAGGATTTGTATATTATTTTTGTAATGTTATTTAGGTTAGGTACTCTATGACGTAGTATTCAAAGACGTTTAAAAGAAAAAGTATATCTTTCTTCCAACCTCTTTGGTTGTATTGTTGACAATTTTGTTTTTTTTTTGTAGGTATTATTGCGTTTTTGCATGTTTGAATTTTTGTAAAATTGTAATTTTTTTTGTTTACTTTCCTTGAATTCGAAATGAAAAGTAGAGTGTTTAACGCGGGTGGAAGTTATCAATTCCTACTCGGACTATATCCGCCCTCGCTGCGCTCGGGCGTCTAAATATCTCGTATGGGAATTGATACCTTCCGACCCTTGTATAACAATCTACTATTTCACCTCTCCGGGTGGAACGCGGCAACTTTCGGTCCGCTGCGCTAAACGAAGTTGCCGCTTTCCACCTCCGTCGAGCAGAAAAAAGTATACATACCTCGGGAAGTAAATAAGAAAGCCTCAGATCACATGTTTGCAGACCTCGGCTTCGCCTCGGTCGACAATTACATTTGTGATCTGAGACATTTCTTATTTTACTTCCCTAGATGTGTAGGTAATATACTATTGTCGTCAATGCTAATTCACAGTGATAAAAATTTATCCAGCTTAATGTCAATTCCTTTTTGTTTTTAAGCACCTTTTAAAACATTTTTGATCTTCATATACGTCAAATCAGCTTATTAGGTACTATTAAGTACTAAAAATTTAAAGTGAATCAATGAAACTACTTTTATAAAATTAGACAGTAATGGGCGTCTCGAATAGACTACTGAAATAGATGCAAATTAGGTAAATATACTTTAACGCAATCTGCGTTCTATTTCCTTTGTCTATTCCATTATTAATGCCAAGCATAATCCTCAAGGAATTACTAAGCGTATTACTATGAAGTAATACTAACTTTGTGACCCGTTCTAATACGTATAGATCAGTTTAACTTTGCCTAAGGAGTTTAGGCGAACCTGTTCCTACTTGAGACCAAAACTCAGTGTCTTAGCTTCATCCCAGTAGAGTTTCGATTAACTTAGTCTGAAACTTGAATAAATAGATAAATCAATTCACACTAAGTCTGACAAACTTAATATAACTGCTCAAAACTCTACGTACATGCAAATGCTTTTCGTTAAAAAAAAACGCGGCTAGTTGTCTGAAATCAAATTAATAAGCCGTCTTTTTTGCAATTTAGAGACATAAAAGTAGAACAGGCAAATAGAAACAAAATGGCAGAAATCAGAACGGCCCTTGTAAATTTATTTACGTATATTTGAAATTCTCTAAAATACATAAGAAGTAGTTCTTACATGTTGATCTTAGGAAAAGAAAAATAAGACCTTTCTAAATCGTCTAAAGCTCACTTACTCAGTCAAACGTTCGTATTTTGCAGCGAAAGAATTAACATACCTGAAACAAAAATTTAAAACGTTTTAACTTTTTCCCGAAACAGTTTTTGAGCGAAATGAGACAAAAGAAAAATGACCCCCATAACTTCACTTCGCCATTCAAAGAGCGCCTAAAGTAAACGACTTGTAAATGAGTAAAAATTAATTAGTTTGTTCCCAAGAGTATGGCTCGTTGCCTCGTGACGTCTCGGGAAAAAAAGATAATTGGATGGGAGGGAAAACAGGAAAGATAGATTAACGTTGAACAGTTATTAGTTAGGTATATCTATGCAGTGGCAATCTTATTTTCGCCATTGTACGACGTACGTATTAATCTAGCGTGTAATTGATTGATAGCTTACAGAAGAATCTATATGAATAGCTAAAGAAAAGGGTTAACCTTGCTTAAAATAATTAATATCATTTTCACCTTACAAAATCTAATGCAGTGAGCCCTGTGGTTAAAGAGCCCGCTTTTCATACATGAGGCTCGGGTTCGAATCTTGGCGAGGGCATGTTAGTAGTCCAATGAGCTTTTAAAAACTTAAGTAAATATATGTTTATTAATAGCTCGAAGGCGAAGGAAAACAGCGAGGAAACCGTAAGCGTCAGGTCCCCTGGACCAAGTGCGATATTGTATGTTTGGAGACTATTAAGTTTTAATACCTTTTTGAAGGTCCCCGAATTGATTCAGAGGCATGTGTAGCAGCACCCAAATATACTCGTGGATATTGGGTATTTCCAGGAATGGAATACGTCTGCCTAACATCTCGGGGATAAAAGGCGTAAGTGTATTTAAATATTTTTATTGTACTTTATCATATTATTGCCCGCCCTAAATAGCAAAAATTGAAGTAAGTGACTTTTGTAAATACTACAAAAATCATTTCTTATTGTTACTTTATTTGGGAAATTTGATTCAGTGAATCAATACTGCGGAAAAGCGTGGATAGTGTAAGAAGTACGTAATCCTATTTCATGGTCGGGATGTTTCGCCCCGAGGCCCTAGCAAGCCTTGGGGCGTAAGGCTATGTATCACTTTGAATCGCACCAAATTGGAATTTTCGTGACAGATCCAATTTGAAATGAGAATTAATTCTTTATCTTTCCTCCCAAAGCCCCTAATGCGGTTGATAATCGCGAGATTCGTGAATAAATAATCCACTATATCACTTTTCAGGTCTAAATACTTATTTCGACATGAAATAAATAAATATAATATTTTAGGGCCAAAGTACGTTGATCTTGTTTAAGTATTAAGGTTGTAATAGCTAAAAATACAATGTATGTGGCGGGGATCCAATCTATAACCTCTGACCCGATCAACTTAGTCAGAAAATATCTACTTGATTACAACAATGTTTTAATCTATTTGACGAGTAGTACTTAACTCAACATTTAACTTTATATTAACATATTTCCCAGAATAAATACCAGAGCAAATTTAAATAAATGAAGCTCTGAAAGGTACAGAGGATTTCAACGAGAGTGGAACGCTCAAACTGTAGCTGAATTTCTGAATTTCTCCGGACATTTTTGCCTTTTTTATCGAATCTCCGAGATATTGCCTCCAGCGTTAAGCCGTATACAGAAAGAAAGCCGAAAACCCATCGGCGCCGACCGGCGCCTACAGGCGCCGGTCTACGCAGGTAACCGGCGGAGGCATTTATATGAACAAGCGCTGATGGGCGCCGACCGGCGCCGACTCGCGCCGGTCGGCGCTGGTGCCGCCCGCCAATCATCGTACGACATTTTGCTCGCTCTGCTTCAATCTGCTAGCTTTAGCCGTATACAGAAAGAAAGCTGAAAGCTTGTCGGCGCCGACCGGCGCCGGTCCATTTTACAGAAAGCAAGCAGATTGAAGCAGAGCGAGCAAAATGTCGGCGCTTGTTCATATAAATGCCTGCGCCGGTTACCTGCGCCGATCGGCGCTTATCGGCGCCGATAAGTTTTCGGCTTTCTTTCTGTATACGGCTTTTCTGTAGAATGGACCAGCTTTCGACAAGCTTTCGGCTTTCTTTCTGTATACGGCTTTAGCGCAAATTTTTAGGCTGTCATTGATGGATGGTGTTTAACGTTACAAACAAGTTATTTATTACACACTCGAGTCTCTTCCATAAAGTGTTATTGCTAGAGATGTTAAATCAGTAGATTTTTTTGCAATTAAATTGAAACTAACATTGTACGAATAGTACGCAACTAACTAGTAAGCGATCCAAGAAAATCAAATAAATTCGATATTTTTTTTATTTATGTCGCTTAGAAATAAATGTCCTTAATATATTTTTTAAGACTCATTTATTATTTATTCTTAAATAGAAACATACCAATATTATTACGCCTTATCCATAATCGGTTAAGCAGCGGGTTCCGCGGGCGGTAACAAAACCAACACATTAGCAGAATTGATACCAGACCTGATAAAGAGGCACCATATCCCATTTCTGGAAGTATAGGTACTCAGTTTTTATTTGTATAAAATTTTTCAGAAGATGGTGGAAACCGGTGGTCCCAGCGGCACCCAAACGAAGTGATTTTATTTTGTTTGTTACAAGTTATACTTACTTATTAAAGGACCAAAAAGTCCTTAGCTGCACAGCTACAAATATACTTTTAGTTAGATTCCCAAAGTGTACCCGAAATACTAACAAAGTGTATAGATGTAAGAAGTTGCGAAAAACTTGCGAACTGTAGGACTGATTACATTATCTTGTCTATGCGATCTCGATGATACTAGTTGTGTCAGTACAGAATCCAACAGAAACTTGAGTACAGTATAAGTCAAGTTAATTAAAAGTTTGTATTTCTATCAAAATACTTGGTAGGTATATAGGTACTCTGAGTATATTTTAGGAATTGCACAAAAGTATCACATTAATATTTAACTTCTTTGGAAAATTAAGTTTTTAGGAATGCAATTTTCTACTCTAGATATTATATGAATTGCCGCTATAACAATACCTAATTATTAGTATTTCTATTGAAAATTATATACTAGAACAATTATAGGATACCTACACTAGTACTCTGAAAACAGTAAGCTTAAAAAATATATTATTTAAGTACCTATCTCTCCAGTTTAAGTTATTATTGTAAAATGTTAAATAGCTTAACGTTAGCAAGACGTAAAGCGAGAAAGATTATGTAATTAATTACACGCGCGAAATTTACTTAAACACTCCCTTCAAGTTACTGATGAGCACATTATGTGGATCGACTGTGATGTGCCTAGCTAGATTAGGAGACTCTCGAACAATTTAAATCAAGCCTGAATAAACATCGGGGGCGGTTCTGCTTTTACACCGATTAAACTTATTTTGGTTTAGTCCTGTCTTTGTCGTAGGTACCTCAAAAAAGAAAAGGGATAGATCACAGATCATTATGGTCTGTGGGATAGATGATAACCTACCTGTTAGAGGCTCTATTTTATTCGCGACTTCTTTACATAAGCACTAAACACGTTATGAAATGTCTTAGTTGACAGGACTACCTACTTTTAATTTGACAGGACTCAATATCTCTCGTCTCTTTTCTTTTCTAGGAGAAAGAAAATGACAGGAGTAAAGTAAAATAAGTTTAGTCGCTGTAAAGCTGAATCAGCAACATTATTTACTTATTTTATGTGTATGGTTTTAGAAGTATCTGTCAGTGGGCAGTAGATTTTTTTACATAATGTGTATTTCTATTGCCGCTATTACAACAATGCGATGGGCTCACCACCTATCACGTTAAAGATTCCAAAGAATATCTCGTGAAAAGTGGGTATATCCAAAAATGGAATACCTCTGCCTGCCCCCTCTGGGATAAAGGTGATTTTTTTTCTATAACAACAAGTGATAGGTAATACTAAAATTAAAAGGAGTCCCCTATACAAGAAACTTGTTTTTCTTTGTAATTATTTCAAAAATATGTTAAGTTTAATTTGGACGGTGTGGTGAACCCTTCGTGTGCAAGTTGCATTTAAACCGTTTTTCATGATTTTAGATTGTGGGCAACCTCCTATAATATGTATGATACTTGCAATATTTCCAGATTGGAGCGCATTTGTATAATAATCTACTTGTAGAACAAGAGGACCCGTTTCTATCCGACTGCACCAGAGTTATATTTTTTGAGTGAATTTATGCAAGACTACATTTTTCTTTTCATTTCTTTTCATTGCCTTTTAAGTGTTTTAATAATAATTAATGCATTTGTTGTAAAATATAAATACTTGTTGTAAAGATATTGTTAAAGGTATTAACTTTTAAGTCCACTTCACTTCGTTAAGAATTTTTATATGCCTATTCCTAATTATAACGTGAAACTCGAGACCAAAATACACTAAAATAGTGTTTGACAAAAATAAATGTTATGCGACCAGTCGCAAATAAGTCGCAAAAAGGTCCCATCTCGAGTTGTTACATAAATAGTACTCAATTTTATCCAATCTTACTTTCTTTCTTAAAAAGAAAAAAGCAGTATCTTAGTTAATTGTTATTTGTGACTCAATAAGCTTTTTTTTAATTTATAATACCTTCAGCCCTTAACTTGACTTAATTACTTTAAAAAGTAAGAAATTAGTTTTTTTAGACTTCTGGAGGCAGAAATAAATTATTAATAATATGGAAATTCGTCTCCGAGGAAATTTTACTAGAACAAAGTAAGAAACCGATACATTTAAATAAAATGGCCACTAGATTTTCCCGTACCTAATTCAAATAACGAGATGCTTTTCTATTCCTTGTATTTTCTTAAGCCGTGAAACGAGTGAGGAAAATGTTAAGCCTTACTTAAAACCTTTTGAAAGGTTTGCCAAAAAGATTGGCAACTAATCCTCCAGATATCGTCGTCGTTTTTAGTCTTTTACAATTTATTATAAAATGATTGAGAAGTTTTTATCATTTGTCTCTTATTTTATACTCTATTCTTAGTTATGATACTCTATTTAATAAGTAATACTAGTACCTACAGATTGTTTTTTTGTAAACTTATTTATAATAGTGCTCTAGTGCTCAAAAAAGAAGGAGTAGGAGAAGGAGAGGAGAGAGTTAATCCATATTTCCGTCTTTGAAATGATTAATTTTTTTTCTTTGAGCTGGTATTCCTCAAAGGTGGTCCCATATACATTTTGTGAAGAACTTCAGGTGGAGATCGGAACTCGAAGGTTATATAACTTTATTACATGTTTTAAAAGAATCAGAGGCACTTTTCTGCAAATTTCAACTTGGAAACACCTGTGTGTCAAACATCCAAATAGAATTTTACAATAAACAGAGGTTCTATTTTGTTAATTACGTAGAAAGACCTTTTTATTCGTCGAATATTTCTTTGCCTGCTAAATAAATAAAGAAGACTTTATAAAATTAAGAACATAAAATTTAACATCAAAAATACCAGGTCTTCATAATATTGTCATTGCTAATAAAAGTAATAACACTTAACTATAAGGTAGAACAAATTACAAACTGATTCAAAAATTTAAAACATTACTTTTATTCTCTTGCAGTCGGGTAATTATGATGAAATGTGCATATTCGTTATAGTTTTAGTTAGTTATTTTATACTAGATGTCCCCGCGCGGTTTCACCCGCGTTCCCGTTCTCGTTCCCATTCCCGTTCCCGCGTAGGTCCCCGTTCTCGTACCCATTCCCGCGTAGGTCCCGTTCCCGTGGGAATATCGGAATAAAAAGTATCCTATGTCCGTATCCTGGTTCTAAGCTACCTCCCCACCAACTTTCAGCCAAATCGGTTCAGCCGTTCTTGAGTTATAAATAGTGTAACAAACACGACTTTCTTTTATATTATGTATATCATCTATATCTATAGATGTATGTTATTTGTAAGGTATATATAATATGGGCCTCTGTTTACGTTATTTAAGATCTATTAATGCAAATATTGCCTGAAATAAAGATTTATTATTATTATTATATTCAGAGATGAAAAAAAACTGTGGCGATACTTGATAATATATTACCCTCATTCTGGTACAGTCGGATAAAAGCCATTATAATTTTATGTATTTCAAAATACGAACGTATTCGTTACGTCTTTGGAACAGCTTTGTCATGTACGAACGAAGCGTATGATTCGCGCCCGTTCATACTCTGTAACAACCATTTTCTGCGAACCTTTCTTTTTCCGAATTGGAGGGCCATGTGAAATATTTTCCTGTGAATATAAATGTTTTCTTCATTTTCGTTATATGATTATATCCTTCAAAAAGGAGGACTCAAATCGAAAACTTATTAAATTAAGTGAAAGTTAATTTCCTTTTCTATTCGTCGTCTTAATTTTTTTACGATTTATTCAACTTAGCCGAAACTTACAGAAACCAGTTATCTAGGTTTACATGTAAGCGGTAAATCGGGATAAATGTGATATTAATTAATTCACTTAACCTATTGTGACGGTTCCCACTTTCTAGATATGATATTTTATGAGTAAAATTAATAACAATTTTAATTTAAATAATAGATTAGATTTAAAGAACAATTAGAAGCGAAACCTAGTCTTTAAAACAAGCCATCTAGTAGCAAGTAGCATTATTAAGAGAAGACAAGAATGAAAATATTGTGTGAGAAAGATATTACTAGGAAAGCGGTAGCGGGAAATAATGATATTGCTTTTTGCTTGACTTGGCGGGGGCACTACCATGCCCCCAGATAAGCCGGGTCGGGCCCGAAAACATGTCCAAATATGGTCCAGAACCGATTGAAGAGGCTCTGATTGGCCACCGCCAGTGGCGTGACTAAGGCCGCGTCCGCTCTTCCGGGGGAATAAACGAGGAGAATTTTAGGCGTTATTAGAAGGACGGAAGGGTGAATGATGTGGAGTGATAGACAAGTAGTTAGGAAATTGAATGAAAGAAAGAGATAAAAAGACGCCGATTGGGGAGTTCGGGTTTTGGAGTCGTGGGAGTCACTATGCGAGTTTTTTGGAGAGAATCGGGGGATTCGCAAGATGGCTGCCCACGCGCTTGCCGGTTTTGCTAGAGAAATTAGGGATTTACATGGTCTAGAATAGTAATATTATGTTCTATCGTGAAAAGTAATGCGTTTCAGTATTTCTGGAGTATGGTGAAGTCGATATTTGTGTGAGAATAGGGAATTAGCTTCGATTAGGTAGCGTCTAGCGTGACAGACTCGTGGGCCCCGAGGCGCCAGAGCTCTGGGAACGCAAGCGGAGTGCTGGAGTGGTTCTTGGTTTCTTTGTGTTTAGCTAGTTGATATCCATGGCCTTTCAAAGTGAGTGTTAGTGACGAGCGAGCTTCGGCTCCTACGATGGAAATGGGCAGGTATGAATCTCATAGCCTGCAGAAGGTAAGTGGAGTGTTCTTATGGGTAGGCGAAATTAGGTCATATTGAAGCTCAGGAATTTGTTAGGAAATATATCCTAGGGTCCACTCAACTTGTTGTATTGTCTGTGTTCTGTCGCCCTGCGAAATGTCTTGTCGTAATTTTATAAGTAATAAATAAATTAATGCGTACGTACGTATCTAGACTAAGATCTGACTGACACATAATGTTAAGGTGAAAATCTACTAAAATGTGATAGAGATTGGTTTGGATGTACTGGCTGTCGTATTGGTTCTATCACTAAACTAATCTGTTCAACAGAGAGGGTGAGTTGCGTGGTGGTGGCCAGGCTGTTTGGGTAAATTCTTACATAATTGCATGAGACTGCGTAAAATACAGCATAGCGAAGTCCTAGCCAATCAGAGAGATTTAAATACTAGGGCATAGAGGGGACAAAGCCCGAAAAATTTGAAGTCAAAACTTATTCCACAGTGGAATAACTCGTCCAAATAACAACTCTCGTTCGTATCTCGCCAAAATAAATAAATATGCCAAGATGCGCCTTACTAGGTTGCAAATCACGATGCGGCCAAACGCCTGGAAGGGATTTTAGTTTATTTTCGTAAGTATTTTTCATATTTACTCAGGAAAAAGAACAAAATTAATAATTTTCTTATATTCGTTCTAGAACATTCTGCTGATCTTGTAAATTAACGCCCTCTGCTGTTGAGTAGCTTATACCACTACTTCACTACTAATTAGTGATGTGGTGCTGTTTATCGACTTTTGTTATCGACATTTATTTATTAGGTAGAAAATATAGGCATACTGTTTTTAAGAATACAAACAGTTTAATAAATAATTTAATATCAATATAGAAACATATATTTTTTGGTTCAAAAATGTTATAGATTTCCTGCAGTAATTAATGAAGCGCATCAAAAGTGGATTCAGTTTGTCTGTTTGTTTGCTTTAAGTTTTGACGGTCCCTAGCTAAAAATAAATGTTAGGTGGAGCAATAAGTTGGTATGCAGTTTTGAAGCTGATTTATTGGTCAACCTTTTGGTATGTTTTTTTTTATTTCGAATACAGAATTGTGAAAAAAAATAAGAAAAATTGGAGTCTGTTCATTGTTTTCAATGATGCAAGGGAGGAGAAAACTTTTTAAATTTTGCGAAAGTTGGATTTTTTTTGTTTATGTTTCTGATTATTGGTTCAATAATATGGCGACTGCAAACTTTGAGAAAGTTTTGACCAAAAAATATCTACTCGGCCTGAAATTGCCGCCAAAGCTGTGGCACTTCTGCAGGCCGGGCATAGCCAAAGAAATGTGAGTGCACAACTAAATTTAAGCCGTACTACTGTCCGAAGAGTTTATTAAAGGTACTTAGAGACTGGCGGCTTCGTTTGTTGTCAAGGAAGACCGCGATCACGTGTGACAACGTTTTTAGCTAGGGACCATCAAAACTTAAAAACACTAGGTGGCCCGATAGATGTGTCCGGGAGTGTAGTAGGTATAATTGAAATTGATTTTGTTGTATATACCTATACTTTTTCAATAAACTGATATTATCGATACCTTGGTATGAAATAATAACATCCCTTTTAATCAGCGTGACCTCTACCGGTCGATAGCTGAAACAACTTCTAATTGTTTGAATACTTGTTTCAGCTATTGAAATCTAGATACCAGCACTGACGCTTAGGCTTCAAAGTTTTGTATGAAAATATTCCCAATGCCCCCTCTATGCCCTAGTATTTAAATCTCTTTGTAGCCAATCAGTTTGCTCATTATTCACACACCCCCACTCAGGTTGAGTCATTATATCTACATAAAATCTGATCAATTGGACAGACAGGTATATGAGATGTTGATGTAGGTATGATAAAGCAGTAGGTATAAAATAAGGTAATTTAAATGGTCTAGGGCCTAGAGTAATATTAAGTACATTTCTATGCGGACTCAGTCAAATAATCTAGGTTTCAATCCATGTTGACAGCCTCATCAAATTAATTAGGAATACTAAATTAAGCTTTATGATTTATTTTATGTTACTAGAAGATAAGTTACAAATAATCTGAGAAATTCTTAATTTCATGGCTCTTAGGCTGAATAGGTATCATATGAAAGACTCAATACTACCAAAGGAATATCTAGGCTAGGAAATCTTTGATTCACAAAATTAGGCAGGGGTTCTTTATTTCATTATTTATAAGCTAGGAAAACTACTGGGTCATAATACTCACCATTTATCATCAATTACATTCTAATAAGAAAATACTAGAACTTTAAGACACATGAGTACTGATATCTAGAGGGATATAAGTTGATAAATATATCTAGCTGGGTAACTACTTAGCTACAACAATATCTGAAATTCTATTGCTATTTATAGTATCAACCATTTATGTGAATATTTTATGCTTTCCATCCAACAACAACAAACTACTGGCCGATTTGCCATATGGTAGTGCCGTTTCTACTGTATGGTTAGGTCTCTCTTTTAAAACGGTGGTAGAGGCAGCTAAATGCTACTGGCGAAGTCAGTTCCTCATATACCAATCAATATACCTACCATTTTATTATGGACAAACAAACTACTGGCCGATTTGCTATATGGTAGTGCCGTTTCTACTGTATGGCTAGGTCTCTCTTTTAAAACGGTGGTAGAGGCAGCTAAATGCTACTGGCGAAGCCAGTTCCTCATATACCAATCAATATACCTACCATTTAATTATGGACAAATACCAAACTACTGGCCGATTTGCTATATGGTAGTGCCGTTTCTACTGTATGGCTAGGTCTCTCTTTTAAAACGGTGGTAGAGGCAGCTAAATGCTACTGGCGAAGCCGGTTCCTCATATACCAATCAATATACCTACCATTTTATTATGGACAAACAACAAACTGACTGACAGTACAATGCTACGGTCTCCTCTTTAACTTCATGCTAGTGCTTTCATTGGTCTAGTGTGGTTGGCTTGGATTAATCATCTAAAACCATATTTTAAAAATGATTATACGCTGTATGGTGACAACCTCTTATCGGAGAGTTTTATTGTTCCAACAACAAAACTAAGCTTGGTCGGTTCTCTTATTGGTCATCCCTGTCTCTGCACAGCAACGAGTCCAGTGGGTGGCTATGGCAATACTGTCGACTATCGGCTCCCCTGACTGTCATCCATACCATCGTCACACTCTATCTATATTTCTACTAAATGGTTGACTTTCTGGCTGAGTTTGATTCTAGACAGCTCCCCTAAATGCTTACTTCACTGAGTCTTGACGCCCTGCATCACAGCTTGATGAACCATCTGACGTTCTATCCTACGCTTGCGCATCGCGCCCTCATCACTGGTCCTTGTGGCCGAACAATACCTGCTCAATGATGGAGTATGTTGCTATACAGCACTAAAATCATTATATCATACAACTTATGTATTTGAATACATACCAAACAATCTAGACTATATGTCTGCTCAAATGCTCTTATGGAGTCTAAACAATTTTACTGATGCTTGCATTGCATGGTGGAGCGCTACCCCAGTCTTGGCTGAGGCGCACAGGATAGTACGGGGACTCTCTTTTGCTCCATTACAAGATCTGACTTGGTTTGGAGGGGAGAGTGTGGACACCGATCCACGGGGTACTGTCCCCCCCTTAAGGGGCCAATAATCATAATAGGATAGGGAGTAGGTAGCATATTATTAGTTTTATAATATTCATATATATAGATAAAATAAAATATTTATTTATTTATTCAAACCATCTTCTTATTTCATCATTCATTTTCTTATTGGTTTCCTTCTGTTTTGTTCTAGGTAAATCCAAAGGCATTAGGCTACTTCTAGATACACAAATTATGAAGAATGTAAAATTCTATACTTATTTAATTCATTGTTTTATGTTCATAGATACTATGTTTTCAGTAGATGCTTCTAGGAATAAACTTTGTTCAATTTAATATTAATTTTTGGTTTTACTCAAAATCACCTCTATAGATAGATACCTGCTACCTCTTAAAGAATTGGGTTACTACGATGTTACACAGTGTTAGGGGTTCTACCTATTACTAGACGATCACATCATGGCTTATCATCAACTTTTCTGTGCATACATTCATCTATCGGTTCTCCAATGGATTTGTATGTATGGTATGTTTAATTATGGAATGTGCATACATGGGTTCGATTCCCGTGTCGCTGATTTAATTAAGTCTTTATTTTTTTAAAGGCTCTGGGTTGTCCAAATGGGCAATGGTACACTATCTACAGTAAACCATATTTATTTTATGATACAAGGTCGGTGTCCACAATTTAATGTACCCAGAGTTGGTAACTACTTTGGTGATAGGACCTTAAAGAAAAGAATACCATATCTGCTAAACAGTTACCCGAAGAAATCCGCCTTGGGCCAAACAAAAACAAGTTTATAATTTTACTTAAAAAATATTTCCTGGAGACACTCACACAATAAATTAAGATGTAAAATGTAAAAATAATATTATATCTGAGACTCACACCTGCAGATAAACTGTTTTGTACAATTTTGCAGGAAACTGTATTACTTTTTGTGAAAATAGTGTTTAATAAATAAATAAATAAATGATAAAAAAATCTAGACATAATTTTAAAGAGTTGACAATTCTCATAACCATTTGTAAGTACTATTTTGTCTCAAGCCTCAATAGATAGAATATTAGGGATATTATTTAGGAAATATTCCAGTAAGTACAAAAACTTCATTAAAATAAATCAAACTTATTCCGGCTCGAGTCTGACATTGGCTGAATACGAATGTCAATTTCATAGCACCTCAATCAGAAATACAGTAAATGGAACACTAAACCAGCCACTTCAAACGACATAAAACGTTAAACTAGGCGCGTTCAGTCTGCGTATTTAGAATATTTGCACGTCCATCAGACATTGCGTGGTGCGTCGCGTTCGGCTATGACGTCACATTTCACAGTCACGCCTATTCACACCTACTACGTAAGGACAAAATCAGTAACATTATGATTTAAATAAGTTTCGTTTTTGGTTTAGTGAACTTTATGAGTTATTTGCTTCTTATTACATAATATACATAATAATATAGAGTGTCATGTAGAGTTAGTTTTTACATATATTATGTCGAAATACTTTTTATTATTAATGCACTGCACTTGTGTTTATCGTATAAATTTTTTGTCAAGTCTATTTTTAAAAACTTACTCGACTTTAATATTATATAACTCACGAAAAATCTATTTGTGTTTATTGTATTAATTCCCCTTTTGCCACGTGTTTTTTAGACCTTTTCTGTGCTAATTATAAAATTCTTAGACCAGAAAAATTTATAATCAATAAATTAGATACTGTATACAAAAAATTACAGTTGAATATACACCACAACACCGTCTATCATAATCAGGGACAGAGAATCAGACATCGTCAATTTTCTGTTTTATAATGCCGCTGGGCCTAGGACTTCCATACAAGTTTTAACCCCCTGTATCACCCAGTTGAGGGTAGAATTTAGAAAAATCCTTTCTTGGTGCGTGCATACATTATTCGAAGGACATACCTGCCAATTTTAATTTTCAAGTTTCTATGCCCAGCGGATTCGGTGACTAGGCTGTGCGTTGATTAAACTATCATCCGACATTTGGCCTACTTAGGGGTTGATTTTTGAAAAAAATCTGATACCCGTATTTATTCCTTTTTAACAAAGAGCTCAAATACGAATTTTCAAATCTTTAACTTTAAAAACCTAGGACTTACAAACTTCAACCCCTAATTAAAACCCCTAGGGGTAGAATTTTTCAAAATCCTTTCTTAATGCTTACCTACGCTACTAAACAAATTTATATTCCAAGTTTCATAATCGTACCTTTAGCGGTTTGGGCTGCACCCATCGTCAATCAGTGAGTCAGTCAGTCACTTTTCTCTTTTATAGGTTTAGATAGGGTAAAGAAAAGCTATATATTAGGTAAACAAGTACCTACATGCTAAAATTGTAGACAGATGACTTGTCATTAATTTTCTCAGGGACGTATTTTAGTATAAACTTTTGAAAGCCCTCATGTAAAAAGAAATGTTTCGACGAAGTATTCGTAAAATGACCTAAATAATTTTAAAATAGAATGACATGCAGAGAATTGGTTTTCAGTCCAGTGATGCCCGTACGATTTTAATTTCCAAAGGAAGTATCAATTTCCCGCCTGTCAGTTACATTTTTCTTTTGTGACACTTCATATAATACGTTGATCTAGCAGATGTAACATTTGACCTTTATCAATGTTCATTCTGCTAAGGTAAAAATAAAAGGGCACTTGAGTCACTAAAGGAGCACGGAAAGGAATAAAAAGTATCGCAGAGCATGGAACATTTAGGAATAGTACAAGACACTGACAGTATAATAATATTATGTTATTTGCTATGCAGACGAAATTTTTACTGTTCCCATGGGAATTAAAGAAAACTTTTTTTTTAGTTAATTCTCACGTCCTGTGGTAGAACCTTGATCCAGTCAATATGTTTTTCTTTTTATTATTTTATTAAACATTTATAATGGGAAACACACTATTGACTCATTTGCAATATACTTTGTCAGATATTTTTTTTATGTCTACCTTGAATAATATTAATAAATTGTCATATCTAAATAAATACATTATTTTTTAATTAATTTCTCTAATGTTCACGTAAACAAATATGCCGACCTCAATGAGGGCTACATATTTGTGCCGTTTGGGGTGGAGACCATGGGACCGTGGGGTCCGGGGGCGCGGCAGCTCCTCAAAGAGCTGTCAGTGCGTTTGGTCGAGGCTTCAGGTGACCAGAGGGCTGGCAGCTATCTCTGTCAAAGGATCAGCCTAGCTATCCAGAGAGGGAATGCTGCCAGTCTTCTGGGCACTGTCCCACATGGTTCCTCTTTGGAGGACATTTTTTATCTGTAATTATTGTAAATCAATGTATATTTTCTTCACGTAAATAACTTTAGAAAACGATTACAGATTACAACTTTATTCTGTCAAGGTTGAGATAACGATACAAAACTCCGTAAAGTTTTCAACAAAAGAGTACCTACACTTTTTAAATAACTTATGTAGAACCTAATCTACAAACTCTAATACAATACCTATTCTAATGGCCAAAACCTTACATTAAAAGAATTATCATATGAATATAATAGGACTCTTCCTACACATGTATGTTGAAGTTATATCTACCCATTCAAAAAGAAAATACATATAATAACAATATGAACAAAGAATATTTTATTTTATTATATGACTTATAGAGCCATCGCAATTACAAATACCAACGTCGCAAATCGGCGTGATTTCGCACTAAATTGTATGTAAGTCTTACGAGAAACACGCACTGCGTCACAGACTTGCGTCCCAATTTAGCTGAGGTGCTTTCAAAAATCACTGTCACTCGCGTCACAATGTTTTAATCATCTGTATCCAGATTAATAACCGTTCATAGCGATTCTCTTACTTCTTTCTTTACCTAATTTTAGCATTATAGGTAGGTACTATACAATATGCTGTGTTCTCTACCGACAACAACCACGGCTCTACTACCACCTTCCACGTCCATTACCCGTTCTCTACCAAAGCCGTGGCCTTATTGTCCCGCGATATCCCATTTTTTTCTACACTGCCGCGATATGGGCGTGGCCAGAACGACGCGATATAATATCGCGGCAGTGTGATCTAAGCATAATTGACCTAAAAGAAATGTACCACATTATGAATGTGCCTACACCTTATATGTTTATCGATAGTTGTGGTTTATAGACGTGAGCGTGGTGAGGCACACCCAGCAAGGCGCGGCCTGCAAACCCGCCAGAAAACTGAATTTGGTTAACGTTTCCTAGCAGGGTTTTAATAACGAACGAGCTTAGCGAGCTAGCTTGAATCGAAAATTTAACTAGTGTTACGAATTTAATACGATGCTGCCGCCCACGTGAATTTACATTAAAACATAGATGAGCTTATACAAAATTGTACATCAAAATACTCGTATTATCCAATATTATGACTTACGCATATAAGATAGGTTTACATCGCATTATTTTTACGAATGGATCGACGTATACGAATAAGAGCGTATCACATGTATATCTCACGCCTTTACCCGCGAGGCGGTAGGCAGAGGTATTCCATTTCTGGATATACCCACTTTTCACAAGATATTCTTTTTTGAACCCCTAAACGTGATAGGTGGTGAGCCCATCGCCGCACCGGATCTGTTACACATGCCTCAGAACTAATTCTGGGACCTGCAGGTTTCTTCACGATGTTTTCATTCACCGTCGTCACCGTTTTTTATTTTATTATTTTGCATATTATAATGAAGTGAGGTTATAATAAATGTATTTGTCTGTGAAGTTTATAACATTGTTCCTACAGTGCTCACTTTCATAAGTTAATATAGTTAGCATAGCTGAGAAGCGGGGAAGCAACTGAAGTATTTTAATATGATACGGCCACGGCAGGAAGCTTATTTATTGCTATTGGAAAAGACTCGTCGCACGGCACATTACTACAAAATCATTTGAAATCTATACTAATATTATAAATAGGAAAGACTTGTGTTTTTGTATGTTATTTACGAATAAACTCAAAAACTACTGGACTGATTTTAAAAATTCTTTCACCCATGGAAAGCTAAAAGATTCCTGAGTAACGAAGATTCTCGTATTCCCACGGGAACTGGAACTACGCGGGTGAGACAGGTGAAAAGTATTAATATTTTTTAAGTTAACAATATTTATGTACGATGAAAGTCACTGTTCGAATAAAATATAAAAATATTAAGTTTTGTCTATATTTCATCCTTAAAAAATTAGAGTTTGTGTGTACTTATAGAGACTTCTTTAATTGACTTCTGAAATACGATGACATCTGTTAGAAACGTAAAGGCCAAAAGTTATAATTACCCAGATACTTTTTTTATTATGCTTAAGTATGCTACAATTTTTTTGATAAATTTAATAAAAATATAGTAAAATTAATTATGCATTAACAGTCTATATTGGAAACTTTTCACTCATCTTAGCTGTACCACTATAGTAGGAAAATATTTTATTAATTTGACTCGGAAGTACAGTGTAATTTAATTCCACTAAGCCAACTTCAATAGAATAGAAGAGAAGCCATCAGCGTTCAACGGTCGATTAAAAACAATATAATTTCTATATTTTTTTATGCATTTTGTACGGGCCATACCATTGTGTAGTACAAAGGTGGTAGATCCAGACCAACAAAAATGCAAGTACATAGAAAAATATCGATGCAGTACAAGCAATGCCCAAACCGTACAGTAGAAAAATATAGTACCCTTTTTCAAGGATCAAAAAACTAATTTAGCAAATTGTCAGTTCACTGTTCTTGTGACATCGCATGTTTTTCCCAGTTCGTTTTTTAAAAGGTGAAAAGTAGGTTATTTTGAGCCTAGGTTTCAGTGTTTCAGCAACTTTAATTTGTTTTTCTAGCACCTAGTGTCCCATCTCTACACCCTGCAGTGAGCTAAAGCACTTCCGTCATAACAACGCGCTGGGTGGCGGAACAAAGGGGCTGGTCACACGGATAATTGGATGCCACCCTGTGGCAGTGGCACACGTTTTGTTCGCGAGGGTCGCAACTCGCACTGCACGTAGATATTCTTGCAACTTACAGTTTGTCTGTTTCATATCCCAATTAGCAAGGTGGGCATGAGCAGAGTAATAACAGTAATAACAGTTAGCATTTTCACAACATATTCGTCCTAGTTACTTAAGCTTTAACGTCTTAAGCCAATAAAATAAAATACAATTGATTTTTAATTGTGACGGTGCCTATTGAAACCGCGCGGTGCTCGACAAATTAAAGAAATAACAATTTGAATTTCTGGCTGTATACCTTAAAGTTAATTTAAATTAAAAACAGTTTTGACCAGATCAACAACTTAAGTCGGTTGCTGATTCTTACTATTAATAATATTTGTAATAGATACCTATATGTACATCTCACGCATACAACACTTATTTTCACTTAACACTTACGCAAAACTCACGATACACTTATAGCTATAGTTACTTCTCCCGTGCTTCCTATTTCATAGCCTTTGTTTGACCAATTTGCAATTTGTATCACTGCAGAACACAGACAAATGTGCTGTACCTGTTACCACCTGTTTTGTTTTATTTTGTCTATTCCACTGTATGTGTGTGACTGAATATACAAATAAATGCTTTATCTATGTATCTATTGCTAATCAAAGTTAATTGGTGCTTACCAAAACTCCATGCTAGTACGAAACGGAACTTCATTGAGACTACAAACAAGGGAGCAGTACAAGTCGTGCAGGATATTAACGGGCGTAATTAAGGAACTAGTGAGATACACTGCTGCATTATCAAGCTGCATTGTAATATAAATTCAAAATGTTTCTATACACTACTGCACATAGACCCCTAATATAGTAAGTACAATATAGTTCAGTAGCTAAAGGTGAAAGTGTCAATTAACTCCAGTTATATTCACAAACAAAGCAAAAGTTGAGAGATCAGGCTATAAAACAAACAAGCTATTTTAGGAATAAATGTGAAATGAACTGTCAAAAACTTTTAATAAAGGGCAGCCGAAGACAGTTTCATGAAGGAGCAACAAAGAAAATGAATTTTAAAAACAATTAAGAGTAATAACCTTTTTGAATCCAGCCACGCGAAGAGACCTCTCGAGCTTCGCGGCGCGCGTCGTCGACAGGTACACTATAGGCACCGCGTCCCCCACTTCCAACTCTATGTCGAAGTCGTTAACTGCTTCACAAAACTTATAATCCCCGAACTTTTTTGCCTTACTCTTCATTAGTTCCTCTGTGTCCCAGCCTTCACTTATCTCTCCTTTAAAAACTTCGTTCGCCGGGATGAAAAGAGGATTTTCATAGCAACGATTAAGAAGTTTACCATCTTTTACGTCGTCCACCTCTTCGAAAGTACGCTCTTTGGCGCAAGTTGAGCCGGTATCGCATTCATCTTCCGGAAAAGTTATTAGATAATTGTCATTTACCGGGCACTGTTCATCGATACACGAGTCTTGGATCACTACGGGCGGTATGTTGCACTCGGAGGAAGTATTGGAGTAAGCACTCCACCTCAGGCCGCTGGTGAGCCGTCCACACTCCATTGTTCCTGGTTTATGTTGTCACTCGCTTAATAATGTTGTTTATTATTCAGTGGACATTAAAATGTATGTAGTGCTGAGTGACGACGGGGAACTGAATGATGGAATGCGTCGGATAACGAGTGGGCGTCTGGTGGGTGTTCGATTTCAGCCAGCAATCTGTTAACTGAAGTGTGTACCGTGAATTGAGAATTGAGTGCAGTTTAGCACCGTCTAAAACTTTAATCAGTGAAATTTTATCCGCGTGTCAGAGAAAAATGTTTAAAAATGTTTTGACATTTTTAAAACGGCTATCAAAAATCCGACACCGCTCCGAGGGGAGGACAGGTGTTGAAAAACGGGTGATAAGGGTACCATTTCACTTTTACCTCTTGTCTATAATTAGCTCCATATAGTTTCTAAACGATAAAAAAAAATTACCTATTCATATTGACTAACTTGTAGGCAAAACTTTATTTTATATTATTTTGTTAATTAATTAATTCAACTGCAAATTTAAACTGACTTTACAGTGATAAAACTTGCACCTTATGGAGATACAAATAAAATAAATCAGATAGCCAGACGCAACAACCCAAAACGTAAATGTCATGTAACAAAACCGCAGTGTCAATGCACCCGACTCTCACTTGTAAATATACTTCAGCTAATCTAAACTAAAGGAAATAGGTTTGACTATAATTTGTAACTCTACTCTTCGGAGCTAAAAAAAATCAATAGAAAACAGTTAAATGGGACAGAAAATTTAATATAACAGAATTGGCAAAGTAACTTTACGCACTATTTTAGCTCCAATTCCTCGAAAATTACACGACAAATGAAAGTATATTTATAGAAAGAAAGAAAGAAGCTATATTTTTTTTACATGTTTGGAAGGATATGAGGTACGAACAGTCTACTAAAATACTTGTCACTGACACCGGTCCTCACCTACACTCGACTATTGTGAAGCGTGTTTCCGACATGTAACGAACAAGGGAACGTCTCACTTGCTGTACGTTTTGTAAACATTCTTGTCCGTCAATAACTTTTGCCATTGTTTGTCTACGAGAATGTTTTGATACTATAGCCGTTGTTGCATGACAATATAGAAAATAATAATAGAATGACCGAATGTGGATTGCAAATTGTTTTAGAATATAATTGATTTGTTTAGTGTATCATTGTCCGATAATTTTATGTTTGATCAATCTATATTGTTAAAGACTAGTAGTGATACCGCTTATGCACTTGTTGATATACCAACTCAACACTGCTTCGGAAAAATCTAGTACCTAGTATTTCTAAATAAAAACAGAAGTATTTTTCAGATTTCACATTCACATACCGAATGCGACGTGACTGCGCACGCGCGGATTGAATCGAGACTGAACCGTTCTAAATTTGAAATGAAGTGGGTTTAATAACATTGCGTATATTTCCCGAGAAAATACGGTGACAGCCCGCAATGAGTCAGTCGTCCATAGTTTTTACCGCCTGCTTCTAAAAGATAATATTTTTTTGGCACCTATGTCTAAAGTTCAATGTACTCTAGAGCTAAACACGGCTTCCGAAATCTATAGATACTTTAAATTTACAAAAAGTATATGAAATAACACTTAAAATAATAATAAATCAATTGTTTGAAATTCAATTTTAAGGAAAAAGTAGCCTAAGTACATACTTCATCGAGACCACAAAATATTATATGTATATAGCATGCAAAATTAAAAAAGCGGTTTTTGAATTAATTTTTTTATTCTATTATTATATTTCATGTCAGTTTTGTTAATATAAGTTATATATTTCTTTTTTACGGTTGTTATTGAAATACATGAGTGTTTATTGTGTTGCAAATAAAAATCTTCAATTTAATACAACAGAACAATTTATTGCGATATATTCTAATTAGAGAAAATAGCCATAACTACCAAAACCAATCAATGGCGAAAAATTATAAAAAAAAAACATAAATTAATCCTTCAGACAGCCTTGGCGATAATTGGGAACTGTTTACTGCGGTAGTGGGAAACTTTAAAGATTTTAGTGTGAAATAAAGTTTATGGTGTAGTGTGGCCGCGACCTTGTTTTGCCCGCAGACCGTCGCGGCGTTTTGAACGGATGCCAACGGTTTGTACCAAATGAAAACCGTATGCGTTTTGAACGTATACTAATATTACGTAGTAATCTTTATCAATGAGAATGTATACTTCTATCTGACGTGTGCATAATGGGATTTATAAGTATGTCAAAATTTCATCCCCTAATCACCTTGAAAGACCAGGGTATACATGTTCAAATACTTTGTCTCAGCGGTCATCTCCTATGTGAAATTTCATGCTTCTAGCTAAACCCATCGACTTTGTCTGTGCGTTGTCTGTCATTCAGTCGGTTAGAGCATTGGTATCGAAACAAAGATTTATTGTTCACATAAATTTGACACTTTTATTAACTGAGAGTTTATTACAACTATACTTTCTATAATAAATAGTTTTAGTAGTAACAAGGTATCTAAATATACGTCTAATATTTTAAAACGAAAGGGCATTGTAGACGAAAACAAAATAATTAAATGCTGCGAAATATAAAATCACGAGTAAGGATAAAATCAAATCTCGTATCATCGCGTATTTTAATGCATCATAATTATCACGATGGAGTTTTTTGTGATAAATGGTCCTTATGCTCAGTAAGAACGAAAATAAAACTACCTACAATTATATTAATTCAAGTGTGATTCCAATGATTTCTCCTACGACACTGCCATGCAACAAATGCAAAATCTCTCTATAGCGAAAGGAATACATTTACGTATAAAATGAATTGATAACATTTATTGATCATCTCCACCACATAAGAAACAAATAAACATTTTCTTTCATTCACAAAATACAAGTGAAAGTCGACATGATATTTAGATCACATTGGGTTGCCATATTATGCAGTGGCATCTAAACACACTGTACTATACGTAATCACTTCCAATAAGTCCAAATACTATCTCAGTGTAAAGCAAGCTCGTCGTTAATCTTTGAAGAGGCAAACTTAGCTCACTGCTGAAAGAAATAGCTCACGTCCCTGTAATGAAAGCTCTTCTGAGAGCAAAAGAGATGCATCGTACAAACATTTTACCGTCTCGCATATATTACAAAAGGGCGTTTATTTTATTTTTTCCTGTGTGAAACATTCCCTTCAGTATCATATTATCTTCTTACGTAAGATTTATTCATTAAGCATCGGTCAAACCTGAGCGACCAGCACTGCCAAGCGGAATTGAAACTTCATCGCATTGGATGCGAAATTCTACTTGTATACCAGAGGGATTGTAGTGCGATCGCGAAATTGTTTTATTATACAGTACCTACTGATTAAATAGGTCGTAAATCTAGTTTATTCGCTTTATTATTTGAGGTTCCACAGTCACTACTCGTATTTTCAATTATATCGAATCCCGCGTAGCTGACGCAAATTGTCACGTATAGGTGTGTATCGTTTCATTAAAAACATAATCTAAACTTTTCACGGAAATCATTTGTAGGTTTATCTCATAAATTAATTTTATTCGACAGTCCGATATTAATAACCACGGTCATAAAACTATTTTATATCTCCATTTATAAAAAAAGTATAAAATACTTAATAGAAATGTTCCAAAAGTGAATATGAAAACGATATCTGACTTCTTAACTTCCACTTCGTAAAATTAGGATTGGTCGAACGTAAAATTGTCATAAAACGGGACTTACTCTAAACACTTTATCGCTCTATGATTCGAACCGTAAAATAAATAAATATATTCAGCACTTTATTGACACGGGCAGTAAATAGAAATATTCAAAAACGTATATTTTTATTTAGTGCCGGCTCAATAATTCCTTCAGTAATGCCTGGCTTGCGTGCGAGTCTTAATCAATACCTCACAAATTTGTATGCCCATCAGCTTCCAGACAGTAGCGGTTAGAAATTAGGCTGGAAAATACTTAATATCCCGACCGGGCACGCAACCCTAAACCTCACGCACGGATCGGCTTTCGCATGCCACTCTTTTATTTCGGTTCTCACATAAATTTTAGTTCTTTTTGAGGTCTTGACTTATCGATTGCTAGGCCAGAGTAAATCTAAGAGGAAAAAATATAGCGAGGAATAAGTATTTAAGCGATACAATCCGGAATCCGGAAGCAAAGGCAATTGTCGTGATGTTAAATCTGTCCATGTGTATAGAATGCAAAACGAGTTCTGGGATAGAATACCAAACAATGGTTTGATGACTTGGACGTGCTTAATAAACAATGGCGGGGCTTAACATTATTTTGAAAGAAAGAAAACAAGATATATAAACAAGTATATTAATTACAAATACCAAAAAAACTGAATTAGTTTTTAAGACACAATCAATGACAAACAAAACTAACACATTGTAACGTTACCGCCTATCAGACCGTTTTCTATTACAAGACGAAAGTTGAAAAGAAATGATTTAGTCAAATTAATGCAACTTGCTTTTAAATCACATAATCGTTGTGGTAGACACTTTATTATTCACATTAGTGTACGCCTAGTCAAACGACGCACATTACGACCATCGATCGTCGTCTTTAAGTCAAATAAAAAATAGAACTACACCCGATTGACCCCGTTAACATCAGATATAACACTTGAATCAAGTGAATCAATAAAATGCTCTCGTCGGGTTCTGATCATCAATCATACAAGGGCGGATCCTTTTATAAACCCATAAAAACCGATGACACAGTGTCGTGTACATATTTATGAAGGGTCCGAGTGATCTGCGATTGATGGCCGTCCATTCATCTCCCGAAAAGCCGGTACGAACAAAAACTAGCTAGTAACGACCCACGTGAGTGCAAAGAACGGCATTATGAAGCATTTAGATCAAATTCACACATCTAAGGTATACCTTTGTTTTAAAAAGAAAAAAATAAGAGTTGTAGATGACCAAAATGTAAACCCTATGAGTCTATCACAAAATTGCCGCAAACAAAACATTGAGAAAATCTACAGAATAGAACGCTAAATTGCTATGAACGTTACGACGACAAAACGTTAAGCAGACAAACATTGTAGTTACTATTACAGCATTGTAAAATAAGATACAGTCTTCATTTGTTTTATGAATTAATTTTTACTGCTTAAGAAACAACATATTAACTTTGAACACTTATCGTCTTCATTTGTAGTTATTATTGTATGACAAAAATAACATAACAAAAATACACCTACGCCCATATATCGCACTTTACTTCACTTTGATATTTGCGCTCTTGCCAGAACGTCTAACTAACAAATAAAGCAGTATATATCTCGGTGCGAGTTGCAATCGACTCTGATTGCAGTTAATAACACTTGTTTTATTGACGAAGACTGAAACATGAATCGTAAATTGCATCTTGCATATGCATGCGGGCTTGAGAGCGATATGAAACGTTATTGAGAAACCGTTATGTTGACTACACTGAAAAAAATGGTTTGTTGCATTTACCAAATTAGCAAAGGTTGGCTGAATTGCATGGAAACTATGATAAATATAACAAAACCTCGCTATTGAACTTACAAAACTAAAAAGGTTAAAGTCGGTACCCGAGTTCCGGGGTAAATCAACAAAGAGTATTGTACATTTTACAAAACAAATGACAACAATTTGGTTTGGTTAATTTTATCATAGAAATATGATAAATATAACAAGACCTCGCAGTTGATCTTACAAAACTAAAAAGGTTGGGGTCAAAATATAGTCCCTACCAGAGTTCATAGTGTAAATTAACAAAGAGTATTGTACATTTTACAAAACTATTCTCAACAATTTGGTTTGGCTGATTTTATTATGAAAATGTGACAAATATAACAAGACCTCGTGGTTGAACTTACAAAAATAAAAAGATTGATGTCAAAATATAGTCCGTACTAGAGTTCATGGTGTAAATTAACAAAAATATTGTGCATTTTACCAAACAAATCTCAGCAATGTGGTTCGGTTGATTTTATCATAAAAATATAGTAAATATAATCAGACCTAGCGGTTTATCTTACAAAACTAAAAATGTTGGGGTCAAAATATAGTCCCTACCAGAGTTCATAGTGCAAATCAACAAAGAGTATTGTACATTTTACAAAACTAATCTCAACAATTTGGTTTGGCTGATTTTATCATGAAAATGTGATAAATACAACAAGACCTCGCGGTTGATCTTACAAAACTAAAAAGGTTGGGGTCAAAATATAGTCGCTACCAGAGTACTATATGCCGATAGATGGCGCCACACGTATGTAAACCGCGCTATGGTTTGGTTCCCCCGCGCATCATATAAGCTCGCGGAATACATTTGATTGTTATCTGGTCTTAGCTTCGGACTCACGTCACAGATTAGAGAATAGTTACTTCGTAACAGATACAGCACTTCCATACAAAAGCTAAAATACCTACGCTATATTTACCTACAAAATGCGCCGCAACTCGGCTGCAGTAAGAAACGTACTCTACGAACGCGCACCGAGAAGCGAGTTTCCCGCGCACGCTGCGTGATTGCGTCATCAAGCGAAAACGTCAGGGTTGTACCGAGCGCGTAAAATTAAACACAGTTGCTGGAAAACTATTTTTTTTATTGTTAATTAGATTTGTTACATTATACAATAAAAAAATTAAATCTTATTGATAGTAGTTGTTTCCTTCGGTTTCACCCGCGTGAACCCGCTATATGTGTCCTTTGTCCCTCTTTAGGCAATTGAAAAAAAAGACAATTCCTTGTTATTTACTCTTGAACTCCGACACCCGTCCACATCGCAATAACCGGGCATATTGGTAGCGAGCGCGGGAAACGTGACGCGTGTGCGCAGTCTCGCGTGTGCCAACCAACTGCCGCTTGGGTCGGTACCGACCTACTGTGCGGTAGGCACTTATAGCGCGACCTTGAGCGAGTGACGGAGGCCTGCTCACGTCGCTATTGCTTAGTATGCTCAGACTAGCGTCTAAGACTTAGTTAGGTCTTGTCTGTATCACTAAGTATGCCTAGTGAGATGTTAGCTCGGGAAGTGTGCTAGCTTCGCAGCCGTGGACGCCTCTCAAGCCCGTTTTCAATCTGTTGTATACTTACCTCAGTTGTGAAATAAATTTGTGAAGAACCTTATAGAACCGCCTAGTTCCTGCCCTTACAAAAGTACTTTGGTGAAAAATGTTAATAAAGTACTTTGGTAAAAAAAAATACTAAAGTACTTTGGTGGGAAATGTTACTAAATTATTTTGGTAAAAAAATATACTAAAGTACTTTGGTGAGAAATGTTACTAAATTACTTTGGTAAAAAATGTTACTAAGTACTAAAAAAGATTGGTGCAATCTATCAAATAAATTTGGTACAACGCCAACTTATTTAGTTTGGTAAAATCAACAAAAATTCGTGATAGGACCGAAATCAACCGCTAACTTTGGTAACATTTACACGGAATCTGGTAAATCCAACCTAACATTTTTTTCAGTGTAAGTGTCATTTTCAACCACGCAAATTCTAACTAACAATTTTTTAAACTCATTTTCTACAATTCCTTTGTTTAAACCGCATCTTGTGATAATATATGTTTAAAATTATAGCTCAATGTTACTATGAATTATATTCTATTATTTATCCCTCACTTGGATGGGTAAAAGGGTTAGAAATGTGGAAAAACAAAACTCCTAAAACAACCCTGTCATATTTCCTGGCAATGCCAATCATCCTACGGTTTATGTTGGGGAAACGTACACCCTGTTAACAACAGAGGGATTAAGTTAAAAAAAATAAAGTCAAAACGAACGGTCTACCTATATCAAATATATTTTTCTGAATTTAGCAGGAATAGTTTTAGGATTTACCTTATTCATGGCTGATGGAAAGTTCGTAGGAGCCAAAGGAATTCGCTTTTCATTCCTGAGTTCTGTAAACTTTGATATTTTATGGTTCAAATCTTAAACCTTCATTAAATTACAGAAAGTTATGTAAGAAATAAATCTAACAAGGATAGAGTAACCCCCAAATTTCAAAAAAACTGCTGTAGCATACGAAAGTGCAATTTTTATACGATAAAAATGTACAGTCATTCAAGCAACAGCCTACCACAGGTGATCATTGATCAATGACAATATATAAATTCTATTGTTTCGCGATTATGCGGCTTGTTGGGTGGAACAGCGGACTTTTTCTCACGATTCCTTGAAGGTGCTCCTATATCAAAAGTTGATTAGTTTTATGTATATAATCAAAACAACTCTGTTTGAAAACAAATGAAATTTGATGTTGTAGGGGTATACCACGGCGATTTTTTTAAAGGTTATAAATTTTCTTATCTCTGGCATTGCTTGCTCAAGAAATGTCGAGATGCACCGAATGTGGGTTCAGCCGAATGTCGAATTCGGCCGAATGTTCGGTTTAAAAATTTTCGTAAAATCGACGTGTTTTAATTATCTCTTCCATTTTCTTTAGTAATCTACTGAACCGATTTTCATTAAATATGGCAAGTAGGACTACTACTGCTAAATTGCTAATATCTTGAAAAAATACATAATTCCTAGGGATTAAGAGTCATCGGGTAAAACATAAAATCCATGCGGATCGAGTCGCGGGCATCAGCTAGTATCGATTTATTTTACTTATAAAACTTGACAAGTATCTTAGTGCAGAAACTGTGTGCCAATTAGTATAATTTGGGTTTTATTTTAAACTACCGAACATTCGGTATCTGTCACCGAAGTTCGGTATTTTTTACAAGCTGTAAAAGCTGCCGAACTGCGGTATTACCGACTGTGAAACGAATTTCAGTGCATCTCTATCAGTCTACACACTATTGTCTTTAAACAATCTCTAAATTATTTAGCCCTGGAACTAGACAAAGAGCATCCCTAGGGTTATCTGACTGATAGATAACTTAGTAGTATCCAATATCATTTAATGACTGTCATTTTAAGTATCCCCTACGTACGAGTAGTACGAGAACTACTTTATAACGAAATAAAGTTTTGTGCAAAATGTTCGTAGGCGGTTCACACAATACGTTGCATGTCGGAGTGACATGTCACAACGATTTAGCGTCACGCTTTAAAAAAAAATTTACCGAATACTGTATGTGATTGACTTCGTGACTCCCAAAGTAGGAAATATTCCTTGAGAATCCGAAAAGAGCACTAAAATCAATATAAATATTATCACGCCTTTTAACCTCGTAGACAGACTCCATTCCTAGAAATAAGAACAAAAAATTATGATTTTTTTATTAATTTCCTGGAGGTATCGGAAAGAACGGGTTATGCGTGGACCACCGCAGTGCACCACTCATTTATAAAATATCTCACTCGCATGGCATTTTTTTCTGACTGTACAGTACCGTACTCAACACAAATGCACCTAATAAATAACACAGACCGTCATATTATACTTGTACGTAGCACATACAATCGCGATTAAGTCTGTTCAAGTTCCTACAAAGCCGTCACGTCAGTATCCTGTTAGCGCAGTCGCTGATTGACGTTCAAATGTTAAACGCCGGCAGTCAGAGTGCCGCCAGCACTGAGTTTGGGCGAATTCAATTTACTGAGAGCAAATTACTCAGCTGCGTCTACTTTGAAGGCTGTTCTCCAACTAGATTGTTTATGCAGCAAGCATGCCTAAGAACTATAGAACATATACCCAAGTACTCATAAACATACCCTACTGAGTAAATTTAAAAACATTAATCTTTTTCTGGAGCAATCGAGCAAATATGTAGCCCATGACACTTCTGAGTTAAACTTCAATCTAACTACACCGTATTTACTAATTATTTTTATTAATTTACTAAAATTCATTTTTTTCTGGTGAATTCAGGTGAAAGCAGGTTCCTCATGGGAGATGCAGCTAGGTAGGTACCGTTTAACACTTTTTTTATTGTTTTCCTATCCACTTGTCGAATCAATCGAGAGAATAGGTGTGTCGCGTATCTCGCGTTGTCGCGCCATCGGGGTCGACTAGACCGTTATGATGTTTATGCGAGGCCTATGAGCGGAGGCCAGCCGGACCGGCCGCGGAACGAGTTAACTTCCAATATTAAATGATAAATTGATAAGATAAAACCGATCATCAACTATTTCTTGTATCGTAAAATAGTTGAAACAATACCAAAGGCGACTTACCGTATAAAAACACGAAATCCACGAAATATGTCGAAGGAGTTGCCGCACCGAGTACAGACTCCAAGAAATATTATGATCGTTCAAATACTCTAACGCTGATAGATCTCCAAAAACGAAATAAAACATAAAATATCGGTGATATTTTATCTGCATCTCATCTAAGTCATCATCACCAACCTCCTCGTATATTATGGTCCACTGCACCTAGATACTTGGGTTTCTCTCATATGGAAAGAGATTAGCCATAATGGCTGCGATTCAAGTCAGTGCAACAGTAATAAAGATAAACTATAAACCTCACGTCTATTTCTACAACAGTTGTCATATCCAATTTCTTTCCTCCGAGTTATCCTATTTCGAGTTGCATCGGCTTCTATTGGATCACTTCCAAGAGTTAGTTTTTGACAGAATTTATTCTATTTAGCTATATTTAGGTATGTGTGTTTATAGGTTGTTTGTAAAAGTGGCACTCTGACATGCCTTCTAGCGTTTCGTAACAAAAATAGGACATCGAAAACATTTTCTCGGGTTGCAACTTACAAATTGATTTATAGAGTTCGCCTTTTATTTGCGGAAACTCGACTGAAACGAGTTGGTAACAATTTATAATTTCAGTAAGAATGACGTAATTTATTCTTCATTGTCTTCTTCTACCGCAATTTACTTGATTACATTTCTAGGCTCGCTGAGCTAGACCACTGCTATTTTGATGAATAATTACGGAATCGTTATTGTTTGGTAGCTTAATATAGTTTATTTTTCGTCATTTTGTCATTTGCAACATATTTGTTATAGGTGTACAAAAAAGAACTTTGGTATTTTTGTTGTGACGGGTCTGTTGGCTCAGTTGGTATTGACCCTGCCTTCTGAGTCGAAGGTCGCGGGTTCAATCCCGGCTCGGGGCCAACATTTGTCTTTTGACGTCGTGTCTGGTCGTTTAATATTTATTTAAGTACTTTTGTTTATCAGTTGTTTAGAACCCATATAGTAAAAGCCCTGCCTAGTTTGGGACTAAATAACCGTGTGTGCCTTGTGTCCCACAATTATTATTATATATGCACTTAATTATTTACTTACAGATATTAACATTCTCAGTGATACTTATTGACGCATTTTAAAGAACTTCTTCTTCCCCTCCACGCAAAAATCAAAACCCTATTTCATAATTCATCAAATTAC
This sequence comes from Ethmia dodecea, assembly GCA_963855545.1. NCBI lineage: Eukaryota > Metazoa > Arthropoda > Insecta > Lepidoptera > Depressariidae > Ethmia > Ethmia dodecea. Next base: position 7,662,520 of record OY979452.1, read on the forward strand.
TCATCAGATATAACCCCGAAACACGAAATGCGAACCACAGCAAACGCAATTAGCGAATCGGTCTCGAATCTAAACGCCAATTAAACCCGATGCGGACAATCGCGAAAGGCCGCTTGGTGATCGATCATCGCACGACGGACGTCCGACAGCCGTCCGGCAGAATAACGACCTCGGCACACACCGCTGCGTAATACGAGATGCATTGATTGGAAGGCTAATCGCAATTACGCTGCGTTGACGAAAATACGGTTATCACTACATAGTATAAAACAAAGTCGCTTTCTCTGTCCCAATATCCCTATGTCCCTATGTATGCTTGAATTTTTAAAACTACGCAACGGATTTTGATGCGTTTTTTTTAAATAGATAAAGTGATTCAAGAGGGAGGTTTTAGTATTAGCATTGCACCCGTGCGAAGCCGGGGCGGGTCGCTAGTCATCCTATAAGCTAGATACATAAAGCTCACGCCATTGTCCCGCAGGGTTAGGTAGAGACAATGGATCGCCACTTTGCTCGATCCCTGCATACTTCTTTCGCTTCCTTCACATCCATTTATTCTTCGCACTCCGAACCCCAACTTTTTCAAGGACGTCACCTTTGATCCTACAAGCTTTAACAGCATAAATATTGTGTAAAACTCAAATACATTATGGGCGCCCAGTTGTAATGGTACGTTGGGCGCTAGATAAGTTTTGTCGTACGCCTGATTGAATCAATTTAAGACTTGATTAAATATAGCATAATAAACTTCAGTTCATTAGATTAGGTACTATTAGTGATACTTGATATATATAATTTTCTTTCTTAAAGTATAAAAAAAACATAGACCATTGTGATGGCTAAGCTTACGCGACGTTATTTTCGAGTTATTATGTTATATAAATTTTCGTCGTGGCCTTACGACGGTACAATACTTCGAAGAAATGAGTGTTGTATTGCAAGATACTTGTCCATCTGTAAGGATAAAAGAAAGGTGGTATTTATAATTAAAATGCTAAAACTTTAACTTATAGGACGACGAAAGATCCGTTAGATCGACCGAAGCAACTAGTGATATGAATATCGTCACTATCAAAAATCTAATTATGCAAGACCGGCGAATTAAATACCGCCAAATAGAAAATTCGATGAATATAAGTGCACCAACTATTCATCATATTCTGCACAAAGAATAAAAAATTATAAAAGTTTTTTCACTCTGAGTGCCATATTCGACGACCGATGGTGCAGTGGTGAAAAGAATTTCTTGAAAAATTCGATGACGGTCACTCTGCTACCATCAATTTAATCATCACAGACGATAAAACTTATATTTATTATTACGACGTCCCTACTAAATCTTAGAGCGAAATATGGGTATTTGAAGATGAGGATCCACCAACGGTAATGAAACAAGTCCGGCGGTCTACAAAAAAAGTCATGGTCCCAGTTTTTTTTTGGGAAGAGAGGGATTTTTACTATGATTTCCTTTGAGACGCAAAAAACTTTCACAGCATCCTGGCACATCAATGATTCTCTCCTAAAACTATTTGAAGCTTTATAAAATAAGCGACCGAAGTCAAGACTTGATACTTGGTTTCTTCACAATGACAATGCGCCAGCACATCGAACCGGTCTTACAACCACCTTTCTCGAGGAATCTAAAAAAAAATACTTATTCATCCTCCCTATAGTCCGGACTTAGCACCATACAATTTTTCTTTGTTCCTTTAGATATAGAAGTAGTTCAAAGAGCGAAAGTTTTCCAGCAAACCAGAGCTACTAGGAGCGTTTCACGAAATGTGTATTCATATCCTACAGCCCTTTTGGAAGGAGACTTTTGTGACTTGGTTCGAAAGTATAAAGGCTTGTATAGCTGCTGAAGGATGATTACTTCGATAAAAGTAAATACTCTGTAAGTATATATACGACAAAACTTATCTAGCGCCCTAGTATAAGTTTGTAAATCTGTGATTTATAATAAAAAAATATTTGCTAAGTATGGACTAGATAAATAAGTTAAGTAGTAGGAAGTAGTTCGTCACCGTGTTATATTAATGAAAACCGTAATTATTATTTTACAATCTAAAAGCGCTAGCTTAATTGGCTAACTGACGCAAATGTCTTTAATAAAGTAGAGAGAGTCAATTTTGCTTGTTCATGTAATTATTACAACAAATTTTAAGTTACTGCAAAATAAGCTCAAATTCTGCAAATATAATAGGTAACAATAAAGCATAGCATTATAGTGACCCTTTTCACGAACCGTGAATAAATAGCGGAAAGTACGAATACGCTACACATAAATACGAGCCGCATCGTGTTCGGTCCGCTGGTCAAAGCCGCGACACGTGGTTTGACCAAATCACTTAATATCGTTCAGCATTCGTATATTTTAATATACAAAGTTTTATTCATAAGAGTGAATTTCATAAGCATTTTTTAAATATTTTTTTTTAATTTACGAATTACAAGTGAAAACCTGAGATTTTCAGTTTGATCTTTTAAAATAGTATTGCACGATATAATTGCAAAGCTAACAGGTGTCTCAAGGGACGATCCCCTGGAAATATAATAGTAGATTATACAACAAGGGAATAAAGCACTGTTTTATGTCACGGGCACGACATTGAATCCTGAACGTAACGAAGGACTCCCAGTTTTACTTCCGAGCGCAGCGAGGGAGTTAATTAAGCCTGAGTCTTGAGTGAGGGATTTAAGCGCCCAAGACAAAAACAGTTTTATTCCCGAGTTATATACTCTACTTTTCTTTCTCACCTTATGCGAGACAATAAAATGCAATTGCATGGTAGTAGATTATTGACAATGCCTATGGCATCTAGTTTAATAGACTCTGGAATCAAAGTACTTTCATCACTCGACATTTTCGATATTCTTTTTGAAATGTTAAAGCTATAAAATGGATACAGCGACTTGTTTCTGCCGGCGTGACCTACTTGATTTAACAAATGAAGATCGTGCGAATCTAGTTGGTCGCGGCTTCGGTTTTCGAAAATCGAGTTGGCCACGACGGTGGCCGCAGGCGGGTGCACCACATTTTGCTTAGCTAAATTAGACTTTATCGTCATAGCAATAAGGATTATGAAAAGTGAACATTACATTCTTAACCTAGGGTTATAATGAAATTCCATGCAACATTATAACCCGGCTAAAGCCAAGGGATATAATGTCTTGCTTTCGGTGAGGTTTATATGATATATAATCCGGCTTTGTCGAGCATGTGGTGTGAAAAAACCCTTTCGTGGGTGCCTACCTCTTGATACAGCGGTTGAGGCTGCTCATTGACAGGTCAGGACATTTTTATGTGTCCAAAGTATAAAACAGATTCTTGTTTGTTAACACACAAAGCGCCTATGCGTTCCAATACGATTAATCCATTCACGATGAAATTTTGATAAAATGTCAAAGGCACGCCCGGGAACGATTTAAAAAAAATTAAATTTCCACGAGAACAGACAAAACGGGATTTGCTGCGACTGCCGTCGCTAACTATATATGTGTAATCCAAATATAGGTACATGTCACACAGTTCGTGTTATGTCACGTCCAAAAAAGAAAAAAAAAGAATTAATAATAATAATATAATCTCACGCCTTTTTTATCCCCGAGGGGGTAGGCAGAGGTATTCCATTACTGGATATACCCACATTTCACGAGATATATTGGACCCCTAAACGTGATAGGTGGTGAGCCCATCGCCGGACCGGGTCTGCTTACACATGTCTCAGAATTAATTCTGAGACCTGCGGGTTTCCTCACGATGTTTTCCTTCACCGTCGAGCTAGTGATAAATATGTACGTAAGTTTTTGAAAAACTCATTGGTACATGCCAGGATTCGAACCCGAGCCTCACTGATTTTCGGCCGGCTCTTTAACCGTCCGGGCTATCACTGCTCAAAAAGAATAAAAAAAGAATTGTCAATAAGTAATGCAGAGAGCTATTCCAGTTTTAAGCATTCAAATAAATCAGTCATCCGACAAAATACTTTACTGCTAAGATTTGGAGTTATACATACGTCCCTTGATAGCGCCAAACGATGACTAAGCCAATCGGAGCGCCTCTTGTACGGGACACCTCAAAAGATTTGCCCACAAAGCGGCTGATTTCTGAATTTCGCGAAGCTTTTCGGGAATTTCTTTGCGAAATATCAATCGGATTCGCGAGCATTACATCGAGAGATCGAGAGTCTTTATATCATTTGTGGAGGGTGAGCCTAATCCGTGAGATCTCATAGCGATTTGGCAGAATTTGAGGATACGTACCAATTCCTCAGGTGATCCCGGTTCCTTCATACCATTGCTCTTATCGTCGCTCCCCGTCTCTGTAACAAAATATTACATACTGTTATTTTAATGTTAGAAAACTTTTTTATACAGTATTAATGCAACACTTCGGAATTAAATTGAAAGGCTAATTACTGCCACATACTCGAACGTTCGTTAGGCAGATAAGTGACACTTAAATGTTAAGTATTGTTTAAAATTCAAAAACTTGAAATGAAAAGTGATCTAGATTTTTCATTACGTCATACTTAAATTTGAAAAACGTTACGTTACGTTAATTAAATGTCGAACTAAATTACTTAACAACAAACAAAAATTATGTCAGTTACTTTACAAATAAATACAATTTTAATATAAATCCATACAATATTTCATCAACTACAACAGATTTTTCCTTCGAAAATGAAGTAAATATACGAACGTATCCTAGAAAAAAAGTTTATCAAAAAAATAGAGTAGGTATTCACAAATCAAATTGTTAAACAATCTGCGATTAAAAATATGTTTCGCTCCAACGAAATCATTTTGTGAAGAGCTGTGTTGGATATTCACCCAATCACATGTTGAATACTTCATGCGGTAGTGTCGGACAAATTTTCGGTATTCATTCGACTGGCAGTTGAAAACTGTTCATCCGAAGAGGCGAGGCGGCATGAGAGGGCTATGTTCAGTCAGATATGGACTAAATGTAAATTACTGTTCGTTTCAACTGGAAGCAATAGGGTAATGAATTATTTGGAAGATAATAATTATTTACACCATCTTTAACAACAGAGTATAACTTCTAAGGCTATATTTTCTTTCAATAGTTGTACCTACTTACATAAATATTAAAAAAATCTAAATATTTTTATTATTCTCTTGCTCGACAGTACGAAATCTGGTTAACCTAGTAAGTACGTTGAAAATCTGCTGAACTGCCTAAATGTGTTAAGAAATATCTAGTTTAGTTTTAATTTAAGCTCAAATTAAGGATCTCGTTTTGTTACTGAATAATGATTCAATATTGATTTGGGAAGGCAGGAAAAATACAGAAAAAAAATCAGGTTTCTACAAAATTTACATATAAATTTTTTTGTCCAATGAAAAATGTGTATACTACAGTAGGTACCCAGAGTTACCTGCAAGTTCTATCTTCAAAGCAAGGCTGACACTTTGTACTATGTAGTTAACGGTTTCCGGAGTGTCTATATTCTGAAAAGGCATAAAAGTTTGCGAGCGATTTTCCGAGAACTCCTAATTAACAAAGATCTATTTTTACCCGGCGCGAATCACAGATACGAGTATACAGTTTTCTTGGTTTATTTACTGAGCACTGATAATGCATGCAAATGAGAAAAGTAGAACAAAATACTATGCCTTTCTTCTTTAATTTTTTTTTACTAGTGCGCGGCAGAAGTAGCTACACAAGGAAAGGTAAATTTTTAACATACATTTACGGTAGGTATTACAAAGTTGTGCCTCCATAATACACAGAGAACCAAAATAACGACAACAAATTAAAAACAAATGCGCGTAGTCTATGAGAAACTGAAGTTATTTAAAGAAGCTATTATCTAAAACTAGCGACCTACCCCGGCTTCGCACGGGTGCAATGCTAATACTAAAACCTTGCTCTTGAATCACTGTATCTTTTAAAAAAAACGCATCAAAATCCGTTGCGTAGTTTTAACGATTTAAGCATACATAGGGACATAGGGATATAGAGACAGAGAAAGCGACTTTGTTTTATATACTATGTAGTGATAGTGATTCTACGAAGCAGTGTCTTAGATTGTTAAAATGATTTTTTTTAATAAACGTTTTGGTATAATTTAATCAACAGTTCACAGTAGTAGTGGATTCTTTAGAAAAATATATATTTTATTTACATCCCATTTAAATTATTTTATAAATGACATCTGTCAGGTCAGAGGTCTTCCTGTGATAACTGGACTACAGTAAATTTTCTTTGTACTGCTTTCTAGGCAACAGAAAGGGGTTCAAGGTCTGAGAGACAAATATTCTCTTTAATCATAGTTAACATTAGCCTACTAACATCCTACAGGATGTAGGCTTTCCCGGCCACGCTCGCGCTGATATAATGACACAGTCTCAGAATTGCTGTTCTCGAGTATGTAGGGTAGCATAGCTAGTCACTATACCTACACCATTTCCTTCATAGGCTTGGCAGCAATAATCTTGTTGAGCAAAGAATTTGCAATCAAGCATTCAAGAATTCTTACATACATACAATACTCTAAGTGCGGAGCTTACTCGTCTGTCTAGAGGAAATGTACTTTTTTTAATCATTGTGTCACTTATTGCATATTTTTATTGGTGTACAATACAGAGTAATTACCAACATGCGGCCAACATTTGTGTGCGTGAACATGTCTGTTGGCTTCGTGTCTGGTCTTTTAATATTCATTTAAGTTTGTCTGTCAGTTGTCAACACGAAAGTTAAAATTCTAAGTATGTTTAAATCATCAATAAAAGCACAAGATGGCCCAAAACAAAGAACTATGTTTATTTTGAACACACGAGTAAATTTCGTCATACTGGTTTAAAATATACTGTGTTCTACGTGAACAAAGAGTGTTGATTGAGCCTATATGGGCTATCAATGCAAACGAACAAATTAACGTCATAGTCGGTTTCCGCCGCTTCCTAATTGGATATAATCGCAGAATTTATACGATGGCAAAAACCAATTAATTTACTGCTCCTGTTATTTTGAAATATTTTGTACTCTTTACTTTTCTTGTGTTCTTGTTTTTTCGGTCCCTGTGGAAAATCTTTTGTTATCTTATTTTCATTTCTTACCTATTTAGTGTTAGAATTTATTATTTTATTTTATAAAACAATTACATGTGCTATAAATTATATTTTAGTTAATCAAATTCCAGATACCAGAAACGTATTAAAGCCAAGTAGTTAATCATGTTGCATTGTTCAATGACAAATTGCTTTGTACTCTGAACTGCAGCTTATTAAATTTGACACTTTAATTACAGCCTTCCAATGCACACGAAAATTGCAATTTATTCAATTTATTTGCATATTTTACTTTTATGTGGTGGCGCCAAAACTTAATTAGTTTACGATAATTAATGTCAGCGAAATTATGGTAATGAATAGTTAATTCATGAATTAATATCATGGGTAACCAGTATTTTATTTTCACATAGTATTTTGCTTTTTATAAAGTGGTATTCTTTGAATAATTTTGCAATTTTGGACTTAGTCACTTTTAGGTTGAATTTTAAGCATCCAATGTTTGTACATTCCATCATCATAGGTTGAGATATAACAGCAGCTTAATTATGTTTGTATACAGCATATTCTTTGTACCTTAGAAAAGAATTATTTTATCTGTGGTCCAACTAAAACGTACCTACGGAAAATCTTTACGCCAGCTTTCGCATCTGCCTTGTACAGGGTAAATATAGGTTATGATCGCAAACGACTTTTACACTCACGCTTCATAGTTTATAGACCTTATACTAAAGAAGATTCCCCGCGGAGATAGTGCTAAGAATACCACGTAATATGTTTTAATATTGTTGACAAGGCATTGAAATTCAATAATTTATTGAGTTATGAGTTATTGTCGGTAAAGGAAAATATAGTGAGATTTGTGACGATAACAGTAAGCCTTGGAATTGGTTCTGAAACAGCAACCTGGACTGACAACAGACTCACCCCCTTTTACGTTTAGGGTTCCGAAAAATACACTGTTGAAAAGTTACTATTGCCAGGAATACTCGACCAACTCCGTTGTGATAAGTGGGCATATATTACTACCTATTAATATTTTATCAGTTATGTGACAAATAGCACAAACTGAAATAGCGATATACGTTATTATTTTCCTTCACAGCCAATAAGACGTGAGAAGCATGCACCTTATAAAGACTTTTAAGGTTATGATCATAAACGTCTCACGGTCACGTTCTATGCTTTCTCAGATGCTAAGTTTTCTGCTTCATGGTTTGTCTTACCGCAAAGGAACGCCTGCTTACGTGCAACCACGCAAATTAGTATATCGTTTTAACGGATGCTCCCTCGCCATTACAAACTACAACTCTAACGGCTCCTAGTAAAGTTGAAAATGTCACTTGTAAAGCGTAGGAATATGCCTCAGTTTTATACAGTTAACCGCAGAAAGTAAATCGTAAATCCGCTTCTTGATGGCAGGGAACATTATGTCACGGAACTTGGTATCTTCACTTTACCTTAAACTTTGGAAGAAGCAGTGATAGCCCAGCGGTTACATAGTCCGCCTCTCATGCGTAAGGTCTCGGTTTCGAGTCCTGGCATGCACCAATGAGTTTTTCAAAAACTTACGTACTTATTTATCACTAGCTCGACGGTGAAGGAAAACGTCGTGAGGAAATCCGCTCCAAGTCCCAGAATTAATTCTGAGGCATGTGACAGACCCGACCCGGCCATTGACTCACCACTTATCACGTTAAGGGGTCCAAAGATTATACTGGTGCAATTTGAGTATTTCCTGAAATGGAATACCTCTGCCTACCCCTTCGATAAAAGGCGTGAGTTTTTTTATCATTAACTTTTAATAAAAATGTCCCATGAAAACCTGATATTATAAATGAAAATGTTTCACCTGATAGTTTTAAAAATGTGCCATCCCATTGCATTTTTAGTTTCTTAACGTCAAATTTAATACACCTACAATCATAACTAACATGCACATACACTGTAATTGGTACACATTTAAAATAATAATATAGTTTTATAGTTTGTATAGTTTATAATGTTTTCTGTATAATATGGTGTTGTCGGTGTACCCGACGATAAATAAATGATAGTTTTAATTAAAGTTTCACTTGGACTCTAAGCTTTTCAATAATAAATTAAAAGGACAAGATTTATTGGCTTTTTTCAATGAAGTACTTACTAAGACGAATTACCTACTGCTGAAACAGACATAAGACAAATACATTATTAGTAAATATCAAATGTAATATAAATGGTAGGCTAATAACAATTCGCCAGAATGTTCAATAGTATATTATGTTAAGTACTTTAGTGCACCGTCTAATCTAGCTCTAATCTCTCAGTTTCACCCATCCTAAGGTTGTCTGGAAGAGATCGCTAAAAGCGATAAGGATACTTAGGCTAATGTTGGTATCCATATTGTGTTGTTTTTGGTGTACCTACAATAAAGAGTTTTTGTATGGTATTGTATCTTTCATCAAATGGTACAAAAGTCATGCTGCTGCAATTTCTTAATTCAACTCTATAATATTTATATATCTTGGCGTACTAATAATAATTTAGTTCGACAATATTGAGCTATAGAATGATATTGATTAAATATTCCGAGAAAACTCCTTCACTTTCCTTGCTTCTAAACAACCTAATTTCAAAATATTCATTCATAACCGCACGAATTGAGCAGTATCTCATACATCCTACGAAATGAAGTTATAAACCACTTTCAACGAGCTAGAAAGTGGATACTTAAAACGCAGCTCACTCCATCCATTCTTAACTGCAAGGCAAATTTATATAGGCAATTTCCCACGAGAATCAGCGTCTAGATAGCAGTGGGGACTCGCGAATGTATTTACCAGTGACAGTGCTTTATGCAACAGTATGATATCGTCGCTTTCAAAACTTTCGCTGTCAATTAAGAGGCCGGCTACCGCTTTCAGCCGCCGGTCACGTTTCCCATACAGCTGCCGTGACCGACGACTTTCCGTTATGTAAACTGGCTATTGTTTGGCTCTAACCTCTGATAAACTGGATGCCGTGTTAGGGCGAGCTATAAAAAACTGTGGGTCAATATCGGTCAATAAACTAGCTACCTCGGTTTTATTATTAGTACAGTGATACATACATACATACATAATCTCACGCCTATTTCCTATTTAGTACAGTGAATAGAGACCAAATAAGGGGGGTTACCTTACAAACGGTCCGGTAGTTCTAAATTTTTTACATGTTGTCTAGGATGGTTGTTAAGTGTTTAAAATGCAAAATGCACAATTCGCCCCCCCTCCGCTCCCGCCGCCATCTTGAAAAAACCGAAAAAAATCGGCACTTTTTTTAGATTTTCACTTATATCTTTGTTTCGGTGCATTTTAGCTACAAAACAGTTCTATTTAATGTTGTAGAGAATAAAATTCCCTATAATATATACGTGTTAAATTTTGTTTGCAGGGCATCTAGTTCACGAGATATGATATTTTTAAAAATATAAAAAAATACGCATTTTCCGGAAATTTTTCAAACTTATCAAATAAACAATATGCCGTTGTTTTCATTTTAATGCTTACTGCCCCCTCCGTAAGGTTGGTTAAAAAAGTATACATCCATTTTGTAGGTAATTAAATTCCCTACAATTTTTATTCTTAATACTTGTTTTTCTCAAATAGGCCAAAATTGAATTACAGCGTTCTAAAGTTAAAAGTTTGAAAAATTTGAAAAAAACTTTGAAAAAATGCGTAATTTTTTATTTTTTTTAAATATCATATCTCGTGAACTATCTGCCCTACAAACAAAATTTAACACGTATATTATAGGGAATTTCATTCTCTACAACATTGAATAGAACTGTTTTGTAGCTAAAATGCAGCGAAACAAAGATATAAGTGAAAATCTAAAAAAAGTGCCGATTTTTTTTCGGTTTTTTCAAGATGGCGGAGGGCGCGGAGGGGGGGGAATTGTGCATTTTGAATTTTAAACACTTAACAACCATCCTAGACAACATGTAAAAAATTTAGAACTACCGGACCGTTTGTAAGGTACAAGCTCTCTATTCACTGGGTTATATCGACTCTCGGTATATCTCTGTAAAAATTTTTAAATACTTGCGAATTTTAAATGTAATATAAAACCGTCTTGACTGGGTATTATTTTCATATTATTTAGAGGCTATAATATATTTTGAAAGTGACAGATAATCATAGGTATAATAAGCTTATGCTGTATCTAAGAATTTTACTCTTACCCCCAGCTTTAAGCAGGTTCAGAACGATATTTCATCGGCTTTTATTGTAATGTGACTATCATTGTTTTTGTCATATATGGTTACAATTGCAGTTATTACCTACTAGATCAATGGTTTGTTGAAGATATGATACTTACTAATTTATTTAGCTCTAACCAAATCTGGCAATCAAATATTTACTTCCACATTATCAAAGCTTCCCCTAGATTGATGCCTCTAAAAGCTATTAACGGGTAAACACCATTCCGATCCCACAGATTAAAGAGGTAATGAGCCCATTTTGCACCGCTACACACGACCGGTATACGTGTGTTTGTCGCTCGCGCACATTTAGTTCACCCCCTTAGGGGTAAAATTCAAAAATCATTTCATAGTGGATGCCTATATATATATATATATATATATATATATATGTATAAGCTATATATGTGCAAAATTTCAAGTCTCTAGACCTGGCGGCTTAGGTTGTACATTGATATATCACCAATCAGTCAGTTTATCATTTTATATAGGTATATAGATGTCAACCACTTATCATTTACTTTGTGACTTCTTCCTTTGTTTTTTTTTTATGTGTCTATCTTTAAAATATTATATTACTAGCGACCTGCCCCGGCTTCGCACGGGTGCAATGCTAATACAAAAACCTTCCTCTTGAATCACTCTATCTATTAAAAAAAGCGCATCAAAATCCGTTGCGTAGTTTTAAAGATTTAAGCATACATAGGGACATAGGGATATAGGGACAGAGAAAGCGACTTTGTTTTATACTATGTAGTGATAGTGATGATGGGCTTGGTGGCTCAGTCGGTAGTGACCCTGTCTTCTCTGAGTCAAAGGTCACGAATTCGATTCCCACCCGAGGCCCAAATGCAAGAACAAGAACATGTTGTCATTAGGTTGGCTTCGTGTCTGGTCTTTATATATATCTACTCGTATTTAAGTATGTTAAGTACTCACAGCATAGGCTCTGCCTAGTTTGGGATTACAGAATCCTGTGTGAATTGTGTCCCACAATTTATTAATTTTAATATAAATATGATTCAAACAACAAATTCGTATTTTTTGTAGCCTAACGTCATTTACGTAGAAGGCCCGACGGACAGTCCGGAATCTCTGAAGGGTACTCTAATTAAGTTCTCAACTTTCTTACCACTTTGTAAAGGTGGGTTTATGATAATTCAGCGACAAGGGTATTAACTTTAATTAAATTAGGATAATTTAGACCCTTAACTAACTGTACTAGATAAAATATATCCCCATTATGCTGTCACATTTTTAGTTCATTGGCAATGTTTTATATGGTATTTCAAAACTTAATTTTCGAGTTCCATTTTTCTTCTATGTACATAATATCGCCTTATTAGTTTTAAGTCTAAATAATGAGTGTAATATATAGTGTGAGGATATCGCTCATAATGTGTTTATCAACCATGAAAATAAAATTGCGATTAATAAGATAAAGCGCCACACGTGTTTTTTGTAGCACCAGAATAACTGCGTGAGCATATGAGATTTTTTGTAAGAAGTTCCAATTTTACTTCATACGCTTATCATTTCTCATGATCATCGATATGTAAACTGTAACAGTCATGTAACTTTTATCGAATTCATTGACATATATCCAATATAAATCCCACATTGGGTTTTACTGACCACGGCAAGCGATCTTTCTTCCTATCTAATCTATCATTCGAACACCGTAACAGCCCACCATTGAGCTATGGGTTCCGCACTATAAGCAATTTACCAGGCAATTTCTCCGACAAATTTATAGTAAGCTACAAAACCCCTGGGCTTACCACAAAGCCCAAAGGACTTGTATGAAGCGTCTTTCAATGAAGTTGCTTCACTGGTTTGGCTAGTCATAATGGACCCTCGTGTTCACTACAATGAAAACTAGATACTTTGTACTTCTGGTAATAAACACGTTGAAATGCTTTGAGGGGTTTAAGTTATTTGATTGACTGCCTCGAGTGGTTAAACGGAACGAAGCAACTCCTATTTTAGTAACCAAGGCTTTGCCCGACTATCATAGACTGCGTAATTAAAACAAATAATGCTTCCAGAAAAATTCTACACAGTTAAATTAACTTAGCAGTTCACAATAAAGTTCCATATAAATATAGAAAACTAGCGATCCGCCCCGGCTTCGCACGGGTGCAATGCTTATAAGAATTGTCTTTGCTATAAACCTCACGGAGCCCGAGACCTTTACAACGAATGCAAAACCGTGGAAATCGGTTCGTGCGTTCTGGAGTTATAGCGTCAGGAAGTAAACCCGACTTATTTTCATATAGTAGATGATATAAATTAGTTTCTGTAAGTTTATCTAATTGTAAAAATTTGTAAAATACCTAGAGCAGAAAGAAATGTTTTTTAGTTTCCAACACAACAGAATAAAGGAATTCCGCACTAGCAACAGCACTGAAAATTAAATCGGTATACGCAAGTCATTTCATTTTAATCCATCTGTCTTATAGGATTCACTATCAAAATTTTAAAAACTAATCCGATTATATTTGAAGCTTTATATTTCGTCTTTAACAAGTGTAATGAAGTCACATTAAACCAATTTTGTATATGAATACACAATGTTGTCTAGGCTGAACTAATCCTCCTAGACCACCCAAAATAATCCCTCCGACCCATTACAGCGCGTCAACTTATTAAAAATTAAAACGACACGACTCCAATTTATAGCCGATCGCACGATGTGCGTCCATTGAGTATCATTCACACTATCGTTAACGATCATCAATTACTTTGCAATCTATATTGGACCTTATACGCAGTTACATATGAAACACCTCTGTTACGCAAAAAGATACTAGAATGTACTACACACTCGTATCAAGTGTAGTGCTCGCCAATTTGGCTCCGTGCCAAAATGTAGTAGCAATGAAGCAAAATTGGTGAACCATAGACTTTTATTTTGATGGTCTTGGTTAAGATTCTTCAATCTACAGAGTGGAAACAAACAGTGTAAGTGTATTAAAGACCATATAATTTTTATACCTAACATTATGATGGGCCTATTGGCTCAGTTCGTAGTGACCCTGACTTCTGAGTCGCAGGTCGAAGTGTGATTCCCGCCCAGTGAACATTTATGTGCATGAACATGTCAGTTGGCTTTGTGTCCAGGTGCTTATGTATGTGTATAACTTATTTAGTTCCGATAGCACAGGATTTAGGCGTACCCTGTGCTATCGGAACTAAATAACATTATGGATAGATAACAGTAATGTGAGCGAACAGCATCAATAAGAAAAGAAAATAGTTTTGTTGGTTCGTGTTTGCAGCACAGATCTTTTAAATGAATATTCTACAAATGTCACAAAGTATGAAAAAATCGTGCTTTCTTCTAATGTATACTAATATTATAAACACAAGTAAAATTTTGTTTATTCGTATGTTGGTGCAATCTCTGAAACTACCGCACCGATTTAAAAATATATATCACATATAAAAAGCTACATCATCCCTATCTAATATAGGCTACATTTTATTTGATAAACCGCAGCAATAGCGAATCGCTAATAAATCAATATCTCAATCACATACGACTACAGTTGGTAGACCATCTACGCACTCTGACTACTTTGAACTCATACGAGCAAGTTCACATCACCGGACAAATTGGTTCGTTCAAATATTTTGCGGACTCTCGTTTCTTGTTCGACTGGATTTATTTCATAACGACCAGTGGCAGGTTGCGAATTAAAATTGTACTCAGACATTCCAAATATTATGGCAGTGATGCAAAACTATTGGGAAAATTCTGACAAAAATAATTTTTAAAAAGTCATGTGACGTGGCTAAAACATCTTTTATCTATTATTTGCAAGGAGATAATCATTGAATGATCCGATTTTAAAATTATTTCACTGATAGGATAGGATAGGATAGCTATATTATTCCGGAGTTTAACTCCGGAATAATATAGCTGTGGCTGTTTTCATATTATTAACGTGGGTAAAACCGCACAAAACAGTCAGTTGCTATACAATTTCAAATTATATGAGAGTTTGGAAATCTAGGGTAGATTGTGTTTGTTTATATACAACTGACCAACATCAACCGTCGGACCGCGGTCCCCAGGCACGATCACCTCGTCTGGCAGAAGACCTTCCCTTTTTCGATTTTTGTATTTAAATTTGTATTTATTTATTTTCTGTAGGTAATTGAAAACTACACTTAGAAAAGTCAATACTCTAATAACAAGCTACTTTAAACTCGTCCATGAAGGTTGGCTAAATGTAAACAGCAGCCTATCTCCACCGACGAGCTGCTGGTTCCAAATGCAGTACCCCGAGAAGAGCCAGCAAAAAACTCAAGGGCAGCTCTTTTTAATCTCATGTCTTACTAGTAAATATGGATTACAATAATAAATATTTTTTTTTTGCCTGAAATTATAGAGAGATTATAGAGAGTCAATAAAACGTAATTTATACCACTCTAGAATATTTGGGATTTTTGTTTGTGAAAGAATTTTCAACATCAGATCCCACTGATCTGATGTTGAATATTCTTCTATTCCTACATAGTACATACAAATTTTCGAACAACGTTACCTCTTAATAATGTTAGTATTGAAGTAGAGATTACTGAGCACTTATGTTTTACGAGTTCACATTAACCTACGTCATTCTCAAATACGCTTATAGTTTAACACATGTATCCCTAGAGATCCCCCTATAGCCTAGTATAAATTATTATGAAATTGCGCACAATCCTGCAACATAGAGACGGGACTCGTCCGGGGCGGGTCTAAGAATGTCACCGGGCGGGCTGGCCGCTTCATAAATATGGAGCTGGTGATTAAACGGCATACTCGAGGAGTTTTTGTAGCCCTCCCCCACCAACCGGCCTTTGCTTTAAATGACGTGCGATAAATTTTCGTTTTATGGTAAGTCCGTTACGTAGAGGGAGTTATACACTTCTTAGGCGGTGTGATAATACTTTTTGGGCTTACACCTACAATGAAAATTAATGTAACTGTGCTTATAAGAGAAAATATTATAACAGACAGTAACATTTCGGAACACGAAGTACGGAATCTACTAAACTCCGAAAATAAAGGCCAATATCTACGCTGTAAGTTCAAGAATCAAACCACACCCGTAATGGCACCCTTTAGCACTGAATCATAGGTCCCTAGAGCGATGTAAGTAGGCGGTGCGCACGCGGCGAAGATGCTTACCTCGATCATTGCCGCTTAACTCGTACTGGCATTAAGCCTGCGCATACTGTAGACCGAGACCCGACTGTCTTGAGGCACTATTAGCAAGCAAGACAGATTGGGAAGCAGCATCGGTTCAGATTGTCGTGTGATTAGCTTTGTCGAGTCAATTTTCAGTGAACCATATGTATATCGTGATGATATTCAACATACCAGCAGCATTTGCACACAGATTATTCTGTTTTTGAAATAAATAAATAATACCAATATAACTTAGGTTGAATTGTCAAGTTCGAATTTTACTTAACAACTTAAAAAGCTCAAATCTGATTTATTTGGAAATTTATTTCCAGTAGTAAGAGATAGTATAGAAAATAAAATAGTAAAATTGTGGGGGATGTGTAGGTATATTGTTTAGTTAGTATGATGAAATTTGTTGCGGATGCTTTTGTATAATAATATTTAAAAAAGTAGGTAAGTTCTTCTTTTTATTCGCTTAGTACATATAATCTGTCTCGAGAGAGTCTGTATCACAGTGCGCAGTCTTCTTGTACTAGAATTACTGGATCATTGCTCAACTGCATCTAGACATTAGTGGTTAACTTAATCACTAGCAATGTAACCGATCTGAGCGAGTTGTGGTCTTTAATACGATATTACATGGAGCTAGTTAAATATTTTTCATGTCGAATAGAACACATGTTTTGCCGCTACTACTTCTTTGCTGACTAAGAGGGTTTTTGCTATGGTAAAGTTTAATTAAAAGAATCTATTGATAATACATATATTTAGTTTTACCTACATACTTAGTCTCTATTACCTACTTCAAAATTATAATAAAATCGAGCTTTATATTTTATAGATAGCTTTAGATAGATAGATTTCACCCGCGCAGGTCCCGTTTTGTAGGAATACGGAATAAAATAGAGCCTATGTTTCTTCTATAAAAGTAAGCTTTCCATTGGCGGAAGATTTTTTTAAATCGGTCTAGTAGTTTTTAAGTTTATCACTACATAGTATAAAAAAAAGTCGCTTTCTCTGTCCCTATATCCCTATGTCCTTATGTCCCTATGTCCCTAATTCCCTATGTATGCTTGAATCTTTAAAACTACGCAACGGATTTAGATGCGTTTTTTTTAATAGATAGAGTGATTCAAGAGGAAGGTTTTAGTGTTAGCATTGTACCCGTGCGAATCGCTAGTTCATTATAAAGATATATAGGTTTAGGGGTCCAATATATCTCGTGAAATGGGGGTATATCCAGGAATGGAATACCTCTGCCTACCTCCTCGGGGATAAAAGGCTAAAGGTTATATTATTATTTATTATTATAAAGATATATAAAAAAATACAAACATTCCCTCTTTTAAATATAAGTGTAGATGTAGATTAACCATAAGTAAATGCAATATATTTTTGTATTAGTCAAACTAATCAAACCTATGGACAAATTGATAGCTTACATATTTTATGAAATTTTCAAAATTAATTTATATCCTGTTTATTCGACGAAAAATAAAATAATCGACTAAAACTGTGTTCGACCAAAGAAGAGCTGACGTAGGTACGAGTATATACAACTATAGATTTTTTGGATTTGACCTTGGGATAAGGATAACTCCACGTTAGAAAGATCTGAACCAAAATATGTACTTAGCTATAGCAAACTACTACTAACTATATACTCATGAACGAATAAACCAAAAGTTTGGGGCCAAATACCTAAGGTAACCCGATATAATCTTATCGGAAAATGTTTGGTGCAAATAAAAACATGGCCGCGATCCCCCGAGGCTAACCAAAGGCTGACCACAGAGGCCTGAGGCCGGAAAGCAATCTATGGCGAGAAACAAGGCCCCCTGTTGTGGGGCTCTCTGTTACGCTTAGACAAGTTTTTTTATTGCAACATAGCTACAATTCGTTCTTAAAAATTAAGTAAGCACAGCGGAAACCTCACAGGGTTTATCTGTGCTGTGGGTATACTTAGATGGTTCTTACATAACAGATCAGAGTGGTTACTTACTTAATAACTACGTACATATTTATTTATTTAGCTTAATTTTATATCTATTAATCTGTCTGTCTATCAATGTCTTTGAGAATATAGATTTTTTAGCTTATAATTGTATAACTTATAATAATAATAATTCATTTATTGGCCAACAAAATACAGCAGAAACAATGTAGGTACAAGAGCAATATTGTTACAGGGTAAGAGCAAAGGTATAGTCAGCGACCCCTGCACTAGGCACGGAGCCTGTATCGCAGAGGCCCATTTTACCCGACTGCATTAAATTTTAAAGTGTTAACTTATTTTTGGTGCGTTTTGGAAAATACCTATGTATCCTATAGTACTTATGAAATTCAGATGAATCTTACTACACCTCATTTATTAAAATCTTAAATTCTAGTCCGTCATATTGTTTTTGTTTCGTCACCCACCCAGTAGCACTTCACAACGGGTTATTGTAAGCTCGTCACAAAGTAAACTCGTAACATTTTTGTAAGCGTCATATATTGAAAATTAGTATGTAAGTCACAGGTCGAATCTAAAGACACTTCATTTATTAAAATCTACCAATCTGTTTAAGCTTAGACGTAACTTAAAAAAAACTATAAATACACTTGAAAAACATTACACTCCTTGTGGCACTGTCGGGTAAAAAAGAGAGACATACGAGTCATCGGTGCTTAATTAAGACAATCTAGAATGTTCATTCCATGTTTTTCTATTCTCATCTTCTGCCTGAGGCCGATAATATATTTTGCAAAACGAAGTCTTTGCTGCTTCGTTTGTACTTGTTCGAGCCAAATGTCTCTGGAACTTTACTACCATGTACTATCAGCCAAAGTTCCGTCTGACCCACCAAAAAGTCATTTTTGGGAGCATCTATATTTTTCTCTTTTTCTACATAGATATATCGTTGATGCATTCCGAGGCGACCAAGTCCTCGCTCATAGTGACAATGATTATAATATATATTTCATGTTGATTACCAATGTGCCGATAAAAGCAACGGAATAAAAAAATGGTTTAATGCTTAACGTTTATTTGGGAGATAGTACAACCTTTCAAGCGAGAATTCTTCTATCATTCGGAACTTTTGTCGATGGTACACCTGCGCATCGAAGTTGTCGGAAAGCCAGCCTAGGGCCAATAAGTAATCCATTCTACAAACGAGGCCTAAGCCGCTTCATTTGAACTTGTAGAAAGTAATATGTACTATTTCGTATGTACGAATATAGCCACAAAATGCCCAGGGCTCAAAGGACCCCCAATTATTATATATTTCTAATATTACAATGAGGTAGTTGTGTATTCTTATGTTGGGAGTAATCTCTAGAAGTAATCTCTCTTTCTTTTGTCGATATTAGAAAGCTACATTATCCCTGACTAATATTGGCTATATCTTATTAATATTAACCAAAGCGAAGCGGAGGCGGATCTATAGTTATTTATAATCAAACTTGCCGCTTCACTTTGTGTACATTGCTTCTGACGTAGGTACATTATGTCTGCTGCCAGTGCCTATGAAACAAGCGATGGACATCTAATAAAGACGATTTGGACTCTTTTTCAGTGGGAATCCAGTTTTTTCTAGTTCCCTAGGGAAATTCTAAGAAGCCTTTCTTAGTTTAGGTTCTAAAATCCATTACATTTTAAATTTCAGCTTTCTAGGTACAGTTTTTGTAGCTGGGTGCGGATAGGTAAGTCAGCTGCGCTCCGCAGTTTCACCTGCATCTACAACATAGTCTATATAACTTGGGAATAGTGTAACTTTCTATTTAGATTTTTTCCGAATCCGCTCATTCGTTTCAGAGATTACCAGCTACAAACATACAAATCACTTTACCTCTTTGTACTATTAGTGTAGAAGTAGATTTATCATACCGTACAACGCTTCGCGTTAACTGCCATAGGAAAGGAATACCGCATTACTAATCGGAATCGGAAACTATTTCGTATCCTAGTACAGTCGCTAGTGCAAATAGAAACACCCTTGGTTCACGTACCGAAGTGTTACCGGTACGTTGATTGGGAAAGTTCGATTGGGGGAAACACACGACTCCTTTTGTGCCAATATTTGCCCTGACACCTTCAGGCTTGCAAATCTTATTAGCATTATCTTATAAGTACATTTGCTCCTGTAATGAGATAAGTTAGCTACCAGAATTAAGAGCGTGGGACGTAATGTATTTATAATAAAAGGGTGACGGTGGAAAGTTAACTAATTGCCGTTAATCTATTGATGTTTCAGTACTGCCGACATATTACGAAACGGCGTCTATAAAAGCCAATTCACGCTAACACTTTCCAAGTAGGTAATAATAAAAGCTAAGTACTGAAATTAACCGCTATTTTTATATGTTTTGAATATTGTTTTTATAAATGTAACAGTATTATTGTCACTTTATTGCAGTGAACACAAATGTTATTATAATGGAAAATAAACCCCAAAAATAAAAAGATGCCACCAGGTGATTCTTGGTCGTTACAGACGAAGTCGTGGGCAAAAGCTAGTTGTTATCACAGACTTAATATTAGCAAGTGGTTGAGAACTGTGGAATAATTGACGGAGACCTCGCCGGCCGCAAGTTGCGAGAAAACACAAACGTATAATTTATTCACGTGGGGATCGCTAGAATGCCTTTTACTTTTCGCCACGATGGCTCTCGCGATAAACGATCATGCGTACGTCCGCAAATTTTGAATTTAACATGATGGGAAAGGTATACTTTCCGTTTTTGCCCGATTGCACCAGAAAAGGGTAACGTTTTTTAGGTGTACGTAGTAGCGGATTCAAGCATCTAGGTCCACCCATGAAAAATCTCAAAGTAAACTTTATATTATCCTACTTATCACTATACTACCAACCGTGCTTTTTTAGTATTTATTTTGTTAAAACCTACCCTCATCTGTGTCAAGCCCCTCCCAAACCAAAATCCTAGATCCGCCACAGGGTGTACATATGTATCTAAGGATGTGAGTCCCTTGGCGCAGCCAGTAGCCTAACCAGGTCAATCTACTTGTAGTTTACGAAATCAGGTGTCGTGTCGTTAGATTTGTCATATACCTAGTTAGTTGTGGAAGTGACACTGTCTTAGTGACATCAAAAGCAAAAACAATAAGGTGGACCTATTCCTAGTCATAAGTTTCTTTATTACTAATATTGTCCGAAATAAAGTTTTTATTACTATTATTATTCCTTTGTGTCTTAAACGGTAAGCTTAAACGGTTCGACGGACTTAAGGCAATTTCTTGACCTCGTCAGATTCCTCTTCATTCAGTATCTGAATCTACGAGTCTGTGCGAATCTGTATCTACATCGGAATACTCGTATTAAAAATCTGTAGTCTAAATAATAAGCTAAGAATAAAAGCGATAACAAATACAAATACGTGAAATCGCTACCAGAATCTAGTTTCACGTTCACGTTGACTTAAAAACTAATGCTTGGAAGAATACACTGCAGGGGGTATAGATTTACCGTGTGAAGGTACGCCGATGCGAACATTCTGTGCAATCAGTGAGGTACAACTTGAGGACCTTAGAAGGAAACCTACCTTAGGCCGGGCGGGCGACGACGTCCCGTCAATCGACACAAATCAACGCAAAAACCCTTCAATGTTTATCTTCAGTTCCCTATGTCTGTGCTTTGAAATGGTTTTTTGTTTTATAATTACCTATGTACTTAGACTAATCAATAGACGTTCTAGTATCATAATACCGTAAATAGCATTTCTGATTAGATTACTGAAAGCGGTGTACCTACTGAACAAAAACAATGGCGAAGAATATTATATTCAAGAACAAAGTATGATGTATTTCTGAAAGGTTTGATGTAATAAATCGCCAGTACCTACATAAATATTCAGTGAACTTTCCTCTAGTAACTTCATATTGAGTAGTGAAACGGGCTTACCCGAGAAATAAACGTTTTCATTTCCCGCTCGAGAGTATCGCAAAATCTCAATCAAAGTGTTTAGAACTCGGTAAATAGAGATTGCGCTTCAAATATCAACGTTTTAATTACATCGCGAAAATCTCATAGAATAGATGAAAGCCTCAATGTTGACTTATTGAGTGCAACAGGGATTAAATCTTCTGTTACAAGTAATGTATCAACACAGTTAACATATTAAAACTATTTGGACGAAGTGTCATGAATCAATTGATGTTTTTAACTTTTTAAAAGCTTTTATTTAACTTGCAATGTATGTATGTAAGTATGTATGTAAGTAACTATGTATGTTCGGGTGGAATCTTGCAACTCAATTTTGAAGCAGATATCTTCAACCGATTGAGCTGAAATTTGGTATACTTATGTAAGTGCGGTGACAATGCAATATTATGGTACCACCGAGCTGATCTGATGATGGAGCTGGAAGATGGCCACAGGAACTCGGTAATTAAACGACACAACCCCATTTAGTTTAAGCTCGTTTGATTCATCTTGACGAGTACTTTGGTACTAGATGGTAACCAGGGTCTGATGATGGAGCTGGAAGATGGCCATAGGAGGAACTCAGTAATTAAACGTCATATTCCCATCGAGTTTGGGCTCGTTTGAGTTGTCTTGACGAGTATTTTGGTACTAGATGGAAACCAGGGTCTGATGATGAAGCTGGAAGATGGCCATAGGAACTCGGTAACTAAACGACACAATCCCATCGAATTTGGGCTCGTATGATTCGTCTTGACGAGTTCTTTGGTACTAGATGGTAACCAGGGTCTGATGATGGAGATGGAAGATGGCCATAGGAACTCAGTAATTAAACGAAATAACCCCATCGAGTTTGGGCTCGTTTGATTTATCTTGACGAGTACTTTAGTGGTAGATGGTAACCAGGGTCTGATGATGGAGCTGGAAGATGGCCGTAGGAACTCAGTTATTAAACAAGATAACCCCATCGAGTTTGGGCTCGATTGATTCGTCTTGACGAGTACTTTGGTACTAGATGGTAACCAGGGTCTGATGATGGAGCTTAAAGATAACCAATTGAGCTGAAATTTTGTATACACGTTTAGTTTGGATAACAATGCAGGGTTAGCCATGTGACACCCCTCTAAATCCAACTAAAAAGTATAAAATAAATTAAGTAAAAAATAATTTTTAAAACAAGCTTTTATTTTAATGCGCTAAAAAGAACAAAATAAACTTTTCCTTTAAAACTGTCTTAAAACGTCTTACACAATTTATTATGTAATAAAAGCTTGTCGCGGGATTAATTAGGTAACTACCCATATTAACTTAGTCTGAAAATTCTAAAAATTTAATTCAATCAGTTAGAGTTACTTATATATTTACTTAAATATGAGTACCTACTCAGATCTCGCGACAAGCTTTTATTACATAATAAATTGTGTAATGACGTTTTAAGACAGTTTTAAAGGAAAAGTTTATTTTGTTCTTTTTAGCGCATTAAAATAAAAGCTTGTTTTAAAAATTATTTTTTACTTAATTTTTACGTTATCCACCTATAATTGGACAGAAATTTACAAATGTGGTATATATGTATGTAGAAAACGCCCGTTACTATCGTATGAAAAACCCGATAAAGGGCACACAAAATAACATTTACTAAACTGAATTCCATGTCAGTAGAAACTAAAACCCTTATGTTAACACCTCGAAACAAATCTTGTGCATTACCGAGCATATTGCTCATCTCGCATGATACCATCATGGGTAAAACACTTGAGGGCCAGGCTGAGACGTCGCTTAGCGCGATATTATGAGGACATTAGACGGATCGCGGAGATCTACCCTCGGGTATCTACGATCCGATATGTAACGTGCCATAGATATAAGAAACCTGGAAATTCAAGGCTTTCCAACAACAAACGAAACTCACAACAATATATTCCAAAGTCAAGAAAGGCTCATTTTTGATGCACGATTTTCGTACGTATGTATATACCTATGTCAGCAAATTTCGTTGTGACTTGTAGATTTTGAAGTGAGAGGTGTATTTTCTACTTTATGACTAGTGTGACATAGGCTACATTTTTACCCGTTTGAAACAGAACAATATTTAAAATCTTTTACACGGAGTCGTATTTTTACTGCTATAATAATTATGGTGCTTATCTGTGGCTATTATACCACAGAAATGCCAATACACAGATGACAAAAATATTCTGCATCCTTGCTCTTATCATCTCGTCCCAATTTTAACCTCGTTTAAGCAAAGCAACAAAAGTGATATCGCATACATGTCCTTCACTTCCAGCCACCTATCTTGGCGGCCTCATCTTTATCGCGACATTCCATTTCGCCTTTTAACGTCGGCTCTACGTGTGGTATGATAAGGTCTATTGTTCAGCTCAATTTTCTTAAGAATGTCTGTTGCTTCCTAATTGTTCATGGCTTTTTTTTGGAATATTTGAATAACAAAATGTCTATTTTCTGGCTTACATTTTTATCAGCATACCTTGGGTGTGTCGCTAACGATAGTTTTTTAACAGTATTTTGTAAAGGCAAACAAAATAGCTTGAAACCAGTAAATACTCGTATATCATAAAGGGTTTTGTTGAAGGTAGAGTACCTAATGTTTTTCGAGTGCATGCATGCACAGCCGATATATATATAGCCGATAGGTCGATAGATTTTAATAAATGAACTGTCGTTAAAATCGTTTTACTTGTGTAAAGTTTCAGATTACGACGTGGGTGACGTTCAAATAAAACAATATACCCATCGGTAATGCACAAGTAGAATAATAGATTTTGATAAATAAGATGAAGTTCCTCTTCATATCAGAAGTATCATAGTTTACAGACAGAGAGTAATGTTTTTAAAACTATTCTGTGCCTTTCAATTCACTTGTTTTACATCTAAATAATATAAGCAAATGGTTTTAAAACCACTATAGCATAAAGGGTTTTGAGTATTTTGTAAGAGAGAGCATTTTAAATCGCAGCTCTCACCATAGTTCCATAGCTCCAGAGTCCAACACTCCCTGGCCTTGACTCGGGCTTGCTGAGCTATGCGCTCGTCGGCCTTGCAACTCTCATTGAATATACAGTGCAAGAAGCTTTCTGCATTGCCTTGTCTGTTTTTGCGGGCTCGACGCGGGAGAGAGAGGGATGATCGAAACCAGTTCTATAGAAACGCCGGAAGCCTTTCTCACAATAATGTTGTAGATATAGGTATATAATAATTTAATCCGATAGATGTTGGAACAAATTTCAAAACAAAAGCATCATAATTTGCATATTTTCTCCAATCTGTCACTACGAGATTTATGCAAACGGTTACTTGGAATTTGTCCGAATAAACTCGATATTTTATCTGTATTTCTTTTCTATGAACGGAATACTCAAAAAAACATGGTGACTAGATAATCTTGGTCCGTTTTTGTCAATTCCCGAAATACTTGAATCCTATTGCGTAGAAAAGCTTTTTCGGCAACAGACGATTTCTATTCTGTGCCAATCGATACTATTACTTGGGTACATACATGAGTCACACTTAATCTAAAGTTTATTGCTCCCTGAATCATGATTATGAAGTAGGTACCTCCATGTAGACAGTCTGGCTTATAATGGCAACTCAGTTGAGCAAGCGCCCACGTACAGTCTTTCACTCAACTACTGCGTCTTATCTTAATACTATAGAGTCGATATTTGTAGGAAAAACGGCCATGATTAGCGGCCGACTGTACACAAAATGTGCCGGTAATAACTTTCCTATAGAAACCAATCGGCCAGTCACGAATCACGAGCAAACAACTCATTCCAATAGTACATAATAGTTACGTATCTATACGTTGTCATAAGATTCGTGTATCAATAGCTGAACTTTTGTTATAAGAAATTGGGTTTTTGCCCGCTATTTCATGTACATAGATACATTCCAAGATGCCCTTTCTCAAGGTCCAAGCGTTCCAAATCAGTTCAGTGGCTTCGGACGTAAAAATATAAGGTACTAGCGGTTCTGCGCGGTTTCACCCGCGTAGTTGCCGTCCCCGTGGCAATACGGGAATAAAATATAACCTATGTTACTCGGAGATCTTCTAGCTTTCCATTGGTGAAAGAATTTTTAAAATCGGTTCAGTAGTTTTTGAGTTTATTCGTAACAAAGATACAAAAATACAAATCTTTCCTCTTTATACTATTAGTATAGACAGAGTAACTTACGTATTTATAATATTAATAGGCATTTATAATTCGCAAAAGAAAGTTACATTTAACTCAAAGTGCTAAAATCGAATAATTATGAAATATTTTTTAAATGCGTTTTGTAAAGTTTACTTTTACGTTGACAAATAAATGAAATATACATTCGTATATAAATAATCTATAGGTATATTTAAGATCCCAAATTTAAATATTTAATACTAATTTATTAACACAGTAGACTTCGTATTTTCCATTAGTATAAACACAGTAAATGAACAAAGTTTTCACCACCTAACCAAACCACTAATTAGTAGAATGGAGTTTTACGCTGTTAAAAGTTGCTTTGGTTTGAATGGTCTGGTATTTGGATAATGTGTTAATTATATTAGTAAGCTTTGTACCGAATTTTACTCTACACATACAACTAATAATCATTTAGAACGCATCTAAAGACACAGACAAACAACAATATTAAAATGAGTGAGACATATAATGAGATACTAAAGTAATTTTGTACACCTAGTTTTTAAATATTATGACAGGTGATGTTCCAAATTGTCTAAACAGTGTTGTTTTTTCATAAGCGGATATTTTGTATTGTTAAATTCATGGAATTGGCGCTACATAGAACACATAATATGGAAGTAAATAATAAGGTATTTTCGACGATTCAGTGGACGCTACCAAGCCAACTCCACTCGTGGGTGTGATACGATTTCTTCGTTTGACACCCACGGAAACGTAAGTGCCATTTTACGATTTTGCGCTTCGCTCTTACGTTACAACTTTCGGCCCCGCAATGGTAGCTGGATAGCCACCACAGCAGCAATCCTAAGGATAAAAAAACGTAAGGCAAGAATAGGAATTCAGTTTTAAACGATATCTATAGTTCTTGCAATGAAGATTATTCTATTTTTCTTAACCCTCTAGCCGCCTCGACCCGTCTCGGGAGTGTTCTCGAGTGCAGAGACGCCCAACGAGACGTTCGGGGACATCGAGAGGCCAGAGGATCGTGTTTTTAGTCATTAGGAAGCTAATAATCTTGAGGCCCCTTGTACGCTTACGGTTCACAGCCAAGTAAGACAATTAAGACTACAACTTAATATTATTGCCGCTTTTAAGATTCAAGTCTTTCAAAATATGCGCATATTTTCTGCGCCATTAGTGTTTCAAGAAAACATGTATGTATAGAGAAGAAAATCGAGCTTTCATTGAAACAACAAAATGCCCCTTAACCTGTCTCGTAAAAATAATACGTAGTGAGCCCAAGCAAACATGAGAGGAACGGCAGATCCCGTTTACCGCGTTTACGAAGCCAGCTTGATAAACAAAGGCACCTTTGTAATTCGAGCCAACGATGTGCAATTAACATTCTAAGCGTTGCGTTACAATGCGCACCGTGCACGGCTGAGGGTACTTCAAACCTGAACCGGGTGTCCACGTGATCCTCAAAAGCGCAGCTGTTGATGGGTTATATAGTAAAATATGATTAATGCTTTATTTAAATGAACCTATCATCGCAAATATTGTCATGGACGAAAAATCATTGTAATGTTGTGCACTTTATAAAGCTTACTAACATTAACTTAGCTACTTACATTAACAAATGCGCAAAACGATATGATTGTTTTATTTCAAAAAAGACCGTGACACCTTGTTTCATTCATGGTTTATTGTAGAGTATTGTATTTTTTTTATTTTTACACAGGCAGATGACAATACTTATTTCATGACATGAGTAAATAATAATCTACAGCGAATAATATTAAATTGTCCATACCTACTATCATAAATGCCATGTAAATTCGATTTCTTTTATTTCAAGTTGCTATAATCTAATAATGGTTTGAGGTATACGTCCAGAGATCAAGATTCATAGTATCGTGCACAAGTATTAGTAATGTGAGTTACAACATACATTATGCTCACGCCTTTTTCCCGAAGAGGTAGGCAGAGACAACAGCCCGCATCTTGCTACGATCCTGGCATACCTCTGGCGCATCCTCCACATCCATCAATCGGTTCATTCATGCTCGTCGGGTTCGGGTACTCTTTATCTGGCTTTTCTTTAATACATAGCCGATCTGATCAATGTAATTACGCCTAGGTCGCCCTCTGTGAGTTACAAGTTCCTTTTTATTTAATTGTACTCTAGAAATTCTGACTATCTGTTCAAAAACCTGAAACGCTATTCTCTCATCTTTTGAACACGATCTCTTATCTCAAGAACGACAGATGCTCTCCAGTCTTATTGTGGTTCTACACAACCATCGTCTGTAGTACCTGTCCAATCCGCTTCATCCAATTAATTCCAGACCGCAAACCACTCAATTAAGGGAAAACGAAGAGATATCATTTAATCACAATCGGGGACAACGCTCTACTTTTCTGAAGAATTATTTAATCACTGCATGCATCTATGTACGAGTATATACGCACGTGTTCGTACAATAGATAATTATTAGTTTTTATGCTTCCTTCGGACACAAAATAATCCTATTAATATTATAAATTTGAAAATTTAAGGAAACTTTACAATAACTTAACATAGTAATACTAGCATCATTTCATCCGCATAAGTGGGAAAATTATATGTTTTACTCCCAGAAAAGTAAGCTTTTTATTGGAGAAGATTTTTTTCAATTGGTTTTGTTTTCGGAGGCTATTTATTAAAAATGTATAAAAATATTTCCTCTTTATAGCATTGGTGTAGATAAGTACACATAGGCTATAGTTAATAATTATTTTTACATATAAATACATTGCAATTGTCGCTAGTATATTATGAAATACATTAAGGGCAAAACACCCATACAATATACATGTGCCCATACTCAAATTTAGACAATCAAATTATACCTATTAGTAATAGTCTTCTAAAATTTTGATATTATTAGTACCTACACAATTGATTTTAGCAGAATCTACGGTTTTAAACGTACCGAAAACCTAAACCATATATCGATTAAGTACTTACAAATGGACACACGTACCTAGACGTTTTACGATCCAACAATATGAGAATGTGTAAGCTAAAAGGTTGTTCTTAGAGGCGTGGCGTGAGTATTTGATCAACTCAAATTGGCAGCCATTGTTCAATTGATACGCTCCTTACAATAGCGTCCTAAACCAATTGGATTACGGCGTTTGCTATCAACCGGTCATATTAGGGCTAATGCCGATTTGGGAGCACCGCGCAATGTGTGTAGTTGCGGCTGAATAACACCGCTGACCCACATTTGCAATTTTTATTACACATATTTTTATAATATATGTATATGTATTTAAAGGGATATTTGACAAAGGAAAGTCGGGCGATATCACTTTTTATTTATTATTATAATTCACTTTCAATTCAATATATTTTTCGTATTTAAAAAATTTCCTTAGAAGAAATCAACCCTACCACTATATTCCTGTTGCGACGTTAAGCGGCTTCAGAAATATCTTTACTTCTCCACTAGGTACTGACCACTAGCATAAATGATAACACGTAAGCAAAACCAAATAGAATCCCGCATAGTACAGTTTCATCAGGGTTATTCCGGTTAGGTATACAGTGACACTTGAGACACTCTAGTCTAGTGTCGCGAGCTTGTGACACGGGCTCTAGATGTCCCGGCAAGCGACACGGCAAGCCTTGCTAAGCCCCGCTCGCTTCACCTGAGAGACTGTTCAGTGTTCAACTAATGTTCAACGTGCAGTACAAAATATCATTGAATGCGGAAGTAATTTTATGAACTAATTAGGGAACTAATTAGAAAACTAATTAGTTAATTAATGTTAACCAATAAATTACACCCGGTTAATTTTAATTGTCTATACTTACTAATATTATACTAACCGCTAAAATTGTATAAAATTAATAAATAAATAATAATATCAGGCCTTTTGTGCCCGAGGGGGTAGGCAGAGGTATTCCCTTACTGGATATACCCACTTTTCACGAGACTTAGAGAGCCCATCGCCGGACCGGGTCTTTTACAAATATCTCAGAATTAATTCTGGGACCTGCAAGTTTCCTCAAGATGTTTTCCTTCACCGTCGAGCTAGTGATACTATTATACGTAAGTTTTGAAAAACTCATTGATACTCACAACTCACTGTTTTTTATCATGTGAAGCAGGCTCTTTTTCATCAGTTTTACAATATTAACTTGATGCGATCGAGTTCTTAAATTACATCACGAAATTATACAAACTTACGAGTATAATAATGTAGTACCTATTTAACCTTGATACAACGTGCGAACGCAAGTGTAATTTTAATTCACCTCACTAGTCATTCATATTAATATATCTAACGCAATAAAGCAGTCATGGTCAATAATTTTATGATTAATATATAATCAGCAAATTTTAGTTAAACTTATATTATTATCTACACCAATGTTATATACTTTACAGTAAAATTAAATAATAATAAAGTAGAGTAGGGGGTGGACAACAACAATTCTAGCTTGTGCAAATAAACTATTTATTCATCTTGCTCTCATCTAGATTCCTATCGCTTACAAAACACTAAATTTTAAGAACACATTTTAAAGAATATCGGCAGCTTTGGTACCCACTGAAATAGACACCCACGGGGTATCACACTATGCTTGTTTTATTGACTCATAACAAGTCGAAATTTTCCATATTTTTTAATTAATCTAGCAGTTGAAAATATTGAGTCAAATAAAACAGAAATATCATAGAAACATGAATCGATCGATTGGGAAATCTATTAAACCAAAGAGATTAAGATATAATATAAGGCATAGAGGGGACAAAGCGAGGATTATTTGAAGCCAAAAGTTATTCCAAGTGGAATAAGTCTAGTACAATTTCGACCGAATGACAGCTCGCGTTCATACTAACTGACATGACAAGGACATGACGCTTGAGCTTCAAAATTTTGTAAGAAAATATTCCCAATGCCCCCTCTATGCTATTATATTTTAATGTCTTTGATTGATACAAAAACTTTTTTGTTGTTGTGGTAGAATTGAACGTCGGCGTGTCATCACGTCAACCATGTCATTCACTAGGGATGGCCAAGTGAAAAATAAAATTGATATTTATCGTATCGACATTTCTAAATACTATAGATAAAAATCGAGTGAAAAATATCGATACATCGTCAGTTTTTACATTATTGAATACATATTCCCAAATTCGTAAAAAAGGACGATGAAAATAGTATTCTTTTATAAATTCTTGAGTCTAAGCAAGTATCTAGTACCTATAGACCAGGGTAGAAGCCTTTAAAAATAATAAAAACCGGCCAAGTGCGAGTCGGACTCGCGCACCGAGGGTTCCGTACAACCTTGCAAATTTATGGTTTTCGTAATTTTTCCTTTATCTATGCTATAAGACGTTGCTTCGTACCAAATTTCAAGATTCTGAGTTCACAGGAAGCACCCTGTAGGTTTTGATTCCCTTGCAAGTGTCGAAAATTTGCGGCATAAACGGCTGTATCTTTTGATTGCGTTGGCTTAGAAGTTTGATTTTTTCACAGCTTCAAGGGACAGTAGACCTGAGTAATTGATATAAATTTCAGCTTCATACCTCCACGCGTTCCTGAGAAAAAGGGTCTTGACAGACGGACGGACGGACGGACAGACGGACAACAAAGTGATCCTATAAGGGTTCCGTTTTTTCCTTTTGAGGTACGGAACCCTAAAAAGTAAAAAAAAATAGTAGTAGGATGAAACCCATTAGAAAAGGAGGGGAATATTTATTTTTCCTTTCAGTTTTATAATATTCCCCTCCTTTTCTAATGGGTTTCATCCTACTACTATTATTTTTGGTTTTAAAAATTATCGAGCCTGGTCTACTAACATGAAATGAAACACGAAACCAGAATTGCGTTAAAAATATATTAAAATTGATACGAATTCGATACTGTAAAATAAATGTCGATATATCGCCATTAAAAATATCGACGATATATATAATATGCTAATTATGTATTTGGAAAAATATCGATATTTTAATATAGGTATCGATATTTTTTGCCCAAGTCATCATTTAATGCCACTATGTGGCATAGAGTAACTTATATGGCATGTGGTAGGCAGTGCTATTTTCTAACAAAGAGGTTGGAAGAAAATCATTTTCCTTCCTAGAGAAACTTTTTCTTTACACGTCTTTGGTACCTAAAATCTCATAATATCCTACAAAATACACTAGGTAACGAATAACTTTTAAACCTCAACTTATAAAAATGTGGTATGATTACATATTATCTTAGTCTGTCCAAGAACTATCGATTTTACACGGTTTCGTCTTCCGTGGGCAGGTGTAAGTGGGGTACCCAAAACACATGGAGTTTTGCCATTGTTCTTTTAATCAGACAATATTTTTTTAATTTCGTCTTTAAAACTTATATCCCTTCAAATGACATAAAAAATAGGAATTACATATTTAAATATGTGAATAATTGTTACTATATTTATGTGATAAAATATATATAAAATTATTAAAACAATTTTGTATCATGCATTATATAACTAATTGCATCACAATACTTTCTCTCCAAAACAATAACGCGACAAAATCCATTGAGCTGTCTATTAATTTTGTCATACTTTCTAATGCCGCCTTCAGAATGTCACTAGTACGTGACAATAGAATTTATATCGTGTGGTGGGTCCAGTGTGATATATATCTATCTCTTTGGATTAAATAATCTTTGCTACAAAATCCAAGACATTTGCCAAATTTGGATATTGGAATATATATCGTAATTCGTCAAATCTTGTTTTCGATGATATCTTGCTAAATACGCCAGTAGCCAAAAATTTGCGTAATTAGTTTATTCGCAAACATCATCGTGGGGTAAGACAATTTAATTCGTATCTGATGTTGGACTTCATATCCTCTGTGCATCTTTTGAAAACAAACATAAAAAGTTTTTAGATTACAAAACAGTTAGTACATAGCTACACTTATATTTAGTTCTATGTACAGAAGCTACACTGACTTCCTATTATGAACAGCAACAATCTATGAACAGCAAATTGAACACACTGTATTCAATTCACGTTCAGTGCACATCATCAGCACCAGGAAGCAATAATCCGGTTCAGTAAATATCACGTCTGTCTTTTACACTACACACTAATCTACAAACAGTTACCTATATGAACAAT
This sequence comes from Ethmia dodecea, assembly GCA_963855545.1. Taxonomy (NCBI): domain Eukaryota; kingdom Metazoa; phylum Arthropoda; class Insecta; order Lepidoptera; family Depressariidae; genus Ethmia; species Ethmia dodecea. The sequence goes on from OY979452.1 coordinate 7,696,211, forward strand.
TTCTACTATCACGTGTATATTTTGATATCTATATTTGCATTAAAAACTACTTGATCACGTATCTTAAGGTATGGTGATTGGAGAGCCACTATTAAATAATAAATAAACTTAGTTGAAAAGTTTTTTCTAATATAAAGGCTAAAGTTCTACTTTTGAACGATTGATTCAGCTGAGAGGGCCTAGCCAAGTGGATTTGTAAAACGTGAATGTCAGTCGCGTAGAAGGGCAAAATGGGATTGATATAAGCGTTAAACTAGTCAACGCGCGGCATTAAAGCGCAAAAAAATATAGTCACTGACGGGTAGTTCTTAATAATATTTAAAGTAAGCGAACGGTCGACAGGAAACATCGTTTGCCACATAGATAGGTAGGACTGTAAGCCTGCTCCTTCGTGTTCTTATAAGTTTAAGCTGGTGTGAGACAAAAGTGACTAAAGATTACTTTAGGTTGATACAGAACCCAAAAATCATTAGTATTATTCAACAGGATAAGTAAAATAGTATAAACCGATTCAATAAACATAAACCGCAGTGGGATAAGTATTAGTCGCGAAATGCGTATTTGCAAAGTCTCGAGTGTGATATTTGGATTTATTTTCAAGAACCGAACAAACATTCGGTGAACAACAAATATGTTTACCTGTTTCAGTGCAAACAGTATTCTATTTAATCTACGCCAGAAGCACTGGTGACATTAAATCTAGCTCCATCCTGTTCAAACAGCGGGATTACCATAATGCCATATAGAATGTTTGAGCCAAATACTGTGATTGTGAACGCAGTGTCCCAAAATTTTTGATAAGACAACTAGGTCACTGGACCTAGTGTAGTATACTGCAGTTAGTTCGGGTAGAAACTCTTCATCCTAAGCAAATAATTTGTGGACCGCGAAAATCCTGGTTAAATTACGACGGCCTCAGAAGGCCGGATTTCATTCGTGATCTTTTTATGTTTTCTTTTTCCTGTAGCTACGTTGACGAAACCTCTACTGATTTAGTATTATGTCTAATGCTAATAAAAATATCATTAAATATTGCAATGAACGTATTTAGATTCCACTTATAAGCATTTGATTCATGATTCTTTGGATATTGTATCTTACCAGAATTTGTATATTTTTAACATCCAGTTAAGCATCTGTCTCCCATGGGCATCAAGGACAATAGATAATCCTATAGTGTCTGCATTCTGTCACTGGACTTGTTAATTTTTATCACATGTGATTCTTAAATCAATCAAATCAAAAAAAATGAAGGAAATCAGAACTATTTATAAACTGTGTGTCCAAAGTTCTTGACGCTTATTACACAGTTTTTTTACAAAAACTACAATATTTACGTACGTAGGTACTAACATAAACCATCATAAGATATTCTCTTTTTAAAGCTATGTAACCTTTTGCGCTTTGTTTATAAAGGACTAAGAGCATACACGCATGTTTGTAGGCTACCCAATTAATTGTGGAATACGACGTCTTACAAAAACTTCGTGTCAAAAGCCAACACAACAGAGAATTGCCTTGAGCGGCTGTGCTCGGGGCTGTGTTTAGTAGTTAGGCTTCACATTGCGACACCACAAGAGACGCCGTTGCAAACCCGACATACCTACCTAAGAGCGGCACCTACTGACCTCAGCGCGGAAGTTGTGATAAGGGTGCTCAAGATTAATTGCCGAGTTTAATTATATAACTACTTGTTTGTTCTTATTTATCAATTTGTTACCATGAGTCTGTGAAAACTTTATGATGCAGCTGTAATTGTAATGGTTTTGTATAATAGATGATACAAGGAAATATGTATGTACTAGCGACCCGCCCTGGCTTCGCACGGGTGTAATGCTAACACTAAAACCTTCCTCTTGAATCACTCTATCCATTAAAAAAAACCGCATCAAAATCCGTTGCGTAGTTTTAAAGATTTAAGCATACAAAGGGACATAAGGATATAGGGACAGAGAAAGCGACTTTGTTTTATAATATGTAGTGATGCTACATCTACATTTACGAGTACAATAATGTTCTAAAGAGGAAAGAACAGTTTTTTTGTAATGCCTACTAATAGGCTCCGACACTACTGAACCGATTTAAAAAAACCCCATTGGAAATCTTATTATTGGGTAATTTTCCCAGGAGAACGGGACTAAAACTGGTGAAATAGCGGGGAACAGCCAGTAATACATAGAAGTGGTTGAAAAGACATCAAACAGGAATCGAGACATCATTGAATTATTTACGGTCCGTGACCGCCCATGGACCACTGATGCTTGAATACGTCATTAATAGTTGAATATTTAAAATTAAATACTTATTTGAAGATCAATCCACTTCAGTAATGTATTCGGTACTCCAATTATTTGTTACGATAAATTTAAATCTACAACATTGACCTTCAATATTAAATTATACGTAGGTCTAAGCTATTACGAAGGCAAGTGTAAGCTATTATGCCTTATAGGTTCTAAATTGTAAGGTCAATAAATTGATAGCAGGTAGGTACCTCATCTTGAACTCCAGTTCAAGGTAAAAGCTAAATTGTGTTAACGTGGGAACGGGTCTCGACAGGTCGCCGTCAATTCGGCAACTCGCCATTATTTACATTTACCTACCTCTATAAATTTACTTAGCAATCTCGAATTTTGGATTTAAAAAGAAAATATTAAAATGAATGAATAATCACGCCTCTTATCCCCGAGGGGGTAGACAGCGGTATTCCATTTCTGGAAATACCCACTTTTTAAGAGAATATTCAACCCTTAAACTTGATAGGTGGTGAGCCCAAAGTCCAAAATATTAGAAGAAGTCTTTATCATTCCCATCACTTTCCAATCGACATTGTTTTCATATTTTTAATTAGTTTAACCACATATTGGGACTTATACAGGTGTCCAAACAATGTAGGATACGAGCAATCCTGTAACTGTGGATAGATGGATATCGTTTTTTTTTTTGCATGCAGTTTCTACAAATGATGACTTTACTTCGTATGCTTAAAGTAAATAGGCGACCAAGATTAGCTCGTGACAGCTAGCAGGGAACCTAGAGATGAAACCTAGCTAGAATAATACTTCCGAACTGAAAATCTCTTCGAAAAAAAACTTAAGCTTTAAATTGGTGAAAGAAATCGGTCCAGTAGTTTTTGAGTTTATTCATTATAATATTTCTCCAAAATTACAAAACCTTTCTCTTTATAATATTAGTGTGGATGTAGAAAACAAAGTCGCTTTCCGCTCTGTATGCTAAAACTACGCAACGGATTTTAATGCGGTTTTCACTAACAGAAAGAGTAATAAACGAGGAAGATTTTTGTATATCATATTATAGACCGAAGCCAAGCTAGGGCGGGTCGCTAGTCTATACTAATATTATAAAGAGGAAACATTTGTATTTTTGTATGTTTGTTACGAATAAACTCAAAAACTACTGGACCGATTTCACTAATTCTTTCACCAATGGAAAGCCAGAAAATTCCTAAGTAACATAAGCTACATCTTATTTCCGTATTCCTACAGGAACGGGAACTACGTGAGTGAAACCGCGCAGAACCGCTAGTATATTATGAACCTACAAGTGTTTCTATAGCGCATTGGCATTTCTATAGCAACTAGGTGCGCAAGCCACTGTTACATAACGCTCTGTCATAAATTTATTATTCGAGTTCCTTAATTAAAAATAATGTCATCACATAATATTGGCCGGTATACTGTTACGACACAAACGATAATGATACTAATATCACCAACACGTATAGAAACACTGGCCACCACAACCAGGTTATGAAACCAACATTAATTAAACTCTTTCTACGACCAAGCATTATGTGACGACTATTAAACTATGCTATATTAACAAGATAAAATTCGGCACGGAAATTGTGATGATATCATTAGGGAAATGTTGGTAGAATGGTAATGGCGGAAATACGGCAACAAGGGGAATTATAGTGATCAGTGCTATATTCAGACATGCTTAAAAGCCATTGCATTATATGAATTTGTTGTATAAAAAGAAAACTTTTTCCTTGCAAAAATGCCGCGCGAGCGCGACACATATAGTATGTTTTAATTTTTTCTCTTATTTCGTATATACCATAGCAAATAATCAAGTTTTTTTTACTTTTCAATGTTTCCATGCAATGTGTGAATTATCGGAAACTCAACCAATTATACACGCGCGCTTTTGTAGTTAGTAAAACTTACTGTCAATTTTATTAATAGACATTTTCCAAACACTAAAGAAATATTTCTTTTTTTTGTCATTATTAACTGCAGCAATAACATTCCAAGGCGCAGCCGACCCTATAAAGCGCTAAACGAGCCTTAAAACTCCGCAGAGCGGGAATGTTTATTTTTTAATTCCCGTGATTACAACATTTCAACGGAATGCAACAAAACTCGACGGAAGCCGAGGTACCGCTATGGCGGATATTGTGACGTCATCGGACCCTCCAACGCGCCAAGCGAAGTTCCGGTAGGTATACACAATATGAACTATCCCCAATACATACAACGTACAATATGGATACTTACGAATGTGTTCAAATTATTATTTTTATTTATTTATTTTATTTAATAAACAACATATTTTCTTAAAATCTAATACAGTTCCCTTCAAAACTGTATAAGACAGTTTGCCTGCAGGCGTGAGTCTCAGATATAATAATATTATTTATATTTTAAATCACTCTATGAGTTAGATTTATTTTTAAGTAATATTTTAAACTTATTTTTGTTTGGCTCAAAGCGGATTTCCTCGCGTAAACTGTTTAGCTGATATAGTATTCTTTTCTTTAAAGTCCTATCACCAAAGTATAGTTATCAACTCTGGGTACATTAAATAAAAATAAGTATGCTCATACTTTTAACACCGGGGGGTTCGTCAGAAGCATTCCATTTATTAAAATACCCACTTTTTACCAATAGGTATTTTTTTTTACCTCTACTCATGAGAGGTGGTGTCCATCGCCGGACCGGGATGCTGTTACACATGCCTCAGAATCAATTCTGGCTTTCCTCACGCACGATGTGTGATGTGTTCCTCCTTGACTTTATGTAGTTCTTTTACAGTAATCCCAAGTTGAATATCAAATCTGGCAATAATGTGTGTGAAGGCTAGCCTATTTTTTTATTTGGATACTGTGACATAGCATCATAAGTTACCTAAATAAAACGTAAATAAGTAAACTCAACGAGGCATTTTTCATCAACGCACGGGCAAAATAAATTAACAATCTAAATTTTCATCCCACGCTCTAAGTAATTTATGCTCGCGAAAAATTGTATGGATATTTTTTTTGGTTTCTAGTTTTTACCTTCAGTAAAAGGATGGCAAAGACTCCAAGTATAAACATGAAGAATAAGTACTTACGTGCCTTTTTTAGAAAACATCTACAAACATTTCTACATAATATAATAATTGTTTAAGAAATGTGATTCTGCTTCTAATGATAAATACGTAAGACATAATTGACTTCACTGTTTTCAGTAAAGATTCTGATAAATAATGCTATAAAGATTAAAGTAAGTCTTCGTAAGAGTAAATCTTTATAACATTCTTATTCTACGAAATGACCCACCTTTATTACATACAACTCTTCATATAGCAAAATTTAATTCGATTGATTTCATAATTCCAAGTCACTTACTAGTATATTGTTGGAAGCTAAACTCTCCAATTACTTTAAAGTACTATTCTGATATTGAAATAAAAGTGTTTTTATTAGGACAGAATCGTATTGTTCGACATTTTTCGCAACCTAAAACTTCGTGTCCTCCGGTCACGGCCACCGGAGGACCATCAAATTACATAATGATATTAAAAACAATTTATGAATTCCTATTAATGAGTCTCTGGGAGTTCAAAAAAGGTAAGACAGGTATTTAAGTTATGTTAATACAGCCATTTGAAGCTGTAACGCTTTTTAAAATCACGAACCACATTATTAAGTTTAGTTGAGTTCTCAGGGTGATACAAATCGACATAAAAATGGCAACGTTATTTTGCAATGCGAATTTTGTAATAACTAATGTAATTACTTAGTTTTTGCTCTCATTATTGAGAACAGATTTCACCTGCCACTTGACTACTCAAGGTTAATCTCTGAGAACTTAATTAATCACAGAAATTTAGTGATACTTTTCATAAAAACCGGACAAGTGCGAGTTGGACTAGCTCACCAAGGATTCCGTACAAATCTGTAGTTACATATACACACACCGGCACAATTAGCGGAACAGAAAAAAAAAGGAGAAAAAAGAGGGAATTTAGAACAATGAATGTAATTTTTAAACAATATATTATTTAAAATGAAACAACAATTAAATTAACATGTTTTGACATTCATTTGTAACACCATACTTAAAATTTTATAAAAATAAAAATTAAATTAAACAAAATGCATTTTTCTTCGATTTTTAATTATAGAGAAACAGCAGAAAATTCAAGATTTTCCAAAGTTTAACAACAATTTCAATGACTGTTCAATATCGAGTGTTTCCTCCTCGTGCTCTGATGAGGGTTTCCATCCGTCTGGGCATGCTGCGGATGATGTTATCAATGGTTTCTTGGGGCAACCTCTGCCATTCTTCAAGTAATGCGTTTCGCAACTCGTTGAGATTATTGGGAGGGGGCATTCTTGACTTTACACTCCTCTTTAGCAAGTCCCAGACGTGTTCTATAGGGTTCATATCGGGGGACCGTGCTGGCCACTCCATCACCGTTATACCAACATGGTTTAGGTATGTCTGTACTGTGCGAGCACTGTGAGCCCGAGCATTATCCTGCATTAGAATGAAGTTGTTACCAATAAAGGGGGCAAATGGCACAACATGTTCTTCTAAAATCTCCCTGATATACCGATCAGCATTCAGATTCCCGCCATCGACCACTACTAACTCCGTACGAGCTCCTAAACATATTCCTCCCCAGACCATAATTGAACCGCCGCCATATGCAACTGTATTTTCAAAATTAGACTGGATATACCGTTCTCCTTTGCGTCTCCATACTCGCTGCCTTCCATCAATTTGATTTAACATAACTCTGCATTCATCAGTAAAAAGAACCTGTCCCCAGTCGTCGAAGTCCCAATCACGATGTTCACGACCAAAGTGTAGACGGTTTGTGCGATGATGTCTCTCAAGTTTTGGGGCTTTGGCGGGCACATACGAGCCTATACCCACTTCTTCGAATCTTCTACGAACTGTCCGCTCACTCATCCTTACTGCTCGTACCTCTTCCAGTAAATTTCGAGCCTGCACCGCCGTTAGTCTCGTGTTCCGTCGGACTTGAAGTTGGAGAAAACGGTCATCCCTCCTTGAAGTACACCTTTTCCGGCCTTGTCCTCTCCTTCTCACTAGAGCATTCGTCAATCTGTATCGTTGGATGCTACGATAAATCGTTGATAACGATCGACGAAGGCTTCTGGCAATCGATCTGTAGGTTTGACCATTTCTCCTCATTTGATCTGCCCTAATGATTTCTGATGGCGTTAAATCAGGCATAATTAGATGCTCGTAAATTATCAATATGCGAAAAAACTCAAAAGCCTCAAAAACTGCAATTCAAAGCTTTTCAAATGGAATTCACGAACCTTCTAAAAACGGACAAGCGGTGGAAAAAATGAATCAATGAAAATTAAAACAAAAGAATGAAAAAAAGGGCAGTCGCTTAGTATTCCATTTTTAAATTAAAACCCAAATTTAAAAAAAGCTTGTTTAGCCGGCCAGTAACACGCAAAAATGCGTAAATACTCCCTTTTTTTTCTGTTCCGCTAATTGTGCCGGTGTGTGTATTATACCTAGATTATTTATTACTTACTTTTAAAAAAGAGTATATATTTCTAATTTAATTATAAATGTATAGTTTTCAGATTTTTCTCGTTACTTTTAATATACGACGATATTAGGTACTTTCCAAATTTCATAGTGTATGTCAACGGAATATTAATAAAAAAATAAATTTTGATTTCCTTGAGAGTGTCGAAACCTATATGTTTTTTGCTATATAAACGGCCATTTTTTTACCTCAACTTATAGGTTGATCTTTTCACAAGAGGCCATAAACTTGAGTAGATATATGGTTTTGATTACAACTCGATACCACCACGCGTTCCCGAGATAAAGGACAGATGGACAACAAAGTGATCCTACGAATAAAGTTTAATTTTTTTCCCTTTTGAGGTACGGAACCTTAAAAATAATACTCATATACAAAGCTATGTATGTAATAATGTATATATTAAATTCCGTATCCAGTCAATCCTCAGATAGATGGTCCCAGTTGTACATGGATAACTGATAATCCTTTATGTCAATAATAACTTGACGGCCAATTTTTGTGAAACAAAGTTTTATTTCGTTAAAACCGTTCCCGTAAAACTAAAAAGGCAGGGAGGTTTGAGGCAGGACTCGTGACTCGAGCGAACTGCCACGGCAGCGTGACCGAGCGGTTTAGTAATAACTCTCCAACTTAAGCCTGCGCCACACTAATATGCATCTTTATTGGAAAGTATAGTCTATACTTCTTTACTAATATTATAAAGAGGAAAGATTTGTATTTTTGTATGTTTCTTACGAATAAACTCAAAAACTACTGGACCGATTTTAAAAATTCTTTGATCAATGGAAAGTCAGAAGATTCCTGAGTAACATAGGTTATATTTTATTCCCATTTTCATATTTTATTTCCATATTTTAGTACCTCATATTGTACCAACATTGTGTAACCATGCCAAAACGGAAATTAAATGTAATATTTAAAAAACTAACAGTGAGGCAGATTGTAAAGTCAGAATAGGCATATTCAGATATTGGCTTGCCTTTAAGAAAGCCAGTAGTTTGTTAGTGAACCATAAAATAATGTTTATTTAATTTAATAGGAAGGAATTAAATGTCTTAGCCACACTACAATACTCAATACTCAATAATTGTATTGCACCATAATGAACTACCATACAGATATCCTTAAAGCTAAGGGGTCATTATGAACCCTGAAGGGCACCAGCAAAAAAGAGAGAGGACCTTTTGTCGTCTCATAACAAAAATCTTACCAGTTACTTAAAATAAACTCCACTTAGCGTATTTAATATGAAATAAAAAACTTTCTGATATTATGCAGTATAAAACAAATATAAAAATATACAACTATATTCATTCTAGTCCTTTGAAATCAAAAGCTACACAGGCACCTATGGCCTATACATATAAATGACTCTTGATTTTCTCCCTAATAAAGCGTATTTGCTGCGAAGAGGCGCCCCTCGATCCAATGTGGGATGGACCTAACTCTCCGAACAACTTAAGCGTAATTGCATGAAATCGTTTTTGTTGGAATTTCGCTTGCACAATCTGCGGAGGGTCGTTTCTATTATTCTCTTGGCAACTATGCATTTTTGATAGTTTCCGTATTACAACAATCTTAGGAGTTGGGTCACAAAGGCACAAAATGTTAATAATTATTCATTACTCACAGTCACATTTCTACCACCGCTTGACATAATGTTTCCACTACAGCAAAAATATTCTATAAAAAGTGAGGCAGATGATCAAAAAAATAGCAACACAAAAATCTGGTAAAATTATTGCCGACAATTGCTTTAGACGCTCATGAATCTGATAACGAGAAATGTATTTTTAAATTTTATTTAAATTAAATTTTATGCCGAGATTCCGATTCAAATGTCTGAAATGAAGTCGATTAGTCAACAATCTTGCAAGTGGTGTATCTCATACTTAGCAATAGGTGACACCTCGTTCACAATTGTTTAGTACAATAAGTAAGAATATTATATAGGTACCTGCCTAAAAAAATCATTACTATAAAGTAACATAATACGGTCTTTGTGTGTGTGATTAGAGATAAAAATAGAGATTATTTTAGTTTAAATTGTAATAAAATGTATAAATACATACATACATAATTATGCTCACATTTTTCCCGAAGGGTTAGGCAGAGACAACAGCCCGCCACCTGCTACGAGCTCTCGGATTACACTATTCCTCATTCTATCAATCAATCGTGCTCCACTCATGCTTCTTAGCGAGCGCATTTTTACTGCATTTATTTGACTCTCGTGCTTCTTCTGCCATACCCAACTCTCGCTAACCAACACCCAGGCGTGGTTTTTTAGTCACTTGCTGGCTCCTCATGAAGGCGTGCAATGCACCGTTTACCATATTACCTGCATTCACCCGCCTTTCAATATCACTATCACACTTACTGTCTCTACTAAACTTACTTCCTAAATACACAAATTTTGACACTTGTTCTACTTTCTCACCTTCAATCATAATATCGCACGCAGAAATGTCTATATTCTTCTCCACAACCATAACCTTCGTCTTGCTTACATTTACTTTCATACCTTTCCTCTTGAAATTATACAATTTATGTTATTACATTATACAATGTTCATCCGTCGGACGTCCGTTAGTCATTTAAAACCGCATTTTTACGGTACGACTACGCTTAGACCGAGTGTGCTCAGGTGACTATTTCATTTCTAAGTATTCGTAGCTAGAGAATACTTAGTTCTATTTGTAACCATTTCTATAATAATAATTTTATTGCTTCTTTGATAAAGTCGTATTGAATAAAAACTACAACGCAATGCCGTTTTGAATCACAATAGGCAATAGTTCGAAGCAATAAATCCTTATCTCGAGATAAGCCACTGTTTCACTTTCTACCCACAATCCCACATGCGAGCACATTACATCACAGTGTTACGAGTTTAATATAAAATATTAGATTTCACTGGTTCTGTTCTACATGTTCTCAGTGGCTTCCTCGTAATAAGACTTAATGCGGTTATATAAGTGAGAAGGTTCTGCTAATAGAGATTAGATTAATTTGTCATCCGTACATTTATAATGACTTCGGTTTTTAATTTAAGCTTTTAAGTCATCATCACACATTGAGGTTAAACTTAATCTAATGATTTTAGAGTTATGCCTAAATATAATTTTATTACTAAAGAACTTGAAAAAAGAAAAAACTGCTAATAAAAGTGCAATGTAACAATCACAATGTACTGCAATTATTTTTCGATTTCAAGGTTCTAGTCATAGTAAAAAAATATGGTAGGTTACAGTGGTATTAAAGTGTAAAGTATTAACACTTAATTTGTTAATGGCTTAAATTCTTTATTCTATTTTAGGTTGCGACTTGGGATTTTTAGTCTTTGCAATTATATTATCAGTAGGTATCTTGTATTGAACAGAATACAATAGAAGTGTTTCATGAGTAAATTACACAAATGTTCATTAAAATAACAGTCCCTCGCCGAAATATTACCCAGTAGTTAGTTATGGTTTTAACTTTTTTAAATGCTGTTATTTTTTGTCAATGGAAGTAGGTATTTATTGCTGGAAATTTGGTAATTCCAGGGATGTTGCATCTGTCTTATAGTATTTCTTTTCATGTAGGTGGTTAAATACACCACCTACATGAAAAGTTGTTTGCCAGTTAACCCCAGCATTACCGCCCCAAGGTCAATCAAGGACAATACAAAATCATACTTTGTCGCGATAGTTTGGTTTGAAGGGACATTGGCGTATATGAGTAACAAGTAGGTACTTATATTAATTACGACACAAAAAAAACCCGACAGCGTATTGAAAATAAAAATATTACCCTCTGGAGATGAAACCAAATTCAACGACACCTTATACTTCCAAATCGGAGCGGCTCTAAATTAAAATAAAATAAATAAATACCCAGTTTTCACGCATGGATTTTTCCCATCGATAACCGGGACTCCTCACGATGTTTTCTTTTCCATATACTCATGTCTATGATATAGGACCATTTTTGGAATGTTTGTTACATGTCTATGATACAAGTATACTCCCAAAAAACATTACCCTCCTTCTGATGCAGTCGGGTGATAATTAATCGAACAGATTATTGAATCGCCAACGTAGGGTAGCTCACGTCGATTCTCGTGTGCGTGAGTCACGTAAGCTTGCGTACAACTGTAAATAACAATTATGCAGGTGCAAACACATTTGGGCACATAGTAACACAATGCGCAAACGCACCCATTATGCCGGTTTAGTTGATGTATTATTATTTTACGATAGAAGTTCATCGATCTTCGTTGGGTTTTTAATGGTTATTCATTTGTAGTGTCCGTTCAATACTACTATTTACAACCGAAACCGCAAACGAATTACGGCTTCTACGAGTAACTCAGCTTCAGACGTAACCAAAAATGGAACTTCTTTTTAAGTTATCATCTTTTGTATATATGTCTTTACTTTCTGATTATTTTAGCAACGCCATCGCAGTTTCCAGACTTGGTTTTCTTTAAGCGATTTGATTTCGCCATAGCCATAGCATTGCGCCATTCAGCACCATCTTCTCTTTTTATAGTTTCTTTAAAGGTGTCAGGGACCGTTTCAGCACTAACATGACAAACTAAGTCATCGTCTCTTTAGGGATGCTTTAAGGGTGCTCGATTTCTCAATTATTATCAAGTCTCCATTTCCGGCTCAATCACTCCCAGTTGATCTTCTTTTGCATCTACAAAACATTCACCTGCATCGTCGTCTCCAAGACTGTCAATATTGGGTATGTCAATTTCGTCAAATTCCTCGTGAACATGATCTTGACTAGCATCTCTAGCTTCACTGTTTTGTTGTGTAGAGTCGACGATCGCCACTATTTCGGCCGTAGTGTTTTTTTTTTCGTTTTTTGGCAGATTTTTTACCAACACCGAATCTTCAATTTTGCGTCGAAACTTTGAGGTGTATGTATTTATGAAATATTAGTATTTTTGTATGTTTGTAACGACTAAACTCAAAAATAACTCGACCAATTTGAAAAAATATTTCACATGGGACATTATTTTCCCACTGGAACGGGACTTACGCTGTAATATATTGTAATTATCATTGCAATATATCGTAATTTTTATTCGTTGCTTCATTCTATATAATTTATTTATGTAATTTTTTATTCAAACCAGAATAATGATTATTTTTACACCACAACAGAATATTGTATGTACATATAAATATAAAATAGATATGCATTTTTATGTAACAACAAGCCCAATGGCTTTCCCGTGGAAATAACAAAAAAAACCTTTATTTTTATGTAGATACTAGATACACACCGTTCAAAAATACAAACTCGTGTCCAAATACAGTTATCAGCTGTGGCACGTGTTAGTAAAATAAAAACGCAGGTGCTTCAAATGGCACGCGACATTGACAGTTGCACCTTTCGTCATGCTAAGGTTACTTGCTCGACAACATTGTAAGGCCCTTCTTTACTTAATTGACAGTGGTTGCGCAGCATAATCTATTTACTTAATTCAATATACCATCTGTTTGCACGTGCGGCCCTCGCTAGTCTCTGGGTAAGTAAAAGAAGAAATGGAATTGACATTACGAAGAAAATAGTGACTGATGCACTGGACAATATAATTAATTATAATAATAAATATTTCATCTAAAGGGGCTGGCCAGTCCATAATTGTGCGACGCCTGGAGCTGGTGAGTGCTTATCTGCTACACTTGTGTATATTTCATTTCGTAGATACTTGTGTTGCGCCACCGGTTCCCCCCTCGTATAATTGCCCAAGGGTTTTTCTCCCCGCCAGGTGTGGCTATTTACACGCCACACCATTTTTATGGTCCTTTGCGAGCTTGGATGAAGATCCAGATTAATTATTTAATTTACGTAATTTTTCATATATTTCACCCGCCCCGCCATTTTGTAATTTTCGTGTATATTTATTAAATTATCATTTATTTGTTTTATTTATTTAAATTTAATTATTTCTACTTAAAATGGAAGGAACGCATGAAGAGAAACTTATTATTCTCGATTCCAAAAAGGAACGGATTTTTCATAGAGTGTCCCGCTTACATACCGCCTCGAAAAATATCTCGTCTTTCGAGTCCAGAAGCAATGAGGACTTCATGGCCAATTCAGAAACAGTTGATGATTTACGAGTGGAGTATGAATCCATCGTAGATCAAATAAACGTAATTTGTTTAAAAAATGATCCGAAATATAAAATAAATTACGCACCGCTCGACGCATTCGATGACATTTTCACAAAAGTAAAAAGAATCCGAAATAAAATTATTGCAAATTCATGTTCCAATTCCGCCGCTTTGCCTAAGCGAAGTGCTATTAGGCTTCCTACGATTGAAATGCCTTGTTTTGACGGGAAGCAAGAAAACTGGCCGCTTTTTTACGAGTGCTTCAAAGCGAGTGTCCATAACAATCTTAATTTGGATGACTCGGAGCGTGTACAATACCTTATGGGACGATTGACACAAAGTGCTCTCAAAATAACCGCAGGTATTATACCGACCGGGGATACCTACAATATAATTTGGGACAATCTTGTTAAGAAATACCAAGATAAACGAAATTTAGGAACTTTTTATTTGAACAACATTTTGGATATAAAACCATCTCAAAATTCTGTAAGCCATTTAAATACCTTTATAGAAAGATATTCATCTTCCATAGCCGCATTCAAGCAATTAAAAATACATGATCCCATTGATTTCGTATTATTACATTGTGGTCTTAGAAAAATCGACTCGCAGGTAGCACAGAATTTCGAAATGTCTGTGAGAAATTCAGAAATTCCTACCTGCAAGGAATTTATTGACTTTCTTCAAGATCACATTAAAGTTTTAGAACGCTCCGCCAATAACACGAATAATTCGTTTACTCGGACTTCAAAGTCATTTGTTGCTGAGAGTAGTCGATCTGCTTCGACGCCCGCTCTGCCCGCTCTGTCCGCTCCGCCCGCTTCAGCTTCCGCGAGTTCTTGCATTTTGTGCTCTAATAAAGAACACATTCACCTTTTTGCTTGTTCCAAATTTAAAAATATGTCAACTCAATCGAGATTTGAATTTGTAAAGTCAAAGCATGGATGCGTCAATTGTTTGAGCACCAGTCATACTGTAACGGGATGTAATTCCCGTCATAATTGTAACATCTGTAAAAAACGACATCATACATTATTACACTTTGAACGACAAATTGTAAATACTAATACTCACCTTCTTACTATGCCACTTCAGTCAGACGCAAACAATTACGCACCAGTGAATAAACCTACTACATATGCAGCAGCTGCTCCCGCTCCGCATGGCGAGGCTGCTTTCGCTCCTGTTGATGCTCACGTTATTTCTTTGCCTTCCATGAACGTGCAGCCGCCGCCTCCATTATTTTCGTCTCAGGCACCCTTAGCCACTTGCATAGCAGCGAGTTCCGCGCCTGCGCCCGCTATTTCAAGCGGTTACTCGTCTGCGCTCCCTCCCATATATAATAACGCAAGCAATATTGCTGGTTCGCGACCCAATGATGCTTCGGTGTCCCTTTCTGCTAAGTCAAGACCTAGCACAACTATATTATTATCTACCGCGCAGGTCTATGCTAGGCCTCATAATGGTGATGGTAAATTAATCATAAGATGTCTCATTGACAACGGTTCTCAAAACAACTTAATAACTCTTGACTGTTGTAAAACACTTAATCTACCGGTAATACCCCTGAACAACTCCTTTATTAAGGGGGTTGGTTTAACCTCGCGACCAATACACGGGTATGTATACGTGAACATAGAATCACGTATATACCCCAATGAGAAATACTATATTCACGCCTTAGTAGTAGACTGCATAACAGACCAACTGCCATCACGTTTTATTGGTAAATGTGACATGTCGTACCTTGACCATATACCGCTCGCTGACCTCACCTGGAATGTCCCGGGAGGTGTAGACGTTGTTCTGGGCGCTCAACTGTTTCCTTATATTTATTTGGGCAACAAGGTGCAACCTAGCTCAAATATGCCGCCCGCTTTACAAACGGCATTTGGATATGTTCTGATGGGTGACGTTTCTTGTCAGTCGGAAATATTGCACCCTCCTTCTTTCACCGCACATGTCTTCAGTGATCTCGAGTCGAGCCTTAACAAATTTTGGGAGTTGGAAGAAATCCCTTATAAACGTTTTCTCAGTCCTGATGAAACGGACTGCGAGAATCTCTATGTAGCTTCTGTTTCTCGTAATGATGATGGTAGATATTCAGCTGGACTACCTTTCAGTAAGGATCCTGCTAATTTGGGAAACTCTCGTTCTACCGCTCATCGCCGACTGCTTGCTCTGGAAAGAAAATTCAAACAAGATATTCAATTACGCGACGAATATAATAAAGTAGTAAATGAGTATATTAATAATGGTTACTTGTCGGAAGTTCCTGACTCTGATATGATTGACGATGGTTATTTTATCCCGCATCATGCTGTCATTCGCTCAGACAAATTAACCTCTAAGTTAAGAATAGTTCTGGATGCCAGCGCTAAGACACATACAGGGTTGTCGCTTAACGACGTTTTACACACAGGTCCTAACCTACAGGCTGACTTATTTATTCTTTTATTGAATTTTCGCTTATTTCCTATAGCGATGACTTCTGACATTAAGCAGATGTATATGCAAATTGAAACGTTAAAGTGCGATCGTAAATATACTAAAATCCTATTTCGCTTTAAGGAGTCAGAAAATATTAAGACGTTTCAATTCAATCGGGTTCCGTTTGGTTTAAAGTCCAGTCCTTACATAGCCATGCGTACTGTACGTCAGCTTTGTATGGATGAAGCTCATCGTTTTCCGGAGGCAGCGCAGGTTGCTAGTTCTAATTTGTATATGGATGATTTAGTTCACTCTGTCTCCGATTTGGAATCTGCTAAGCGTTTAGTACCAGAATTTATATCTTTATTTAAAGCTGGGGCCTTTGATTTAGTGAAATGGTCAAGTAATTCTCCCGCACTGTTAGACAGCATTCCAAACTCCCACCGCGCTTCTGTTAACTTTACAGATGGTAATAATTCGTCGAAGGTTTTAGGTATCTCGTGGGAACCGGCCGATGATAATCTTTTTTTCAAGATTTCGCCTCAAGTGGATGAAAGATGTACGAAACGTATAATACTATCTTTAATTGCCCGTTTATTTGATGTTCTTGGTATTGTAGCCCCCGTCATACTGTATGCTAAGGTATTGATAAAGGAACTTTGGCTTGCAAAATTAAATTGGGATGATATTCCGCCTGAGAGTATTGTTAAATGTTATTCAAACCTTGTCCAAGAATTCCCTTTGCTCGCCGATTTAAAAATTCCACGACACCTTGGTGTTACTGCTAATTGCACTGTAAATATCATCGCATTTTGCGACGCAAGTTTAAAGGGATATGGATGTGTAGTGTATTTGCATATCACTGATTCATTAGGATGCATCACGGTGAGACTTCTTTGCTCCAAATCGAAGGTTTCTCCAGCTAAAATAGCTACACTTGCCCGCTTAGAACTTTGTGCCGCCTTATTGATGTCCAAGTTAGTTAAGGTTGTAGAAAATTCTTATGTTGCTCGAATTCCTATTGCTGGAATTCATGCTTTCTCAGACTCCACGATAGCTCTATCATGGATTAAATCTTCCCCTCATAGATGGTCTATATTTGTGAGCAATAGAGTCGCACAAATTCAAGAAAATATTTCACCTCGAAATTTCTATCATATCGCAGGTATTGATAACCCTAGTGATTGTTTGTCGCGGGGAATGTTACCGTCAGAGTTGCTCTCGCATCAATTGTGGTGGAATGGCCCGACATGGCTTTGCAGACCACCTTCTCAATGGCCGATCAAGCCTTTTGCTCCCGTTCATTGCAAAGATTTACCTGAAGTTAAATCCTGTACGTTGACTGCAACAGCAACTTTTCAGCGTGAACAGCCAATACTTTACGAATTGTCCCAGCGCATATCGTCTTGGGAAAAATTACTACATATAGTTGTATATGTTCTCCGCTTTGCAAAAAGACTGTCACTAGGCAATAAAGTTGTAGATAATATGATATACGCAGAGAAAGCTGTAATTCGCGCTATACAAGCTGTTTATTTTTCGGATGAAATAAAACGCGTCATTAATAGCGAATTGGCTTCTAAAAGGCTTAGGAATTTGTCCGTATTTTTGGATGATGAGGGCATCTTGCGTATAGGAGGTCGACTCTCACGGTCTGATTTACCCTTTGAAGTTAAACATCCCATATTACTTCCGAAACGCGATCATGTTGTCAATTTAATTGTTGATAATTTTCATAAGGCGAATTGTCACACTGGTCCTGGTCTCTTGATGTCAATCATCCGCCAACGCTTTTGGATACTTGATGCCCGAACTCTTATAAGGTCGAGAGTCCACAAATGCAATTCATGCTTTCGTGTGAAACCTACCCATCCCGAGCCGCAAATGGCAGATCTGCCTTCGTACCGTCTATCTGAAGCTAAAGCGTTTCTACACACAGGGGTTGATTATGCTGGCCCCCTTCGTATAACACTCGCTCGTCGCCGTGGTCAACACGCCCAAAAGGCTTATATTTGTTTGTTTATATGCCTTGTTACTAAGGCTGTTCATGTGGAGCTTGCTTCAGACTTGACCTCAGACTCTTTCATGGCTGCGTTCAAACGTTTCCTTTCCCGCCGAGGACCTGTGTCATATCTTTATTCAGATAATGGAACTAACTTTGTAGGAGCGAAAGCGCAAATAGAGGAAGTCTATAATTTTATTTTGAATTCGGAGTTTAAAACAAATTTAGATGAAGAACTGTTAAAAAGACGTATTCGTTGGTCAATGATCCCACCCCGCTCCCCGCATTTTGGCGGTATGTGGGAATCTAATATAAAGAGTTTTAAAACACATTTGTATAGAGTCATTGGCTCGCAACTTTTAACATATGAGGAATTACTTACCGTGTTAAACCAAATTGAATGCATTTTGAATTCTCGTCCGCTGAACATTTTATCCGCAGATCCTCATCCTGAAGTACTTACCCCTGCCCATTTTCTAATGACCACACCGCTTAAATTTTTGCCCGCTCCCGACTTGACACATGAAAGGATTAATCTTATAAACCGCAAACGGTTACTTGATAGTATTGTACAAAGTTATTGGAAAAAATGGCGCTTAGAATACTTGCATACGCTCCAAGTCAAACAAAAATGGAATTTGCCTGACAATCCTGTTCAAGTTGGGACAGTCGTTTTGATAGGGGACGATGATGTTCCGCCGCTGAATTGGCCATTGGGTGTTATTACTCAGATTTTCCCTGGAGCTGACGGTGTTGTGCGGGTCGCTCTAGTGAATACCCGAAGTGGACAATTCAAGCGTCCCGTTGTAAAACTCTATCCTTTACCTTCGCAATAATTGTATTTATGTGTACAGTTTTATTTTTATTGTATATATACCTCTCTATTACTTATATTCCGCTATATACTTATATTCCCGCTCTATAAATATGTACTTGCTCTATGTTCCCGCTATTTAAGTTATATTTCTGCTATTATTGCTTATTTCTCCCGCTATTCTCTTACTTCACCCTTGGACTCTTTGAAAGTTCTAGGAACTTTCAAGGCGGGGAGCATGGTTGCGCAGCATAATCTATTTACTTAATTCAATATACCATCTGTTTGCACGTGCGGCCCTCGCTAGTCTCTGGGTAAGTAAAAGAAGAAATGGAATTGACATTACGAAGAAAATAGTGACTGATGCACTGGACAATATAATTAATTATAATAATAAATATTTCATCTAAAGGGGCTGGCCAGTCCATAATTGTGCGACGCCTGGAGCTGGTGAGTGCTTATCTGCTACACTTGTGTATATTTCATTTCGTAGATACTTGTGTTGCGCCACCGGTTCCCCCCTCGTATAATTGCCCAAGGGTTTTTCTCCCCGCCAGGTGTGGCTATTTACACGCCACACCAGACAGGGTAATTAACTAACCATTGTAGGGAGCGGACCCTTATAAAACCTTGTTTGCTTCTAAGTAATGAGTTTGTATATTCAAGTCGAAACTATTAATTGCCACTTGCTCGCTCATAAAATAACTAAGTAAGTAGATATTTTTACGAAGAAACCTAAAAAAGTTTGTTCTTAAATAGAATACCACTAACTCAAACTAAAAAAATATAAAAGAGTTAAAAGGATACAAAAAGATGAGCAATGTTACTCGTATCTTTACCAAAGATTACCTATTCATTTATAAAATAAAATTTAAGTTATTTTTGTACAGTGCTCATAGTTGTTTCTTTTAATTATTCTGTATGATAAAGAATTTAGCACGAATTATTTTATATTGATTAACTAACAACTGTACGTTCACCATTTCCAAATTTATAATTTAAAGATTCCAATATGGCGGCAGTTAAGTGGGCATCCCATGGTGATCCCCATCAGCCATCAGCGCATAATGGTGTGTTGTATAAATTTACGGCTGACGCTGTGTGACCTTATTAATTTTATGGGACCACTTGTGCTACTCGAAAACTAGTTTCAAGACGAGTCCGTGGAACTACGCTAGTTGATACAAATATGTGTTGATGCTAGTTTTGGTAGGCATATTGGTGTCTATTTCTTTTTCAGAAAAATACGATGTCTTACTTAAAACATCTTAAAAGGATAAATAGGATTTGGAATGTATTCACAGAAATTTAAATTGAAACGTTATTATAATATCAAAAAACAATATCAAAATGATGATGAATAAACAAAATATATATGTATACGTTTGACAATGTTGAGGTATCCAGATCGAGGTTGAAACAGAAAATGGAATCAACTTGTTATATTATATAGTACAGAGTAAACATTACTACTTACGCAAAACTTTATAGAAGTATGAATCCGTGTATCATTTTTAAAATGATTTTTAATTCAATTGTTGCAATAACCTTTTTTTTAAAACATCATCGCTAGGCCTAGAACTTGAAATGTTTAAGAGAAATTTAAATTTTTAGCTACTGTACTACTTCTGTTAGATTTTGAGTGATACATCGCTAAATATTAGTAGTGCTAATTAATTTAAAATGTAGGTTGTAGAAAATTTTATTATTAAAATGCTTTCATGATAAATTATAAGAAACGTAGAACAACTTTTTTCAAGTTAAAACATCTAAAAACCACACTGGAAATACCCACTTTTCACGAGTAATAATTTATTAAATATATTAATTAATTAACTACCTGCATAATGATTTACTTTGCAGAGAAATAAATAACATAATCAGAATTAGATCTT
Source organism: Ethmia dodecea (assembly GCA_963855545.1). Taxonomy (NCBI): domain Eukaryota; kingdom Metazoa; phylum Arthropoda; class Insecta; order Lepidoptera; family Depressariidae; genus Ethmia; species Ethmia dodecea. Next base: position 7,717,307 of record OY979452.1, read on the forward strand.
TTCGTTTTTATAAATAGTACAACTTACATGCACGTATATATTGTTTATGATGTAATGTGTTTATGTCTACTATTAAGCTATTTGTTAATGGTAGGCACTATACTTCTAGCATTATTAAAAGCCCGTCTAGTCAATATATTCTCGAGATAATATCACCCCCAGAAACGGTAACCTACACTATAAAATGCAAATAGTTGTAAGATAAGCCACGACAATCACCATTTACACCTCTGTTTACGCAACTGCGCACGCTGAGAGTATATAGCTATGGGTAACGAGCTGGAGCCGCAAATGCCAACTTAGGAATAGCGGAATTTAGTTCAAATACATTTCTGGAGTAAGTGCTACCAAAACTAGTTGAAAGAAAGTCTCACTTAAAACGTTTTGAAGAAATAATACGAAAGAAGCTACACACGCTCCGATTACTCACAAACTTTTCAATAAACTTGTGACTGCTCCTACACTTAGTCCAATATTTACTATTCCAACTTCACGTTTGTAGAAACTCGGACATTTCTAATCCCTCCGTTTTTCCGTTTTCCGTGGGGATCACTTTCAGGGATCGCGGTCCATTGTTGCCGTGTACATTGCCGTGTGATCGCAGATACCAGTGACAATGAGGCCACAACAATTAAACGTTGCTATTAGACGGCTGGAACAATTCACAATGGCACGTGAGAGGAATACCATGGGAGATTTTTCTTCATTTGAATAGGCCAAAACACAAAAGGCTTCACGGCTACGCCAAGTTTATCGCCTCGTGTCTGCCAGAACTAATTATCGATGGCAATTAAACTAGTTCAAATTTACCGGAACGCCGGACATCGTATAATTTAACGTTACAGAGCTTATGTAATGTTGAACGTAAATTGGCCGTAAAGAGGTAAAACTGTATGAAGTTCTGGTTCGTAAACAGCATTTCGTAGACATGATGAGCAGGCAAACGACCACGTGAAAGCATGTCGCACGCGTGGTGCGTGTGGGTGCGGCCGTGCTAGGACCTAAAAAGGGGCAGTGAATATGACAAAAATACTGTATACGTAATCATGTTTACTTAGTTAGTTCTTTAAATAATCTTGATAATTTCGTTCCTAAGGCTATCCATACATGTATGTACGTATCTAAATCGTACCCGCCTAACTTCGTCATATTTAATGATGGCCTTCTGTAATCCAACCGCATTGAACTTGCGTAAAGTAAACTTAAGAAAGTATTGTAGTCTCATGCTAAAGTTTTATTTAATACTCGCTTTCCTCATTAAGTATGAAATCTTTTTCATTGAGCTGGATGGTAGTTATAAATTTTCACAGACAGAAAATGAAAGGGGCCAACTTTTGAACCGTCGAACCGATAGCCTTCGAAGCCCCCCGTCCGTCACCTAAGTACATACACTTGCCGATTCACGAAACTGGTTCCGCCGGCGACCCATCCACTTGATCTTGTGTGTTGGCCAACTTTCTCGAGATTCCACGCGGGGCCCGCGCCGCCGCCGTCGTGAGAACATCTGACTGCTCAGCGTCGCCAGGGTTACGCGGTCGATGTGTCTTACGTATTACTTCCTCACACCATCCTCTGTGTCTTACTATTTAGAGCTTGATAAGGACACTATTTCCGCATACTTTATAAATCTCGGTTGCTCAAGTAAGTTTTGACCATGATTTCGTGGAACTATAGATGTTTTAACGTAAAAATATTTTGCCTTTTTTGCGCCAATAACATGGCATACAAACATCATATAGGTAATTCAGTAAGGTAACAAATACTACCTACAGATAGACAGAAAATCTAAATTTCAAAAGAGTTCCGCAAAACCTCTAAAAAAAAAGTAAGTGTATCTAAAACAACATGTTCATCTGTACTATTTTACGGAAAGCTGTTCAATATTCATTGACAAACTAACTTCTCCCACTCCAATGACAGACGACAGCGTATGTAGGCGACAATTCAGGCGAGACATCACACCCACTTCATTCATATACCACGGCAGGCACGAAATTTCGTAATTATTATTATGTATGTACGTTTAGCTGCCTAGATATAATGACTAGTTATAATCCAGTGGGTGGTTTTACAAGCTGGCAACTATCTGTAACAAGTTATAGAGGACGCAATTACCCTTGCCTAGAATCAAGTTTTCCAAGTAATCTCCAGTACGCTTTATCGGCTAAAGTAAAATGTTTATCTAATACTTCATTAACTCCAAATTGTTTATATAGTTGAGTGTTCTTAATTGACTTCAGATACGATTAAAAGACAAATTATATTATGAATCGTACGTTTCATCGACCTTAAAAATATATTTTCAACTGACGACCGTCTGAGAAGTTCTCAGGGACCTAATTTGCTTAAAAACTCTTTTGTGTTCACTCCTAACAGTTGAGTTTAGGCTTAGTTTAGGTGACAGGATAGCACAGAGTAAGCTTAGTCAAAATTCATTATCTTTTTACGTAATATGATTAGTATTATGTGGTAGTGCACTAACAAACATTCTTAAATTAATCTTAAAAACTGTTTTTCAAAAATCATTTATTTCTATAGGTATTCAATATACACTTAGAAACGTCAATATTTTAGAAACGTCAATATTTTGTTACGAGTAGGTACACACATAAATTCCTGAATCTTTTCTTTTCTATGTGTCTACATATTATATTAAAAGAAGAAACGACTGGCTAGTTATTCATACATATTTTGTGATAGAGATCTAGCATTTTAAATAGTTTTTGCTATCATCTGCCTCCTAATAACCCCAGCCCAGTGTCGCCTCATAAACAGATCAGCGTAATCATGACTATATACCCAGAAGGCCATGATAGTAAAGAAACCGTAATTTGACTGGAAACCGGTCAATATAACGAATTAAATAAGCAGAGTACGTTATTCAGCAAATAAATTACATGTTGGAATAATGTTAATTTTGCAAAAGGCTTTAATAGTGTGTTCAGCTTATTTTATAGTCTTATTAATTGGGATCCTGTTACAGGAAGGTAGCCATGTATACAACGAAAAATGTAAGTACTTACTTTAGTTATTTTGTTTAATTTAGTCTTCACAAAAAAAGGTGCAAACCTACATACTATTTTCTACATGTTCTGCCGAACTTTTCGAAAAGTTTAATTGTGTAGCAAAAAAACACAAAAATATTATATTATATACTGCTCTAGAATACATACACAGTAATGGCTATAATTCATTTTCCTATCAAGCGTCAGTAAAGGGCGATCGATAAAAATAATTGTTTTGCGATTATGCGGATTGATGGCATTTTATTGGTTACTATCTGTTTTCTGCGATTTCATCCGCGTAGTCCTGTTCCTGTGGGAAAATTGTAGCTCATGTTAGTCCCAGAAAAGTAAGCTTTCGATTATTGAAAGGTGCTATACATTTCTTCCATTTGCGGTGGAAACGATGGGTCCTTGGGGCCCAGAAGCAAAATTATTTGTAAAAGACCTCACCAAGCGCCTCATCGAGGCAACTGAAGACCCCAAGGCTGGTAGCTACTTCTGTCAAAGAATGCTGCCAGTCTGCTGGGAACCTTGCCTCGGCGCGATGCACTGGATGAGGTCTTCTATTTATAGATTTAATTTAATTTTAGTAGGTTTTTGTTTATGTATGTTTGTTTAGTTTCTAGTATTCTTGTATGTTATAATGTTATGAGTTTAAATTAGTTTACAAATTCTTAAAATCGATCTCGTAGTTTTGCAGCTTATTCATCATAAATCAAATCTTTCCTCTTAATACGATTAGAGTAGATAGAGTATATTACCTACCTCTTTCTACTACTGTGTGATTTTACAGGTGTTGGTCTTAACAACAAATACATAAATACGAAACGCATCATACCTAACGATTAATTCGAATTTATGTATAAATATTCTCACGTTACTCCACAAAATAACATCTTAAATCGGATAAAAACTATAGCAGACAAACATAAAAAATATTTTGACCCTGTTGTAGCTTGATGTTGTATCAGACTCAATAGAAACGTCTCCGAGACCAACGCAACGGTACCCTGTGGTCGGTACCTGTCACTGGTTGGAAGCATCCAGAAAATGTGCTGCGTTGGCGCCGAACATTCCTTGCAAGAAAAGAGTTTTTTACCCCACTACAGTTAGGGCCTAAGTCGTTAAACAGCCTTTACGCGTTGTATTTACACGTGGCTATTTTACATATATAATGTACATATTTATCTATTTTTATGTGTACTTATCGCAATAAGTAGTTTTATAATGGTAAATAGAATACGGTATACGAATACCGTATTCTATTTACCATTATAAAACTACTAAATTCCAGAAATAGAATACCTACTAATACGAATTAGTCGGTATTCTATTTCTGGAAATACAGTATCTTCGTTAAACCCTTAAATAATGATACTGGTTTTATCATGGTTTGAAGTGTTAATACTCTAGACGCGTAATAAATAATCATGTATGTATAGCAACGGTATTGCAGGCATTTGAATTATAAAGCAAAATAGGAAATTAAGCTAAAAAATCTAGAAAATGTTAATTTTATAACGCAGAATAACATGTTTCGATAAGTAAAATTGTTAGTATAAAAATGTATAATAGGAATCTGCGGTAACTTGACTAATGAACAATAAGATAAGCTCCACCATTTTAAGCCCTGTTTTAGACTTCATCGAATCTCATTTAAATGCGCATTAATCCACCATATTAATAGAATCAACAGTTTACGATAAACCAGAACAGATTGTTATATTTTGTAAACTACGAATCGTGGAATCGCAACAATGAGGAATGGGTAGGTAGGTACCTACGCCTAGATATACGAGAAACGGATGACGTGTTGGTTGACAACAATGGAGAGTTGTTATAATAGTCTATTCTATTTAAATGTGTCTCACAAATCTTTAGCATTCATGCTGGGAGGTACATTTCTTATAAACTTTTTAAGTATGCAGCGCGTTGATGTCCTTTTCAAGACAAATTCGCTCACGCCTTTTAACCTCTATGTAATAGGTATTTAGACCCGGATTGAGGCTTTATTAAAAGAATGTTGTTTGTTATTTGGCTATGCAATATATCATACATAATTAAGCACAACTTCCTGACCTTGAATTAAGATAATAAGTTGTCTGAAAACAATGAAAAATATCATTTAAAAGTCATAATAATATAATGTTATTATGACTCTGTTTTCACAGGATGATAATTATTATATTTCCAAACGATTTTTAAGCACCTGACAAAAGCTCGAAAGTCGTCCCTAGCACAATTTTTAATAGTATATTTTATTCATAATCAGAGAATATATGTATTATTATTATCATAAATAAAATAAAGAACACGTGAGCGTTCCACTTTAACATCTTAGACTAAGTTCTTTAAATTAATGCTGTCCTGAATATCTTTTATTAGTCAGATCCGTTATTTTGAACCGAGGATATTTATAGCTTGAATTCTTAAATGCTCATTGAGATTTTATTAGTTTTTGAAAAGATCGTATCTTTATCAGTTGAATCATAGGACCTTTGATCGCTGAGTTTAAAGAAAGTTCTTTGAATAGTGCACCCCGTGATACGTACCCTGTTTTACTTTGAAGCGGACCAATCCTTTTTCAATATCACTCACTCCACTTCACGATTTGCACATAAAGTCCAACGATTTCAGGTACACAGATTTGAACTTTAACTTTGCACGGGCACTTTTAACGAACCGGAGCACAGAGGTACCTGGCGTGATTTAAGCCAGCATTCACTCACAGAGAGGCTGTATTGACTGAAACTTTATAACAGTCGGAACTTAACTGCAATCTTTCACTCACTGTCACAAAAACTTCACAAACGGTTCTCTAATCAAAATATGACGTGTACATCAAAACACTTGTGAAAAATCCACCGTTGAATCGTATAAAACCATCGCTATGTTACGGTGTTAAGTTAAAACTAAGTTGGCCCGCTATACGAGCGAGGAAAGACCGTTGATCCAGTTTGTCGGTCGGTAAAGCAGAACCTCGTAGAACACTGTTTTACCGACGCGAGGCGGCAACATGGTACGCTCGTGGTGCTCCGTCTCAGCCTTACACCAGTCTTAAGAAAGAGATGGCGATAACACAAGTGCTGCTATCTGTAGAGTGGGGAAAATACAACCTGCGCGAGCGCAACCGAAGCCTCTCAAAATAATATAACTATAGCAACAGGTGAATTATTCGTAAGTGTGCGTTTGTTGTTACTAGATTTTTTGTATGTGTGCACACTTTCTTCATTATGGTTAATGATAACGTAGTATTTCATTCGGTGCTATTTTATCAGCTCTCCGCTACGGTAACGTTCCGACTTGTATTCAATTTGTGTAATTTATTGATGCTTAATGCTATTTAATATAAATTCGTGGTTTAGATAATTGGTTATAGTTGTAAATGAGATGAAAGCTAGTCTCTCTTGATGTCGATGTTTTAATATTAGATATAATATCCGAGATCATAACCGAGATCCTAATATGAGGGATATATATTTTTTTTGTTACAGTTTAATCAATTCGTTATAAATTGAGGTGTAATACGTAACTCTTATATAACATGTTTGGAAAATGTTATCACTGTCAGATGGCGCGGGACATAAATATAACAAGCCAACAAAAGTTCCGCTGGTCTGGTAACGTCGCTCTCTGTTGCTCAACGTTACTAAACATGTTGCGCGTCAGTGTTGTGCCACAAATAAAAGAGTTTCGTACCAAAGTAACAAAAATCCTTATAGTGACGCTCTGTCTGTTTGTCTTTCACAGCAGCTTACCTCAGCAACTACTGATGACATCGGCTTGAGATTTAAAATGTATTTTTGTAATGCTTGCAAAACTATATTGAAATATTTGAAAAAAAAACTTTTATTTTTTAGCAAAAGGGGCCCGACATGGGGGATTTAATTTTTGGTGAGAAGGCCAAGTGATGAAAGGTGTTTCCATTTGCACATTACAAAATATTTCTTGTTTATTTTTATGCCCCAAAGTTTCCAAAAATCTAAAAAATTACGAAAAAAGTTAGAAAGATGTCTATAACACTTAAATATCAGCAAAATCTTTTACCTGTATACAAAATTAACTTAATTGCTACCTAAAAATAACTACATATAGATATTCGTAAATAAGTGCGGTTCTTTTACATAGCAACGAAGCAATAGATCGACGTGATTTTTTTCATAAAGATAATAGCAACCTGTAAGTGACATATATGTTAGTTTTTATCTCGGACCGCGGCCGAAGTCGTGGGCAAAAAGTTTGCTGTAAAATTGGACATTGATCGATTTAAAGAACATAAATTACTCAAAAGCGATATGTATAGGGTCTGATAACGAAACATATCTGCGATCGCTTGAATATCGCAATTAGATAAGGTCAGACATCAGGAAAAACTAATAATCCGTCTCGTTTAATCCGGAGAGTGGTCCAAACCATTAATCTTTACCCGGTCAGGCTGGTATCGGGGAAAAATAAAAGCCCTCAATTTAGGCCAAGGGTATTTTACTGCGCGTAGGTGCTAGTGGCTAGTGGAAATGATCTAGGAGATGAGTTAATAATCTCTTGAGGGACTATTAAAGTATACTATTTGATAGGAAATAACGGAGCTGGGGTATTAAAACCAGAACCAAGTAGCCTATTAAGGTTGAGAATGGCTCAGGAATCAATACCACAATTTTGCTGAAGACTGTACTTAATTTTATTTATTTAGCCCTGCTTATATTATAAATCCGAAAAGAACGGAGTCTATTTATTGCATTTTACGGCTAAACGCGTGGATCGATCATACCTTATACATCAAAATAACATATAGGCTACGTTGATGGGCGGTTTTAATGAAGGCAGAGTGTGTTTAGAGTCTGGAACACGACCCCCGATGGCCAGAGATCTGAGTTCACGATGATGTCCAAACATCCCACCACGTATACGACATAAACGTAGTGTCGCGTATCCACTTTCACCACACAAACCTCAAAATCCTCAGTGTGTGGATTTACTTCTAGTGTATTATTGTATACACTCCCGCTTTCTTTCTAAAGGGAAGTCACTTTCACCAGTGAATTTTTGGATCCCTAAACGTGAGAGGTTGTGAGCCCATCGCCGGAGACTGAGGTGCTGCTACACTTTTTTTTTATATAATAAAGAGGGCAAACGAGCAGACGGGTCATCTGGCACCACAAAATCATTTGTGGGGCCTGCGGGCTTACTCACGATGTTTTTCACCGTTCAGTAGTGACACATATGCACGAGAGACGGAAACACTTCCAACATTTATTACTGAATATTTTATATTAATGCGAATTAATGATTACTCTCGTCGAACATAGCTCACAGAGCCCATATTAATTACATTCATTAAAAAAGCGTATGTTATAATTTATATTACACTATAGGTACCTCGTATTTGTTTGTTGAATCTAGCGATAACATTATAAATAACGCAATTTTATTTAACGAAATTAATTAAGGTATAACAACGACGTATTAAATTTAGACTAATCTTTCATCACGGCTTTTTACATTAAGACATAAGTGCATCTTCGATCCAATAAAATAAAGCCCGCTTAAGGAGTTTATGATATAGCTACCTACATAATATAAATAATTTTCGTTGACATGAAAATAATTACTAATTAAATCTACTTCTTGTACCTAAATAACCTTGAGAAGCTACTTTTATAGCCCATCTCGATATTTTCATTAATGAAACTGGAAGAACCGATCGCTCTATTGGCACTATCCGCCGACAGCTTTACGAGAGTCGTCAATAAGGGGAACAAATAACAGGCGCAATTACCTCGAAGGCTGTGCTGGTAAATAAATAAGACGAGATGCGAGAATGAGATAGGGCAAAGATTCCAACTGGGTCCGTGTAGCAATTTTGCAGTTCTCAAATCTATAAGGGGTTTTTCTTATTTCTATAATCCGAAATGGGATACTGTATTGGTTTAGAAGTATTGAACATCTAGTCTAAACGATTTCGATCATTTCATTGTTCTACTGTCTATCTAACACACTGTTATAAAAAAAACTCAGTGGAGTAGGTACTTACCGTCGATGTACTTAAGGACGAACTGCACGTCCGGCCCAAGCGCAGAAGCCACCTCGAGCGGCAGCTCATTGTCACGCAGCACGTGCACTGTGGACAATAACCCTTATTTATTGCTTGTTTACATAAACACATTGAGAGGAGAACTAAATAGATGCATACTGAGATAATCTAAAGCTTTTTTGCCGTATAAACAATTTAATTTCGATTCAGACAACGTCATATATATTTTTGATGACCCATGAACCGCTTATTTAAATCAAATAAACTCAATACTATTTATCTGTATAAATGATAGAATTGCAATACAAGAGTTCAAAAATAAAACAATATTTAACAAAAGAAAACCACTTATCTCAATGGCCTACCTTAAGTTTTAAAAAAAAAAACTCTACAACAGATTCTGCTTTCAAAAACTCAACAAAAGAAAAGAAAGTCATCATCCTAACAATGCTAATATCAACCGAACAAATGTTCTATATTCATTATCGTTGAAGAAAATTATCTGGTTCTAAATTGCGTAAGAAAAATAAGTTGGCATTTTTCTGCTTGTGAATTGAGCTCATTAGCAATGTCACGAGCGACCGCCGCAAACAGACCGAACGTCTTTGTTTGATTACAGAAGATCGACATTGTGTGTGGAAGAGAATGAGTATTTAAATTCCCCGAATTCCCTGATGTAAACACATGTACAAAAAATATATACATACAAAATTTAATAGCTGGCCCCGCACTAGTTTACAACTATATCGCAGGCTCCACTTAGTGCCAATAAGATTATATACGGAAGTTGAATATACCCATACTTCTTATTACGCACAAATAAAATATACTTACCATTATCGTAATCCCCTACCAATGTGTTGAGTCGACGGCTCTGAGGCTAATGGAAAATTAGAATCTAGCCCCGCCTATTATCAGAAGTATCATCTTATGATAATGTCTGCGCATTACTTGTGTTAAAAAAAATTTGGATTTTATGTACAAGCTAAAACAAACACAATGAACCTATAGTTTTAGTACAAGGACAAAAAAATATGACGCATGTACCAGTTAACCCATGAATCGAAATGAAATAAGCAAGTCCCCATACCTCTTCGTTTTCGTAACTCAAGAACAATGGTTAGCTCTTGGTTTATTCGTCCAATAAGTTACCACACAGTTAAGTTTGAAATAAATGGTAAACGTTGTATGCAAAACATTTCCTGTAATTCATTGAGAACCAATTTGAAGATTTATGTAACAAACTTGTTAGCGATGTAACTAACCATTGTTGTCTTGATTAACAAGCAGCGACAGTTGCGCGACTAATAAACGGATGAATACCGTTCACCGAATTGTCTAAAAGTTATGAGCCAACTTATATTGGCGAACCATGAAATATTAGTTGGCCGTTTGTGCGTAACAATGAGACGGTAAAATTTAGTGTTTGGCAAGATATTCCCTTATTGGTTTCTCTATGTAATTTACGATGCGTGAAGTCTAAATTTGTAAAAAGACTACAAAATACAGACAATAGACTGCAACTTGTCTGGAAACAGAAAACGCCTACGCAAAATTAAAAGCAATTAGGCACCACTGCAAGATGCAGCTACCGAGAAACATATTTAACAGGAGTTTTAAATTGCAATTAAACGGATTCTTTAGCTTACCAACCATATTTGATCATATCCAAACGTAATCATAATGCGATGGGAGTAATAAAATAAATATTATTTCGAATGTGAAAGTAAAAGGAAGCTAACGAGCGGACGTAAAATGGTTCTCAGACACAGGTTATTACCAACCCCTTTCGTCGCGTGCTGACTTTATCTTGACCTATTCTCCGTAAATATAAGGTCATTATATAAAATTATGGTTGTTGTGTCGTAATTTGCAATTGCATGTTTTGCTGATGAGCTACAACATTAACCTGTGTTCCCGTGGGCACGGACGCAATTGAAATTACGTCAAGACCAAGATCTTATGATAGTAGGATAATAAATTTTTCATTAGTACCTACGTCCCTACAAATAATATTCTGAAAATTAGAACTGACTTCCAATTTACGGAGGTACTCTAGACTAATTTACCTTCCCACAAAGTAGTCCCATTGAAATTGCTTTCTTCAAATTTAAGTATCTAGGCTTGCTTTGTTATTTTTCGAATATTTTAGTAGGTAGGTAACTACCTACCTAATTTGCAATAAAAAAAAACTAGTCTAACAATAAACTCATTGTTAGACTAGTTTTTTTTAGTGCAAATTAAAATATTAAAATTCAGCTTCTTAGGTGCAATGGTTGGGTCAGTTGAAAGATCATTCATCAGTCAGTAAGATACAATCAATACACTGTCTACTTATAAGTTATAACGTATAATATGGGTACCTACTGGAAATGTCGTTAATATTTATGAGAGACAAATAATTATATCCCCCTTTTGAAATTAGGGTTGCAGCAAACGTCGCTTTATAGCCATTTTCTCCGGCGGAATGGACAAAGACTTGTAATTATGCAATTTATTTTGGCAACAGAAGAGTCGTAAGTACTTACAACGACAGCCTTTACTTGACGTTGAAAGTCACTCGTGTAAAGTTTCCCTTTCATCTATGTCTGTGTTAATGATAACGATGTGTTAGAAATCATTAATAAAGAAGACATTCACTTCACTACATAGTATAAAACAAAGTCTCTTCCCGATGTCTGTCAGTCCCTATGTATGCTTAGATCTTTGAAACTACGTAACGGATTATGATGCGGTTTTTTTTAATAGATAAGGGATTCAAAATGAAGGTTTTTAGGTATATACCATATAAACCGAAGCGAAGCGAGGGCGGGTCGCTAATACTTAGTAAAACAATACTCAAAGTTACTATCCGCATTTCATCTCACATCGAGTATCTTTGCAGTTTTCACGATATACTCGTAATTAAACAGCTTCACTAAATGTGGTTTTAATTAATATAATTAGTCGTAATTGACACGCAGAGTCAAATTACAGATAACAACGCGTAATCCTCCGGTATACGTATTGAGGCTAAAAAATATCCCTGCTATAGGTATATAGAAGTAAAAATGACATTTTGGACATATCTTTCCCACGGGCAGCGATCGGCACGCAATTACGGAATCTACTTTTTGCAAGGAATCCAGAAATAAAGTGAGTTGAGTAAGTTTTGCAACACTTGCATGGCTCATCGATCAAAATGACTTTAGTGGTGGAAGTTAGCAAAATCTGTGCAGGAATTTGTATGATTCCGAAGCCTCCCACAATCATAGATTCTCCATGGAACGACAAACTAGCGCTCTAACGGTGTTATAATATGCAAAAATAGCCACTTGAGTTAAGGAAATGATAGTCCGCTGGAGACAGTATTGGACAGCAGGCGAACTGTTCGAGTTGAATAGAATACGGTCAGTTTTCATTGATTTATAAATTTCTATTAAATATTTAAAATAAAATAGTGATAATAATAATAAATAAATTTTATTGTGATACACAATTCGGACACGGTTATTTAGTCAAGAACTAGGCAGAGCCTCTACTATGGGTACTAAGTACATATATAAATACTTATAAATATTCCAACATCCATGTCCACACACAAATATTTGTGCCGAGCTTGAATCGAACTCGAGACCTCCGGCTCAGAAGGCAGGGTCACTACCAACTGAGCCGACAGGCCTGTCTGATGAAAGTATGATGGGATTATAATTTGATGAGGTAGGAATTTGGCATGGTTTGCTCTGAAATGCAAATAACAATGCCTTAGTACCTAAACATGTAGTTGGTTTATTATGAACAACTAATGACCCGCCACCACTTTACCTCTTTTTTTTAATCTATTCAGCGTATCCAAAGATTACCTTTAACATACAACACACAGTGTTACCTCTTTATAATATTATTAGTATAGTAAAGGAGGCAGGGTTGTACGCGTGGATCTCCTCTTTAGATGAAATGCTTTTCGTTGGTAAGCACAGCACTTGATACTCCTAACGGCATGACCGATTTGTTTTTTTTTTAATATTCACATTTTGTCGGAATAAAGTTTTCAGGGAAAGAAAAAATTAAAATGTTACACAGAAAATTGGAAAACTGAAAGTGATTTTTTCTATGGCATTTCTGTCGGGTCAGCTGGTATTACTATTTAGGTCTAAAAGTACATAATATTACCATAACAAAAAACAATTAGGCTCTATGAGGGTTTGCTGTACACAGATACCTTCATAGAAGATAGATTAATTACCTCGTAAGGCTTGTAATGACAGAACAGGGTATTCGTAACGGTGTCTTGGTTAGGGGTCCATCAAGTACGGTTAAGGTGAATTAAAGTGACATCCCGTGCTGGAGTTTTTGTCGGCACATCGCAAACTGAAGACACGCATCTCGGATACCAACGCATATGGTGTTTTTCTTTAAAGAAAATATCTTATGACATCGAGTGACGAGTACTTGAGATTTAAGACTGGATTTTAACGAATTCCTATAAACCGACTTTGTTTTAACGATGTCATTACTTAAAGTTCTTGCTTTGTTCGATAGAACGGGTGCTGGTACGGTACTTTTCCTCTTCCCTCACCCATTCATGTATTTAGAAGTATCGTCAAAAATAAACTCAAACACATGACTACGATAAGAAAATATCGGAGTTTATATGCGACTAATCTAAGCTGCTACAAAGAAAAATACTTTTGTATTCATAAAAATTACCTCCAAAGAAGAACCATATGGAACAGTGCCCAGCAGATCTAATACTTTGACAGATAACTGCCAGAACGCATTTTCATTAATGAAATGTATACCTACAGCAATTTCTCTTAAAATTTTCGTTGACGAGAACCATTTTGCGTCACTCTCATACCGCACTTGTGTAGTGATAGATTTGCGTCAAATCTCGGATTTAGGCTCCGCAGCAGACAAGATATCGAGCGTATCGTGTCATAATTGCGGGATCACCGACACGTGCCTACGTTATCGACAGGGTATTTTAAAGACTTATTTTAATAAGGCTTATTAATAAACAAACATGTAATTTTGTAACGTAATAATCTTAAACAAAAAAAAGTTATAATAATAATAATATAATAATTATAATAATTATTATTATTATATTACTTTTTTACTTTTATTATTATTACTTTATTTTTTGTTTAAAATATTTTAAAAAAATAAAAAAGCAATTAGCCGCCACTACGATTTCTCTGGGATGCCATCATCAGATCCTGTTTTCCTTATCATGGTACCACCCTTGGGATAACTCATTTCCAACAAAAAAAAAGAATAATCAAAATCGGTTCATAAATGTCGAAGTTATCCGCGAACACACGAAATCAACGAACTAAACTTTATTATATAGGTCCATGTATGCGGATGGTCGACTAGACTGGCGTATTCCAGTGCTCACAGTGTAGTGGATTCTTACCTCCATGGTGCGGGTGCACGCTGAGCAGTAAGCATGGCTCGTCGCCCGGCTCTCGGCAGCAGTCGCGCACGTCGCGGCACGTCGTCTGCGGGGTCACCGGCACGTGCGTCGGCGCCCACCCCGCGCCGCTCTCGCACCACACTCGCACTATCATCTGTGAATATAATAATATTATTGAACATATCATGTTGTATCACCTCAATAGTATAATTACACACATAGGAAAGTAAAATAAGAATTGTCTCAGATCATATGTAATTGTCAACTAATGCGAAACCGAAGTTTAAAAACATGTGATCTGAGGCTTTCTTTTTTACTTCCCGAGGTCTTTTTTACTGCCGCTTTCCGACCGGAGAGATGAAAAGATTATTTAATAGTGATGACTAGGCTCTTTTTATTGAAGGATTGGGAGGGAAAGTCGAAAAGAGGTAATAGGTAGGATATCATTATACTTTTCTTATACCAAGCTAGCTCATCTAGACTGTGGAATGAATAAGTAATTTCATTGATTACAACTAGCATTTAGAAAAAATAAAAATATTCTAATGTTGGTCACAGAAACAGTCACAATGTCAGAGGAAGACTTGTTTTCCATTCCACTCGCATTTACTTTCGTAACGACGACGTGCCGACAAAGAGTGCCTTGTTATTGGATCATTGACGTATCTAAGTGTATTTTCTTTTACCTACAGAAATAAATTAATTTTATATTTACATAACTTTACTTAAAAATCAAATTAAATCATGTGAAGATGGAATATTCAGTGTGCTTACACAATCAGTTGACATTTTAAAATCATTCAAATCGTTCCTTTAGCCCAACATCCAGCTCAACAGAAAGGAAATACTCAAGCTCCACTCCTCAATCTCTATCTTATATGCAAAACTCGCGCAAATAAAGACGGTCTTCTTCCAAAGATACAGACAGAACTTTCAAACGATATTGCTGCCAGAGCTATGTACCTAAAGGCGCCAACAATAGTTTTCCAAACATACCGCTTTTCAGTCTATTGTCTAAAGTTTCATGGAAATTCAATTTACATTTCCAACTCCAAGTCCTGTGTTTAAATTGCGTATCTTTTAGTTTGTGCTGAACTGTGATGTGACTTTTAAAATGCTTCAATAATAAAATTCCCGTTAAGCTTATACAATCAATTACACGGACAAGCTGGCTGGCCAAACCAATTTCGATTTACAAGTCTTACCCCGAAATACTGTGCTCACACATATTACTGGTATTTGTTAGTATATCAAACATTTTCAATGTCGTGGTAGATATAAGTAGGTACATATTTAATCGAAGAATTAAATATACATTTCACTCATGGCGAAATCTTCAAAACTAGTACATCTAAAAATATTTTATTTGGCAGGTATAGATATGCATATGATGTAGGCATCCATTAAGAAAGGATTTTTTCAAATTCCCACGGGAATGGGTTTCGCATGGTCCTTACCCTACCCTTCTAATATATTATCGTTCTTAATTACTTTATTTTGTGGTTTTACGATGCTCGCATGGATTAAGAATACTTACAAGCTAGCTAAATGTGTTAAAAGGTTACAAAAAAACTTCAACTAGATAAATGGCCAGTTTCAGAACGTACGAAGATTCTAGAAGCTAATGCACAGACGACATAAGAAACTACAGTTGTTCGATTATTTCCACATTTTATAACAAACAAAATTTACCTACGTACTGACTGCTAGTAAGTAGGTACAGAATCCCTATGCAAAGATAAAAACCTTCGTTGATCATTGACAAACAAGTAACAATATTATATTTATAAAATTTTATGGCAACGTACTCGTATGAATTTAAAAGCGAATTTTAAGAGTAATGAAATGTAGAAGTGAAGTGAATGAATTTAAAAATACAAGCATGGCAGAGAGCAAGCAAAATTACTTTACATTCAGATTTCCGAGGACACTCACGTCTTTTATTTAAATCATATTTCCATGACTAGCAAAACAAGAATTGCTTCGAAAGTACATGAGTCGGAAAAGAATTGATGTAGACATTTAATTATTCAGAATTTTTTTCTAACTACACTAATAGAAAAGTAGAAACCGAGTTCCTGATTGCGCTTTAATTTGTGAGATTGTGTGGAATATCTCCTAAGTGACAATTACGTGATCACTTTCCGTATGCTGATTGTATAGTGTCTGTGGGAACGGGATTCCGCACTAGAGAGGCTACCACTGGATATTGTTTACATTACAGAGAGCAGTGATAGCCCTGACGGTTAAAGAGCCGGCCGAAAATCAGTGAGGCTCGGGTTCGAATCCTGGCATGTACCAATGAGTTTTTCAAAAACTTACGTACATATTGATCACTAGCTCGACGGTGAGGGAAAACATCGTGAGGAATCCCGCAGGTCTCAGAATTAATTCTGAGACATGTGTAAATAGACCCGGTTCAGCGATGGGCTCACCACCTATCACGTTTAGGGGTCCAATATATCTCGTGAAATGTGGGTATATCCAGTAATGGAATACCTCTGCCTACCCCCTCGGGGATGAAAGGCGTGAGATTATATTATTATATATTATTGTTTACATTACAACTAAATCGATATTTAAAATTTATAAACACAGAAGTAAATTGAATAATGTAGTTCAGAAAAGTGTATATATTTTTTTAAACCGGTTTTCCCAATGTCACCAGCACTTCACGAGTCAACGAGCAATTCATACCTACTCAAGGTGAAAAAAAACAACTTTCATGGTGAAATTGAGTTTTCACACCTTACCCGAACCAAGACTAGTTTTAAAGGCAAAAAAATATATATAGAGTTAAAATATTTATAACAGCTAGCTTTTGCTTATTGCGGTTCATGAGCGAAGCAGCGAAGACTTAGTAATAGGGTTCTGTTAGCAACCATTGGGTGCCTACGGAACCCTAAATAAGAGAAATATATTTCTAGAGAAAAAGTCAGGGAACATCAGACGACAGGAAACTACGAAGCATAAAATTGTGGAAGTTAGACGCTAACGAGCTACGAACTATAGGAGGAGCACTCGAGGCTTGCGTCACCTGAAGGCAAATAGAATTATTCCACTCTTATATCTGCCATCCATCACAGCTGTGCATCAGAAGCGGTATTAAGTGTACTCGAACTATTACAATTAGCGAATACATAGTATAAAACAAAGTCGCTTTCTCTGTCCCTATATCCCCATGTCCCTATTTCCCTATGTCCCTATGTATTCTTAAATCTTTGAAACTACGCAACGGATTTTGATGCAGTTCCTTTTAATAGATAGAGTGATTCAAGAGGAAGGTTTTAGTGTTAGCATTGCACCCGTGCGAAACCGGGGCGGGTCCCTAGTATTACATAAAAAAATCGTTGAGCTAATGATACATACAGTATCATTAGTAAGATATTTAGTCATCATCACTATCACTACATAGTATAAAACAAAGTTGCTACCCAAAGAGGTTGGAAGAAAATCATTCTCTTTAGAAAAACTTTTTCTTTAAACGTCTTTGTTGCTACCAGTCTGTCTGTCCCTATATACCTATGCTTATATCTTTAAAACTATATACGCAACGAGTTTTGATGCGTTTTTAAAAGATAGGGTGATTCGAGAGGAAGGTTGTTATATCTATACTAATATTATAAAGAGAAAAGATTTGTATTTTTGGTGAAAGACCAATGGAAAGCTACAAGATCCCTTAATAAAATATATATTTTATTTCCGTATTCCCACGGGAACGGGAACTACGCGGGTAAAAGCGCGCAGAACCGCTAGTAGGTACCTTATAAACCCAGTGAAGGCGGGTCGCTGGTAATGTATAAAATGAAATGTACGTAATCGACAGACCAACCTATACCTACTTATATTACATCTAATTAATCATTCATTGAATTGTTTGTATCTAGTAAAATGTAGGTATCTCCAGGAATAACGGAATACCTCTGCCAACCCCCTCGAGAATAAGGGGTGAGCATAAAATATTATTCGTCAAGTGTGTAAAACAGAACTGCAGCAGTTTTTTAACATTTTAATTCATGTTTATTTTCACGCAGATCCTTAAAAATTTAACCAACCTTCAGGCATAATATTCGCTGCTTTTAGTCGTCGAAAAATATTCAACTTTGGACGTAAAATTAATTATTCCCGTCCATAAGCAGACGTCATTACCCTTGCCCCATTCAAAGGCGTTTCGCGTTTAAATATGGAGTGTTACATTGCTTCACTAATTGTCTGTTCGTTTGTATGCCTATACTATTCAAGTTGTATAGCTTTCAAATAGTTCCATTGTCTCTTCGACGTGATGGGCAAACAGTATGATTTTATTGATGTAATTACATACAAGTGTCTTGATGGATATGTATGTTATGGCAAACGAAGCTTATAGACAAGATTATGTTTAGACTACCTTTTTCCCGCGACTTCGTCCGCGTTATGGACAAAAAAAAATTTTTTTGACCTTTTTCCGAATGATCTTAAGTCCCTGTAACATTAATATAATTATTACAAAGTCGTGAAAAAAGGGTTACAACTTAAGTCGTATATAACCATAAAGAATCGCAATATCCCAACAATGCAAATAACGCGTTCATTAACATTACACACAGCATAATACGGGGTATTAACTCATTGACTCAGTTCGCAACACTGGCACAGAAAAAGGGAAACATTGCCGAGAGGGTGTTTAAAAGTGTTTTAAAAAATAAGCAAAAAGTCCCCTGTGAATTGCCAGGGCTTCCGCTGCCCTTTCAACGGACTAAGCCTTTGTCTTTAAAAAATAAATTATATGTAGGGTCCACATACCAACAAAAGGGGAAACGAGCCTGGTATATTCATAACTCATAATCACTGCTACTAATAAAAAAAGTACAATTCTTTAGCTTAATGGTTCATTAAACAGGCACTTTTGTTCTATATCTGCAAATGGATTATGCCTAGGCGCGCCTTAGAATTAAATACCAAACTCACTTCCAAGAGCCAATTGGCGAGAACAATGTTTTTCTTGTTAACAGGTTGTAATGTGTCACCTACAAAGACACATCCTTCCATAACTCATATTACATATTCACATTTTACGGATTTTATAGCATTCGCATTTAGAGATGCAAATAAAATGAGATATTCTTCGCTATTTTGGCTTGTGAATATAAATAGTCCTCAACCATAAAAATTATATAACGAGAAGTAAAATATCTGAGGGGAAACTGCAAATGATCTACAAAACTTTAAAAACAAATGAACACCGCCATCCTCCGAATACATGAGATATGTATGACGTAAACCGTCTAAAAATAATGTAATATTCTATCATATTAGGTATGTTGGTTATAAGTTGATCACTAACAGTATTTTCATTATCAATCATTGAGTGAGTGGTGATCCATTTTAATATATAAATTATGATACTTAGAGAGAAAATTTCTATCTATGTTCTTAGGCGCCTAGCGGTATTCCCTACGCGGAACCAAAAATGGTTAAGCTCACGGGAAAGGGAAAAATCCCTTTCCCGTGAGCTTCTAAAACCCTGTCGCAAAGGTAAACTTTCTGCGTTTTACAGGTATAGAGTTTGAGGCTGTTCCTTGAAAGATCAGTCAGTCAGTTTCTTTAGTAGACATAATAAAATATGGTTCAACAAATAGCCATCAGATAGCAATTGCTCACCGTCGCAACGGTCGTGGCATCGTCTATGGACATCTGCAACACCAAGCTTTGAACTCCGTTAACACGCCTTTTACATTTTTTTTTTTTTTTTATTTTTATTTTTATTACATATATGTATACATTACATATTTATGATGTTTTTCCCTTGTCGTGCTCTAAAAGTACGCCATTATAGCTCTACCAGGCGGGACTAAAGTGACCACTTTAGTCTCTAGGGAGTTAAAAGTAATTAGTTTTTTTTATTTTCATAATGAGACATAGACAAACTCAAACAGCCAGTAGGTAAATATCTGTGGAGTGTGGACGATCTTCATTGCGAAGATGTTGAGAGTTTTAATTCCATGGTTTTTCCGCAAAGTAGGTGGCGCCACGTGTTTTAAATTGTTAATCTGCAAAGAGATTTAAATATCTTTGTTAATAATTTGTTACAGATTTAGAAAAAAAAGCAGACCGCAAACATTTCAGAATTTTCTTCGAGTGTAAATTTGTTCGGTTTTAAATAAATAAGTACTAAATTGACAATTTTTCTCGCACTCAAAGTGAAAAGTACAGTTTGCACCTCGAGACTAAACGCCAACTTAATATACCCTCGGTTTCATTCTCGTATATTATGACTTCGTTTAGTCCTTAGATATAAAATATACTATTTTGTTTGTTTTATGATTGTCTATAATTGCTAAACAAAGCGGCGTCAAATTAGATATCCCGTAAAGAATCTTAAATGGTACGATAAATGACTAGTACATTAATTTTTTATCCGTACCATCAAACAATGTTTTACTTTTTATTTTTATATCGTCGTCAGCTTCTTCCAAGTCTTGTACACACATAAAGACACTGATTCATGTAAATTTAATCTTAATAACTGTCATCTCTGGACATCTGTCTATCTGTCTATCAAAATGAACGTCTTCCGAGTAAGGTTTGAGAATACCCCACGCACTTTACTGCATACGGTAGAAGTTTATTCTAGATGTACCTACGTATTAAACCTCGTACTAGTACAGATAAAAACTTTACTGGACACTTGGTTTCGCTATTTGAATGAGAAAATTGCATTCGTAATTTATTTATTTTTTATTTAATTATTGTCTTTTTATTTATTTTTCACAGAATACAACAATTAACATTATAATGAAATACCGCCAAAGTGCATTACAGTTTGTTGGCGAAGTTTTCACTCACTAATACGTGTAATATTATTGTGTACCTACCAGGGAATGACAAATACACCACTTATCTAACCACATCCAACAACATGAAACTGTGTCTTATGAAATTAAGAAAAACGGAATTAATGCAATTACTTGTACTATGAGTTTTTCTTTCTAACCTGTGCTTGCAATATTTTATACCATTGAAAAACTGGGTGATTTTTAACTTTAAAAGAAAAAACTGACTGGGTGATCGATATATCAATGCACTTATTGCTGCAACTGTACCGCTGAATTAAAAGGGATTTTTGAACTTACCTTCCTGCCAAATTTCTTCAAGATCGGTTCAACGGTTAAACGTTGTAAAGGTAACCGACAGACTGAGTTACTTTGTAATTTAGATAACGTGAAGGACGTTTTAAAAATTATTTAATTATAGATACAAACAACATTAGTAAACAAATAGACGATGTATATTATGAATTACCACCAGATCCCGGAGAATTTATTAGATTAGACATTCTGAGCTCGAGACCTAAATACTATGCAGAAAAAACCAGCTGTTTTGTATTCAATAAGCGCCTGCTTCCTTTATTACTTTGGTTATAAGGTCTTTCCCAGCTGCCTGTACGCAGATGTTTGCACAATTTACCTATAATAAAAGGGTGAGGCTATTAAAGCATAAACCTTATGCTAGTGAATAAATAAACAAAGAAAATTAAATTGCACTCGATTGTTACGCTCGTTAAAATTTGACTCACTACATGATATTTTATGTATGGAAGCATGTTGTAAAACATTCTAAGGGGATTTTTGTAAATTTTATTTCTACCGTGCAGGCAGACCCTAGGTTCTAATAATTTTTTTTGTAATTATATAATTTTGTATGTAGGCGATAAGCTCACCACTTGTCACGTTGAAGAGTACGTTTGAGTATTTAAAATAAAATAAATATATTAACATTTAAATGTTTCAGTCAATCTACATAAATAAAACTATCTCGTTTATCTCACAAATGGTATTCAAAGTGTCGGTAAAACCCTTTGCTCTGTATATTTTGGATTAAAAGTAAAAAAGGATTTACTAGTAGCGTCTTGCGGTTTCACCCGCGGAGTTCCCGTTCAGTAGTTTTTGCGTGAAAGAGAAACAACCATCCATACATACAAACTTTCGCGTTTATAATATTAGTAGGATTATACGAGTCGTTTTAAAGTATGTAATAGCTTAAATTGTAGGGTGTATTCTCCAGACTGTTTATGTTTTTTTTATTTCAATAAACTCACCGGAATCATTTTTGGCGGACATGTGTGACTGCTCCTTTATGCCGCACCCAGTCTGAAACATAAAAAAATAATTAAAGTAACTTGCAGCGTTGTATGAAAAAACTTTAGATTGTTTATTCAGTAATTCACATTCTCGTCGGTCATGCGAGTAAGTTTGTTCTTGCCCACGCAAAAAACACATTTTCAGTTGCAAATCCCTTCGTTCTATCTAAACCAAGGACAACCTCAATTTATGATATTAGAAATGGATAACGCTATGTTGATGATCAATGAATATACGAAGATAAAATATGTTTTTGATACTCATAGTAACATCTCCTGTTTTCTGTAGAAATCGATTTTTAATCGAATGTAGCGCTAATTATTAATTATAATAAAAGTTTGGCGAAGTATTTTAATAATTCTGTATTTTAAATACAAAAGTCTAAACAATATGGCCTCTTAGACTAAAAATTTCTGTCGTTATAAAACAACTAGCTGTTCCGCGCATTTCACCCGCGTAAGTCCCGTTCCCGTGGGAAAAATTATTATATAATATATAAGTTACTCCCAGAAAAGTAAGCTTTACATTGGTGAAAGATTTTTAACATCAGTTCTGTAGTTTCGAAGCCAATTCAATACAAACAAACAAACAAAAAAACAATTTTTGCTCTTTATAAGATTAGAATAGATTTGCAAAGACACCATAAATTCTTATTATATCTATAAGTGTATATTAAGAGGTTTATGAGCTGTCTACGTAGTTTCTATATGCAATAACCGGTAGGTCCAGCTCAGGTCTCGATCTTGATCTATAATGATAGTGGTGGCTACCGTTGAACTACTTTCTTTCACTCAGACCTACGTACGCGTACCATAACCAATCAAAGCACTCTTAACAGGCTTTTTTTGCCATTATCGTACCACCAACGTAACCACTATCAGCTAAGTAGCTGTTACGCGAGCAAACAACATTAAGATGTTTTGTTTATTTACAATATTAATTGCCATTTTAGAATAAAAGAGGAAACCAGTTTATTTATATTACATGTATGTTAGCTTGCTTCGATGTCTATAGATAGGTACAAATAAAAAGTTTACGCGCACAAATAGCGCATTCTACTTTACATTTTTTACATAAACCCATATTTGCTTTCATCCTACTCTTACATCCACAGCTCTTAACATTTTCCCAAGAAAAAAGCTTGGGATAAGACACAAATATTTCAGCACACTGTCAACATTGCTCGACCGAGAGGAGAGCTAATAAAACCCATGGTACAACACACACAAGCTCAGAAAGTCAACACCGTTAGTGGGTGCGTTACATCTCTTTGTCTGGTTTGCCGCGACGCGCGTTCGCCTAGTTTCAGCCTGCGTGGGTCGCTGCTACATTGTTTGTCCCCTAGCCCCCGTATACAATAACCGTATTGGAATCTTAACTCTTATATTATGCGCTAATCAGAACCTCCTAGTTGCCACTCACGCGGTCCTCGCAAAAGCCCTGAGAAAAATGTGCGCCAGTCATTATAATATTCGGTACTAGCGCCCCGCCCCGGCTTCGGGCGCAATGCTGATGTTATGAATGTTATAAATACTTATAAAACTGCCTCTTGAATCACTATCTATTAAAAAAAAACACGGGTTGCACTCCGGGAGTGCCGGCAGAAGTGAAAACTTGATTATTAACGTTGTGCATTTTTTATTTATTGGAATAGTTAGGGAATAGCATTTAACCTCTCTTGCCAACATTGTGATTATCTTCTCTCTGCTTCTTAATATTTCTGCTAAATCTTATTTACCCAAAACACAAAGCAGAATATATAATAGATACGAACCTGTGACACGTGATGACATTGACATGTTTACTTAGCAACACCATTAATTTAATAGCAATTTACCTATTCATTTTTATATTGAAAATACTCGATAATCCGAATTTTCCGCCTATAAGTTGTCGACTCAGATCGACTTATTTTTTACGCTCTTCAATTTGATGTGCGTTTCATTTAAGTCTACCGTAGACACAGTTTTTGCAGCGTATGCCAGAGTAGCTCGCAGATGGCAGATCGCGCAAGCGCTCTGCGCCGTCTTATGGTATTTTTTCGATCAGCACACGTGACCTGACGCGAGTTTCACAGTTTTTACCCATCCCACAAAAGTGCTCAACGCCGCTAAAGAAGTTTTCACTTCAAAAACCGCTGCTTAGTTTTAAAGATCTGAGCATACATAGGGACAGACAGCGGGAATCGACTTTGTTTTATACTATGTAGTGATGTAACAAGAAATTTCTGCACTTTTCCGTTCACTTGGTGAGAAGATAAACAAACTTTTATTTATTGACGTAGTTACGGGATATCGTTATAAGGAAATATGCATAAAGTACGTACGTAAAGCCGCGGACGTACGTCAGGGGGTCTGGATCTCCCAACCCCGTAAAACGTCAACGTAAATTTTCGCAGAATATACGGCTTTGCATCGCGCTTGATGATTTAGTTGTTGTAATTCCCCATTGATTGATTCTATTGGTGCTTACAGTTCTTTCTTTGTGTGGCGTGAAGTTAGGCACGATAACTATTTTAGCTATAGCTACCCCTGTGAGTATAAGTAACCTTTTGGATTTGTTAAACTAGTTTAAGTGCAGAGGTTATTTACTACTGATATTTCAAATTCATAGCCAACAGATCCAATCGTAATAATTGGAATTTATAACTCATAAAGATATGGCAAATAAGGTAGAGTTTACATCTTATCATAAATATCTAAAATTGATGCTCGTACCCCACTTCGAACGCATACGAAGTCACTTCACAAATAGCATTTCGGATTTTGCAATAGAATTTTACTCAAAGTCAAGATCCTTTAGTGCTCACATAAGAATTCAAGGAACTGTTTCAACTTGTTAAATATTCATAGATTCAAAATACGAGTGCCTACAAACAGAGATTGGTCTCGACCATAGGAGTGACACTGAACGTGTTATTAAGATTTCAACCTTAATAACAGGTGGGTTCAACATGGGACCGTAAAATTTTGAATGGAAACTTATGAATTGCTAAGTGTACAAAGATATGAGACGCGTCTGAAATAAGGAATTGCAAACGCGGCGCGCCAGTCGGCCGGGAGAGACGATGACGGTACAAAATTACATTCAGAGTCTGAATAGCAATGACGTTTGGAATTTTCTGGCAGACGATTTGTCTTCCCCCGCGGGTGTGTCGCGTGAAAGCAACAGGAAACAAAGAAGTTAATAGGCAGGCGTTAAACAGCCTTTATCTGCAGTATCGGG
This sequence comes from Ethmia dodecea, assembly GCA_963855545.1. Taxonomy (NCBI): domain Eukaryota; kingdom Metazoa; phylum Arthropoda; class Insecta; order Lepidoptera; family Depressariidae; genus Ethmia; species Ethmia dodecea. Next base: position 7,743,089 of record OY979452.1, read on the forward strand.
CGACAAAACCAGTGGTTCGGAAGGGACAAATTGGTCGTCCCGCGGTTCCAGAAATGCTTATGGGAAATTCGATGTGGGGTCGCGTAATGGGTCGGCCGCAACGCTGGATGCGTGAAATATTTGGTAGCGACGGGCGCGGTGGACCGATTTCGAATTTGCATACAATGAACCGAACAATCGAGGGTGGGTCTCCGACTCGAAAGCGTCTCACTAACATTTCGGAAGTACCGTTTGTATCATCTGACGTTTTATTGCTATCATCCAGGTCGTGTGCCGCTGTAACTGTCTATAATTCCATGTTCAAGTACCCATTCAAGTGGTTATACTTTATTGCTTCCCATGACAATTTGTTTGATACAAGAGATGAAGGAATTATAGTTTAAATTTGATGACGGTCTAACCTTTTTCCTTTAATTTTGGTAGTTTAGCGAGTGCCCAGCGGCGTTGCTAGCTCAGCTCCTGATTATTCCCGTTCCCGTTTGAATTTCCAAAAATCCCTCCATAATGCTCACTTACGTCATTTAAGGAACCTTTGTGCAAAATTTCGTGCTTCTGGACCAAGCGGTTTTGGTTGAGCATTGATCGATCAGTTAGTCAGTCAGTCAGTTTCTTCTTTTATACAATGTGTAACAGAATAAGCGCAATTCCTGAAATTAGTTTGTTAAGTATAGACTACCTAATCGATTTTAGCTATTTTTAAGTGTTACGTTTTTCCGAAAAATGAATTAGCATAGCTGAATTTAGTGCTCCCTTAGGAAATTATTGCTCTTATTTAAGAAAATTGATTAGGAACAACTACTTACTTAAATTACGATGGCATCGTAATTTTTTTATACTAATTGGGGTGTATGAGGAATTGTGATTATTACGCGTTGTATAGATAAAAAATCTTTATCACTACATAGTATAAAACAAAGTCGCTTTCTTTGTCCCTATATCCCTATGTCCCTATGTATGCTTAAATCTTTAAACTACGCAACGGATTTTTTTAATAGATAGAGTGATTCAAGAGGAAGGTTTTAGTGTTAGCATTGCACCCGTGCAAAGCCGGGGCTGGTCGTTAGTTAGAAATAATCTCAAAATGTCCACGTTCTTGTTGTAGACCACCGGGGGAGGATGTTATCGCGTCACAGGTGAGGATCAGACGAGGATCAGCGTCAAACAGCGGCTACTAATCGACGGTCGGCCCGCCCACCCGCTATCCCACTACCGTGCTAACTTGAAACATGACACTGCCACATAACACAATTTGTTTTTGATTTCAATCTCAATTATAATATTACGACGCATATAATTTAGTGAACGTTGACAGCAAATGGGAATTTCATTTCGACCACTTACTGAACTAAATGCCTTTCGGGTCATAATGTATTTTTGTAAAATGAGAACTGATTTCTTAGTGAAGACATAGAAGTACATACAAAAGAACACTAAAATTTAAACTAAAACTACGAACTAAACTAAACTTTATAAAATAGTATTATGGCTCTTTCATTATTGTCTTCCGAATCCGGAATCAACGATAGATAATGCTTAAATACGAGCAAGAGTTGCCTTGTTTATTCCTAAAACATATACAATTTCAGAGCTATTATTTTTATTCGCATTCAACCCTCCAGCGGCCGGTGGTCGCTTCGTTCCGGAGAGTTCGTGAGCGAACGCCAAATGTAATGGGTCTTAACTGCATTTAGCAAGCAAGCGCAGCAGCGAAGGCGCGGATCTCGATACTTACGCCCAATCATTTTGTCAATCCGTCTGTCCGGAGACTTCGCCCGTGGGAGCATCTGCCAATCGCGATACGCTAGCTTAACACGTCGAATTTGATGTTAAAACAGACGTTTTGGGGTTAAAAACAGATGTTTAATAGCGACAGGTGAAACTCTTGTGACTGGAAGTTTTTTAAGATGGCTGAATTTCTAGCACGGAATACTCAATAAAAAATAAGTACTGTAAAACAGTTATTGGGCAAATTGGATAAAATATAATTAGTTGTATAGCTGAATGCCTTTGTACAATAGCCGCTCGGGTTTCAAAAACTCACATAAAATAATCGCACAAAAGAGCCAAATTGAATAATGATGATTGATTCTCATGCACGAGCAGCATTTTTTATCGCCATTCACTAGAGATTACACAAATTACATATCTACCTCTCCTCAGCAAGAGCCAATTACTAATACAAATATCTGAGTAGGTATCCGAGTGGAACATTATGCTTTTAGGTATGAAGAGCGGCGTACGGCGAAGAAGACATTAAGATGTACCCACATCATCATTATACTATACCCACTATGAGTTTACAAGGTATAATGCAACCTTAAGACGTTGAAACGGCTAGTAAATTACGCTCGTGCCGAAAGTCTTGTGGAATATAATATATGTTTATCGGGAATAATTGTATACTACTCATCAAGCGATAGTACAGTATCTATATTATTAAATACAGAAATATTAATTAATCTGACATAAAGCACTGATAATAAAATGAACGTAAATGCGTCAGTTTATAGACCACCCATGAGCGGTTGTAAAAATATTACGATAAAAAGTTAGATTTGCTAGGCATAGGCATTACGATAATTCCTCTATTCTTTCTCTTGTGTACATATTCCTCGTTATCGTAAGATCCAACAATAATTTATAAAATACTAGCGACCCGCCCCAACTTCGCACGGGTGCAATGCTTATTTAGTATAAGCATTGCACCCGTGCGAAGTTGGGGAACCTTCCTCTTGAATCACTCTATCTATTAAAAATCCGCATCAAAATCCGTTGCGTGGTTCTAAAGATTTAAGCATACATAGGGATATATAGGGACAGAGAAAGCGACTTTGTTTTATACTATGTAGTGATAGTGATTATAAACACTCGAGCCTTATTTCCCAAGAGACGGCTGAAGTATTTTATTATTATCTGTATCCACTTCTTACGATTGATATTTTTCCGGACCCTTATACGTGACACTGAGCCCATTACTAGGCCAGAGATCACATGTTAGAGTGTTAGGTATTATAAATAGACTCTATAGTATCTTAGTATGTACCCAATCGCTAATTGAGGAAATACTTAGTCTGCCCGAAGGCCTCGAGATCATTGAATGTTAGCAAAAACACGAGGTCATGGCACTTTGCATGACTAAGAATGTGAGAAGCCAAAAAACAGAACAAAGAAGTATTTTCAAATAGTACAGATATCTAAATCTTAATCTCTATGTCACTGTACCTGCTATAAAGGTACTTCGTATCTTCGTGAAGTTATGTCTGAGAAACATTTTTACTACTATAAAAACTATATTCATTTTTGACAGAAGTGAGGTTGCTAATTTACACCATATTTTCTGAAGTACCAGATGTACGATAAATATGTATAGATAATAGGTATATGTACCTCTATAGGTTTTTATAGGTATTTATATACATATTCTTACTCGTGGCCTCCAAACTCATGATTCTGCCGAATCCTTGAATGGCACACAAAAACGCACATTATAATTTAATTGTATTCGAAATGAGATGTCGCTTTCAAGGCAAGATTACTATACAAAACTGACCAGCCGCAGGTGGTCTCTCGCAGACGAAAATATATTTTTATTACAAATATTTATTACAAAAAGGTATCATTTCCAAATAGAACAGTGGTTCATAATTATAGAAATAGACAAGTTCAAACTTTTTGTTAATACTACGTAAATTATTCGTCAAGAACTTGTTCGGCGCAAAAGTGGCTCTTAAGCAGATTTACTTTCGATACCTCATGCACTACAATTGCAGCAGTCTGAGAACGCAGAAAAGGTCAAAGTAAATTGGTGGCGCTACCCGAACTTTACTCTCCACAATCCCATTGTGGAAACCGGTTCCTAAGAATCCGCCTTGCGTCATTCAGCCACGTGTAAACATTTTAATTGATGATATGCGGAAGACAAAAAGCCGAGATAAGCAATCGATATTTGATACTGGTTTATATCTATTCATAGATCGAATGCCATTTTTGAAGCGTGAATTTGCAAGCGCTTTGAGCAATTTGTGCGTACGATAGCTGTCTCATTAAATAAATTTGCTCTTTAATGAGATTGTAATTAAAGTGACAAGCACAAATTTCATTGAAACTCTATTAATTTACCAGTGTCAATAACACGGCCACGATATTTAGATGAACCTCCAAGCTCTGCAGAAAAATGGTAAAAAACCGTTAAATATAAAAAAAACTTTAGACCTTGAAGATGACTCACCTCCAATTACCATCAAAAACACATAGTGGCACGTCACACTTATTGCGCAGAACATCACACGCAGATCAAATTGCGCGCAAAATTGCCATAAAATGCGCAGTAGTTGGTGATACAACAAATTAGTTTAAATTATGATGGTTTTGCACATTACTGACAAGATTTGTAGACATAAATCATAGCGACATTTTATCTCTCTTAAATTTCTCTTCGAGTCCCGTGAGCACCTGAGATAATTATTTTAACACTTATGAGCCATCTTGCTTTCCTACTTTAATTAAGATCATATTCTCGTGAGAGTTAGTTTCACAGTAGTACGTACAGTAATAGTGTATTTATTTATTTCGTCCAATCGTTTTACTAACGCGAGCAACTTTTTCTAATTTTCTTTCCTAAGTTGACTTTTCGGATTATTACGAATATAAAAATACCCTCTCTTAAGTGATGCTTTTACCAACGAACATTTGCGTTTTATTTATTAGGTACCTATAAATTATGTAAGTAACCTTCAATTCTTCCAATGCACATTACAAAATTGTAAAGTCGAGTTCATATCTTGTATTTTGTTCTAGAAAGTAACTACTGAAGCAAATTGCATCATTTGCAGCTCATATACAGCTGGTTTGTTGTTGACATGTTGATTTCGAGAACAAAGCGTCCGCTTGTGAAGTTAAAATGTGCTGGCAAACTGCTGCTACACGAACAAAGGCTAGTATATTGAATAAAAATAAAAATATATATGTTATACTACACAGGATTCCAAGGAGAGGTTAAGATCAGCAGACCTGCCTCCATGAGATGGGTGAGTGTGGTGAGAATGACAAAATTTCATAATTATCATTTAACCGTCAAAATGCTGATGATTTGAGGGTAAGATATGGGTATTTATCTAGTGTGTTGTTGTGGCTGTTCATCTAGTTACATCGTAAGTTTTTCTGAAAGAAATCGCTTAAAGCGATATCACCTCCAATTCTATAATTTTTATCGTTGAGTCTCATACCACACCTTTCTTATTGGTGTGCAATAAACAAATACCTACTCTCACCGCTTACCCATCTCATGCTACGTGGGCAGGAACTCTAAACTAAACTCTTACAATGTACCTAAAAGTATGTAAATTAAACGATACCTACTATACATATTATACCTACTCGACGTACCTACATGGAACCATCTTTACAACTATTACGATAGTATAGTATAGTATACTATAAATATATAGATACGAGTTATTAGATTACTGGCGTTTTCTAAGTGTATTTTTTTACCTAAAGAAAATAAATTATTTTTGTCTTTTTTTATCTAATCTGTGACCGAATACAATCATATTAGATTCCCAAGGGGAGCCCATTAATTACGCTAGCCCCGCAAACTGTGACACATTACGTTCTCAATCTCAAGAGGTATAGTCAAGTGTTCTTAGCGTAATCAATCCTGTTAATACGTCCTTAATTGGTTTGTATAGACTTCACATTGAAAGCTTAACCGTAGCGTAGTATTGAAAGTTTAAAAAAATCATCTGATAGTAAGATGCAGAACTATACGTATGTAATGTATGAATGTAAGTCAAAATGCAACCTATAATGAGGTTATTCCACAGAATAGGTACGTGATAGTATACTAAGAATTAAATTACGAACACTTAAAAAAACTTACACAACTGATTGAGAGAATATCGGTCAAAGCGCAGTAATAATTATTTCCCATCCGGAGACTGCAATAGTAGTAATTTAAAGTAGTGATAGCGCAAAGATTCGAACACGTTTTTATGGAGTCGGTAAATTCTCACACTAGCTGTAGGTTTATCTGTTGCGAGCTGATCTCAACCATTCGCAGTGATTGCTGCGGTCGTGTGCACCATTAATAAGGAGTATTGGTGCTGGAAGAGCCAATGATACCTAATATTATATTTTTAAGAGGACGCGGTTCACTATCACTACATAGTATAAAACAAAGTCGCTTTCTCTGTCCCTATATCCCTATGTCCCTATTTATGCTTAAATCTTTAAAACTGCGAAACGGATTTTGATGCGGTTTTTTAATAGATAGAGTGATTCAAGAGGAAGGTTTTAGTATTAGCATTGCACCCGTGCAAAGCCGGAGCGGGTCGCTAGTACTATATAAAACTGATAATATGAAGCCCATAATAAACTCGACATACCTACCTCTCAGCGGGCGTTTTCACGGAGATTCGATACTCGATATTTGACTCGGAATCGGAAAATCTGTCGAAAGGTTTCGAGATGGGCTATACACAGACGTCATATTTGACATAAGGATTCGACAGATTTTCCGATATTGAGTATCGAATCTCCGATAATACGCCCGCAGGTCATACAGAAACAAAAGAAAAATGTAAACCCACCAATGATTAACGTACTTTAACCATTTTGTGTTCTTTTATGTTCTTCTTCTACTTTTCTTTTTCTTTGTCATGCGGTGGAATAGCCTTCGCACACTTAGCGGTTGCAGAAACACCTGCCTAGTTATATCAGACACGTACTGACTAAAACTCCCCACCCTTTGGCCTAGGCCGTGCCAATACGGTGTTCTTCTGAGCTGAGACCCGGCCGGCTTGAACCATCCCCTTCCGGTCGACAAGCGCGAGTCGGCCTTCCTTGTCTACGATTGTAAGTGTTCATTCTGTATCCTGAAGTAGCGAAATAAACAACTGTGGTGTTTTTCTGTTGGTTTAATGTTATAAGGGAAAGCACATCTTATTTATTACCTGTTTCTTGCTAAGCAACATTTTTTTTTCTTTGTTGAATCAACATAAATGTCATTATGTTTAATGATGTTTTATCTAGTTCCTTTCGTTCTCTGGCGGCACTCAATAGTTCGCTGCAGAGTTGAAACATGAAGCTGTAAATCTGTCAGCATCCAAATTACTGTGCTGGAACTTCATAAAGGAGACTCGAGAGTCGTGTGTGCGTGCGCACCCATTCGTGATGGATGTCGATAACTCTGGCAATACCTGACTGATATATTCCGACAGTGCTTGTGCCGGTTTCCGCGAAAGCTGCAGGTCTGAAGTAGAAGTAGCCACCTCTATAATAATACGATTATATAGGTCATATGAACTCTATTGCCAAGCTTCAGAAAGGTATATGCGGCAACCTATAAAGCATCGTCTGTCTTATGTTTGGGCCTTAAGCTTTTTTATTGTTGTATGAGTCCTTGTAGATATTATATGTTGCTATTAAAATGCAATGTAATAATTTTGTATAGTAATGTATCACTGTATCAAACGAATAATGTACACTACATCAAAGTTTTGAGCACAAATAGTATATTTCGATGACCCATATAATTACTCCTAATGCAAATAATTACTTACTTTATCTTCATGAACAAGTTACAACGAAAAAAGTCTCTATCAAGATTATTACAACGAACTTCAAATACCTACTTAGGAGTAAGAAATTGGTTTTGCTTATCTAACTTACGTTCAATACTTTGGCCGTCAACGCGCAACGTCTTTCACCAGAGAGCATTCATGTTATGATTAGTTCACTATTATGATATCAAAAGACTGCATAGATAAATGACATAATTTGTCGTGCGATACGACCGTCGTGGTGCAACAATGGTTGGCTATCATTTATTTCACCGTCTATTTCACACGTGGTCTAATACAGACCAAAGGAAAAGCAATTATGTAACACATTGCGTTCATTGTGTAAGTGAAACTAATGTAATTAAAACGGATTATTCATTTAACAGACAATCGGAATTCGAAATTGTGAAATAAATTCTCTAAACAATAGTTATACAAGACTTTGTTATGACGTAGAAAAGTTTTCTGCGAAAATTAATCTACTCGTAGAAGCACTTACTTTTGTAACATTGAATTATAAATGAACTAAAAGATAAAAATAAAATCAAATGAATATAGCGCCTTGAAGTTAATCAATCACGGGCACTATCACAAAGTAATTACATTGGAAGGGCTGGGACGAAATCCCTGTGCAAATAACTAAATGGAAAAAATAAAAGTCACTCTGATTCACCGGGGAGCAGACAAAGGTTTTAGCGTCAGAGCCGATTTGACGAGAGCTGGCCGGCGGATGAGCTCGAAGCAAATGGCTAGTGTCGGGGTGGTGTGACAGATACCATTATTCACTTGAACAAGACTTGACTTAGGGCATTGCCACACCGATGTACGGAACTGCAACAAGACTCCATGAAAATGCATTGAAAATGTTGTTACATTTTATTTTATTTATCAACTTATTAAAACAAATACATTAGTGTAATACCAGCAGGGTTTTTCTGTACACTCTAAGTACTGTCGACAATATTTTACCAGGTAATAATAACTCAATATCTTTGCTATTAAAGATACAACGCATTAATTTTTTTGTGTTCTATTTTTATTATATTAAAACATTAGCGTACATCATACATCGTAAAATGCTACTTTTTTTTAGCTGCGGATATTTAAAATTCAGTTTGCTAACAAAGTTTTTCGGATCGACTAGATTGTACATACCATCAATTCGAAATAAGATCTTGAAACGCAAATGTGTATCCAGTAGTAGGTAGTCTAGTAGCTCCTACTTTCCCGACTAAAGGTGATTTCTTATGTATGTATGTAACATATTTTCTTGTGACCTCCTATAGCCTAAACGATTTGACGGACTTTGAAGTGAGAGATGTAGTAAAAAGAATCGTCTATGTTCATCTCTGGAGTGACATCGATTTTTTTTACTTGACTGCACCAGACCCAGCAGGCAATGTTTTTAAACTCTTCTGTGTCTTTTAAAGTTTTTTATTTTAATTTTTTGGTGTTCCATTAGTACTTGGTCAAACCTTGATCAGCTACTACCAAATAAGTAAGCAGACTTTACAAGATAACACCTTAAGCAGGCGTAAGCGAGTGTTCCTTGTCTCCGAAATTGTATGGCCAGGTAACATCAGTCAACGTTGTGAAAGAACAATGGCGACGGATGGCATTCTGTCGGGCAGCGCGGCCGACCTACGTCACAGTAGTTGAATAAATGACATCCGAACATATTAATTCCATTTACCATGTTTTTTCTGGATAATGGACGATCCTAGTTTTACCTTTTCTCGTACTAGTCAAACCCATTTTATTATTATCATCATTTAATAACGTCGATGGGTTCACCACCTATCACGTTTAGGGGTCCAAAAGCATATACTTTTGAAAATTGGGTACCTCCAGGAATGGAATATATGTTTAAGAACCCGTGTGTATCTTTTTTAAGGCGTAGAACCAACATCTAAGCTATTTAATTATGATACTATTACAACTGGTGAGAAAATAAAACACGCAGTAAAAATCAATGCTAACAAGTTACTTCACGTAGGTAATGCTTATCCGTAATCGTATCGATATTAAGATTTGAATTGAAAAGTATAATTTGCGGTGGTATCTATTTTAGAACTGAGATACTTTCTTACTCGATACAATGTGAATTTATGCTAAAAATAGTAGTAGTAATAATGTTTAATTAGTGTGATAGACTCGTTAGAGTACACTACTTAGACACCTAAAACACTTATGAAATGAAGACAAATCTAGCTAACCTCACCTCATTACACTCTTTATAAGTATTAGCTTTAAAAAGAAATGAAATTGTTTGTTTCGGACACATATTAAATTGTTAGTATGATATGTCAGTAAATTTATATTTTTAGGGTTCCGTACCTCAAAAGGAAAAAACGGAACCCTTATAGGATCACTTTGTTGTCCGTCTGTCCGTCCGTCCGTCCGTCTGTCAAGACCCTTTTTCTCAGGAACGCGTGGAGGTATGAAGCTGAAATTTATATCAATTACTCAAGTCTACAGTCCCTTGAAGCTGTGGAAAAATCAAACTTCTAAGCCAACGCAATCAAAAGATACAGCCGTTTATGCCGCAAATTTTCGACACTTGCAAGGGAATCAAAACCTACAGGGTGCTTCCCGTGAACTCAGAATCTTGAAATTTGGTACGAAGCAACGTCTTATAGCATAGATAAAGGAAAAATTACAAAAACCATAAATTTGCAAGGTTGTACGGAACCCTCGGTGCGCGAGTCCGACTCGCACTTGGCCGGTTTTTTTTTTAATTTAGGTACATTGTGTGTTATATGGATTGCCACCCAAATTGCCAAATTGCACAAACCCGATGGTTTGTTAGCAGTTTACATTTAGGAGAGTGTTGGTGCTGCCCAGCACTCTCCCCCACAGAGAGGTTACACGCTTGAACTTGCTTTACTTGTAACTACATAACTATATATGTAAACAAATCTTGGAAGTAGAATTCAACCTACTTCTATTTGCCGTATTAACTTGAAACTTTGCATATGTAGCTTGGGTGGCAATACAATAATTTGAAATCTATCGACCTTGGGGGGGCATTTTCGCCAACTTCACTGTTTTGGGCGAACGAGAAAAAAAGTTCAAAATTAGAAGTAAAAAGGGTCAAAGTGCATAACCCTTTCGCACCTGAGATTTTTTTTGTAATGTGGTAAAGGTTTTTCTACAAATTTGTGATAGATATACTATGTGTATGAAGGGAAAATTATCTAAAAAAAATTATCCTACACCATATTTCCAAAAAGTCAATAGCACGATCGTGCTATCTAGGGTTTATCACTACCCAGTCACGATCGTGAGTCTCTAACCAATTATGTTTTTTTTTTATGTTATTAAGGCCTCAATTGCATGCTGTAACGGAACTGTTTAACTGTTATGATAAAATAATGAAATAAAAATACAAATAATAATAAAAACTACCATTTATTTATACTTTACTAGCGGTTCCGCATGGTTCTACCCGCGTAGTTCCCGTTCCCGTGGGAAAACGGGAATAAAATATAGTCTATGTTACTCAAGGATATTCTAGCTTTCCATTGGTAAAAGGATTTTTAAAATCGGTCCAGTAGTTTTTGTGTTTATTCGTAACAAAGATACAAATATACAAATCTTTTCTCTTTATAATATTAGTATAGAGTATAGATATCACAGATTTGGTGTATTTGTACCCATTAAATTAGTATTACAATGTATAGTACTCTATCTGAGGCAGTATATCAATTAAGTAAGTAAAGAAACAAATATGCCAATCTGGCAGAATAAGGCATAGATCAGTTCTAAGTAAATTATCTAAAATTATTTAGTCTCAGTGTTATAGGAAGTCATAGATATATTATCTTTTGGTAAACGTAAAAACAATCTTTTTCACGACTCATACACAGGTACACATTGCATTTGTGGCATCTGAGTTTAGAACGTGATGAGCAACTTTCCAAGCGAAAATTACGTGGAGATTTTAAATCGTCAAATATAAGAAAATGATCATAGCCATCATATCTCTTTCCAATAGATGGCTCGTTTGCTGGCTTGTACCTGCGTGAAGAATAGGCTTGCAATTCAATTAACGATCTCAAATGCGGTACCACCAGTGCAGTTCGATGCAGTCAATCAATACCGCCTTCTTCTGTACTGTTCATCGTCTGGCTCTTCGGTTTCTATTTTAATAATCATAAGGCCAAATTCTTCATCAGCGTCGTCTACTTCTAAATCCGAACAGTTTCCATCTTGCAGTAAACTGAGGTCTAGGTCGATATTTAATTGCATCCCTGAAATGTAATAAAAACGTAAGAAAATACACAATATAAAATAAACGCACGATTGTGCTTTAGTACAATTGCATCCTGGATATCACGTAAGTGCTATATGAATTCTATGACACCATAAATCAATAATTACTACAAACGATGTTATAAAGCTTTGTATTCTAGTTAGTACATATAACTGAGACTGTAAAAAACATAAAACTATTATCTAATCTTACAAAATATATGAAAAATACTAAATAACTTACGACGTCCTGTCAGGGGGTCAAGGAACGCAGCCATCTATCCAGTGTGTACGCGACGACTGAAGCACTTTGGCGCGAAAACAATTTTAAACCGGATTCTTGATAAACTCACGATCGTATGATTTCGCGTTGGCGCTTCGAAACGGATTTCGCGCCGCTATAGAATTTTTCAAAGTAGGAACTCACGATCGTGTAACTCAGGTGCGAAAGGGATAAAGGATCATTTGAACATCAAAAATATGTTGGATTGCACCAAATCTGTATCTTAATTTATGAGATATTTAGCAATAAAGTTTTGGTAAAGACATTTTTGGACCGGTAATGACAACTTTAAACTCTTTGAAGATGTTTTGAAGGATTTGAATCCCGGATATTAGCCACGGATAACGGCGAGTTGTAAGTATCCACTGATAACGTAATCGTATCCGTTTCGACTCAAAAAAAAATGTATACTTGACCCGCTGATCACGATATCCGTGGCTACAAAAATTCAACTAATTTTATTTTCGAAACTGATCATGGAAAGAGGGTACGATTCTGAAAACATACTACATATACATTTTAAGAACATTCGAAAATTAAATTAGTAAAATTTTGGTAGCCATCAACATTCCGCATACATTAAGGTGGTGTTTTTTTTTATACAAATGCTAAAGGTATCGGCATCTTAATTACCCCTTTGAAGAATCCCCTTGATTTTTCACATTGTAGTGTTATAGAATAATATCAGTCTTTATACTAACTATTTATGTAAATAACTAAAAACAAAGAGCAGTGATAGCCCGATCGGTTAGAGAGCCGGCCGAAAATCAGTGAGGCTCGGGTTCGAATCCTGGCATGTACCAATGAGTTTTTCAAAAACTTACGTACATATTTATCACTAGCTCGACGGTGAAGGAAAACATCGTGAGGAAGCCCGCAGGTCACAGAATTAATTCTGAGACATGTGTAAATAGACCCGGTCCGGCGATGGGCTCACCACCTATCACGTTTAGGAGTACAATGTATCTCGTGAAATGTGGGTATATCCAGTAATGGAATACCTCTGCCTACCCCCTCGGGGATGAAAGGCGTGAGATTTTTTTTTATTTTTAAAAACATATAAGCTCTCCAAAATTTACAAACCTAATCAAGCTTACAATTAAATAACATTTAAAAAAAACAAGGAACATTTCGCCAAAATGTAAATCTGTCGTAACTTAGGTAAGTACTTTATTTTATACAACAGTCAAAAACAACTAATATAATTTGAAAATTCTTATGAAATAAGTAGGTAATAATAAAAGACTTTTACTTGAATTAACTAAAACGTATTTTCTCCAAAATGTAAAAGAAAGATACAAAACAAATATCAAACAATAATTCTTTGTTTTATAGTTTTAAATGATATCCTTAAATAAAATAAAACATTTAGTATTTAAATATTTATATTATAACTTGCTATCCTTTATAGCCCAGTCATATTAGGGGTTTTAGCTCGGAATGAAAGATAATAAGCTGTAGATTGGTATAAACCTTTGTTTTGTCGTTCTAAATGTTGTCTCAAAAGTCACAAATGCTATCGTATCTAGGATAATTCTTTCTATAAAAAAAAACCGGCCAAGTGCGAGTCGGACTCGCGCTCCGAGGGTTCCGTACAACCTTGCAAATTTATGGTTTTCGTAATTTTTCCTTTATCTATGCTATAAGACGTTGCTTCGTACCAAATTTCAAGATTCTGAGTTCACGGGAAGCACCCTGTAGGTTTTGATTCCCTTGCAAGTGTCGAAAATTTGCGGCATAAACGGCTGTATCTTTTGATTGCGTTGGCTTAGAAGTTTGATTTTTCCACAGCTTCAAGGGACTGTAGACTTGAGTAATTGATATAAATTTCAGCTTCATACCTCCACGCGTTCCTGAGAAAAAGGGTCTTGACAGACGGACGGACGGACGGACAGACGGACAACAAAGTGATCCTATAAGGGTTCCGTTTTTTCCTTTTGAGGTACGGAACCCTAAAAATTAAATGTCATTACCATCCCACAACTGTCCTTACCGCTATACTTAACAGGACCCGGTGAGGACAGTTGTGGTAAGGACATTAGACGGTTTTTGTGACTTCTTTCTAAAACTTTCCAATATTTCACCAGTTTTTTAGACGTATTACGCACAAAAAAGGTGTCTTCATAATATATCTAGGACTCAGACATATATAAATAGTACTTACCTTAAATCTGGATGTGGTGCCGGTGTGGACAAATTTTCAAATTTTCAGAAGGAACGCTTGTACAGCAAAAACAAAGGCCTGCTATGTAACAGTTCTACGCTCAAGGGACGAATGACGAGCTTGCCTATGCACAGTGATGCGCTTGTATGTGTGCGGTGCATACTTTACTTAAGCTTTAACATTTTGTTACGAAAACCGGTAAGGACAAAAATTGCTATCAGAAGTTGTATCGTTGTAAATAACATGTTTATGAGGCACCTACAAATTTATTTTCTATTTTTACTTAATGCTTAAACTATATTCTAATGTATAAAATCATAAGTAAGTGTAAATTTGCTAGTATTTTTTTTGTACACTGAGTCAAAGTTTTAAAAGTCGAAATGCAGCACACGTTACACCCCGATTTTTTTGTTTCAGTCCAGTATTACTTCCAATTTAAATGAGTTGTTTGAAAGACAATCTTATGAAAAGTAAATTATTAAGGCATTAATTGGTATCGCAACAGAAATTTCACATTTATTAAAGTAATTTAAAAAAAATCAGGTTGCAACCAGTTTTTGGCCCTTTGGCGAAAAGTCCCGGGGGTCAATTCCACAAAATGTCAAAGGTTGTAGTTGGATGACAAGACATGTCAATGTTTAGTCGATGTTGTTTTTTGCTCTGAAAAGTGCCAAAATAACACCATTGACTGACCATTGATATGTCATTGTCATCCAACTATAACCGTTGACATTTAGTGGAATTGGCCCCCTGTTTAGGCTACAGGAATCAAGTCCCATACTGACATGCAAACATTACCCTACTTCGCGGTCGGATGAGGCCTAGAATTTTTATAGAACCGTCGTCGATATGCAGAAAAGAAGTGTCGTCGACTGTACAGCAGACATCGAGGCCACGGTGTCGCTTACATCCGAACCACGGGAGATCGGATTACGCCTGCGGTTGCGTCGAGCAGCAAAAACTGTTAAAATACAATTCATTGGAAATATGCCCGAAAACTATATGTAAACCTTGGTAAATTCAACTACTTTATTATGAATTTGAAATATTCATACTAACTTTATTGTATAGGTTAAGCATATTTTTTCGTATACGAGTTCCTGCCTCTTCTCTTCTCTAGGGAGAGAACTAAAATTTTGATGAGCCGGTTGGTTTAGTTATTAGTTGCTAGCGGTCGTGCCTTCGGAGGTCGAGGGTTCGACTCCCGCCCGGAGACTACATTGGTAAACATAAAGACGTGTGTTGGATTCGTTTGAGGGAGTTTATACTTATTTATTTTATTCCCATTGAATTACAAAATTTGCCTCTTGACAAATTTAAAATAATAGTTAAGCAAAAATTACATAAAAAAGGCTACTATAAAATTACAGACTACTTAGTAGACCAACATGCATGGGATTAACCGACTCGACGCTATGTAAGGCTATTAATTATAATTATTATTGTAAACGATATTTATTAGTAAGACATGAGATTAAAAAGAGCTGCCCTTGAGTTTCTTGCTGGCTCTTCTCGGGGTACTGCATTCGGAACCAGCAGCTCGTCGGTGGAGTTGGGCTGCTGTTTGCATTTAGCCAATCTTCATGGACGAGTTTAGAGTGCCTTGTTATTATAAAATATTGACGTTTCTAAGTGTATATTTTAATACCAATAGAAAATAAACGATTTTGAATTTTGAATTTTGAATTTATGTTTGCCATTTGTTTAGTATCCGTAGCACACAGGATCCGCCTAGTTTGGAATTAAATGAGCAGGTGTGAATTCTGTGTCAAAATAAATATTTATTAATTCCATTATAGGCATCAAAATAAAATCTCAATTTCTATTTCCTTTTGCTGACGAATCCCAAGATCAGGTCGCGACGGATATCTTGTTTTATGTGAAACGATAGCTACCTGACCTCCGCAACCTCTATGATAGAACAATAAATCTTAAGAGGATGCTCATTACTTATATAATTTTACAATATATCTACAATATAAGGTATCCTTTTGAACATAAACATTTTATGTACTTTTACAAGATAAACTTATCTATGTTGCGACGTAGCGACATGCGACATCTCTGCGAAGAACACAAAGTCTCTGCTACAAGTTCGCGACCGTAGGTTGGTAAAAATTACATGCCTCCAAGCTATATACCTACCTAATGCTTTAAGTAAATGAGTCAACTACCACAGAAACATACAAAAAATACGGTAATTCTACGCGTAAAATGCCGCGGGCGACCACAAAAGGTTGTTAGAAATGTGCTTTTCATCAGAGGTCAACGACTCATCCGTTCAGGATGTGCACAGAGACAAAACGAGTGAACGACAAAAGCCGACTATCTGCGTATCACAATGTGACATATTAGGGTACCGTTTCTGAAAAATAGCAGCTACTGTAAACTCTATCCAACGTACAAGTGTTGGAGGGGAGAACAGTTTTGTATGTGCTGTCTGAAAACAAACTCTCATAATGATTATACAGAGCTCATGATATAATTTTGTAGTAATAGCGTACCGGCTAGTACCGGGATCCTACCGGCTAGTAACTAACTCCGTAAGTACATTGTATTATAGTTACTTATAGTTGCCTATTTTAAGTTTCTAGGTGTTAAGAGTCCGGTACAGTGCTCAAAAGCGAAATATTTTTTCTAACGCCTTATTCCCGAAAGGGTTAGCAGAGATTTCTTTTTTCTGTGGATAAACGTGACAGGTGGTAGCCGGACCAGGTGGTGTGATGTGCCTCAGAACAAATTCTTGAAGGTTTCCTCATGATGTTTTCCTTCACCGTGGAGATAGCGATAAATTTTGAAAAACTCATTTGTTTTGCCCAGACCAGAAATTAAAGCCAAACCAACGCTATACTAAATTCCGTTCAGAAGATGAAACACGGCTATTAATCGCAGACGCATTCTTATAATCAAATACAGAACCCTCAAGTGACGATAGGTACATAATCAGTCTCTGACGTCGCGTCGACACGCGTTTATTGTTGTATAAAGAGAAACCGCAAACTGTCAGGGACACAGTGATACCCTCACTGAACAATAACCTGAAGGTCTTTTCATCGAGATCAAGTATCAAAGAAGCTCTCGTCAATCTGAATTCATGTCCTTTCAATGTTACTACATGTTACTCTTTTGATATATTAAAACAAATCGTACCACCGTACAATATTTAACACTACATATTATAAAAAAATATGTTTCTTTTTACCTATTTTTTTACGTTTTTTATTTCAATTTGTTGTTATAGCCGCCACAGTAATACACACTCTGAAAATTTATCTAGACCTGTGATATACTGGTTTACAGACAGACGGACGGAAAAACTGACAGCAGCTTTAGTAATATGGTTCCGTTGGCACTCCTTGGGTACTGAACCCTAAAACACGTACAACTTAACATAAAATCACTACATAGTATAAAACAAAGTCGCTTTCTCTGTCCCTATATCCCTATGTATGCTTAAATCTTTAAAACTACGCAACGGATTTTAATGCGGTTTTTTAATAGATAGAGTGATTCAAGAGGAAGGTTTTAGTATTAGCATTGCACCAGTGCGAAGCCGGGGCGGGTCGCTAGTGATATAATAAACTTCATAGATATAGGAAAATCGGAAACTCATTCTATAACTTTTTTCGGCTGTATATTCTACTTAATACGTCTTCAGAGGTCCGCGTGGGCGGTTGGAAAAGTCATTGGTCTGTGATTTATTTAGCATTATCTTGTCCCCGGCGACATTTCCCGCTCGATACCCGTTTTTTTCCCGTTCACATGAAAATTTTACTAAAATCCTCCTTGAAATGCTAAAGAAAACCAACAAAGAGGGATTTTCGATATCTTAGGATACCCAGAGTGGATTACCTCTGTATTTCAAATCTTTAGGTTCACTGGTTAAGACAGTCCGTTGTCTGCTTAGTCGTGGTCAGGGTGTTGATTGTTTTAAGGGTGGGCTTGATCAACAAAAATAAGGCGTACTCGGAGCGTAATGTGTTGGACAATTTACTGTAGGAGCTAAAGCAAAATAGCCTATATTCCAAGTTTGATTCTAAGGTCGCAAATAAATTACTTAGGTACTTAATAACTTTGTTCAGTAATTCATGCCTGAATTAGTAGGTTGATGAAAAAGAAAATCGGCAGTTAATTCGTAAAAACATAATATTAGATGTTTTTTTGAAACATGCAATTATATTTAGTTACATTGTTGAAGGGATATCAAAAAGAATTCCGTGCCCTAGCACAAAATATTTGCTCGTCTATTTTTATACAAATTACTTTGTATTGACCCAATCGACCGTAAGTTACGAAAAGTCTCTGATATCAAACCCTTCACAGACCAAAGTGGTCATTAAACATCCATTTTAGTGCATTTTAATATCGACAATTAAGGCGGGAACATAATAAAAGCTACTACGATATCACTAAGTGCCACTTAAATTAAGTAAGTAAGTATTACTTAGTTTCCCTGCAGAGGCGCCCTTTACATTTAATTTAGATTGTAGTGAGTTACTTACACAATAATGGAAGATATCCAGTTATAAGGTGAGTTGGACGACACAGGCTGGACTTGAGAAAGGTTATCCTACAACCTCACAGTAGTCGATTGACGTTGCATTGCAACTTTTATTATGCACCCACTACCATTTGATTAGAGTCCCTGGTTTTATTTGGAGTGATTGAGTTTCAGTAATTAAGTTGAATCAGAAATGAGGATATCCGTAGAACTAAAGTAACCGACATAGCTCGAAGAATCGCTAAACTAAAGTGGCAATGGGCAGGGCACATCGCTCGCAGAACTGACGGCCGTTGGGCAGAAAAGTTCTCGAGTGGCGACTACAATTAAGGAAGCGTGGAGTGGGCAGGCTCCCCACCAGGTGGACCAACGATCCGGTTATGGTCGCGGGAAGCCGCTGGATGCGGGCGTCGCAGGTGCGGACGTTGAGGAGACCCTTGGGGGAGGCCTTTGTCCAGCAGTGGACGTCGATAGGCTGAAATGATGATGATGATGATTGAGTTTTAAAATCTCAATCATTTTCAAGAACATTTTCTTTTCATTGGGTCACTTTAGTGTCAGTTGCAATTACTGAAGCTATCGTGAACATTTTATTTATACGTATATGTCCCTTATACAAACCTGGGTCGAGAAGTATGAAATTGTGCTCAGTGGTTCCCTAATAACGTCGAGATAACAAACATTCTAAAATATTTTTTGTATCCCTAAGGGACATATGAGATGAAAGTTTGAACCTAGTTATTTGTTTTTTCAAATCCCATTGGGCACATGACTAGTGAAAATTTATATATAAATAAACGCAGTTAAAATATATCACAACACAGTAAGTAAGTACGTGAATGAAACAATCGAAAATCTTAGCTATGTAACTGCAGATTCCGAAAACAGGGAACCTGGAATATTCTCGATAATTCTCCGAACTTCGAACGGCAAAATCAGTTCAACTCTATTATAAAGCCTCTCGACTTCCGAACACTCTGTAGATACTATTCAGAATACTACATAAATTAAGTCACCGCTACATAATAAACTCCTTTATCAGGAGGGCTTGCTCTTGAGAGGCTGCCCCGCTTGACATTAATATTAACGGAGTGCTTAGATGTTGTTAACGATTATGCTACGTTATAGTGCTTAGCACTTCAGCTGTGGTGTGTACTTGGCTAAACAGCTCATTCCATTTAAATAGATTTGGTATTTTATATATTTTAATGAATAGGTACACATTTTATCAAAACGAACTTTCAAAATATTCTCAGTCGTTAAATTAGATTGAAAAAAACATTAACTAGGTATTTTAAAATGCTTATTACAGCTATATTGTACATATAGCTACTTATATTGCAGCTTATCCTACTATATAAAAATAAGTCGGGTTTTCCTTCCTGACGCTATAACTCCAGAACGCACGAACCGATTTCCACGGTTTTGCATTCGTTGGAAAGGTCTCGGGCTCCGTGAGGTTTATAGCAAAGAAAATTCAGGAAAAATTTCAACAGAAAAGCGGGAAAATCTTATAAGCATTGCACCCGTGCGAAGCCGTTCGGGTCGCTAGTGCTATATATAAAGGATAACATTTAATCATCTTTTAGGGAAGTATTCTATTTTATGATATTTAACTGTTGACAAAAGGCAAATTGACCAATCCTATCCAATGATTAAATGCAACGAATCCTGCTAATATTTTAAATACCCTATATTGGATGTTTAATCCTCAATCAAATGTTATTGACTGAATGGTTTTAAATTAAAATCATATAGATTGCTAGTCTACATCTTAACTGAGACGTTACCTGAGGTAGCTGCACTGCACTATGCAGGAGGGATGACACATGACGTAGCATCACTGTAACTTTTATTCATTCCGTAATGCGTAGGCAGCGCGGCATTGCCGTGACGTCACCCGTTACCCCTCCCGCCCTGCACGTATGCCTCAGAAGCAGTCTCAGTTTAACGCTAGGCCTGAGTGCTACGTAAAAATGTGGGCATAGATATCCAAAAACATAAAATAAGTCTCAGGTATCCTACCAATAAAAACGTCAGAACTAGGCATACCTATAGATATATTCTCAACTTTTCTTTTCCCAATTCCATGAGCAAATTCGGACCCGTCCGGTGTTACCATTACGTGATGATGGGAATCGTTCTCAGCGAGTATTGAGCCCAGCGGGGTGCTCTCGTATGTATGCCACCATTTTATTAACTCCAAATGGTTTGTTATAGCCGCGCGTGCCACAGAATTGATTCCGCGTGTCCTCACGTACATGACAAATTGCAACACCGCCCCTCTATTTCGGACGTGAACGATGGATCGTGATTCGTGAGCCATAGAATCTAGGCCTGTAAGCAATGAAAATTACGCCGCGAAGCCAAATACTACTTACGTCAGAGAATTTTATATATTTTGGAAGATTTTCATAAATAGGTACTGTTGTTGTCTAGTGCATTCTTCCTGTTGTGGTTTGAAGGATAATTAAGTGTGGGTGAATCAAAATATGACTTCCCTCAATTACATTTCTTTACAAAGAAAATATAAATGGTATTTACAGACCATTTCAAACAGGAGGGACCTCTGGGTAGCTAAGAGATACCTAACTGCCATCCTTTTAGTCTGAAGACTCGGCCAACAAACAATCTACACAAAGCAACTCAATTTGAACGTGTCCTTTACTTTCTCATAATATTTGAGGAACAATAACTTGAAAAAGATACTTCCAAAGTAGACTTACAAGAACCCTTTTGTAACATTAGCATCGTCGAAGCCATAGTAGAAGCCCTACGCTGCGTTCGCCTTCTAATCTACTTGACCCCACCCTATCTTTATTATTTATTTTTCAACTCAAATACGAACCATAATAAACATTTCGCATTTGGTCTAGCACAATTTTAAACCCATAATTACCTAATACAAAATTTATTAAAACTTCAGTCTAACAAGTGTACTAAAATCATGTTGGATACATATGAAATAATTGCAACATGACATTTTATTTAGTATCTGAGCTCCCAATTTCTGAATCAAAATATAGTGAATGTTTATTTGGTTGTCTTTTATGCACTCCTATATCATATTTTTGGTTACGACGAAACTTTGGTAAACTGTTGAGAGTATGCTAGGGAAAATATATAAAACAAAACTCCAGGAGAACATTGCAGGCAACCACACTGATGCATCCGCAGTATACAATAAAATTAACACTGCTACTGCTGCTCTATCACTCTCAATTAATTTCAATCCCATTAATTAAAATTACATTCCATTCGAAACGCCGTTTCACAACATAAATTAGCAGTATTCGGTCTACGAGCTCAGGATATCTAACAACATCTGCGTAGAGATTGTGGAAAATTCGGCAGGCAGCTTCTTCAAAGAATTTGTTTCTCGATGTTGACTCGTCCTAGGAAGTCTTCTCTGAAATATTCTATTAAGTGAAACGAACAGTAAAATATGCTACTATCCGTGTACCTACTACGTAGATATACCTAATTACATCAGAAGAATTCTGAACAAAGAGTTCCTAGTTAAAATTTTGGTAAAAAACGCACCCACACTTGACCATCCGTGGTCTTATTGGGTCTGTAACTTTAACATCAAAATCGATTACCATATAAAACATAAAAACTATCCTAGACAAGAATAAATAATAATCGAGCGATGTAGAAGCGGGCCGTGACACATCGCCGATTATTCAAACACACTGAAATCAACATCTGTCACTGATCGCCGATAGTCAGGATTAATTTGCATCGCAAACGGCTTTGCATAAATCCCAACGACATGAGATACAAGCCTAATTGTATATTGCGTATACAGGTTGTCTATTGTTGTTTGTACAGTCAGCTAAAAAAGTTCTCAATTCATCACAGATGCGCCACGGTCCGTTCGCGCGTTCCTTCCTACACATATCTAACCGCATCAGTTCTTCTATTAAAACCAACATTATATTGGTACCAAGGTCTATATATATATTTTAAATATCTTCTCTTTTTCTTTGTTACTGTGCTAAGCCTTTACTTTACTTTTTCTTTGTTAATTATTTAAAGCAGAATTTAACACAAAATTACGAAAGAATCGTATACTAGTGAATAGACACGAGAATAGTTAAATGCTATTCTCGGTTTGTGGACTTTGTGGCAATGAACTATGGGGTTAGAATACAGTATGGCCATAAAACCACCTACACAGTACTGCACTATGAGAAAACATTAAACTTTGCAAATATATAGATACGTAGTTACGAACGCTATAATGTATATAAAAAAAACTAGCGACCCGCCCCGGCTTCGCACGGGTGCAATGCTGAATTTTCTTTGCTATAAACCATCCCTGGACCCACTCAAACCCACACAAAAAGTTTCATCAAAATCGGTCCGGCCGTTCTCGAGTTAAATCGTCAGGAAGGAAAACCCGACTTATTTTTATATAGTAGATATAACGTGCTTACCAGATACATCTACATATTAGCAATAAATCCACGGGACACATCAACCTTTGATATCAATAAATATGTCTACCACACGATAATTATGTATGCCAAATGTCTCCGTTTCCTTTTTCGGATATTCCAATTATATGGGCAGCTTTGAAAGTCGATTTCGCTGCGCCCGCGCCATTGGCATTGTTTACGATGCCAGCTGATATATGGTTTCCTAGATACTGCAGTGCTTCCTCTACGGGTACGCATTTAGGAAACTATCTTAGGTACTAATAATAATAATAAGATGTAGTGACAATGATAGAAAAGGGTATGTTAAGCTGGTTTGGTCATTTAGAACGTATGGATGAAAGAAGAGTAACGAAAGAGATTTATGGTGCGAATTTTGAAGGATGCAAGGAAAAAGGACGCCCTAGAAGGACGTTCACTGATCAAATTAGTGACGTCCTTCAAAATGCTGGTGTCCGGAGTGCGAACAATAAAAGAGCGTGCATGAAAAGGCTTATGGATGTCAAAAAAGCGAGGGAAGTGTGCGGAGATCGGGCAAAGTGGCGATCCATCGTCTCTGCCTACCCCTGTGGGAAGAAGGCGTGAGCTGTATGTATGTATGTACTGATACTAAGTATTCTGACACGTTTGTTAAGCTCCAGTGTATACGATTGTATAAAAAGACAATTAGAAATGTATTGTGTTTGGTATTCCAGAGCTCAAAGGTAAAGAGTAAACGTAAAAAGTTTTACCACAGGTTTTACATATGTTACTGACTACCACTGATGTCACATATATTGAAAAATATCCGGTGCTGATACATATTTTTGGATTATCCACAACAGCAAGGGAAGATTTCTGTGACGCAAAATTTGTAATACTACTTTCTGTTATTCACTTTAATAGACAGGCAATGGTATTCTGGCAAAAGTTCAAAATTTTACCAGAAGTGCACACTCAATTTATAAATCAGATGCTGCCTCAAGTATTTGTGTATCTTCGTACCGATTCAACCCTGTTCCTTTAACTAGCTTTACTGCCTTGCGGTAAAGTTTCATTGTCAAGTCAAATATGTATTGTAATTTATTCTGCAAGTCAACAAAGCTCTCTGTAACTTTCTAACAAAGTATGAATAATTGTAAACAATCCTTATGGTCTTAACTCTGCTTGTTATGATTGCCTTATTGGATAAAGTGTTATTTTATTCTGCAACACCGTTTATATCGTTGTAGCAACAACTTACTACTTTGAAATTTATGAAATGCAGTACAACGAGAATATAATACCCCATACGTAGAGCCCAATATTTTGGCAGTAACAAAATATTTGCACTTGATTTAAAAGGACCTTATATACCTATTATAAAAAAAATCACAGTCGGTTCAGATTTAACAGAAATATGGTTTAAAATCTCCACAAAACACGAACGCCCAATTTAGAAACTCCTCCTAGTTTTTGATTCGGTTAAAGAAAAAAGCTTCAAGTACCACCCGCATTCTACAGAACTTGAAGCAGCATCAACTTGTGTCTGAAGCTAAGATCCTATTCGGAATGCTGAGCCAGTAAAGCCAGTCAAACTCCGCAACATAACTGCATTTACAGTTCTTTTATCCAACCCGTAACAGTGTGTCTAAAAAATGCAGATTTTCTGGGATATTTGTGTAAAATTATTTGCATTTATAAATAAACCCGGAGGATTTTCTCCTTTGGCCACGACGAAAAAGAATTAAATTACTGAGGTCAGAGTTGAAATAGTTTGTTTTGTGAAGCAAACTCGTTGCACGAACGATGGAGAAATTTTCAATTTTCAAAGCGCTCCTAGTCGTGCGCAAGATAATGGAATGTCGCATTGGATACACGTTGTCAAAAAAACCCAGGAACAGGAACGTGGATTGTCTATACCGTAGAAAGAAAGAAAATTGTTTGTTTTGATACTTCTTCAAGAGAATTACAAAATCTAAGATGCAAAATAATTAATTAAGCTACCCAACAAGATTCAGAGAAGACTGACAGCGCTGATCTTCCGTAGCGCCACAGTGAGTGTGCATTGCAACTACGCAGTACTTACTTTGTACAAAGTTTAAAAATATATCTACGGTGTTGCTTTACGCTGTAGAGTACGTAACGGACGTACCTACATTGTAATGTATTTTCGAATTCTTATGTAATTTTAGGGAGCAAGGCAAGTTTTAATATCTGCTTGATAATTCTCATGTCATAGTAATTATAGTAATTATAAATATAACTCTCATCCCATAATTAACTAATTATAATTGTTTTTACACTCCGTTTAATGAAGCCTAAAATGTGGCCCTTTCAAAACAAATATACAACAAGCTGATATATACTATTAATTTTATTCGATTAATATAGTAATATTATATCAATCGGTGATAAAAGGCGTGATATTATTATTTATTTAATTAATATATTCTTTTATGTATTTATATCCGTTGTTTATTACTAAGATACTATAAATCACTATATACACTCCCGGACACATCTATCGGGCCACCTAGTGTTTTAAGTTTTGACGGTCCCTAGCTAAAAATAAATGTTAGGTGGAGCAATAAGTTGGTATGCAGTTTTAAAGCTGATTTATTGGTCAACCTTTTGGTATGTTTTTTTTTTAATTTCGAATTCAGAATTGTGAAAAAAAATAAGAAAATTCGAGTCTGTTTATTGTTTTCAACGATGCAAGGGAGAAGAAAACTTTTTTAATTTAGCGAAAGTTGGAGTTTTCTATTTATGTTTCTGATTATTGGTTCAATAATATGGCTACTGCAAACTTTGAGCCAGTTTTGACCAAAAAATATGGATACTCGGCCTGAAATTGCCGCCAAAGCTGTAGCACTTCTGCAGGCCGAGCATAGCCAAAGAAATGTGAGTGCACAACTGAATTTAAGCCGTACTACTGTCCGAAGAGTTTATTAAAGGTACTTAGAGACTGGCGGCTTCGTTTGTTGTCAAGCAAGACCGCGATCTCGTGTGACAACGTTTTTAGCTAGGGACCGTCAAAACTTAAAACACTAGGTGGCCCGATAGATGTGTCCGGGAGTGTATGTAGGTACCTTGGGCGCAAGCTGAAAACCAGCGCTGGTCACTAAATGTGACACAGCAGATGCAGAATTCTATAATCCAAACAAACTATCCAAAATTGTTACTTATTATTATTCTTTAAATATTTTGTTTTCGTTTTTCTGTTTGTTTTTACATTTTTTATTGCGGTGGAAAGGCAATAAATAGTATTATTATTGAGTAGGTATATATGCAATATAGCGACTTTATTTCAAATGTATCAAGTAGGTATTTTTAGCATAAGTATATTTTATTAGCTACTTACGATCGCAAACAGTTTCATTCTATCGTTAAGATCTATATCTAAAATTAAATGGAATTACAAATTATGTGAAATAATTTACTAAACATATTTTTTAAATTTAATTAGCTCTTGTCTTGTAACGTTCTATTGTTTTTTATAAAGCAAACAGGTACAAGACATTATTCGTAACATTTGAAAACAACGTAGGCTTTTCGTGGGAGGTGATTGTTGTACCTCTGGGACAAATCAGTGGTATCGTAACATGTAGGTACATAATGTCCACCACAACTAACAACTCAATGAACTCAAATTCAAATTTCATCATCAGCAACCCGTAATAGCCCACTGTTGAGCTAAGGGTCTTTCCTCACAGATGAGGAAGTATGAGCCATGGTGGATGTTGTTAGGCTAGTGGCCACCTAACTGTCAGAATTTTTAAAGCTAGCCAAGGGTATCTGATTGTGCGTAAACACAACGAAAACCGGGATAATACAAAATCAAATTTACAAAACACAAATATTTATAAAATGCTTTTAATATCATATTTTTCTTTTACTGCTTTTCCAGCTGATATACCTATACGACAGCCAGCCATGCTTATTTAGAATATGATATTTATTATAACTCATATTATTAATTTTATAACTCATAGACACAAAAGATACAGTACAACATACCTTCTTGTGTATTTAAGATTATCATAACAATTAATTGCGCTTACGGTTACAGTTACAAAACATGTGTTTAGACGACAATAGGGCGACTTATTGAGGTTAGAAGGGCTCACCGCGCCTCGTTAAGCTATCCCACGCAAACGGCGATTAAACGAATGTGCCATTGTTTCGATACTTAGGGCTGATGAAAATATTAGACTTTTTTAAACGATATAACTTTAGACACATTTTATTATCTTTCTGTGGACTATATAGCTTCATTAGTTGCTTAATATTTTACACAGAAAATATTAAAATGCAGTTATTGGACTTTGAAATTTAATTTAGTTTCATAATTAAGAGTAACTAATTATAATCTTGGCAAAACAAATATAAATTTAACAGAAATTTAGCTAATAACTTGTACCTATATGTATAAAACTTTTTTTGGGATTTGAAAAGTGCACTATAGCCCTGATGAGTTGCAGACATGTTTGCAGATCAAGCTGCACTTGCACTTGAAATATCGGTTCTATTACGATGATATAAGTACAAACTCCAATATAAAGCTTGAGGCGTTGACTACTGTACTACTTAGTTACTAATGTTACGATCATTGTGTTAGTCTACATACAATAAAAATCAATCATGTCCTGAATAGCAGCTATTGTGGATATGTAAACTTCGCTCTGCAAACAGGAATGAATTGATTGTTTATGATGCATTTATAGAAAACTAGGAGCGATATGATTTAGAAGACTTTGTTATTTTGCAGACTCAATAACGCTGACTGAGTCTTTAAAACAACACAGCAGTTTGCTCAGGAAGCTGTATGAAATATTACATATTTTCTGCAACGTTCTCTAGATTTTTTAAAAATATATATTTTCCGTTTGAGAGTACACTTTTCGTAATTCATTTGAGTCAGGCGTAAGGTATACTGAGAATTGTTTCTAGAAACTTCTTGTGTTTTTCATTTCTTAATTTGATTTGGCATATATCCTTTAGAATATTCGCCCGTCTAACTCATTTAAACCTCACAATACAATGTCATCGATTGCCTAACAGCTCATAGTTTTTAATCTACAGAAAAATAATCCTAGTCTTATTGATCATTGACCTCTACCCCTAATGCTAAAAAGAAGAAAAATATAAAATCTGTAGCCTTGATAGAAACTAATCAGTAAAAGGTAGATTACTATTTTTCACCCGAGACAATTTATTTATAATATTAATTAAATCATGTCTACTTCTCAAACATAGTAGGCCCCCAGCTGCGTTGCCCAAGCGGAATTATTTTTTCCTGTTCCCGCGGGAATTTCGTAAAATTATTTCTTATCCGACGCCTAGGTCGTAAAATCAACTTCTCAAATTTACGCTTGACCAAACAAACAGACAAAATCATTTATTTTGGTTAGGAGCTCCCTGGGAGCCTCTATACTTATTCAGAATTTATTTTAATAAGTCCCTATAATTTACACAGATGTTTAACCCCCCATAAAAAAAACTATTATAAGGTAGGCTGACTTATTTTAACAAATTAGTCGTAAGCTTATCTATTGTAATTTCTTCAATCATTTTCGAGCTTCATCGCTACTAAAAGCCTACGCACTTGTTCAAACTTTTTATAAGTCAAAACACCTACTTACCTCGTGGCTAAGTCCACCTACTTTCACCATTGAACTTAGCAACAAGCTATAATCGCCCTTCACGTTGTTATGTAATGTTAAATAGAACTAACTGCATACCTCTTTTCAAATATTTACTACAATTTATGATTTACAATCTATTTTACGATTCCCGTCGGATCAGAAAGAAGAAATGTATTTACACAGCACAGGGAACTGTATTTAAAAAAAATAGGGTCTGTGAGTTCTGGCACTTGGCTAGTCTAGCTTAAATAGTAAGTAATAAGGTTACTTTTATTTGTAGCTTTCCCTTACTATAAATATAAATAGACCTAAATTTACTAGTAGGTATTTAATAGTACATGCTAGCTTTATTTTTTATTTGAAAAAAGTCCTTCCTCACGCACTATTACCCATGCAAATAGTTACAAACAAAAAGTTCTAAGGCAAAAACTGAAGCAAACTGATCATATTCCTATAGGCAAGTTTATCACTGACATAGTAATTATACCGACATGTAATTAAAATTACATAAACGCAGAGCAAAAACTGAGTTAAAAAGTTTTTTGCGGGATTATCTTTGTTGTAACACGCACACTAGTTTTTAAACAGAATAATCCTGATACATTGAGAAATGTTCAAATAATTGCTAACGTTTGCTAGAGGAGACCTCTAAATCTGTGCTAAAATGCTACCAATAATAAAATGTATACCTATTTAGATTATTTGATAGTTTTGACAATACCACACAATTCGATTCCATACTGGCCACACATTTTGTTTCGTTTATTAATCTGTCCAAAGGCACTTGCTAAATCAATATTAACAACAGAGAGTATCCATAGTGAATCAATTAGCCACAGTAGTCAATAGTCATTATAACAATACATAAAAGTTAGCAGTCAGTGACCTCACAACTGGGCTCAGGTAATAATAATTAACAAAACAACGGTATACAGGCACTCAATTTATTTATCGGGCACGCGATATTGTAACAAAAAAGTTCTAACGATGATTTGAAGAGGCAGAAAGATTTTGCGAGTGGTAGTAGCAAATTGTCTACACTTACTAGTTGCTCTTCTTACAATAGCGCCAAGTAATAGTACTTACATAACAATAATATATAAGAAATAACATGACCAGCAGGCGTATTCACGGAGGCAATACCGTTTCCGTTCGATTCAGATCGAGTGAAAAATTTTCCGAATCCTTATGTCACATATGACATTCGTTTTCGACACCAACATCAGC
The DNA here is from genome assembly GCA_963855545.1 of Ethmia dodecea. NCBI lineage: Eukaryota > Metazoa > Arthropoda > Insecta > Lepidoptera > Depressariidae > Ethmia > Ethmia dodecea. The sequence continues at coordinate 7,773,128 of OY979452.1, forward strand.
CCATCTCGAAAGTGTTCGACAGATTTTCCGATTCCGAGTCGAATATCGAATATCGAAGCTCCGTGAATACGCCTGCTGGACCAGATCATTTTCTTACAATTGCACAATCTTTAACTTATAGCTATACTCTCTGGGTGTAAAGAGGAAACCCACTGGCCCAGAATTCGTTCAGTCATGTGCGTCGCAGCATCAAAGCTCGTTGATGCGCTCGCTTCTATCACGTTTAGGGATCCGACAACTACAAAATGGTGAATAGTGAGTATTTCAACCCCCGCGGGGGTACGGCGTGATCATATTTATTGATCGTTGTGTTAGTTTGTTTGTGGTAGTTTGAGGTTATGTTAACATCGAATGTCCGTTTTACAATAAAAAAAATTAACAAAAATAAAAACCGACTTCAACGAGTAGCACTAAAAAGACTATTATTTGCATATTGAACAACAATTGCCTATTGTTACTATACCTATTACGCTGATAGTGAGTGATTAGCAGATTTTCCCAAAAAATATGTGGAACGACCGTTGCGGTAGGTAAACCACCAGACCCATAGATTTCACGGAAATATGGATTAAGACACAAAAAAGACATACGAAAAAGACATACGTGACGAATTGAGAACCTAATCTTTTTTTAAAAGTTGATTAGAAATACAATAAGTACATACCTAAACTTTCTACATAGAGTTAGGTTTTAGGTACGTCTGTGTTTCAGTATAAATTTGTGTAGGTAATAAATTTTATGATACTAGAACCGTGCTATCAGCATGACTATTGAACATTTTATAGCCATGAGATCAAATGTTAGTAAATGCATCACCATGCACGCAATGGCAGTGCATAGACGAAGGCTGATGAAGTTGAAGCCGATGTTGAAGTCCAAACATCTATTAATACCGACTCAAATAAGTTGGCATGGGTAGAGCTTCATTAAATGAGTCCCGAATAATGGTTGAAAAAATATGTAATCCCGTATTTACAAATAGGTACGACTATATAAATATATTTCTGTTCGTAATTTTATTACCAACTTTTATACAACATTATTGCAATTTTATTACTAGGTCTTTCTGTGGGTATTCACCGTATTTTTCTCTAAGCGTAAAGCGTAAGCCAGTTCTGGTTCCACAACTAACCTAATTGTAATAACACAGGACTCGACCATATCTACATGATATCAAAGCTAGCCGGCCACTTTTCACTCTGCAATTTATTTAAATTTTATTACTGCAAGGTAAAACTTTGCCTGCATACTCGTAATATGTAAATTATAATTACAGAATAATCATCTTCCGTAGTTATTGCTGAGTTTCATTTTCTCTTTAAGAATACACATACGTTACTTCTACAAGATAAGTTTATTTTTAAATATAAAAGTTAGTTTTGCTTCTAGTTTTGACCTGAAGGAGGGTGTTTTTCGAATGTATTCAGAGTATGTAAATATGTACCTAAGTCTTCTTTCTCTGTGGCGCAGTTGGTATTCTAAGCTGTTATTGGAAAAAAAAGCTGACTGATTTGGAAATGCGAGGTCGTTAGATTTATCTTCATTTACAAATATATACTACATTTTATATGTCGACGCAACACTAAGTTTTAAGTTAGTTTAAAATAATCCTAATAATTAATTACTGTTGTTGAACGTTAATTTTGATTTAATTTAGCCTAATGTTGAGTAATCACTTTATTTTCTGTGTAAAAATTGAATTTTGGTTTATTAGAAGATCGTATGCGATTGTTATGAACTGTTAGAATTACCGTTAAAATTATTACTGTTTTGTTAAACGATAAATTATTCTAAAAAAGGTATCTAAATTATTATCTCAATTTATAAACGTCAAGCAGTGTGTTTTAGGAATGTTATTATTAGATATTGTTAAAAATAGTGGCCAGATGATATTTAGTAAGTTAGAACACACTGCTTGTGATACTTCATTATTATTTCTGACTTGAGTTCAAAAGTCTAGGTATCCTAAAATTTATGTCTTAATTAAATAAGAATTATTAATTGTAAAAATAATAGAATAACGCTGGTTTAAGTTTCATAATTGTAGGGTTGATGCGAGTACTTCGAATACGCGCCAAAACGGTCGCCATATTCGAGGTGCCCGTGCAACCAACACATTTGACTACACATTTCGTCACCGACAGTGTAAGAGGAAGGATCGAAAAATAACACAACTGTGAGTAGATTTATTTCTATAATTATTCAGTGCATTTATAAATAGTTCGTAATAAAATATTCATGTTGTAAAGTGTTGGCATTTAAATTAAAGTATGTGAATTTCTTATTGAGTGTTTGAATTTGCAATGTCTAATCCTGATGTTGGAGGCATTGATGTCAGCAATGCTGGCATCACTGCTTCTAAAAACTCGGTTGAGGTACATGCGCCGTTATCAGAAGTGGGATCACCACCCACTTCTCTGGCACATTCTGGCTTAAATCGTGAAAATGTCACTGCTTCTGTTAGCGGTGTACCTACAGAGTTTTTCACGGAGATGTTGCAAATGATGAAGCACATGTCCGATCGTATTGTTGCACAACCTGAGGCAAGGGTCAAGATCAATGACGTATTTTTGCCGACGTACGATCCGGATACGAACGTAGGAATACGCGAATGGTGCCAACACGTTACTACGGCCATGGAAACGTATAACCTGAGCGACTATGAGGTCAGAATGAAAGCGGGTAGTTTGCTCAAAGGTCGTGCAAGGTTATGGGTTGACAATTGGCTGGTATCTACAACCACGTGGCGGGAATTGCGTGATGTGTTGATTACTACGTTTGAACCTGAAAACAGGTATTCTCGCGATATTGTTCGATTTAGAGATCACAATTACGATAACACAAAAGACATTGCGCAATTTCTTTCACAGGCGTGGGTACTATGGAGACGTATAACTAGGGACAAGCTGTCCAATGGTGATGCGGTTGAGGCTGTGATCGGATGCGTTGGGGATGACCGATTAAGAATCGAATTATTGAATGCGAGGGCCACTTCGGTACCTGAATTAATTTCAATTGCGTCGTCCATACGACCTATTAAGCGGCTCAACCCCAGTGCATCAAATGTACAGCCAGTTCAAAGCAAACGACCTCGGTATTCTGACAAATCGTTACTTTATTGTCAGATATGCAAAAGGTCTGGTCACGATACGCGGGATTGTCGTTTTGGTGGAAAAGTCGAAAATTTTCAGCCACATCACCAGAAAAACAAAACTGCGTCAAGTTCTCAGGGAGCTGACAAACCAACATGCACATTCTGCTCAAAGATAGGACATACATTCGAAACGTGTTTTAAGCGTGAACGCGCTGTAATTTCAAAAGTAAACTGTGTAGGTAACCCGAAATTAACCTTAATGAAAATTACTATTGAAAACTTAGCGATCAATGCTATTTTTGATAGTGGAGCAGAATGTTCATTGATTCGTGAGTCAGTAGCGGCAAAACTACCCGGAAAAAGAACTAATATCGTCAGTTATTTGAAAGGTATTGGCCAATTTACGGTAGTGTCTTTAACAATGCTAACAACGGTTTGTGTTATCGATGATTTAAGAGTGGAACTTCAGTTTCACATAGTCCCTGATTATGAGGTGTGTTCTGATATACTAATAGGAATGAATCTCATCGAAACCACAAACCTTGGAGTGCTAGTAACTTCTCGGGGGGCTAAACTTTTCCATAATCCGATAATTAACCACGTGCGATCTCAGAGTGAAAAATTCGATAGTCTTGACTGTGATCTTACGAATGATGACCAAATTAATGAACTAAAAGTGCTGTTAAACAAATATGAGCATTTATTCATTCGCGGATATCCAAGCACGAGAGTTAAGACTGGTGAGCTTGAAATACGGCTTAAAGACTCCACTAAACGTGTGGAGCGCCGACCATACAGGCTTAGTCCTACTGAGCGAGACAAGGCACGAGAAATCATCAGTGAGTTGCTTGAACATAACATAATCCGTGACAGTAAATCTTCATTTTCTAGCCCGATCATTTTGGTTAAAAAGAAAAACGGTACGGATCGCATGTGTGTTGATTACCGTGAATTGAATAGGAATACCCTACGAGACCATTATCCCCTACCAATAATTTCAGACCAAATAGACCAACTGGCAGAAGGCACTTTCTATTCAACATTCGATATGGCGGCGGGTTTCCATCAAATCCCGGTGTCAAAAAATTCAATCGAAAAGACTGCCTTCGTCACCCCCGACGGATTGTACGAATATTTAGCCATGCCATTTGGTCTAAGTAATGCATGCTCAGTATATCAGCGTTGCATCAATCGAGCGTTGATGCCATGTGTCATGTTCATTCCCAATTTCTCGCGTATTATGGTACCGCTTTATGAATTAACAAAGAAAGACGCAAAATGGGAGTGGAACGAAAGACATGAAGAGGCACGCAATAAAATTATCCAATACTTGTCTACTGCGCCTACCCTTACTCTTTTTCAGGAGAACGCACCAACAGAGCTCTACACGGACGCTAGCAGTCTTGGTTACGGGGCTGTGCTAGTCCAGATCATCGAAGGCCGTCATCACCCAGTGGCTTACATGAGTCAACGCACCACCGACGCAGAGAGCCGCTACCATTCATACGAGCTCGAGACCCTGGCAGTGGTGAGGGCTATCAAACATTTTCGTCAGTATTTATACGGGCGTAAATTTAAGGTCATTACGGATTGCAACGCCCTTAAGGCATCCAAGCACAAGAAAGACTTGCTGCCAAGAGTATATCGTTGGTGGGCCTTTCTTCAGAACTACGATTTCGAGGTTGAATATAAGAAAGGCGAGAGGTTACAACATGCAGACTTTTTTAGTAGAAATCCAGCTAATTTAAGCTCAATTAATGTTATGACACGAGACACTGACTGGGTTCAAATAGAGCAACGGCGAGATGATACCCTACGAGCAATAATAAACAGCATGACTACCGATAGTCCTAATCCTGACTTTGTATTGGAGGATGGTGTGCTAAAGAAGATTCTCATCAACACCCTCGGTACACATAAGGTTATAGTAGTACCCAGGTCTTTCCAGTGGAGTTTAATAAACTCCTATCACACATCACTGCAGCACCCAGGATGGGAGAAAACTCTGCAAAAGCTGAAAGAATCTTACTGGTTTGATAAGATGAACACAGTAGTCAGAAACTTTGTTGATAACTGTATTGTATGCAGAACTTCCAAAGGTCCATCTGGTGCAATTCAAGCACAACTCCATCCAATCCAAACGTCTACTGCACCATTCCAAGTCATACACATGGACATCACCGGCAAGCTTGGTACCAAGGACGCTCAGGGACGCGACGAATATGTCATTGTTACTATTGATGCTTACACAAAGTATATACTTCTCCACTACTCTACTGACAAAAGCCAGAGCAGCAGTCTTGCCGCACTTAAACGTGTTGTACACCTATTTGGAACGCCGATACAGGTTGTCGTTGATGGAGGCAGAGAATTTCTTGGAGAATTCAAAGTATATTGTGACCGTTTTGGTATAGATATCCATTCAATAGCTCCAGGTATAAGCCGAGCGAACGGGCAAGTTGAGCGAGTAATGGGCACACTGAAAAATGCACTAACGATGATCAAAAACTATAATACTGCAAAATGGCAAACAGCGTTAGAAGCACTACAGCTAGCATTCAACTGCACTGCACATCGAGTGACTGGCGTTGCACCCCTCACTATACTTACAAGACGACAACACTGCGTACCACCTGAGCTGTTAAGGTTGGTAAAAATCGACACTGAAGAGGTTGACTTTGATTTACTCGAGCAACAGGTACAAGAAAAAATGGCTGCAGCTGCTCTGTATGAAAAACAACGCTTCGATAAGAACAAAGCGAGAATACAGCCTTTCCAAAGAGGAGACTATGTTCTTATAAAGAATAATCCACGTAACCAAACGTCTCTTGACCTTAAATACAGTGAACCTTATGAGATTTACAGGATATTAGATAATGAGCGCTACATGGTCAAGCGAGTGACAGGCAGAGGACGACCACGTAAGGTGGCCCATGATCAGCTACGCCGGGCACCTAAACCAGACAACCAGGCGGCCATGTCGACGGGTTTTGATGACGTCCAGCAACCCGGAGCCGCTGAACTGACCACCACAACACCTGAGCAGTATTCTCAGGAAACAACCAGCGAACCACAGTCGTCTACATCGCGAGAGGCCCCGTCGCTAGATGCCTAAATATTTCGGTATGTCTATTCCTGTCCTTCTAGCAATCTTATATTCGTCGTGAACACCTGTACTCAAGTAGCGATACCCACCTACTTTATTGCAAAGTAAATTATTTCAAACTACTTACTAATGATTCACTAACTTCACTTTTCGAATGTACATTTGAATACCATCATTTTCTCCCAACCACTTTTGTTTGTGTCAATTACAGAGCCTCTGTGGACCACGGTCAATATTAGACCCAGACCACAGCATCGTCCTTTCCAATTCCTTTAGAGCCTCTGTGGACCACGGTCAAAAGACCCAGACCACAGCTTCATTCCCTCAGACCCCTTTACAGAGCCTCTGTGGACCACGGTCAATATTGGGCCCAGACCACAGCATCGCCCTTTCCAATTCCTTTAGATCCTCTGTGGACCACGGTTAAAAAGGCCCAGACCACAGCATCATTCTCTCGAGCCCCTGTGGACCACGGTCTATAAAAGACCCAGACCACAGCACCGACCTAGTTACCACTTCCTTTAGAGCCTCTGTGGACCACGGCGTACAAGACCGCCCAGACCACAGCATCATCCTATTCTACGAGAACATAAAATTATGCAAGTTTGTGTGGAACAATTGCATCGACCCAAAAACATATTTGTGATTTCAACAGATCATGGACTCAAATGAAATAATAAGTGTCATTATTCACCCTCTGTGGCTTTGTTTAATGTTTGTATGTAAAAAAAAAAACCCCCCATAAGCAGTTAATGTGGCTGATAACTTGGTTAAGTTAACTTCCAAAATTAATAAGTTTCAACTTTAAAATTAATAAGTTTCAGTTTTAAAATTAATAAGTGTTGTTTCTTAAAATCAACACAAACCCAGTTATCAGCTAGTGTACCTTTTTACGGATACCTAGCTCAAATAAAAATATTCGTTTCCAGAATCACCACCAGGGGAAGAGCAAAACTTTCGCCGCGGCAGGTGCAGAGCGCGCACCGCCCCGCAGAATGGCCGTGTCGACGCAACACTAAGTTTTAAGTTAGTTTAAAATAATCCTAATAATTAATTACTGTTGTTGAACGTTAATTTTGATTTAATTTAGCCTAATGTTGAGTAATCACTTTATTTTCTGTGTAAAAATTGAATTTTGGTTTATTAGAAGATCGTATGCGATTGTTATGAACTGTTAGAATTACCGTTAAAATTATTACTGTTTTGTTAAACGATAAATTATTCTAAAAAAGGTATCTAAATTATTATCTCAATTTATAAACGTCAAGCAGTGTGTTTTAGGAATGTTATTATTAGATATTGTTAAAAATAGTGGCCAGATGATATTTAGTAAGTTAGAACACACTGCTTGTGATACTTCATTATTATTTCTGACTTGAGTTCAAAAGTCTAGGTAAATTTATGTCTTAATTAAATAAGAATTATTAATTGTAAAAATAATAGAATAACGCTGGTTTAAGTTTCATAATTGTAGGGTTGATGCGAGTACTTCGAATACGCGCCAAAACGGTCGCCATATTCGAGGTGCCCGTGCAACCAACACATTTGACTACACATTTCGTCACCGACAGTGTAAGAGGAAGGATCGAAAAATAACACAACTGTGAGTAGATTTATTTCTATAATTATTCAGTGCATTTATAAATAGTTCGTAATAAAATATTCATGTTGTAAAGTGTTGGCATTTAAATTAAAGTATGTGAATTTCTTATTGAGTGTTTGAATTTGCAATGTCTAATCCTGATGTTGGAGGCATTGATGTCAGCAATGCTGGCATCACTGCTTCTAAAAACTCGGTTGAGGTACATGCGCCGTTATATATTATTCTTGTGCCTTTTATGCACAGTAGTTTTTATAATATCCTACTTGTTTCAGGAGTTTATTCAAAAACCCACCATGCAATCCGGCTTGTATAACGCGATGTAATTTAGGTAGATTTTCGGACGTAGGGAAGCACTAAATCAGGATTTAGAGGACTTCGAAATTCGAAGGAGTACCGAAATAACAGAACCCAACGCGGGCAGCCTCGCTAACCATCTGTGCTTTTATCAACAAACAAATTAATTTTATTCCGGAACCGTCATCCAAATAGCCTGCAAATAATACTGAAACTAAATTAAACCAAACTTTTAGTTTATTCCAAAAATGGCGCACAAGTTACACAACCGTGACCCAGCAGCCAGAAGGCAAAGAGCAGTCGACAACTTAATTAAAATACGGAGAGAGTCAAAGTGCAACAATACGTGAGTTGAGGTGACATGAGGCTCATTAAATAGTGAAGAAATATCCTTCGACGAAGTGAATGAATGAGGAAACAACATTTTGTAAAACAAGTGGTAGGTACATCCTACTAATATTATAAACGCGAAAGTTTGTATGTATAGATGTTTGTTCCTCTTTCATGCAAAGACTCCTGAACGGATTTTGATTAAACTTTACAGTTATAAAGCTCATACATCAGAATAACACATAGGCTATATGTTATCCCCGTATTCTCACGGGAACGGGAACTACGGGGATGGAACCGCGGGGCGCTGCTAGTTTATAAATAAAACACAAAAATCCAACTGCGTTTAAAGTGCGCTGAACATTATGTACAATGAGGTAGTGTATATTTAGAGAAAGACGATTTGAATGAAACCTCGCTCTTCAAAATCCATCAGTTGTTTAGTAATGCATGTATGACTTTACTTTACCATTGGGGGCGCCAACGAAATAGCTGGCATAATTACATACGTGCACAAACCCGAAAAACATTACCCTTCTTCTAGTGAAGTCAAGTGAAAAGTCATTTTTGGTTTTAAAATTATTATCCCGTATAGTAGGAGAGAGGGGGTAATGGTTTTAGGGTATGTATGTATATAAGTCTTCATCTCCGGAATGTTTTAAGACCTTTCACACGCAGTCGAGTTTTCTGGGGTATTAATAAACTAGTAGCACCTCTCGGTTTCACTCCTGTAGTTCCTGTTCCCATGGGAATACGGAGATAAAATATAGTTTATGTTGCTCCCTGATAATGTAGCTTTTCATTGATGAAAGAATTTTTAAAATCAGGCTTGAAAGCGTAACAAACAAACAAAATCACTTTCGCATTTCTAATATTTTTTGGATAGGATTAGCGACCCGCTTCGGTTTACCTATAAAAATATCACATACACGAAAACTTACGTTAAAATTACTTAATTCCTCAATACCTGAACCAAATTTATTTACAAAGAAAATATACATTCATTTACAATAACTACAGATAAAAAATGAACTAAATGGTATTTTTTTATAGATAAATAAAGGAAAAGTTACGTAACCAAGGCAACGTAACCCTCGGGCAGTCGCGCACATAATTAGAGTGCGGGCGAGTCAAAGTGCAACAATGGGCGAGCCGAGGTGTCGCGGGGCTCATTAGATCGGAGCGTGAGCGACTAATGAGACGCGATGGTATCGCCGCGCCTGCGCACTTTCACTCCCGAGGGCAGACAGTGAGTGAGCGCGGACGCAAAATGGTGTTGGCTGAGATTTTAAGCCGCTGTTAGTAGGTAAGATTTCGAAGTTTAGGGCAAGAGATATTTTCTTTCATTTATCATTGCATTTTAAAATCATAGACGAAAATGGTAGATTTACAAATTTTGCATAGATTTGGGATTTCCTCATGATAATTACTCCTATTTCTAAGTAGTCTAAGATCGGATTTTCGGCGCCAAAAAGAAAATTATGAGTAATTAGTTTTAAAAAATAAGCAGCAAACTTAACTGAATGCGTTGCATAGAACGTTCAAATCCAATAACTACAGACAAGTCAGTAGACCGATTGGATCAATTATACCCATTTTGTGGCTTAAGGTCCACAGAGGTTGGATAGCCAGAACTCTGCTATAAACCTTGCTATTTACTTTTACAGTTACTATATTTCTACTAGTCATATTTACCAGTACGGTATAAACATTTAGTAGGCTAAGTGACTGGCACATAACAAACATTTAAAAAAAATTGAAGGTTTTTTTCAAAACGATGCTCTTGTTTTAGGGGAAGTAAAACGAAACTTTAAAGCAAATGTACCTACCTTTATTAGTAAAGATGATATAAATGAACCTACCGTCTCTTATCTCTAACTAGTCTCTAGCTCACAAAGACTGTACAAATAGTGAAATAGAAAAGCGTGAATGCATGATAGTAGATATACGCCGCCGCCGGCCGGTGAGAGAGCACTGACCTTACCCAGTTACCTAAAACAATTTACGCGGTAACTCTGCCATGGAATAGAAATTTATGTGAACTTCCGATTTTTAACATAATTGGAAAACTGCTTAGCTCTTCATTATCTATAGACGAAAGTAAAATTTGGTATAAGATTAAGGGGGTTGACCCTAATTCTTACGTCGACTTCTCTTTTACGCAACTGAGGTTCAGCACTTTGTTGATTCTTGATTTGGTTGAAATTGGTTGTGAATCAAAATATCTTCAATTCGTAAAATAATGCTTACCTACGTACGATTCTAGGCTATGGGGAAATATCTCACTTTATGAAAAAGTATAGGCTGAAAAAATATAGTAAGTATAGAATGATAATACAGTAAAGTTCCTTTTAGTTGTAATCACTAAATTTAAAGTCCAAAGTTTTGTACAATCCTAATGGGTAAGCAATAGTATATTATTGTGATTTAATATATAATTTTGTTGATGAAACGAAACTAATACCTATAAGTAGATAGAACGGAGTTGTGCGAAGGTGAGTTGGTAGAGCGACCTCAACGAAATCGGCGATGTACCTACCGATGAAAAGTCAGATCACCGACGAGCATGCATAAATCTTTTGATGTCCGTAACAAACGGCAGTCTCTTGTCTCTGCATAATCCGGCGAGGGAGTAAGTTTAAAAATATAATCTCACTTTTTTTTTAAACCCCGATGGGGTAGGCAGAGCTATTCCATTTCTGGATATACTTCATGAGATACTCCACTTTTCATGAGATATTCTTTGGACCCCTTAACGTGATAGGTGGTGAGCCCATCGCCGGACCGGGTCTTTTACACATGTCTCAGAATTAATTCTGGGACCTGCGGGTTTCCTCACGATGTTTTCCTTCACCGTCGAGCAAGTGATAAATATGTATGTAATTTTTGATAAACTTTTTGGTACATGCCAGGATTTGAACCCGAGCCTCACTGATTATTATCGTGTGAAGTCCAGGTAAGGCAGGTGTAAGTGTAGGTACATTTATAAGCAGAATGTAATTTTAAATCAAAATTGATTGAAACTTTTCTTTTCGTTTCTAACGAACTAGATACTTTTTCCTTTTTTCATGAAGGGGGAATAAATATAATGTACAGTAGGGTGATGCTCACACGCAAGCTCCTTACACGACAATATTACCGGAGTCGCAAGCACCGCGCCGTGAAATTACTAACCGTTTCCATGTTTACTGTTTATTAAAATATAATTGCCCGTAGTTTATACTTCTCATCATTTTAAAAGTACACAAGTTATGTAGACAACAAGTATGTCTAAACATTACATTTATAATTGCTTATGGATTTGATGGACGACTTAAGTATTTACGCGAAGGAACACACTCTGAAATCTACCGCCTCCAGGCCGCGACCTATAAGTACGGCCTATGGCAAGGCGATAAAACTTGAGATCTCAAGAGAAAAGCTATAAGAAAAAAATATAAGGTAATATTACCTACAGAGATTAAAGATAAATTTTATTTCATAGCTATTAAAAAGAAATGTTTTGTACATGAAAAAAATATTAAGTTAAAACATAATAAACAAGTACCTAGATTAATCATTAAAAACCACAAAAAAACCAACTGCGTATAGAAGACACTGAAAAGATATAAAACGTTTTGTACTTACATAAGCTTATATATCTGTGTATCTATAGCATATCCAATTATAAAGAATAATGACCTGCAATAGGGGTTGTTAGTTACATCACAGTGGCAATTCTACGTAAATATTAATGACAGTATTACATTAAGTGTATAACAGCGACGTAATAAGTAACGTGGCCCTTGTAATGAAAAAATATAATATATTATTAAATAGATATAAGGTCTTCCTCAATATAACAATCAGAAGAAAGAAGCTTGCTGTAGGTAAAAAAAACTATCTACCTAATTTATTCAGGAAAAACTTTGACAAGTGGCAACTGAAAGAAACTACATACCTAGGCACTTATTAGTATATAACCTACCTATCACAATCAGTCATTTGAAAATGTAAACGATTCCATTGTGAAATTACTAATCATCTGTCAGGTTCATCCATCAAAAGGTTATCTGAAGGAGATCGCTAATAAATAAAAAATTAAAATAAAATAAAAATGTTTTTCAAATCCATAAAAGCCGCCAATTGTATCCATTCATTCGCATTAAAAATATATATTTTTGCTGGAATTCCAATTATCGTCTTTATTTATTGCCAACATTATTTCAATCAAAGTAGCGTGGCCCTTGTTAGGGATCACATAGCCGGCACTGGTAAATAATTGCGAGACCCGCGGCAGGTGTGTCGGTCTGGTTCAGCAATCGACCACTCCAGAAATAAAGTAAAACTATCAACCGCTACAGTCAACCACCGCACTGTAATGTACCTATGCAAGTATGGAGTTAAAGAAAAATTCGTTAACCTACTAGTATTTACCTAAGTTCCATTACGGGACATCTTAATTGATGCTGCTTAATTTACGATAGACAATCATAAAACAAAAATAACTGTTAATGTCTATTCTTTCCGGCCGGTCGGGGCAATTTGGGGTCCTAATTCAAACGTCAAAGTGAATGTTAAATGGTAACTAATTGCCATTTGACGATGTCGGATTATAAAAGTCTTAGATGGTAGTAGTCAAGTCATAGTAGGTAAGTAAACCTTGTGTACAATCTACAGATTATAAATATTACGACAGTCTATAAATTAGTACTTTGTAGTTTTTTACCGTGAAACACAATTGTGACTCTTTGAAACACGTTCACACTTCTAACGTTCACAAAAAATGTAATTATAGCACCTAATGCATTGTAAATTATTTCGTTTTAATTAAAACGATATAATTTGCCTTATCGAGTCATTCTGACTATCAAGAAACTTTGTAAATGAAACAGACTACCTAAATCCATTTACTATTTCTATACTGGGTGGTCCGCCCTCCACCACTATTATTGAGATAGTTGTAGATTGATACTAGTCATTAGCTATAGATGCGCACAATCATTTCTTGCCTTCAGCTGAGTTACCATCAAGCTAAACGTGATCATTTCATCCTTGCACCACTTCTGGTAAATTACTGGCATTAGATAAAACCGTACATCGCTTTTAATATTTACGTTTCACTCAAAATAATCCGGAACGATGTATTTCATAGGCAGTTTTCAATTTCACGTTCCACAGTACCTAGTAACCCGATAACTAGGGCTGCAGTGAAATATAATCATCGTTGCAACTTATCCATCACTCTAGAAAGTGGGGTTTCTAGTTGGAGTTTTAACAGAATTACTAAACTTATAGATGTAATTCAAGTATACATAGGCAATTAAATGGAATCATTAAGCTGTCTTAACAATTCAATAGAAAATAATACTTATGAAATTTATTTTCTTATGATATGTGATTTACTGTGACATATGTATTCTAGATTCGGGTAATAAATGTTGTTCTTTCTCGCAGCTGCGATGAGGAAAATATAAAAATTAATCGTTTCCGCTATAAAAAAAAACCAATGAAATAATGCTAAAGAAACAAAGTTCTACTGCTGAATACAAGGGCTCGATAACCTAGGGTTACACAGGGTGTCCCAGAAAAAAGGGTCAAGTGAAAGTCGAGAAACAGTCATCGGTGTGATTAGGTGTACCCAAATCTATCAAATCAAAATTCAATCTAATCAAAAAATTTGCTGCCCTATTGAATTCGTACTTGTCCTTTTTAATTGTTGTTTTATTTTTATGTAATGAGTGTGTGTGTGGGTGTGTATTTGCTTGATTATTTTTTTTACAATTAGCTTAATCAGCTAATATGTAGGTATGCTTAGCCGAATCAAAAGGTTTTGCATACATTTACCTACTTTTAAGATTTTAATGTAACACTATAATGTAGATAATTATTTATTAAGAACATCTTAATTTAAAAATTACATTTAAGTATAATAGAAAACATAATTTTATTACTGTAGGAAATAGACATAATTGATATAGAAATGTGTGGAAATATACATAAAACTATCAGCGTCTAGTTCCAAATAATACGGCTTTGCTAAGTCATAAAATGGAGACTACTCAATTTCCCGTAGGCAGAATCGCTTACGGGTAGGTACCCTATATAGGGCCTTCGTGCGCTGAAGATTTAGGCGGCCTCGTTTGGAAACACATGCGGGTACCTACGTAGTGCAAACGTACTTTATGTAAATATTTTACGTTACGACATTACTTCCTCCCCTACATAGATAACGGAGAAAATGTCCTGTACACTTTAAAGCTAGATAAAGACCCCACAGTATTGAACAGATGAATTCAGAACACGTACTTAGGTATTCTTATCGCGTATGACTACAGAGAGTATGTAAACTTTTAGGTTCAAGCTCTAACACTTCTGAATATTTGAATATCGAAGGAATAAAAACCAATATCCGACACCTATGGTAAAGTAACAAAAGGAGGCACTTTGTTTTAGCTAACTTTCTCTGGAAAGTGGGTTGTTTCAACATACTCGTAATATAATGCTCAGAGAGATCTTTGTAACTGTTGTTCACACGTAGTGTAAAATCATTAAGAGTGTTGCTTTTGTTTTCATTTATGCATTTCACCTATAAGAAAGCTCTGAAATCATAAAAAAAATCAAAATCTAAAATCAAAATCAAAAATATTTATTTCGTCATGATTAGGTACTTTAAGTTCTAAATAAAAAAACTAACGTTCCCAATTAAGAAAATACTTGTGATTCTGTTAATAGAGCCTTGTATATGTTACTGGCGTTAGTTTAGTGTAATTTCATAAGATAGTTATGTAACAATTTTAATCTCCACTAAGGCACGTCATCTGTTCATCCATTTACTTACAAGAACCAGAACTCAACACGGCCGTCAGCGTGAGATGAACAAATTGTTGGCCAGTAGCCTTGACCTGTCAGGCCAACAAAAGGTCTCTAGACCGTTTAGATACGGGCCGGCTAAAAAACTTTGATGAATGAAATGGAAAGAATTACCGCGTTATCATAGTCATATACCTAGTCATATACATATAATTCAGATGGCGAATGGGTTCAACCATTCTTAGTTTAAAACCTCCACGTGTTTTATAACGTTTAGTAATGTGAAATTTAACATTACTAAACGTTATAAAACACGTGTAGGTTTTAAACGAAGATTTGTTGAACCCGTTTTGCATAGATTCATTTTGAGAAAACAACATTATCTTTTTCAGGACTGAAACTTACAAATCCAGCAACATTTAGCCTGCATGTTTTATCACTAATCTGATAATTGAATCGGTCAATACATGGCACGGACACTTTGCTACAACTTCATAAACTAAAATTACATTTTGTGTATAGGTAGGTGTACTCTTATCGGTACACTTAGCCAAATTTTGAATTAAATAATAATCTTCGAATTAAAGGAAAGGAAAATAAATTGGAGACAAAAACATTG
The DNA here is from genome assembly GCA_963855545.1 of Ethmia dodecea. Taxonomy (NCBI): domain Eukaryota; kingdom Metazoa; phylum Arthropoda; class Insecta; order Lepidoptera; family Depressariidae; genus Ethmia; species Ethmia dodecea. The sequence continues at coordinate 7,788,966 of OY979452.1, forward strand.
TGATTTGTGATAGATATTGGAATATTTGTCAGTAACTTGCTTTACCTATACGAACTTAATTAACTATTTTGACTACGATTGTGTGGCTTTTAGTTTTATCGAAAGCACATGCTAGTAAAAGACCCCTATATTAACATCATACTGGATTGTCTGGATTACCTACTAGACTAATAAAATACAAAACAAACTTTTAGTACATTTTCCACAGTTCAGCTTCCATGCAGATTGTAGACTACCTATACCCGGTTAACACACTCGTTTTATAACAGGAATTTGGGAGAATAAGCTCTATCAACGCCACGGAAAACAGTATCTACCTCAGACTAGTTGGAATAGATCGTCTTCCTATCATATCACAGAGTACAGGTTAAAGCGTGAAATTTATCTTTAGGATTAAAGGACTAACATTTAGTGAGTTGCGCGATAGTACGTTATATTACGTTAGTACTATTAAAGTATAAGAAAAAGTAATTAGGTATGGGCACGACATGTACGGAATTAGGTACTCAAAACATACGTGGGTAGTAAATATTTATCATGTATGCTCGCCAACTGCCATGTTTAGGGGTCCGACAAATAATCATATAGTAAGTAGGTAGAGTAAGTACCTAGTTATATTTTGTACCTCTACATTGCCATTTTGAATCGGGTAAACTACAAGGCATGTTATTTTTACTAAAATTATATCACAATCTGGGCAGGAGCAAAACGTTCACAGTTTAAAAGGTTACAGCAAAGGTACTATACACAAGCGCAAAACGACACTTGATTGTCAACGAAAAATGTTATCACTTCGCAAAGTCGACGGCCGAAATCGAACACGCAACATTTTATAAATGCAACTGTAATGTTCACCAATATTGACATGACCAACGCACAATGATCGGGTATTTTGTCTTTTTTTATACTAAGTAAGTATACCCAGGAAGCCCGCAGGGCTCAGAATTAATTCTGAGACATGTGTAAACAGACATTGGTATATAAGTATACCCACTATTATTAAATTATTATTGATTTATGTACCCAATCAGACAACTCAAACCTACTACGTACCTATCTACCTAAGTAAGCTAAGTACCTTAGAGATTATTCAAACAAGATACAATGTTGCAATGTCTTACAATACAATACATTCGACGTGAAAATATAACAGCGACTATTCTCTGAAGTTTACGAGAACGAATAATTATTTATCATGCTCTTAGCACCCGCAGAAGCGAATGTAATATCTGCCACATTTCTCCGTGGAACTCAAATACACTAGCAACAAATCCAAACACATTTTCTACAAATTCTCGATTTTTTTTGCCGTTGCGAGTGCTACTAGCCGCGTCAATATTTACAGTCTCCTCAATCCTCGCTTACGGAACAGGCAGCCAACCTGAGAGGTGCCTCCGTCGCGCAACCTTCGCCATTGAACGCCCACTGTGTTTACTATCAATCATATTGCGGAGAAAAAACAATTTAGGAGGTTTTGTCTCGGAAGGAGCCACGATAAATATTCCGCTAACGTGTATTGTGTGATTTACGTTCCATTTCCAGTTTCAATAATGCTTTAGTGTATTAAGATAATACGCTTGACCTGAATTGAAGTTTGATGACGAATGAATGCTTAGCACAATACACAGGGAATAGTTGAAATACTATACTTGATAGATGACCGAATGATTAATATCTTCTGTATATTTGTCAATACAGTCACGAACGTAATTCTGAATTCCAAAGCTAGCTATCTAGGTCTGGACTATTAGATTCGTGAGTTTCGTAACACATAATGATGATGGGCCCTAACTTAAGTAAACCCTACCTACGATTATGTACCTACCTATTTCTTAATTGGTAACTATCCAATACTTAAAATCAAATGGAGCATATTTCCAATGTGTTAACTGAACGTAAAGAGCATCTGCAGATTTATGAGCCAAATAAGAGTTCATCGCTCCCCAATAGCGTTATGCACACGGAATAAAGAGTGGTTGGCAGTGCCGGATTGACCACGTACCTATGAATAGTAGCAAGTGCTTACGGGCCCCACGCATTGGAGGGTCCCATATCTGGACGAAAAAAGTCTAATCAAGTTGGGTAGATAACGGTATATCACCAATGGTATGTATATTACCAAGGTATCAGCCACTGGAGGGCCGTGATTTCAGTGATTGTTAATAATAGAGTATTTTATACCTACTGCCAAATCAAATGGCTTGCCTAATTTATATGATCTGTCAAAACGAACATGACCCTGCATCATCCCTGCATTTATGGTACTGACTTTGCCACGTCATAATTTCACTTGTTTTGCTATTATTTTTAAATTGAATGCGTATTTTGGGATAAGGTTTTTAAAATAATGATAACTTGCAATTTAATTTCGACACAGTGTAATACCCTTATTAAAGGTTACTAAATGCCGCAATTTGACAACACAACAGAACTTGCAAGTTAGGAATCTCTAAATTTGTCCTCATTACATAAAGAAAAGTTTGTTTTATTTCTATCTTAAACTTCAGATCTAAGCAAACCGAGGGCCCCCAAATGAACATCTACTATACGGGCCCCGCGCTGGCTTAATCCGGTACCGGTGGTTGGTATACATAGAGCCTCTTCTACCAGTTTATTGATCTTTCGCGTGATTGTGAAATGTGATAATAAGCTGATTGCGCGCGCGAATGAGCATTTTTAGAGATGTGCAAAATCAGCAGTCGTTTACCTTCGTTCGCTTACAAAATTTGTTTATTTTGCAAATCGGTCTCGAGACATTTTCAAGTAGGTAGGAATTACGTAATTTTCCGTTTATTACCTACTTGAAGTAAAAGGCGGTGAAAGACAATAGTTACCTATCTTACACTTAATCCAACATTTGCTACCGAGCCCTATAGCCCTAAACAAAACATTATTCGTAATTATAAAGAGATTCCAAGAAATAGATCAGTGCAGACTGCAGACGTCGACAGCGAAATGAGGACGGATGCAAGATTGAATCCGGTCGCCGGCGACTACGGCGACACCGCCTGTCTTCTCCACTCCACGCACTTGCCAGAGAAAAAGTGTAGAAAAAAGTACACAGTACTACAGTGCGGAACGCGTCCGATCCTATTAGAGATACGGCTGCGGACAGCCAAACTAGTTTTACTTTACAGTTACGCGTAGATTCGATTCTGCGACGAAGGTCGCGGGAACTCGGGCGGTACTAATTCGGAATTCGTTCCGCAAGTTCACCATCTTTTTATCTGCAGGTGGAAAAATTTGATCTAATCGTCTTAAGTATCCGATGTAGCGTTGACAGGTACGGCCGCGATCACGCGAACGTTTTTATGCCTTCAAACACTTCTTTTACGAAAGGCAATAAGTTTCTGTCTGTAAGTCGGTCAACACGTTAAAGCAGTTTTCGACAATTCGTCGCCGTGGCAAGGTCAGAGACAAAGGGCACGTCGAAAGGACAGATTAACAGACATTTAACTTTAAAAGTACCTGCTAGCACACTGCTAATGTATTTAAATGTTGTTTAAGAATTAGGTACCTAACCTACACGTTAACGTTAAGAAAAACTGAGAACACGAATTCTTCAAAAACGGTGGAGATCCGTTTTTATAGGAATCTTTCAAAGAAGCGACCTTTAAATGTAGAGTAGGTACGGTACGGAGACGCCACTAATTAAAACTCGGCTGTAGAGACATCTGTGTCGACAGATTAACGTAGGTAAATGTCCTCAATCTAGAAACCAACTACCTATTAATAAAAGGAATTTACTGTGGAAATTCGTGAGAACGCTGCGGGACACCGGATTTTCTGATTCGTAGCATGACCATTGAAAGGCAAGATAAAGTATGTAATTAAAAAATAATTTATATATTTCACGCATTAAAAGTATTCAATGGCTATCTCTGTTGTGTTAGGACGGTTGCATGTTGGTTTGTAGTTAGTTAAAATTTTAGTACCTAGTGTGCCAAAACTGGAAAACGAAATTTGCACTTGTTCAATGTTCATAGTAACTATATAACTAACTACGAATTATAAATTAAAAAAATAACGTAAAATTATAATAGGGGACAATCTTTGAGTATTAAACCAACCGGAGACGGCACTGACTGAAAAAAAAGTGTCGGTCAACGATCATACCTGTTATATACACTAGTTTAGTTACTAGTTTTTTTTGAGTTCACGGAGTGCTCGGATTGGTGAATGTATTTGTCTGCATCTAGTTCAATTAAGCTAGTGTTTTATTGTTTTGTCAAAAAATGCGTTTGTTATAACATTATTTGTGTGCGTTTCCTCGTCCCCCCGCAGAAATTGGCAGACTTTATTGCAAAGAAACTAGTGCGCGTGAAGTCTCCTGTTGGTTTAATACTCAAAGGGGACAATAATTAAGGATCGTTTATTCCTTTTTATTTATAGCTGGTCAAGCAACGCATTCCCGCATGTGCAAGATAACCATACAGAAGCTATGATGTCACATAAACGTTACCTGACCGGGTGTTTAATTTGAACCTGAAACAATTTTGTCAATTATAATATCACCCTACTGTCTCAATTACGAGAAACGCGGTGAAACAGCAATAGGAGGCACGTTATGTGCAAATGCCAGTAGCTACACTTTATTTTACTTCATAAATGCGAAAAACGATTATCGAGCCGTTAATGTCCTTTTAATGAAATGTTGCCAGATAGTACCTAGTAGGTAAATTTCCAAAAGATAATGTACCATAAACTAAACAAGACAAGTGTTCCCATAACGATCTCATTTGCATAACACGCAACGTTATTTCAATTCTCACGTTTTATGTCCAAGTTTCATTTAAGTTCACATTTAAATTGTATTAAATTGCCTTCATCTCATTTTAAGTTTTGTTTAGCGTAAGTAGCCAGCTACTTGAACGCATTTGAAAAACCGAGAACTACGAAACTTAGAGGTATCCAATTGGATTATGATTAAGTATTTAACGTTGTCGCGATAAGACTTAAGGTACTTAGGTACCTAATTTCGCGATTTGAAGGTAACTAGGTACTATTTATATTGTGTTGAACTTTTGTTTTTATTTATTTTACATTAAAAATATTAAGTCCTAGAACAGTTTACATGCGTACGTAGTTCACATACTTTAAGTACCTTTGTATAGATTGTCTTACAGATTTAATAATATCAGTAGTTATTTATTGTCAAACTTACCTCTGTCCAAAATTCCAATTTTTTTATAATAATTCACAACACCATTGAACACAGAATCTATAATTAAAAATTATCTCTATAATCGCATCACAAATTGATTGATAGATTGACACGGTCGTTACCGCCACAATGTACGAGGTTCACCACACAGATTAATCAGATCACAATTAAAGTCGAATCGACCACGCGGTAACGAAATAAAATATGACACTGGCCTTCACATCTACACTACATGGACAGTAGAACAATCACTTACTTTTGGAATAAAAACTTTAATCTTGAGAATTAAAAGAAAAGTTTAATTCGAGCGGCATTTTGCAACGCGCGAAAACAGACACGAGAAAACGGTCGTTGCGCGCGCAACGCGCGTGCTTTGCCCTCATGTGCCGACAGCTGACTGAATCGCAATTCAAAACACAACGCTTCAATTACATGGTTCCAATTTTTCGCTAACAACCTTTATTAAACGAACACAAGCCACCGTTAGCCGACGATGGGCCTGATCTCATATCCCATTGGATTTGCGATCTAGAAACACTTCCTGTGTTTTCAATGTGACAGCGCGCGGGCGCACTATATATTGATACCGTCTGAGTGAGACCAACCTACACGCATTTCCCCATGCGATACCGTCTCGAATAGTATTTGAGAGATGAGATGAGACTAGCAACGTTGCCGCGGGTACGCTACGCGGATGTTGCGTACCGTAATGTATAATAAATTGTACAGATTTACTTCTCGCTGCAACTGGGTGTGATTTATGCACGGAACTGTGTCGAATTAACAATTGCTGCTTTTATACATGTTAACGTTAACTAGCCACACCGTTATAAAGTTATAAACTAGCCTTAAGATTATGTGTATATGATTATGTATTACAAATATTGCTTATTTAGTAAATAATATCTAACTGGTATAGGACAATTTAAAACACACTCATTGAACATCTTATGTTAAGAAATTACTATGATTATAGTCGTATAATCATAGTAATTTCTTAACATAAGATGTTATAGTCGTATAATCATAGTAATTTCTTAACATAAGATGTTCAATGAGTGTGTTTTAAATTGTCCTATACCAGTTAGATATTATTTACTAAATAAGCAATATTTGTAATCGCGTTCTCGAAAACGGCTTTAACGATTTCATAAAAAAATGGATAAAAATTACACTATGGCTCGGTGACCTAATTTTAATAGGGTAAGGTTCAAATGAGTTACTTTGTAAGATCTGTCAAAACGCAAATTTATTATGGAAAATCTAATGAGTATTACCTAGTGACCTGTGACGTCTATTATTGTAAAAATCAGAATACATTTTTCTGGCTGTTTTGGGATTCATTTTTTTGAATGATTACCTACTCGCAATTCAAAGTCAAATGCCCTATTAGGTAGGTCCAAAGTAAAAAGGAGCTATATAAATAAATCATGTGTTAAAGTTTTTTGGCATGGTTATATTGTGAATGGATATTGTAACGTAAAAATAACAATGATAAAATATAATTCAACTTATTATAATTACAATAGTAATTTTACAGATGATTACAGTAATTTTTTCAACTGAGTCAGAGACGGATTAACTGTCGAGAACGCCTACATTTACACTATTAATATCATAAAAAGGAATGATTAGATTTTTAGTTTGTTTATATTGAATAGGGTCCTAAATTACTGGACCCAATTTAAAAATTATTTTACCAGTGGAAAGCTTACTTTTCTGGGAGTGACATGTAATATAATTTTCCCACGGGAACAGGACTTACGCGGGTGAAATCGTGCGGAACAACTAGTACATTATAAATTTCAACTAGTACTACCTCATAGGTAGTAGATAGTAAACGTTGATGACTCTAGTCAGTATTACTAAATGTGTAGCGAAGTGTGGTGAGGTGAACTTGTAGTAACCTCAACTTCAGCTGCTATAGTAGCAACCACGCTTTTTTTTGTCTTCGTGCCTATCAGAGAAGTACAGTACGGCCGTTTTAACTTCAGCTCAGCTCTGAACTTGCGGCTGCGCAATAACATTTTTTAGCGGTCATTTGGCGGTGAGGGGGTTTGCGCAGACGAAGCCTATGTTCAGAGAAGCCAATTTACAACGGCCGTACTGTATACGATTGTTTTTTTAGCATTAATGTTGTAGGTAATTGCGACATTGCAGTTGCATGTATTTAATAATAATAATGTTTTTTGCAGGAACAAAAACCCCATATTTATTTGAAATTTCAAGTTAAGCACGTTTGCGTAAAGTCTAGTTCGCACTATGCCAGTAATTTAGTCGAGTCCTTGTTCGTAGTACACATACACCTATACAACTCGACAATATTAGGCTCCTTTGCTACTACTCCTATACTACATACTGAACAAGGACTCGACTTTGAAGCGGTTGAGTCGCAATGACTTTCAATAACAGGACTTATAAGCCCCTACATTGAATAAAAGCTTTTGACTTTGACTAAATTACTAGCCTAGTGCGCACTAGGCTTTAGGGATAATCCACCTCTGAACTCATTGTATATTATATATAAGTTATTACTTTGTCTAGAAACTAGCAGCTATTTTTCTGAATCAGTCTCCATATAAACAAGACATTAAAGTAAAATTTATTTGCCATGGTACAACACGGCCTAAAATAATGTTATTGAGTTACAGCATAGAATGAAAATATTATTAGTATTATTACTTCAAGTAGACTGTTCATTGGCCAATCTTAATCCAATTACAATATTTCGTGTGATTCCATAATTACATAAAACCGGAAAAGTGCGAAACGGAATCGCTCGGGGAGGGTTCCGTACCGTTTTTTTGTTCCCCGCATAGGAAATTGTTGCTGATTTCTAAAAAACTATAATATTTGTACACATTGCTTTATTTTTTCTGTAATATTGACATAAACCTCTAATGTACCCATTTATCAATTAGTCCGTAAAAAGGAGCATTACTCTCATAATATGTTTCTTTTTATGCATTTTCGTCATAAGTATGTATGTACAAACAAATGAAAATACATTTTGTACATAGTTAATTCTACAAATATTATAAACGCGAAAGTTTGTGAGTATGTTTGTTGCTGTTTCACGCAAAAATTACTGATCGGATTTTAATGAAACTTTACAGTAATATTGGTCATAGATATATATCAGAATCATACAGGCTATATTTTATCCCCGTATTCCCACCAGAACGCGAACCGCGGGGCGCTGCTAGTGTACAAATAAAGCCCGCTCATCGCATCACATTAAAAAAAATTGTGTTCCATCCAAATTAGTAATAAGTTCATACTTTTTAGTTAGGGGCACTAGGGCAGACGAGTGAGATATTACTAAGAGATGTTATATGCAATTAAAAGAAAATTAAAAAAATATACATGATTACGCGGTATAGAACCTATTAAATTAGCTGCACGAATAGTGTGTTATCGACACATGCTTTCACTTCCGATAACTATGTGGATTATTCCGATCTTATAGCTAGATTTCCATAAAAATACTTTTTTAAATGCTTTAAGAAATACTAATAACGTATATATAATAACGCATTCACACCTCAGTCTTAAAATAGATTAGATAGTAAATACACGTTATAAATGTTATACAATACAGACGTGGAATTTGACAGTTACAGTAAGCGTAATTTTATAAAGAACTTGTCTCTGAGTTTCTATTAAATATTGTCTGGTAGATAAACTGACAACTAATACTATCTATCAGATAATATCATTGTGTAATTATCAGAGAAGCCCTTATATTAAATAATACCTATATAATAATATACCACTCAATAGAATGTCCATATCATAATCTATTACTAACAAAAATATTTTAAAAGTAATCAATCCACAGAAGTTCCACTTGACAAAACATACACTTTAAATAACATTTTAAAAAATCTTCAATCCACATATTATTATGTGATACCGGTTTAACAATAGAAAAATAATATACTTAAATGTGGTACACTTCAATGTGGATAAGTTCTTGATCAAGGTATAAATAAGAGTTTTTGTGATTTATCCTTGCGATTGGATTCCATTAAAAACTTTTTAGAACTTTACTATTTCAGTCGATTTTCTCCCTTCCCTTCTTTAATAAATAACAAAAATCAATCAAGCAGCTCCTTTAAATTCACGTAAAAACATGAACAAATTAACTTTATTGTGCAATGACAAAAATCAATTCCATTTTTCCATACACATTTAAAAGCACTAAGAGCTTTGTTCTGTATAATTCAAAATTTTTGAACTTTGAACCATGAATTTTGAACCATATTCTTTGAACAGACCCTTGTTTGACACTTTAGTTTTAAAATTATCACGAGTCATTTTACAGGTAGGAACAACTCATAAAAATTTAGATAACATTCATGCCAGTCACACCAAAGTTTGGACCAACCGCTACATTTATTAAACCATTCTTTGTCAAACTATTTACATAGTCATCTTCTCTAACACCATTGCAATCTCCAATATTGAATTCACATCTATTTGATCTACTAACCACTTGATCAATACAGTCTAATAGATGTTCAAAAAAATTTGGAAAACTGTCGTAACTTGGAAAAACATTTATATCTATGACTGCATGATTACCACTCTCATTGTCTATGACTACATCAAACCCAGCCAGTAGCAACCCTATTTCTTTTCGAAGCACCCATATAATGTGCCTTATTTTGTCCTCATTTAAAGTCATTTTTAAGTCTGCTATATCATGGGGATCTAAAATAGAAAGTGTTGACTGACTATCTGCCTTACACACCTCTCCTGTGCTGTAAAATATTGGCTCTAAATCCTCTGATGCATAGAAGTTTTTCAGACTTGGTCGTTCACAAATGTGATACCTAGAGTGGAAATAAAAGAAATTTAAAGTCGATCATACAAAATTAACCAAATATACATAAATCAAATAGGTATATTACAAATAAAAATCCTTTTAACTTGTGATAGATGTATATTCCAATTATTAGACACCAGCTGTTCCGAGCGGTTTCAACCGCGTAGTTCTCGTTCCCACGGGAATAAAATATAGCCGATGTTACTGAGTATAATGTAGCTACCCAGTGGTGAAAGTATTTTAAAAATTGGTCCAGTAGTTTTTGAGTACAAAGATGCAAACATACAAAGATACAAAAATACAAATCTTTCCACTTTATAATATTAGTATAGACTAGCTGTTCCGCGCGGTTTCAACCGCGTAGTTCCCGTTCCCGTGGGAATACGGGAAAAAATATAGCCTATGTTACTCAGTGATAATGTAGCTTTCCATTGGTGAAAGAATTTTAAAAATCGGTCCAGTTGTTTATGATTTTATTCATTACAAAAATACAAATATCTCCTCTTTATAATATTAAGTGTAAATGTAGATGTAGATAATAATGTAACAAGTTCCACATTAGTATTGTACTAACCTATTTCCAATTAGAAAAACTTTATGTAGAACTGCATTATGGTTAACGAAACTCTGGACCACGCATGGAGGCTTACAAACACTCAAGCCCCTTTCATTAAATATAACAACCATTTCATGTGCCTGTTTAGAGCCATGAGCTATTGTTGGCTTGCAGATTACAGGAAATGTTACTCTGTGTTCCTTCATTATTTCAATGTTACATTCTATATTATTTGTTGGAAACTCTGCAAAGGTTGGTGTGAAAATCCCTTGCTTCTTAAATGTAGGCTCGTCTTGTAATATTGTGTAATAACAATATCTGAAAAAAAAAATTATGTACCTACACTTATTTTTTTAGGTTAATAGATCAGCAATCATAGCAGCAGTATCCCCCCCCCCCCCTATTGTATTTTTTTGGTAAACAGTATATTGAAATTTTCGATGACGAAATGATAAAATTTTGGAAAATTAAGCATCAATAAAAAGTCACGTGCTACTTATTGTGTGGTTTAGGAATCGCGCGGACAATGAAAAATAAATACACGTTATATCGCATTACACCCCCCCCCCCCTCTCTCCTTGTGATATTTCGTGATTTTTTCCGAACCCCTCCCCCCCTTTCGAACCTCACGTGATTAATGGACGACTCCTTACATATATCTATACTATAGAATTTACAACAATTTAAAATATGGGTAATCGGTACTTGAATATAAATAAATAAATAAATAAATTGTGGGACAAAATTTACACACGGTTATTTAGTCCCAAACTAGGCAGAGCCTGAGAATATTGTGAATTGTGACAATGTTTACAGGTTACATAAATAGTTCACTTTCAGATTTACATTATGTCACCAGTTAACTTTATGCCAGACCACAAATTTTTAATTATTAGTAAGGTGGATCTACGCTTGTGCCAGACAACAGGTTAATCAACAAAAACCATCTAATGCTGATTCTACTAAACTGAAATTCGGAATGGTTATGCAGTTTTTGCATTATATGGACACTTTAAAAAAAACTTATATGCTTATGGACTACCTCTGGCCTGTACAATATGTTAAAAAATGTACAATGTTACATACAAACCTATTTAATAATATCCTCACATTGTCCAATGGGTCTATGACAGTAATGTTAGGATGATTTGATAAGTATTGTTCCAGCCGTCTGATAATACTTGATGTCTGTAAAATAAATACAGCAACTATTAATATGACATGTATTAGTTTCACTCCCCGGATATATTCATTTCCCTGCACTTTTCTTATTATTTGGGGTTGGTGCAGTATTTCTTCTCCTTCCGTTTATCATTATCATATTTGCATATTACTTAAAACCCGGCCAAGTGTGATTGGGACTCCCGCACAAAGGGTTCCATACCATTATCTATGGAAATGGCAAAAAAAACATGTATGTTGTATGTGAGCCCCCGTAAATATTTATTTTATTCTAATTTTTAGTATTTGTTGTTATAGCGGCAACAGAAATACATCATCTGTGAAAATTTCAAGTGTCTAACTATCACGGTTCATGAGATACAGCCTGGTGACAGACAGACGGATGGACAGACAGAGGATTCTTAGTAATAGGGTCTCTTTTTACAATTTGGGTACAAAACCCTAATAAAAGCAACTTATTAAACTGTGATGTTAAAACAGATCAAAAAAATATTTTAAGTAAACTTTCTTTTATCACTATTACATTTTTTACTGCTATGTTAAGTTTCTCATTCAAGGTTCATCGAGTGCCTATAACACATTCCAAGAATTATTTCCAGTACCTGGGAATCTCCTTGGTCTGCTGCAGCTATTATATCTGTCAACTTATGAAGAAATACATCAAATTCACCCTGTTCTTCCAAGGGCCTTGCTATGTCCACCTAAAAAAAAAAACAAATAAAAACAAAAGGAGGACTCAAGCTCAAAAAAAAATTGTATTTTGTAGACATGGGGTATCCTGTGAAATCATAGGGCCTAATGTTTTTAGGGTTCCGTACCTCAAAAGGAAAAAACGGAACCCTTATAGGATCACTTTGTCGTCCGTCTGTCCGTCCGTCCGTCTGTCAAAACCCTTTTTCTCAGGAACGCGTGGAGGTATGAAGCTGAAATTTATATCAATTACTCAGGTCTACTGTCCCTTGAAGCTGTGAAAAAATCAAACTTCTAAGCCAACGCAATCAAAAGATACAGCCGTTTATGCCGCAAATTTTCGACACTTGCAAGGGAATCAAAACCTACAGGGTGCTTCCCGTGAACTCAGAATCTTGAAATTTGGTACGAAGCAACGTCTTATAGCATAGATAAAGGAAAAATTACGAAAACCATAAATTTGCAAGGTTGTACGGAACCCTCGGTGCGCGAGTCCGACTCGCACTTGGCCGGTTTTTATTTATATTGGTAAAATATTAGAGTAGATAACACATTACCTTGATGAGATTATATCCATGGGAGTTGCAAGTACTTATTAATTCATTCCAGTTCAGTTTCTGGCTCTTCTTGTCTGACATCCAGACACCAATGTTCTTACTGAGAGAATTCATCTCGCTAGGTACCACAATATAATTGGTACAGCTCAGAATCGAAACCCGTTACTATTTAATTAAGTGATTCATGTAAATTTCGGTACACACATACTTTTGTAAATTGTTTTATACCTACTGGTAAAAAAAATATGACAACTTATAGACCACGTAGTAATTGATTACTTGCTCAGTGTTTTAGAGCTACAATTTACGAAAATAATTTAGAGGGATAAATTTCGGTTTTCATATTTCTTTCTTTCTATTTCCTTTAGGGATTCCGGGGGGGATGTAAAGAATAATCGATTAATAAAATAAGGAAAAAACGATTTTAATTAATCGATTATATTCTCGCGAACATCTATATATATAAAAATGAATCCCTTTTTCCCTTGGTCACGGCATCACGCGTTAATGGCTGAACCGATTTGGCTGAAAGTTGGTGGGGAGGTAGCTTAGAACTAGGAGACGGACATAGGATACTTTTTATTCCGATATTCCCACGGGAACGGGAACTACGCGGGTGAAACCGCGGGGCGCTGCTAGTTCTTAAATAAAAATATAATAAAAAAAATAAAATTAATAACATAAATGAAAGAAAAAATGTTGACGAAATTACACAATATTAATCGATTTTTGTAAACTGCACCATCTGTGCGACAAATTTTGAAGAAAGACAGACAAATTTTCGTTAAGATAAAGTTTATGTTAGAAAAGGATAAAGAATGTAAGAAATTGATCATTGTTTATATTAATGGATTTTTTCATTCGTATAATCAATTGTTTTTAAGAAAATCAATAGATTTTTCAAAAATCGATTATTATTAAAAAGAGAATAATCGAATTTTAAATAATCGACATTTTTAGATCAATGTTACATCCCTAATTTCCTTCACCCATCCTTCAACTCTTTTTTTTTCTTTATTTCGACCTACTTGTGTTGGACTGGCTAGAGTCATAAACCATACTGCCTCGTCTTCAGTTAAGTTTAGAGTCTGACCAACGAATCGTGACTATCAAGAATGGCGGCAAATTCAAAAAAATTTGGTGTGTCAACATTCATTATACTCGGAAATAACGGTGTTGACACTTGTATTTTTTTATTATTAAACTGCTATTTAGCCTACTCTAGATCAACCACACATATAATTTGCAGTAATGATGTTAAATATTAACAGTATTGATTTGCAGTATCAATAAAGGCTAAATAAGAATTAATCTTACTAATAATTGGAAGATTATGAACCAGTTAATATTTTACAGGCCCTTTATGTATTTTCATGTGCTACCAATAAAGTTACTTTCATTTATTGTTATTATTATTAGGGAAAACGCATAAAATCATGAACAAACAAGTACTATATGTATGAATATATTAGGTATTTACTTATGAAATTGCCGTTTTGTATGAAAAAATGTAAACGAATTTTATTCATGTATTTTTTATTTGTATTAATCGAAGTAATCACCCATGCAATCAATGCATCATTGCCAACGCAGTGGCAGTTTATTGATGCCCTTCTTAAAGAAATCAGCTGGACGGGAGGCAATAAATTCTTCTTCTTTCTGCTGTGCAGTCGTGCAGGAGCAGCGGAGACTAGCGATTGACCAATGCAAATGCTGGTTGGAGATGTGCCAGCTTCTCCATCATTGTGTTCAGTTCTTCACAGTACACATCTGCAGTAATGCTCACCCCTTTTGGTAAGAAGCTGTAATGAATCACACCGGCGCTAGACCACCAAGCAGTGACCATCACTTTTCTAGGGGTAAGTTTTCGTTTAGGGCATTGTTTAGGTGCTGAACCAGGATCCAACCAACTTGCTGAGCGCTTGCAGTTATCAAACAGAATCCATTTTTAATCGCAGGTACCAAAGAAAATATTATAATATCTGCCCCCGCCAAGTCGAGCAATTAATAATTTTATGAATCGTAATCGAAATCTGATTCTAAATACTCTACACCTGATATTGAGTCAGAATCATGAGATTCCTCACTGGTGCTGTTGTCTTCGCCAACATTTATTATAAATTTTTCGAGTTCGTTTTCCAAAATGCCATCTTTTTCTTTGTATTTATTTTCAATGTTAATGATGTAGGGACACACGTTTTGCTGACACGTAGTTTTAAGCAATGCACTAGCGGACCGACCGGCTTACTCGCCAGTCGTCTCGCGCCGCGCGTACCATATGTACTTATCCTAGAATTAATTGTGATTTTAATATACAATTAATCTCAGTTTTGACTTTGCATTTCCAACCCCTGTGATGAACAATATTCCTTCTATAGTGTGAACAGTATACCGTGGGTTACGATAGGAACTCTATAATATAACCCATGGTCTTACATAAACATAACTCAACGTAACTATTGCAGAACATTACAATACAATTAATCTCAGTTTTGACTTTGCATTTCCAACCCCTGTGATGAACAATATTCCTTCTATAGTGTGAACAGTATACCGTGGGTTACGATAGGAACTCTATAATATAACCCAGTCTTACATAACTCAACGTAACTATTGAAGAACATAACAATGATATGATTAGTATATTTTTTCCAATCTGTTGGTGTAACAGAGTCAAAAGAAACTTTTATCAAGTTTTCCATTTCTGTTGATGGAATGCCAAGGTTTCTACTGGCAATTCGTCTTTTCACTTGACTCCACACAAGCTCTATGGGATTTAAATCACAGTGATATGGAGGCAACATTATGACTTCATGCCCACGTGACTTTAAAAATTCAGCTGCTTGATAAGTCGGTGCAGGTTTATTGTCTCGTACAATACACATTAGTTCATCTTTTGAATGGTATTCCTCAAAATCAATATCATTTTCGTGAAGCCATTTCTTGATGTCAGACTTGTTATTAGACATTGTAGGCGGTTTGTTAACTTGTGTTACATGGTAACTTGCATTGTCCATAACAATCACAGATGGACAATTTATGTTCGGTATCAACTTTTCATTTATCCATTTCATGAAGTTGGTGGAGTTCATATCATCATGATAATCAGCTGATTTGGACTTAGTACTGAAAATTAATAGAGCATCTGTCACAAAACCCTCTTCAGAGCCTGCATGAGCAATAATGTACCGCTTTCCAGATGAGATTTTTGTTGTTACGCCACTTGTTGAAGGACCTTGCCAAGACTTTTTCACTTTATAATTTTGATGGACATATGTTTCATCAAGGTATATTATAGGTTTTCCTTCTTGACGTTTTTGATGAATTTGTCTCAAATATCTATGTCTCCAAGCAGCAATTTCAAACCTTTCCACAAGCAAACTCCTTTCATTTTGGTTATTTTTGAATTGAAAACCATTATTATGCAATATTTTTCTCAAAGTCTCACGACCACCACTGAAACCAATTGCTTCATTAAGGTCCTTGTGCAGACTTCTTAGTGTAGGTACTTGTTTTTTCACACAGTAGTATTCATTAATTTTGTTCCGAATTGCTGAAATATCAAAACTATCCAAAGAAATCTTTTTTGGATGTGGTCGTTTTTTCCCAGGTGTGTTAAATTTTCCTTGATTTAATGAACCTTCCTTTTTTATTCTTCGCAGAGTTGAAACACTTATTTCTAAAACAAAGAAAACCATCATGAATATTAACCAACTTTTAAAGTATTCGTTGGAAAATGGGTTTATGTAGTGCCTATTAATAAATTAAATTATTGAATGTACATTTTTCTTCACTTCGTTTTCTCTCCATGAGGACATAAAAACATGAAACTAAGAAATAATAACTTTTTAACTATATGATAAAACCATAGTCTTTTATGATGTAGGTCACCAGAAAAATCCAAAGCAAATCCCTTGAAAGTGTTATTTTATGTAAAAAGTACCCGTGTTTATAATAATAATAATAAATCTTTATTTCAGGCAATATTTACATAAATTGATCTTAAATACCTGTCATTGAAGATATTGTTTTCAAATATTCTGTTTCACCAGATGAAACTTCTTGTTGTGCAAGTGCTTTAATATTCTCGACAATCTCTTTAATTTTCAGTTTTGTCTCAGTGGTAATTGAAGTTTCTGAAAGATAAACGAAAAATATTGAACAACAAACATAGGTTGGAGAGTCAACTTAGGTTATTAACTTTGAAAGAAAGAAAAGAATAAGTAGGTGTCAAAATGAAATCAGGGAAAATTGTTAAATGATACACGAGAACAATAAAAGAAGGTATGTAATATAAAGTATCTAAACTATATATCAAAACTAACCTATAAGCGACGAGATTGTGTTCAGTTGTCGTTGTTTTTAAGCCAGTTTCTCTTCCATTTTGCTTTTTACTTCGCTAAACTTGTTTATCATAGTAAACAATAGCCTCCTTAAATTGCTTTTAACCGTTTTCGACATGATTGCAAGCAAAATCAACAAAAAATTACACCAGAACTAACAGACACTATAAACTTTTGACCACTTTTGACAATCGTTTGACAGTTTAAAATTGTTGCCATAATAAAACTTTTGAAAATAGTCCGCGTCACGATTCGTTGGTCAGACTCTATCTTTAAATGGCTCTGCGTCGGAGTCCATGCACAAAAATGTCTATAGCTCTTTTATCGTTATCGACCGTAAAATTATAGTAACTGTTACATTAGAAGAATAACCAGATAGAAATATGGCTTCAATTAATTTAATTATGTGACATAGAATAACAACCACAGGCAGATATACCTTATAGAATGCCATTAGACAACTAAGGAGTCGTACATTTACGATTTGACGGGCCTGTTGGCTCAGTTGGTAGTGACCCTGCCTTATGAGTCGGAGGTCGCGGGTTCGATCCCAGCTCGGGTCAACATTTGTGTGTGCGAACATGTCTGTTGGCTTCGTGTCTGGTCGTTTAATATTAATTATTTAAGTATGTTTATCAGTTGTTTAGTACCCATAGTACAGGCCCTGCCTAGTTTAGGACTAAATAACCGTGTGTCCCACAATTTATTATTATTAAATTTATTATTTAGAGTTTCTTCGCATAGAGGTCGCATATCACCTCAGTAACTTTCTGTAACTTTCCTACTTCCTTCTTTCAGAGCTACAAATTTAGAATATTAAAAATAAACAGCGTTGCCAGAACGTACCAAAAAGTACGGTTTTCCATACTATTTGTCACACCACCGTTCTTTAGTATAGACCGTACCTTTTTCGTACCTTATCTACAATATGTATCAGAAAGGTGAAATAATATTGAATGGTGTATATGTATTTCGTGTAACGAAATACCTACAAAAATATCAGATCTAATATAGCAACTTTTTTCTTTCATATAAACTTATTAATTACTTTTTATGTGTGAATTTTCGCCAACCCTGTGATTGAAGAATAAAAGCGTACGGGCTCCCTACGCGCTATTGTCGTTGACCGTAGTAGTGGTAGGTAGCGCTGCGCGCGCAGCTGATCGCTCGCGCCGAGCGCCGGTCGCCGCCCGCGCCTTACCTACCTACCTACCTATTTTATTCTAGGGTAAATGTTATTGGAAATAATAAAAGTTATTAATAGCAGTAATCATTTATTCAAAAAAATTTAAAGGTAAAAGCGTAGTTATTCAATAATAAATTTAACTGATAAAAACATTGTCAAGTAATACCTACCTACATACTAATCATGTAGTTTCATCAAACTTTTACACTTTGGGATTTGGGTCCGACCTACTATTGGTTTACACACACATTATTACCGCACAATAACTCAAAATGTCCACCCGTGCGCAGTGGGTACCACCAGCCGCAGGTCCCGGTACCACGAGTAGGAGTACAGGCGCGCGACCTTGGGGGGTTTGAGCGCGGAACGAACCAGCCTCGCGCAGACGCAAACACCTGACAATGATTTATTTTTCACTACAAACTACAAAGTGTAAAAAAACAAAAAAGTAGCCTTCTCATGTTTCTCTCAATATTCTGAATTTGCATTTGAAAAACATTTTTCTTCCAACAAAATAAGACTTGACTGTATGGACTACATTCCTTACTCTCTTTCTACAGAAGCGATAAATTTTAAAAAAACATAACATTGGCACTGTTTACAAACAAATCTTTTCGTTTCGGTTCGGTTTGGCTGTTACTTTCTTCTATACTTCTATACTAATATATACTTTATGATGACTTATACTTTATCACTATCACTACATAGTATAAAACAAAGTCGCTTTCTCTGTCCTTTAAAACTACGCAACGGATTTTGATGCGTTT
Organism: Ethmia dodecea; assembly: GCA_963855545.1. Classification (NCBI taxonomy): domain Eukaryota; kingdom Metazoa; phylum Arthropoda; class Insecta; order Lepidoptera; family Depressariidae; genus Ethmia; species Ethmia dodecea. The sequence goes on from OY979452.1 coordinate 7,808,242, forward strand.
TTTAATAGATAGAGTGATTCAAGAGGAAGGTTTTAGTATCAGCATTGCACCCGTGCGAAGCCAGGGTGGGTCGCTAGTACTATAATATTATAAAGAGGAAAGACTTGTATGTATGTATCTTTGTTACGAATAAACTCAAAAACTACTAAACCGATTTTAAAAACTCTTTCACCAATGGTAGGCTAAAATATCCTTGAGTAACATAGACTATCTTTGTTTCCGTATTCCCACGGAAACGGGAACTACACGGGTGAAACCGCGACGAACCGCTAGTATTAAATAAAACAAACAAAATAAGTTTCTCTTTAGTTTACTTAGCTCCGTGGCTTACTATAAATCCTCTACCTCATTAGCCTGTTTTTCTTTCTTTTGTGTAGTAACTTTGAAATACTTTATTGTTTGTACATTTTTTTTAAAAGGTGTAGTGTTGTATTGTTTGGATAATAACATAGTTAATTGAGTAAACAATCTAGATTTCCTGGCATTTTATATTGAAGTTGACATGGGCAACGTAGCGGATAGAACAATTAAAAAAGTATTATATTTACAGACTCAATAAACATCATCAAGCATATATCAGCAAGTTATTTATTCATAAACTCGCGGTAAGTTAAGTTATTATTTTACAATTGCCTTTTGAGAAAATAATGAGACTGATAGTTTCATTAAATTTTTGTCACATTTGACACTAAAATATGGACACAAATTACTTAGATGGTGTTTTCTTAGGTCCTAAATAGTACATTACTGCAGTGGTCAGCAAAAGAGGTAGTGAGGGACGAACGTCTAAATGTAGGCCAAAGCAAAGCCAAGGCACCAAAGAGATTTAAATATGCCCCATTAAATTTAAATCTCTTTGCAAGGCACACATACGTAAGTTTATCAATGCCTAGTTGTGGCCAAGGCTTGTATAGTTTTTTCTAAAATAATTTGCTATGCGGAAATTAAAACTAAGTTATTCCGAGGCAAAACTTTTTATTTATTTATTTATTTGGGTAATCAACAAGACATACACTTATTATTTAAAAATACAATTAGTTTTCAAAATCAATGACCAACAACGAACGTTTATTTGTTTTTTTTTCAATAAACAGCTTGCTATTTGCAAGTCAGTTCGAAAAGTAAATAAAACTTTTTATAAGTTTCCTCCTTGGTTGCCATGTGTAGGAGTTCGATTTTTTCAGATCGCTCATCGTTCCATTTTTAAATTACACGACAGATATATATGAGTTACCTATGTAATTTATTTGGCCGCTATAACACGACAGTTAAGGATTTTGTTGTTTTGTCGGCCAATGCTCGTATGTATTTGGCCAGTACAGCAATTCCGATTTATCTCGAAGAAGCTTGTCAAAATAAGGTTCAAATTTCCAAGCATCTTTGAGAAAACATTACTTTCATAATTTTTATTGACAAAAACACTTGTTTTTACTACAATTTTCAACGTTTTGGCAAAACTGTAACTTGAAGTTAAAAACCGTACCTACAGACAGCCAACCGTCCTTTTTCGGAAAATCATACTGGGTGGCAACCACAGGTGGCAACGCTAAAAATAATCAAAATCTTCGAAATGTCAAAAAGTCAAGTTTTTAAAACATTTTTGGATCAGAGAAAAACAAAACAGACGAAGCTGTTTGAGCCTAGACCCCTTTGCCTAATGGGATACATAAAAAAATCAAGTTTTTTTACTTTTTGTATTTATATTTTATTTTGTAGGTTATGAGCTCTCCGAAATACCTAGTATTTATTTAAATTCTCTTTGGCAGAATCAGCAGCCAAGTTTCTATTCCAACACGTTGTCAAGATGTCAAAAGAAGATTTAATCTGTACGAAAACCCGTTTATTGGAGATTTTCACCGAACTTGACAACGTTGAATTGGACTCGATTGAACAGTGGATTTCAAGTCAGTCCTATAAGAAGGGTACCTACATATTTTATTACTATTTACAAAGAGATTGAAAGAAAATCGTTCTCTTTTTTCTTTAAACGTCTGACTATTTGATTCATAAAGCAGTGATAGCCTTAGGGCTGATTCATGTTACAACGGGCCGGGCTCATACGTGACCTGTTCGGGGTGAATCCTAACAATACGCCTCGACATGTCGACGCCGTGCCCCGTCCGGGCCAGCGCTTTATACCAAAAGTATACTATAGATGTTGACCGCCCGCGCCCTGGTGTAACATGAATCAGCCTTTACGGTTAAGATTATTTATTTTATTCATTAGTTGTGTATTAGAATTCTCAAATTTATTATAAGCCTAAGGCGACACTACAGCCTAACTTGGTTTGCTAGATTTAACAACGAAGCGAAACCTTAAGAATGGAGAAAAGAAGTTGATCAAAATAGGAAATGCTATAAAGAAAATGATAACTTTTGAAGCAGAAATGTCATCGGAAAACATTATGCCTCCAACTGTCGGAGATCAAGCGGATTGTAACAATATCAACACGTGCCATGTAGATGAGTTTCTTTATGATCAAGAAGAAGTTGAGGCTTTAGTGAAAAGTGGAAAATTAAAAAGGCATTATTGCTTAGACTGCAATTCACGCAATATCAAAGTATGTAATTGACATCATTGAGTATGTATTTTATTTTGTTTTTAATTATGTTCTTAATTACATACCTATACTTAAATAATTTACTTTACAGGATTTGACATTAATTTCTCACTCAATGTCGAGGCAGGCTGTGCAATATATTTTTAAAGTTCTACTACCAAAAGATATAGAAGAAATACAAGTTCTTGATGTCGGCTCAAGATTAGGGGCAGTTCTTTATGGTGTATGTGTCTACCAACTTAACAAAAATTGTATCAAAATATTTTTTATAATCAAAATATACATTTGTGTTTCAGGCTTATCAGTTTTCAAATGCCTCTAGCATTGTGGGCATTGAAATGAATAAAGAGTGCTGTGAAGTTCAGGAAAAAATTATCCACCAATTTTCAATGGACACCAACAGAATAAAAGTGATCCTTTCTGATGTAATGGAACGCCAAGATGTAGTGGAACAGTCTCATGTAATAATTATAAATGTTCTCGATTTTTTTGTAGATATGGAAAAACACAGACAAATGTGGTATTTTTTTAAGAAACACATTAAAAAAGGAAGCTATCTTATATCAAATAGAAGTATGGCAGACACTTTGTCAAGTTTAGATATATTTGAAGAGCTGATGAATTGGTTAAATATTTGTAAACCCTGTCAGTTAGAAAATGAAATATTCTTTGACATAGAAGATTGTAGTGAATTATATCTGTACACAGTAAACTAATTCATTATTATGTTGAACTGATTTTATTTTCATAATCTTTTATTAGGCAATGTTTTTATTTGAACTACAGGTTGAACCCAAAGTTTAGATTTTAGAATACAGCAAAAAATAATTATTAACCTCGGGACTGCGATAGAGCCGCGCACAAATGCAACCGCCGACTGCGGGGGTTACGCGCGGGCAAACTGACGCGCGCGTATTGTCTTAGGGGGATATTACATTATCATATATCTCTGATCATTTAAATGATCATATATTTGATCCAATATAATTGACTATTTGAGTCATATCTCTGTATTACACTATCAAAGTTCTTTGATGCTATTTTACGTCATATGTGGTTGCAAGTCGGTGGTGTGCGCTACTTAGGGATGCAAAAAAAAAATCGATTTTTAAAATAATCGATTATTTTTTTGAAATAATCGATTTGTTAAAAAAAAAATCGATTTTTAATTCATCGATTATATAAATTACGCGTTTTAATCGATTTTTTATAAACAGCGCCATCTATGCGGTAGATGAACCTTAACGTTGTTGTTAAGCTTTTTTACTTATCGTTTCATTTTATTTTAATACTACGAGTACTATTTTTTATTATTTTTCGTCTTTTGAGTGCTTAAACTTAAAAAATAAAGAAAGATTTGTTTTTTATTTTAGTTTTTGAGACCATAACGTAGTCGTTTAGTTTTTTTTATTCTTGTTTTAAGTATTTTATTTTAATACTAGTCAAATGTAAAAGAGGACTGGACATTTGTGACACTAATTATTTTTAATTATTTTATTGTTTACATTTAAAGATTATTGAAATACTTTGTTATTTCTTTATTCATATTATTTTATTTCATTTTTAATCTATTAAAATGTTAATATGAATATCATAGGATTTTATTATTTAAATATGAAAAGCAAATATAGATTTTTAAATATGTATTAGAAAAAAATCGATTTTTTAGAATAATCGATTATTTTCAATATTAATCGATTTTTAAAAAATCGATTAATTTTGAAGAAAGAAAAATCGATTTTTATTTAATCGACTATTTTCCTTTAATCTTACATCCCTGGCGCTACTATTGCTTCGGCCTTCGGCAGACGGCAGGTATTGACGTCAGAGTTACCAGATCTCAGGAAATTCGATTTGCCAAAAGGCATCGTCATTTTTAGTATGGCTTGTTTTTTGTTATTTTAGCAAGATTATGCAAGTATATAATTAGAAAAAGAACTACATTACAATATTTGAAACATTGACGAACAAGAAATCAAAAACTGTATTTTTATATTTGCTTTTAAATACCTAGTGGAAAAAAATAAAAAAATAACTGGCAACACCTGTTTCTATGACCGTATTGGATCCAATCTCTCAGCAAATGTCAAAAATCTATGATCAAGGAGAAAATGAATCTTATGTCTATTGCACAAATGGCGACGCGACGCGACATAAAACCACTTTTATCTGTGACATAAAATGCATTGCGTAGCATCTCTTATCGTGAGCATGTGGACGTCCGTACCACCTCTTAATTCTTTTCGAAAACCACCTAGAAGTAATGTGACGGTGATTGTGACGCTGATTTCTGCTATCATTTTGATTGTGACGGCTTCCTCGCCGAAGGATTGATTAAAATAGGTGGTACGGAGGTTCACATGCTTTGTCTATGGTTTTCACACAAATCGTCGAATTCCAAGAGAATCACACCATGTACCGGCGAAATTAACATTTTAAACCAATGTGACGGAATATGTGACAGCTACAAACACATTCTTTACATATGTGACGTAATAGGGACAGAGAAATAAGCGATCTTTTTTTCAGAAGCATGTCTTGAGTTTGGCCACCATTTTAACGTCAAAAATCCTATTGAAACATGCATTTAAATAAAAACCTAACAGGAATTCGAAACCGTTTAGTCACGACAAAGAGCTCATGATATTATTTCCACGACTACTTCATTATTTTTAAAGAAAAACGCGAATGAATTTTACATATACACGATTAGGGTGACCAATGTCTTAGATCACTTTAGGACATTCATCTATGTATAAATAAAAAAAAATAACTCTCATCGGCTCTAAAAATAAAAGAAATATTTGCTGTCAGTATAACGAATAATAATAATTTAAAAAACGAATAAACACGCTGTAATGGTAAACTGAAATAAAGCTAAAGAAATATTAATAGAAAGTATAAGAATTAATGGAATACCACTGCCTCCTCGGGGATAAAAGGCGTGAGATTTTTTATTTATAAGAATTAAATAATTAACGACACAATTTATGTTATCGTAAATAACACTGGATCGACATTCGCACAATTCGATTTATTAGTAATAGAGTAATAATCTCACGCCTTATATCCCCGAGGGGGTAGGCAGAGGTATTCCATTTCTGGATATACCCACCTTTCAACAGATATTTTTTGGACACCTAAACGTGATAGGTGGTGAGCCTTTCGCCGGGCCGGGTCTTTTACACATGTCTCAGAATTAATTCTGGGACCTGCGGGTGTCCTCACGATGTTTTCCTTCACCGTCCAGCTAATGATAAATATGTACGTAAGTTTTTGAAAAAGTCATCATGCCAGGATTCGAATCCGAGGCTCACTGATTTTCATCATGTGAAGCGGGCTCTTTAACCGCAAGGCTTACTGCTCTTGAGATTACATTAGATTAATTACTTTAAAAATAATTTTGGAAAGTTCATATTTTGAAATAAGTATGTTTATGTTTTTAAATTATAATCAAAATTAATAGTTAAAAAAATTATATGAAATGACCCCAATCCGATTTAAATAATAGTTTAAACAAATCTTCATATCAGCAGTAAGATGTGTAGACAAAAGAGAGAGTAGATTCTTTTTATTTTGTCTATGTAGGTATTTTCGACTTTAATAATTAACCTATCACGTGTAGGGGTCCAATATATCTCGTGAAATGTGGGTATATCTAGAATGAAATACCTCTGGCTACCCCCTCGGGGATAAAAGGCGTGAGATTATATATATATTTTTTAAATTAACCAGCCACTTATTATTTAAAACTTTTGCCTGATACACCCAAGAGTAATTTTTGCGAGAAGCAATCTTTTTCTACCCCGCTCCGTGGCGTCAAAGCCCTCTCTTATAGTAACAATGACAATTACAAAAAAAAGTATTTCTTTCATGTTTATGACCATTTTGTGTCGAATGGGTGGGAATGGAATAAAAAGACGGTGTTACTGGCTTCTTATTGTTTAACTCTAATTAGGGTCCTGGTAATAAAGCTTGAGCTTACAAGCGACAATTCTACCGAATATATCAGGCTTAGCGTTTGTCGTACATGTATCATTACAAGATGTTTCAATAAATATTATAATAAAAACTTACTGTGTTTTATTGAATTCTTTATTTTCATTAAAATTTTCGATTCTATATAGTTATTGTAGATAAAACATACTTAGATGTTGGTAGGTAGACAATAAACACCCCTCCTTTACCGTTTGCGAAGTCCCTACCGCACTTCAGTTTAAAGTACTTTCAGTCAAGAAGGTCGACTCTGAATCAGTCCCAACAAAATGATAGTCACCCTATACAGTAACTTTCCATCATTTCAGCTAATTGCTGTCCACTGCTGGACAAAAGCCTCCCCCAAGGAGCGCCAACCATTCCGGTCTTGGGCAGCCCGCATCCATCCACTGCCAGCCACCTTCTTTAGGTCATCGGTCCATCGTGCCGCAGGGCGCCCTACACTTCGTTTGCCTAAGCGCGGTCTCCACTCCAATACGTGTCGACTCCAGCGGCCATCAGTCCGCCTGGAGACATGACCGGCCCACTTCCACTTCAGCGTGCTGATTCTCCGCGCGATGTCGGTGACTCTCGTTCTCTGTCGAATGACTTCATTTCGAATTCTGTCGAGCAGAGAAACCCCGAGCATCGCGCGTTCCATTGCACGCTGAGCGACTTTGAATTTGTGGACCAGAACTTTCCATAGTAATGGACAAATCAAATTTTCTCTTATACGAATAAATTAGTCGTAGAAATAATATCATGAGCTATTTGTCGTGACTAAACGGTTTCGAATTCCTGTTAGGTTTTTATTTAAATGCATGTTTCAATAGGATTTTTGACGTTAAAATGGTGGCCAAACTCAAGACATGCTTTTGAAAAAAAGATCGCTTATTTCTCTATCCCTATTGCGTCACATATGTAAAGAATGTGTTTGTAGCTGTCACATATTCCGTCACATTGGTTTAAAATGTTAATTTCACCGGTACATGGTGTGATTCTCTTGGAATTCGACGATTTGTGTGAAAACCATAGACAAAGCATGTGAACCTCCGTGCCACCTATTTTGATCCATCCTTCTGCGAGGAAGCCGTCACAATCAAAATGATAGCAGAAATCAGCGTCACAATCACCGTCACATTACTTCTAGGTGGTTTTCGAAAAGAATTAAGAGGTGGTACGGAGGACCACATGCTCACCTCTTATCTCTAATATGTCTGTGAAATGCATAGAGTAGAGACTTTTATCTTAGCAAAAATTAGGGATGTAAGATTAAAGGAAAATAATCGATTAAATAAAAATCGATTATTCTTTCTTCATAATCGATTTTTTTTTTAAATCGATTAATATTGAAAATAATCGATTATTCTAAAAAATCATTTTTTTTCTAATACATATTTAAAAATCTATATAATATGCTTTTCATATTTTTATAATAAAATCCTAAGAGATTAACATTTATTAACATTTTAACAGATTAAAAATGAAATAAAATAAAGAATAAAGAAATAACAAAATAAAATTTCGATTATCTTCAAATTTAAACAATAAAATAATTACAAATAATTAGTGTCACAAATGTCCAGTCCTCTTTTACATTTGACTAGTATTAAAATAAAGTACTTAAAACGAGAATCAAAAAAACTAAACGACTACGTTATGGTCTCAAAAACTAAAATAAAAAGCAAATCTTTCTTTTTTTTTTAGTTTAAACAGTCAAAAGACGAAAAATAATAACAAATAAGAGTACTATGGAGTATTAAAATAAAATTAAACGATAAGTAAGAAAGCTTAATGACAACGTTAAGGTTCATCCACCGCATAGATGGCGCTGTTTATAAAAATCGATTAAAACTCGTAATTTATATAATCGATTAATTAAAAATCGATTATTTTTATTTAAGAAATCGATTATTAAAAATCATTTATTTCAAAAAAATAATCGATTATTTTTTACATCCCTAGCAAAAATGGGAAGCTTGTCGCTTTTTTCTTGAGCTTGTAAAAATAAAATAATTCAATCAAGCACAAATCACAGCAGTTACATACTTGTGAATGTGATATTAAAATAAATATACAAAATGTGGCATGAAGCAAGAAAACAGGAGCGGATTATTCGTGGAATGATTGTGGACTATCGAAGACGGGCGGAACGCCGCAAGGACTTCTATGAGAAAATTGTAAGAGAAACTAAAATTTTCCAATTCTTTCATAATATTTGTGAATGGATAATCTGCCTACTCCCTCGGGGATAAAAGGCGTGAGATTATTTATTTTATTTTTTATCTTGGGTAAGCTAAAATGTACGTACTTCATCCAGTGGTATATAGGTATCTGGTGTGTCAAATACTTTAAAAACTACATAATTATCATTACAGAAAGCGGAACCTACGCAATTTTTGCAATTACATGGACGACCATGCAAAATACATTTGGATCCCGTCGTGGCCGCCGCCGGAGAGGGGCCAGCTATTATGTTAGTAGTTACAAAGCCTGTAATAGATTTGATTGATGTGAAATCCTTCCGATGACAAAGTATGGATTCCCTATTTTACTTTTCTGTGTTTAGGATGCCATGGCAAGGTGATCCTAACAATATGATAGACCGATTCGATGTTAGAGCACACTTGGACTACATCCCAGATGTAAAAAATCCAGATGTACCACCTGAACAACTGAGCCCGGAGGAGAGACAGTGCAACTACGAGCGATACAGAATTCTAGCCCAGAATGGTTTTTTAGGAATAGGTTAGTTTCACTTTTTTTTATTAACCTTTAGTATTTTAGAGAAAATGTTTTATTGCCCTATTTTGAATTCAACAATATTCAAATATAAATAAATATTCTGATGATTAGGAATATGTATTTCGAAGTTCATTTTACAATTGTAACATATTTTAAATGAATAAAATAATCTTAAAAGTAGCTTTTTATTACTAAAAATTATGATATCACAGATCAGTATTCGATACATTTTCCATAGTATTTTTTTGTTTAGACAGGGAGAATACTATATAGTTTGACTAATTATTAATTCTTTATCCATATTTTGATTCAGGTGAAGACAAATTTCTACAGCAGCTTGCAATTGAAGAGCAGTTTGGCGTAACAATAGAAGAGAAAGAAATGCAGAAAGAGAAGTTGAATGAAAAGAAAGGAACTGGTGCTGCAATAGGATACAATTATGATGATCCCGGCGCTCAACCTTCTTGTTCTAACGGTAGATTCAGCTTTACCATTAAGAAACCTGCTGTGACGCTCGCTGAAATGGGGTCAAGGGGTAAACTACTCACTTAATATATCAGGAACATTCTTATGGCATTCAGTATTAAATTACAGGCCCTGAACACAAAAAAGTGGAACAAAAAGACTCAGATGATGAATCTGATCTCGAAATCATTGATGTTGACTTGAGCATTGATGTTAACAAGATGGAGGCTTCACAGGTTAGTATTTTTTGATGTCAGTTTTCCTATAATAGCCATTATATATAAAATATTTATATTATTCAGTGACCCTTGCGGTAATGCAGCTCCTGTCTAATCCGTCACTCGCTATAATAATCCAATATGCCTAATGCAGTACATACTACAAAGCAATGTTGTATGTAACTGATGCATATTTAAATGTTTAGTTCCTATTTTTTGTGTAAGTGCTATAGCAATAATGATGGTAATTATAAAATAAGTTACATCTATTGTGTTTGACTCACCAAGTCCCATATTGTATATTATGTAGTACAAATATATCTGATCTTAACATTTTTATATGTAATGTACATACTATGTAATTTGTTAAATTACAAGGTACTCTTTATCAAAAAATTTCATGACTTCAAAGATATCAGTAGCAGTATTCTATGTATGTCTGACAAATTCGATCATCTGACACACAGGCTTCTGAATAAAACCTTTATGATATTACCATGTTGACTGTATTGACTGTATTTTCTGTAACTGTAATGTACTTTTCTAAAACCTATGTTATTGTGTATTCCCCTCTTACTACATTATTACGACAGAAAGGTTTAAAGTCTCCTTTTTTGTTCGAAGGCACATTTTTTGGTATATCCAATTATGTTTATATTCGAGATCAAGTAAAAATTGTTATTGTGAATCAACTAATCTTATTTTATTTTTATTTTAAGTATCGGGTAACAATTTTCAACTTATTTATTACTAAATATTTATGAATTAAGAACTGATCTATTAACACTACTAGCCATACTTTGTAACTATACATCACAACCACAAATTGAGCTCAATTCATTTATACAGCGGTAGGTGTTATAGCAACTTTGAAACTACACCTCATAGAATTCGAAAAAGAAACCAGTGTAATATAAAAGTTATTGATTTTGGTGAAAAATATTACTTGTATCTTGTGTTGAATTCTCTATATTTTTATCTCTAACTAGTATAAAACAAAATTGCTTCCCACCCTCTATACACGAAGATCTTATAAAATACGAAAAACTAATAGAGAGAGCGATAAACAAGGAAGGGTTTTTGTATACCATAGCATGGTAATATAGTGTGGTTCCCGTTCCCGTGGGTATATGGGAATAAAATAGCCTATGTTACTTAGGGATATTGTAGCTTTCGATAAGTAGTAGATTTTGAGTTTATTTGTTACAAACATACTAAAACACAAATCTTTCCTCTTTATAATATTAGTGTGGATATAATAAATTGGACTTTTCACTGAGCACAGGCGCATGAGCTAAACGCCGTGGGTCCCCAATTCGGCATGGCGGGCTGCGACCTGTTCTCCTTTTTGACCGGCGACGCTGATGACGCCGAACACCAGAAACAGCTGTTGCGGGAGGAGAAAGAAAAGGCTATGTTCTCTGGCAGGAAGAGCAGGAGAGAGAGGCGAGCGCATCGGTTAGTCAATATCACCTTTTCGGTATTGTGCTAAGATTTCTTTAGTACAAGCAGTACAACATTAAATCTAATTATAAAAAACAATGGTTTCGTACTATCAAAACTCTTGGCGAAAATATGTTTTTTGTGATGGGGGTCCCAAATATTTCCAAGTTTTTTTTAATTCTGTGAAAATTTTAATGAGCTACTGATAATGCTCTAAAGAATTGCCCCTTTATAGTAATAGTACATTATGATATAAGTGCGGTAGGTTGAGAATTACAGCCGAGGCGATATTGCTAGCCCGAGCCGTAGGCTACAAGTAAGCAGAGGCTGTAATTATCAAAGCGCACGTATGTCATACGACGTTTTATAACACATTTGCGAGGAAATACAATAAAACTCCGACTATGGTAAACGAATAAAAACAATACAGCTTAAGAAAAAGCGCGCGGCGCGCATCATCATTTTTTTTAGGCAAAAGGCACAAAAAACAGCCAGTATTACTAATAAAGTAAATTAATATTTTTGTGTTTTTGTTACAGATTCATTGGTTGTAATTTACTGTCAAAATTAATTAAATTAAATAATTATGTACATAAATATTTCTTTATTATATTTTATCTCCCAAAGTTAATTTTAATCATAAAATGTTGACAACTTTTTTGATATAAAAACTCTTTGCTGAGATTTTAAAAAGTACCGTTCGTTTTAAGACGGAGCATCTTGATAAACCGTGCGTTTTACTTTACACTTACCGCACTTGGGCGTAACGAGATACAATACGATATTGAAAATGGTGAAATAAGACACCTTTTACGAGCAAATGTGTTATAAAGACTGTTATAGGTTTAGTAACATGGTCATGTCTGTTCCAGTAGCATTATTAAAGACCAAGAATACATTAAGACATGTGTCAATAATGGTTCATGATACATCTTCTAATTAAACATTTTGATGTTTGTGGTTGCACTCCTCCGAAACGGCTTGACCGATTTTAATGTTTTTTTTTTTTATATTAGGTAGGTATGAGAATAGGTCGCAAAGTATTTTTTACCATACTATCATATGACTGCCATAAAAATTGGGATTTATATGGCGGAATAACGTTTGCCGGGTCAGCTAGTACTGATATAATAATATAACTATCCAAAGTTATGGTTAAAGAAAAAAGATTTATTTATAAAATTCTAGTCTACAAAATGGAAGTACGAAATAGACCTCAATATTATAAAGATAAGTTAAGCCAGTGTTATGAACTTTGTCTCCCACAATATGGCCTATATTTTATTATTAAACTCTGTCATTACTTCATTTCAACAGTGATAAAAAACTAGCTACTCGCGTGGTAAGCCCGCCGAGCTACGCGGCTCCGTCTTCCGAACCAGTTCGCTCGCCAAGCCACTCGCCGAGTCGAAGCCCTTCGCCGGAAACGGGCGAGCAAATACAGTTCATCACGTCCTTCGGAGGCGACGACGATGAGGTCAAACCACGTGAGTTTATAAATACTAGCTGTTTAGTAGTAGTTTCTACTTTGAGTATTAAATCAACAGGAGACGTCACGCGCACTAGTTTCTTTCCAAAAAAGTTTGCCAATTTCTGCGCGGGGGACGAGGAAACGCACACAAATAATGTTAAAACAAACGCATTTTTTTGACAAAACAATTAAACACTAGCTAGAACTAGATGCACACAAGTACATTTACACACAGAAACAACCAATTTGAGCACTCCGTGAACTCAAAAAAACTAGTTGAATTTATCAGGAATGAGCGTTGACCGAACTTTTTTGGCAGAGGGGAACGCCTGTCAGTGGCGTCTCAAGAGTTTCTAGAATAAACTTTGGGTTATCAAGTCCCGTAGGATTTGTGTTTTACCGAAATGAAAATTAGCCACTTACTACAAAATGTGGTCCTGCCAAGTTTCATCAAAACCGATCGAGTGTAGTTGTGAACAAATATATACTTACTTTCTCATTTTTATATTAGTATGTCATTTTTATATGTATCTGAATAGTTATACTTATAAAAAAGGTGTAATAAATAATAATTCATTATCTGATTTTATTGCAGCACCAAAACCTTTGTATGCAGACAAAGTGAAACAAAACTTGAAGAAGCTAGAACTGTATTCGGAAGTGGCACGGAAACCAAGAGCTAGGTAAAATTTATTACAACCACATGTTATATCAGGATAGAAAGTCGTCTGTGTTCTTTTCCGCATTCCTAATCTATGCAATTTTTCTGGTTTTATCTTTCTAAATTGATCGAGTAAAAGACAGGTTTTCGCACTTATAATCAATTATTTTAACTTTTTGTCTCTACTTCTGGTAAGAGGCGAGTAAGAATCTCATTTGATTATGGACCACTTACAACAGCATTCCTAAATATTGGGATAAGGGCTGATGGATGACGATGACGACTGACTTTTTAACCTTTCTTTTTGTAGGTCACCATCAGAAGAAAGACATGTACGCTCGCAAATAGGGCCCCGCCGATTTGACTCAAGGTCGAGGTCGGGATCGTACTCGCGTTTCCGATCCCGCTCTCGATCGAGGTCGAGGTCAAGGTCGCGTTCGTGGCGGAGGTCACGCTCCAAGTCCCGGTCGTACTCCCGCTCTCGTTCCGTGTATTCAAGATCGCGCTCAAGGTCGATCAGCCCTCAAAAGAGGTCGAGGTCAAGGTCGCGATCACGGGACTACAGAACCAGACGTTCTCGAAGTCCTTCGAAGTTTGTATTTTTTAACATTATTTACGTGGATGCATGTTGTTGAATTTAAAAGTAAAGTGGTAGAGACTTTTTAAAACTAATGTGTACTTTAATATTTCCACAGTAATACTAGTGGCTATACAATGCGTAATGAGCCTGGTTCCATGTCGTATGAAAGGTAAGCTTGTACTTCTTTGATTGTTTTATTGCAGGTAAGATTTTTACTTACTTAATATTTAGATGGACATTTTTAATACGAAATCTTTATCGCAGACAGATTTGGTCTGCGAAATATTGTGTGCAAATGAAACAAAGTATCAATCTTCAATTCTTAAATAAGGTTGATTATATTATATTACAGCACCGACAAAGGTAAGCCCGTACCACGTTACTACGGCCGGCGGAAAGAAGACAAGTCGTCCAGTGAGCTGTCCCTAGACTCCGACTCCAGCGCCTCCGCTGATGATCAGAAAAACAAGTGAGTCACTATGGAGAAATCATTTTATATACCATAGCGGTTCTGCGCGGTTTCACCGTCGTAGTTCCCGTTGCCATGGGAATACGGAAATAAAGTATAGCCTATGTTACTCAGGGATCTTCTAGCTTTCCATTGGTGAAAGAATTTTGAAAATCGGTCTGAGTTTATTCGTAACAAACATACAAATCTTTCCTCTTTATAATATTAGTATAGATATGGTATATTTTACTTACTCAACTAAATTGGTACAGATTTGTTTAATAATCATACACTCATATAACTTCTCCAAATGCGCTCGGTTGTTAGTACTATAAAAAGCAAATATAAGCACCTCGTCATTTATATTTATTTAAATCCCTAGAGGAGGGTGAGTATTTCGTTTGATATGTAATTACTGTCCCAAGGCGCTACCAACTGCTTCCCTCGTCAAGTGGCAATCGAACAATTTTTCCTATTTAATTTCTGCATGTGTTATAATACTAACTATTATAAACCAAGTGTCGGTGACTATACTGCTTGGGGTGTTGTGTCAATTTCACTTGGTCGCGCCTCAATAGTTCCTAGCAACAGTCAATAAACTTAACACGACTTGTATAAAGTTTATATAGTCATCAGTATACGTTAGTAAAAACCACTTGGCTATTTCCTCTGACTGGTTTTGTACATCCTATGGCGACTAATTTTGATTACTTTTGTTAAGACTATTTCTCGGGTCCTAATTTTTTATTTGGAACAACAAGTTAATTACATAGAATCCTTATCCATTACAGATCGGCGGTTGGGAATAAACCCAACACAAACCAGAATCAGTTACGATTGTCTGGATCCAGCTCCAAAGTCAGTAAGAATCATTTGTTTTAAATTTGTATGCTTTCATTTTTAGAACATTATGTCTAAGTTATCGATCGATTATCCGTAGTTTTGCTTTTCTTATTTATTTAGGTAACAGGTAGTGTCGACCGAAAGTTCTTTCCGATATTCTATAATGATAAGATGAAGTAATATTTTATTAAAACTACTATAATACAACATTTGTTAAAATAAGTTAATTGCTTAACTTTTTTCCTTAAAGCCGTAAAACAGTTTTTCACATTTTTTTTAGTAGTTTTAAATGTCGTTTTTAAGCAAATACAGAACTAAGGCAGGTTTTACAGAAAGAGATGCCGTTATACAAGTCGCATAAAGAAGTCCCCATCTAAGAGTGTTCAAGTAGATATCTTATTTTACTTACATTCTCTAATATTATGCGACTCTTATATTTGTTGCGGTTTTTGAAGAAACTAATGTTATAGGCCGCAAAATGAAACCATAAACAATGTGTACCTAATACAATCGAAAAGTTTTAAAGCTGATATCTAGTATAACTTGATATTGAATTAGTAATCGAATTATTTAGCTTGTGTAGTTGCTCCAATATCCGATATAACACATAACCTTGTTGGATTATTTAATGTGTACTTATCGTTTTTTTTACTAACATTGATTACGAATAATGCACAATATTTATCGTTAATTTATAATATTTTTAATAGTTAATATTGCTAAGAAAAAATATTTGGCAATAACAATTAATTGGTGGCAGGAAATAATATAATGCATTGAAAAATAGATGACACTAATTTATCGAGAGATAGAGATCACTAGTTTCACAAAGCAAATTATAGTAAGTCGATGTCAATTTGTAACAACTGATTGATAACAGTCTTTGTTGCGTTTATGTTAGGCCCAATGACATGTCATGGTATTTCCTTGTAAGCTACACTGCTTGTTCGACAATAAGTTGTCGTTTTGTAACTGATTATCCAAGTTTTGCTATCCACTAAATAGTTCCATAGAAGTTTTGGCTTCGAGTATAGGTGAATTACTATGATATATAATAATGGGCGTATCCCTAGCTAACTTAGTACAGTCAAGAGCACGCTAAGATTGACACTTTGGACTTTGACCCGGCCCTGTATTCTATGGCGCGCAGTACAAATCAGAGCTCAGCTTAAACTGGTAGTGTCAAGCTTGACTTGCTCTTGACTGTACCTCTAGCAGATTACGGAAAGCTTGGTTTACTCATGGTTTTTTAAATGTGAATTGTGATGGAGTTACAAAGTGTAAGATATTTTGAAACTGTAATAACGGGTATTGTATAACAAAACGGGTCCTTTTCCAGAGCGTTCCTCAGTAAAGAGGCAGCTCTGAAATCATTATTAGGATAACATGTAAACCACTTACAGGCTCGTCCTTCGCGAGAGACGCTTACACTCAAGGAGAAGCTCAAGAGGAAAATGCAGGCTCAGCTGTCAAGGCAACGTGAGTTCTATGATTTATAATAATAATCATCTCACACCTTTTATCCCCGAGGCAGCGGTATTCCATTTCTGGATATACCCACTTTTCACAAGATATATTGGACCCCTAAACGTGATAGCTGGTGAGCCCATCGCCGGACCGGGTCTATTTACACATGTCTCAGAATTAATTCTGGGACCTGCGGGTTTCCTCACGATGTTTTCCTTCACCGTCGATCTAGTGATAAATATGTACGTAAGTTTTTGAAAAACTCATTGGTACATGCCAGGATTTGAACCCGAGCCTCACTGATTTTCGGCCGGCTCTTTAACCGTTCGGGCTATCACTGCTCACTGTTACATAATAAAGCTTCCGAAAATTAAGTTATGCCATACTATTATTTATTTTTTGACCCGGTCCCTTCCTTCATATTATACAGAATGATCGCTCATAAAAAAAGGTCGCCACTTCGTCTGTTAATATACGGAAGCGAGTTTTCTTTAGACGTTGATCTTATTGGGGATTAGCCAACAGCCAATAGTACAGGTTTTCCTTGTTAAACTTCTGTCTGTCACATTAGCTATAGAACTTTAGCCTTACGACACTCATTTGTCTAGAGCTTTAGTTTATTACTTATAAATAGGTTGTGTTGTATACTAATAAACTTATTATGATTAAATTTGTCGCCAGTCCGTGCCGACAAGCGGGCTGAGGCCGAGCGGCTGGAACGCGAGAGCAGACGACAAGCGCGCCGCGACGAGGAGATGAGAGAACTAGCCATCAAGCTGCGCCGCAAGTCTGTATCAGGGGGCAAAACGTATTGTTTCTAGCTTACAACAACGTTATTCTCAGTTTCATACGTCCTAAGGTTATCTGGAAGAGTATCGCTAAAAGCGATAAAGCCGCCCATTGTACTTTAGTTAATGTTGGTATCCATATTGTGTTGTTTTTGGTGTACAATAAAGAGTTGTATATTCGGATTCGTACCACGACCTCTCATAACAATATGATGCCTGCAGTGTTCTTAAACCAGCTTAAATAGCGCAAGCAAAACTATATTAAAAACAAAGGAGATAGAAATACTGAAACAATACTGTGAGCTTGTTTTAAGAGGTGGTGGTACAGGCCCTGTTATACTTACAGTGCCGATATCACCACCCGTACTGGCTTAAATTGTGGGTTGTTCTTTATTTTAAGAAAAAGTTTTGGCCTCTTAGTCTCCCGCACATGGGATGGGAAGTCACTGAGAATAAGACCGGTTCTTAAAAGGACCACTTGTTAAAAACTGACGTCGTGTAGTGACAGTAGTGATCATACTGAAATGTTGGATCGAGTTAAAGAAGTCATCTTTACATCAACCCGAATAATGCTATGACCAATGCCATTGTCAACATCTGAAGATTTTGTTTCATAGAACTCCATTGAAATATAAATATTTGTTACAGACAGCGTGAAATGAGACATCAGCAGAGGAGGTCGAGTGACGACGATTCAGACCGAAGTCGTAGTGATTCATCCGCTAGGTAATTTTTTGATTTGAGTAACTTACATTAAATGTAGTATTTAAAGCAATTGTGAATTACTAAATAATTTAAATGTCCACAGGGAATCTCCAACGCCAGAAAAGAAGAGACAGAGCAAGAGTCGCTCGAAGAGTCAATCGCCTCAGCATATTCCAGTCTGGGAAGGCCAGAGGCAATCTCCTCCACCGATCCGACCGAGACACAACGAATCCGAGAGCTCACACTACCAGGATAGCAGGAGGTACCAGGAAGTTTACCAAGAGAACGATGAGAGACAAAACCATTACGCGAATAGATACGACAAGCCTCCAACCAGAGGTTACGAAGGAAGGAATGACAACTATAGCCGACACGATCACAGCCAGGGCTACGACAGTAGGTGGGAGCAGGACAAATACCAATCCCAAGGCCGTAGAGGGCCTTACGCGCATAGGGGAGGCCAGAGAGGATACGGTTATAGGCCTGCAGTTCCGGAAAACTATGGGGAAGGGTCATCGTGGCAGTCTAGACATGATTCCCAAGATAATCACAATAAGGATAACCCTGACAGTTACCCTAATAAAAATAGGGTCAAGTTAGTAGATTACTAATTTTTTACACACCAAATTAGACGTCGTTTTCGTCTGTTGTAAAATTACTTTAATTCTTATGTATGTAATCAATTTAATTTAAAACAGGAATGTTGGTTTCTTTATTATTATTTTTGTAATTACTAGTAATTAGCCAGTGTTATTAAATTCGGATTCTATGTGCATTTAAAGATGATATTTATAACGAATACAGCTAAAACGTATATTCTTCCGATGTTAATTACTTACAAAATACAATACAGTACAATGGAAATAACATATTATTATAATTGCCTAGGTACTGAAAACAAATAATTAATAAGGCATATATGAATTAATTTTATGTATTCTGTAACATATATTATTTTTATTATTTAAGTACCAAATAAATAGGTAATTACATTAAACATTTCGTTTTTAATCTGACATTAAACATTCCACCAGAGGATTCACGTCTGTTTATTACCATATTAAATATAAATAATATTAAAGTCCATCACATCTTTTCCAGTATTATAGTATCTTATAGAAAGTTAGTACGTTGATACATAGTAGAATATGTAATTTCTAAGTGGGCGAATGTCCTGAACTTCCCACGTGGGAACGGGACAAAACTAAATCTGCGCTAGCAGTCCAGTCGCTTCGCAGTTGCTAATCTGGCTATAAATATAATTAGGGGGAGCTGTTCCATTGCTTCTTTTCCCATACACAAAATAAGTAACTTGCTAGGTGTGATCGCACATCACATAGAAGTTTCCAATAGAGGTGGACGAGACCTTTTCATCAATCAGAGGTTTCTAGATGCTTCGACGGACTAGTCGCTAAGTGTGTCGACATCAACTTCTTCATTGTCGTCCATGGCGGAGGATTCGGGGTCTCTCCCCACCACCCCCACGGGCATCCCCCCGCGCCCCTCTTTCGTATGCCGCCATTTCATGCGCCGATTTTGGAACCACACTTTGACCTGACAAACAAAATAACAAATATAGTAATATACTCGTACATGAATAGTTCTTGCGTCCTTTCTAAGGCACGTCTCTTATGGGCATTTTACAATCCATTCCACTGTCCTGAAGTTTTTTTTGTATGCAGTTAGTGGATTGTCTTACTGGACTGCCCTCGTGTAAATGGCCCATTATATGCGCACGCATGCCTATGGGACACAGATTACTTGGGGTTCTATTACAAGGACCGGACGTCAGACGTACCAAACTCAAATACGAAAATCAGCTTAGGCACACTGGTTAAGCAAAATTGGACTCGGCATTATATCACGAGCTCCTCCGAGTTTTGGAAGGAATGTTAAAAAAAGGTCTCTGTTTTCGTTTAGTGTTATCGCACTGCGGAAGTCGTTAAGCCTTGGGTAGTTTAAAAAATTGTGACAGGTGGCCACTAGCTAGCCTAACATCTCTCAATCCGCGGTAGGCTCGCGTGGCGGATTATAGCCCATACTTCCTCATGTGTGATGAAAGACCCATAGCTCAGCAGTGGGCTGTTACGGGTTGATGATGATGAACTTATACCTATTCTGAATACGACCTTTAAACTTGTTTCGTGTAGAATAAATGTGAACAAACAAACCTGAGCATCGGTAAGTCCTAACGTCGCCGCCAGCTGTCTCCTATCAGGCTTGGTGATGTACTTCTGGATCTGAAATCGCCGTTCCAATCCTTTCCGCTGGAGATTGCTGAAGACGGCCCGGGACCATGAGCGTTTTCTTTTGCCGCTGGAGGTGACGTCACAGCGCGGCGTTGGTGGTGGCGGCGAATGCGATGATAGGGGGAGCCGGTATACTGTGGACGTTCAAAAATTTATTTCATAAACTAAGAGTTCATAGAAAAAGAGTTGAATAATAATGAAAAGGTTCTTACTTTTACAAAATTTTATTTAGCCCAAGTACAGTCAAGAGCACCACTTTGGACTTTGAACCGGCTCTGGTACCTAGTTACATATGTACCTAATACTTATCAAAGACGTTTTAATTGAAGAAAAACCAAATATCCAGAGAGAATCCAAATAACAAAAGAAAAAATCAAGGAACAAAGAAAAAAACATATCAAAGGATTTTATTGCATAATTTTACTGATTCTACATACACAATCTATCCTTACAAATAATTAGATACTTAGCTCCTACCTATTATAAATGCAAAAGTAGCTCAGTCTATTTTTCTGTTACGCTTTCACGCCTAAACTACTAAACTGATTTTGATGAAATCGAGATGTAGTAGTCGATGTGTAGTAAAGTGGGTATATCCAGAAATGGAATATTTCTGCCTACCCCCTCGGCGATATAAGGCGTGAGATTATATGTATTAAGTATATGTAGAATGTAACTCGAGAACAACTTTACCGATTTTTATGGTCTTTGATTTGTTGTATTTGTCTCCGCCCCGATAGCAAAATAAATTAAAACATCGACAAAAATCGGGTTCCGCACGGGCATCCCCGCTGGGCTACCCGTCAGTAGGTTATAAATTAAAAACGTGGTGAAGATTGATTCTTTCACACTACTTGTTTCAGAACCTATAACATATATTGCATACTGG
Source organism: Ethmia dodecea (assembly GCA_963855545.1). Classification (NCBI taxonomy): domain Eukaryota; kingdom Metazoa; phylum Arthropoda; class Insecta; order Lepidoptera; family Depressariidae; genus Ethmia; species Ethmia dodecea. The sequence goes on from OY979452.1 coordinate 7,829,750, forward strand.
TCGGTGCTGGAGGGAACCTATTCGTAACATCGCGAAGAAATTATTTTCGAGCAGGTGCATATCAACCAAAATTTTAACAACTAGTGCCGCGTCTGGTATACCTACTCTCAAAGGTTCGCAAAACAATTAACTAGGTAGTTAGGTAGGTACCTATATGTAAAGAGGACGACATGTCGGTACCTACTTAGGTAATTATCTAGTTGTTTTCGTGACATGTGGACTATCGATTGCCACATGTCACGGAAAAACATAAAAGTAATTCGGCACATGTGTCGAGGCAAAAGTTTTTTTTATACTTAGGTATGTAGGAATTCAAAGTCCACTGATTGAACGTCATTGACTCCCAGTTACCACCTAGCGCTTTGAATTGCCTGACCTGCCGCTCATGCGTGAGGCTGGGGTTCGAATCCTGGTGAGAGCATGTACCAATGCGTTTTTCATATCATAGTATTAGGTAAGTAACGTGGGTACATACGATACGTAGGTACCTAGGGACCTATGTATCACTAATGATCAACTGTGAAGTAAAACCTCGTAAGGAAACGCACAAGGTCCCGAAATAGATTATGAGACATACTTATGTAACCTCCCGGGCCCGGCGACGGGCTCTCCCACTGTCACGTTTAGGGGTCCAAAAATATAGGTGCCTACTGATGAAAAGGGGGTTTCCCACAAATTGAATACCTCTGCCGACCCTCTCGGGGATAAAGGCTTAGGCATATTTAATATTTAATTTATTTACTTAGTCTAAATAGGTAGGTAGGTATCTAGATAATATAAGGATTTCACTTTTAGGTAGATATACCTAAATCCATAAACCTACCTATATATAAAATAAAATGGTAAACTGACTGACTGATTGGTGATATACCTATCAACGCACAGCCTAAACCGCTGGGTCTAGAGACTTGAAATTTTGCACATAGGTAGATAGCTTATACAGTGTAGGCATCCACTAAGAAAGGATTTATAAGTCTCGGTCAGCACCATTATCGATAGGATGGATTTTTTGTTTTTTAGTAAAAATAATTAAGTACTTCTATTACCTTTAGCACTTCTAGTCAAATAAATCCTACTCGACTATACTTAGGTATATGGAATCGCGGAAGGTAGAGCATGTAGGTAGTTACCTAATTAGGTAGTTTTCATATACCCAAGTGTACATACCTATAGATAGTTTTCCAATTTTAAGTATCTACCTACTGAACACTGATATACTTACCTATCCTTACCTGTCTACATACGTAAATTTTATTTTTGTAATATTAGGTATTATGATAATTCATAAATTATGAAGTCTTTGTTGTTCCAAATACATACCTAGGTAGGTATCATTGACGTAGCCACATCTACATTCATTATCTACTTAACTATACTAACTACCTACTAACTAGCTAACTACCCTACTACTAACTAAACTTAACTACCTACCTAGTACCTAGGTACCAAAATTTTTAATTGTGGCATCTTCGGTGGATAACCTTAAGCCAATAAAATAAAACACAATTGATTTTTAATTGTTACGGTGCCCATTGGAACCGCGCGGTGCTCGACGAATAATGTGTTTCCGCCCCCAAGATTAGGTACTTCAATCGTACCTATTTAAAGCAAAGAAATAAATTTATTACAATTAGAATAGAATGGGACCACACAAATGTGCCAGGTAGAGTCTACTCGCAGAGTGGTGTCGAGAGCTCTGTATTATTATTTATTATACTGAAGTTATTTAGGTACCTTCTAGCAAAAGACGAGAGTACCTACCTAAGTAGGTATCGGAAATATTTTGTTCTTGACAGCCCATGACAGAGATAATAATTACCGCGTTTATTTACCAGTAGTTGGTCTTAATGCTGGATGCAGATGTGTGTACGATAGAGGTAATGGCAACTGCAGCATAGGGGGGTCATCCCTGCAGCAGCGGTACAGGGCAGCCACGCACCCTGCACATGGGGGGTCCTGTGGCCGCGGCTGTTGACTAACAGAATCAGAACTACTGATCTTCGTGTGCTCACTCGTCCCCAGAATACTTTCTACACTAAACTTCAACTTCGAAGTATCACTGCTTATTGACGTCATTTCACAATGTCACTAAAATCCTGAGCATATTATATACGAGTCCAAAATAGTACTGAAAATGTTACAATGAATTAAATTCCATTAAATTCTAGAGGATCTCTAAATCCGGCACTGCTAAGTGTTACCGCGACGAACGTTACTGAAAAACTGACAAGCTCTACGCGCGATTGTCGCCGCAAGCGCAGCCAGTGGGTGTGTCCTATCTAATCGAGCGTTTCGATTGGCCGTGCACGGGTGGGCGTCACGTTTAAGCACCCTTATGGAGTGAGCACTGACTGATGTTATAAACAATACTGCAGTTGTTTACAATAAACAGCCTGTTTAATGTGTTTTATATGGGTTTGCAAGTTGGATTTAATTTTATTACATCGAAGCTTACGTCATTCGTCACTTTGTTCGTGGGGTATCTTGAAAATATCAAGGAATTAAAGCTACAAAAATCTATTCAACTATGTAAAGACACATTAGGTAAATAGAAGTTGGCATGAAGTTACTTAGCTAAATCATCGAAAATCTTCGAGAATTAAGTAAGTAGACACAATAGATTGGCATATTTATTAATATAAATAACAGGATTGGACAAAGACACTGTTAGATGGTAGTTTTACGTGCACAAATGTTAAAGTTATAAACTTGAAATATTATCTTCAGAACGAACGGAACGAAAGAATTTCAAAACAGACCTAGGACCTATAGGTTAGGTACCTACTTAGTGACTCTTATCTAATACCTTTATTTACCGATATAACTACTCTACCTACTATTTTAGGTTCTTAATAAGCGATAGAGGTAATATGAATAGAAAAAAATATAATTTTCACACCACATGCTCGACATTGCCCAAGTATACATAGGTACCTATATCATGCAAACCTTACTTTAAGCAACTCATTATTAACCAACGGGCTATAATGATACCTATTCAAGTACAATATTATGACCTGGCAGGTTATAATGAATTCGTATGAAAAATTGTTCCATAGAGACCTACAGCAAAAATAACTTATTTGAAAATGGAACTGGCCACTGCAAGCTATATTAAGTAGCCTTGCTTTTTAATGTCTCGCAAAAGGTGAGAAAGTATTCTCCTTTGGAATAAAGCTGTTTTCGTTTTGAGCTAGCTCGAATCCCTCGCTACACTCAGGACTCCGTTTTAATTCCCCCGCTTGGCTCAGAGTCGTAACACCCTCGCTACGCTCGGGATTTAAATCTGGAGTCCCTCATTTGCTCAGGATTCAATATCGCGCCCGTGACATAAAATAGTGCTTTATGGGGATCTGTGTATAATCTACTATTAGGTACCTACCTATCTATTCATTCAAATAGAAGGTGAGGTTAGTAAATTCAGTAGTACCTAACTTCCTTGAGAGCAGTGATAGCCTTACGGATAAAGAGCCTGCTTCTCATGATGATAATCAGTGAGGCTCAGGTTCAAAGCATGTAGGTATCAATCAGTTTTTTAAAAACTTGCGTAGGTAGGTAGATTCATATTAATCGCACTAGCTCGACGGTGAAGGAAAACAACGTGAGGAAACCCGCAGGTCCCAGTATTAATTCTGAGGAATGTGTAATAGACCCGGTGGGCTCACCACTCGTTTAATGGTTGAATATACTGGTGAAAAGTGGGTATTTCAAACTGGGAACAATAAATACCCCTCGTAAAAGGCATGTAGGTACCTACCTACGCATGTATTAAAGAAGTACTTATATATACACACACCGGCACAATTAGCGGAACAGAAAAAAAAAGGAGAAAAAAGAGGGAATTTAGAACAATGAATGTAATTTTTAAACAAGATATTATTTAAAATGAAACAACAATTAAATTAACATGTTTTGACATTCATTTGTAACACCATACTTAAAGTTTAATAAAAATAAAAATTAAATTAAACAAAATACATTTTTCTTCGATTTTTTAATTATAGAGAAACAGCAGAAAATTCAAAATTTTCCAAAGGTTAACATCAATTTCAATGACTGTTCAATATCGAGTGTTTCCTCCTCGTGCTCTGATGAGGGTTTCCATCCGTCTGGGCATGCTGCGGATGATGTTATCAATGGTTTCTTGGGGCAACCTCTGCCATTCTTCAACTAATGCGTTTCGCAACTCGTTGAGATTATTGGGAGGTGGCATTCTTGACTTTACACTCCTCTTTAGCAAGTCCCAGACGTGTTCTATAGGGTTCATATCGGGGGACCGTGCTGGCCACTCCATCACCGTTATACCAACATGGTTTAGGTATGTCTGTACTGTGCGAGCACTGTGAGCCCGAGCATTATCCTGCATTAGAATGAAGTTGTTACCAATAAAGGGGGCAAATGGCACAACATGTTCTTCTAAAATCTCCCTGATATACCGATCAGCATTCAGATTCCCGCCATCGACTACTACTAACTCCGTACGAGCTGCTAAACATATTCCTCCCCAGACCATAATTGAACCGCCGCCATATGCCACTGTATTTTCAAAATTAGACTGGATAAACCGTTCTCCTTTGCGTCTCCATACTCGCTGCCTTCCATCAATTTGATTTAACATAACTCTGCATTCATCAGTAAAAAGAACCTGTCCCCAGTCGTCGAAGTCCCAATCACGATGTTCACGACCAAAGTGTAGACGGTTTGTGCGATGATGTCTCTCAAGTTTTGGGGCTTTGGCGGGCACATACGAGCCTATACCCACTTCTTCGAATCTTCTACGAACTGTCCGCTCACTCATCCTTACTGCTCGTACCTCTTACAGTAAATTTCGAGCCTGCACCGCCGTTAGTCTCGTGTTCCGTCGGACTTGAAGTTGGAGAAAACGGTCATCCCTCCTTGAAGTACACCTTTTCCGGCCTTGTCCTCTCCTTCTCACTAGAGTATTCGTCAATCTGTATCGTTGGATGCTACGATGAATCGTTGATAACGATCGACGAAGGCTTCTGGCAATCGATCTGTAGGTTTGACCATTTCTCCTCATTTGATCTGCCCTAATGATTTCTGATGGCGTTAAATCAGGCATACTTAGATGCTCGTAAATTATCAATATGCGAAAAAACTCAAAAGCCTCAAAAACTGCAATTCAAAGATTTTCAAGTGGAATTCACGAACCTTCTAAAAACGGACAAGCGGTGGAAAAAAATTAATCAATGAAAATTAAAACAAAAGAATGAAAAAAAGGGCAGTCGCTTAGTATTCCATTTTTAAATTAAAACCCAAATTTAAAAAAAGCTTATTTAGCCGGCCAGTAACACGCAAAAATGCGTAAATACTCCCTTTTTTTTCTGTTCCGCTAATTGTGCCGGTGTGTGTATATATAAAGAGAGAAGTCCTGACTCACTGACTCATAAACGCCCAGCCTAAACCCTTAGACCTAGAAAGCTGTTTTTTTTTACAGCTATTGTTCTTAAGACGTAGGCTCGCACTAAGAAAGGATTTTTCGAAATTCAACCCTTAAGGGGGTGAAAAAGGGGTTGAACGTTTGTATGAAAAACCTTCATTTTTGAATGTATCAATTCAAAACTTTGTGAAAATACTCTATAAAACAAACGACAAGAAACTTATTTCTTAATTTTTCAAAAAACACCCCATAAGGGGGTGAAAGAGGGGGATGGAGTTTGTATGGAGACGTGTTGTTTTTTACGTCTATCAACTTGAAACTTGGCACAATTACTTTTAGAAATAAATGAGTAGATACGTGTTTTTGGATTTTCCGAAAATCGTCCCCTAACGGGGTGAAAGTAGGGGTTGAGTTTGGAATGTATGGAAAACCTTCATTTTTAGGTGTATCAATTCGAATCTTTCTAGAAATACTCCTCAAAACAAACAACAAGACACGTATTTCTGGGTTTTGTAAAAAACACCCCCTAGGGGGGCGAAACAGGGGGTGGGATTTTGTATGGAGACGTGTTGTTTTTTACGTCTATCAACTTGAAACTTGGCACAAATACTTTTTAGAAATAAATAAGTAGATACGTGTTTTTGGATTTTCCGAAAATCGTCCCCTAACGGGGTAAAAGTAGGGGTTGAGTTTGTAATGTATGGAAAACCTTCATTTTTGGGTGTATCAATTCGAAACTTTGTACAAATACTCCTCAAAACAAACCACAAGACATGTACTTCGGGATTTGCAAAAAACACCCCCTAAAGTCGTGAAACAGGGGTTTGGAGTTTGTATGGAGACGTGTTGTTTTTTACGTCTATCAACTTGAAACTTGGTACTTTTGAAAATAAATGAGTAGACACGTGTTTTGGATTTTTCGAAAATCGTACCCAAAAGGGGTGAAAGTAGCCTCCTACTTTCACCCCTTTTGGGGTAGAAATACTCCTCAAAACAAACAACAAGACACGTATTTCTGGGTTTTGTAAAAAACACCCCCTAGAGGGGCGAAACAGGGGGTGGGATTGTGTATGGAGACGTGTTGTTTTTTACGTCTCTTAACTTGAAGCTTGGCACAAATTCTTTTACAAATAAATGATGAGACACGTGTTTTTGGATTTTTCGAAAACTATTCCCTAAAGGAGTGAAAGCAGGGGTTGAAGTTGGTATGAAAAAGTGTGGTTTTTTTCTACTATCAACTTGAAACTTGGCACAAATACTCTTCAAAAGTCTCCATACAAAGTCCACTTCTTTTTTTGAGAATTCACTATGGGTTCCTTGAGGGAATTTGTTTGTTATAATGAGCACATGCATGGCCTTTGGTACCAAGAACTAATTCAAAAATCATAAACCAGGGAGTGTCCTAGGCTATACAATACGTAATCAGTATTATTTTTAGTATGTGTAAATTTTTTTCAGAAAAGCGAATTAGCATAGAACTGAATTTATAAGAAATTTTGTTAGACAAAACTAAAGTACGAATGCATTACCATATTTTTATATTAGTATACTAATTGGGGTGTATGAGGAATTGCGCTTATTCTGGGATGCGTTGTATATAGGGTGTTTTGAATAACAAAAATATAAATAAATAGCAATGATAGCCCACTGGCTAAAGAGCCCGCCTCTCATTCGTGAGGCTCGGGTTCGAATCCTGGCATGTACAGTCAAGTTTTAGTAAGGATCCGTAATTCTTTTTCCTCATAGATATAGCCTATGTTACTCAGGAATAATGTAGCATTCTAATGGTGAAAGAGTTTTTTTAATCGGTCCAGTAGTTTTTGAGTTTATTCGTTATTAACATAGATACAAAACTTCAAATTTTTCCTCTTTATAATATTAGTGTTGATAGATAGATAGTGTAGATTATCCTTCTTGATATATTTTTGAAACGCAAAGAAATAACAAATTCTACGCGGACGAAGTCGCGGGCATCAGCTAGTTATGTATATGCATAATCGACATCCATACCTACCTACTGTTACTAAAGCTATTATACGCTGAAATCGAGTGATTTGCTGATTTCCTTTGAGGAGTTCCGCTATCCACCTCAAGTTCTTCATCAGATTTTCACAAAACTTATTTAAGACCAACCTTGAAGTAGGTATACCCGATCAAACGAAAAATCAAATTTTGAAATCGATTAAGATTTGATGTATGTACCTACTTAGTTACGGATTAACATAACTAAGTACAAAAAAAAGTTAAAAAAACATACGCGACGAATTGAGAACCCACCTACTTAAATAAAAATGAAGCAGATTAAACCATTAGGTACCTAGCTATATAAATATAACTACCCTGTCTATGTACTTACCTATAAACCTACCGATTCAAACATATTACAGCAAATCAAAAGAACCGGACTCGATATAACCTAACACAAACCCACTTGAAATTACAGCCAGAACAACTGTTCGCTCTAAAATTTAAGAATCGATTACAGTTGAGTTTATTTTGCCTGTCAGCGAACACCTGGGCTGCGTCCGCGCCACCCGATATAGATCCAATCATTTTGGTCCAGAATCGATACGTGCTGTGCGATGTTTACTCAATTTTTGAATTTGATTATCTAATTTAAGTAGCTAGGTATTAATATGATGTTGGCCTGCAAAGTTCCTAAAAGATAAGGTATGCGGATCGTAGGGATCGTGAACCCCCAATCGTACATGTCGAATTACTTACATCTAAAAATAAATAATTATTAACTTCCTGCTCAGAACGTCTAAACAATGAATTCTCGTTAATCTACTTTTGACAAACAGTGCAACTAAAAGCAAGGACCCGTTTAAAAATCCAAGAGAATTGCTCCAGAGAATACACCTACGTCTTAAAAGCTAAGGTACCTACACCTATTGTACATATGTGCATATAGTTAGCTCCCTAGCTCCACTGGTTGACATACGAGGGTGAGCGTTGAAAATTTAGTTAATCGTTTCACTTTCCCAGTTAATGCCAGTTTAAATACAAATAAACATAGATGAACAATATAATGTACTCGTGATCATCAAATCTATCCAATGAGGGTCGTTCAACATTGCCGAAGAAACCTGAGGTACGGTGTGTTCAATCACACCTCTACTCGATGATTTTTTTTACCGTCTGAAAAAAAATATGACGTAGGTATAAGGTATCTAGAGCCGAAGTTATACACGAGATTAATTGTTAAATACACTCATGTTTAGTGCAATTTACAAAATCTAGAAAACTACGCGTAGTGTACTACGCGCTGCTGGCGGTTTTAGGTAAATTGAGCATAAATGGTAGCTACGAGCCTGTTTCTTTTTAATATACTATTTCAAATATCTCAGTGTGTATTATTGACTACAAGTGAGTAATATATATTAGTTTAAGAAAGAAAAAAAAAATTTGAGAAAAAAAAAATTTTTTTAGGTAACATTGCCAAATGAATCTATTACACTTACCTATTACACTTACCTATTAGGTACATTTTTTCCAGACGGTAAAAAAACTCACCCTGTATACGTACTTAGTTTACGAGAGCTAGTACAAATAACTAGGTACTTTGGTACCTAATTAAAAAATAAAAATGTCACCAACTTTCTCTAAATAGTATAAAACAAAGTAGCAATAGTTCTTCTAAACTACGCAACGAATTTTGAGAACATTTTCACTATCATTTAGATAATATATACTTATATATAAATACATGATCAACCAACACAGACCTGTCGAAGCCTGGGCGAGTCGCTAGTGTATGATAATTTTATCTCGGAATCAGTCTTATAGGTATTACCTGAATTACGTGATTTTTGCTACTAAAGCTATCTTAAAAATTAATTGTTCGTGAATATTTAATAAGTTCTCTCGTAAAGTCCTTTATTATTCACAAAATTTACTTTAAGGGATAAAAGGCGTGAGATTATATTATTATTATTATATAAAATTTACTTTCATACTGGCAGGCCGAAGATGTTTAAAGCAGAAGTTTTTATGTTTTTTCTTCCAACCCCGTTGATATTGGAGTTTGGTGTGACGAGGCAAAGTAAAATTATAAAAATTCGTACCTACAGGAAGAGCCGACAGGAAGAGCCGACAGGAAGAACTAGATAAATCCTCGATCCGCCTCGCTTGTCATCCACCGTATCTCGCTATGGCTAGCCAGAGGCTGAGGTTTTAGGAGTAGGTACCCACAAATTCCCCATCGTATTTCTGGACCTCTTAACGTAACAGGTGGTGAGACCAAGCAACGCCTTAACAGAGGAATTTAGCTATTGAAGCGACTAAGGAAGGACTTTTAGTCTAAAGATATATACCTGGATAGTTCTACTTTAAAATATATTTACTATGGTTAAAAAAATTAAATACCTACTAGCGATACGCTTTCGCTTCAGTTTATAAAAAAAAAGTGCCTACAGCCTAGGTAAAATAGTCAGAAATATAAAAAAGTAAAATAATTTTTAAAATCCGTTTAGAAGTTCTAAAGATTACCCCCAACATGCAAACAAACACATCACTTCATATCTTTAGAATATTATTACATATGAGTAGAGTATCAAACTTTTAAATACTTACAACAAACTCGTAATTCAAACAGTTTCACTACATTTTTTTGTATGGATTAAATCGGCGAGACTTTTTTAACATCTAATATATACCTCATCTAGGTACCTACCTATTAAATTCTTGCAACCATAACTGCTCTACATTTTATTTATCAAACTAGAGGTATTACACCTCAAGTAAATCAGCGAACTGTTGGGCTTAACGTTATTTATCGACGGGGCATAAATCAGCATAACTATATAGGAATACGGTTGAGAAGATTACCTACACATTTTGCTACAAAACTAAACATATGTAAAGATTCATGTACCTCTACCTACTTGATTCTACGATGATCCTAATTAAAAGGTTCCATAAAATATAATTATAATATTTTATGGAACCATATAAAATATAGGTAATATAATTATAATATAATAACTAGCTAAAATTGTGCTATCGGTGTAAATTTAAGTAAATAATACGACAGAAAAATTTAAAATAAAGGAAATCAAACGGTGAACGGAAAATCAAACGAACACAATAAATTGTGTACCTAGTTGCCACATTTTTATCGCAAGGTTGGTGCAATTTAGCAGCCGACCAAAAAATCTTTCTCGGGATTTTAGTTTTTCTCCCGTGACAATAGTATTTTACCTATATATTAGTCTTCTACAAATGTGCGTTTATTATTATTATTTAAAATATAGCATGTAAATTTTAGAGATCCCTGATGCGATTTAAGGCAAAATGACAATAACCAGATTGTCATTTTGCCTTAAATCGCATCAATATCCAAAAATATTGAAGTATGGCACAAGCTTTACCAAAATCTTTCTTAATTTACCATTAAAAGTAACCTGTCTAAAGGCCATCCAATATCTCACGTCATCAATAAACTGAACTTTATGATCACCTGTGCTGTAACTGCTATAAGTAGGTACTTATAGTGGTGTAACACACAACCACACACGCTACATCAAGGATTAAGATTCTATTAAAATAATGGTTCTGGTACAGAGTAACATCTCGTTTCATTGACACCTAAATCAAAACAATAAATAGCTATCCAGATAATTTATCGCAAACGTGAATTAAAACACAAGCGTTACGACTTCCTTAATCGGCCACTATTCTTATTCGGATCTCTTTCCGGAAATCTCTTCTCGAAGATTTATTAAGTCTGCTACTGTTTATATGACAGTTAAAGCGATTGTAAATGTCCAGGGTCATCTACCGAGCTACGCTACCACAATTAGGCCATCCAGATCGAATTGGATAAGTAAACAGAATAACATCCTTTCGGGTTCGTTGTCCGAGCGCATTCATGTTTCATTTGTTTCTTTTGTAGTAAAGATAATATTGTTAATCGTTTGAAAGTCGATTGATGCATTTTATTTAAACGGCATTTCGATTAAAGTAAAAATGTAGAGTTATTTTACAATCACTTATTCCAACTTTCTGGTTGACTTTCATTATATCGGATTGGCATGTGAAATGAGAAAGCTATTGAACAAAAAATAAGGGCATTAAAAAGTAAATTATACTTACATAACATTAACAAAGAAAGTCTACCTACCTTGCCTATGTAAGAATAATTAATTAATGTATCTCTTTACCATATACCTAGTACTTATGTAACTATAGGATATCATCGCTGTAGGTACCAAAATATAATCTGTGCAATAAAATAAACGAAACGACATTACTTACCTACATTACTATCACTACATAATATAAAACAAAGTCGCTTCCCGTCTGTCTGTCCCTATGTATGCTTAGATCTTTAAAACTGCGAAACGGATTTTGATGCAGTTTTTTAGTAGGTAGATAGAGCGGTTCAAGAGGAAGGTTTATATGTATATAATACATGCATAATATAGTAGAGAAACACTGATCTTATATATAAAATGATAAATTGACTGACTGATTGGTGATACATCAACGCACAGCCTAAACCGCTGGGTCTAGAGACTTGAAATTTTGCACATAGATAGCTTATACAGTGTAGGCATCCACTAAGAAAGGATTTTGCGAAATTCAACCGCTAAGGGGGTGAAATAAACGTGCGCGAGCGAAGCCGCGGGTAAAAGCTAGTAATATCATATAAACCGAAGCGAAGCCAGGGTGGGTCGCTAGTTAATTTATAAAACCTACATACGGACTTATTAATAATTTGCCCCACAGCATGCCCACAGCTGACCAGTTTAACCTCAAATAATTGAGCATGCATCGATACAAGTTACAGCACGAATTTACACAAATCACGGGCTCATATTGGGTGTCTGTGTCGCAATAAATATTAAATATCGAAGCCGTTAAAATATCTCCTTACAGTTTACGAGAACGGCCGCCGACATGTTTACGTACGGGAGGAGGCAATCAATTCACTTTTTTCGTTTATCTTTACATATTTAAGTTGTTATTGGTACGTTTATACGCACTTTCTTTCTTTGAGCAAATTTAAGTAAGCGCACAGGTATTTAAAATGAGAAAAATTTTTGGGTGTTTTACTAATTGAAATGGCAGATCACTCCGTCAATTTTTGTATTGAAGAAAGTTCAAAAATTTAAAATATGTAACGTCAAGTAAGGGTGGAGTGATTAAAATCCTTTTCTGATTTCTATGAATTATTTCTGTTTTTTTTTTTATTATTTTCTTAGTTAATACTTCTTGAATGCGGCCTTTAAGGCCAACTTATTACTTGAGTTATTTGAATTTCTAGGAAACTTTAATTAGAATTTACTATTGACCCCACTCGTTTAATTCTCAATACGTATTTTCGTGTCAAACTCAATAAAACCAATCACGAAAATAAATATCAGTTACCTACTTAACAACTCTCATTCATTACTTAACGAAGTTCAAACGTGAACTTAAACATTTCTCACCTTTAGCTTACATATTGTTAGTACAGCTAAAGCCCGTTAAACACCGCTATAAATCTCGTAAAGGCCGCCCACGACCTTTCAAACACATATTAATATTTAATTGTTGGCGCGATATCATCACGCGGCGCATAACTAACTGTTAATAAAGTGTATTGTTGACGTGAATTATCCTCATAAGTCTGCTGAACGAGGCTTGCTTAAGCGAGGTCTAATTCTCTAACTGAGGGTTTGGGCAAGTAATTTGATAAAGTGAAAGTCAAAAGTTTTTATTCAATGTAGAGGCTTATAAGTCCTCTTATTGAAAGTCATTGCGACTCTACCGCTTCGTTAGTAGGTATAGTTGAGGAGAAGATAGGTACCTAAGAAGGAAGTTAAAAATGTTATCTACCATTGTTCCTGCGTTTTACGTTAGTAGGTATTTGTATAGGATAGCTGTAGTCTGACAACGCTGGAATAATACATTTTATTTTATTACTTTAGAAATGTCTTCAGTTAAGGTGTCCAAAGATTATACTAGTGAAATGTGGGTATTTTCAGAAATGGTATACCTCTGTCTACCCAGACCCCCCCGGGGTCCCCCCCCCCCCCCCCGGCGTGAGATAATTTATTTTAATTTTATTTATTAGTATTCGGTTACTTCTCTTTCTATAATAAATGAAATAGTCCGGGTATTATAACATTATATAAATACTAAGCTAAATACCTAATATCATAATACTTGTAAATACTATACTACTATTACAGTACGGCCGTTTTAACTTGGCTTCTCTGAACATAGGCTTCGCCTGCGCAAATCCCCTCTTACCGCCATGTGGTCGCTAAAAAATGTTACTGCGCAGCCATTTGCGCAACTTCAGAGATGTCAAGTTAAAACGGCCGTGCTGTACATTATTAATGATGAGATCTAAGAATATAAATAAAATTAAAATAGGTACTTGTATCCTCTCGCATATTGCAGTGAGTACGGAATCTTCATATATTTGATAATGATAAACTACTTATAAATAACTTTGAACTTATCGGATGACTTCTGACATCTCCAAAATATTGAATAACTTATTATTACTAAGTAAAAGTATATATTTTATGAAATCTCATCTGTCAAAGCTCTTCTTAATAACCTAGCTATCAAGACACGCCAAAAAAATCCTATATACGGTATTCCCTCACTGAAGGAAATACCAGTGGGTATTTCCTTCCTTTCATCCTCCATTTCCTTTCACCAGTACCTAGGTTATTTTTGACCACTAAACTTGATTATGCATAATAATATCCCGCAACTGTAATTAAATTTATAATTAAGCCCATCGAACTATTAACGTAAAATCTTAGACGATAAGTATGTATAACAATATACAAAACTCATAATTCCTCACACTTGAAACTAAAGATAGAGATAAACCAGAAACAAAGCCTCAAGTAAAACAATACTCTGTATAACCCACATATATCTCGGAGCGACCCCTACTCTCTCATAAACGTCTAAATAGAAACCAAAGTCCCGGTTGCACCGCTGCAATCGATCGATCGAGAATACGGACACGGGTAGGGCTGCGCGCGCGCATGTCGCCTCGGGAAATGCTTTATATCGGCGCACAAGCGCGGGCGCAATAAATGCCATAAATAATACCCAGGTCGTGTGAGACTCGCCACGGGTACTATAACAACCGTTCTTACATACAAATAAAATAAATTTGGTAAAGTGGTATCGGGAATTAGCGGTTTGTAGTGTCCAGTAAGTATAATTATTTTGTAAAGTTTATACCATTATTCTATAGCGAAAACATTTAGGTATATAATAGAACATTACCTATACCTATACTATTATTTTAGCTAATATGATAGCATATACTTAACAGCTACAATATAAGAATTTACCAAATCGTTTTTTTACACTGTTTTAGTGTATTTGTAGTACCTATTAATTTTTTTAGTACCTAGTAGGTAGCTGATTGTAAAAGGATTTTTGGCCGGACGATGAGAATAGATACTAAAACCACAATATCTGCAGTTCTTTAGATCTTGCCTCACCTTGATAATTATAAGCAGTTCCGTGAAACGATTTGCATAAACGGTTTATCGATACAATAATTAATAGGTTATCTTAATTTTTAAAGAAATCTATGAGTAGGTATCTGCTTCAGCTTTAAAAGATATATTGTTATAACGTAGAATAAGTATCTCAAAAATACCTCTTTATCCCCGAGGGGGTTTGCAAAGGTGTTCCATTCGGACCCCTAAACGTGATCAGTTGTGAGTCCATCCCACGATTAATAGTAACAAATATCTATGTGAGCTTACATAATTATAACTAGGTTAACCGTTATTTTTTTTAATAATTCACTAATACCCATTCATGGGTATACTTGCAGCCCAGCAGAGTTATCCGCGCGGATCCTTTTTACAACCGTCAACTAGTTGTTTGCCCGTTTTTAAGAACGGAACACTAAAAATGCTTACCGTCGATAACCGTACATCACGTTTATTAGTTCCGATAAATAACACGAATCACATTCCGATGTGATCGATTCTAATGTGTTGTTGTAAGTATTTATTGTAATTAGCTTCAGCCCTGGGCACGGGACAGGCACGCATTCGCGGGGGAAAATACCCCCCTCTTTTTTGTAAACTAATGTGGGAAATTGAGAATTTATATGACTTGTCGGTGCTCTTATGATTTTGAAGTAAGTATAAAATGTTTCAATGATAATGCTTTTAAAGAGCAGTTCCCGACCCCCGTCTGATGTCCTGAATCCATCTCTGCTTCAGGCCCGCGTGTGGCGCGGTCATCAAATGCTTCAACTGTTTATTAAGAACTAATAATATTTGCATAATCGTATTTTAAAACATAAGTTTATATGAAATTCAATAATAATCGGCCATTAATAACGAGAATTAGCTCAATATAAATGTATTTAATAAGACTCTAGTAATAAAATATTAATAATTTTCATCAATAAAATATGATAGACACTTTATTTTTATTATATTAGTTATTTAAATTTATAAATTATAAAAAAATAGTAAGATACTATTTAGAACGGAAATATGTGTATAATAAAAATAATTAGAATTAAGAATCGATTGATAAGTTTAAAACGGAGTGATTTGAAAGCGCAGTGAATACCTACATTTCTACTTATATGCAATGAAATTAATTCCCGTTACGATTTCTAATTACCCGTAGTTCTCGAGCATGTCTGTCAATCTGTAAATCGCGAGTGAAATCATAACGATCACTAATCGCGCATGTTCTGATCGCGGTGCGGTTTTTTGCACGAGCGCGAAGCTTTGCGCGTGTAAATCACAATAAAAGTCCGTGGAGCCGCCTGAGACGCCGGCGGAGGCTCCAGGACGAATTATAAAGCCCGCGGGACGGCTGTAAAGCACGGGGTAGCGAGGATGGTGGCATCACGTTGTTTATTACGTCGGAAAGTACCAAAGGTCGGTAATGATCGACAAATAAATTAAAAGTAAAAAAAAAACTTTTTTAACAAGCTTCAGAGTGACGTCACTTTATTTTTCGCTTTATTTTCAGCAAGCTCATTGATACTCATACTGTAGGAGTGCACCTCTAAGACCAAGCATCCGAGACAGAATAGATTTTTAATTGTGTCTCGGTTCCAATTGGAACCCGCGGTTCCTTACAGATTAAAAAAACAAGTCCGCCATATTGGGTGTTCCGTCACGTTTTATTTAGAATATATAACATCACATAGTCATGCATTGTCATCAAACTAAACGTGCACCTATACAAAATTTCAGCTCAATCGGTTTAAGATAGTGTTCTACTTCATAATTGAGTTGCGAGTTAAATAAAAGCATATAATATAGTCGTATGTCGATTAATCTCATCTGCAAAAACTCAGAAAATAGTAACACCGACAGGATTATTTTCAGGGAGATGCATTACAGTATTTACAAACAAATTATAAATTGCGTCAGTGCAACCTTAGGTATAATTTTATTGTAGGTTGGTATATAAAATTTTAAATTTCCGTCATGTCAAGGGATAGAGGAGAACACCGAATGACAAGTTGTAGAATAAATTTGGATAACCTTCATATATACCTACCTAAGATTGGAAGGTGCAAGTGTCCAAGCACCCGCCTCCCGCGCCCGTTTAGATTATTATTAGTGTCGTACGGCCTTCAAAAATAGTCCTGAGTAGATAGACAGATACCTACGTCAATTCGATAAAGAAAGGCAATAAACGATCGTCAAATATTAACAAAACATCAATTAACAGAGGCACCAAAATAATGAATTATGATAACAGGACACATTGTGGTCACTCTACGTCCCAGAAGGGGGTGGAGGGGGGAGCGCGAGGTGTCCGGCGTGCGCGCAGCGTGCGATAAAGCAGGGCGCCGCGGGGTCCCCGGACCTCCAGCATGGCGGAACCGGCTGGTGGATTAATGTGGATATGTCCCGCCGATATAACATGGACGAAGAGATACATTTTTGAATCCAATTCTAATACGACAGAAGACTGAACCATAGAATATTAAGATAAGCTATTGTCGATACTGTTTTATGCAAATATTTCGACCATAAAAGATATAATAAAAATTGTGTTAGACTTAGTAAAGTAATAATTAATTATAATATTCGAGTTCATGGCATTCGATAAATAAAAAAATGTTCTTATAATATAATTTAAAACTAAATTAACTTAAGTTTCATTTATAACAAAAGGGTGTCTGTCTATAAGCCTCCCGCTTCGCAGTTGCTTTAGTTGCCTAGATATAAGTACCTATGCGATCCTGTCTAAAATCTTATCCACATAACACTTTCTCCAGTTCTCGCGCCCACCGCGCCGTGTAAATAATAATTAATTTTATTGTAAATGCTTATATTTTATTGCGGGATTTGTCAACAGAGTGCGCGATGTATTTTGTAGTTTGAGATATTTATTGTTGGTTACTTAATGTAGTGCCTAAGTAGGCATGTGGCGTGCGTGAATGTTGCAACTAGCATATATTGGAGTCTAGTTATATCTCATCTGAATGCGATATCTCGTTAGTCCCAGTTTAAATCGTGATTTGTGGGGTTCAAGTTTATAGTGACTACTAAGTCGGGCCAGTACAGTTATTTTTATCATCTGGCAATATATAGTGTGCCTAGGAATTCATTGAAATTACGAGATAGAGTTTAAGGAAAAGTTAGCTTATCAAAACAGACTTTAGTAAACTTAGGATCTAGTCTTAGGATCTTAATATATTAATAAAATAACACACAAAAGGTCGTAGGTATACAAAGTCGAAACTTAATATGTAAGGTCTATAATGAAAGTCATTTCAACTCCACCGCTTCGGCCTATAGGCCTTCATCCCTCTTGTCTTATTTAATAAGTATCATTGCCTTCATCCCAAAATAACATACCTACTTACTAGAGATGTTCATGAACATTTTTTGTTATTATTTTTGGTCATATCCGCCAAATTTTTTCTGCTTAGCCGGATGGATGGTTGACTGGTAAATAATGCCTTTTGTATAAGTACCTACAATTTTCTTCATATTATTATGTAGGTAAGTAGGTACTATCGACAAACGCTAAGCCTGAAACATTTGGAAGAATTGTCACTTGTAAGCTCAAGTTTTATTACCCCGACCCTAATTAGAGTTAAGCAATGAGAATCCAGTAACAGTCTTTTTAGGGTTCCGTACCTCAAAAGGAAAAAACGGAACCCTTATAGGATCACTTTGTTGTCCGTCTGTCCGTCCGTCTGTCAAGACCCTTTTTCTCAGGAACGCGTGGAGGTATGAAGCTGAAATTTATATCAATTACTCAGGTCTACTGTCCCTTGAAGCTGTGAAAAAATCAAACTTCTAAGCCAACGCAATCAAAAGATACAGCCGTTTATGCCGCAAATTTTCGACACTTGCAAGGGAATCAAAACCTACAGGGTGCTTCCCGTGAACTCAGAATCTTGAAATTTGGTACGAAGCAACGTCTTATAGCATAGATAAAGGAAAAATTACGAAAACCATAAATTTGCAAGGTTGTACGGAACCCTCGGTGCGCGAGTCCGACTCGCACTTGGCCGGTTTTTCTTATTTCCATTCCGATCCATTCATCGGCACTAAATGGTCATAAACATGAAACAAAACATTTTTTTGTATTTGTCATTGTTACTTATACGAGGGGGCTTTGTCGCCACGGGGTGGGAAAAGATAGCTGCTCGCAAAAATGATACTTAGGTGTATCAGGCTATTCAGACAGAACTTTTACTGATTGTAACTAAGTACATGGAGTTAAAAACAATTAAAAAAAACAATAAAAATAATAAAATAAATAATCTCACGCCTTTCATCCCCGAGGGGGTAGGCAAAGCTAGTGATAAATATGTACTATCGAAAAAAGTTCTGCCTGATACACCTAAGTGTCATTTTAGCTAGCAGCTATCTTTTACCACCCCGTGGCGAGAAAGCCCTCACTTATAGTAACAATGACAATTACAAAAAAGTGTTTCTTTCATGTTTATGACCATTTAGTGTCTATTAATGGATCGGAATAGAAAAAAAGACGGTTTTACTGGCTTCTCATTGTGTAACTCTAATTAGGGTTGGGGTAGTAAAATTGGAGCTTACAAGCGACAATTCTTCCAAATGTATCAGGCTTAGCGTTTGCTGATAGTACGTAAGTTTTTGAAAAACTCATTGGTACATGCCAGGATTAGAACCCGAGCCTCACTGATTTTCGGCCGGCTCTTTAACCGTAAGGGCTATCACATGGAGTTATAGAAATAAATATGAGTTATCTAATGGTTATTCTCATTCTGGAACGCGATAAGTACTGCTAAGATATATTGACAGATTTCATTAATGTATTTGCATTTTACTAAAGATCGCTGCTGTCAGGATACTTACTTACCTACTGCTTACAGCTAAGATGTCTGGTATTACGTCAATCTATTCGTAGTCTTGAACAACTCTTAGCAAATAAGTTGGATTTGTTTTAAAGGAATTGATATTTAGATTACTATCTCAGGTTATAATTACGATTTAATGTGTTGAACTTTTAGTCAAAGTTAAAATAAGTAGGTATAGGTATATACCTACGTACCTAATAAATCTTAATACAGTTCAAAAAATTCAAAATTAGTTTATTTCAGTAGGTATATAAAATACACTTTGAAACGTCAATAACAAGGCACACTAAACTCGTCCATGAAGATTGGCTAAATGTAAACAGCAGCCCATCTCCACCGACGAGTTGCTGCAAATGCAGTACCCTGAGAAGAGTTCACACAAAATAGGGCCATTTAGCCGTATTTTTTGATTCAGTCCGTCACCATGGACCTAGCTATTTGATATTCATTTCAACTTAATAATAGATCGGCGTGTTCTTGAGAAAAAAACCTTTTGAAAAAAGACATACGGACAATGAAGTGATAAGATAAGGGTTATTAAGGGTCGTTCCATTTGAGTTACGGGGTCTTATTATCCGGACTTCTAGGTAATTCACTACCAGACTCCGGGTACCACATGCCGTTGCCTTTTATTAATTACTAGCAGCGAAACCCAGCGTTGCTCGGGTCAAAGTAATGAAAGGATTTTCGAGAAAAAATAACATTAACTTTCTGGATCAAAAAAAAATACTTAGATACCATTCTGGCACTTTGAAGACCTTTCTAGACTATTCGGGCAAAATCTGAAATGTTTTAGAAAAATCCTCATGTAATAGAAAAGAACAGAGATATTATATTATTTTAAACTTTTACCACCTACCTACAACAACCAAACTCACTTGCAAGTGCACATGTAGGGCATTCTACCACTGCAAGTTGCAACCACAAGTCACTGGTCATGGAGAAGAGGCTGGACAAACCTACTTACACTGTCCTTTTATATATGGTTATTTTAAATCAAGTGCAAATATTTTAAGAGTATGTACAAATATCTAAGAGAAATGTAATTAACATGTTAAGAGAAAACAAACGTTCATTTTTTCTTGTTTTTATTTTTTAACAAAAAAATATTATTTTGTAAACATGCTTTGAAAAGACCCCCACTAAAACGCCACTTTTTTTTACTTTTATTATTTATTTTGATATTTTCGCGGAATTCCGGATTGGGTAATGTGCCTACATTTGTTAGTTAATTTTTCAATTTTTTGTAATAATCGATGTTTCTTAGTAAAGTAGCGAACAAAATTAAATTCAATGCGAAAAATAGTTTCTTATTCATTATTTGATCTACCCTTTCAATATTTGCATTTAATTTAAAATGACCATGTATATACATATATATTGATTACCGTATATAGCGACCTCTATCTACGTTACCCTCTGTCCTCATGTCTCTGGCACTATATCGGGCAAAGCGAGGTTAAGCATAAAGTGCCAAAGACTTTCGGAGAAAATTTTACAAACAATTTCTTCCAAATTGTTTGCCTAGTTCTACCTATCCTAAAACTTGAAACTAGATACCTACAACAAATTATGTTATCAAGAGCAAGTAGCAAAGAGGTTGGAAGAAAAAATCTATTTCCTAGAATTTATTTCTTCAAACGTCTTTACATAGGATATGTCTAGAAATAGGTAGGTATATTGATTTCGTACATACATAAAGCTCTTTACATTTACATCTGAATGCCACTATAAATGGTTGGAAATCATAAAATTAGCAATAAATAGCTTCAAAGTGCCCGCCCGTAGGTAATCAAATTAAGTATTATTGATTTGGAATGACTACATTCACCGATTGGTGACACAGGACACCAAATACGTCGAAGATGACTAATGTACCGACGGTGTTTAAAATGTTAATCGATTTCTTATACTATTTTCCATACATAGGTTTTACTTTAAATTATAATCGGCCGTGACAATAGATATCTACCTCAGTTCAATAAAGCGCTCGTAACTCGTTTTCTTTAAATTATATACCTAATACAGATTTTATTGTCTTATAGTTATTATAATGGTCTCCTAATCGTTAGGTAGAGCTATTTTAAAAACATTTATTTATTTATTTAAAAATCTAAGAACCGGACTGTGACGGCAAGCGGTACTAAAAATATTTTTAAGATTACGCTCCTTCTATGAGCTAAGGGTCTTTCCTCACACATGAGGAAGTATGGACCATAATCTCCCACACGAGCCCGCAGATTGGGAGATAGTATTAGGCTAGTGGCCACCTGTCAGAATTTTTCAAGCCACCCAAGGGTTACGGCTAAAGACTTCCATTGTGCGTAAGCATAACGAAAACCTAATGCAGTCGAGTGAAAATGTAGCTAAAGACACTCGAAAGATGAATATGAATCTAACGACACCTCGCACTTCAGAATCCGTCAAGTTAAAACCGTTTTAGGCTACAGATCTGATAACAAACCAAATCTCACTTACTTACCTACATGCATACGAGACAACATTAGGTACCTAGGTACCTAAACACTACTTCTAGTAAAAAGGGTCAGTAAACAGTCAGGTAAAAACGGCCTCGTGACAAATGAATACTTCCTAAAATTAATTGGATACCTACCTACTTACCCCTCTACAAAATAAAGTATGAGTGGTTCATAGCTAAAAAAATCCTCAAACTAAGTAATTGGTTTTGTATCAATAACTGAACGGCAGAAACTGACAACTTCTTCGTCAATAAACCAAACCCATTTCTCTCAGCCAACTATAATAAACATAAAAGCCATTCTTATTCTTCCTAAACTGCTCAAGTGTCCCATAACCACACGAATCGATCAATTGTGATCTGTTATACGATGAGTTTTTTTACGAGGCGATTCCAAGTCGAATTCAATTTAGTTTAGAGTCTTTAGAGGGTCCCCAGCTATAAACCTTTGACCCAAGCACACGCCTCGCGTCTCCTTGCCCAAGACATATTAGCGTGAATAAATCGAACCTTTAAGGTGGTAGCTCACCGGGAGCATTCGCGTGTAATGTAGGTAATGTATGCAAGATTCGATTTTGTGCGTTACTGACCTAGGAACATTAACACAACCGTTTGAACTGTGAACGTTACAAACTGTGTGTGAGGCTAGAATAGGAGCGGGTAACATGGATTCAGTTGTTTTGACAATGTCAGACGAAACACGTTCTCATTTCAAAATTGGCGCTCATTGCAACACTCGGTTCCCTGCACTCGCTGCTGCAATGTTACAAATTAAAACATTATTGGTGTGCCTGTATTGATATACTTAATACAATACTTACCTAACAACTTTATGCACGCCTGGACGCATTCACTGATATAATGCTGGAATCTGCAGGCCCACTGTCTAAGACAATCTTTGAACATCCGACAGCGTCAAATGGCATTTTGTTACCATCTAAAGTTCGATTTGACGTTTGCGATATGAATTTTATTGGGTCCTAAAATATCCATCCGAATCCGCATAGATTACAGATTAACTGTATTTTTATTAACTATCATTGCAAGATAAAGTGGCGTCAAATTATATACCTATCCCGTAATGAAACTTAGGTTATACGGTTGCTGAACTGTTAGATTACACGCGAGTGTTCCCGGTGAGTGACCACCTTTACAATAAAATGTAAAATTATTCAATTGCCAATCGCATCAGCAAACAAAATACATTTCAAATAATAGTATTTATTTATTTATAGTGTCATAAATACCATATAGGCGCCACTTTATCGCTTAAATTTGCAAAAGAGAAAAGTATGAAATGGTCATAGTTAGTTACCTATCTATCACACTTGCTGGGGGAGACTTGTTGAAATGTAAATTTTATTTTATTTTTCTGAGAGAATCAATCTTTATTGCCCATGACGTAATGCATTTTAATAATGTGAGTCATTTGCACATTAAGTTTAGTATTTTACATGATATATTAAGTATATCATGCATGCATTATCAGAGTATATTTTTAGGAAAACCAACTAAGGTAAAATATTTTTTTACAATAAAACTAGTAATTAAATCATAAATATATATTAAGTAGAGTTAGGGTATTCTAATAACGATAGACTGAGATGTGTCCAAGTCTTGTGTTCGGCAGATGTATTTCATATGAAACTAGGGGCTGCCCAGCGGCGTTGCCCGCTTGTATCCTTTTTATTCGGGTACGTATGAAAATCCCGAAGTAAGTAAGAACGAATTTTACAAGACCTATGGACGAAAGACCGAATGGTTGTTTGGCCGTACGTTTAAAATCACGAAAGGAAATTTTACCTAAAAGACTAAATCCCGAAGCTTACAAACCCGAAAGTTAGTATATCTATACGATCTGTACCTATACCCCTACCTATTTGATACCGGTTTAAATGATTAGTCAAAAAGTAACTAATTATATAATTTAAATTATGAGGATCCGGTTTTATTTGGGGACTGCGGTACTCTGCCTTAGTCAAGTAACCAAGGGCCAATTCGGTTCACAACACTAACCTAACCTATTCGGTTCCGAGACTACAGTTGAACCGTGCCTGCCTGATGATATGAGTTGATTTAACAAAATGGCGTCTTTTTTTTCTGACCTTGTTTGGGGGATATCAAAAAATATCTAAAAGGTTACTGTAATGTAAGTATCGACATTTTAACTTTCGGGATTTCGAACTATCGGTCATTTGATAATCGATCTTTCATTCGGTATTCAGAAAATAGGTGTTTTATTCGTCGATATTTCGGTCGTAGGTGTTGTGAACTTTCGGCATTTTAATAAGTACGTATAGGTACCCTTTTTAGTCCCGTTCCAATTTCCAAAAATCCCTTCTGTGCTCACTTACGTAAATCGAGGAACCTTTGAGCCGGCTCACGATAGCGACAACTCAACCTATCGTCCAGTCAGTTTCTTCTTTTTATACATATATGTAGAAGATTCAATAGATAAGTATGTTAAAAAAATATATTGAGAACTAAAAACTTCTATGCCAGCTAGAATTAAAAATTATAAACAAACATTTTTTTTATTTAGCTCATTACTAAGTTAAACTAAATTAGCTAGCAATGCAATCCGGGCTTATTTATTATGATCTCTTACATAATTATCACCATTGGGGAATTCTAACACGAAAATAACACGTTGGCTTACTTTCACTTATTTACCCTAATTATATCTATTGGATATTTAAGTGGGTATATAAATCTACGTACATGAGTTTACCTAGGTACGTATATAAATTAAGATGTTTGTTTATAAAAGAACGAAGCTATTTCTTTTTATTCTCGCGGCAAATGCTGCTAACCGAGTTTGTTGGTGCCAGCCTATAAACAGTAGAGCCCAGCCGATGACAGACTCAACGCAGCCCGCCTCAATACCACTCTCTCACAAACAAAACTGAGCACTTGAAACGCACCAAAATAACATAAACACCTTTCAGTGCTGCTACAAATGAAACCGTAAATCCCATTAATAAGGACTTCATTCTTTTGATTGTAAAACAAGCAAATATTCAGGATAGTGGAATGTTCAATAGAATCTTTAAAGCGAAGATGCAGCTATTATTACGTGTTAGCGTGATTATTTGACAGTTTGAAAACGTTTACAGATTGTGGTTATATTGCAGGCAATCTGGCTTCCTGCTTATAATGTAAACAGCGTTTTGTAAAGCTCGACCTCCCCGATGAAAAATATACCTATCTTCATTATGATATTGTTCATTAAAGTTGGATAATGAAACAAGTATCCTACCTAATATTTTTTATTTTATCTATTAAACTTGGTATTTTGGTTAGTCCATAACATTGATTTTATATCACAGAAAGGAGACACAACCTATTATAAAATGTACAAAAAAGAAACAACACCTACATACCTAAAGCCTTTTTCTAAATCTGAAAATAAATAACTTCATTGCAATTATTAACTAACTACTTATAAAAGATTCAATGTCCCATCGTATCCCCGTACCGTTCAGTCCACTTCGCGTATCCTTCACAAAGCTGCAGCAACGCCGAAAACAGCTGATCAGGTGGCAAATCTATCTGCTGCAGACTCCTGGCTCCTGTATCGTCTCGCCTTCTCCGCCCGTACGCGGAGAACTGAGCTTGCGGCCTCTTCTTTATTCCTGCACTCACGAAGAACGTAGCCGGCTGAACCGTAGTTGAAGTGTTGTAAAACATTTGTTTCGCCTTTATCGCTTGAACAATAAGGCACAGCAAGTATCCACCGAACGCCAAAAATGCCAATGTCGTCACTGACATTGAGAAAATATTGCTAATCTTACTGCTTTCTCCGTGTTTCTGCCACCCATCTTCCTCGAAGTCGGATTTCCGGACAGGAGGTGCTCTAAGAGCTTGAGCTACAGCACCGAATGATTGGAAATGGGTCGCTGGAGTGGTCGTAATATTGGTGAGTGGTCTGTATTCCGTTGTAACAATGTCTTGCAAGGAATTCTTTAGTCTTAGAAGTTTGTCGATAGACAGTTCGTTGAGGAACTGAATTTCTTCTGTGGCAATGTCTGATTGCACCACTTTTATTAAAAATAGGAGGATGATAAACCTATACATGTTTGTATGCGGGTGGCCGGAGAGATGCTGGATGTCGAAATGACAGTTCTGATGAAAACAGTGATCATTGTGGTCTGCTGAGCGCGACAGCTAGCGGTCGCGACAACCAGGTCACTGCGACGTTATGTCTTAGAGCACTAGAACTTGACACGATTTTGTAACTTTTATATCCTGCTTTTCAGTTAAATGTGAGGTCTGATACTTTGACATTATAATGGTACAATTTAGTGTTGTTTTAGTTTACTCTCTAGAATAGAGTTAGAAAGAAGTAAGTATATAAAAATGTAATACCTACCTAATGGTACTGTAGCTCTGTGTAACACGTTTTGATAATGTCGAGGAAAGTTCTTTAAGGTTTCCGTACCTATTGTTCTTTTGAAACCTACGTAAGCGAGAAATACAGGCTGGTTATAAAATAAAATTTTAAATTCCTTCACTTATTAAACCACATGTAACGTAACAAAAGTAAGACCTTAGTTTGGGTTTTTAGTAAGTCATATAGGATAAAAATTTTACAAAACAAAAACGGAACTTTAATTATGAGTAGGTAATTTACAAACTAATCTTATTGCACGAAAATTTATTTCAAAATAATGAAAACATCTTAAGTTTATGCTCATGGTTTATGCGATTATGTATACATTTCGTGTAAACATAATATGCAGTAACACTGAAAATATAGGGTTTTGAGGGTTTGCTTTAAGTATGTTACATGTTGTAAGTATAACAAAATTTTTAACAACAAATCACAGATTCCATCATCTTCCTGGTCTGTACGGCTCTTTAAAATTAAAATTTAATACAATAAACGACTCAAAAATCCAAATTTCAATTTTCAATAGTAACTTTACAATAAGACATAAGCGCGTGGCTCCCTCTATCAAGTAGTCAATACAACTCGATTTAACTTGCTATGTAGAGTTGTACCTAAATCTATGTTTACAATAAACCATTACTGAAAAAAATATTAATGCAACATTGTAAAACACTTCTCAGCACCCTGTACTATGCTCAGACTATAATTAGTCGCAAAATTCATGCTCTACTGCGACAAGTTGCGTTTGCGCACCCATTACTATGCGAAACGAACCATGGCACACAGACAGCACATCACTTCTCACTGCAGTCCCAGCAGCTGTCGAGAGATGGCGTACTACTTTCTGTTGATGTTTGTATTGTTGCTTCCTGCGTATAGAAGTGAGGAGTTAGGACGTGAAGGATTCATGGATCGTTTGAGCAATGGGATGAAGTTTGCACAAGGTTTTCTAGGTAAGTTTTATATAAATCTAAATAACTGAGAATGATCTAAGAGTAAATTATGTTGCTAACTATAAGGTTCGACGTCCACCAACACTCAAACGATCGTTAAAACAATAATCAAGTGTCCAAAATCATACCACTGCGAGCATGATTTGACAGTTGTATAAATAATGAACTCTGCTCTGACCGAATATCAAATACTTATGTACTAATAAGTATCGCTCTATGCAGTTAATTAAACTAATGTAGATAAAATGTCAAATTCTGCATAAATTTAATCAACCCATAACTAAGAAGCAACTATGTCTACAAATAGGGTTTTATAATATGTCAATTTGTGTGATCTGTAGGTTATTATAACAGTTAATGTTTACGGTTCCAGGGTCCGAATCAGTGGCGCTTAAGGTAGCAGATTTCGTGGTCCGGGCTTTCCAAACTACAAACAACCCAAAACCGATTAGACGACCACCCCTCAACGACGCATATGTCGAAGACGAAGATGACGAGAGTATTCCCAGCGAGAATAGACCTCATTACGAGATCAACGAGATACCTATGACACCTTTTCGACAGTTGGTAAAGCTGTTTGGTCTGCAGCCGAATCAAATCAGTGCTGTAGCTGTCAACGCTCTCGTGTTTGTGGCCCAGATGGTAAGTGAAACACAAATACATGAACACGTTGTGTAGTGAAGTTTGACCTGCTGGTTACTTATGTACGAACTTTACGTATGAAGTGTTTGAAAAACTAATTTATTCATACCGTCACATGCATTTATAACTTTGATTCACTTTTAAATTCGTTAAATTTTCTCATAACCATCCTACTAATCGTAAATGCGAGTTAGTTTGTCGGTCTTTCACGCAGGAACGGAGCAACGGATCGACGTGACTTTTTCAGAGATAGTCAGATGACTGGGAAGTGACTAGTAGGTATACCTTTTATCACAGAACGCAGATGAAGTCGCTGGCAAAAGCTAGTTATGGATATTTATAATACTAATTTTCGTAGTCTATCCAACTTGGGATTTAAACGTAGGAAGATTATCGACGCTTGTCTAGAAGATGCATTTTATATAATGTAAAATACTTACTACAATAGTAGTGATATGCTTAGTATTGCACATACGAAAGTAACTCTATCAGTTGTCTATTACCTTTTCACGGCTAACCCACTGAAACGATCTTGCCGAAATTCATAGCTTGCATTTTGAAAAAGGACATAGGCTACTTTTTATCCTGGAATGGAAAAGAAGTCACGTGAATATAGTAGAATCGCTAGTGCAGAAATAAATTGTCGTTAAATTTTCAGATATCAACATTTCTGGCAGGGCCGCGGCGTCCAAGCAAGCCATACCGCACCGACGACCCAACTTCTTGGATCCTCAACAAGAATTCTCGGAAACTGCAGGAACTTCTAACAGCAGCTAAGAACGAGTCGCTATCAGACAACATAGAGGACCTCATCAAAGACCAGGGCACAGAGGAAGAGACCAGTTGTATAAGGCTTCTGGTCTGTAAAATAACGCCTTTCGTTTTCAGGATGCAGGAAACTGTGTTTGGTAATGGGAATGGAGGGGATGATGGAAAGGGCATTCGTGGTGCTGCAGCCTTGTATAAGCACCTTCCAAGCCCTGAAGAGATAAAGGATAGAAGCAGTATTTGTGAACAGAGACACAAGGAATGTTATTTAAATGAATAATAGCTTAGAACTTCTTGGCCAGAAATTGTAAATAAGTACTCTTTTGTTAACGACCTATTTTTTAAATTAGTGTTTACACAGATTAAGGTTTATTAACATTTTAATAACTTTTTTTATACGTTATACTTGTAGTGTGTCATATTTATAATAAAATAGAGAATGAATACTGTTAAATAAACAAAAAAAATAAAAAATGATTTTGCAGACAATACCTACACCTGCCTATACCATTACCTGACTTGTATAATTTGTTTTGGTACTCGCCTATAGGTTAAATAAATAATTGGAAAGGAATTAACTGAACCTGTTTTCTTCTAAAACTTACAAATATTACGTGATGTGGCTAGCGGTCAGTGATCTTTACATGACTAAATTTAAATAGTATATGTAACATGTTATTAGATGTTGTATAACATGTCTACAGTATCAGACTGCTCGGCGTGAGACCCACGCGCGAATGTCATTTGAAATCTGTCAGTAAGTGATACCTTTATAGATATAAAAAAAGCTTTACAGAAAGCGAGCGTGTCTGTCGTTTATGAAAAATGTAACTTGACTTTGTATTAATAACCTTTAAGCGTAATATGGCATAATCTAAATCACATGTGAATTAGCGGTGTCATCACGAACCCAGTAATTTCTTAAAATAACAGATGGACTAGATATTATTATTAGATATTTGCCTTAGTAGCTATATTACCAACTTTGATTAAAGTATTATTTATATATTTTTTCTGTAATATAAGCTTTTAATTTGATTTAAGTTATTTATTTCATAATATTGTTGGGTTCAGTTATCAGTTTTATTCTAACATATTATTTGTGTAATAAAAAATAAATAAATAGATCATACGATTTTCTTTTGCACAAACATATAAGTTGTGAATGCCTTTTTGTGATTAAGTTACCATATCCTAATTTATGATAAAAATTTGTCTTTATAATGTCTAGATCCAATATAATATACAAATAGAAACACAAATAACTGTCTAAGGTATATAAGTACGAGTATATATATAATTTCTGATGCTTGAAAATTTAGGATCATAAACATTTCCATTCGTCACTATCACGGTGAGAAAAGTGACGCGGTGGTCACTGTGAGAAAGTGAACGCGGGTCATTGACCCCGCCTAATTCCCGCGCACCTCCGACACTGATTGCATTCAAGCGACGACAGGTAGCTATGCTTATGCGGAATAGCCGAGGCCTAATGGATTTTATTTAAGTAGCACCTCTTTTATTAGGGCTTGATTCGTCCAAAGATGAGTAAGACTTACTTAGAGAGATACCTAGTACTCGGAGATTAGAGAGATACCTAGTCACATTTTATTCTTCCAGCGAAGAGTAAGGCGCGCTAACCAAAAGATTAAATTTAAATATGCTACGCAATTTTTACGATCTATCCTTAGGATTAAACTACTCTACGTTAGACGCATCTGGTCTTAGTGTCAGCACATATCTTCATTTTAAACTGACGGGCCTGTTGACTCAGTTGGTTGATCCTACCTTCTGTGCCAGGCCTGAGGTCGTAGGTGCGATTCCCGGAATGAACATTTCTGTACAGATGATTTCTTAATTGTATATTACCCATAAGACCGGCTGTGCTTAATTTAGGTTCTAAAACTAAAACAAATCATAAAGGTAACATACCTAAGTACCTAGTTTAATTGTGTCAGTAAATAAATTCATTCTTAGAGCTGATTTTGGATAAACTTTTTAATTAATTATTACTCGCCTTTTAATTCCGATACAATGATGTCACTTATCGGAATTAAAAGCTATTCTACCTAATTATCCTTCATTAGTAAGAAAATTGGAAAACTGAAAACAGGATTTTAGTGACCCCATTTTCCCCGCTCCACCTATCGCACATCTAAACTTCGCTATTATCTCATTAGATCCGGATCGTTAACCTCCTGAAATAGAAATAAACAGTGGTCATTATTTTTATGTAAGCAGTAGGTATATTACTATTATTACTATTTTAAATAAAAGTGAGAGCAATGCGACTGAAACGCAAAATAATAACAAAAAATTAAATTATAAGGCGATATGAATTGTCTTAAATCTACAAAGATAACTTATTAAAATAAACCAAAACAAATATAGGTACCTGAAATGAAAATTGTAATAATAATTATTAGAACTGAAATCTCGACTGTCTAAAAGACACTAAAAAGATTAAAAACATTTTCCTCCTTCTAATGAAGTCGGGTCACAATGTATGTATAGGCTACAGGCTACGGAAATGAAATATACTCACCCGAAAATATTACCTTCCTTCCGATGCAGTCGGGTAAAAACTAAAATAAAATACAAATTATTATAATAAAATTATTGTTCCCAGGTAACCCAGGCAACCTACAGCTTTATACAGCTTTCGTATAAAAGACATCAACGCGACAATTGATAAAACTCCTTGCAAAAGAGTTCAACGAGTCTATTTTTAATTTTAAACAAAATTTTGTTTTAAATACAGTTTAAAGCATAAGATCTAATAAAATACCTATTTAAAGTGGTTAATGTGGAATAGGTACATTCATTCAAACATAACAACTTTCATTAGGGGAACAACTTCAATATCTCAAAAGGACAATAGAGTACATTCTTATAAGTAGTGTGAAATTCGAGAATACTATATTTCCGAACTCGGTACTTGGCTCTCTTGGGCTTTTAACTTGAGCCAGTTGTATGGAATCAAAATACAAGATATAAGTTAGGCTAATTCCCTAAAGCAACACCAGTAAAAAACATACAAAAAGTCGTTCACAACATTTTAGTGGGTTGGTTGTTTGATGGTTGGGCTGTTGTTTTAACCTCCTGTTATATGAAAGAGTACTACAGTGCGCGCTGACAATGATGACATGTATGTATATTCAACTCAACGAAACTATATGATCTGTTTGGTATAAAAGACATCAACGCGACGTTCAAGCCTCAATTCTGGTAATAAAGACATAACCTAGCCAAGAAGTCTTCAAAGCGATGCGAATGTTGAGAAGCATAACCACATCCAGTGGCGTACCTAGCCATTTATGCGCCCGGTGTTTCTATAACTGCGCCACTTATGGTGCAACATTTATTGGTTTAGGTGTAAAAGCGTAACAAACAAATAAAGTCACTTTCGCATTTATAATATTTGTTAAGATCAACGCTGCGTCATTTTTGTGCCCCTTAAGGGGTCTGCGCACTGTGACTGGACGCCGTTGACTGCCATCGCTATCGTTACGGCTCTGACCATAGCATACATACATAATCTCACGCCTATTTCCCAACCATAGCAATAACAATTACAAACAAAAGAGAGTCGAAGACCACACTTCCATCATTCGAACTTCAAAAATCCCTTCGAATAGGTAGTTACGAATCTAAAACAGCGAGAATCAAAATCTATCCATCTAAAAACTTATTGTGCAAACAAAAAACACTCGCAAATTAAATTGCAAATATTAAAAACTCCAAGCTCACACGTGAGGACCAAACAAACACTCGCGGACACCCCACGTAATTGGAATCCGCAAATTAGCAAACATAAATACTAGATTTTGTCGTTTCATAATAGATGGATGATGCAATAATTAGATAATAGATCGATGCCCGGCGTGGGCGCAGCGAGCGGTACATTACATAAAGCGAATTTAGGCACATGAAGAAAGTCTGCGAACTGTGGACACTTAGCCTGTGGCTACAGACGATACGCGACATCGGAAAAGAATTTATCGCACACCAGTGACTGACTCCGGCTTCGCATGGATGCAATGTGTTTATACATAAAGTGCCCAAAACTATGACATTCAGACTTGTCAACTAGTGGTATTCAGTCAAGCATCAGACAATAGATAATCCTGTAGCATGTGTCGATCTTGAAGCAGACATATATTTTTTAACACCTAATTAACACTTATAACAATTGACCCCACTGTACCTACTGTTTTTCTCAATGTGCTGATACACATTTTTTACGAGTTGTTTCTTATTTACTTATGAAAGGCGGTGGTATTGTTTTGGGCATCCGATTATGGCTCTGTATTGATGAACTCGGTACTTATTGAAATAGCTATTTTTGTTTTATAACCAAGCATGATAACAAAATTCTTCTTGTTGAAACAGTAAACATAAACTAAGTAATTCGCGTCACTTGCCGCTCCGCCTATCGCATCGATAATCACGTCGCTTGTGTTCGCGGTCAGATCCTTAGTTTTAAAGAAAGCTCGCCTCCCCACCCGTTAGCTCAGACGTCGTGAGAAGCAAGTTTATGGTCAATAACGAGATGGCAGCACATTGCTCGTAGCCGTATGTAGGTATTTTTTTTTTAAATCTCTCGGCTTTTATTCATGAGGGGTAGGCAGAGGTATTCTGCATTTCTGGATATACCCACTTTTCACGAGGTGTTCTTTGGACCCCTAAACGTCATAGGTGGTGAGCCCATGGCCGGACCGGGTCAGTTACACATGTATGTAGGCATGTTATGCGATTATTCCGCCAATTATGAATCGATGTTGATGATTATTTTTGTTTAGTAGATCATACTTTAGAGATGGCCCCATTTAAATTCTATCGAAATCGGTAGAGTGGTTTTTAATAAATCAACAAACGTCTAAAAATTGTATAAATCGATGATAATTTAGTGTTATTCGTTGAAGTAGGTTTTTTTTACAATTTAGAGTTCTTTGTTACCTACGTATATTTATCGCACAGGTTAAGCAGGGTGCGGTCAGTTCAGTGTACCTATCTATAATAATAATATAATCTCACGTCTTTTTTATCCCCGAGGGGGTAGGCAGAGGTATTCTATTACTGGATATACCTACATTTCACGAGATATATTGGACCCCTAAACGTCTATCTATCATTATCTATTTATGTCTACATCTAATTTTGTCATAAATTGCGATTACCTATTAATGGCTTTGACGATTATTATACTTATGTACCTACTCATATACTACTTTATTATAATGCTGTTAGTACTCAAAATAAAATTTAAATAATAACATCTAAGTATAGGAGCTGCCTTCTAAGTCGCAGGTCACGGCTTCGATCCCCGCTCGGGGCCAGCATTTGTGTGCATGAACATGTCTGTTGATTTAAGTATGTTTATCAGTTGTTGTACAGAGAGAACAGGCTCTGCCTAGTCTGGGACTAAATACCCGTGTGTAAATGAAAGCAATTTACTATTATTTAGCTATATTATAAACTTCTTCGTCTTTCGGAAAGCACGTTTAATACTGACAGATGACACTGGTCTTACAACATCTTAAGATGTGCTTCTTGATATGCGAGGAAAAAACAGTGGGCTTTAACTTTTTCAAGATCAGATATTAAAAATTGGTTTTAACTTCGGCTTATTATATTAACAACTAGCTATTCCGCGCGGTTTCACCCACGTAGTTCCCGTTCCTGTGGGAATACGGAAATAATATATAGCCTATGTTACTCAGTGATAATGTAGCTCTCCATTGGTGAAAGAATTTTTAAAATCGGCCCCATAGTTTTTGAGTTTATTTGTTACAAACATAGAAATCTTTCCTCTTTATAATATGTAGGTATTAGTGTAGATAGTGTAGATTGCATAATTTGTGATACGTAATAGGTGCCTACACGTAATTATATTATCAACTAGACCCGCCCTTGCTTCGCTTAGGTTTATTAAAATACAGTATAGGTAGGTATATCGTCGGAATCATTTCAGTTAGAAAGACAGAAATCTAAAAACGGTAATACTAAAACCTTCCTCTTGAATCTCTATCTTTAAAAAAAACCGCATCAAAATCCGATTTAAGCATACATAGTATGCTTAAATCTTTAAAACTACGCAACAACAATTTACAGTATTTCTCCAATATTTCATGGATGTTATTATACATATAAATCTTCCTCTTGAATCAGTCTATCTATTAAAAAAAAAACACATCAAAATCCGTTGCGAAGTTTTAAAGATTCAAGCATACAAAGGGATATAGGGACAGAGAAAGCGACTTTGTTTTATACTATGTAGTGATTACTATAGGCATCGCATAAATATGTAAAATATTGACAGTTATTTTAAAATTACAGACATGCATTTTAATTATATTATTGCTACATAGATTGGAATGTATATGGCCACCTTTACAAAATAGCACCTATAATATGTATACTTTTGTTTACATCACCGCGTGACCACTCTCTCTGCACTGAGATCTTTAAAAATCATTTTATAAAGACTGATTTCTATCACACGCGAGCAATTTTCATCGGTTATTTCCTTAAAAATTATCTCATTAAGTTTTCACATCGTGGGAAACCGTACACGGGAATTTCGCTGCGATATAGCGATAAAGTCTATAGATACTATGGTTATATTTTAAAAGAAAGTACGATAAATGTAGGTACTTTTATGAAATTGTAGTATCAAACGCAAAAATGAATAAGTAAGTAACTAGTAAGTGTAAGTACTTTATTGTGAAGATACTTTTCGATAGTCTTTTTACTTTCTCGGTTATTATTTAAATAAATACTTATACATTATTTGTATATAAGTATACAGGATATATAAGTATATAGGTACAAGTGAAAGAGTTACATTTACCTTGTAATTTTCTCGTTTGTCACTGCTCACCCAGAGAAAGTGTAAGGTGGGGGCGAGGCAACAGCAATTTACCCAAATTCTGATTACAAGACAAAATAAACGAAGTGTTACGGACGTTCACCTTAGAGATTTAATTAAGGAAAACAGTGAAAGATATATTAAGATCGAAAGTATAATTTCGGAAAGGGCATTTCTTGGAAATGCTAATAGGATAGGATAAGGATAATTTAATTTTGGCAATATTTTTTTATGTAAACAAGCCGGTGTTTTTATTGAGGCCACGCGTCCATGTCTTTTAGGTTTGGTAGACGGTTTGATTGGGTTTTATTTATTTTTTATTAATAAGCACACACAAAGTACTTAACGCTAAATACATTATCCCACAAGTGGTTGGTTGGGTTTATATTTATTTCATACAATTAGTATTGATATAGTAACGCTTTCAGACATTGAAAAAAAACTGTCAAAAGAAGAATAAAAATAATAAAGTTTTATTATCAGCATTGCACCCGGGGTAAGTGGTATAATAAATACAAAAGCAACTGTCTTTTTGTTAGCTTTTTAGGGACTATCACGGGTAAGCCACAGAACATCTTGATAAAATTTTAACTACCTACATTACTACTTTTCCTTATTTTATCTTATCCCGGTACGCAGACGAATAAAGTCGAAAAGCTACAACTGACATTGTATGTAACCTATAGAGTTCTCTACTGTTACAGTTTTTGATTTTACTTTCATTCTAAAACAATCGCTTAACATTACCTGAGTACTTAAGTGAGAAGTTCATCTAAATGTCGTGTAAATGGCTACTATAAGCTATTTAGCCTCGGTTAACACCACATTTGGTGTCACTGTCATTACCAAGTTTAATATCATTACACTGCAGCTAATTAAGGCTTTTGTCAGTGGGTTATTGTGGCAGTCGCGGTTTCCCACGGCGAGTCTTATTGCTCTATGATTTGTTTAAATGAGTCGACGGTTTCAAACTTAATTGGAGAATTAGGAGAAATCTTTTTGATTGATGGCAGCTGATTAGAAAATAAATTGTTCTCGAACATAACCATGCCAGTATGAACCACTATTCATGACGTTCAAGTCAAAGTTTTAACGGGAGTATTGACGGAGGTATCTATAGATACTTACAATTCAGATTCTATAAGTAGGTATATCTAAAAAAAATTGTTTCTTGGTTTGTCCTATACTTATATGCGTTCCTAAACATTCGTTTGCAATTAAACTTGGTGAGTTCTTTTCGAAACCGCGGGTAAAAGCTAATATAATTTATTCCCAAGTTTTAGTTTGATAGAGCAGGGATAGCCCTGTGGTTAGTGAACCCGCCTCTCATGCGTGAGGCTGGGGTTCGAATTCTGGTAAGGAGGTACCAATGAGGTATTGAAAAGCTTCTTATATGTATTTAACTAGCTGTTCCGCGAGATTCCACACGTGTAGGTCCCGTTTCCGAGAAAAATTATAGCAGTGTAACTTCACGTAAAGTAAGCTTTCCATTGGTGAAAGAATATTTAGAATCGGTCCAGTAGTTTTTGTGTTTATTCGTTACAAACATACAATTACAAAAAGACAAATTTTTAGTCTGTGTAGAATTGCTGAAGGTGAAGGAAAACGTGAAGACTTTCAGGTCCCAGAATTGATTCTGGAAATGTGTAACAGTATCCCGGTCCAACGATATTCTCACGTATCACGTTTTATTATAGGAACGTATTTTCATTTTGTTTAAAAATAAGTCGGCTATATTGGCGACGGTGCAACAAGCCGTCTGCAAGATTCGCTTCAGTGCCTACATAGTGCAGTGTTGGGTACTTGAATGTCAAGACCTCCCCAGTGTATCTATCACGAGACGGGCGACGAGGGCCACAACCATTGTTAGTAATCTACTTGATGCGTTCTGCTTCCCATTCGGGGCAGTCTTCACTTTCTATGTGACAACGCACGAACCTTTTATTCCAAGGAATTTGATTGGTTGTCGTGAGCTGTGAAATTAGACGTTTAGCTTTTTTACATAAATACTACTACTACGTCATCGACTACTAATATGCATAAGTCGGCGGTGTTTTGCTTTTGATAACTTTATGGATGAGCGGAGGTGGAATGCTACCTATCGTGAAAAAGGAATCTTCCGCCAGGCGAGGTGATTGTGCCTGGGGACGGCGGTTCAACGGTTGATGTTGGACAGTTGCACTTATACAAACTCATAAGAAAACTTCGATAGCGCGCGAGTTTAGAACTCGGCCGTCTATTGGCACGTTCTAAGTAGTGTCGCTATAAGACTAGTTTATTTATATATTCGGTGGGTAGGTACTCAACCGTTCAAAAACAGTATGTGACAATAGATCTATCTTTACATCGGAATCAATTCAACACGACTACCTACCTGCTACGAAAGGTAGATATCGAATGCGATTATCGAAAGCTATAGGTATAATCATATCTCGCACCCACTGAATAAGGCCTTCGGAATGCGTCGTAGGTATCCTTGTAGGTCATCACCTCGATAATAGACTGTCATTGGCGGTAAGAACGAAAGCCAACATTTCGCCGCTGGCCCACTGGCCCACTGTGAGTGATGTTTACAGTCCTTGTTATTTTGTTCACATTTTTATGTTGACTTTTATTTTTAAACCAAAACATGGAAGCAAAAGTGTTTCACTTTCGTATTTATTCTGTTATGCGGTTATTCTGTCCAGGTTAATCGATTTTCCATTTTGAAACTGGTTACTTACAGGTTATCTCAAGATGGCTTTGGTAAAATCCATCAGATTTATTGATGTTGTTTAGCCCATCTTTTTCTGGTATGTAGCAAATATAAAATGTTTACTGGAAAACTATGGGTACCTACTTTTCTAGTTTAAGGTTTTTAGTTACGTACCTAGTTACTTTATAAAATTACTCCATAGTTACCAATGAAATTTACGTAACTTCTGACTAGCGTTTTTCTTGCTAATTTCAGTAATTTTGCGACTAATCCGAAGATTATTATTTGTCTAATTCAAGAGTGGACTATATTGATACAATTATTTGTTTTTGTTTATGTTTAATGCTTAATAATTAAGCCAGAAAAGAATGCCATGTTGCCGATTCGATGCTCAGATTAATCTTACAATTTTCAGTTCTTAAATAAAAAAGAACCTTAATATTGCAGACGAAACTGAATGATTTTGTCTAATATCCATACACGCTTGATTTGATGCCTTAATCCCGAATAAAACAACAAAAATGTTTTCTGCAATTATTATGTATCTATACAAAACGGCAATTTCATCGGCAAAGACCCAATATTTCTAACATTTAATAAGGGATTTCTACAAAACTGTTTATGGTAATGCTATTCGGAAAACTATCAATAAATAGCAAAGCTAAGAACCTACTTACGGCCGGATGTGAAAATTATTACCTGCATCTCAGCATAGGACCAGTCGAGTACCTACCACCTCACCTACTCGTAGAAATGTCAATAAAAATAGTTTAGCTCGTTTAGCAAAAGCTGCAGTAGTTCATTAGCAGAAACCGTCCTGCATTTGTAAATTAGTGAAATCAGACAATGTGCCTAGAAAGGGATCTACATGATCAACTAAATAAGTACCTACATTGATTTTTCTAAGTAGGTACCTACCTGTATCTCGGAATATTATAAGGTGTTTATCTGGATGGAATATACGACACTCGTATCGTCATGTAAGTGTTATCTCAAATGTTCGATATACTTAGGCTCTAGTATCGATTGCATGAAATGAAATTATCGGGAATAAATAATTTGAATAATAAAGTAGGTAGGTAGTAGTAGGTAACTACTGTCAGCTCTCCAAGACATCTATGTATTAAGTTTAAAAGTATTCTGTGACGGGAATTTCTACGACGTTAGTATAGAGATAACAAATGATATTAATGTGTGACGATAATAAGTATAGTGACTAGACTGATTAATCAAAGAGGACAGGCAGCAGATATTTGTATAGCATATCTCTATATCCATTTCGTTCTTGAGAAATGATGGCCCATGCTTCGTCGCATTTGAAGATCCCAAACGTAGCAGTGTACCTAGGATAATCAAGTCTGACGATTATGAATTTTTAGGACACAAAATCTGAAGTTCCGTTGCTTTTCATCGCCAATTATTGGATAACAAATAGCCGTGATTAAAATAACCGGATTTCAAATAGCTGTGATTATTGTAACAGGATTTCAACAGGCTAATTTTTTGTGAACCGTAGGTATCGACCCATATGATTTTTATTTCTGCAAAAAAATGTCATCATATATCTCTCAAGGACAATATATAATATTACTGTGTCAGCATTCCGTTACTTGACGGGCTATAAGATCGAAATTCAAATTGCAATGTTTACCCTTTACGAGTGCCTATAACCCCATATAAACCGCGAGATGCCAACATCGCAGACCTCTGCGGTTGCTATAGAAACCGCTACGGGGTCGAATGACTGTGCGTCCCAATTCCTACAAGTTCCGGTTATGGAGAGTCTATTAGCACTGTTCCGGTTTATACTGGAATATTCATTAAGCGAGAATTATCTAATTCACCTTTTAATGTAGTTCGCAGAAGTGTTA
Source organism: Ethmia dodecea (assembly GCA_963855545.1). NCBI lineage: Eukaryota > Metazoa > Arthropoda > Insecta > Lepidoptera > Depressariidae > Ethmia > Ethmia dodecea. Next base: position 7,870,134 of record OY979452.1, read on the forward strand.
CATGTGACGATTTTGTATGTGTGGAGAACCTAGCTGGAGAAATCTTTGTCTGCAATCTCACGACTTTGTTTCGTTGATTTCACACTTTTAGATTTATGTATCATCACTTCAATTATGCTCCGAATGAGCTTTTTATTTTACTTTATGTGGACTTGACTTGAAACCTATTTCAAATTAACTGATATAGGCTGATAGTGGTAATGTGTGTAGGTTTATGGAGACTTGTCATCATCAGTATATACCCTGTAGAATCTTGAATGATATGATATGAATGATAGGTAACTAAATAAGTAATTATGTTCTGATCATAATAATAATAACAAAATATAGAACAGGCTCGACCCATTTTAGCTCTTAGCCCTACTCTTAAAATTCTTAAGGGTTTCAAGAAATAAATGTTTTTTTATTATTAATAATCAACTATCGCTTATCCATATAATAATAATCTAGGCGGTCAAGTAGGAGGTTCCCGCGCTAGATAATAACAATACATAAGCTATTATATCGAAAAAATGATATCTGACCGGATATTAGGCCCAGACGCGTTTTCCATTGGTATCTACCTATAGTGGAAAAAGGATTTTGAAGACCTACTTTCTAATGCATTCTAAACCCAATAATAAGTAACCGATCCCTTCTATCACAGTTCACAACTCAATATGATGCATTTCACAGCGGCGATAAACTGTCAAGTTATCATATTTAGATCAGTAGAGGACTTTAAAGTGGTGCTCGCATTCCGGCTTTACAGTTACCCTTGGTTGACGGCAACATGCAAATTGACAAATATTACTGGCCTCGGAGAAGCCATCAAATGCACACTGGTTTGACGTTGAAGAAAATCAGATGTTTGCATGATTGGTAAATGTCACGCCACGACTCTTTAAACGCGACGATCCGGACCAACACCTCGTTCTATAATACTAAGTGATACTAGCTTATGCCAGCGAATTCGTTCGTGTTCCTGTATAAAAAGTATCCTATGTCTTTATCCAGGTTATAAACTATGTGTGTCCCTAATTTCATCCAAATCCGTTTAGCCGTTTTTACATGTTTAAGTAGCTAACAAACATACAAACTTTCACATTTATAATATTAAGTAGGAAGTAGGATGGGTAGCTAACACTCAATGATACGGTTGTTTATTACTCAGAGTAAGTATAACGTTCCTCCACACTGTCCAACTTCAACAGATGAACTGTATCGGTCACTTGTTCTTGTACCTACTTCTATTTCAGGTACTTGGATGTTTTGCAGAGTAGCTATTTATGTGTTATCTTTTACGTCTTGTGTGTTATCTAAGAGATTAAATACACTCCCGGACACATAAATCGGGCCACCTAGTGTTTTAAGTTTTGACGGTCCCTACTAAAAACGTTGTCACACGAGATCGCAGTCTCGCTTGACAACAAACGAAGCCGCCAGTCTCTAAGTTCCTTCCTTCCTTTCTTCGGACATTAGTACGGCTTAAATTCAGTTGTGCACTCACATTTCTTTGGCTATGCCCGGCCTACAGAAGTGCTACAGCTTTGGCGGCAATTTCAGGCCGAGTATCCATATTTTTTGGTCAAAACTGGCTCAAAGTTTGCAGTAGCCATATAATCGAACCAATAATCAGACACATGAATAAAAAAATCCAACTTTCGCAAATTAAAAAAGTTTTCTCCTCCCTTGCATCGTTGAAAACAATGAACAGACTCGAATTTTCCTATTTTTTTTCACAATTCTGAATTCAAAATTTAAAAAAAAACATACCAAAAGGTTGACCAATAAATCAGCTTCAAAACTGCATACCAACTTATTGCTCCACCTAACATTTATTTTTAGCTAGGGACCGTCAAAACTTAAAACACTAGGTGGCCCGATATATGTGTCCGGGAGTGTATTATAGAATAATAAATAAATAATACAGATCTTGATGAAATTTAGTCGGGAGGTAGCCTGCATTTTGAAAGGCCATACCGACGATACCCTTAACCCATAAATAAGGGCGAAGTCTCGAGAAAAACTACTTAAGACTCTTTTTAGATTCAAAGATAGGTACATCTTATGAAAGCTAAGACCAATAAAAGTTTATCATGAGCATATTGAAATGCACGGATGCACGCGGTATTGTGAAACAACCAAACACGTTCAAAGATAACTCCCAAGGTCGCTTTCTAAGCAGTAAGCATCAACGAAAGTTAAAGGGTTTAAGTTAAAGTTAGCGTTGTGTGAGCCTACCTAGTTGTATTCACTAACACAATAGCTTTCGATATTAAAAATAAAAGATTAGAAACAAGAGGATTAAAATTGAATGTTATTTGGTTGTTCGTCGGGAAGAAATAATACAACAATTTTACATTATTCTGTATGACCTATTTATTCTGGACCCAATATAATTCCTTTTTTTGTTGGGCAATAACAAAGTAAAAGTTTGTAACTTATTACGATTGGGCAATTGTTCAGAGTTTTATTCAAAATTCTTATAAGGCTCGAACAAGCATAGTATCTATTTCTTTTGTACCCTTATTAAAGTTTTTTGTATGTAGTATATAAGCTAGACAGAAAGTTTAACATACATCCCACAATAATTAACTTGTCTTTCACATGTCTTAGTAAAGATAAATCAAAGGGTGGATTGTTTTCTTTCATCGCAGTGCAGAGTCACGTGGAATTCCCCGAATAAGAAAGTGAAATGAGTCACGGTTCAGGTCACTGATCTGAGCCAATATCCTCTATGCCAGTGCTTCTGTTGTATCAACATCTTTGTTTATGTACCTAAGCGATTAAAAGAAACCAGTGAAAGTGATTGACTTCCTCATCTGAGGATGATGCGGCCATGATTCAAAATATCCTGGATTTTTTGACATTTATTTATTTAACTTCATGCACCAAGAAAATTTAAACATGGCGAACTATATATAGTTTTTCTAGAAGTACATACCTATACATCATTAGGGTTTGATTTTCGGACCCCTTACTCAAACTGAAGAGATTTCTTTACAAGATGAAAAATTTTAGCCTGCAGTGATGTCGTGTCAATGAATAATTATAACTGTGTGCATTATTATACTCGTAATTATGCGGAAGCAGGATATTGCATGACATATTTTTTTTACAAAAAATAATATAAATTCCTCTCTGTGTGTATATCCAGTAATGGAATACCTCTGCCGAGGGGGCTCGGGGATAAAAAAGGCGTGAGATTATATTTATTATTATATATATTTATTTATTCCTCTCTAGAAAACAAACGATTTAGCTTTTAGTGGATTACGTATTATTATAATATTGATATTCGTCTACACTAATATCATAAAGAGGAAAGATTTCTATTTTTGTATGTTTGTAACGAATAAACTCAAAAACTACTGAACCGATTTAAAAAACTCTTTTGCCCATGGAAAGCTACAGTATCACTGTGTATATTCCCGTATCGCCACGGGAACGGAAAATACGCGGGTGAAACCGAGCAGAACCACTAGTAAAATATAACTTGGCTTATCAGTAGGTACGTACAGTCAAGAGCACGTAGAGCTTGACACATTGAACTTTGTAACTGTTATTTATTACAACAGCTAGTATTTTATAAGACTGACATAATAATTATAGCCATTCCGGGTACTTTGTATTGATTGAATTAAAACAATTAATTAATTAATACTGGAGCTTTTATTAGATAAAACATACATTTATATGTTCTTAGAAATGTTTGTACAAACATTTTTTTAAAGAATTACTTAACACGAATTAAAGTCTAGGTTAATATGGATGTACTTACGTAAATCCGAAATAAAGTATTATTTATTAATGATTTTATTTTATTTTGTTTTTTATTGTAAAATATACTCTGGCAGCGATCTTAGTACAGATCTTACCTTTGACAAACGAATCAAGAGTATCGCTATTCCATATAACATCTCACCAACAATTAACACAAAAAATTATTTCTTTTTTATCTTCCCTATTGTGTCAGATCACAACGAGATAAAAACGAAACATGACATAGTTGTTTACTTAAAAAATTTAAAAAATAAATAAAAAATAAGTTGTTAAAAAATTGCAAAAATACTCACCCCATTCCTCGATAGTCATCTCACTGGCATTAATTTTGTAATTGCATTAGGTTTCAATTAAAAAAAACTGGCTGTGTATCGTAATATTAGACGCCAATCCAGATGGTTCTTCTGTAAATAAAGACAATATCAGACAAAATAACATCCTAAGATTTAACAAGTAATTACCTGTCGCTTTATTTTTTAAAACCAATCTCTACAACTATAATAAAATTGTCTGTCTGTGATTTCAGATAAGTGATGCGGTATGTTTCGATGCTTAATTATAAGCGATTGTTTTTAAAATTTTGGTCTGCCTGTGTGAAGTTTGTCTGATGATCTCCAAAACGGCTTCTGTACTGAATTTAATAAAAATATAAAAGGTGGTAGGCAGAGGTATTCTATTTCTGGATATACCCACTTTTCACGAGATATTTTTTTAACCCCTAAACGCCGTCGCCGGACCGGGTCTTTTACACATGTCTTAGAATTAATTCTGGGACCTGAGGGTTTCCTCACGATGTTTTCCTTCACCGTAGAGCTAATGATAAATATGTACTTAAGTTTTTGAAAATTCATTGGTACCTACTTGCCAGGATTCAAACCCGAGCCTTTATCCGTAACGCTATCATAGCTCTTGAAAATTTTAAGGATTAAAAAAGGGATTTTATCTTTGATTTTAATGTATTTTCCATTTCGATATTTTGAAGGATTCTGAATGTACCTACTCGTATATTTTATTTTGATAAACCGACTCGTAGAGAGGGCGCGTCGCTAATCGATTATAAAAATACGAGTAGGTAAGTGCCACAAAACAAAATGTATGACAAATGTCAAGAACGATCAAACCCATAGACTTGCAAAACGCACACGTTAAATTCCGTCTTTGGCGCATATTTTGATTTGAAAAGGAAATACAGAAATGCAAAACTCGTCTTTCTGCGATAAACTATCGCGCACACGCAATTGGCTCTTACATAATTTCCACGCCAATTTCTAAATTGGATTAATCGTTTCTGTTGCGGCTTGGTACAGTTACTGACACCATCTCGTCTCACAGCTGTGTGGAGGTATTGAGTACCAATTTACTTGTGAGAAAAAATTTCTTCACACCCTTGGCAGGCTTTAAGATAATCGCTTTGGTTACCACGACACACTTCCGCTCATCTGAAAAAGCAATACGGTTATCTTATCAACTAGTTAATGATACTGTTTGGGAAAGTGCTCGTATTAGCCCTACGATACGAGTGTGTTTGTGACGATCACACAAGTTGATCGCGGTCAGTCAGTGAATGGGTGGCATTATATTCAATTAAATTTTTTAATTTATATTTATGCTTTAAACAATAAACACTGTGTAGGAAATTAGTCACACCTATACATAATTACCACAACCTTAAAATTGGATTCCTTACTTGTACATACTAATTACATTTACGAAAAAATACATTTACATGTTCAATTCATTTACGTCCTGTATCAATCATTGTTTCAGAAGGCACGTTAAACTGTTAGTCGTGTTTTTTTTTGTTTACTCACAAGGGAAGGTGACAGATACCCTGGGTGGTTTCAAAGATTCTGACAGTTAGGTGGTCACTAGCCTTACACCATCTCAGAATACGTGGTGGGATCTTGCTTGAGAGATTAGAGCAGCAGTGGGCTATTAAGGGTGGATGATGATTTAGTAAATGGCAGCCTGAATCTGGTGACGATAATTAAATAATATTACGATATGTGAAGTATAGAAAAGTTCAGAAAATCCGATGTTATTGTCTAATTTCAGACCGAAACCGATAACTTCTGGTTATCGGTTTCGATTAAATATAATTAAAGCTGAAAATGTATATGTACAGTCAAGAGCAAGTCAAGCTTGACACTACCAGTTTAAGCTGAGCTCTGATTTATACTGCGCGCCATAGAATACAGGGCCGGGTTAAAGTCCAAAGTGTCAAGCTTAGCGTGCTCTTGACTGTACAACGCGTAACAGAATAAGCGCAAATCCTCATACAACCCAATTAGTAAAATATGATGCTTTCGTACTTTAGATTTGTCTAACCAATTTTCTTAAATAAAGAGAAAGAGAAAAATTAAACATCAAAAAAAATGGTGAAATCGAATAAGAAGTCGATACTGAACAAACTAATTTCAGGAATTCCGCTTATTCTGTTACATATTGTATATTACGACATCAATAGGTAAAACTTATCGAAATTATTATCATTATGCTGAACCTACCATAAAACCTACCTACGCGAACATACCCACAAACAGCATCCAAACTCCGAGGAGGTACCTGTAACAAATAATTTTAAATTTTAACAATATCATTAAAACGAAACGTAAACAAGTTTTAAGGAATGGTATGTGAACCACGCAACGGCCAAGAGTAAATAAATGTCCTTGACAAGGTCCATCGGGAGCATGTCCGAAGCAACGGGATGAACAGGTTGCACGGACAGACGGACCGACTAGCACAGTTAACCGCTGCCACCGTAACTAGGTCATCCTATATATATATACTGAAGTTCAAGGCGCAACACTCCATTGTAAGTCAAACTCTCGCAGAAGCAACACGCACTTTCACCGGTGACTTTAGCTACCCCGTGGAAGACAGTGCAGTGATTCGTATTCAGTGATATCCCAGTAACAGTTCGAGATAACAGGTAAGCATTCTGGAACGGTTTCAGTGGAAGTAGCAACAGTGAGGAGCCGTGAAAGTTACGGGACTAGTACGGTGACCACGTGTCTACAATTGCATTGATAAGGTGTTTCACAGTGAATTTGGTGAGAGCAAGGGACTTCCAAATGTCTTCGGGAGTGGTGATTGGATTATTGAAATAATATCAATGATTCGGATGGCAAAAAAATAAATTACCAAGTTTATTCGTAAAAGCACCTTTCAAAACTTTTTGTGGACTACTGCATAAATGAACATCAATATCCAAAGAGTTTTTATATTCTGTTTTTATTTTAAGGTTTAAATGGGTAACACTTAAGCATCAAATCGAATAATGCAAATATTTTTATAGGTCAGTGGTCCTTCGCTATCTCCCTAGAAATAAAGTTCTTTGCTCTACGTACACATGACAACAAAAAAACAAAAAATGTGATTATGAATTCTATTTTTTTTTATATTAAATACGTAAACGATTAGATGTGGACTGTTGGAGTTGAGTATCGTCTCCTATCTTTAATATTTAAGGAGGTACAAATTAGTGTTGTTCAATTTATTTAAAAAATAAGATAAAAAATCTCACCCCTTTTATCCCCGAGGGGGTAAGCAGAGTTATTCCCTTTCTGGAAATACACACGTTTCACCAGTATATTCCTTGGACCCCTAAAGGTAATAGGTGATGCGCCCATCGCGGGATCGGGTCTGTACCACATGCCTTAGAATGGATTCTGGGACCTGCGGGTTTCCTCACGATTATATTTTAAAAATATAAAGTTTTTACGAAGTTTATTGTGAATATTGAGATGTAGAGTGAGACCTATTTTATACCTAAGGGCCCTGAAGCGAAGCGGCTTATTAGGGACCTATCGACACGTCTCGTAGAGGTATCTGGCGACCGCAGAGCGGGCGGCTTCCTATCGCAAAGGCTAAGTTTAGCCATTTAGCGCGCGAGTGCTGCCTGCCTGCTAGGCACAATGCCACCTCGAGGGGACGCGATCGATGACATATTTTATTTATAATTAAGGAAAGTTTAGTATTTTTGTATTCTCTATATGTACTTATATAACTAATTGTTAACAAATAATCATATTGTATTAAATATACCTACATATGAATTTATAGATTTAATAGGAAGGTTATTTTATAGTAGGTAGTACCTACATGAGTAAGGGCTGTAAAATAGTAAATAAATCGCTATAACTTTTTATTGAGTATCTTTTTCGGTAACTAAACATAATTTATTACAAAACTAGCCTTTGCTCGCGAATTAGTTGTCCTTTCTCAAGCTTCAATATCTCTGCCAAATTTCCTGAATATCGGTTAAGAGGTTTAGCCGTGAAAATGTTACAAATTACTTGCTTTCGCATTTATAATACATATTAGTACGCATAACAAACAACACATGGCGGAACAAAGATATGTATTTGTCACGAAAATTTCACGCAACTAAGAACTCGTCAACATGCGCTCCGTTCGCTGTCCGCTTTAGTCATGTAAATAAAAACCTTCACTTTCTAAAATGTGAAAACACATATGTAGATCTCTAACCCTGGATTCGCCGAGGTATACTGAAACAATACTGACAATAGTAATAATAAATAAGACAAAAACGCTTGTTACACTCATTTGACATAACAATGCTACGCGCAAACTCTCTGTACCTAATTAATTACCTACTCTTGACATTGTAAAAAATATGTATTGTGATTTTAAGTGCTTACAAAAACAAAATAAGCCATACATTTATAGAATTTAAAATGTTTACCTGACTTCTTCGGGTGTTTGTAGCATATCATGTAAATAAGTGTATGTAATAAGTATGAGAATATAATTTTCGTTGTCTTGTGTTGGTTTGCAGTCTAATCGGTTTAAGGGTTTTTGAATTACAAGGTGATGTTAGTTTGCCTTCGTCTCCGAAATGCACAATTGTGCCAGAAGATGAATAACGATTAAAAAAATACATGTAGTCAATGAAATGTTTTGACCGCTTAGTAATAATTAGTGAATCAGTAAAATTTGCCAAAACTTTTTGCAGTATGGACAACAGCACCCAACCAAAATAATGTGACTGAAAAAGAGCAAGATAGTGATGAGTGATGACCAATTAGTACTTTAATATTGACTAAATATAATAGTACTTCCGTTTTGGTTAGTTTAAATATAGCTGGTGGTCGAGATTTTCTACGGACTGCTTCGTTAATTGTTATTGTACGGGTCTTTTATAAGTGGAGCGAAACAATCGGCTGGTTTAGTGAGCATTCGGAATTCAATTGAGTTTAATAGCGACGGTCAAGATCAAGGGTAGCAGCAATGGTTTCTACAGTTACAGGCGTTTAGTGTTTGTGGAAATTAATAAATAACATCATTATTATAATATATATATATATATATATATATATATATATATATATGAATTAAATATTAATTTTGTAAATTTACAATACCTACATCTCAGGAACTTTAAATATCATAGGTACTTACTTACTCTCTTAAGTTACCTAATTGGTTTGCTATATTGAACCAATTGGACTGTTGGCTCAGTTGGTAATGTCCTTGCCTTCTGAGCCGGAGGTCACGGGTTCGATTCCCGCTCAGGGCTAACATTCGCGTGCATGAACATGTCTGCTGACTTTTCGGGGTGTTTAATATTTATTTAAGTACATCTATCAGTTATTTAGTACCCATGGTCCATGCTCTGCCTAGTTTGGGACTAAATAACCGCGCGTGAATTGTGTCCCACAATTTCTTATTATTATTTCATTTTCATGCATATTTGGGTATGTACCTTCGTACGTACATGGTACTGTATGTATACCGTACTAAGATAATAGAGCTTTGTGTAGGTACCTAACCTAGATAATAATAAAATTGATAATTTCACGCCTTTTATTCTCGAGAAGGTAGACAGAGGTATTCCATTTCTTGAAATACTTATTCACGTTTCACCATATATTCTTTGAACCCCTAAACGTTATAGGTGGTAAGCCTATCGCTCCCCGGTGCTGTTACATTGTATATGTCTCAGAATACATTCTGGGACCTGCGGGTTTCCTCAGGATGTTTTGCTTCACCCGTCGAGCTAGTTATAAATATGTACGTAAGCTTTTTGAAAACCTCATATTATGTACATGCCAGGATTCGAACCCGAGTCTTACGAATGAGAAGCGGGCTCTTTACCCACTGGGCCATCACTGCCTACCTGAATAAGATACGATAATCCTGCTTAATAGACGTATTGTGTCTGCATTCCGTTAGTTGACGGGTTAGAAAATTCGTTTTCAGACGTTACACGTAAGAACCAGGACGGATTATAAAATTGTTAATGCTCATATGGTCAATCTTTGAGAAAAGGAAAAATGGTTTTAAATAGCTTTTGTCTATCTATATATTAATAAGGGTTTAAGTTATTTGAAAGCTTAGGGTTAGGGCTATCATCTTCATCACACTATTTCAATAAGGTCCAAGAACAAAACTCAAAACTGTTTAACATAAAGCTGAATAAAGACAAAGTAGGTATCTGATACTCGCTAGTTATCTATTCATATTGCCGTGAAACGTGCCACTCAGATCTAACCACAATATTATTACAATTTTTACATGTCAGGCTCCCGTTTTATGCATAGGTGCGATTTGTATAAGTGATGAGGTTTTATCATTGAACATGGTTTTAACAGGTATAGAATAATAATATGCTACGAGAAATCAATAGACAAAGAAGGAAATCTGCTCTCATTTTATGTTTTGCAAATATATTAAATATATAATTTTTAAATATATAAAAGTCGGCATACAGGCACGAAACTTAATGAAATATGAATAGTCGGCATATCGGTAATATAAGGTATGATTTTTTTACCGTCTGGAAATAAATATGACGTATAAGGTATCTATAGCCGAAGTTATACACGAGATTAATTGTTAAATAAACTCATGTTGGCGGTTCGTAGGAAGCTACGAGCTTGTTTCTGCTTACAATACTATTTCAAATATTTCAGGGTATAATATTGACTATAATGAGTAATGTATATTTGTATAATGATATTTTAAGAAATAAAAAAAAAATGATTTTTTAAGTAACAATGCTAAATTAATCTATTAAACTTACCTATTACACCATATCTTTTTCCAGACGGTAAAAAATTGAGGCGTTATGTTGTATGTATGACTTTAGGTACTACAAATTCGTTAAGGTGGGAAAGTCGACAATAAGGTCCGTACTCGTTGGTTTAATTTACGTATAATTCGGCTCTCCTTGCATTATAGATTTACATAGTTAATTAATACCTTTCGGACCATCAAGTTGAATTCGCGTCAAGTTGAAATCCCAAAATGTAAGATTTCCCAGAATGTTGAATTATTTTAATTTCGTAAAATGTTGAATTCTCATAAAGTTGAAATTCCAAAATGATGAAATCCCAAAATGTTAAATTCCCCAGAGTTTAATGTAAAGTTTGCAGACATTGATGTGTAGGTATGGTAAAACATTTTTTTATTTGATCCCGGTCCGGCGATGGGCTCACTACCGTTTAGGGGTCCAATATATCTCGTGAAATGTGGGTATATCCAGTAATGGAATACCTCTGCCTACCCCCTCGGGGATAAAAGGCGTGAGATTTTTTTTTTAACTATAAAAAAATGATGACCACGCATAACTTTTTACAGAGTTTTCCAATTCCGATAATTCTTTTTTTATTTGATAGGGTTCAGTTTCGAAGTTGGTCCCATTTTATATTCGAGAAAAAAAATCACCTCTAACGGTAGAAAAATAAGTGATTGTTCACCTACTAAATATTCATCTGTGAACCGATTCTGTTAAAACTTGGGCCTACATTTGTAGTTCCAAATAAAATGAATATAGGGTTTAAAGCAGCTAATTTGTGTTTGGACTTATTCATTCATCCATATTAGAAGTTTATTTACATATACCTACCTAACTTAACGATTAACGGGTTATTACTAGGTACTATCGATTGTCTGATGTTGGAGATGGAAGAAGACCGATGACGCCGAGAAATTCATTGCATTTCCGCTAAAGCATCGTATAAGTATCATAATATTGAAGACTTTTTCTAATCTTTAATTTGATTGTTTGTTTCAAAATTATTCAGGGATTTACATTAGAGCAGGAGTTTAGTTTTAATAAAAAGGTTCCTTTTAGGATTTCGTACTATATAGACTCTCCTCTACAACAACAGTTCAACATTCTGCAAATACAACATATTGGGAATTCAACTTTAAGGGATTCAACATTCTGCAAATTCAACATTTTGGGAAATGATAATTAAACATGTTGGCAATGGTCCGAAAGGAATTAATAAATAATTAATTAATGATAATGACTGGTCTAAATGCTGTTCATTCTCAGTAGCGAAAAGATTTTCCGAACAACAGATCCTGCTGTCGAAAACACATATTCATTGTTACACCATTTCATTTTTTTATATTTTTCAACATGGAAATTTAAAACAAAGGTTTTTTATCAATCCCGCGATTTACACAACCGACCCAACACTAACACCTAAGGAATATTGTTTTGTTTGTAAAATATATATAATAAATATAAAAATATATAATCTCACGCCTTTTTATCCCCGAGGGGGTAGGCAGAGGTATTCCATTACTGGATATACCCACATTTCACGAGATATATTGGACCCCTAAACGTGATAGGTGGTGAGCCCATCGCCGGACCAGGTGGTCTAAAAAGGCCGTTTCGGGTGAATCATAATATGATTCTATTTCGATTCATATTCGAAATTTTCACCAAATACGAATCTGCTAATGAATTGAATTGTCAGTGAATCACTAAATTATGGGACCATTTTACGACATTTAGAGGAATTGCTGAGGATTTGCTGAGAATTCAGAAAAGGAGAATTGCTCAGAGGAATTGCTCAAAGTGGCCATTTTAGACCCACGGGTCTGTTTACACATGTCTCAGAATTAATTCTGAGACCTGCGGGTTTCCTCACGATGTTTTCCTTCACCGTCGAGCTAGTGATAAATATGTACGTAAGTTTTTGAAAAACTCATTGGTACATGCCAGGATTTGAACCCGAGCCTCACTGATTTTCGGCTGGCTCTTTAACCGTCCGGGCTATTACTGCTCCTTTTTTATGTGTATACTTAGAAATGTTTGTAAAAAAACATTTCTAAGTATACACGGCAAGTTGGCAAATCGTTCTTGTGTCACAGGTTTGAGTAATTAAAAGTCTTGAAACGTGCGCTACGTCGAAAGTGGCGAAGAAAGCTGCTGCGTTCAGAATAGCCAATAGTGATCTCGCGTGTCGCGGCCATACGACTCTCGTCTCGTACATCGACTCTCATGTAAAGCGGCTTGGTGTAAGGGAAATTCTAGAAGTTTATGGATCTTTTAATCTATACTTTTAATGTTAGAGCAGTGATAGCCCGAACGGTTAAAGAGCCGGCCAAAAATCAGTGAAGCTCGGGTTCGAATCCTGGCATGTACCAATGAGTTTTTTTTATCACTAGCTCGACGGTGAAGGAAAACATCGTGAGGAAACCCGCAGGTTTCAGAATTAATTGAGACATGTGTAAACAGATCCGGTCCGGCGATGGGCTCACCACCTATCACGTTTAGGGGTCCAATATATCTCGTGAAATGTGGGTATATCCAGTAATGGTATACCTCTGCCTACCCCCTCGGGGATAAAAGGCATGAGATTATTATACCTTTTAATGTTAGGATCTCTTAGACATTACACACATAACCGCCTCAGTTTAGGTGCGTCGTTCCTAAAAACTTTTATCATATTTTTTTGTTATTCATGCTCTATTGTGGAATCAAATTTGAATAAAGGCACTATCTTTTCATATTTATCAACTTCAAATAAACCTCAAAACAACTTCCTAGTGTGATAAACGTCGACTCGGAACAGTTCGACTCATTCTACTTATACCCAAAAAAGTTTAAAGTGAAAGTTGTGGCGAGAGAGGAATCTCGTCATTCACCTGCGTTGGGTAACCGAAACGATCTTTAACATGGCAATCAGACACTGGCGCTACTTCTGTTTTTCTAGTCTACCTTCTTGCATATTATAGTACATTGCTGATCTAACAAGTCTTTTAATAAACAGGGAATTAAAAAAATGTATTGTTTAATTCAACAGCATAAAAAAGTTATTGGAAGTTTAAACAAACCGAGGCGTAGTGAGTCGGAAAGGATTGGTTCACCAGTACTTATGAGTATAGGTAAGTTTCATAGATAACTTTATCTATGAAACTATTACCTAATTAACTAACTTTGTTTATTATTATTATATTAACTTCATTTATTTAGGATCCCATACCTAATACCGGTTTTTGTAACATTTTTTTCTGTTTTTATAGTCCTTAATCAGTTAATTCCCGCCAAAAACTTATAGTCAAAAATGTCTGTCTGTGACAGTAGATTTCAGCAAACGTGTCGTCGTACCTACGCTCAAAAATTAAATTGTCAGGCATTTGAATTTAAATATACCTATTATATAATTATTACGGGGTGCTACATAATGTACTGTTTTAGTTTTTAAGATCTTTATACAATGTGGCAATGCAAATATGAATAAATTATATAAGTAACCAAGGGTGGACGCAACCTTTCTTTAAGTATGAAGTACGCGTTAACCTAGAGGTCAACATTTTCGCGTCATCATTCCAAAACATTTACGTAGAGTCCGAAAAGTGGGTGAAGGTGTCAACACAAATTGAACATGTGCATCTTGAATCAGGTGTACCGTTCGATACACATCGAGAGCGCAATAACGGTGTTGATGCGCGCACGCATCTTTAGCTCGCAGCCATTTGCGGAACGAGTAGGTATGTGCTACTCTACGGTCGCTTAGCAATTGATTGTTCTAATTAAATTGATATATGAGTTTACGTCTATTTAAAAAACAAAACCGTCACACATAGTGTCTTTTCAATGGTTAATGACGTCTTCGTAGGTATATGTATATGTTAAGTTATTCTATTTAAAACTTGGACGACCCACGTCGAATTCAAAAATAATGTTAAGTAACCCTCGGGAAGTAATTTTACCTATTTAGTAACCACTATGCCAATGTTTAAACAACTACATAACACCTAATAGTGAATAAATATCACATCCGCGTATGAATCACGCACAGCGGACTTGTGCACGGTTTTAGAAAGCCGATTGTACGCTGGACCGGTCAACGAGTAGGCGAAAAAAGAACCAAAATACACACGGAACTCGACGAGAAAATAATAAAAAACGTTCCGTTTTCTGTGAGCACCACTTGAGAAAACAAAAGGGGCCAGTCATTACCGTCAGTCAATAACGCAGCCTTTTGAATGGAGGATAATCTGGAGAAACGCGCGGCTACGGTGAATTTCCGATGAAAGTCTGGAGTCAGTTGGTCAGAGTAATAGCAGGTCTGAGTCCTCGCTCCGAAATTCGAAAAACGTTAACCTTGCACGGCAGTGGCACACACGCGACCGGCCTGCCGCCTGGCTTTCTCTCATCGCCATGTTTGCCGCGCCTAGCGCAGCGCTGTTCTGCGTTACTAGACAATATAATTATACTCGATGCAATAAAACTTAACTAGACAAGCCGTAAATGCTTATTATCGAATACCTGTAACGTTACTTACTTTGAAATGTCTACTGCCGTCACAAGATACATCTACACTTCTAAACTAATATTATAAAGAGGAAAAATTTGTATTTTTGATGTTTGTATGTTTGTAACGAATATATTCAAAAACTACGAGACCGATTTCAAAAATTCTTTCACCATTAGAATGCTACACTATCTCTGAGTAACATAGGTTATATTTTATCCCCATGTTCGCACAGGAACTACGCGGGTGAAATCACGAGGAACATCTAGTAATATTACAAAGATAAACTCAAAAACTACTCGACCGATTTTCAAAATTCTTTAACCAATGGAAAGATTACTTTTCTAGAAGTAACATAGGCTATATTTTTATCCCGGTATTTCCACGGGAATGGGACTTGCTCCGCTGAAATCGAATGGAACAGCTAGTAATCAATATTATACAAAAACTACTTAATCTATTTAACTCATCATATCATTCCACAGAGATAAGTTGCTTTATAAGCTCTTTGTTATGTTTCTAAGCAATCGCGGCGAATGGGCGGAGGCATTAACATCCGCTTCGAATATTGAAAGTGAGGTTAGTTTCCAGCGCAATGCGCCGTGAAGTTAAAGTGCGCGGGCGCAATCTTGCAGGGTTAGGGGGTCAAGAGGTCGATGCCATTTCGCCCTGCACTTGTTTAGGTATGCTTTATTTAACAATATTGGCAACAACTCCGTAAATACATACATAATCACACGCCTATTTCCTATTGGGGTAGCCAGAGATAATAGACCGCCACTTGCTACGAACCTGGCAATCTCTCGTGCTTCACCAACCATCCGTAAATACAATTAAAGAAAAAATATTTGGAAAACGCTTCTAGCTTCATAAAAAAATCAAAACAATTCTACAAACGCAGAACGAAGAGACATTCTTACAATCACTTCCCGCTTTCTCGAGAGCCGAAAAGCTTTTCCGTAAAGTCCTAATTATCGTTTCAGCGTTGACGAATGACGTATTGTGTGTTTTTGTTGAACGCCTCGATAGCATTGTCAATACCGTGGTTTACTAGTAAGTGCCCACAACAAAGCATACATAAAACATAAGCAATGACTGCTAGCGACAACAAATTTCTCCGGAGAGAATCTCGATGGAGCGCTGTCACCGGCCGGTGCGGCGGCGACCGGTACTATGACCGTCCGCACCAACTTGGTATAAATGTCAAAAACTTCGTCGCGTGATTATTGTAGTAGGTATACTAAGGAATTAATTAGCAATTAAGGAACATCGCCGACATTTTACTTAAAATGAACACATTATTCAGACACGGACGTGACGCAACAATCACACAAAAGATATAATCAAGTATAAAATGGCTCGCATTTATCGGTCAAAGAAAGTGGACCGTGTTCGAGGCCGTTTGGTGAACGTTAACAGTTAGAATTTACGTCAATTTATATAACTAGCACCTTATTAAAGCAGGTGCGAGAGGTGACATCCAAACTACAGTTAGCGAAGACCGGGTTACCTGCATTAGACGTGCGGACAAGCCGCTAACATACTTCGATACCGGATAGTCACTGAGCCACTCTTTTATACTGCATTTTAAGTTAAAGCATTGGGTAACGTGTCAATCAAATCGTCACACACAACGCACGCTGAAAAGTACAAAAGTGGCCACTTTCTTAAAGCAGCTTAGTCGTAATAGCTGCAGTTAACTCATTAGTTTTAATAGTCATCCTCTAATTAGAGACTCAGCATCCCTGTAAAAATGCACCGAAGGCGACGCAGGGGCCACTTTCTAAGCAACTCCAAACGTAGGCAATCAATTCGCGCGAATCACTCATCAGAACACTTTCTAATCGGCGGACATTGAGTGAGCGCACAATTAAATAAAGAATATTCTAGAAAGTTTTTTTCATATTTCGTTAAGTACGTAATTAAGGTCCCGCAGTTGTAACTGGTAATAACAAGATTTTTACGTTCACCTACCTCTCTTACTTACGAGACTTTGTTTGTCAGCAGGATGCAGCAGAAGGTGGCCGGGTGGGCGCTCTTAGCCCTTATCAGCTCCTCAGCAGTTCTCCACACACTTGCGTACCCACAGCATGCCCTTCTAATTTCACAGGTATGTAATATAACCTATACTTACCGTTTTTTAATAGCTTGAAATCTTAGAATGCAGTCTTATCCATAATTAAATTAAATTATTAAGTAATTGATAATCTTTCTTTCTTTCATTAAAAATAGAAATTTAAAAAAACTTGTGTTTTAGCTACGGTTTTTAGTTTATCAAAAGGTACGCATATGATAAAAACGTCCACTTTTATTGCTTTCCAGTCAACAAGCAACGTGCGGACACAAAATCCTCAGTACTACAGCAACTCGTTGCCATCGCAAGGACAAATCGCCCAGGAACGCAAATTTGCTGAAAAGCCGAACGCGCTGAAGAAGGTCGCCTTAGATGACATCGACGACATTCAAACCAACTCGATCTCCGACGGCGGGTTCTCGTGGTCAAACATGCTAGGTAAGTGTTACTTTCACGACGGCTGCGTTTCCTGCGAAACCAGACACCCGCCAGTCACAGAAACCTAATAGGCATGTACCTGGGTTTAGCGGAGGCGAACCCAAAGGTCTATCGGTCAATAAATTTCCAATGGTCGAGTTTGGTAAAAATGTACAAATTTACAATTTTTATAAACGCGGCTGTCCTAATCTTAATATTAGATATTATTAGTTTACAAAACGCGAACAGCTTTAAGCAAAGACACCATAATGTTGACAGTGGTCAACAACGACACCTTTTCAGGTATGATAATGCAAATGATTTTCAACCCTGGCTCCACGGGACCCAACAAGAGCGATAATATCGACACCGACTCCGTGTCTCCATCCCCGTGGGCTAACCTCCTCTCCATGGGCCTGAAGATCCTTACTGCAATTCTTGGAGGAGGCGGCAGTGACGGCATCGACAAAGTCGACAACGGCTCATCCCCAATGCAGGTACCAAACGTCCCCAACCGTACAACATTAGCAGCATGTTTTGAATAGATATTTATATCATCCAGATATTTATTACAAAGTATTTCATTGAACATTTACAAACTAAAAACATATTTAAATTTTTCAATATTTATTTATATTATCCATACTAAATACTGATCCACTAACAATGTTTCTGTAGATACGTATTACATTGAAGGTAGTTTTCAATCACTCCAATAGTGTACAAAGCACCTCGCAAGTTTACCCTCACCTGTAGCCGGTAATCTTGTATCCAGTAGTTATTAATTAGAATCCTTAATTCACTACAAATAACTTCAACCTTCTAGTCCTGGGACTGCCTCAGAGAATGAACTGTCATTGCCTTTTAAAGAAAAGATGCACTACTGCAAAACTTTTACGTAACCTATCTATCAATACAGCCGTAATTACCTATAACATTGTGAATGTAATGAATCTAAAACTTATATAGATCTTTGAGGTATTCCCTGTATATTGGAGTGTAAATAGAAAGTTTGGTTACGGAGACGGCGTCGCTTCTCGCTTGCTTCAGGGTATATTGGCAGCGGTTCTGTCGACGGTGCTCGGTGCAAAAGATCCCGACCAGGTCGCCTCCATGGCAAAGCAGGCTGGAGAGGTATGGACCCAACCTTCCTTTTCCTCTAAATACCAATTTAAAACCAGGTTAGAATAAACTAGTTGCAGTCTTTCCTGTTTTCATAACTTCAGTATGTATTCTGCAGTCATTCTTTTCAGCCTGTACTAGAATTCAAATAGGCAACTAATACGTCAATGTCTTCTTTGCCCAGTTCATCAACATCGTAGTGAACCTTCTGGACGCTCTGAAGACTTCGTTCTCTCACCGCTCGCTAACGGCGCGTTCCATGGGCCGTAAGGATTCAGTCAGCGACGCTTCTCTGGCTGGTATTGCCATGCTCAAAACCTACGTGAGGTCCTTCGGCACGAGTGACGACAAATGCCTGCAGAAGTACATCTGCGACGCCAACAACGAGTGCTCATCTGACATCGGACCCAAGAGCGTCTTCTGTCAACTCGGAACGTAAGTTGACACAGCATATATGAGTAGTAGATTGAAACCACCAGTTTTAGCAGTCTAAGAAGTCTGACAAATCAAACTTTCGGATTCCCTTTGTTTAAATATTAGCTTCGCGTGGTTTGTTATTGTTGACAATGTTTGCCCATACTTATTATGTGTTATTTTTCTTTATTCCTCATTTTTGCTTTTCCGCAGTTATGCAGCAAGTTTTGTCCTTGAGAGGCAGTCGGGCGGTACCTTCGAGGAGTTCTACGAGGCCGGTCGTCGAGGACGCTCCGGTGTTGATTGCCGCCAGTTGTACCTCCAGTGCAATGAGGTCTAAGGCCGGTCGATACGGCACATTCACCATTAGTAACCAAATTATTTCGCATTTCTCAATGTCAGACCAGACCCACGAACGATTAATTGGTCACAACGAGTAGAATTTCATCCGAACTATTGCACTAAATAAGCAGTAGGTATGTTTTGTTTGTGAATGGATTTCATACAAAATGATGGAGTAAGAATGAGTAAACCGCATTAGTCGCAGCTTAACAATTCTTAACAATTTGTGCCGAATTTATTATACATCAGGTTCAAGGTATACAGTGGTATACAGCTATATTTAGTGCCTTATAATAAAATTGGCATGATGTGCTCAAAGTTATCCCATCGCACAAGAAAAAGCGCGTCAAGTATAGTTTTAATAATTTATTTAAATTATTTTTCAACACACTTGCTCATAAAGTGGCTCTAATTTCACTGCAATTAGGCACATAATGACACCTATAATCAAACTGAGACTTTTTGTTTGCTATTATTCACTAGTGAGTTATAGATTTTTTTTTTCAATTTTGTTGCTAGAGTTGCTTTGTTCTTAAAAAAGTTTCGATACAAAAAAGATCGTATTCAATCGTACTAATAAATTAATACACAAATATGGCTTGCTCATTTCATGCAACTTCGTATTTAAATAGATCATTTCAACTTGTACGTGTTTAATAAACAAAACTTTCACTCAAATATAACTTTGGTTTTCTCTGTAAAAACTTTAAATACCCCATTTTGTACGTGGCTAAAACGCTATCCACGACAAACCAAAGAAAAAGAAACCTAATTTTTTTAGTCCATGGCCGATCGCCATTGTAAGATGCGAGCGCATAGGAAAACGAGGCTGTATGGGCCTAGATCCTTTTGCCTTTTCCAAATTATATAAATAAAAAATTGGAAAACCAATTAATTTTCCCCGCCATTGCGAATGATTATTTTAAAATGATTTTTTAGTATTATTTATTCACAAGTGTGTTGAAAAACGTCGTATGATACACGTGTGTATTGATGATTACCGTCCTCGGCTCTCTTATGACCCTCGCCTACGGCTCGGGTCTCAATGGCGCCTCAGCGGTAATCACCAACTTTACTCACTTGTACCATAATGTACTATTATTTATTTAACTTATTTTAGAAGTTAATAAGTAGGCATTGTAAAATATTTAAATAACGAAAACACAAATTGTACACGATTCCGTCCAGAAGACTTTTTTTGAAATAAATTGGAAAATTGTTATTTTCTTAACTAAAAATTCCGCCAGATTCCTTATTTGATAAATGACTGATGTAAAATAAAAATATTCTTGTGTGATATAAATAGAAGTTTATATCACCGAATAGTATAGTGGTATGTATATTTATGAGTGATTGTATTATGATTGAGGACGTCCTTGTATGCTTGTGATTATAAAAATAAAAGGTATAAATTTTAATGCTTGTTTTTTTAATAATTTTTAAGGTACCTTCATTTATTATTTAAATAGATACTAGGAAAACACGCCATATGGGTATGTAGAGAGAAGTTCACAGCATCCACAAGCTAAAATTACTTATATAGTCATTTGTGATATCAAAGGTTTATTGCACCAAAAAATACTATTTGCAGCAAATTACGATATCGTTACGGAATATCGGAGTAAATTTTTTATTGTTACATAAAGACATGACAATTGAAATATACTTATATAAAAAAATGGAACCGCCCTCGCTTCGCTTCGGTTTATATGGTATATATAAAAACCTCTGTCATGGCTCTTTAATCAATGAAAAATTAATCAAAATCCGTTGCGTATTTCAGGAGTTAGCGCATTACAGTCGCAGAAAGTTACTTTATTTTATACCTACTATGTACAGATATTCTTATATAAAATTAAGCAGAGTAGCTAGCCGACTGCACCCAGTCACACGAAAGCGACACGGTACTTATTTCTTTAAGCTATGATGCTGACTGTACCACACAGGTAATCATCAAGTTAATACCTCGCGATACCGTTACACACCTTATCCGTGCCATGTCACATCTTCCGAGGCATAGCAGATAAGCAGAGCGTAACAAAGCAGCAGTCTTGTCTTCCCGCGCGTCTTGTCAGTCAAACCTTGACATTCGCATAAGACGTGTGACAGTTGTAGTCCAGAATGACGCTGGGAAATCTCCTGTCCCAAATGGGCATGGCACCGAACCATCTTACTGATAGGTGAGTCCATAGATCTAAGGTCAATACTTCGATAGTGAATAAGTTCTTTGAATATCCTTCAGACCTCATCATTCGATCCATCTCATAATTTTTATTTTACAACTAGCTGACCCGACAGACGTTGTCCTGTTTGTCCTGTATACCTAACTGACAGTTGTGTCAATCACCATAAGGTTTCATTAGAAAAGTAAATATGGTCGAATAATGCGCGAAACTTTCTTTATTATTTTTTTCATAAGGACTTTAGCGAATTGGTCAAGCCGTTAACGCGTGATGTCGTGACCAAGGGAAATAGGGATTCATATAATATAATACATATATAAGTATGTATAGATAAAGATAAGTGACAAGAATTACCTTAATTAACATACATTCATACATAATCTCACGCCTATTGCACATTGGGGTAGGCAGATACAATAGACTGCCACCTGCTACTAACCTGGCAGATCTATAGTGGTTCATCCAGATCCATCCAACAACTCATGCATGCTCGTCGACATATTTTATTTCTATTTCAGGTATTCACATGGTGACTACGGGCCACCACCACACGATTCTCAAACATTTTATTCGTATGAACCTGCCCAATCTTCCCATGGACACGTAGCTACGTCTAAGCAGTAAGTAATAGTTTTATATATTTAACTTAATTTAAGGCTAACAAAATAAATAATATGTTTTGCAACATTATGCTGAATAATTAGAATCACTTATGGAAGGAGCACGTAATATCTGTTAATTACAGACAAACTTACAAAAGCGAGCGTTCAAAGAAAAGCAAGTTATAATTTTGTTTGAGAATATGGATATTAAAACATCCATTTCAGTTCAAATATCGAATCCAACCGAAACCTAGGTATCGACAGTTTTTTTTTTGTTCACAGTCATCATGGTGGTGGAGGTCACAAAAGCAACGCGGCCATGTCAGCACTCACTTTACTGTCTTTTCTATTTTTTCTACACATTTTGCAGCAGTGTTTGAGGGACCACATGAATCAGATGAGTCAAACCCCAATGATGATAATGACTGCTGGACGAGAAGGCGAAGAACAGATATCAAAATCATCGGCTACAAATAAAATCGATAAAGCCGGAGTATCCGACATCGAGAACAAACAACCCGAAATCGATTTAAATAAAAAAAGTAAAATAAATAATAATAATGTAAATCATCATTCGAAACACGTTTACAATGATGATACTCGAAGTAAAAATGCGTTGACAAAAATCAAAACAGCGGAGTACAGGCCGACAGTCAAGCCACAAAAATACAGAAATGTTTATACGAATTTTGGAAACCGAAGTTCACCCTTCAAAGGCTTTGTAAGTGCAATGGAAGATAATTAAATTGAAACCGTTGCCTGAAGTCAATAATAGAAACTACAGAAATATATAATTAATAAGAATAATATCGTAGGCGAAAGTTGAATATTTTGTTAGTTCAATATCACTGTATGAAAACTTGATTTAGAATTAACTTGGTGCAATGGATGAAAATTAGATTTAGAATAAACTATAACGATTCCTGTATTCTAAGTTGAGGTTTAATATACAGGCAGGGTTAAATAAAATAATCACTATTTTGTTTAAAATTTTTTTATTGTTAAAACACCTGGTACTTACACTACTCTCCCTCCTCATAATGTTTGCACTGTAGCAAAATTACAAAGCAAGTTCAACTATACGATCTAGCACTTACAGTCAGCTCCAAAATCGAAATATTTACGAGCACTTTTACTGATCCGTTCAAAGCTTAAACAATTTTTTTTATCCCTCCACTGCCACTGATAATCCCACTTATAATAACAACTTAAATATTATGAAATAGTATTGACAATGATTAATGAATTAAGTTAAATATTACGTCAACTAGCTAGACTACACCTCAAATAATATCGCTTCAATGAACACGAACGTAGACACAATATTATCTATTCGCCTTGATCACCCGTGGGAAGCTAATCTTTAACTGAATCAGGGTCAACATTAGTCTGCATAAAACATGACTGTTGATTATCATGTCTGGATGTTTATATTTAATTAAGGATGTTTAACCATATTGTGTGAATTGGGTCCCACAATTTATTTATTTAATTCGTCAAATTAATTATCTAATCTTTTGGAAAGGGGCATATTACAGGCACTAAAAATAAAGAAGAGGCTATTACCGATGTATTCGTATTACTTATGCACCAAACATAACTTTTATAATTTTAAGTTAGTGGAGCTATCGTGAAAATATCAAATCAATTTTGGAGAATGACTGTAGTTGGAAATTTACAAAGGTGTCCAAGCAAGTACAGCAGTTGTTAGAGGTAGTAAATCTAACCATAAAAGAATTTTAGTTTCTCACCGAAATATAAATTTTAAGTTTATAAAAATTTTCACCTCTGCACAGCTTGAACATCCTGTATTTAAATTAGCATGTATATTTTTGAATGTCACTAAGACTAATACGCGTCACGCAACGGGACACGTCTCTCCACCACTAGGCACGCATTTTGAAACTCGGGCACAAAGGAGTATGTACATGATAATATGCAGCATTATTATAGGATGACACATGCTCATGCTCTGCCACATACGAGTTCTACTGGATTGACAGACACATATTTTACATTTACACAGAAATAATATTACTGTCCGAATAAAGCAGTACCTACCTATGTTATTGCCAAAGACGTTTAAAGAAAAAGAGAATGATTTTCTTCCAACCTCTTTGGTTAATGCCTAATGGTGGACAGATCGTGTGTCGTGTTTTTTTTTCTTCTTATTAATAGCTCTCAAAGATTTTACTTAAATAAAATCTCGTTTCCTGTAAGTCTAAGTAGTCTTAAAATACAGATAATATGTAACATAATATACGAGTGTACCGTAACGCCGTATACAGAAAGAAAGCCGAAAACCCATCGGCGCCGACCGGCGCCCATCGGCGCCTATCGGCGCCGGTCTACGCAGGTAACCGGCGGAGGCATTTATATGAACAAGCGCTGATGGGCGCCGACCGGCGCCGACAAGCTTTCGGCTTTCTTTCTGTATACGGCGTAACAGAAAGGATGAGTCGAGAATAACGCAAACTAATTTCAAAATCATCGGTTCGTAATTTTTTTCTGAAAAGCTTTCTGAGGAATGACTACCAACAGTAGGTACCAATCATGATTATTTTGATGGCATAGTAGATAGGCATATTGCATAATACTTATACCTTATTCGTAGCATAATACATTAATAGTATTATCCACTACATTGTTAAAAGTTCCACAGACCAACGTTTTATATATGTAATAGCATATTATTAACGGAAATATTTCAAAAAATTTAAAAATATTTCAGTTATTCAGTATATCAATAAGAACAAACAAAAGAAATAATGACCCGGTGCCCAGAATAAAAAAAGTGGCATATTTTTAATTCCGCCTCACTCTCTCTATATACTTCGTTTGAGTGAGAGCACTGGAACCCATTGTCGGGTCTGTCATCCTATTCCAATCTGTCTGACCAACAACAAATCCGATAGCACGCATCTTCTCTTGTTGTCTTCTCTCTTCAATGTCAGCCCAGCGTACCTGTCGTAATGATAACATGATAAAACTTACTGCGAGTCGAGGTATAGTAAAATAACTCACCTTCGCTCGCCTCGAAATAAAAAACATCGGTGTAAGCATATTCTCTCTAAATACAATTTCAAGCAAGTACGTACGCAAACAAAATAAGGTACGGATTGAAAACGGCAGAAAACGCGAGGTAAATCAAATTATAGTAGAGAAGGTTTTAAAAAGTATTTCAATCAAGCCAAAAAGGCTATAATGCTAATAAGGTGAGACGGTACTATGATAATTAATTACTTCCATAGTCTTTTTCCCTAAAATTTTAAACTGGTTTAGAAAACTCTTAAAAC
The DNA here is from genome assembly GCA_963855545.1 of Ethmia dodecea. NCBI lineage: Eukaryota > Metazoa > Arthropoda > Insecta > Lepidoptera > Depressariidae > Ethmia > Ethmia dodecea. The sequence goes on from OY979452.1 coordinate 7,895,880, forward strand.
ATAACAGTTTCTAGAGCTTGCGTTTTAAAGTTGATGGACGATACTCGGTCCGGTACCCAATTTATTTTATGATGTTAATAAATTATCCTGTTTTTGTGTTGAGTTTCTGATGAAGGTTATATTAAAATTGTCACATATTTCTTACACAAAAAACGTAATTTGTGTGGAAAGAGGCAAAAACAAACTCAATACAGACTGAAGTGCCATGTGGCTCATCATCAATCAAAGTCTATAAACCGCGCTGTACTACACTCAAAGGAATGAAGTACATTATACCACAATAAAATTATAATAGGTTGCCGTATAAAACATTTAAAATGTAATAAACACAAGTCAATGTCAGTAAAACTCTTTACCCAAACATCTGCAATGAAAATAACCTGAAGTGGTTGAACATTGAAACTAAGAAATCAATATTGGCGATTTTAAAACTTTTGATAAGATGATACTTACAGTTTTCTTCCCAGGTTTGGCAGTGTTGGGTATCCAGTCGTCTAGTTGTAGGTAGTCTTCCATTGAGAGCTGCGACGATCGTAGCGGCTTGCTGATCCCGTCGAGCCTCGCTGAAACAATGCACAGACATCTTTAGTACAATATTTTGGTACATGGGTACTTTTTCTTACCACCTCATACATATAAGATCAGTTGATACTCCAATAATTTTAAAGTAACTGCTCCATCATAGATTCCATATTACTCGACTCTGCATACTCTAATTAACTTAAGATTATTATAGATAGTAGTAGTCTACTTTTCCGAAAAATGTTGTAATTGTCGACTGCCCGTAGGATATTAAGACCACAGCCACACTCAACACCAAAAACTAGTTAAATTAACAAATATAATATGCATAACCATCAACGTACCTAGTTGCGTAGCGTCGTCCATTTTCTCCCACTTGGACGTAAAAGCGTTTTCAACCTGTGATGGAGCAGCACCTTACAATTTTAGTTTCTAATGCTGGAATAAAGATTATTAGCTCTATCCTGACCAACAGTTGAACAATGGAAACATTATCAAGAAATATTTTTTTTAAACAGGAAAGCTTAAGATAAACATTGCTCTGCAATTCAACCAAAATCATTAGAATTATCATAGAAACCAGCGTCCTATAAAATGTATGGCTTCGATGAAAGCTACGACGACATCAGCATCCTCGTGAGACAATAAAAAAACGTGCCTCGTTCGCCTAATTCAATAATGGGAATGTCCGCCTTAAAAACGTGTAGCAAATTAAGCTTCAAGTTCTTGAAAGCTCACGAGCCCATCTCACCTCAGTTTCTTGGATCTCTTCAGTAACTTCATCATCACTAACATCTTCCATATGCACCTCTGTGATTGCTGCATTCTGCAGCAGAGTTGTGGGATCCAGTTGGATGTGGTGCACTGGTGTAGAGAAGAACCGAGCACAAATAACTTCGATATCTTCCAGTTTACGATTATGAATATTTCTCTTATAACAGACTTGTGGATCTAGTTCCATAGTACATACATACACCTGTAAATTCCAAAATTATACTTTTTAACACACAGCCAATGTTAAATGGAATTCAATTTGTAATTTTAATCTGAAACATACTTGGAAACCATTTTGTCTAGAATAATTCCAAATGTCGGCATAGCTTTTTAACTGTTCATTAACAGTATCATAAATCAAAAACGAGAAATATCCATCAGTAATACTTCTCTTAAATGCTCTCTTCAAAGAATTCAAGTAGGTTTCTTCAAAACTTTCGTCATATTCATATTTCATAGTTGGTTTCTTAATCTGCAAAAAATGTTTATGGAAAACATGACTTTTGAATGGATTCGTGATGATTTATGATATATTATTATATAAAAATAATAGTATATGATATAGATATAAAATTAAACTGTAAACCTGTGCCCTAAATAGATTTTTATTTGCGAAATCTTGTAATTGGCTCCTTGTTCCTCATATTTTTTCTCACTTTGTTATTTTAGTTGTAAGTTTTCCGAAAATTAAATAAATAAATATTATAAGAGTGTCTACATACAATTTTGCCAGTAGTGGGATCCTTCTCTTCTATTTCAGATTCTTGCATGAAATAGTCATCAATCGACATAATTCGGACTGTAGAACCATATTCTGCTTCTCTGTCTCTTATCAGTTTTGCTAAATAAGATTTACCACTGCCAGGTGGCCCTGTAAAGAGCAAAAACCAATTACATACCAAGTTTATATTAAAAAAAATTATGAAATTTTTCACTTCACTCTCAGTGGAACAGTGATAGCCCTAGCCCCCTTAAAGAGCCCGTTTCTCATTTGTAGGTCTCGGGTTGGAATCCTGGCTAGGGCATGTACCAATGAGTTTTTCTAAAACTTACATACATATTTGTCACTAGCTCGATAGGTGAAGCAAAACATCATGAGGAAACAAGTTTGTCCCAGAACTAATTGTCAAACATGTGAACCAGCGCCCGGTCCGACGACGATGGGCTTACGACCTAATACTATTCACACTTAGGGGTCCATAGAATATACTGGTGAAAAGTGGGTATTTTCGGAATAAAATTAAAATTAAAATAAAACTTTTTTATTATGTTCTTGTTTTGTTAAAAAAAACCTAATAAGAAAAATATCATTATACATATAATCATTTTTTTTATAAATATAAGCTTGTTACATTGTGATGGAACATTAAAGAACATTTAGCACAATTACCCCCTTCCATGTTTTTTTTGCAATCGCAATGTAACACGCTTTTATTAATAAAAAAAAATTTTTTGTCATAGATATAGCCTATGTTACTCGGGAATTATGTAGCATTCTAATGGTAAAAGAATTTTTAAAATCGGTCAAGTAATTTTTAGAGTTTATTCGTTACACACATACAAATCTTTCCTCTTTATAATATTAGTGTAGATAGATAGACAGTGTAGATTATCCTTCTTGATATATTTTCAAAAAACGCAAAGTAATAACAAATTCCATGTGGACGAAGTCGCGGGCATCAGCTAGTATAATGATAAAATTTAAATTTTTATTTTTAAATTTTTATTAACAAGAACATAATAAAAGCTTGTTTTAAAAAAGTTTTTTTTATTTTAATTTTAGTTTTACTTTTTTGGTATTATTTTATATTTTAATAACATTACATATCAATAAGTTATAGTTCCTACGGCCACCTTCCAGCACCATCATTAGACCCTGGTTACCATATAGCACCGAAGTACTCGTTAAGACGAATCCAACGAGCCCATACTCGATGGGATTATGTAGTTCATTTACTGAGTTCCTATGGTCATATTCCAGCTCCATAATGAGACCCTGGTTACCATTTAGCACCAAAGAACTTGCCAAGACGAATCAAATGAGCCGAGACTCGATGAGATTTCTTTGTTTCGTTACAGAGTTCCTATGACCACCTTCCAGCTCCATCATCAGACCCTGGTTACCATTGAAAGACAAACTACTTGTCAAGACGATTTAAACGAGCCCAAATTCGATGAGGTTGTGTCGTTTTATTACGAAGTTCCTATGGGCATCTTCCAGCTCCATCATCAGATCAGCACCATGTCATCATAATTGTCATTCGCATTATCACGAGATTTACACATGTATGCAAAATTTCAGCTCAATCGGTAACCGGGAAGTGAGTCAAATTTAACTTGCAAACAATGAGACAGGTAAAACTAAATAAAAGCTTGTAAAAATAGAATACCTCTGCCAACCCGGGAGAAAAGGCTTTTTTTTTTTAAATATTTAGAAACAGTATAAGCAAAAAACCTGCATAAGGTCCCTAAAGACAGACCGAATGCAAGTGCCACAAATTAGGATAATAAAAAAAATATTTACTTACCTCTCAAAATAATAACAATTTTTTCAGGCCTTATTTCTCGTCCTGGTGGTTCTAATATATCATCAATCATGATAATGTGCTTTGGAGCAACAGATCCCGCAAATTTTGTATCAGTTTCTTTCGACTTCTTAGATACATCACTTAATTCACTATCCTTACTATGCCCTCTTTTTCTTGAATCTCTATCGCGACTTCTACTGCGCCTACTATCTCTATACTTATCCTTATCGCGTTCTCTATCTCGGACTTCATCACGTCTACTATACCTCTCACGATCATCACGCCTTCGATCGTCATATCTGATGTCTACCCGTCTTTTATCATCGTAACTATCTCGAGGTGGAATCCTCACTCGATAATCATCTCGTAAGTCCTCGCGAGGTGGAATCCTCACACGATAGTCATCTCGTAAGTCCTCTCGAGGCGGCATCCTCATACGATAGTCTTCTCGGGGCACTCTCCTTTCAAAGTCACGGCTGTAGGGATCTCTGCTATATCTATCTGCTCTCTCATATAGTAAACGGTCATTATCATCTTGTTTTCTAGGCTTTCTTGTAAATAATTCATCCACTTCTTTCTCAAAATCTTTCTTCTTAATTTCTTCATCTTTTGATACATGATTATACTCAAACATATGCACTGGCTCAATGAAGTCACGAGCTGAAAAATAAAAAAATCATAAATGTTTGATGATAGCTTAAATAAATAAATAAAATTTTGTTGATTGATATATTTCTAGACAACTTAAAAATTACACTGTATCACTACCGTGACTATGTAGCTTTCTGTTGTAGTTATAGAAAAATCTTTTTGCAAGTAGTAACTATGGCAACGCTATGACGCAGAAGATTCAAAACAAATGTTTTTTCCGTTATTAATTGCCACCACTAAAAAAATTTATGAAAATAAAATACATATTACAAATACAATAAAATACATAATATCAACAACAAAAAAAGGTAATAATATAAAAATAATTTATATAATTTATTGACTAATTACCTTTCAATCTTAGAGCTTTGTGTTCATATTCAACAATAATTGATGGAGCGAATAATGGCTCATTCTCCCACTTGGGTCTGACTGGCTGACTGACCAAAGGCACATTATTGTCTGGCAAAACTTGGTTGTCATGATGTCCTTGAGGGAAATCATTTATATTCTGCTGTCTAGACAAATCTTGAAATGGAGGTCTCTGAGGAGGCATGTTAGGTCTGCCAGGTGGAGGTGCTGATCTCACAGGCATATTTTGAGGAGTCATATTATTCATATTATTCTGACTTCCGTACTGATTGTTTCGATCATAATATTGCTCCTGACTCCTGCCATCTTGTCTCTCACTAAAATTTCTTTTTTGGGGTGGAACATTTTGTTGCATTGGAAAATTAGCACCTTGGCGATTATGAGGCATATTTTGTCTATTCCCATAATCTTGTTGATTATAACCATTGTCATTTCTATCCCACTGATTGGCTATTGGTGGTGGTGGTATATTGTGATTCATTGTATTGACAGGATAAGAGCCACCGGGAGTATTGGTATCCAAATTGTTGGTACTCATTGTAGGTGGAGCAACATGTCCTCGAACCATAGATAGAATATTCATAATCTTTTCATCACCAAGTATATTATTTATACCTTTAGATATCTTGAAATAATCTGGTGCCTGTGATGGCTTCTGAGATTCTGCATGTTCTTCAGTTATATCAATAACCTCTTGTGGCTTACTGGCTGCAGATTTTTCACCATCAGGTACCAAATCTAATCCTGGTATGCCTTTATTTGAACCACTTGTGGGCAAGAAGGACTTGTCAGAATGAGTGGAAAAATCATCCACATTTTGATATGATTCATATCTATCTTGTGGATCTATGTTTTTATTATTATTGTTACCTCTTTCTAACCCAGAACGAGACGTTTCATTGTATTGTGAATATGAGGGGTTATTCCGATTTGAGTAGGTTTGAGCAGATTTGCTGTGATAGCTCTGAGTCTCTATACTTTGACTTAAGTTATTTTTATTCACATTCTGTACAATCGGAGGAGGTATAGAAGTTGGTATATTATTATTACCTGTTCCTGTAGTTGATGTTGTCTGTGGAACGTTTGCTAGTAGTTTAGCCTTTTTTTGATTCATTTGTTGTCGTCGCTCTAGCAGCTGAGCCCGGCATGTCTCAAACTTCTGCTCATACTCCTTGTAGGCCTGCTTATCAGGGTGGTTAACATTCTCACGCTTCCACTTTTCAATTTCTTCCTCCCATTTAAGAAACTGAATGTCGAAGAGTCTCTCCTCCTCTGCAAGTTTCTTCAGAGCTTCAGCATTGACTGAAGGCTGGGTGACGTCATGGCGGGCCTCTGTATTGTATGACCAATTTTTATTGTTACCTGGTACTGCATTGTTATACCCTGAAGTAGCATTGTGCTGGTTACTTGGTGCTGGCACAGGTGCTGGAACAGGTGCTGGTTGGGTTGACACTTGTCCATAGAGAGGTTGGTTGTTTTCGTGTGGCGGCGGCGGCGGCGGCGGTTGATCAGGTGGCGGCGGCGCCGGCGGGGGAGCTGTTTGAGATGTTGGGAGAGGTGGCATACCTCCCATTACTTGCATGGCTTGCATTTGCTCGGCGTACTGCAATATTATATTAAGAAATTTATATTTGGTATTTTTACAGTGGTAAGATAGTAAGAAAATAAAGACTCAAGCATGGAACTGCATGTGAATACTATTAGAAGGGGATATCTTTATGTGACTCATCTAAGGTAATCTCATTCTGACTATCCACACATTCATTAAAAAATTAAAAGAATTCCTAACGAATAAGAGCTACTACTCTCTTAACGAATTTATTAGTGATAAGTATATTTAAGTAAATATTAATAAATAGTATTTAAGATATTTTATTTAGCTAAGGTAAAAATTGTAACTAAGTAGTTTTGTTAATTGGCTAAACTTTAGATTAACTGACATCGAGTTAGGCGTTCATATTTTTTTTTACAGATAGACCTATATTATGTCAACATATGTGCGAAGTATCAACTTGAGGAAATAAGTAGTTTATTAGATATTAATTATCAAAAATCTAAACTCTCAGTACCTTTTTTTTTTTCTTTTCTCAATGGCTAAGGTTGTGATGTAAAGCTTTGTTTGTGGTTAAAAATACTTCTTATAAAATGTTTACTTCTTATTTTCACCCTTATAACATTACACAAGACTGCATGAAATGGAATTAATAAAAATTATAATTTAGGTTCAACTGTAGTCACAGAAACAATTCATACACGTTGTTTAATGGACAGCTAAATGCTAGGTTAGGTTAGTGTTGTGACCACAACGCACGAGTAGAGCGAGCGTAGCGAGCGTGCCGCGGCAGCGGCCGGCGAAGTGCCAGAACCGAAATGGCCCAATTAAATCATAGGTACCCACGAAACAATTCGCGCACGAAGTCTTAGCTAAAATCAATCCACATAGTCTTGTTTAATGGACGGCTAAATGCTAGGTTAGGTTAGGTTAGTGTTGTGACCACAACGAACCAGAACCGAAATGGCCCTGGGTCACTGTTCTAAGGCAAAATACCACAGCTTACAAATAAAACCGCTCTTTTTTAGTAAGTGGAAGCGATTTTTATACAAATTTCAAAGTGTCATAACTTTGGAACCCTTTATTTCCGTGGGAGTATTACTTGTTTTAAAGGCTTCCCCTTCCCCCCCCAATTTTTTTTCTTAAAAATCGACGTCAGTTAATCTAAATTTTTACCACACTTGCCGAACTATGGTTATATTCTAATATTTCATAAGTAATGCTGTAGGTATATAAAATCAATAATCTTTACAAACCTTATCACCATATTGATTCTGCCACTGCGCGTACTGCTGCTGCCACTGTGTCCATTGCTGCCAGTTCTGCTGCTGCATGGCTGCCCATTGTTCAGGAGTATAAGAACCCATATTCATATCAGGCGTCATAGCCATCGCAGGGTTCCATTGACCTGTAGGCGGCATAGACCAAGCCATTATGGTTATAATTTAAAATAGAGTATCAATCAGACTGCTCGTGATCCGTAGTTCAGTTTCAAAATTAGTTGTCGCCCATCGCGTTCAACATAAATGGTAACAGCAATGATAAAAAGATTATTCAATTCATTTCTTCATCACAATCGTCAAATCATACAATCAAATTGACAACTGCTGCGGCCATTTTGGTTAGTGACGCTGACGTCATGTAACGGCACAGTTTAGTGATGTACCATAACAATCTACACTCGATTAATTCACCTTTATAACTCAAACTACCCAAATATCGAAGAAAAATAAACCCCTGCTTAAACTACCTCTTATCAAAATTATGTGTGATTATTGACCATACTACATTATGTGTGAGGAAGTGGGATGTGCCGTAACAGCTGGTTGATAGCAGTGATGATGATATATTTATGTTTTATGATATATTATACATTATCTATTTATGACTTGCGGTTATTAAAATAAGGATTGAATTATTTATTGGTTAATATCGCAACCTATACAGTGTGAGTTTCAATAAAAGTACATCTATGAAAATGGGTGAAACTAGACACGTTTTTAACGACGGGAAAAATTTTTAAAAAAATCTGAGTTTTTTTTTCAAAAATAAAAAAGGATTTTTTGAGGAAAATCTGTATTTTAATTAGTGTTTTTTAATGAATTGTCAAATTTCTAAAAATTATGCCCATATTATAGGTAGTTTTTATTACTTTATGTTATTCTCCATCGTATTACCTTTCAAAAACCAAAAATCCCGTATCTCTATCCTTATCACAACGTTTACTATGAGTGTTTGAACTAAGTCATTCCGGGTGCACCATTGAACGCTTCCTTTCTCGATTGTCCCATTTTATTATTTCTTGGTACCGTTTTTTGGGTATTTTTTTTTATTTTATTAGTATCTTCTGTTATTTGACATCATTACTGTTTTTATTTTATCACGATATACTTTTTAGTTAAAAAGTTATAACGTTTTCTTTACATAAAGTCAACAGTAGGTAATCAGAAGAAAAAAAAGACGTGTGGCACTCGGGGACTGCCGCGGTAAAGCTATTGCATAGCATTTTGTATCAACAAGACTGCCGAAAAGAAACGACGTTAGTCAATGCACGGCCTTCAAGCCACACGGGTGTTATTTAAATAGTTAGCAGAGTATTCGTATTTTTGTGGTGGTGGTGGTAGTGGTGGTAGTGGGAGTGGTGGTGGTTGTAGTGGGGGTGGGTGTGGGAGTGTGAGGGTGTGTGAGTGGGAGTGGGGGTGGGGGTGGGTGTAGGGTGAGGGTGGGTGTAGGGTGGGAGTGGGCGTGGGAGTGGGAGTGGGGGTGGAAGTGGAAGTGAGGTTGGGGGTGGCGTGGGAGTGGGAGTGGGAGAACCTAGATAAAGCTAGTTTAAGTCTGATACGAAGTTTCACATGATTTGCATGCAGACAAAGAAATAGACAAACGGGAGTACTAAAATAATAAACTAGGTATTTAGATTTTTTTATTATTGCTTTCTACCACATTTATGCGTTCTTATGATATTATACTAGTGGGTACCCAGAGCGGCGCGGCAGCGTTGCCCGCGCGGTTCCAGTTTATTTCCGTTCCGGTGGGAGTTTCTGAAAATACCTTCATATCGGTTGCTTAAACACATATAACTATCTACACTTCTACATACATTCGATTATGACTTTAGTTTGTTGATTTTTCTTTATGTAACTACTTCTACCTACTATAACTGTAAGTACTTAAAATATATACAAACACAGAATTACACTATGCCAACCCCCTTCCAACACTCACACACTCACAATTCACGAACACACTTTTTATCAAGAAACCCCACAATACTACTGTTCTCCAAATATATTATCTTCTTAAACTTAGCAAAACACTCTGACAGATTCGCACACCCAAAAAACTACAAAAATGGCTAACCATAATAAGGATTTACTCAGTGATATTGACAATACGGACATATTCTCTTGTATCAAACTAGATTGTCCTGAACAGTGTATTGGTATCCTTGGGAATGTCAAAACTCAACTTACTATCGTGAGTCAAAATATAAGAAGCATCTGTAAAAACTTTGACGCATTCTCTGTTTTCTTAATTAGGTTAAACTTTTTGCCTGACATTATTATATTGACCGAATGCCGCCTCAATGACTCCACCCCTAAAGTGCAATTAAATGGCTATGAATGTCATTATTCCCGGAACTACATAAACCAAAATGACGGTCTAGCAATTTTGTCAAAATCCGATTTGAGAGTTTCTATTGAGGAACCTCCATTTAAAGAAGCGAATTGCCTATTGGTCCATGTTGGCTCAGAACTAACTATTTGCGCGATCTATCGATCCCCTTCTATTTATAACATCCACAACTTTTGTGATTCACTGGATAATGTCCTACAATCATGTGTAACACCCACTTGTATCTTGACCGGCGACGTAAATATAGATATCTCAATTGGTACCCGCGATAGTCGTGTCAGCGAGTACTTTGATATAACAGGACATCATGGTCTTTACCCTGGACACCAATTTCCAACGCATGACCGAACATGCCTCGATCATGCTATGATTAAAACCAAAAAACCGGCTTCTGTTGTGATATGTTCGACTGGTCTAACAGACCATGATACGGTGATAATCAGCATTGGCACTCATACAACCCACAAGACTTCAAATGTAAAATATAAACAGCTTGTTAAAATGGACTACCCAAACCTGACTAAAGAGATTGAAAACATTGACTGGAGTGGTCTACTTGGAAATAATGATGTCACTGAGGCTACTGAAGTACTCACTAGTAGACTAGCTGAAAGTATAAATAAGCACTCTGTAACAACCGTACTCAAAAACTCAAAAGATATTAGGAAACCCTGGATGACCACAAATCTAATTAAATGTATTCGAAAAAGAGACTTATTACATCAAGAATTAAAAAAAGAAGTTAACAAAAACAACTCTACATTACAACAAAAATATAAGAACTACAGAAACTACTGCAATAATATTATACAAAATCTTAAAAATTCTTACGAAAAAAAACTTCTAGAACAATCTAAAGGTTACACTAAAAAATCATGGGCAGCTATTAAAAAGATATGCAATATCAAAAACAAGGGTTAAGCCAACTTGGACCTACTTAATGCTCACAATGACCAGTCTGTCTCCCTAGATATTGCTAATAATTTTTTTGCTAACGTAGGTGCACAACTAGCTGAAAATACCTTGATGCGTCTAAACAAAACTGAGACTGAACTCGCAAACATGGTAACTCAGTCGACTTTGGAAAATCTGCTTAACTGTAGCGAGTCCTTCTTCATGAACCCTACAGACGAAGTTGAAGTCAGTTCTATTATCTCGAGCCTAAAATTTGATTCAGCCCCAGGATGGGATGAAATAACAAATCGTGTTGTAAAACTTTCTCAGAAATCTTTAGTGGCCCCTATTACGCACATTTGTAATTTAAGTATCTCATTAGGGAAAGTTCCATCTCTCATGAAAGTGGCTAATGTATGTCCAGTTCTTAAAGCAGGTGACTCAACTATTGCATCAAATTATCATCCTATCTCCCTCTTAACTGCTGTTTCCAAAATATTAGAAAAGTTGGTAAATAAAAGACTGCTAAAATACCTCCAAAAGCATAACTTACTATTAACGAATCAATATGGTTTTCGCAGTGACAGGTCAACTGAGGATGCTGTCACTGATCTAGTTGACTTCGTGACCACTAAACTGGACAGAGGAGAGAAGTGCGGGGGCGTTTTTCTTGACCTGGCCAAAGCCTTTGATACCGTTTCAAGGCCAATACTGATCAAAAAACTAGAGTGTGTAGGTATCAGAGGCATCGCGTTGGACTGGTTCATGTCGTATCTCACGGACCGTAAGCAAAGAGTTTGCTTAGGTGATTTTCAGAGCTCCCTTGCACATGTTGAATACGGGGTGCCCCAGGGTAGTGTACTTGGCCCGACACTGTTTCTCGTATACATTAACGGTCTCTGCTCGCTTCAGTTAAATAAGGCTAAAATTTTCGCCTACGCTGACGATACTGCCATCATCTTCTATGGCAAGACCTGGGAGGATACATACAATGCTGCGGAATATGGAATGCATAAGGTGGTTTCTTGGCTGCAGCACAATCTGCTAACTTTGAACGTGGATAAAAGCAAAATAATCAATTTCAGTGTAACCAAAAGAACCGTGGCCCCAACATCGTTTTCGCTTAAACTCCACACTTGTGATCACGTTCCGGGTAACACTTGCAATTGCACTGGATTCCAACGAGCTGACAGTATTAAGTACCTTGGCGTCAATATCGACCAGCATATGACATGGCATAAACAAATTGAAGCTCTGAGTGCTCGAACCAGGAAACTTCTTTATATTTTCAAAAGACTGCGTTCTTTTGCATATATAGATACGCTCAAAGTGATCTACCAGGCCTTATGTCAGTCAATTCTAGGATATTGCATTGTTGCTTGGGGTTCTGCAAGTAAAACACATCTTATTCTTGTTGAGCGCGCCCAAAGGGCAATCTTAAAAGTCATGTACAAGAGAAGGATTCGCTATCCTACGCATCTGCTCTTCCATGACTCTAAAGTACTTACAGTACGCAAATTGTACATACTGGCAGTTGTTCTTAGATTCCACAAAACTGCGCGCTCTGCTCTGATAATTGAGAAGCGCTCTCAAAGGAGATACAAATTTGCTAAGCCTATGTGCAAGCTGAGATTTGGCAACAAATCCTTTAGTTTTATGGGTCCTCATCTATAATCAAAAATCAACAATGACCTAAACATCTTAGACATGTCAAGATACGTTTGCAAAAAAAATGTAACTAAGTGGCTGTTGGATGTGAACTACTCTAACACTGAACGATTTATTACTGTTTCCTGAACACTCTTTTCCGTTTACTTAAAAACTCCCACTCAAGATACTCCCACGCATTACAATCACACGCACTACACTCACACACACTACACTCACACACACTACACTCACACACATTACACTCACACACACTACACTCACACACTCTACTCAGACACTATATACACACTTACTCAAATCGCACTTCAAAACTTATTTTAATTAATTAAAACAGTTGCTTAGACGAAAGAGACTGGACCCCACAACACAGGGTATCCTAGTGTGGGGTTCAGTGCTATTTACCTGTAAAAACCTTCTTGTTAATCCAAATAAATTATTATTATTATTATTACATCTACACAAATTTTATAAAAAAAATGATTTGTATTTCTTTATTTTTGTATGTTTGTAACAAATAAACTCAAAAATTACTGGACCAATTTTTATAATTCTTTCACCAATGCAAAGCTAAATTATTACTAAGTAAAATAGGCTATATTTTATTCCCTTTTTCCCACGGGAACGGCAACGGGACCAGCTAGTATACCATATTTTAAGTTTTTAAGTGTTATCGTTTCGGAGTAGAACGTATTTCTCTGTTTAACCAGTTTTTATACTTTCCCGCTGGAATGAAATATTGTCTTGTTGTAAAAAGTACCCTAGATGTTTACTCAGTCGTCGCCATACCAAAACTTCAAAATTTGTATTAATATTAATTTTCCTTTGAATTTTTTTTTATATGACCTATTTATATGACCGTGTCTTTACGCGGTCATATAAAAGTTTTATTAGATATATCAGTAGATTATTCTTGACTTCTTACTTAGAATAGCTAAGCTGATTCAGCTATGAATATTCTGTGATATAGTTTTACAATTTATAAGGTACTTACCTATAATGACGGAAGTACATTTCACTTTTTTTATATTCCGCTCGTTCCTTATTTGAGAAAGTATGTTTTACAGCCACAGTATTATGCTACCGTAAAATAAGAAAAAATTTATAGGTTTATGGCCCAACAATTAATAAATAAATATACTTAGGTACCATTATTAGTACCTCAGTATATTTATTTATTAATTATTGGGCCATACATCAATTACCTAATAGTGAAGCTATTATTTCAAACGAGCAATTCTTGTATGTAGGTATGTTTTTATAAACGAGCACTTTTGTATGTATGTATTTCGGGTAACTCGGAAACTGCTCTAATGATTTTGATGATTTTTTTTACTGTATAGATGTTTTTCATGTGAAAACGTAATTTTAATAAAAAAAAATCAATAACGCTGCCATTCACCGGCAGATGGTGTTAGCGACACTGATGTAGAACGAGCTAAGCTCAGCCTCCCAGGTACATCTACTAAGAAATTAATGATTGAAGTCATAGTAGGTAGAATAGCAGCTACAGCTTTCCCCACGATTGAAAAAAACATCCGTCAAAACTAAATTTGGGTATAAGTTTTGCTATAATAGCGTTACCTAGTTCTATTTAGGTTTATAGCTTATCTTAAGCTAAGAATTTTTTGTAAGCGTTCGGCAAAATTACAGCGTAGAAAGAAATAACATCAGAAGAATCTAATCATTCGATCTTACTTGGAGTTTTATTTTGTAATAAATTAAAGGTTAAGAATACGTATTATATATTAATTTAAATGTTTCATGATCTTCGTTCGATGGTTTGAAAACTGATGGTTCTAGTCATAGTGAAATATGTTGTGGATTTAGTAAACATACATTTAAACATGATTGCAAAACGCCTCTACCATGCATAATAAAATAGCAATAAGTTCGTGTACCTACTATTCGTGTATTAAATTATATTGGCATGTTATCTCCATCAGGTTTTTATTTATAAGAAATATTTTACGGATTCCAACTTCAGTGAGGCGTTTTCGGTGACAACTGTCACTTGAGTATTCAAAAGTATCAATAGATGGTGCTTTGAAGAACTTTGATGGAGCTGGACCTCCGTGCCCGTCGGAGTGGGGAGCGTGAGGTTTTTTTCGTTACGGAATTTCTGGATTCGGTCCCCGCGCTTAAGGCCCGCGATAGAAGCTATGCAATAGCTTAAAAACAGAAGTTGACATGTTGATCGTAAATAAATACTAACACAGTTTTTTTAAAAACTACGATACATACGATACATATACATTTATTTCCCTAATGAACTAGTTTTTCTTTTTTAAAAAACGCCACATTTCACTGACAAACTATACTGTTTTTAGGATTATATATACACTCGGCGTCAAAAAAATCGCACCTTTGAAAAACCACTTTTAATACCATTTAGAATCAATGATGATGGGACTATTAGGTATCATTTTATAGGTCTAATCATCAACATTCAGCAAATCGTACTTTAGTCTTGCTAGGTCATAAAAAAAGAAGTGATTGCAAAAGAAGAAGAAAAAGTTTGTTGACAAAGAATTAAAGTAAAACAAAAAAATGCTTCAAAATTACTTCAAACCTAATGTAACCCCCCCCCCTTTTATACCTCTAAAAGGTAGCGCAACTAGCGGCCCTTTTATAAACTAATTATGCATTATTTTTGTATAACATCGTTATTTGGGTAAAATGTTTTTTTTTATGGCATAAATGATTGTTAATTTTAATGTCGTTAAATTAATGTTTAAAATGATACTTAATAGTCCCATCACCATAGATTCTAAATGTGATTAAAAGTGATTTAAAGTATTATTTTCCGAAGGTGAGATTTTTTTTGACGCCGAGTGTAGTTCTGGTTTTTTATAATTTAGACATGTTTTATACATTAAAACCTTGCCAAAAAATATTATAATGAATAGCGAAAACCCCAACCATATAGGATCAGTACATAGTCAGATGTCTCTGATTATACATATATTGTACATGTATTGTTATATCTAACCAAAATTACTTATTTAATTTTGTAACAAAAACAAAGAATAACCGAATTTTGTTTAATATCGTTTTTCCCCTGCATTGATTGACAGTTCTTTTTCAATCGATAAATGAAGCAAGACGTCATCCCATCCCTATACGACGCCATTTTCACGTTGAAGTTGTTCTCTGGATATTGCGTTGAGTGAATATTTTTGTGTTTATCTAATATAAATACTTATCATACCCCTTTAGACGTGAAAAACCTTCATACTAAGTATTTAAACTTCACGTGAGAGGTGTATAAAACCATGTTTATTGTGTACTAATGGTGAAATCGTCTGGGCGGGAAATGTGGTTACGTCCTGCCTGAGGATTGAGTATTTATCTAAAATATATTATTGGTGGAGTCTCCTATCACAATGATTTCAAATAAAATTCGTGAAACACGGCGTGGCAAGGCAATGAAATTGCCAAAAAATATGGAGCGGCTATATAAAGAAGGGAAGTGTAGAGAGTTTTCAGTGTTGGTGACGCGAATGGACTTTGCCAAGATATTGGGCAAATTTACCAAAGTAAAAATTCAATATGAAAGTAGTTCGAAACCTAAAATTAAGAAAAACAATCAGCAAAAAGCACCAAATTCAAATGCTAGGTTGAAAAGCAATGAGAATGGTATGGTGCTCATTCATAGAAATGCCTACACCCAGCATCCAGTAAAGGAGTTGTTAAACTCGAAAAAAACAAGAGCAAATGATAAATTTATACCACGTATATTGAAAGAAAACAGTAAAAAAAACAAAGATACTTCGACACATCAAGTCAACAATATATTGAAGGAAAATAACAGATTAAAAAATTTGGATTCTCAATATTACAATAACAAAAATGTTATTCATTCACCATCTAATTTAAAGAGATATGGCATAGTATTTCTAAATCCATGTAATAATGAGATTGGTGACAAAAAAAGTAAATCATCTTTGTGTGAGCTTCTTCCTATCATTGATAAGAATATTCTACCTTCAGAAGAATGGTGCATAGACTACTTACCTAAGAATGGTGAACCTAAGGAAGATAAAGTTTATGATCGCATAGCGGCGGAACTTGAAGATTTAATGAACAGTGAAAACCCTACTGTAAAACCAGATGAAAAGGAAGAAACATTGGAAAATAAAGATGACTTTCCCTCAATTATGGACATACTTAATGAAAATACAGAAAATACCCAAATATCTAACCAAAACAATTCTACCGAGTTTAAATCTAATCTGGAATCAAGTGATGTAGAGGCAATGCTTCTTGGTAAGTCTAATGAAATTACTGCAATACCTGAATCAACACAAATGGAAGTTGATAGCACTGATGTAGGTAACTTAATGGATGTGGTACCATTAAATGACATCCAAGATGCTGATATTAAATTAAATGAACCTTGTGAGACTGATGTAATTGACAACCCTCATAGTCCTTCAATACTGGATGAAGCTCTTCAAAAAGGTATTGAGGAACACTTACCAGTTAGCCAACCACCCGTAGAAGATCCTGCACTAAAAGATACCATTGAGGAACAAAATGCATCCAAAATAAGTGAAAAATCTGAAGAATTGACTACCCAAAATGACATCAAGTTGAACGAAAGTAAAGACAGAGAAAATATATCTCAACTGAATATGAATACTATTACACATGTGGTATTTAAGAAATCACTGAATGGAGAATGTTACAAATCTGTAACTTGTCCAAAGAATTTAAAATATAGTATCGAATTGCAAGGAAAATCGGTTGAATTCTTGGGAGCCCCTAAATTTATTTCAAATTTAGAAGACTTACGGGTTTTATTAGAGATTGTAAATGATAGTGAACTAGGCAGTTTATATGTGTTTTCATAATTTACCTACTGATGAAAGTAATTTCAAACCCATAAAAATTCCTGGAGTACTGATTTTGTCTAGTAAGGATGACATGATTATTATGTACTGCATTCAAATTAATTTTTGGTGAGATGAGGCAATACCAAGTGTATTGTATGTAATTCAGCCCAGATCTTTGTGTGCCTTTTTATTATTTTATTAATTATTATTATATTTTCCATAACATTTTAATTTAAAGTATTTGTACTTATTCCATTTATGTCCACACTTTTTTCTAAATCGCCCAATTATAATAATAAAAATCGCCCAATCTGAGATAATAAAAATACTGTACTTAAAATATATTAAATTCACATACATAGCTAATAATAAAGCACTCTCTCATTGAAAATAATAAGATGTTATAATTTACTAAAGTAAATTTTTTCATAGTTTTACAACTTAGAATATGAATGAAGAAGTTAGTGTATATTACTTTTATTATAGGACAACTATGTATTTCAATGTATGATATTTATGATAAAGAAATGCCTTACTAAATTTATATCAGTATAATCGTTAATCAGTTTATGTTCTAAATGAAAAGCTATAAATACTATTTTATAGTAAAAAGGAGTAATTTTGCAAAACTAGGCCAAAAGTGTACCTACCATATTATGAGGCCTGGAAAAATTGCTATTTTATGCTCTAATGAGGCATTTTTCGCAGCTGTTTATAATGTACGGCCGACTATAATGGATCTACAAAAATTTTTGGTCATTTGCACTATTCACATACAATGTGACCTGCGATAAAGGACACTTATTATCATGCATACCGCTACAAAGTTCAAGACTTTCCGGACAAAAGTAAATTTGACTTAAAAAATCTGTCAAAAAAATCGTCGGTAATGGATCATCCGCTCACGTCAGGAACGGGGCAATGCCGTGCAGGAGCCGTAACAAGGCCATGTTCCGCTAGAAACAAAAAAAGTCAATTATTTGTTCTTAGTTAGATTTTAACTTAAGTCGAGACTTTACGGTTTCTGTACGAATAATTATAGTGTTCTGTGTACAGAAAAAATTACAGCGTGTACTTACCGGCCAAAGTTACCGGCACGTACATTTTGTCAACTTGTTCACGCATGTCAGTTTCAATGAACGGGCGTCATTTATTTTTTCGTTTCTAGCTGTACATGCAGATTTTTTGTTAGGTGGGTATATAATTATTTTATTTGTAGGTATCGAGTTACATTACCGATCTAATGTTTTTGTTTGATATTTGCCCAATAAGTATTTTTTTAAGTAACTATATTCCATTTCAATTTGGTTTAGTGTCACATAGAGAAATTACTTACTTCTAAATTTCTAAACAGTTAATATAATTTTCTACTTTATGAAGCAGCATCGGGTAGCTTTTTATCAGTCACACTTGCGACTAGGTACCTACCTACCTACCTACTTACTTGAAATAATTTACAATGATTTCGTTTTGGTGTGTGCCGTGTCGCCTCAAAACAGTCACAACTACCAGTTAATGTAATTTGAGAACACTAAGTTAACTAGTAGTTCCGTATGGTATTCAGATTTAACAAATAATATATATAAATATATATATTTACATACCTAATAAAAATTATATGCTTTTATCCAATACCTAGGTTGGCAACACCAACGGTAAAAACCACACTAGAGCGCAAGCGGTAACATCAGTGTGCCGCGGTAGTCTATTTTATACATATTTTTTTGCATATTTCAACATAACAGAATGAGCCATTTACACGAGGGCAATCCACTAAGACTGCATACAAAGAAAACGTGAGCACAATGGAATGGATTGTCCTCAAGTTTTTTTTTTTGTATGCAGTCTTAGTGGATTGTCCTCGTGTAAATGGCTCGTTATTTTACATTTACATCTGCAGAAGTAGACGTGACGTGACAATGACGACCTCTAATCTCCACCTTATTTATCGTTGACCATAGACAAGATTCTCAAAATCTTTAAATGGGGTGAATAATGAGCGAATGCATTGAAAAACTCAGTAAAGCAGAATCAGAATCTAAATTATGAATTACCTACATGAAGTTTCAATCTATTATTTTAGAAAATATTGTCTATGGTCAATTTGGTTTGCAAGTGCAAGTCTAAATACACAACTATTAATATAAACTATGAACAAAATCGGACACTGTCAACCTTTTGTTCTATTCGTACTCATTTTCATTATTAACCCAACTCATTGGTATAGGGGGTTTCCATAAAATCTGGGATTTGCACGTTATAGAAAAATGATGCTAAAAATATTATCATGTTCCTTGAAAGCGATCTTAAAAAACGCTGGTTTGAGATGGTAATCCGGACGTCGAAATAATATCTGCCCCCTAGCCAAGTGGCATTGCACAATGTAATCGAATGTTGTTTTAGATTGACACGTATGGGATTGCCATTAGCATTAGCGCTCGTTGGCAAGTGCTTATGTCAATCCCATACATGTCAATCTAAAAGAACATTCGATTAGATTGTACAATGCCATTTGGATAGGGGTGCTGTTGTTTTGCTGTACATATTCATGACATAAACTTGAGAGTTTCGTGTAAAAAGTGCTTGTGAAATAGTTTAGTGATAAAAAGCAGTAGGAGGGTACTTTTCGTATTGCCTCACTAACTAGGTAATCAACTAATCTATTAATTTTCAGCAGGTAAAAACCAGAAACACTAATATTTTGTAGCAAAGCCAGAAATAAAATGCGTAACGATTTTCCTCTACCTACTCGATGATGTTTGATAGAGTGGGTCAACATTTGTTGGCAAAACAAAAACTACCGCCATTAATATTTGACTACCTACCGCACATTTCTCTACAACTAGAAATTACCTTCAACATTATGTCGCGGTAAATATAAATCTTTAATCTATATATAGGTATATAAAAAATCAATGCCACTTTTCGTTGTTATTTTATAACTCAAGAACGGGCTCACCTATCCAAACAAAATTTTTAGGCTTTATTCGGACTATTTAGCAGATGGTTTATGTGAAGTTTGCTTAAAATCTGTGGAGTGGTTTTTCATTTATCACATTCTTACAGGACAGCGTCTGTCGGGTCAGCAAGTAGATATATGGGATGACCTCCACAAACTCTATAATAATTTTGATTTCATAGGTATTTAGAAAAGATATTGCGAAAATATTCGATAAGAATCTTGATAACAAATAAAAACAAACGAAGTAAACTGACAGATAAAAATCATTACTGTCATAACAACATAATGTGGAAGATTTCGTGACTGCCGTGTCGATCCATTCTTGGTTGAACTCAATAGAGTCAGTTTTCCGTCCGGAATCCGGACATCTACTTATACAATTTTTTTTGTTAGTGACTTTCGTCGATTGATGCTACTGTATTGCCAGAACGCCCATTATCTAATAAAAATAAAACAAGGTCTTTTTCGAGTTAGCATAAAACCGATTCACAATTTTAAACCTATTGTTTGTATGTGTACAGTTGGGGCCCAAAAATGTGTATCACCATAAGGTGTATAATTGCAGGCACTTAAATGCACATATCTATGTGAGGTCGATGCCGTCTGTGATTAGCATTTTAGACCTTACTTTACACCCAGCGGGATAAATTATCTAATTTTAAACTGAAAAACATAGTTCGACCGCGACTGTACATGTAGTAATTTATTTGTAGGTACTTTAACGTCTTTGGCCAGCTAATTTACCTACCTGGTACATGTCGCTATAATATTATTAATGTAATGTCTGGCCTACAAGTAAAGTACCCTCATATTTTAATTTTGACGCATTCCAAATTGATTTAAAAATAGTCTGCAAATTGTAAAATGTATAAGATCATTATCAAATGAGGCTATAGTCGAATATTGGAATAAGATATAAAAATATCAAATTTTATGGTAAGTATATTTTATTGATAATCGCACATAAATAGTAGTGTAAAGTTATCAACGGATCAAGTATCTAAAAATTAAGTACCTACATTATTATTGTACCTATTCATTAAAATAATTTAGCATGTTGTCCAAATATATTAAGTATGTTAGGTATATTATAATTAACACAAGTATAATAAATAAGGAATATATTATAATAAAAAATAACATAGATTTTTTTAGTTTGTACGTTTGATTTTGGTCTTATTGCATAGGTTGACGATTTAATTGGTTTTATCTACCATTGGAGCATCAGTGACTCATGGAATGTAGGTATATCTAGACAATTTTATTTCGTCTCTATTACTGTTGTTCTATAAGGTTAGGTAAGTACTTATAGCCTTTTATTATTATATATTATTTTGATTACATATAATTTCCTTATAAGTAATTTTTACTCAAGTGTACTATGTATCATTCTTATAATAAGAGAAGCATCTTGCTGTTGCCTGCTTTTTTGTTTATTTCCAAAATGCTGATGGATAAAACCTTAGACTAAAAAAATACAACGCTCGTTCAGCCATTCTATGTATTGCATTGCAGACTAGCTGACGCTGGTGATGATTAGAAACTAACGTAATTAACTAATATAAAATACTTCATTAAATTTATTTTGCTTTCCATAATACATATTATAGCTACTTTCATCTTATATCATGAATGTATCGTTAGTTAATAAGTTTTGAAACTCAAAACATTTAAACACAATATATAAAATACTGTAGTATTTTAAAAATATAGATCCATAATTTTGTTATTATGTTATTCTAAAATTAGTAAGTAGGATCCTAAGTTTATATGTATGATTATATTTAGTCTTGATTTAGTACCTCTAGTAGATAGGATGAAAAATAAAATATT
The DNA here is from genome assembly GCA_963855545.1 of Ethmia dodecea. Taxonomy (NCBI): domain Eukaryota; kingdom Metazoa; phylum Arthropoda; class Insecta; order Lepidoptera; family Depressariidae; genus Ethmia; species Ethmia dodecea. The sequence goes on from OY979452.1 coordinate 7,918,110, forward strand.
GATACTTACATATTAAAATTGTGCGTATCTTTATTAGGGCTTTCATCTATGTTTAATCGTGCATTATGATTCAAATAAAACCGTTGGGTAAAGTTTCAAAATAAATTGTTTTATTTCTTGTAGCCAATGATCTTTTTATAAGTAACATCATTGCTCATAGCTGAACATATTCATATACTTTGTTAAAAACATTAGGATTTGTAGGATAACTTGTTTGTGTGCCTTCTTTTGTAACAGAAATTGTAGCGACTTCGCAAGCAGCTCCAATAATCTGGTGCATTGGTTTATTCTTGTGAGTTACAAGAAATGTAGCCAAAGCACCAACAAATGCATCACCGGCGCCCTGTAATTTTAAATCGGTAACTTTTACTGGCTTTTAGGAGACTAACAAAATAAAACATCTACAATGTGTAGATATGTATTCTGTATAATTTATTTAATTCTTATGTTAATTATATAATTATTCCTGCGAAACTTACGGTTGTGTCGACTGGTTTTACTCTTTCACACAAAACATGCTTTGGTTGCTTCTCATGTGTTGACATATAGACAACACCGTTTTCTCCAAGAGTTATTATCACAGTCTCGCATCCAGATTTTAGTAATTTGTATAATACATCTGCAGCATTCCTATAGAAGTCAACATTAGTTTATCATGGTAATAAAACTTGATAACACATAACTTCAGTGCGTCGACTATGCTCTCGAGCGCACGCGTTATGTGTTTTTATACACCACGATAAGCAAGTGGTCGCGATAGCAAGTAGACTAAGTAGATTGCCCATATATAATCAACCATTGTTGTAGTTTAAGGCTAAGTTCATATTATTATGAGCGATTTGTTAGACGGCTTCCGCCTCTAAATCGTTTCTCCGTGCATTAACTTTCAGCATTCGCGTTTTTCCGCGATCTCTTTGTTTCAACTAGTAAAAATTCTTGGTCGGACTTTTATTTAATAGCGAAAATGCTTAATCGGTTTTGTCATCGGCAGTATTTTTACACGATCTCTTTGTTTCAACTAGTAAAGACAGAATATGTAAGCTAGATTTTGCACCGCGCGGCAAGCATTTCCGCGCGGTGTCGCGCGCTCATATGAGCTTAGCCTAACACACTGTACAGTACCTAAGAGGTGATCTAGCTTTGTAGGTGATATATGACATGATGATATGACATGTAGGTATTACATTATTTTATGACATTTTTAATTATAGATATTAATTGTAATTCTGTTAATGTGACGGTGAAATGTGATTAATGATTGTTGAGTCTTTGTAACTTGCTAAATAAATGATGATTATTATTATGACTACAAATTATAAAATAGAGCAGTGGTTAAAGAGCCCGCTTCTTATTCGTGAGGCTCGGGTTCGAATCCTGGCATGTACTAATTATTTCCCAAAAAAACTTACGTAGGTACATATTTACCCCTAACTCGACGGTGAAGGAAAGCATCGTGAGAAAACCCGCAGGGCCCAGAATTAATTCTAATGAATTAATGTAACAGACCCGGTCCGTCGATGGGCTCACCTGCACCTATCACGTATAAGGGTCCAAAGAATATACCGGTGAATCGTGGGTATTTCCAGAAATGGAATACCTACCTCTGCCTCTAATAATAATGCCTCGGGGATAAAAGGCATGAGATTTTTTATATTTTAAAAATATTACTAATACTTACGAAATATCAACATTCATGTTTGTAAGAATGGAAGCTTCTGATTCATTAACACAGAGAATAGAGCAAAACGGTAAAATTTCATGTATATCTGACCTAGCAGGTGCAGCATTCAACAGTTTCAACTAGAAAGATTAAAACAAGTAATAATACTAGGTAGTAAAGTAGGTACCTAAGTGCATGTTTCAAGTATCTAGGTATAGTTTAAAAAAAATGACTTGACTTACGCCATTGTTTATTTTAAAAGCTTCCAATGTCGTCTCAAAGGGCGTTTCTAGTTGACCAATCAGAACATCAGCGGATTTAATGAGCTCTGATGCTTCATCAACATCCTTTTTACTCAGATAACTGTTGGAACCAGAGACAATTACTATCTGATTTTCACCATTTTCAGCCACAGATATCTGTGCTATACCGGTCGTATCATTTGGCGTTATATACACGTGACTGACATCAACCCCTAGCTGTTTTAAATATTCTTTATATTGTTTTCCCCATTGATCATCGCCTAGCTGTAAATAAGAAACATTATCCCAATTATTTACCTATTCTTTAAAAAATCCCTTGAGATAGTAGATAAGTACCTACCTAATTATTATTTATTAAGCTGGATTATCTAAAAACATATTTCCCAAAACTATATTATACATATCTTACTCTACAGATCATGGAAGTTCTGCCACCGAGTTTTGCTGATGCAACACATTGATTTGCTCCTTTGCCACCATAGGTGGTTGTAAATTTTGTTCCATGTAGTGTTTCACCCGGACACGGAAGACGTGGAGCATACCTTAAATCAGCGTTAAATCAGTAAATAATTAAGTAAATTACATAAGAAAACAGAAATATTCATTTATGTACCCTATAAATTCTTCGAATACAAAACATAATGTAAATAGTTGAATAGGTTGGACTAAAAGGTCTAAGGCTATTACTAGCCATGTTACGTAATGATAATGAGTCAGTCTTGGCCACATTTAATAACGCCTCATATTTATAACCTCTATGATATTGTACATACGTTGTAAAATCTACACTGCATGATCCGAGTATCACTATTTTCTTTGAATCTGACTGCATTGTACAATCTATGGTCTTCTAACTGAATAATAAATAAATAATATTACTTGTTATCAATTTAAAGATTACTACGACGGTCAATAACTACAGTCTTATGTTGTTGAGATAATATTTCACTTTGCAGTATTTACTTATCTAAATTGATAAACAACCAATGCTTGACGTTAATCTCTCACTGAAACAAAAATACTAAATGTCAAAATCTGTCATACTTTACGGCATACCTACACTCAAAAACTCGTTTATATTAGTGTTGTGTGTATGTGTATCGTAAACGTAGGTATGTTGCTCGGTCCGGAATTTCAGATTTAGAGTTGTAATGATCCGGACCCCGGACTTAATTATTTTTTGTATGGCAAGACAGATAAGAACCGTCTTGTCTATCCGATAAACATTTTTTTCCCCTTGTCTTGATTTTTATTTTTGCTTCTAGTAGTATAATGGGCCATCTACACGAGGGCAATCCACTAAAACAATCCACTAAGACTGCATACAAAAAAAACTTTAGGACAGTGGAATGGATTGTCCTCAAGTTTTTTTTGTATGCTCCTCTTCATTATCAATCAGTGACAAGTTATGTGACCATTGTTGGTATACCTAGTACTCAAAGGCACTGTTACACGATCGTGCGTGATGCTTAAACACATTATTAAGCTGGTAGGTAATCGTATTTTTTTTTTGGTGTCGCTCGGCTAATCGTAAGTTACTCTATGGATCTTAGGCTACATTTTACAAAACTTCATTTCGTACGTTTGTTTCTTCCGTACACATATATTTTTTTAATTGTTTATCGGCCATTGGATTCTAGTCCTTAATTCCTTACAGCCTTAGGTATACTTTCTATTATTAATCTTAGTTAAGTAAATGGCTATGCCTCAGAGACCATGCAAAAAAATTCAGTGTCTTCAACACTTTATACATCCTTCCCTTGATTATCAACTGTAAATTGATAGATAGTCTAGCACTTTTACTGAAGACTTAATTGTGACTTCTAAAAATGTCCGTCCGTTGTTATCGAATTTCCCATTCACTGCACACTTTCACAGATACTTGCCACATAATATACGAATATGAGTCAAAACCCGAAATATAAACCAAATGAAAATTATACAAAAAACATGACGTCCCTCTTCGGATTCCCAAAAAGAGCCACACATCTAGCATTATCGCTAGTGCTGCAGTGTTATCAGAGCAAGCAACTGACTGCGTAATAAATCTATAGAAACTAATAGGTAGTAATCTACACTAATTAACTTACAAAATATAAAGCTTTGAGAAAAGTCAACTGGGAATCTCATAACGAGCAAATTTGGGTGGCCTTCAGAATTCCCAACTACAATCTTGCTATTTGTGGTGTTTATGTCCCTCCGTCGCCTTCTATTGTTTACTTAGAATCTTTATTTAGTAACATCTCTAATGTAATCGACAATCAATTGGCGCGAGATACATCCACTTTACTATTAAATTAGGTGATTTTAATCTTGGCGAAATCTCATGGTCTGTGAATGCTGACACGAATATTTACTCCCTCTCTGCGGAACCAACAACCAGCGCAGTTAATTGCACATTAATAGATGCAATCGCTCACAATAGCTTATTTCAATGTAACCACGTGCAAAATTTTAACAACAGAATATTAGACCTAGTACTCTTTAGCAGACCTAATAGTGTTACTGTGAGTGAATCAAACCTACCCCTCGTAGATATCGACAGGCACCACCCTCCATTAGTCATAGAACTGCGCACTAACTTGCCTAAAATGATGAAACCAAAAAGGTCATCATATCTGAATTTTTTGGCGTGTGACTATGACTCTGTTCGTATTGATTTTGCTAACTGCGGACTGGTCTAGATTGCACGCTAATGAACTAGGAGTCGACGAAATGGTGAGTCTTTTCTATGATGTAATTGTTCCAGTAATTGAAAAGCACACACCTTTCAGTCGCACCCGTGATGGTAAATTTCCAGTCTGGTATTCTAGGCCATTAATCAAGGCGTTAAAAGAAAAATCCAAATACCATAAAAAAATCAAAAAATATTGTAACTTACTTTACAAGATAAGAGATAGGTGTGACTTATTGATAAAGAAGTGTTACCAAGATTTCAAGCTGCAAGCACTAGAAAATCTTCGTGTCAACTTTAAATATTTCTGGAAATTTTCCAAAGGACGAAAATCTAATGAGTCCACCATTCCTCACGAGATGCACATGGGTGATTTCTATGTTACGGGTGGTCAAGACATATGCAATCTGTTCGCATCCCATTTTCAATCTGTTTATCAAACAAACATTCAACCGAAATCGAGAGGCTGTGACATTAAAGCTTACATCAACTGTGCTTCGCTTGGCAAGCTGGTTCTAGATGAAGATGAGGTCCTAAGATGCCTCCAATCTCTCGACTGTAATAAGGGGCCTAGGCCAGATAAGATACCTCCACTTTTTCTTAAAAACTGTGCTGACATTTTGTACAAGCCCCTTTGCAAAATTTTCAATGTGTCTTTGCGATCGGGCGTGTTTCCGTCTAAATGGAAGATTGCTCACCTCACGCCTATTCACAAATCTGGCTGTCTGAATAACATAATAAATTACAGACCTATTTCAATTCTCTCTGCGGCCGGAAAAATTTTAGAATCTATTGTGCATAAATATATTTATTCTCATGTCCGAAATTGAATTAGCGTTAGCCAGCATGGGTTTCTACCTCGTAAATCTACCACCTCGAACCTGGTAACGTACGTACCATATTTATCGGATGTTTTGGATCGGGGAGGTGAAGTTCACTCAGGATATACTGACTTTAAAAAGGCCTTTGACCTAGTCCAATCATGATATGCTTTTGTGGAAAATTGAACAGATGGGTATTCACGGGTCACTTCTCAGGTGGTGTGAGTCCTATCTTAAAAACAGATCCCAGCTAGTGGCAGTTCATGGCTTTACATCTAGTCTATCGTTTGACCCATCTGGGGTGCCCCAAGGCTCTCATCTAGGACCATTATTCTTCCTCATGTTTATCAATGATTTATCCTTCAAAATTCGTTCTGAACATCAAATGTATGCTGACGACTTAAAAATATATAAAGCAATTAATTAAAATAAAGATGCTCAGTTACTACGAAATGACCTTGACGCGATTCATCAATGGTGTTGTGACAACAACATGTTCCTTAACACAAGTAAATGCTACCACATCAAATTTACCAGACGAAAAAAGCCGAATGATGTTTCTTACTTTATCGACTGTGTTCCTTTGTCAGAAGTCTTAAACATCCGTGACTTGGGAGTTATCATGGACACTACCCTGAGTTTTCGCTACCATATGGACTCTATATGCAAAAAAGCGTCTAGGCTCGCTGGCTTTGTGTCGAGGCAGATGAGAATTTTTAATGAACCCTCGATTTCGTTATTGATCTTCAACTGTCTGGTACGCAGTTTGTTAGAATACTGCTCTTATGTATGGAATCCCGGCTACCAGGTTGACTCGGATAGAATTGAGCGTATTCAAAAGCGCTTTGTATACCATTTAGCCTATAAGGACTTTAAATGTAAACAGCTCACTTCATACGACTCCCGATTATCTCATTATAATACTATCTCTTTGCACAAACGTCGTAAAATACTTCATATTATGTTCCTATTTAAACTCATCAATGGAGTGGTTGACGCTCCTGACCTTCTCGATCGTTTATCGTTCTCCATCCCAACATTTTGTCTTCCCTTTTGCAAGACTAATCTCAGTCAACACTGTCCGCTATATCGTATGTGTTCATGCTATAATTCCATCAGATCTGATTTTCATATATTCACCGGTTCTGTGGCCTCCTCTAAGAAGTTATTAAGTAAATGCATAATTTAAAAATCCCCTATCTAATGACTTTCATTATTTCATTGTAAGTTTTTAGTTTGTAGCATGTATTTCTTGTACTCTGTGTTCACATCCAGTAGGGTTCACTCTATTTAATATTTTTATTATAGGTAACTATATTTGGCCTAATTAAGAAGTGCACCCAGTTATGTGAACAAAAAAAAAACTAATATTGAAAAAAAAAAGAGGAAAGATTTGTATGTTTGTAATTTGTATCCAGTTTAAATATAGTGTTTTATCTATGTCTGTATCTTTGTTACGTATTTAAACTCAAAAAGTACTGTACTTACCGATTTTAAAAATTCTTAGAAAAGTTAAACGATTCGGAAGAAAATCTAGCATCGACAACACATGTCACATCAAACCCCAGCAGCTCCTTCTTCCTAACTCCAACGGACCCCAATGAAATAAGCAAAATTATCACTGGACTTCGAAGTGATAGCGCCCCGGGTCCTGACTCCATTAACCCTGCTTTAATAAAGACACTAAAGAATCAAATCGTCTCGCCCCTAGCACACATAGTGAACCTTAGTTTGTCTACGGCCTCATTCCAGCCCAATGGAAGGTAGCCAATTGTCTCTCTATCTACAAAACTGGGATAAAGAGAGAGCCAGGAAACTACCGACCAATCTCTCTGCTTAGTACCTACCTATTCTCTCAAAAATCCTAGAGAAAGTAGTGAATACTCGACTAGTTAGTAAGTTACCTCGAAAAAAACCATTTGCTCTCCGAGAGACAGTATCCAATATAAGCAAAACAAGTCCACCGAAGGATATAATAAATATAAATATAAATAGATATAAATTGCAATGCAGCATGCATTGCAATTAGTCAATAAAATAAGCTCATACCTTGATGTAGGTAAGCGCTGCATATACAGGGTGACTTTTTTTACCGTCTGGAAACAAAGATGGTGCAACAGATAAGTTAAATTGAATCGTTTGGGACTGCTACTTAAAAAAAAAAAAAATTAAAACTTCGTTTTAAACCGTTGTACTACTTTACATAACTCAATTGTAGTCAATATTAGACACCAAAATATTTTAATTCATAATTCATAAAAAATAAAATAAAAATATTCACTTTCTAAGTCGTGGTTGCCCTACGCGCAATTCGTGAATGAAATGGCAGCGCCAATACTCATTCCGCGCGGCGGGCGCGAAGATACCCGCTGCGTGCCACTGCCACATAACCTTCAGGAACGAAGCGCGCGGCGCGTTAGGCGCGTAGCAGTGCTGCCAACTTAGCGCGTTCCGCGCGTGATCTAGCGCTTTTTTTGTCTCGAAGCGCGTTTTAGCGCCTAGCGCTAAATCTAGCGCTTTTTTAAATATGAAACTATATTACATAATACATCGTAATACATAATATCTTACTAGTTCTAAATAAAATTATGTACTACTACCCACTAACAACATTGAAAAACTAAAAAATGAAGTCTATGTTTTCATCATAGAGTCATCATGTATGCTATGAGAACGATTATGTCTCGAGGATTCCCCGCATATAATTTTGTATTCCTCCGTAGCGAACTTTACTAAGATCGTTTCTGTCTGGAATAAATATAAAAGAAGAAAAAATCCGACAATGATGACGATTTACCTAACCCGGCTTGATTCTTAATCAAAAATATTGTTTCCTAAGTAGGTATGTCATTGTTACTTCCAAGTTATTTCATTATAAAAAAAAATGGATTTTAAGTATCTTGGTTTCACTTCTATTCATACTAGGTATCATAATTTTTTTCTGATTCTGATTCTGTAAAACCATCCAAAAATTGCCATTTAGCGCTTTCTAGCGCTTTTTTTTACAGCGCTGACAGCGCGTTTTCGCTAAAACTAGTTGGCAGCACTGGCGCGTAGGCATCGGGCAAAGTAAGTGTTCTGTGGAAGTCAGTCGCATCGAATCGTTCAAGGGGGCATGTCGCGCCGGCTGCCGCGCTGGCTTTGTTTACGAGCTGAGTCACTTTTCCCGCTCTAACAAATTCGTATGAGTCAAATTTTGAGGTGATGGTCCGGTTTTTATCTTGTCTGGTGAGAACATGGATGGTGCAAGAAGGATGTACCTACGTTTCACCTTGCGCGAGCTTGGAATCTCAGTTCCTCGCGTACAAAGCATGGATCTGATTTTGCGGATATACCTACCTACCAAAGGCTGCTCGACCGTGGAATCCTTCGATCAGACTTCCATCTCAGGCTAGGGGCAGAGGACAACCGCCATCTAGGTTGTGGTGGTGTGTGAGTTTAAGTTTAGAAAAAACCGGAGGACACGAAACATTATTGAGGTAATTTTTTATTTATGTAATTATTTTGTGAGTAAATACGCGTGTTAGGCAAAAAAAACCGAAACATGGAAGCCACTTAGCGGTCACCAAAACTCACCCAATCACTGACTGACCGCGCCCAACTTTGCTTAACGAGTGTGATCGTTACAAACAAGCAGTACCTACTGGAGAACTACAAGCGCTTCATCATCGTGTACAAGCAGTAGAAATGAAACAGTTTTTTTACAATTATTATTCGAAGTTTTAAATTAAAACGCAATGCAAAGCTAACAACAAATCAGCTGGTGCTCAGGGTCAACGACCCGGGCGCGCCCGCTACCTACGAGGCTAGTGGCCACCTAACTGTCAGAATTTTTCAAATCACCCAAGGGTAGGTACCTATCTGCATGGCTTCACGCGACTTCCATTGTGCGTAAACACAACGAAAACCGGCACCAATGGTTTAACGTGCCTTCCGATACACGGTTGCCACTATGCGGTCACCCAAATTCACCCAATCCCTGACTGACCGCGCCCAACTTTGTTTAACGAGTGTAATCGTTACAAACACGCAGTACCGCAGAACTACAAGCTCTTCATCATCGTATACAAGCAGTAGAAATGAAACAGTTTTTGTAAATTATTATTCGATGTTTTAAATTAAAACGCAATGCAAAGCTAACAACATCAGCTGGCGCTCGGGTTCAACGATCCGGGCGCGCCCGCTACCTACGCAACGCTCGCGCACTGCCTAGGTGTAGGCACATTCTTTGAGGAACCGCGAGTCGGTCGATACCGCCCGACTAATTAACTGGACGTAAAGTAGGTTTTGATTTTAACCGTGACGTAAAACTATTCTTACAGAATTGATTAAGTAACAGTTCAACACCAGCACGTAAAACACCGATTCCGCTACATTTCGTATAACTTTACCTTAAACTGTATAATTGGGGTAGGTAGCTATCCGGTTTTGTGAAGCTATCTAGAAAGCGAAGCGATAAACAATAATAATAACATTGTGAAATACAATTCATAATAGTACGGTGTATGAACCTGTCTGTTGGCTTCGTATCTGGGGGTTTAATATTTATTACGGACTTACCGCCCGCAGCTTCTGTAATTAGTTCAATGCAGCTTGGGCAGTGGCCACACTTTTGCGCCACACTTTCCATTGCAGTTAGCAATGGAAAGTGTGGCCACTAGAGTCTGGCTAACGAAAGTAGGCCCTGGAATTATTTGCGAACTTTTTATATAGCAACTCTGTATAAACGTCAATGTCAATTTGACAAGGTTGTCGTTCGGTATCCCTGGTGTCAAATTGTATGCGTTTGTGTAAATTGTGATTCTAATTACGGTTTAAAATGAACAAATCTATCAAAAGTGGTGTACGGAAGTTGTTGTTTGGAAGGACTTTAGATTATGCAACTTCGATTTTGGGGGGGAGGGGGAGGGGAGGGGGAGGGGGGGGAGGGTTAATCCCCCCCACCAACTCCCAGAGCGCGGAGACTAATAGTTTTGGAGAAATTAAAAAATCAAAAAAGTGAGGTTATGTCATCATAATTTAGTATCAATGTTTCGTATTCTGAATTAGACAAGTGACCAGGGCCAATTTCGGTTCTGGCACTTCGCCGGCCGCTGCCGCGGCACGCTCGCTACGCTCGCTCGGCTCGTGCGTTGTGGTCACAAGATAAACCTAACCTAACCCATCGCTGTTTGGACTGCGGTATTCTGCCTTAGACAAGTGACCAGGGGCCATTTCGATTCTGGCACTTCGCCGGCCGCTGCCCCGGCACGCTCGCTACGCTCGCTCGGCTCGTGCGTTGTGGTCACAAGATAAACCTAACCTAACCCAGCGTTGTTCTGACTGCAGTATTCTGCCTTAGACAAGTGACTAGGGATCATTTCGGTTCTGGCACTTCGCCGGCCAAGGTCCGAGCTGTCAATGACCTACAAATGGCGGGCGAATAACATTTACCACAGTTCTAACAGTTTTCACAACTTTTTCTCTTTATTTATCAAAAACACCATAGACTATGACACATTTATGAACAAATTTGACATTTGGAATTGACGAAACAAAACGCATTGACATTTAACATAGGTGAAACAAAACGCATTGACGTTTGACATATGTGATCGCGTATAATTTGTACAGTTTGAGGTTATTTTCAAGTAATTTCAAAAAATTATATCTCGAAAACCGTTGCGCTCCGCGCTTTAATATTTTGGTAAATAATCCCTTATATATACCTCTATCCACAAAAAAAATATCAATACCAAAAGCGAAGTTGCATAATCTAAAGCTGAGCCTGTTGTTTTGCATGATTGGCAAGTTCAACGAAAAACAACAACAGCGTGATGCCGCGTTTAAACAAAAACAAGATTGTCTACGTGTGGTTTTAAATTTCATAGTTTTGGTAGACAATATTATTTTGATACTTTGAACACCTACCTACCTATCCTATGTATCCTTAAAAATAAGTTATGTACGCTTCTTCGTATTGAATAAAACGAATTATATTTATTCGTACATCGCATCAGTCAACGTATTCATTTTAATAACATCACCTATGTTTTACGTATACTCATAATTAATTTATGCTGTATTTTTGTTGATTACTTTTAAACGATTAACTTTCTTTAACAGAGAATGGAAGAACTGTACAATATCTAACGTGGAATATAGGGGTGGAAGGGGGATGGGGGGAAGGGGGGGGGGGAGTGGGGGACCCAACCCCCACCACCCCCGCCTGCCGGAAACGCATAGTTTTTTTTTACAAATTTTTCAAAATTGAACATTCTACTAGTTTCTGGGGCGGGTTTGATTTGGGTGGTCATAAAAAAAATAACCTGAACCTAAACATTCCACTAGTTTCTGGGGCGGGTTTGATTTATGTGGTCATAAAAAAAAATTACCTGAACCTAAACATTCCACTAGTTTCTGGCGCGGGTTGGATTTGTGTTATCATAAAAAAAAATAACCAGAACCTAAACATTCCACTAGTTTGATTTATGACCTTGCGTCTATTTGTACAGTTTTGAGGTTAATTTATTACAATTTCAAAAAATTATATCTCGAAAACTATTGATTTCCGAGCTCTGCAATTTTGGTAAATAAACCCTCTTATATACCTCTATCTACAAAAAAAATATGAAGCAGAAATTCCACGTCACGCGATTTTTCAATAGGCTCCATGTCAACTTTGAAAATTCATAAAAAACAAACTATGCGTTTCCGGCAGATGGGGGTGGTGGGGGTGAGTCGTCGAATTAATAACATTTTGTATTTGTTCTTTGCAGAAGTGAGTGTCAGAACACTAAAGAGAGTTAAAAGGGAAGGTGCAGTAAATGAAGGTGTCTGGAGAACCCCGGGGAAGAAACGCCCACGGAAACCTACTGTGTCTAATCTAGATAACTATGACATAGATGCTATGCGCAACAAGATAAACGAATTTTATATTGTTAAAAAACAAGTTCCTACACTGAGGACACTGTTGGTGGAGTTAAAAGAAAGTATTGATTTTAACGGATGCAGAGAAACTCTGCGCCGCTTGTTATTAGCCAATGGCTATGAATTTAAAAAGAATAAAAATTAGCGTTCTGTATTAATAGAACCCTATGACATATCTGCTTGGAGACATCGATTTTTAAGAACTATAGCAGGGAAACGTGCAGAAGGCAAGCCAATCATTTATTTAGATGAGACTTATGTCCATGGAAACTACAAGCCTAAGAAGTCCTGGCAAGGTCCTTCAACTAGTGGTGCAATTGAAAATGTTTCCACCGGGAAAAGGTACATTATAGTTCATGCTGGATCAGAGAAAGGCCCCGTACCAAACTCTTTGTTAGTGTTTAGTACTAAATCAAAAAATGCTGATTATCGCCACGACATGAATGCTGAAAATTTTAATAAATGGCTAAAAGAAAAACTTATACCAAATTTGGAAGAACCAATGGATAATGCTAGTTACCATTCGGTAATTATAAATAAGGTTCCTAACACACAAACACGTAAAAGTAATATAAGAGAGTGGCTTCGTGATAACGGAATTCCGTATGAGGACTACCACACGCAAGCAGAGCTGTTGTGTATTGTAAAACGAAATACACCTGATCCAATATATGAATCTGATGAAATATTAAATCAATGTGGTCATGAGGTGTTGAGACTTCCACCCTATCATTGTGATCTAAATGCGATCGAGCTTGTGTGGAGTTTAGCAAAACGTAAAGTGGCTAGCAAAAATATTGCAGTTACTACAGCTGCATTAGAAGAAATCATTAAAGATTCATTTGAAAACGTAAGTGCACAGGATTGGAAGAAAAGGACTGATCATGTCATAAATGTTGAAAATAAATATAAAGAACGTGATAAAATAACAGAAGAAAATTTAGAAAGTTTTGTTATAAATGTTGGAGATAGCGATACAAGTGACAGTGATGAATCTTTTGGCATTGAAGTGTTAGAATCTGATTTTGATTATGATGAATAAAACCAAGTTATTATGTATGGAATATTATCGTTTTTTATTTCTCTATTTATTTTCGATTCCGCCCTTATTCACCAGATCAATAAATCCTTAAAATCTTATTACAAACCTGGTATGTACATATAAAAAAATTATACATGTGTACGTAAATTCTGTTTCTTTATTTCCCTAATATAATGTTCTTATACTGTCTATTCATTACACAATTACCAAGTATCAAAGTAGGTTATTCCATGTTTTATAGTATAATTTCAGTGTTGTCATGCATGTATTTTTTAAATTTGCCGCCAATTTCTAGGGCCAGCTTTCGTTAGCCAGTAGAGCTGTAAAAGTAACGAGAAAATCAGTACCTGTATGTATTCGTTACTTTATCAATTAGTACTCGTTACTTTCGTATCGTTACTTCTGATACAAGTGAACTGTTCGACAAAATCAACTAAAATTTGCAATGGATTTACTATATTTTTTTTAACCATGACCTTACATTATATCACAGAAACATCGCGATCTATTATCTTAATAGGTACCTATCGATTATAATGAAAAAGCAACAAATAGGTATCCAACCTGTGTATCCAACATTATTTATTGACAATAAAATTTAAACAACATTTTAACGATAAATCACACGCAACAACGGTCCTTGCATGAACTGAAATAGTGTGGGTACCCACCTATACGACGAAAGATGGAAGTAACGAAAAAGATGCGAGTAACGATATGAATTCGTGAGTAACGATTCGTTACTCGTTACTTTATGGAGTACCCGTTACTCAGTAACGAATACATACGGTTCGTTACAGCTCTATTAGCCAGACTCTAATACTGGTACTGCGAGCAGGCAATGAAACACCGGAATAAAATTGTAGATCGGAATGGAATGTATATTAATAAAAATAAACAATTTTATGTACAAAAAATTGTTCTTAACTAGTGGTTTTAATAGATAGGAAAATATGCATCGTCCAATTGGCTGGGTGCGCGATGACAGCGCCAACTAGTGGTAAAAATTAGGGCGGACTTTGAAATGTCAAATGGCTGGCTGTCATTACGAAAAGTAGGTAAACAGAACGAGCGCGGGAAGCTTGAAGAAGATAGGCGCCAATTTTAATTTTCAATAATTTAAAATAAAATTACACTGCGTACAGAGTTTATTATTGGAAAAAAAGCTTTTTAAACATCGTTATGGCCGGTCGGGGACGGAAGCGACGTAAGAAGAAGGACGAAGATGATGGAGATCCGGAGACTGCTGCGGTGCATGATTCGGGCTCGGATTCGGAATCTGTAAAATCAATGGAAGACACAGATAAGTACCTGCCCTTTAAAGTTGCGAACTATGTTCGGTTTTACCCTGAAGACGGGGGAAACTTTGAATATATAGTATTTTTGGAAAGCACGGACTTGGAAAAACCTATAGGTACAAGAGACATGATGGCGTTGGCTAATTATGTCAAAAGATACAACAAAGGCGTTAAACAACTACAACGTATAAATAAATCTAAAGTGGGCGTTATATTTGAAAGGCCGGCGCTAGCCAATGCCGCTTTAAATAATGCAAATTTCCTAACGACACACAAGCTCAAAGCTTCAATACCGGCTGCCGCCACAGAAGTCACTGGTGTTATTACTCATGTGCCGACTGATCTTTCTAACAAGCAAATTTACTCTGCATTAACTAGTACCAAGAACATTGTTTCTATTCGACGTTTCATGCGCAAAACAGTTGTTAATGGAATCCCTGAATTTCAACCAACAAAAACAGTTTCAATTACTTTTTCTTGTCCTGTGTTACCAGAAAGTGTGGACCTGAACAGTTGGCGGTTTGAGGTGAGGCCATACATTCCTCCCGTCAAGCAGTGCCTGCGATGTTTGAGGTATGGGCATATAGCTAAATATTGTAAAAACTCTGAAAGATGTTCAATCTGTGGTGAAGGACATAATTTCCGTAACTGCACAGTTCAGTCCAAAGATGCTGTCTGCTGCCATTGCAAAGGGAACCATATAGCCATCTCTTCAGCATGTGCTGTAAAACAAGAAAAAATACAACTTAATAAGGAGAATTTTCAAAAGAAAAGTTTTGCTGATGTTTTGAACAAAAATAACACACACTTCCCTCCTCTAAGTAAAAAAGATCAATTTTTATCACTTTTAAACTCGGATATTATTCTTAAAGTTATTACAGAATCTTTAGTAAAATTAATAACTTCTAATAAAAATAATGACAAATCAATTAGTACCCAAAATATTAAGGTTGTCCTTCAAGAGACTTTGAAACACCTAACTGCCTAAAATTTCTTTTAATATTTCTTTTCCTTTTTGTTCCATTATGGATAGTATTAATGTCGTACAATGGAATGCTCAAAGTTTGTTACACAATCGCCATATTTTTAATTACTTTCTTGTGGACAATAATATACATATAGCCATAGTATCTGAGACCTGGCTCAAGCCGCGTCATAGATTTAATATTCGTAGTTATGATACAGTTCGTTTAGATTCAGGTAACGCTCATAATGGTGTTGCCATCCTTGTTCATCACAGCATATCTTATAGTAAAATAGATACATTTTATGATGATTCATTACAAAATATTGCTATACGCATCAAATATGCTAATAACAAAGAACTTTCTATTGTAAGCTTCTATAGTCCAACTAATTGCAACCCTGCTTTTTCTAAGTCAAAATTAGACAGACTGATTAAATCTATTCCTGGGCCTATTTTCTTAGCAGGGGACTTTAATGCCCTTCACACATCTTGGGGATGTTCTTCTTCTAACTGTAGAGGTAAGGATGTACTTGAGTGTGTGGATGACAATAACCTAGTTTTACTTAACGATGGCCAAATGACTACAGTAGGTTCTCACATCTGGAGGCAAAATGCTCTTGACTTGACCATAGTTTCTCCCAGCTTGGCTTTGGAGTCTGATTGGTTGGTTCATGATGACCCCTTAGGCAGCTATCACCTTCCTGTAATCACAAAAATTATACAATGGATTTTTTACTTTTTGCATGGTAGAAAGGTATATGTTAAGTGCAATGGTAGGCTTATAGGTCCTAGATTATCCTATAAAGGCACCTGTCAAGGTAGCATACTTAGTCCCTTATTTTTTACACTTTATATTCATAAACTTAATATAATTTTAGGTACACAGGTCTCCAACCTTCAATATGCTGATGATTTAGTAGTATATTTTGCAGGCAATAATACAAGTATTGTAGCTTCTGTGATAAATGATGCATTACTCAAATTACAGTCTTATTTTGAATATCTGAACTTGGACATAAGTACTGACAAATCTAAAGTATTAGTATTCAGCAAGATAGGTTCTTTTAAAGTTAAAATTGAGTATGATAACCTGGTGTTGCCTTCAGTAACACAGGCCAAATTTTTAGGGATATTGTTTATGAATAACCTTACTTGGAATAAATATGTTGATTGTGTGATGGACAGAGCCAGAAAGGCTCTTAATGTTTTGAGGTCTCTTGCAGGAACATCTTGGGGCTCAGACCCTAAAATACTTCTTACTCTTTATAAATCCCTGGTTCGCAGCCATTTTGAGTATGGATTTCTCTGTTTCTCATCAAACTCTAGGTTGGTTGAAAAGTTGGATGTGCTACAAAATCATAACCTTAGATTAATTACAGGAGCCATGAAAACTACTCCCATAAACTCCCTACAAGTTGAATGTAATACACCTCCACTGTCTCTGCGTTTTCAGTTTTTGAAATTCCGGTTCCTACTTAAGCTATTTTCCATTAATAATCACCCTTTAGTCAGAAAAATAATTTCTTTGTACAATAGCTTTCCCACCAACTCCCAATTATCATCCAATTACCCCTTTATTTTTAATGAGTTCTCCTATATTCTAAACTTGTTTAAAAATCACAAAATTCATACATCAAATAACTGGATGTGTTATGAGAAAGAATATGACAGTATTTTCCATGAGATGAGCATAATTATCAATAGCAAGCTGAAACATCGCCAAGAGGTTTATGATCTCATATCAGAATATCCTAACCATAAACAAATTTACACAGATGGTTCTAAAAATGATGTCAAGGTGTCAATGGCCTTTTATGTACCTCACCAGAAGATTAGTCAAGGGTTTATGCTCAAGAAAGAATCTAGTATTTTCACTGCTGAATCTGTAGCCATTCTAACTGCATTGAAATTTGTGGAAAAACATACTGATAGAAGTTGGCTTATTATTACTGATTGCATGAGCGTATTAAAGGCCTTACAGAATTACAACCTTAGAGCCTACACAAGCTACCTGATCATGGAAATTAAAGACTTACTTCATCGCCTTTCTCTTAGAAACTTTGATATAAAACTCCTTTGGACACCGTCGCATATTGGCGTAACTGGTAACGAACATGTAGATTTTCTGGCACGATCAGTAGTTGACAGTGACAGCGGCAGCCCTGTCGACGATGTTGCCATTCCGTTTTCAGATATTGAACCATTCATTAAATCAAAAATCAAAGAAGATTGGCAAGTTTTATGGCAAGAAACCTTACTTAAAAAAGGAACTTGGTACGCCCAAATTAATTCTGAAATTGGAAGAGGTCCTTGGTTTACTAGATCTTTAAAGTATAGAAATAGAAAATATTACACAATGTTATGTCGGTTAAGATTTGGACACTGTCGCTTTAACGCCCATCTGCACCGCATGCGTATTATTCCGTCGCCCATATGTACACATTGTACCAACAACTCTATACAGACCCTGGATCATATTTTCTTTGAATGTTCTGCTTTCAACATCCAACGCCTTTCACTATCAGCCAACTTGGTAGAAAACTTAAGACCTGAGAACATCCCGCGCTGTATTCAAGACATGCTAAAGAATCAGGCACTTTATTCATGCATATTTGAATATATAAACAGCACCATCAATGATATTTGACTTAAACGAACATGACAAATTTTGGATTGGACACTTAAACGGATATGACAAATTCTGGATTGGACTAACCCGGAAAGACTTTTACCCTGAACATGAAAATTAAAGACTTGGCCTTTCGGCCTTATCAATATAGGAAGAGATAAAAATATATATTAAAAAAAGAAAGACTTGGCCTTTCGGCCTTTTTATGTTTTGGACCAGAGAAATTATTTAAATTGGACTTGGCTTTTTAGCCTTACAACACTCCGGATCAGAGAAAACTTACAACAGACTAGGCTGTATGGGCTAGATCCCTTTGCCTTTCCCTAATGGGATAAATTAAAAAAAAAAAAAAAAAAAAAAAAAAAAAGTAGGTAAACACAAAAATAATTTCAGTGAAACAACGTTATTTACTTAGGTCCTGTTAGATATTGTAAGTCTATAGCGTCGATAATAATGTTGACCTTTTTTATTTCCCGTCAAAAATGCCACAATCAGTAAATTTCAGGCAGTATACCTACACGGACTTTCTCATGGCTTCACGGGAAATAAGTAAGGAAATGGACAAAATTTATCGCCTAGAGCGTTTCATGTATCTTGTAGACCATTATTTATAGCAGTACTGTCGATAATAATGCAGACTGTTGTGTATTTTCAGTTCAACATGGCCCAAAGAGATTAAAATATCTTTGACATGGCCTAATTGATTATAAAAACTGGATTCCGGACAATAACGCACAATATAATTTTTCAGCCACAAACCACTACAAAAGACAAACAGTTAGTTTTGGCTCAACATGTGCAAGATGCAAAAGAAATCAAATGTGAAAATCAAATGAGCCACACCATTGAAGCTAGTGTTATTAGACAAACTTCAGTGACATCAACGCCATACAAAACATCATTACAGTCGTTGATCTTGTTTCCAACTTGCTCTTGGAAATTTATAGAATTTGCGATCACTATTTTTGCCATTATTCTTGCAGTTGACTACGCAATAGGTTTCGTTACCCATGTTCAAGTATTTATTTCCACTAAGAATGCACGAATACGTAAATTTCTCTAGTAAAAAGTGACAGTTCGTCCGACCCGAGTTTCTTTTTTAGCCACCATGGGCGCTGCGATCGATTCGTGGTTCCCCCACCCCCTACTTCGCACCCAGCCAATAGAGACGATGAGGTGATTGGTGGCGCGATGTATCACGCCACACGGGGCTGGAGGCCGTGAGGCGGGGTAGCAGAGTGTTCCCCTGCGCGGTCGGTTTTACGCTGTGGTTTTACGTAAATATAGCGGGCAGAAATCCGCGCCCGCATTCGCCGCGCCGGCCGTCGAGGAGACAGCACGTCGGTTGCCGCGCCGCCCCGGTTCCTCGATCGACGTGAAGAAAGAAGACAACGCTGGCGCCTTCTAGTTTCATGATTATGAGTGCAACCGCTCTTTTCAGAGCGACCCAAAGGTTTCATTATTATATTATGGGCGCGGTACGCTGCCACAGAAAGCTAGAAGATCCCTGAGTAACATAGGCTATACTTTATGGGTGTTATTTAAATGGTTAGCAGAGTATTCGTATTTTTGTAAGCAGAAAAATATAATCTGTAAGCAGAAATAGCTAATTGGTCAGCAACTCATGGCCAGCAAACATTACAAAACCTATCAGCAATTTACGTCATTCTGGATGGCTGTAATTATTTTTGAGCTGCAATGAGCTGCTACTGTTTAATAAAATTTTGGTAAGCACTCAGAGGGGAAGCCAAAAAATATTTTTTGAGCTTCTTATAAAAGTAGCAAAAACAATCTCAGCAAACTTGTCATGCGCAAAATGGGCGCATTCCTTACGTAGATTAGGAATGACTTTGGATTATGCAACTTTTATGATTATGATTATTATTACGCTTACAAGTAGTGGTGGTGGTGGTGGTAGTGGTGGTGGTGGTTTTAGTGGTAGTGGTGGTGGTGGTTTTAGTGGTAGTGGCAGTGACAGTGGTGGTGGTTGTGGTGATGGTGATGGTGGTAGTGGCAGTGGCTGTGGTAGTGGTGTTGGTGGTAGTGGTAGTGGGAGTGGGCGTGGGAGCTGGGAGTGGGAGTGGGGCGTAGGAGGGAGTAGGAGGTAGTAGGAGGTAGTAGGAAGTAGTAGGAGTTAGTATGAGTTAGTAGGAGGAGAGTTAGTGGGAGGAGAGTTAGTGGGAGGAAGTAGGAGGAAGTAGGAGGTAGTAGGAGATAGTAGGAGGTAGTAGGAGTTAGTATGAGTTAGTAGGAGTTAGTATGAGTTAGTATGAGTTAGTATGAGATAGTATGAGTTAGTAGGAGTTAGTATGAGTTAGTAGGAGGAAGTAGGAGGTAGTAGGATATGGTAGGAGTACCTACCCCGTCCTACTACCTCCTACTAACTCCTACTAACTCATACTAACTCCTACTAACTCCGACAAACTCATACTAACTCCTATTAACTCATACTAACTCCTACTTACTCCTAGTACGTCCTACTAACTCCTAGTACCTCCTACTACCTCCTACTTCCTCCCACTAACTCCTACTAACTACTAGTACCTCCTAGTACCTCCTACTAACTCATACTAACTCCTACTAACTCATACTAACTCCTAGTACCTCCTACTAACTCCTAGTACCTCCTAATACCTCCTAGTAGCTCCTTCTTCCTCCCACTAACTCCTACTACCTCCTACTAACTCCTGCTACCTCCTACTAACTCCTACTACCTCCTACTAACTCGTACTAACTCCTAGTACCTCCTACTTCCTCCCACTAAATCTCCTCCTACTAACTCCTACTACCTCCTACTAACTCCTAGTACCTCCTACTACCTACTACTTCGTCCCACTAACTCTCCTCCTACTAACTCCTACTACCTCATACTAACTCCTAGTACCTCCTACTAACTCCTAGTACCTCCTACTACCTCCTAGTACCTCCTACTTCCTCCCACTAACTCCTACTAACTACTAGTACCTCCTACTAACTCATACTAACTCCTACTAACTCATACTAACTCCTAGTACCTCCTACTAACTCCTAGTAGCTCCTTCCTCCCACTAACTCCTACCACCTCCTACTAACTCCTACTACCTGCTACTAACTCCTACTTACTCCTACTACCTCCTACTAACTCATACTAACTCCTAGTACCTCCTACTACCTACTACTTCCTCCCACTAACTCTCCTCCTACTAACTCCTACTAACCCCTCATACCTCCTACTACCTCCTACTAACTCCTAGTACCTCCTACTAACTCCTGGTACCTCCTACTACCTCCTACTTCCTCCTACTAACCCCTAATACCTCCTACTAACTCCTACTACCTCCTAGTACCTCCTACTTCCTCTCACTAACTCCTACTAACTCCTACTAACTCGGGGTTAGGCGGGCGTAGGAGTTAGTAGGTGGGGGTAGGAGGCAGCAGGAGGGGGTAGGAGGTAGCAGGAGGGGGTAGTAGGAGGGTGTAGGAGGTGGTATGATGTTGTAGGAGGCGGTAAGAGTGTATAGGAGGCGGTAGGAGGGGGTAGTAGGCGGTAGGAGGGGGTAGTAGGCGATAGGAGAGGGTAGGAGGGGTAGGGGGCGTAAGAGGGGGTGGAAGTGGGAGTAAGAGTGGGAGTAGCTATAGTATAATTATTCACGACATGTTTTCTCTGCTGTTCAATCATGAAGTCTTGCTGACCAAGTAGTTATTTTGCGGACCAAGTAACTATTTTGCGGACTGAATGTTTATTATGCAAACCCATGTTATTGTAAGCTGCCTATTTCTGATTTAATTTTTGACCATTATTAAAATTATTTGCCGAACAAGGATTGCTGCCTGATTTTTTTATTTGCGAACAAAATCTTTGTATGCCGACCAAATGATTTAAATGCTGATTTTTTGTGGCTAACCAAATTTTAAAATTGCGGACCATTTAATTACTTCTCATACTTTATTCCCGTATTGACACGGGAACGGGAACTACGCGGGTGAAACCGCGCAGCACTGGCGGACTAAGGTAGGGGCGGTCTGCCCCAGGCCTCTGGTCCAGCCTCCAAATTTATCGAAATACGATTAAGTTACACTAAATTCGGAGGCCCGCCCCAGGCCTGAGGGGCTTCCAAATTTAGCGAAAACTTTTCTTGATCAAATCCTAAACAAGGATAAGAGGCAGTTGGGTGTTGGTTGGAGGCTTCCTGGATACAAATACGATTAAAGCTACTCCAAATTTGGAGGCCGCCCAGGAGGTAGGACCGGTAGGCCTGCCCTGGGCCTCCAAATCCAAAAGTTCTAAGACCGGGGTGCCTCATTCAGATTTTCCGCCCCGGGCCTCCGACAGGCCGCCACTGCCGCGCAGAACCGCAAGTGTCAAAAAATAAAGACGATAGCGATTACAGTTATAAATAGACAGTAAGGCCCCTGTGTGTCTTTCTTAAGCTTTTTCTTATGTCATTATCATGCAGATGGAGTTAACCATGGAAGTTAAAGTATTACTTGCCTAGCAGCCCTGTTATCGGCGTAGACTCAGTTTCCCCCGTTTTCAGGGAAATTTTACTGTTCCCATGGGATTTTTTCATTGCTGTGCTAATATTAAAGTTATATCTCGTTATTTGCCATTCCCATGGGAATTTCCATTTTTTTTCTATCAGTTTCCTGGGTGAGGTCTCAACAAATCACCGAAGTTTTATCTTAATCGGATGAATTGAGTAGGAACACCCAGTATATTTCTTTCCTCTATGGTTAAAACACATAGGATGACGAATTGACGACTCACTATATAGGTACAAACTAACACAATATTTTCTTACACAAGTATTTAATTTTGATTATATTATACATATAAACTATAGATGACAAAGATATTAAAGTAGTTATATTCATACTGCAGGCGTTTGAAAATTGATCCACTATGAGTTGCTACACACTTACTTCTTCCAGTATTTATAGGATACAACCTACATTTGTCGTCCTCATTTTCCGAGCTCTAGTAACATATCTATCTACATCTTTTTATATATAATATTTTTGATAGATGAGTTATATTCATACTGCGCTCGTTTGGATATTGTTCCGCTACGAGTGGCTACAACATGTAGTCAAGAGCATGCTAAACTTGACACTGGACTTCGACCCGGCCCTATATTTATTCTATGGCTATTATTATTCTGTGCCATGTATAATAAAGAATTCATAAGAGAGCATGTGAAATAAAAATACTTACCTATATTTTTTGAATATATTCTTATCTAACCTAAATTTTACATAATTTTGTTTACATTTTAAGAAACAGTGAAATGCATTAGTAAAACGACTGTATGATAAAATGTAATTAACTTTGATTGTTTTCTTTTATTTCACTGCCTTCATTTTTTTCAACTTGTTTTCCAATTTTTTCTGCCATCGCAGCATATTTAGATTGTCTGTAATCATATTTCGCTGCATCTAACAGTATATTCTGAATTAACAACCTGTTGTTTGCATGTCGATTAACTAAAGCTGGGTATGGGTTACCCCTTAGCTCGAGAACAGTTTTTTCTGTATTTCGAGTATTTTGAGCCCTTGGTGCTTTGTACATCTTTGTGTAGGAAGTGTTCATATTTTCGTATCTTGGTACCAATACTTTGAACAATTTGTGGATGAGCTCCTTTTCAAGCAACCAATAATCTGCTGCCTCCATAGTTGGTTTGTGACAGTCTCCATGACGGATAGCCTCTGATATAAGCTGAAAAATAAAGATTTTACTTTACATAAAAAACTAACGGGTTTAAATTTTGGGGTTATAGCTTAGAGCGAAGTTTTAATATTTTAGTAACTTTGGGTTAGTGGTAAATTAAGGGTACTCACTCTTTCAGCATATTGTCGTGCTTCATCACCTCTATTATAATTTAGCTCAATTCTCTCATATTTGATAAGACCAGTTACGGTTTTCCGGAGTTTATTGAGTCTACCTTCTGGTCCCTGCAGGTTTCTCAGTCTCCGTGGTTCCGGTGGTATTTTTATGCGAAGTTTAGACACTATTTTAGAAATATCGGCTTGATTCATATTATCAGGTGGTAGTAACAAATCTTTTTTACTCCGTTTTATGTTACTCTATGCTGTGATTGAATCTATATAGGTACAACGTGAAGTCTATTACACGTGAAGTCTATGTAATTCCTTTTTTTTTTTTTTTTTTTTCTTATTTTAAGGCATTGGCATTTTAGCCGTCAGCACTAAACACGAGACACAAAATTCCAGATTTTTAGCTCTGCTTCAGAGCTATGCACAAAAATACATGTTTCTTATCGAAAAGTCACTTGATTATCACCAGTAAAACGATAGTCCACTTTACTGAAGATTTTAAAGAGGCTTCTTGAGGTAATTCGAAAAAGTCCATCGCACGCATTTTATCGAATTTCCAATTCACTGCACACTATAACGGACATTTACCACATAATATACTATCACTATTATAAGCCAAACTCCAAAACATACAGCAAAATGAAAATTTTACAAAAAACATGACGTTCCTCTTCGGATTCCCGCCAAAAAGCCATCCTATAAATTCCGATATGACATTGACAGAAAGATGACAGGATAATATTTTTTTATTGTTGAGGCAAGTGTGTGTGTGAGGCAAGTCCAATAATATTTATATATAAATATTATTGGACAGACAGAATTTCGATAAAAGACTTATTGGATATTTGGATGCACCAGTATTATTAAAAATCATTAAGTCCAAATCTGTCATTTTGAGATAATCCTCGTTTTATGTTAAAAACGATCCTGAAATGAAACCAGTGAAGATAAAGATGAAATAAACAAAACATTTATATAATTATTTGCAGTGTTTTATTTTTAATCAGTGAGATCCTCATAACATAACATTATTTCAAAATATTTGGACTAATTTCAAACATAAGGACTTACTGATTTTATACACTTAACAAAAGGACTTAGAGATTTCATACAACGTCTTAATTGTTTTTTAAATCCAATATTTTTATAAAGAAAATTTTAAAAAATAGTCGACAGTCTATAGTCTATAGAAACGTTTCACAAAAATATTACTATGATACAACAAGCTATAAAGGCTCCCTCCCACAGGCGCATTTATGTGAGCATGTGGTCCTCCGTACCACCTCTTAATTCTTTTCGAAAACCACCTAGAAGTAATGTGACGGTGATTGTGACGCTGATTTCTGCTATCATTTTGATTGTGACGGCTTCCTCGCAGAAGGATGGATCAAAATAGGTGGCACGGAGGTTCACATGCTTTGTCTATGGTTTTCAGACAAATCGTCGAATTCCAAGAGAATCACACCATGTACCGGCGAAATTAACATTTTAAACCAATGTGACGGAATATGTGACAGCTACAAACACATTTTTTACATATGTGACGCAATAGGGACAGAGAAATAAGCGATCTTTTTTTCAGAAGCATGTCTTGAGTTTGGCCACCATTTTAACGTCAAAAATCCTAGTGAAACATGCATTTAAATAAAAACCTAACAGGAATTTGAAACTATTTAGTCAAGACAAAACAGCTCATAATATGATTTCCACGACTACTTCATTATTTTTTAAGAAAAACTTGAATGAATTTTTCATATACACGAATTAGGGTGACCAATGTCTTAGATCACTTTAGGACATTCATCTATAAATAAAAAAAATGAACTCTCATCGGCTCTAAATTCAAAAGAATGTTTGCTGTCAGTACAACGAATAATAATAATTTAAAAAACGAATAAACACGCTGTAATGGTAAACTGAAATAAAGCTAAAGAAATATCTATAAAAAGTATAAGAATTAATGGAATCCCTCTGCCTCTTTGGGGATAAAAGGCGTGAGATTTTTTTATTTTTATTTATAAGAATTAAATAATTAATGACACAATTTATGTTATCGTAAATAACACTGGATAGACATTCGCACATTTCGGTTTATTAGTAATAAAGTAATAATCTCTCTCCTTATATCCCCGAGGGGGTAGGCAGAGGTATTCCATTTCTGGATATACCCACCTTTCAAGAGATATTTTTTGGACCCCTATACGTAATAGGTGGCGAGCTCTTCCCCGGACCGGGTCTTTAACACATGTCTCAGAATTAATTCCGGGACCTGCGGGTGTCCTCACGATGTTTTCCTTCACCGTCGAGCTAATGATAAATGTGTACGTAAGTTTTTTGAAAAAGTCATTGGTACATGCCAGGATTCGAATCCGAGGCTCACTGATTTTCATCATGTGAAGCGGGCTCTTTAACCGCAAGGCTATTACTGCTCTTGAAATTACATTAGATTAATTACTTTAAAAATAATTTTGTAAAGTTCATATTTTGAAATAAGTATGTTTATTTTTTAAATTATAATCAAAATTAATAGTTAAAAAAATTAAATAAAAAGACCCCAATCCGATTTAAATAATAGTTTAAAATAATCGTCATATGAGCAGTAAGATGTATAGACAAAAGAGAGGGTAGATTCTTTTTATTTTGTCTATGTAGGTATTTTCAACTTTAATAATTAACCTATCACGTGTAGGGGTCCAATATATCTCGTGAAATGTGGGTATATCTAGTAATGGAATACCTCTGGCTACCCCCTGGGGTATAAAAGGCGTGAGATTACATATATATTTTTTAAATAATTAGCAATCTTTTTCCACCCTGCTCCGTGGCGACAAAGCCCTCTCTTATAGTAACAATGACAATTACAAAAAAAAAAGTATTTCTTTCATGTTTATAACCATTTTGTGTCGAATGGGTGGGAATGGAATAAAAAGACCGTTGTCGTGGAGCGACAATTTTAAAAGAACAAAACAAAAAAAAGAAAATATGGAGAATGAGGATATTTTTATATTTCGATAAATAATATTAAAAAAAACACTATTTACATCAGTTTTTTAAAAAAAAGGAATTTGTGAAGTGGGTGTATGGGCGTGTGATGTGTGGTAAGCGGTATGTGTCAGTGGAGTTGATGACGGATGGATGCGGAGAATAGGGGCACGACGTCAGCACGGCAGGGGTGAAGGAGCTGCGCGCTTGAAGGCCGCACAGCTCGATGTAATCAGGCCAGATGTAGTGAGGCTCGATGTAGTCACGGCAGGGGTACGCAGCAAGGCAGAGGGGCCTGCGTGCGCCTGCCCACTGGCAAGGCGGAGGGGCCTGCGTGCGTCTGGCACTGGCAAGGCGGAGGGGCCTGCGAGCGTCTGGCAACGGCCAGGCGGGAGGACACACGGGAACCAAGATGACTCACACAATGAGGGGCTCACACACGGTGAAGATTTTTAGAAGGAGCCACTGCAGGGTCCCGGGGTCGCTCGACCCCGGGATAAGGCCTTTAATTAGAACTTTCTTTTATGAAAGCTGGAGTAAGACTTGATTTGCTCTTCCGAATCCTCTGCCTTTTATAGAATTTTGGCAGAGGAATCGTAATTTTGAATTTAGAAGTATTTTTTTACGAATGGCCAGCCCAAAATTCACAATTTAGCGAAAGATCACATACGAAACATCAGGCCACTAATAAAATGAGAAAGAAATTGCCATAACAACCGTTATAAACAACAATGTCAGAAATGTCAAAATTACCTTTTTAGCAAAATAAACAACAAACCAATTCAAAAAATCAAGAAATAATAGTGAATTGGAATAGGAAAAAGTAACGCGCATCTGTGCGCTCGAAGCCCCAAGTTCTAGGAGTATAGTGAACACGTGAAAACTGCGCTGTAAGTAATTGGAGCCAAGACCGATTTATAAAGGTGCTTGTAACGTGAAGATACGATGTGGTAGCGCAGTGAAGATGTGTTTTTATAACGTTAACAGGTTTCAGGGATCTACAGAAATGAATGCAGCGAAAAGGAATGATATTAAGAGAAGTGCGTCGATAGACATATGAGATGATGTCACGAAAATGGGAGAGCAAAGGTAACCGTGCGTAGTAATAATACTACATTTTCCCCCCGACCCTAAAAAATTTTCGACTCAGAGAAAATTTTGAGAACTGTTCGAAAATAAACCATAAAAACACAGCTTCGCAGAAACAGACTTCATCAGACAAAACAGATAAACAATCCCTTTCATTCATCATCTTCATACTGGTAGGGGTGGAGTTCACATTCAATGACTACCACTCCAGAAGTGTGTTTTAAAAATGACAATTAAGGCTTATTTATGGAGTAGTCATCCGCTCCTGAGTGGAAAAAAAAAGATGGACCTAAGGCTTATTTAGGGAGTAGTCAGCCGCTCCTAATTAGAGATAAGGATGGACCTAAGGCTTATTTAGGGAGTAGTCAGCCGCTCCTAATTGAAGATAAGTAAAGAGAAGAGTTAACTTCATAAGAAGTTCGACATTTAAGGTGAAGAAAGCCCTGAGCGGTAGAGCTCAAAGCCAGGCCCTGAGCGGTAGAGCTCAAAGCCAGTGAAGAAAACCCTGAGCGGTAGAGCTCAAAGTCGGTGAAGAAAGCCCTGAGCGGTAGAGCTCAAAGCCAGAGAAGAAAGCCCTGAGCGGTAGAGCTCAAAGCCAGAGAAGAAAGCCCTGAGCGGTAGAGCTCAAAGCCAGTTATCAGCAATTATTTACATTTATACATATATACAACACGGTATTTGCTGGCTCCTCACCTCTGATTATCACCTCATATTCGATGCATTGTTAAATAGTAAATAAAAGTTTTTTAGAATAAGTTTTACCTTTGTTTTCCTATAAGAAAAGAACGGTTAGGATTAGAGAGTGTGTAAGTAGGAGAGTGTATAGTTTAGTATAGATGAAGTATGGTTGTCCAAATGAATAGCCAAAAATTTAGTTGTAGTGAAACACTAGACAAAGTGTTGTTTTAGAATTTAGAAAAATGCAAAAAGGTTGAATGTAGAGAGATGGCAAAGAAAGAAACAGAAAAGAGAGAGCAAATGAGGAGGAAAGGACAGGCGCAGATAGATTAGAAGGAGAGAGAGAGAGAGCTAATTTCCGTTGGGCGCCAAAAATGTCGTGGAGCGACAATTTTAAAAGAACAAAACAAAAAAAAGAAAATATGGAGAATGAGGATATTTTTATATTTCGATAAATAATATTAAAAAAAACACTATTTACATCAGTTTTTTAAAAAAAAGGAATTTGTGAAGTGGGTGTATGGGCGTGTGATGTGTGGTAAGCGGTATGTGTCAGTGGAGTTGATGACGGATGGATGCGGAGAATAGGGGCACGACGTCAGCACGGCAGGGGTGAAGGAGCTGCGCGCTTGAAGGCCGCACAGCTCGATGTAATCAGGCCAGATGTAGTGAGGCTCGATGTAGTCACGGCAGGGGTACGCAGCAAGGCAGAGGGGCCTGCGTGCGCCTGCCAACGGCAAGGCGGAGGGGCCTGCGTGCGCCTGGCAACGGCAAGGCGGAGGGGCCTGCGAGCGTCTGGCAACGGCAAGGCGGGAGGACACACGGGAACCAAGATGACTCACACAATGAGGGGCTCACACACGGTGAAGATTTTTAGAAGGAGCCACTGCAGGGTCCCGGGGTCGCTCGACCCCGGGATAAGGCCTTTAATTAGAACTTTCTTTTATGAAAGCTGGAGTAAGACTTGATTTGCTCTTCCGAATCCTCTGCCTTTTATAGAATTTTGGCAGAGGAATCGTAATTTTGAATTTAGAAGTATTTTTTTACGAATGGCCAGCCCAAAATTCACAATTTAGCGAAAGATCACATACGAAACATCAGGCCACTAATAAAATGAGAAAGAAATTGCCATAACAACCGTTATAAACAACAATGTCAGAAAT
The DNA here is from genome assembly GCA_963855545.1 of Ethmia dodecea. Taxonomy (NCBI): domain Eukaryota; kingdom Metazoa; phylum Arthropoda; class Insecta; order Lepidoptera; family Depressariidae; genus Ethmia; species Ethmia dodecea. The sequence continues at coordinate 7,948,099 of OY979452.1, forward strand.
GTCAAAATTACCTTTTTAGCAAAATAAACAACAAACCAATTCAAAAAATCAAGAAATAATAGTGAATTGGAATAGGAAAAAGTAACGCGCATCTGTGCGCTCGAAGCCCCAAGTTCTAGGAGTATAGTGAACACGTGAAAACTGCGCTGTAAGTAATTGGAGCCAAGACCGATTTATAAAGGTGCTTGTAACGTGAAGATACGATGTGGTAGCGCAGTGAAGATGTGTTTTTATAACGTTAACAGGTTTCAGGGATCTACAGAAATGAATGCAGCGAAAAGGAATGATATTAAGAGAAGTGCGTCGATAGACATATGAGATGATGTCACGAAAATGGGAGAGCAAAGGTAACCGTGCGTAGTAATAATACTACACCGTGTTACTGGCTTCTCATTGTTTAACTATAATTAGGGTCCTGGTAATAAAGCTTGAGCTTACAAGTGACAAATCCACCGAATGTATCAGGCCTAGCGTTTATCGTAGGTACATGTATCATTACAAGATGTTTCAATAAATATTATAATAAAAACTTACTATCTTTTATTGAATTCTTTATTTTCATTGAAATTTTCGATTCTATATAGTTATTGTAAATAAAACATACTTAGATATTGGTAGGTAGACAATAAACACCCCTCCTTTACCATTTGCGAAGTGCCTACCGCACTTCAGTATGAAGTACTTTCAGTCAAGAGGGTCGACCCTGAATCAGTCCCAACAAAATCATAGTCACCCTATACAGTAACTTTCCATAGTAATGGACAAATCCAATTTTCTCTTAAACGAATAAAGTAGTCGTAGCAATAATATTATGAGCTATTTGTCGTGACTAAACGGTTTCGAATTCCTGTTAGGTTTATATTTAAATGCAAGTTTCACTAGGATTTTTGACGTTAAAATGGTGGCCAAACTCAAGACATGCTTCTGAAAAAAAGATCGCTTATTTCTCTGTCCCTATTGCGTCACATATGTAAAGAATGTGTTTGTAGCTGTCACATATTCCGTCACATTGGTTTAAAATGTTAATTTCGCCGGTACATGGTGTGATTCTCTTGGAATTCGACGATTTGTCTGAAAACCATAGACAAAGCATGTGAACCTCCGTGCCACCTATTTTGATTCATCCTTCTGCGAGGAAGCCGTCACAATCAAAATGATAGCAGAAATCAGCGTCACAATCACCGTCACATTACTTCTAGGTGGTTTTCGAAAAGAATTAAGAGGTGGTAAGGAGGACCACATGCTCACAAAAATACGGCTTTTGGAAAATGGTGACATAAAAGTCATCGGTGATAATTTGTGAGCATGTGGTCCTCCGTACCACCTCTTAATTCTTTTCGAAAACCACCTACATGAATTAGGGTGACCAATGATAAACTATACTCTTTGGACCAATGTCTCAGATCACTTTAGGACATTCATCTATGTACAAATAAAAAAAAATAACTCATCGGCTCTAAATTCAAAAGAAATGTTTGCTGTCAGTATAACGAATAATAATAATTTAAAAAACGAATAAACACGCTGTAATGGTAAACTGAAATAAAGCTAAAGAAATATTTATAGAAAGTATAAGAATTCATGAAATACCGCTGCCTCCTCGGGGATAAAAGGTGTGAGATTTTTTATTTTTATTTATAAGAATTAAATAATTAACGACACAATTTATGTTATCGTAAATAACACTGGATCGACATTCGCACAATTCGATTTATTAGTAATAAAGTTATTACTTTATTACTAATCTCACGCCTTATATCCCCGAGGGGGTAGGCAGAGGTATTCCATTTCTGGATATACCCACCTTTCAACAGATATTTTTTGGACCCCTAAACGTGATAGGTGGTGAGCCTTTCGCCGGACCGGGTCTTTTACACATGTCTCAGAATTAATTCTGGGACCTGCGAGTGTCCTCACGATGTTTTCCTTCACCGTCCAGCTAATGATAAATATGTACGTAAGTTTTTGAAAAAGTCATCATGCCAGGATTCGAATCCGAGGCTCACTGATTTTCATCATGTGAAGCGGGCTCTTTAACCGCAAGGCTATTACTGCTCTTGAGATTACATTAGATTAATTACTTACTTTAAAAATAATTTTGGAAAGTTCATATTTTGAAATAAGTATGTTTATGTTTTTAAATTATAATCAAAATTAATAGTCAAAAAAATAAAATGAAAAGACCCCAATCCGATTTAAATAATAGTTTAAACTAATCGTCATATCAGCAGTAAGATGTATAGACAAAAGAAAAAGTAGATTCTTTTTATTTTATCTATGTAGGTATTTTCGACTTTAATAATTAACCTATCACGTGTAGGGGTCCAATATATCTCGTGAAATGTGGGTATATCTAGAATGGAATACCTCTGGCTACCCCCTCAGGGATAAAAGGCGTGAGATATTATATATATATATATATATATATTAATTAACCAGCCACTTATTATTTAAAACTTTTGCCTGATAGACCCAAGAGTCATTTTTGCGAGCAGCAATCTTTTTCCACCCCGCTCCGTGGCGACAAAGCCCTCTCTTAAAGTAACAATGACAATTACAAAAAAAAAGTATTTCTTTCATGTTTGTGACGAATGGGTGGGAATGGAATAAAAAGACGGTGTTACTGGCTTCTCATTGTTTAACTCTAATTAGGGTCCTGGTAATAAAGCTTGAGCTTACAAGCGACAATTCTACCGAATATATCAGGCTTAGCGTTTGTCGTACATGTATCATTACAAGATGTTTCAATAAATATTATAATAAAAACTTACTGTCTTTTATTGATTTTTTTATTTTCATTAAAATTTTCGATTCTATATAGTTATTGTAGATAAAACATACTTAGATATTGGTAGGTAGACAATAAACACCCCTCCTTTACCGTTTGCGAAGTCCCTACCGCACTTCAGTATAAAGTACTTTCAGTCAAGAAGGTCGACTCTGAATCAGTCCCAACAAAATGATAGTCACCCTATTCAGTAACTTTCCATAGTAATGAACAAATCCAATTTTCTCTTAAACGAATAAAGTAGTCGTAGAAATAATATCATGAGCTATTTGTCGTGACTAAATGGTTTCGAATTCCTGTTAGGTTTTTATTTAAATGCATGTTTTAATAGGATTTTTGACGTTAAAATGGTGGCCAAACTCAAGACATGCTTTTGAAAAAAAGATCGCTTATATCTCTGTCCCTATTGCGTCACATATGTAAAGAATGTGTTTGTAGCTGTCACATATTCCGTCACATTGGTTTAAAATGTTAATTTCGCCGGTACATGGTGTGATTCTCTTGGAATTCGACGATTTGTGTGAAAACCATGGACAAAGCATGTGAACCTCCGTGCCACCTAATTTGATCCATCCTTCTGCGAGGAAGCCGTCACAATCAAAATGATAGCAGAAATCAGCGTCACAATCACCGTCACATTACTTCTAGGTGGTTTTCGAAAAGAATTAAGAGGTGGTACGGAGGACCACATGCTCACGCATTTATTACTCGTTAATATCGCGATTGTTTTTGTTGCCAACTTAGTAGAATTTCCACTAAAACTGGTGGTTTAAACCCCCTTTTTAGTGCCGAAATATTGCCTTTAGTGGCTAGTGGTTTTTTTAGTGGTAGAGTTCAGTTTTCAACCCGTATTTATACTTTTTTTTTCACTGCCGAACCCTTCACTCTCTCACACTCCCAAACAGGCAATTTGCGAGCTTGGTTTTGTCACCTACATGTAATCATATTTCTCTAACGTCAAGTGGAAAGGTGCATTACTTCTAGCCAATTGCGTTCTTTTTTTTAATTTCCTTTATGGAACATCCCCCGATTCACGTCTGATGATTTTAAATAGGCCATCTGGTAGAGGAAACCAAAAGCGGTTATTTTTCCCACGAAGAAATTATTTGAATGGAGACAAAAATTATGGATGACATCTAGAAGAGAATTTACACTTATAAATAACTAAATGTTGTTAATAAAAAAGCGTTTAGTGGAAAATTTAGCAACTATGAGAGTAAGGTCGTTTTTCGTTAGTGGTTTTCTGGTGGTTTTAGAAGTTGAATCTGGTGGAAAAATAATTTAACTGTTGGCAACACTGTGCGCGATATTATCGAGCGGTAATTAATAATGAGCCTGTGGGCGGGAGCCTTAATATTAAATTATTATTAAAACAATTAAGATTGAAACAAGATATGCACCGACTAGTCGGTGCATATCTACTACTATCCGACTATCCGGCCTGTTTTATAATGATTAGTCGGCTCATACTGCCGACTAGTCAGCTATGTTTTTCTGTCTAAGAAACTTACTAAAAAAAACATACTAAAAAAACAGAATTAATCAGAATTAAAACAAAAAAAAACTTCAAACAACCAACATCTCTTTATTAAAGGCTATTTTGAAATGAAATCAATCAGAAGAATCACATACATGAAGCTGGACTTAACTTTCAAACTCATGGACTTAGAGATATTAGGTACTATTAAAGTCAATGGACTAAGATATTTATAATCTCAAAACGAATATAATAAACTTTAATTCAACTGTACTCAAAAATATTCGAATCTTCATTTTGGTCACTCTCATATTCAGTAGCAGTTGGTTCGTTTTTATTAGATTCGTGTACAATGTTGATAAAGATCTCTCTTTCACTTTCTGGTATATATTTCAGAAGCTTTTAAAATCTTAGGACGTATTTACAAATGAGGCGTTTTCGGTGACAGCTCTTACTTGAGTATTCAAAGGTGTCAATAGATGGTGCTGAACTGAACTTTATATTAGCTGTCATAAATTAGTACAGTAGTAGCCACGCCACACATTAAAAAACCAGAAGTTGACATGTTGATAGTGAAATAAATATTTTTTTATGGACACTGAGATTTTTTTATTGCTACAAAGGTTAAACACAATCTATTTAGAGACTCGATTCTGCAGAACCACCTAAAATTTCTAATTTGGGTAAATTTTCAAACCGGCCTTTTTTACGTCATTGCGGTGGCAATTTTTTTTCTCATATTTCACTCAAACTAAATGCTTTAGATTATAGATTAAGATACTGTAAATCTAATAATTTGGGAGGCGCTCTTGGAAACACAGTACTTTCCGAGAAATATATTTTTTAAAATTTTTGCGCCAACGTTATGACGTTTTCTTAAATATTTCAAATAAAAAAGCCATATTATGTACACACATATTTTATTTTATATTAATCAACTTGTTTGGTACCCAAAACATTACTAACATTATTTATTTCTTTAATGTATGTAGCCTTATAGGGTTACCAAAGTTATACCTAGATTGTAAGTAAATTTTAGTATTATGCTATTATCACGGTAAAATACTTACAACACAGTAATAATAAATGAAAAACAAATACTATGTCTTAATATATTATTAGTAATAGTATTGATAATACAGGCATTCGTCATTACGGTGGCCCACTGCGCCACTGCAATGACGCCACTGAAATGACGACCAAATGTATTTTTTCATGATAATTACCCAACTACCTAATTAATTTGGAAGATATTGGCAGGTCGTAATATCGAGGTAATTATCCACAACATACTAACTTAACGATACAATACATCACTCTGTTCATTATCTAAAACATGCCACCGAATTGGCCGTTCACGGTGATCAAAACATATTTCAAGAAAAAATTACCTCGGGAACATGTAAAAACCTGTGTATACGCCATCCTTTCCACACACAAGTTGGGGTCCGACAAACGCTTGGGTGGAACGATACAAAAATTTGGCGATAAATCACTTGAATAATATGATACAAGTAGTCAAATACGAGCATCAAAAGAGCAGTTTTACGAGGGACAAAAACATATTAGCTTCTCCGTTTTTTTATTTAATAGTTAGTAAAGTTTTTGTGATTTTGAATATGAAATGGAGTAAATATCTTTAAAATGAGATATATTGATAAAAGATACGTTAAAATGTCGTGTTATAGTGAGTCGTTTTCTGAGCGCAATTTGAAGTGGGACAAGCCTCCCAGGGGTAGGCCGCCATACAAGTCGGATTATTCAACGTGGAATTTCTTTTAAGTTTTTAATATTAATTCTAATTTGTTTATTGAAATAGTTAAGCTATTAGGTATATTTTCAAAAAAGCATGTGTTTAGTCTGTTTTGAATGATAGTTTCTCTATAAAGGGCATAGGACGCCTAAAAAAGTACGTTTGAAAATTTACCCATTTTAAGTTGGCCTATCCTTATCCATATAATACGGAAGAAAAAGGACAGAAATAAACCTTAGATTATACAGTTATGTCAAACGTGTAAAAACTTACTCTAATTTGAACCTTAAGAACGTGCATATCTGTCACTTTTATCCATGGCCTTGTTACATGTCTAAGCACGTGTATTTGAATAAGATTTGAATGCGTTCTTATGGTTAAATTTTGTTATTTTGACATTTGTGACATCTTACTAATATTATAAATGCGAAAGTTTGTATGGATGTATAGATGTCTGAATGGATGTTTGTTCCTCTTTCACGCAAAACCTACTGAACGTATTTTGAAGAAATTTTACAGTTATTATAGCTTATACATTAGAATAACACATAGGATATATTTTATCCCCTTATTCCCACGGGAATGGGAACTACGCGGGTGAAACCGCGGGGCGCTGCTAGTTGTAAATAAACATGCCGCTTATTTCTGTTCCTTTTCTTTCCAAAGCGGTGGAAAAGAATAAAGCTAACTTAAAATTAGGAATTTTAGCTGGTTTGCAGAATCGAGTCCTATATTATATTATGTTGTTATTTTCAACATGAGGACATGTGCCATCGTTATATGTAGAAATGGAGGCGTTCATACATATCCAACCTCCAACAACATGAGACCTTAAGACAACAGTGGATTAGAGCTACCATTATAGATGTTCAACACAAATTCAGGTGGAATCTGAGTAAATATTCATGTGTTTGTTCTCTCTCTTGTAATGTTTGATGAGAAAACACACCAACCACAACACAAATTAGATAATATCACTAATATAAACAACACGTCTCTCGGCATTAATAGCTGTATATTTTCATGACCCTTGCATTGATGAGAACAAAAAAAAAGCCATCATTCGATGACAGGTTATTGATATGTGGACATCGCCATCTATCTTTAGTGAATGAACTAGTTTTTCTTTTTTAAAAAGCCAAATTCCCAACATAAGGACTTAGTGGATTTCCAAAGTTACAAAAATCCTACTTGCGTAGTGCTAAAAAATGAGAAGTAATTAAATGATCAGCAATTATAAAATTTTGTGAGCCACAAAAAAGCAGCATTTAAATCATTGGGTCGGCATTACTCGGCAACTAAATCTTTAGTTGGCAATTAAAAAAATCAGGCAGCAATCCTTGTTCCGCAAATAAAATAACTATTGGTCCGCAAAATAACTACTTGGTCAGCAAGATGCATGTATGCATATTTAAAACATGGTGAACAAAATAACTAATTGGATTGCGTTTTGTTGAAATCAGCAATGTACGTTAAATAATGACAATGATAACGATAACCATGACGATAGCGATAACAATAACGATAAGTAACGGTAACGGTAGCGGTAACGGTAACGGCAACGGCAACGACAACGACAATGACAACAACAACAACAATATTAATAAGTTGCATAATCTAAACTCTCCTTCTCCTATCTCGCTTACCCTCTGAGTGCTTACCAAAATTTTATTAAACAGGAGCAGCTGATTGCAGCTTATACAATTTATTTTTATTTTTTTATTTTTCATTTATTAGGGAAATCAACGGCGTACATCAATTGTATAGTTACAAAATATTATAGTGAAGTAAGTAAGGCTAATTACAGATTTCCTCGTAATTATAAATAATATGTTTTTGTTTTGTTGTTTGTGCTTATTTTTATATAGTATCTAAGACAGTTTGAATAATAATGTGTTTATGACTATGTTTGAGTGTGTAAGGTGTGTGTGTGTGTGTGTGTTTATGTTTGGTGGGTTCGCCAACCCGCCTTCGAGCTCAGCCCTACGATAAAGTATCTTGGGATCGGTACGGTTGGCCACTGAGCACGAAGGACGGTTCCATTGGTAGTAGTATACGTACCTATGCGTAGTAAGGTACGCGAGATTACGATTTAGTTTCGTAATTTTTCATAAATTTGCTTCCTGAAGTTTGATTTAGAAGAATTCAAAGGATCTAGGTTTTGAAACTTGTTATTATATGCTCGGGTGACGCGCGGTAAAAGAGAATTTTGAGCATAATTAGTGCGATGAAAAGGAACTAGGAAAAGTTTTGTTTGTCGAGTGCGTCGTATGGGTGTATTAAATCCAATCTCGCTTAGTAAAGTGGGACAATCTAGTTTTCCTCTTAGAACGTCGTAGAGTATCATCATATCCTGGGTCATTCTACGCTGTTCAAGGGTGTACATCTTGTGATGATTACAGCTATCTTCGTAGGTACTTGTATAGGAACGAGCTCTAAAATTGAGATATTTCAAGAATTTACGCTGTATAAATTCTACATTTTGAGAGTGCGTAATATACTGGGGGCTCCATATACAACTAGCATATTCGAGGATACTCCTAACATAGGCGTTATAAATAAGTTTAATACAAGAGGTATCATTAATCAGTTTACAAGACCTCATGATAAAGCCAAGGCTTCTGTAAGCTTTAATGGTAATTATGTCCACATGTTCCGAAAATGATAGTTTAGAATCTAAGTAAATTCCTAAATCACGAACAAGTTTATATCTTTGTAGTGGGGTATTTTGAAGTATGTAGAGGAATTCAATAGCTTTATTTTTACGACTGAAAGTGATTAACTGACATTTATCCACGTTAACCTTGATTCTATTTCTAAAGTAATACTCAGACAAACGATCTAGATCATCTTGAAGTTTATGACTATCCAGTTCATTAGATATGTCGAAGAATATTTTGGTGTCATCCGCAAACATCAAAAATTTCGAATGATGGAAACATGTGTAGATGTCATATAAGTATATATTATAAAATAGCGGGCCCAAGTGGGAACCTTGTGGTACACCAGAAGGTATTTTTACGAAATTAGAGCGAAATCCACCGATAACTACAGCCTGAGAGCGGTTTGTGAGGTAAGATTTCACCCATCTGAGTAAATCCCCACGTATTCCTAGATGTTGAAGTTTTTGCAAAAGGATGATGTGGTCCACACGATCGAAAGTTTTTTCAAAGTCAGTATAGACCACATCAACCTGTTTACCGACATCCATGCATTTGTATAGATAGTTAGTGAAGACCCCAAGATTAGTTGTAGTGGAACGCCCTTGCAAGAAGCCGTGTTGTTCAGCAGGTATCTCGTTGTGGACAGTAACATAGAAGGTTTTGTATACCAGTTTCTCAAAAAGTTTGCTAAATACATTCAGAATTGAGATTGGTCTGTAGTTCTCAACTTTAAGTTTAGATTCTTTTTTATGGATGGGAACAATGTGGGTTTCCTTCCATAAGCTAGGAAATACACCTTCTCTAAGGGATCTATTATAGATAATGCTAAGTGGTAAGGCTAATACAGACGAGCAAGAGGAAATAAAAGATGGAGGTAAGCTATCGCTCCCTGCACCCTTGCTGTTATCAAGGTCCCGAAGACCTTTCAGAACAATATCCGTGCTTAAAAAGAGAGAATGAACATTAGAGGTGGCCCCGTGACATGGCGCTAGTGATGTTTCAGGGTATTCATGAGCATGAGGTATGAATACGCTATGAAAGAAATCGTTGAATGCTGCACATATTTCAGAACCTGTTGTAATTGTATTGGTTTTATACATTACTTGTTTTGGGTAGGAAATAGTATTTCGTTTTGATTTTATGAACGACCAAAAATGTTTGGTGTCTTTTTTAATATTTTTTGTGCAAATAGTTATGTAATTTGTGAGACACTCCTTGTGAACACGTGCTTGTCGTGCCCTTAATAATGAGAATTCATTGTAATCTAATTTGTTGTTAAATCGTTTCCAACGAGCGTGTGCTCTAGATTTTTCTCGTATTATTTTAATAAGAGCTTTACTGTACCACTTGGGGAAGGAATTCCGTTTATTTGTGATAATTTTTGGTACAAATTTGTCGCGAGCAATATATAAATGATCATACAATAAAGACACAGCATCGTCCACGGTACCTTTATTAAGTATATCTGTCCAAGGAACGCTTTCAAGATATTTAATTAGTTCGATGTGGTCACTTTTGTTATATTTATATTTAATTATTGTTGTGGGGCGCAGTGCGTCCACTGTAATATCTAGTGCATTAACAGTAAATGATGGGTGAAAAGTGTCCTCAGGAAGAAGCGGGTTGTGGGGCGGTGCAATTTTCAGTGGAAAATTACTAAAAGCTAAGTCAAGAGTATTGCCACAAGAATTAGTCAGAAAGTTGTACTGGGTAAAGCCTAGTGTGGTCAGTTCATTTGTAAGAGTGTGACCTGCGTTTTGTATTTCGACAGAACCACGTTTATGATGTATAGGGCTTAAACTGTTCCATTCTATGTGGCGTAGATTAAAGTCACCCAGTAAAAGGAAGAGGTCATTGGAATTAACAGTTGCGTTTTCGGTTACGATTGAAACAAAGTCGCAAATGCTATTAGCTTGTGATCTATTTTCAGGTATGTAAATACAGGCTATATGCAGATTATTGTGTGAGTGGATACGCTGCGCAGGAATTGTCACCCAGATCAATTCGGTAGGGGGGCACGAGAAATCGTCACGCACATAAGCACCTAGTGTCCGGTCCACACATATTAATACCCCCCCGCCAGTTTTCTTACCCGACAAGTCTAAGCACCGGTCAAAACGAAAGATGTCATAATTAATATGCTGTACAAAAATAATTACAGCCATCCAGAATGACATAAATTGCTGATTGATTTTGGAATGTTTGCTGGCCATGAGTTGCTGACCAATTAGCTATTTCTGCTACAGATTATATTTTTCTGCTCACAAAAATACGAATACTATGCTAACTATTTAAATAACACACCCTTATAAAATACTCATCGAGTCTATACTATAGACAAATTTATGCTCTATCACGTAGTGTAGTCAGCTCAAAAATAAAAAAATGGACTTAGTGATTTTTAATACTGGTTCATCCATTTTTGGCAGGCAATCCCTATGTTCATTTTTATTTTACTTTCGATTGTGTATGATTAAAATATACTTATGTAGGTTGTACCGATGTTTTCTTTGTAAACAATGTACTTACATGGACTTATTAAAATTGTAGATCAAATAATGAATAACAAACTATTTTTTGCATTGATTTTTATTTTTTCTACACACTGATAATTCCAAAAATAAAAATTTACAAAAACTAAGACAGTGTAGTCGTGACTTCTTTACTTATACACTGAACACTTCATGAAATGCTTTAGTTGACAGGACTAGTTTTAATTTGACAAGATTAAATATCTCTCATCTCTTTTCTTTTCTAGGATAAAGATAATGACAGGAATAAACTAAAATAACTTTAGTCGCTGTAAAGCAGAATCGAACCCATTGAGCATTTTTAACAAAAAAAAATTTTTTTTGGTTTACAAGAACTGGAAAAGAAACCTACCTTTTTTTCTCTTTATAATAATTCTTTTACATATTTGTAGACCCTTACTATACTCTACCTACCCTATGATTTTAAGGCTCTACCCCACAGGCGCGTTATTACCGCTCGATAATATCGCGCACAGTGCTGCCAACAGTTAAATTAACTCGCCTGTGGGAGCCTTTAGGCTGCCGGCAGGATTGCCAATGTACAAAGTAAAGTTTTGTATTTTTTTTTGTATTTGTCTTGTCAATGTCACCAATCAATCCAATCAATCAATCAATTGTGCAATCAATGTTTGGTGGTTGGGTTGTTGGGATGCTGCACATTGGTGGAGTATAATTCAGATTCTAAATTTTCATAATATTGTACCATTGCTTGTATTTATTCTGGCGAAGAGGAAGAGTAAGGTACCCATGGTCATTGAATTGACAAACAGAAGTATGGGCTAGTTTGCTTTTCTTTGTAGAGCTGGTTTACCGCACCTGATAACTATTAACTACTTTGTAACATTATCAGACTCACATTGAAAGTATAACCAAACGAATGAGCCATGGCTTCCCAGAACATGGAGCCAGATACTGGTGTTTTCGAGCTTCTTACTGAGCTTTGTCACAGAACAGCTACTAAACACTGCGCACAGAGAAAATTGTCCCAGAGAAGACTCGTCACTAAGATGAGGTCACATGCGTATGAGATAATCCTGAAGAAGTCACCTGTTGAAATACAGTACACCAAAAGAGAACCTATTCTAGACTTGTTGTCCTATTACCTAACTACACATCGTAACATAAAAAATGTAGCCGAGTACAAAAGATCAATAGAGCTAAAGAAAATAATAAGCACAATTAGAAAGACCAATTATGGGAATGAAAAAGAACACATCTATAATGTTTTAAAGTTTCTCTTAGCTTTGACTGATAGCATAACACCAGATTTTTCTCCAGAATTGTTTGAGGTTTGTACAACAAAGTCTTGTTTTTTTATATCTCTTTGAAATCTATTTCACCAGATCTAAACAACTATGCCATCTATATGTACAATTGAGAATACTGTAGGCTAAGTTAAATATTGCTGTGTATTTAAAAAAAAAATTGGGAAACAGCTAGGTGTGAGCATATGTAAGTAGGTATGTATGCATATATTTACAAACTAATTACTAACTTTCAAACTTGAGTTTTTCAAAAACTTACGTACATATTTATTACTAGCTCGACGGTGAAGGAAAACATCGTGAGGAAACCCGCAGGTCTCAGAATTAATTCTGAGACATGTGTAAATAGACCTGGTCCGGCGATAGGCTCACCACCTATCACGTTTAGGGGTCCAATATATCTCGTGAAATGTGGGTATTTCCAGTAATGGAATACCTCTGCCTACCCCCTCGGGGATAAAAAAGGCGTGAGATTATACTTTACTAATTACTAACTTGTTCATGTCTTAGTTTAAAGCTATACAATACTTTTTGCAAATTTTTTTTTTAAATTTTAATATCTTATGAATTGCAGAATCCATTCACATTTGGTCTTCTAGATTCGATGCTCCCCAAGCCAAAAAGAGAAGTGTTTGGTTCTCCTCAGCCATACTCTTACTTCCCTTCACATGTGTTTGAGCTGCCATTCTCTATAAACAGACAAAAAACCAGTGCAGAGAACTCAATTTCGTATACTGCATATACTGTAGAGAGTTTTGATTCGACATCATGTAAGTAACTAAGATAGTTTATGAATGTAACAATTTAATACAGAATGTCTAAAAATACATTGACGCCTTATCTATGCAAGGGTAGGTAGAGAATATTTCTGTAAATACTCACTTTTCTCCAGTGTATCACATACCTCAGAATCAATTTGATATAAAAGTGTAGATAAATGTAACAATTCAATTTTAAACATTAAATATTTCAGATATACCAGACAATATATCAGGAAAGCAGAAACCAGTGGAGATAAAAACGTTTCTCAGCCCAATGTCATTTGCATCACTGGCGTCAACAAACTTTTCTCCAACAGCATACTCTGGCAGCTCAGTGTTAAATTACCCCAGGTTGACTGCCCCAAGAGATCTGCAAATACCTGTGATAGATTCTAATGTCAAAGTAAGCCTCAAGTCTCAGCACATCTTCTTCTATTGTATAATCAAAAAGACATGGCTCAATCATAACAAAATCTCAAAAATTATAGCACCTAAAACTTAAAATTAGAAAGTATTTTGTGTTACATCAAAATAAATAATTAATATTCTGCTTTTCTGAATTTCCTATAAATTATTTGTTTATTGTTTTAAATTGTGTTAGTATGATAAAGCTCATGATGTGGCCGACCATTACATGAAATGGTTGTATACCATTTTATGAAATAGTGTATAATCAGTGTGTAGTGTGTTATCAACTGTTATCTAACCTAACCACATTATGAAGTGATGAATTCTAAGATATGACCACAACATATACATACTTGATTGTATAGTATATGCAAGGCAAACTCACACGATATTGGGTGCTTTTGTTTCAGATAACTACACCCAGTACTAATGAAGTGAAAGAAGTCTTCAGAGCTGATAAAAAGGAATCTCTTGACATTTGGGAAATAGCCACTCAGATGGATAAGGATATACCGGATGATATATGGGAAGTGGTCTGTAAGTATTATTTATAAATATAACATGATTATCCAATTTGAAAATTATAAAAGATTTTAACTTGAATACTTTATTCTAATATTATGAAGACATAAAATTATCTTTTGTTCGTTTATTTTTATTATAATTTATATGTGGGGGGGTTGGGAGTAACCTCATAGCTACTATAATACAAAGCTATAATATTTAATATAGGCTGTAATTTTTATTGATAAGCCCAAAGCGTAAGTCAGGACGGGCCGCTAGTAAATAATATTGTTGGTGTACAAAGTTTTTCTAGCATTTTAGCAATACTCTCATAAAACACCAGATGTTGCTGCATACTACTAATATTAAGCATATGATCTATGTTCTATGTTTATTCACAATACGAGGCATGTTATTTATTTATTTGACTGTTTAAACAAGAGAATACATAATATATGCTAAAAAAAAGTTAATAAAATGGTTATCTTCAACAAGAAACTACATAAGATATGCTAAAAACCTAAATAAGAAAATGGTAAACCTTTATGTATTTGCAGCCAAAATGCCACCGATAAATGAAAGGCAACTCATATCAACCTCTCCGCGGGAAATGGCACTGTGGCACCAAGTGTACGCGGACAAACTTTTCGATCTAAGCATCATTTCTGAAAAGCAGTTTATAAGACATATCATGTATCTTATCAGTAAGTCCACAAATATTCCTTTAGTATAATATACAGAAGTAAAAGTGAGACCTTAATAGCAATTTTTCATTTCAGTTGGTGTAGAAACAAATTCGTTTCCATTCAGTACTGAAACAAACAGCTTCTACATGAAAGATAGCTTAGTTTTGGAAGGAATATCAAAGGAACACATAAGAGGCTATGTATCGGACCTACTCTTTGTGGGCACTTATTACAGACGTCTGTACAAATTCGCTTTTAACCAAACATTGGATGACAGTTTCCACAGCAATGGTCTTGTTTATGAGGTTGGTAACATTTATTCTACACTATTTAATATTATAGCCTCTGCGAACCCGCTCTGAGATAATATATAAAAGTGTATATTATTGACATAAAAAATAAAAGTGTCTAGTTACTGAGAATTAAATATATTATTTTCTTTTATTGTACTGATGTCATAACAAAGCTGTATGACATAAACAATAACTCAAATTCTGGATTGCAGGTTTTTTCAACATTTTTAAAATTTGTGTCTTTTAGTAATTTTTGAATATTATTTTAATATTCATCTTCAGCACTGAGCTGGAGTGTGCACTCAGTGTGCCTATAAAGAATTTAGGATTATTCTACCTTGATTTTTCTACCTTGGTTGACTGGTAGATAATGCCTTTAGGCATTAAGTTCGCCATGTGTTCATTTTCTTGGTACATGAAGTTAAATAAATAAATAAATTTACAGGCAGCCAGGGAAGTAATGCGTCGATACTTACTGGAGTTCCGACTGAAGGCTACAGAGATATATGAGGAGTGTTGTAAAGCCAGTAGTGCCGACATAAACTGCATGCCGACGCTTTTGCAAATACTGTATCATATGGAGCCACTGCGGTACGAAATAGAGACAATTGTTTCTATTTATAAACTCATTGAACCAGGTACCTACTTAGATTTTAGAATGTATAAAAACTACCAATTCTTATAGAGTAGCGTGCTATACTATGCTTCTCTCTTTGGCGTAGGATAAGATTTGTATTTTATATGATGAAATTCTGAGAAATGTTATCAAACTAAATTAAATATGCTCACGCATTATTCAAGCCCATTAGCAGAGGGATACAATTTCTGGGAAATGTTATCAAACTAAATTAAATATGCTCACGCATTATTCAAGCCCATTAGCAGAGGGATACAATTTCTGAAAATGCCCAGTAAACCTATTATTGGACCGGGGAGATTTTACATATGTTTCAGAACCGATTCTAAGGCCTACGGGTTTCGACAAACCAAATCAAATCAATTGTTTTTATTCTATGTAGGGGCTTATAAGTCCACTTATTGAAAGTCATTGCAACTCCATTTTTTTTTATCTTAGCCATTATGTAAAATGTATGTGATTTTTTTAACGAATCGACACAAGCCAGCTCTTGCTGATCACCTGGCTATTTAGTACTAGGCGCTTTTTGAATTCAAATCTTGTTTTTAGCACTTCTTTAAAAAACTGTTATTTTCTTTGGCCTCTGCAACCATCAGTGGAAAGTTATAGTAACAGTAATGAAAGAAGTACAATGTTTGATATACGTGGGGCGCACTAAAAGTTTTCGGAATGAATAAGAAAAAAATACTATTAAAGGTCAAAAATGAATTGATTGTTTCTCAAAATATTCTCCCTTTGCGTCAATGCACTTTTTCATGCGATTAAACTAATTTTGAAAACTTTTGTGCCACTCCTCCGTGGTGACCTCAAAATAGTAGATTGTTATACAAGGGTCGGAAGGAATCAATTCCTCTACGAGGTATTTAGACGCGCGAGCGCAGCGAGGGCGGATATAGTCCGAGTAGGAATTGATAACTTCCACCCGCGTTAAACACTCTACTTTTCATTTCGAATTCAAGGAAAATAAACAAAAATAATTTCCATTTTACAAAAATTCAAACATATAAAAACGCAATAATACCTACAAAAACAAACAAAATTGTCAACAATACAACCAAAGTGGTTGAAATAAAGAGAAACTTTTTCTTTTAAACGTCTTTGAATACTACATCATAGAGTACCTAACCCACCGACCTAACCTAAATAACATTACAAAAATAATATACAAATCCTTACTCTTTATAATAATATGTACTTTTAGCCGAGTGTGTATAGTGTTCTGTGCTTATTAGTGTCGATGAAAAACAAGATTTTTAATTTCGGAACAGCTTACAAAATTATTACTCTTTTTTTAATTTTAAATATAATGGAACGCGTACCGCCCCGCGCGCGGCCTATTTTCTGTTGTTTATACCTATACTCACAAGGCCGCACCTTTTTTTCTTATTCTAATTGATGTAAAAAGTTTCGTATCCCTACTAAGTACCCAAAGAGGTTGGAAGAAAGTCATTCTCTTTCCTAGAGAAACTTTTTCTATAAACGTCTTTGCCAAATGTAGTACTATTTTTTTTTAATTCATTCCCGCCCTAAGGCCGGAAGCAATTACTATGAGTCTTTCCCGACCGAGGGCGGGAATCACAGCCCTGAATCTCTCTGTGGTGGGAATCATCGCTTCCGACCCAGTACTCAGATCAAACATACACTACTTTCCGAGTATGAGATATGAAAACGTGTTTTTCATACTCTTCGACAGCCTCTTCTGTGATGAAAATCGTTGACCGCGTAATTGGTTCTTAATTTTTGGGAACAGAAAAAAGTCACAAGGTGCCAGGTCGGGGCTGTATGCAGGATGGCTCATAAGTTCTAAGTTTTTCACCTTCAAAAATTCGTTTGTTTGTCTGGCCGTGTGGGAACTAGCATTGTCGTGGTGCAAGATGATACGACGTTTCCGGTTATTTTTACGGAGTTCGTCAATAATTGCCGGCAAACAAATGGTCGTGTACCAGTCACTATTCACGGTACGACGATTCTTTAGAGCAACAGTAGCCACGTGTCCAGTTTTATTAAAAAAAGAAGCAATCATCCGCTTAGATGCACTTTTCACGCGCGCCGCCTTGGTTGGCTTCGGCTCATCTAGAAAGACCCATGCGCGTGATTTCTGCTTTGTTTTGAGATTGTAGCAATAAATCCATGTTTCGTCACCTGTTAATATGTCCCACACCAAATTTGACGTACCTTCGTTGAATCTGGTAAGCATGGCACTGCACCAAGTGACGCGGTCCGTTTTTTGAGCCTCGGTCAAATCGTGTGGGATCCACCGTGAGCACAGCTTTCTCACACCCAAATGTTTGTGTAGGATTGATTGTATTTGACTCATGCCTATGTCTAAGGATGCGCGAATCTCATGGTAGGTCACATGCCTGTCTGTTTCAATCATACGGCGCACAGCATCGATGTTTTTGTTGTTCACAGCGGTGGACGGGCGACCATCGCGAGATTCGTCACTGAGATTGACACGACCGCGCTTGAATTCTGGAAACCAGCTATAAATAGTCGTCTTGCATGGTGCTTCATCCCCAAAAGCAGGTTGAAGCCGAGCGATGCTCTGTTGAGCTGTCAAATTATACTTAAAATCGTAGAAAATCATACTACGAAAATTTTCCCGAGTTTAATCCATGTTAATGTAGACACGCAATTTTTAAAATAGCGCCACAATGTAAAAACAATTGACAGTCAGATGAAACAAACTGCATTCTTCAGCCAAAGAGTTAAATTTTCTAATGTTGTACTTACTTTTTAAATATTGTTTATGTAAGTGGCCAGTTCCGGAAACTTTTAGTGTGACCTATGTATTAATTCCAGAATCAAAAACAACGATACCGCATGGTGCTGAGCTCATGTCCTATCTGTTCAGTGAAATATCGCTGATAACACACAAGAAAACCGCTTTCACTTTGTTTAACTCATTGTTTTCTATCTGCAAGGTATATTTCAAGTAAGTTTTATTATCTAAACGTGTTATTTACCTATTATCCGTCGTGTCAACTTTACCCATGATTATTGTCCTTCACCGCACGTAAGACACTGATACTTGTCTATCTCTATATATAACAGAAGAAACTTATCGGCTGTTATGCTGACTGACTGATCGATCAACGCACAGCCGAAACCGCTGGATCTAAAATCATCCAATTTTGTACAAAGTGTCCCTAAATGACGTAAGTGAGCACCAAGAGGGAATCTTTGGAAGTTCCCCCGGGGACCGGGAAAAACAGGATACCCGCGGACTAAACTGCTGGGCGTCTGCTAGTCTACAATATAATATTCATCTACATTATAAAAGAAACGCAATGTTGTTTTTTAGATTTATCGAAAGATTCATATTCGAAGGCGAACTGGATGACAGATACAATGAGTTCTTCATAAGGAAAGACCATCAATACGTGAACGCTCGTTCAAAACGATACTGGGACAAAGGGTTCCACATATCACAGAGTTTAGCCATTCCAGAGTTCCTCAGAGCCCTGGCCAAGTTCATACTGCTTTGTGGAAAGTCCTTGAGGTTGCTGAAGCATTGTAACCCCAGTGTAAGTTTAAATTTATAATAATATATAGGGTAAAATACCCAATTATTGACACCTTAGTTAACCATAGTAATTAATTGACACCCCAACAGGTTTTTGTCTAAATTAACGAAATTATGATACACAATTATATTTAGAATAATTAGATAAAACCACCGTGTTTATTTGCTGCCGGGACGGGTCGCATATAATTCGAGCCTTACAATATTTAACTATATTTTAACTGATTTTCTAGTAAAGAATATTAGTTGTCGTCAATCGGAACTAACCGTACAAATAACTGCCACTTCAACATTTCCGACTGAAATTTTACTGTTTTCATCTATTTTTATGCTCTTGTAATTATAGTCCTGTAAACCATAATTTTACCATTACAGGACCCCTTAGTTCTCCTAATATCATCAGACCACCCATCAGTCACATGCTGCGCCAGTTTCGAAGAGCTGGAACGGCAGCAGGAGATCTTAGACGTGTACCGTACCAGGTGTCTGTTCGTGAGTGGTGAGCCGGTGACCTTCGATCAGATCTTACTGAAGAGAGAGGCCGAGAGGAAGGCTTTCACTGAAATGGCGTCGATAAAACAGGCAGAGACCATGGAGAAGATTGTCGGTGAGTTTTTATGCGGCAAATTGTGTTCAAAGCTTAAATCCTTTATTTTTGTCACACCGTAATAATGGGTAACAATTTTATTCTTTATTATCCCTACTTAATATTATCAATGCGAAAGTAACCGTCTTTTTCTTTTTCACGGCTAAACCGTTAAATAGATCTTGATAAAAATTGACAGGAAGATACAATATAATACACAAAAAATATATATGTATTGTTATTATGTTTGAGTGATGCAAAAATTTAATAAAATACAATGGACAGTCTTACAGCTTTTTATAAGATAGCTTGGATCTTGAGGAATGACATAGGATACTTTTTACCGGAACGCAAACGAAGTCGCAGGCGATAGCTAGTGAAGTATAAAATTGTGTAGGCTAGAAGAAGGCATTGTATCGAAAATTATTTTCTTATATTTTCAAGCTGAGCGAAAACGATTGGCACAGCTAATAATAGCGGAGAAGCAACACTCTCTTCGGGTATTGGAAGCTGCGATGGCGGAAGCGAAAGCCGCTAAAATGAAGGCGAAGCAACGGGAAAGGCGCCGGTATCAGTTACAGCAAGAGGCAGAGAGAGCCACTGAAGAAGTCGACGCGAAGTTAAGGGACGACGAGAGGTATATACGTTACGCCTTATCCCCAAGGATAAAAGAGCTATTCCATACCTGGAAGTACACACTTTTCACCTGTGTATTTTTCGAACCACCCCCACCCCCAAAATGAGGTGCTTTTACACATGCCTCAGACCAATACTGAGGCCAATTATTTTAATAGATACAACACCATTAGCTTTCAATACTCATTTAATGCCTAATTTAAATTTTCTTAGGTTGCAATAAAGAAGATTGCAAACTGTCTATTTGTTTTTCAGAAATAAAATAAAGGAATATTATTCAAAGCTGAACATCGAAGTAGAAAAGAGCAAAATGCACACAGAATGGAAGATTAAACGGTTACAATTAGATCAGTCTAGAATACAGCTACTGTCTACAGAAGAAAGAAATCTAAAGAGAGAGAAATTGGAATTGGAACACAAGAAAAACGAAGAGAACATGACAATGTCTACCCAAAGCGACGATTTCAAATCTGCTGAGGATGAATTGGACGATAATGGCGGTGATAACAACGATGGCGGTAAAGTTATCGAGTTAGAAGAAAAGCCAAATTCGACCACAATTGATCTTCGTAAAGTTAATGCAAAGACATCTACAGATGTATTTAGTGCTCTATGTAATGTAGCAAAAAGTATATTTGGGGTTTCAAAGAGCACTGATGTTGTGCCATGTGATAATAAAAATGAGTTAGATGCACAAGGAAATTTGGTTTTGGTCGACAGTGAAAATAACTGCAATGTAAGGGTATTCAAAACATCGAGCGATGTCATCGGAGGAAGTCTAAATAATGCCTTCGATAATATAGAATATCACAAAATGAGAGAAGAAGCGTTGAAAATAAAACACAAAGTAATGTCTCATGAATTTTCTCATACTGACACAGAAAATAATCCAATGAATGATCCGCCACTGATAAATTTGGCATTAGTTGACGAGGAAAATAATATCGAAGGGGAAATGACGCCTTTTCTTGAAGCTAAACGTAATAAATTAAAGGTTCTTGGAGCAGAGTTTGACATGAAACCAGCAGAGAAGTGTTCAGCATCTGAGCCAAGAACGGACGCCCAAAAAGAAGCTTTATTAAACAGGCAGAGAGTACTGGGTGTAGAGTATAATTTACCATTGGACCTTGTCGCTAAAAAAGAGCCAGTTAATGTAGCTCAGGAAGAAGCTTTGAAAAATAAAGAAAAAGTTTTAGGCTCCGAAACAGTGACACCGCAAGTACCGGCAAAAAAAGAACAACCCAAAAGGTCTGGTTTGACGTTGAATTTGAAGCCATACAGCGAAATGTCCGCAGGGCCCAGTGGTCTTGGTTTAACGCCTAATACTGGAGGAGTGACACCGGGAGACTTCTTTTCACAAGTAAGTTCGAACAATAACGTAAACGAACTTTTATTTGCTCTGATTAAGCAGATTTAAAAAAAAAAAGGTTTTTGTGTAAGAAGATAAGACAAATATTAAAGGGGCTACAATTTTTTAAAACATCTTTTTATTTCAGCTTGATTTGGAAACACCGACAACAGCCGAAGTTCCCCTTGAAAGTGCAGTAACTTGTGACGTTTTCAGTCCACATAATGAGGGAGACAGGCTTGACCAAAATTCCAGATCTGAAAAAGAATATCTGAGTACCAGTGGCTTCAACTTCTCCATAATAGAAGATGAACCAGTGGAAACTGACGTCATCGGTGACAATCAGACAGAAGGCACCTCAGAAAATTCTCCATCCAAATCTTCATACTCTGAACTTAAAGGTGTTAGGCCATCATTTATTAATTTGATAGAAGGAACTTACAATCTTGATGAATTTGATCCCTTCGGTGTTAAAACTCTGACAAAGTATTCTCGGGATCATTTCACGAGTAGAATGAATTTGGGTGAATCGTGTTCAAGCTATACTCATCCTGCTGTTATTATGGAAGAGGTTAGGAAACCGCCATATACGAATATTTTCGCGTCTCACTTTGGACCAGACGACGAGGAACAGAAAACAAATTGCGATAACATAGCAACGTTGACTGCCTGCCTACAAAGATCTGTGATGCTTCCACTAACATATCAGCTGGAAGTGGTGAACAACTCTATTCTGACATATTTCCTCGTCAATCTTGATATGTACGAGCACTTGAGGAGTTTGAAGGATTACTTCTTCCTGATGGATGGTGAATTTTCGAAGAGCATATGCCAGAATTTGTTCTCAAGGCTGGTTAGAACGCTGAATCCACAGGACTTGTTAAATTTTGCGACTCTTCATAATATACTGGACAAAGCTCTTGGGTCTTCTATATCACGTAAGAATTGCTTATCTTAAATTGTTGCTCTTAGAGTTGTTGCCTGGATTTGAGACCAGAACATTGTTATGAGCTATTCTAATAAACTTTTTACGTTCCCAGATGTCCACAAGTTTTCCGAAAATCTCTCGTTCACGATAACAGAATCGCCTTTGAGCTTCCAACACAGCTCTCCAGACGTCTTACAATGTTTATCTCTGACATACACAGTCAGTTGGCCTCTGAACATTATACTGTCTCAGGAGGCCTTATTTAGATATGCCAAAGTGTTCCAGTTCCTTATTAAAATGAGGAGGATATTCTGGGTGCTTGGAGAAGATTTCGAGGTAATTATTACTAAACGTTTTTTTTTTAATTACTATACGTCAGAATTGCTACTCTACTTTATTTTCAATTGTAAATCTTAGCTACAACGAATTAACTTTGAAGTCCGGTATTAAAAAGATAAAATATGAGTTATGTATGCGTTTTAACCTCTAAAACCTAACCTAAAAACTTTGAAAATCATTGATCCTTCAAGCCGGATTGACTTTGACTCAAACTTCAATAAAAATCACACATTCCAGGCTCTAAAACTGTCAGCAAAACTTTCCAAACACTCCCGTAAGCTGCTCAAATCGCCGCAATACATCTCCATTCAAATCTACCGTCACGTAATGGCGTCTATGATTCGTGCGTTGGACAACTACATAGTGACCACGTGCATTCTCACCTCGTGGACTGAATTCGAGAATGATCTCAAGAAGGCCCGCACTCTAGACGATCTGTACGATTGTCACGTGGTGTACATAAAGAAGGTTATATTTAGATGTCTACTGAATAACAGATCTACGCCTGTGATGAAGCTTTTGAACGATTTATTTACGGTGATATTGAAGTTCAGCCGACTTTTGAAAGCTGGGTAAGTTCTCTTTTTACTGATATACCAACTAACAGCAGCTGACTAACCATTGACTACGAATAAGTTTTTCTCCCGTTCCCGTGGAAATTTCTGCCTACATCGTATAAGGAACGTACATGCCAAATTTCAAGTTCATTGGTCTCAAGGTGTTATACTAAGAGATTTCATTATGAGTGAGTGAGTCATTGGTATAAATATTTTTAGAGTAGACTTTGCAAAAACCGGCCAAGTGCGAGGCGGATTCGCGTACCATTATCTATTAGAAAGGCAAAAATATCACGTTTGTTGTATGGGAGCCGCTTTAAATATTTATTTTATTCTGTTTTTTAGTATTTGTTGTTATAGCGGCAACAGAAATACATCATTTGTGAAAATTTCAACTGTCAAACTATCACAGCTCATGAGATACAGCCTGGTGACAGACGGACAGACAGACGGACAGCGGAGTCTTAGTAATTGGGTCCCGTTTTACCCTTTGGGTACGGAACCGCAAAAATGTTTTTTTTAAGTGTAATGTAAACTATCCTATAAATATTATTCTGGGCGTCGAGTTTGTTCCTATTGAGTATCTCTCTTTTTTTTTCTATTCATTGACGAAGTTTGTGCATCAACTTTGGATTTTTTTTCAGTGAGTGGCAACAAAAGGAGCCGGACGGACACTTCACCCATACAAACTTCGGTCAGCTAGAAGAGTTCTTCCATCTGTTCGAGAAGTTAGCCAAATATCTCCACAAAGTTGTCACAAAGTTAATGGAGTGCGGTTATCAGAGACACTTAGTTGAATTGCTCACTATGGTTAATTTGAATGGCTATTACGACTCTGATAAGACTAAGGAACAAAATACAAGCGTTCGGTCTAATTTATTAGTACGAGATTGAGTATGGTATAGATTTATTTTCTATTTTCTAGAAAATGATTTGAGATGCGTGTTTAAAGATCTCGTTTTTGAGGTTTTAGTAGGACACGATTTTTATAGAACTAATCTATTGGAAGCTGAAGTTATCCTAAATGGACGCTAGCAACTTGTGACGTAATTTTAAAAAGTTTTATATTATACTAGATAGGTAGTCATTGGTGTTGCCTGCGCAGCTCTAGTTTTTCTCGTTCCCGAAAGGTTTTTTTGTCCTTTTAATTTTTTGCTGTCACATGCTAATTTTCCGAAAATTTAATTAGAATGCTGAATTTAGTGCTGCCTATGGAAATCGTACTAGTATTGCTCTTTACTTAAAAAAAAATGTTTAGACCCAACTAAAGTACGAAGGCATGATTAACTACTTGGGGTGTATGAGGAATTGCGCTTATTCTGTTACGCGTTGTATAACTTCCCTCCCGGGTGTGCTCTTAAAAACTCACCAAGTTCCATCGTAACCAGATGAATGATACAGAAACGCTTAGATGAACGATATACAAATAAACCAACCAGGAATAATATATTTTTATTATTAGATCGTACGTTAATTACCGAATTATTATTTTGCTTGTTACTAGCCGCAAAAAAGTGACGTAATGAAAATTCTACTGGAAAGGAATAAACTTATTTCAGTTCATTACTTTATAAGTATTTATTACTCGCGTTTAACATCCAGTATGAAGGTTGTTTTTGTTATCACACTATTATATTATTGTGTTGTGATTTGATGAACGTGTGACGACGATTATGTTTGCTAATACTATTGTTATATTAACAAACTCATTTAGAGTATGTGGTAGCCTAGCTTGGGTGTTAACTAAAAGATATTACTGCATTTAATGTTATATAATTGTGATATTACTTTCCCCACCTATTAATCGTG
This sequence comes from Ethmia dodecea, assembly GCA_963855545.1. Classification (NCBI taxonomy): domain Eukaryota; kingdom Metazoa; phylum Arthropoda; class Insecta; order Lepidoptera; family Depressariidae; genus Ethmia; species Ethmia dodecea. The sequence goes on from OY979452.1 coordinate 7,973,594, forward strand.
TTAATTTTATAGATGAGTAAGACTGTAACAGTCGAATAAAAAATATCACTGTATCAATTGTTTATATCAGCTTGGTCTAAATAAAATCCCATTCTATGTCCTTTTTTCACTGTATTGATTTGAAGCGGATTTTTATACAACTTTTTTTTATAAAGTAATGTATTCAAACGACTGATTATGTGGAATAGTAAGAAGGTGATGATTTTTTTGTTATATACCATAATTCTTACTCTAGACACATTATAGGTAAAATAATGTGAATCTTGAATAGATCTGCTTTACTAATTGTTTCAATAAATAAATAGTATTTTTAAATTGAATTTTATTTGTAGCAGTTTGATTTCATTACCTACCATTCCCCTACGAGTCTTTTCAAGCTTCCTTTTTTCATATTTTCATCCTTCCTTTTTTTTATACAAAAACCTTCCTCGTTTATCTCTTTCTATTACTGAAAACCGCATTAAAATCCGTTCTGTGGTTTAGAAGATCTAAGCGTACGGCCGGAAGTGACGTTGACTATGTAGAGATAAGATAGGTACGGCGGGGTACAGTGCTAATGGGTACGAAATAATTTTCTCTATGTCCATCCATAGTATGCATCTATTAAACACAAAAAGTAATAAAAATGTTTTCTAGATGTCGCTATTTTTTTAACGCCATCTATCATGCAATAGCAATAAACTACCGTTTTCACTGTCATCTATTGGTCGGTAGATGAATTAATCTATTGACTCTACTATCTTATTTTTATTATATTTAAAGGAAAATACCTTGTTTCCTATTTCCTATAAATTTTTTTGAACAGCTAACAATAATAAGAGGGTATAAAAAACCAAGTTGGTGACATTTTATGATATTTTTCAGGAGGTAAACAGAGTTGACTATAAAGGCCGCTGCGACAGTGGCGCCACTATTTTCCTTATAATCAGGGTGTGTTTTCACGAATACCTCATTCTACCGCAATTCGTCCTAGGGTCAACATCCGATCCTAATCGGTCCGGTGCGTGTGACATTAAAGTGAAAGCCTACATTTCCTTTTTCGGCTCTTCGTTTACACTGAAGACATCAATATTTACCCTTCCTTCACACCAGAAGAATACAATCAGTAAAAACCGAGTACACTAGCAACAAACCGTGATCAAACAATATCGATCGGCGAGCCGTACTCCGCGATCTGGCGATAGTTTCTGGTCGCAGCGCGAGCGTTATTGCAATAAAAACGTTAAAGCACAAGAGCCACCGTCCTCGCCGAAGAGATGGCGTTCATGATGCCAGTAGTGAAGAACGATTGGGACATATACAACTCGCAGCGGTCGCGGCGGGTGTCGGAGAACGTGGACAAGCCGGGGCCCGGGGGCCGCGTGCGGAAGGTGTCGGAGTCCCGTTCGGAGGGCCCGGCGCTGTCACCGCGCTCGGCGGCGCTGTCCCCGCACCGCAGCGCGCCGGCCATGCGCTCGCTGTCGTACTGCCGCGCACCACCGAGCCGCGCCTCGCTGCGCGCCGTGCACGACAGCCCCAGCAAGGGCTCGGCTAGTCCGCCGGGCGCGCGCGACTCGGAAAAGTTTCACAGCAGGTTGGTGGAGAAGCTGAAGCGGGCCCTCGGGCGGTCGGACTCGCGCCGCGACGAGAGGAGCTCCTGAGTTAACCGGTGCTTGTGTGCAGGGCGCGCGCCGAGTCCCCCCAGCGGGCGCGCTCGCGGTGCGGGGCCTGCGTGCCCTACCTGTGACCGCGGCCGCGCCGGGGCCCGCGACAAGCGCCGCCACACTATCTGTGATATGGTGGAGGTAGTGAAAAAGAGTTGAGTAGACTTTTGGATGTGCTAACTCGCAACCGCCTATGGGAACCTAAACACATTTGAAGTTACATCGACTTAATGCAATAGTATTCAGTTGTCATTTCGGTACGCTTCATTAACTGTTGCATGTTCATTATCGTGACCTTATTTTGATTTAAAGTTTCATTAAAAATTGTCTTGAGGTTGTCAGTATTAGGTTGTAAAGGGGCTGATGTTGAATGGATTTAAGACTGCGATTAGTTTAAGGGCCTATCCATGGGATGTGAACAGCCGTGTTCTACAAGCTGTTGGATAGTTTAACAACTGACTTTACATTTATGTAGAGTCATCCTGGAGGTCACTAGTGGTAATAGTTTTGGGCAGTTTGCAAATGGTATCTGTGATTTGTTATTTATAAGTGTCGGTGTAATTTATTTTAGCAAAGAGTACGTATTGTTAGTTTAATTTGTTAGTTGTGGACATCATATGAACACCACACCCAATTTTTTAAATATATATCGTGATAAATAATATTATAACTGATCTACTTAAAATTAACTTAAAAATTTGTACCTATAGCAGAATTGAAACGAATGTGTTCTGAATTAAGTAGACAAAACTATTCTCAAAATTTTATTTTTCATACGAAATTGTACCAAAAGGGGCGTTCAGATGGATAAGTTTATTGTAGCTAGGTACTCCTCAGTACCTTTGTGTTGTAAGAAATTGTAAACATGGTGCAAACTGTCGATATTGATTATTATAGGCCAGCTTGTAGTCATCAATATAGGTAGCAGTAGTGTTTAGGATAATGAAGCATGAGATAGGCGAGGTTTCTAAGCCTTCACCTAACTGAAAACAATTTGTTATGATTATGCATGATTTTATGTGATGTTAGCACTATTTTAATGACTGTATAAGTAAAAGGACCAGCTTTATTAGTATATTAATGTTAAGATATGTATCAGTAAAACTGAATAAAATTTGATAAATGTGAATCATTTAAAAAATATATATATGTTAAGATATAATTTGTGAAGATATTACGATACATACATTTTAAAAGTTTCTTAATATGCGAACTTCTAATCTGCAAACTTTAGCATGCAATACGCATAAGCACACTAAACATAGTCCAATAGAGTAGCATATCAATGTTCAAAATGCCGATATCAATACTAGGTAGGACCTTCATATTTCATATAATATCTTGTACGAATTCAATGACTTTATATTATATTATACTGTTGCATGTATGTATGTTAATGCAGTGTCTAATCTGAGGATTTATAATTATTAAATAAAAGCTTACATTTTATTATTTTCTATTATTCTTAACAACCTCAACGACTCTTACGACTTTGAATATAGTTCGTCCTCTATTTTATAGGGATTGGCCGTACCGTACCGTATTTATACTTTCCTAAATATAAGCCACTTCCTTTACTTTGGGGTGCATTGCGTTCATAACTGCCAACGAATTTGACGGCTAAGCTCATTCTGAAATCTGTCGCTCCAGCCAGGCCGCGGCCTGTACGGCAGTGTACGGTCTCTATTGACGAATCCATTTACCTACCTTTAATAAGATATCTTACAAAAAGTGAATGGATGCAGGTAGTTCTATAGTTTTATAGAACTACGCACTACCTCAACAAACAATAAGTTCTCTGCCTATCGATTGAGCCGGATGAAGCTCTAGGGATGAGTGCATTGGTTATGTAGGTAATTCTATATATGTTTTGTATATGGGCTACGCAAGTATGACCATGTTTCTCATTTTCGTTCTCAGCTCAAGTGGCTTCCAATTCGTCTTCGCCGGAATGTTCACATTCTCTCCCTGCTTTACTCTGTGTTGTTTATTCCTTCTACCCCTCCCTACTTAAAAGTTCTTTTTAAACGACAGGGCGATTCCACCGATCGGTCTTTGCGAGAGTCTCGAAATTATCTTTTACAATTTCCTCGTAATACAACAGAATTTTACAGTAACTCATTTTCCGTTCAGGCTGTTCGCTTGTGGAACGCATTACCCCTGTGTGTCAGAAGTGCTGAATCGATTCACATTTTTAAAACTCGACTGAAGGCTCACTAGCTTGCAAGCATTGATGTGAATTAATTTTCTGTTTTATTTGTTATAGTTATTATCTATTATTATCCTCAAGTATGTGTAAAAGTATTTTCTATTCTTGTTTATTTTATTTAATATATATTATTTATATATTTATTTATTTATTTATGTATGTAATAGTATGTAAGAGTATGTTCAATAATATATAGTGCACCGTCTACCCTAGTTCTAATCTCTCAGTTTCATCCATTCTAAGGTTGTCTGGAAGAGATCGCTAAAAGCGATAAGACCGCCCATTGTACTTAAGTTAATGTTGGTATCCATATTGTGTTGTTTTTGGTGTACAATAAAGAGTTATTGTATTGTATTGTAATTCTCGAATATTCTCTCATGCGCTGCGCCGCGGGAAGTAAAGTTAGGATTGACGATCGTTTATAGTGTATCTGCAGTCTAGAACAAAATTTAAAAAGCTCGGAGGTTTTAATAAACTAATAAATAATAAACTAATATTATAAAGAGCAAAGATTTTTTAAAAATTTTTCGACAATTTAAAGGTTTCTTTACCCATGATTAATGAAAAGATCTATTAGGTGTCATAGAAAACAAGAGGTAGGTAGGAAATGCAGACATGAAACATTACGCGTGGGTTGGATACTTTTGTACATCGATGTTTATTTCAGGAAATCTATTTTTCATAGACTTGGGTCGTTGTAATAAATGTGTTATGGAGACATAAAATGTAATGTTTACAGCTTCTCTGCCACCTGCGACTCATAGCCAAGCGCGGTGAGGAATTTATCTCGTATCTTGCCAAATTGGCAATCTTGCTCTATTTATCATCCAATAAAATTGCATTTAACATGACGATGAGAATGCGAACAATTGGTGACTAATAATAAGAACACGCTATGTAATCGATGTTTAATATTTTATCAGTCGCTGAATAGATAAACAATATCTTTACAATTCAATCTACAAAAATGCCAAATAAAAAAAATGCCAAAAGTTATGTAAAACTGCTCCTTATACGTTGCCTCTTAAGTATGACTTATGATAAATCATCGTACGAGTACCTATGTCGTATGTCTCTCTGTATGAATAGAATCGAAGCGAGCGTGAGTTGATAAATTGACCAGGTTTTTCAAACTACTTTCCTCTTGATTTCTTTGGGTTATAGGTGGTTATAGTCTTACTTATTACGTATGTTATTTACCTACGTAAATACCTACTACGTATTAGATTAATTACGTTTCTCAGACCACATGATTGTCTAGTCACGCGTAGGTATACACTTTATTCCGCTGTCTACGGCTCTGACACACCTCTGCCTTCCCATATTCGTTTCGTATACGCTGATGTTTGATGACACAAACCTTATGAGCTAGCAAATTATTCGTTTGGTAAGTTAATAGCTGTGCTGATTGCCCTAAGTAGGTAGTACCTACACTAGCTGTCCTGCACGTTTTCACCCGCGTAGTTCCCGTTACCGTTGGAATACAATATAGCCTAACGGTGAGAGAGTTTTTTAAATCGGTCCAGTACTTTTTAAGTTAATTCGTTACAAAAATGCAAATGTTTCCTCTTTATAATATTACTAGCGGTTATGAGCGGTTGCACCCACGTAGTTCCCGTTGCCGTCAGAATACCGGGATAAAGTATAGCCTATGTTACTCAGAGATATTGCAGCTTCCCATTAATAAAAGATTTTTTAAAATCCGTCCAGTAATTCTTGAGTTATTCGTTACAAACATACAAGAATACAAATCTTTCTTCTATATAATACTAGCGACCCGCCCCGGATTCGCACGGGTGCAATGCTAATACTTAAACCTTCCTCTTGAATCACTCTATCTATTAAAAAAACCCGCATTAATATCCGTTGCATATAGTTTTTAAGATTTAAGCATACATAGGGACATAGGGATATAGGGACAGAGAAAACGACTTTGTTTTATACTATGTAGTGATTATTAGTTTAGAAGTGTTGATGGAAAACCCACAGGAAAAGGAAATTTTTCGAATATCTTTTGTATTCGATTGCTAATTCCACGTTGATACTACTGATAAGACCGATGGTCCCTTAAATTATTCTTATATATTAGTGATAGTAAAGAATTATAAGTACATAAGTGATAGTTGAAATGTATAGATTGATAGGTAACGGTAAGCTAGAATATCATATTCTAGCATTTAAATGAGGAAATAATTTTTAAAATCTGTTTAGTATACTTTCGGAAGCTATTCAATACAAACAAACAAACAAATCTTTCCTCTTTAATATTAGCATATTATTATCTACTGACTAACTGATTGGTGATATATCAAAGCACAGCCTAAACCGCTGGGTCTAGAGGCCTGAAATTTTCAACGTATATAGCTTAAACAGTGTAGGCATCCACTAAGAAAGGATTGTGCAAAATTCGACCTATAAGGGAGTGAAATAAAAGTGTAAAAGCTAGTTATTAGTATTAGTATAGATAACTCTTTATATTAAATTATCTAGTTAGAACGACGTTGTTATCGACGGCAGGAACTAATTGAATTGAGTTCATCCTATTACTAGTTGGCTTCCCTCGAGGTTGCGCTGCAGTTATTTCCGTACTTAAGAATGTCGATGCAAGTAAGAATAAGTATTGAAGGGAAACTGCATAGGAAACGTGATCTCTTAAAAGATTGATGGACGTACCCAGTGATTCGGTATATCTATATTATACTAAGAGGTCATTCCGTGTACCCGTATACAAGTAGAGATACTTACTCTATAAAAAGCACTAAGTAAGTATAAAGCAAAAAAATACCTTGATGTTCGTCGTACGTTCGCTAAATATTCCACGTCCGTGGACATCCCAAAATATATTTGGAAAATAAATACCTACGAGTACTTTCGGGTAATCAAAATCGTAAAAAGGAATCTTTTCATAATAGTACATTATGGTACAAGTGAGTAAAGTTGGTGATTACCGCTGAGGCGCCATTGAGACCCGAGCCGTAGGCGAGGGTCATAAGAGAGCCGAGGACGGTAATCATCAATACACACGTGTATCATACGACGTTTTTCAACACACTTGTGAATAAATAATACTAAAAAATCATTTTAAAATAATCATTCGCAATGGCGGGGAAAATTAATTGGTTTTCCAATTTTTTATTTATATAATTTGGAAAAGGCAAAAGGATCTAGGCCCATACAGCCTCGTTTTCCTATGCGCTCGCATCTTACAATGGCGATCGGCCATGGACTAAAAAAATTAGGTTTCTTTTTCTTTGGTTTGTCGTGGATAGCGTTTTAGCCACGTACAAAATGGGGTATTTAAAGTTTTTACAGAGAAAACCAAAGTTATATTTGAGTGAAAGTTTTGTTTATTAAACACGTACAAGTTGAAATGATCTATTTAAATACGAAGTTGCATGAAATGAGCAAGCCATATTTGTGTATTAATTTATTAGTACGATTGAATACGATCTTTTTTGTATCGAAACTTTTTTAAGAACAAAGCAACTCTAGCAACAAAATTGAAAAAAAAAATCTATAACTCACTAGTGAATAATAGCAAACAAAAAGTCTCAGTTTGATTATAGGTGTCATTATGTGCCTAATTGCAGTGAAATTAGAGCCACTTTATGAGCAAGTGTGTTGAAAAGTAATTAATAACCTTCTACAAACCGTTGCATTTGAGTTTATTTTTTTATATTTTTAAAATATCGAGCTAACATTCCACAGAGATAGGCACCTACACCAAATCGTTCTCATTGTTACTTAAAAGTATTATTATTAAAATTTCATATCAAAAACGTATTGTAAATTTTGGCTTTTGAATATAAAGAATTATTCGAATTATTATTATTTATTTTTGCAGTTTCATTATATTATTGCATTCAAATGTCTATAGCTCATAATCATGTTTTAGGTACCTACATAATAGAAATGTCACTGACAATTATTTTGTTTAATCATTCATTCACATACACACATTTTGTGGTGCAACAGAATTTAAATTCTATTGTGCCTGCAATTCCCTCGGTCATGGGATATTTTGTCAACTTTTCAAAGCTGATAAAAAACTGTTTGTCACGGATTTTTCTGTCACGAGTTCTTAAGTTCTTACGTTCCTAATTTTCACGTATCTACTAAATATTTTATTTACATTTTAAATTAGTCTTTATCAGCTTATTGACCCTTTTCTATGTATCGGGCAGGTGATAATGATAATAAAAAATTCTGCGAAATATTTTTCGACGTCAGTTTAATTTATTATAGTACTTACCTACTTATACTTACGGTTAAAGAGCCGGCCGAAAATCAGTGAGGCTCGGGTTCGAATCCTGGCATGTACCAATGAGTTTTTCAAAACTTACGTACATATTTATCACTAGCTCGACGGTGAAGGAAAACATCGTGAGGAAACCCGCAGGTCTCAGAATTAATTCTGAAACAGGTGTAAACAGACCCGGTCCGGCGATGGGCTCACCACCTATCACGTTTAGGGGTCCAATGTATCTCGTGAAATGTGGGTATATCCAGTAATGGAATACCTCTGCCTACCCCCTCGGGGATGAAAGGCGTGAGATTTTTTTTTTATTTTTTTTATTTTTTTTTACCTACTTATGTAGGTAAGTACAGCCTTTATCTTCTAAAGGCCCGTGATAGTAGACGTCTTTAATATCTGGCTTTGGACGTGTGAAAATTAGTTACTTTCTTTCTGTCTTCTTTATTTCCACCTACCTAAATAGAGCTGCGCTTCCAAGAAAATTTTACACCTAGAACCTGAACAATGGTAAGTACCTGAAAGAAAAAAAATCCTTATCCAAATTATGGTGATGATATTTTTTTTATGGAGACTTGAATAGTCTCGTGAATAGTCTATATCCAGAAATGGAATACCTCTGCCAACCCCTTCGGGGATAAAAGGGGTGAGATTATTTATTTTATTTAATTTTTTATTTTAAATAGTATAAGGGTATTTCTTTAGCTTAAATTATTCAGAGTAATCGGATAGTTTGTCTAAAATCAGTTGGAAGGTACAAGTTGTCGTTTTAGATATTACATACCTACCTACTGCTCTATTATTCCTATGCTTACTTTTTCAGATGTTAATAAAACCAAAAACTGTTTCAGTCATTGGCAATTTCATGGCTCATCAACTACAAAACCAATTTATTTTCAATACAGTGCACACCGGATTCTGTTAAAACTTGGTACTGTCAGCTTGCTAAAGATTATTTCAGTTGAGTTCTTTAGCAGATATAGATTAATTCTTATAATTTTGAACGTGAAACAACACCAAAAGAAAATGAAATTGGGAATTAAATAGTTATTGTACCTATCATTCCAAATAACGGCCATAGACATCAAAGCTATTAATTATGATTGTAAACTTTATTGACTTGTGACGTCAATATCCTGCCCAGACATTACTTGTCAAAACAAATTACTAATTTGACGTCACGCTGTCGCGAGAGACGTTTACATGTGTCACACCAAGTCGTTCCAGTAAGTGGTTACGAAGCGGCTGCTTCGGTAACAGTAACTAGTTTAAACCAGATCGACGGACACCACTGGTTCCGTTTGGTTTGGTTCAAATCACAGACGTGAGGTTGTTGCGATAGAGTTTGATAACAATAGAGATAGGTAGATAGGTTATTGTGAAAGGTAACAGTAATTATCACCTACATTATTAATTACGTACATATTCATCACTAGGTTCACGGTGAAGGAAAAAATTATAACAAAAAAAAAAACTCACGCCTTATATCCCCGAGGGGGTAGGGAGAGGTATTCCATTTCTGGAAATACCCACTTTTCACGAGATATTCTTTGGACCCCTAAACGATAGGTGGTGAGCCCATCACCGGACCGGGTCAGTTTACACATGTCTCAGAATTCATTCTGGGACCTACGGGTTTCCTCACGATGTTTTCCTTAACCGTCGAGCTAGTGATAAATAAATATGTACGTAAGTTTTTTGAAAAACTTATTGGTACATGCCAAGATTCGAACCCAAGCCTCTTATCACTGCTCACTGTAAAGAAAAAATCGTGAGAAAACTAGCAAGTTCCTAAAATGAGGCAAGTGTTCAGCAACTCGGTCACCAACTGTCACGTTTAGGGTTTCAAAAAATATACTGGTGTAAAGTGGGTGCTTCCAGGCTCGTGGAATTCTTCTGCCGACCTTCTTAGGGATAAAAGCGTAAACATATTACAAACAGTTTTTCCTTACTACTGTAGCGTCTCTATATACCAACAAAACAATCAGTATTTATTACAACAAAATAGCAACCTAATGAATTAATAATGCCATATAGCCTAGTATAACATATCATGAGAGTGGGTATATTATGGTAGTTTTAAATATTTTAAACTTTGTGTTGTGACTGACACGGTGGATTTTCTAGAAAATTCTTGAATCCTACGGAGTTCTCCAGAGCGACGCTGATTACAATTGATTGATGGAGAACATTGTTAATTGTTTATTAATTATCAATTTGTCAAGATGACTTTAGCGTTTCGATAATTGCATTGGTACGTTAATGCATACCTACACGTTAGGACCATATAATTTAATAAAAGCTATTTTGCGACTAATATTTCTTGCTTTGTTGCGATATGATTCTCAAATATTGGATATTTCACCTTGTTTTTAGAAATGCATCCTCCCTTTATAACAATATCATAATAATTGGAATTCAGCCATTTTAAACATTATTGCAGCAATGGAAAGCTGCAATATCCCTGAGTAACAGAGGCTTTATTTTATCCCCGTATTCCCTAGATCTATGGGACCTATATACTGATGGGACTATCCCATTATAACGATATCACCATCATAGGGGACATCAATATAGATATAAAGCCCTCTAATCAGGAAGTACGATCGAACGAGTATCTTACCTTTTTAGCATCCCAAGGTCTCCTACCAGCACACTTAATCCCTACCAGAATAAACAATTGTCTGGATCATATTTTCTTGAAAACTAAGAACCCAGCTATCGCTTTAGTCATAGAATCACAAATTACAGATCATGCTCCCATTTTACTAGCTATTGGAAACAGTAACCTTACCATCAGACCTGCTCGTGTTTCCACATACATCGAGTACGCCGCCGCAATAGAAGATATAAGGATTACAGATTTTACAGATGTTCTCAATTGTGCTGACTCCAACTTGGCTACTAATATTTTTATTAACAAAATAAGAAACATTTTAGACCAACACTCCAGTCTCAAAACAAAATCGCGAAAGCAAAGAAATATAAAGCCGTGGATTACCCCGGGTCTCATTCGATGCATCCGCCACAGAGATCGTTTACATAAGAAATCTAAAAAAGCTCCAGACAATGATATTTTAAAACTATCGTATACCAGGTACAGAAATTTTTGCAATAACCTTTTACGAAAATTGAAAAAAGCTTACGAAAAAAGTGAATTGATTAAAGCTAAAAATAACCCAAATTTGTTATGGAATACAATCAAAGAGATTATTAGTATGAAACAAGTATCCTCACCTCCCGTTGAGCTGTTAAACCCCTTACTTGATCCTAAAGAGTCTTGCAATAGTGTCTGTAAATATTTTGCCAATATTGGAAGTAATCTCGCTGCCGAACTTCACGAAAGGACCAATAAAACTTACACGTCAACTTCCCCCACACTCGGTGAAACAAACAAAATATTGTCTCCAACGCCCCCTGGATCGTTTGTTATGCTGCCTATTGATGAAGCTGAAGTAGAAACAACCATAATGAACCTAAGAAGTGACTGCTCAGCTGGATGGGATGGCATTACTCCCAAGCTCTTGAAAGTTTGCCGCCAGCAATTTGTCCCTATAATTACTCACCTCTTTAATTGCTCCATTTCAACCGGTATCGTACCGGATGCTTTTAAGAAAGCTATTGTTCACCCAATCTTCAAGAGCGGGGATAAATCTAGCCCCAACAATTATAGACCAATATCTGTACTCCCTTCCCTGTCTAAAGTATATGAAAGAATCCTAAACCATAGACTCATTAACTTTATAACCCATAATAACATAATAGCCCCTAACCAGTACGGATTTAGACCAGGGATTTCAACAGAAGATGCGGTAACTGATTTAACTGAATGCATAGCTCGAAACCTGGATAACAAACAAAAGTGTCTGGGGCTGTTCTTAGACCTCACCAAAGCATTCGACACAGTATCTATCCCAAACCTACTCTCGAAATTGCACAATATTGGAGTTCGTGGTCTACCATATGAGATTTTTAGAAGTTACCTAAGTGATCGTAAATTATGTGTGAAAATTGATAGTTACTTTAGCAACGACGAATCCACAACCTTTGGTGTCCCACAAGGAAGCGTACTGGGTCCCACGCTATTTATAATTTACATAAACGAACTCTGCAAACTATTACTCCCAAACACCCATATTTTTACGTATGCCGACGATACCGCCATAATTGTATCCGGCAAATCGTGGGCGGAAACCAAAAGTAGTGCCGAAAACTCTCTACGAGTTATAATGACATGGTTAGGTTCTAATTTATTGTCCTTAAATATTGGTAAAACGCATTTTATACCTTTTTCTATTACCTCCATTTCAAAACCCCCGCCCTCGTATACCATAATCGCACATACTTGTTTGCCCTCTCAATATGATCACTCATGCTCATGCCTTGTGATTACTCGAGCGGCCCATATTAAATATCTAGGTGTGCAGATTGATGATGAACTGAACTGGTCTATGCAGCTTGAGGCGCTTACGTCTAGAGTCAGAAAGCTCATATTTATTTTTAAACGTCTCAGATCTTGTGCTGACTATACGACTTTGCGAATGGTGTATCTCACCTTATGTCAGTCCATCATCAGTTATTGCATTCCTGCGTGGGGAGGAGCAACCAAAACAAAATTCCTCGGATTGGAGCGCGCACAGCGGGCTGTATTAAAGGTCATGTCCAAACGGCCCTACATATACCCTACTGTCCAGCTCTATACCGACTGCAATGTTTTGACAGTGAGACAGCTCTTCGTGCACCGATCCACCTTAAAAAGACATCGTTTGGTACCACCGCCTGACAGTAGGCGACGTGAAAAGCGAAAGGTCTGCGCGAGTGTATTCCATTCTACTTCCTTCGCTGGCAGACAGTTCTATGTTCTAAGTCCAAACTTATATAATAAAATAAATAAGACACTCAACATTGCTGGTACAAACAGTTTCACGTTAAAATCTAGCCTTGAAAAATGGCTGAAAACTCTCGACTACTTAGCGACTGAGGACCTACTTACCTTTGACTGCTAAATAAATATATATATATATATATATATATATATATATATGTAAATCAACACAAACCGTGCAAAATCCGTTTTTCCTTCTCTCTCTTTTTCACTCTATTCATGCACCCCCACTTACACACCACACCCTACACACCCTTACAAACACACCCCACATTCGTAACACTGCAATAACAATTTATCTCTAAATTGTATAAGATAGGAATCGAAATGTCCCGCCAACTGAAACACTGCCTCCTAAGACACAGGATATCCTAGTTTAGGAGACAGGGTTCACCTGAATTGTTACGCCTTTTAAATATTATTGTTAAACTCTGTTAAATTGTTATCTATAAGGTTTTGGTTTAAATAAATTATTATTATTATTATTATTATCTCTAGATTGTTTAGATTCATAATTAGACCCAGTATAGTATAGTATTTTTTTTAATTTACGTTATTGTTTCAAGGCATCATGTTACAAAAAAGCTGACATTATTTGGCGAGGAAGTATTGAAAAGAAGGAAGGTTGTCTATCACTACCGTATTTGTAACGTGTAGGTACCTAGTTACCTTACCGTATCGTACCTTTCAGTATTGTGGCATTATCGTACATCTGTATTGTGTACAAGACTTACCTTTAGTATTGTGGTATAGTGCTTACACTATTGTTGCGGCGCGGCGGCGTACTTACCTTCCCTACGATCCATAGGTGCGTCACCGCCGTATCGGCGCCGTTCGACCGCACTCATGCTTGAAGGACGGAGGATCAGATAACAAACACAACTAATTCTAATCAATAGCTTGTTACTTTAATGTACTTTTGACACCTCGTGCAAAGAGACTAACGCCTGCAGAAAATGGAAGTTAAAAATAAGAACTCTGCGCGCACCCAATCAAATGAAGCTAAACCACATTATTTATAACTAATCTAAAACTATTTCTTTGCCATGTTCAACCTTGAAACAGGGAGAGCTTAAAATAATTAGCAGTTTCAATCAAAAAATACTAAAATATTTATGAACCAATATTTGTGTAGGTGTAGGTAGATATTTCAGAATAATTGGAGTTCTAAAGATTTCCCTACGCTATAGATCCACCCATGATATACTCGTACTTTGCTTTATATTGAGTTACCGTACAACTGAGTTACTTATTAGGATCAAAATAGGTTTTTCCAAGTTCCTTATCCTGAAAATAATTAGATAAATAAAATAAAATAAAGAAAATAATTAGAGATGCGCCAAAATTCGTTTCACATTCGGTAAAACCGAAGTTTGGCAGCTTTTACCGAATTTCGGCTTCGACAGATACCGAATGTTCGGTAGTTTAAAATAAAACCCAAATTATACTAAATGACACACAATTTCTGCACTAAGATACTTGTCAAGTTTTATAAGTAAAATAAATCGATACTAGCTGATGCCCGCGACTCGGTCCGCGTGGATTTTATGTTTTACCCGATGACTCCTAACCTCTATGGAATACCTCTGCCTACCCCCTCGGGGATGAAAGGCGTGAGATTATACATACATACATACTCCTAACCTCTAGGAGTTATGTTTTATTTTCAGGATATTAGCAATTTAGCAGTAGTAGTCCTACTTGCCATATTTCATCAAAATCGGTTCAGTAGTTTACTAAAGAAAATGGAGCGATAATTAAAACACGTAACGAGTCGTGACCTGTCCGCCATAAGAGCGCGTAGTCTTACCGAATTTCGGCCGAACTTCGGCCGAAGTTCGTCTTCGGCAGATTTTTGAACCGAAAATTCGGCCGAATTCGACATTCGGCAGAACCCACATTCGGTGCATCTCTAAAAATAATATATGAACCACAGAAAATACTTAGGTACTCTAAATCACCTGGTCCTTCCTTGTTTAGTGTCAGTTTCGTATTACATAGGCTATGCCTGTAGATCTGGCTGACCAAATTAATTTTTAATTATTATTGAGACAGTTTGAACACAAAATAAGTAACTAAGTATTAAAAAAAATTACTGAATTTTACAATTCACGATTTCTATATAAGTTCTACGGAGATGTAGTATTTGAACCTGATTTTAAAGCGTGCTCCGACTTATTTACAGTTTTTCTTTTTATAAGTTACATTTACCTATCACCCCACTATTTTGGAGCTCATTGGGATCATGGCGTTGGTCTTGTATTATCCCAATCCTAGTAGGTAAATATGTTCGTGAATTGCGTAGACTTCTATATACCTAGCAAGCTATATGATACAAGACAACAAGTAATTCTATTCTTCTTTCTCTCATCTATTATTAGACTTTAAAGCTTTACGTTGCTGTCGAGCGAAACAAGAATTATGAAGGATTTTCAGTGGTTTCTGTACACAGTGGTTAATCTTTAGTAGGTAGTTGTTAAGTCATAGAATAACACGTTTTATGTCTATTAGAATCAGTATTAAGTGTGGCGTGAGTATTAAGTAATACGAGTATATCATAAAGATTAGGTAGTTATTGTTTATCTTTCTGATATAGGTAGGTAATATTGTTATTATGAATATTGGGTAGGTTCATTATCGATTTTTTTACATATACTAAAAGTGAACGAAGTTTCTAGATTTGGGCTTCGGAAATTTGGATTGTTTATCTTGCGTTTACTGGTGGTGTTATCATCTACAAATTCTTATTCTACGTACTTGCTTGATAAGTATTTAAAAAGACCGTTTTAGCGATATATGAATCACAAGCAAACTAATTAACAATGCGATTTGTAACTGTTATAACAATGTTATTTTATTTGAATATTTTTTTCAACTGAAGCCCGACTACCTTCGTTTCCCGTAAGGATATACCTAAATTGACGCCGTTTTATTTAGCAATTAAATACCATCATTAAACTGTTTTGTTGATTTTTATTTCCTGACGCGCGGACAGCTCCTTTGGCATTTTAGGTCCCAATTCAAATAGCAAACGTCAAATAAAATTTAAAATTGATAACCAAATGCTATGACACCGGATATTCAAAGATTGTCTAGGCCTGCAGGTCTGTAAATATTGATCGCTGTTGAAAACGACTCTCTTCTAAGAACATGTGGTCCTATTTATAACCATGGGAATTTAGTCTTGAAAACAAAATGTTTTTTTTTTCCCACGAGATATCGAAATATATACGTGAATTTGAAAGATGTGCCACTCGTTTTAGATTACAACAGGTGTCGTAATTATAATCTATTATAATTTTAATTATTTCATTGTGTTGTGTAATTATGATTAATGTCAATTGAATTTACAGGCTCAGAATATTACCACTTAAGTTCACTACTAACTAAGCGATAAGGAAACAAATAGTCATTAGGTACCTATATTTCTAGTGGTTTTCTATTTCTTCATTAGATTATACATTTATTGTTTCATGATCGTCATATAATTCATCATTATTATAACTGGCGAGCTATAGGTGTTTTCTCACCAATGAGAAAGTATGGACCTAATTATAATATCGCCAGCACAGCATTTGAAAACTTGGACCAAGCATGTGCCTCTTGCAGCACGGAAGCGAAGCTGCTAAATTATCTTCATCAGCTTTGACAAGACTAACTGTATACTGGTCATTATTATTTTTTACACCTAGCCTTTGTCAGGGATTGCAGGCTATTTAGTAAACGTGGTATTGTTTGAATAATGAGCTGTTTTATGACTGGTACTCAAAAATAAATGATGGTCATATGGAACAGTAAAGCGATATTGGTTAATCTAAACAAATGCTACTGTAAGCTTTAGATATCTATGCGAGATATAAATCGATAACTAAGCCGAACAGCGCTGATATAAATACGGGTATAACAATGCGAGTTTCATTTTTTGCTACGGTTACTCAAATACTTTGACTGTATTCCGAGAGTTTTTAAAAACTATTCTCCACGTGAAAACACTACTGTGTTACAGTGTTCTTATTATGATTTATAATAAAGTAAAGTCACAATTAACTGTATTATTAAAATTACTGTAAACCGAGTTTGTTATTTTTACACATTATTACGGATTTAGGTATAACATTTACATAGTATAATTATGATAATTGTGAAAATGGTAAACGTCCTGATGGAAACTGAAGGATTATTGTTGACATAATTAGGTTGTGAAGATTGTGATTTTATTTTACCGAAAGGCAAGCAACTTGCTTTTGCAGGGTTTTGATATCTGTAATTTTTCCACCACAAGCGGTTTTCGCGAAGTTCTGCATTGTTCACGACATCCACCAGATATTTAGGCCTCAGATTGGATAGATATCTTGCATATTTGAAGCAGTGGCTTTTGTTCAGCAAGATAAAAAAAAAAACACCTTATTTTTACTCGTAGCTGTTCTGCGTGGTGTCACCCACGTAGGTCCCGTTCTCGTGACGGGATACGGGAATAAAATATAGTCTATGTTACTTAGGGATCTTCTAGCTTTCCATTGGTGAAAGAATGTTTAAAATTGGTCTTGTAGTTTTTGAGTTTATTCCTAACAAAAGTACAAACCTTTCCTCTTTATAATATTACTAGGTATCTAGTATAGATAAAAATGTGACCCAATGAGGAACTACATAGAACAGTGCTAACCCTTAGTCAGTGCAGACCTGTTGCTCTTCAGGGTGTTGGCGTATATGGACCCACAGAATAAGGGTGAGACTGGCTGCATTTTCTACTTGATTAGATGGGCAGACTTATACAGAGAGAATTACCATCAAACCTCTGGTCTCCTGAAGCTTCGACACATGCGCTGACTCCAAAATTGCTACTTATGCGTCTCACAATATACTATGCCGTCGCCAGACGCCAAATACCTAATGGGTAAAGGGCTACATACCTACATACGCAGAATGAAGATTAAACTATTAAGTAAAGTTTTACAACGCCAAAGGCCTTCCCACGTAATAAAATGTGTGCATCTGGATTGAGGGCCCACTTTTTAAATTATTGCGAAACGAAATGATACTTACAGGGCATTTACTTAAAATTTTGTAAAACCTAAAGCAAAGATTCTTAAATTTCTTAAACGTGAATCAAAAGAGTTATGGTCAAATAGCTTGGGCCCTCAATCCTGACGCTTGCATAAAACGGCATAGTCGAATCTCAGAAAGTACTATCCCTGGGATAATAATTTTTATTCGAGTATTTAGTTAGGAATTTGTTAAATACATTAAGAAATTGTCAAGTCTTAAGAATGCGACAATGCAGATTTATGGCGGTTTAGCTTGGGCCCTCAATTCATCAATTTTGATATTGTAGAATCAGCAAAAAATATGAGTTTTTCTAAGGAAAGATATTAATACGACTTTAATATATTTGAGTTCCATATCTCGGAAAATTTGTTAAAAAGAAATAACGACACAAAAGTTAATTGTTAAAAAGTTATTGAAATTCGTATTTTTTCAAAACGTCTGAACTGAGGGCCCAAGGTTTTTGTCAGTATTGACTAGACTAAGCTTTCTACACTACCGCACTTTAGGCTAAGTATTTTAACAAATTCTTAACTAAAAGGCTACAAAGCGTCCATTCTTCTAAATGCCGTACTTTAGGAGAAAATTGATTTTCGATGTTTTATATGAGAAAATTCAGTAGGGTGACCATAATGTTTATCGTAAGTATAAACAAATATTCGTTGTGATCATGTAAGTAGTATTTTGTAAAGCGCAGATACAATATATATAATTATACAACGCGTAACAGAAAAAGCGCAATTCCTCATACACCCCGGTTAGTAAATTAATATAAAAAAAGATGCAATCGAACTTTAGTTGTGTCCAATTTTCTTAAATATCGTTCTATAATAGTACGATTTCAATAGATAGCATTAAATTCAGCTATGCTAATTCATTTTTCGGAAAAATTTAACACATATTAAAAATAGATGAAATCGAATATGTAGTCGATACTGAACAAACTAATTTCAGGAATTGCACTTATTCTGTTACATATTGTATATAATATATAAAGCTTGATATAATTATATACGATTAGCTGTGCTGTGCCTTCACCTACGTATGCGTGGAAAAATAAAATAAGAAAGTGCCAATAATCAATGAAATTATGTACCTATTGGACGTATTAAAATTATAACCCTGTATATTAACAACTAGCATTGCCTTGCGGTTTCATCCGCGTAGTTCCCGTTCCCGTGAAAATACGGGAATAAAATATAGCCTTTGTTACTCCCTGGTAATGTATCTTTCCATTTTTAAAAGAACTTTTTAAATCGGTAACGTGGTTTAGGCCTGTTCCCGTGGGAAAATTATAGCACATGTTACTCCCAGAAAAGTACGCTTTCCACTGGCAAAACATTTTTTTTAAATCGGTAAAACCGGTAGTATTGGAGCCTTTTCAATACAAAAAATCAAAAAATTCAAAGCAGAGCCATTTTACTAAGATTAATAATAATAGGAAAGTAATAAGGCTATTAGGACTAGAATCCAAAGGCCGCTAAACAATAAAAAAAAACCATACAAGTATGGAGCGATTGTGGGTCTTTTTTTTAACAAACTTTTTTCAACAGTAAAATAATAGCACTTTTACTGATGACTTCATTAAGACTTCTTGAGGCAATCCAAAAATGTTTATCCCTGGCATTTTATCGAATTTCCCATTCACTGCACACTGTCACGGATCCTAGCTACCACAGAGCTAGATTAATGATCTGTGCTTGCCACATAGGTATAATATACTATCACTAATATGAGTCAAAACCTGAAATACACAGCAAAATGAAAATTAAACAAAAAACATGACGGGGACGCGCGTACGTCAGGCGTCAAAAATACGAATACTATGATAACCATTTAAATAACACCTTTTATTAATTTTGGATCACACAAAACGTAATCGCTTCCGACAACAACTTATGAAATATCTTCTAAGAGGGTACATGCTGATTTGTCTCAAAAAAGTAACAAAATCATATACACCCTACTGAATTTTCTCATATAAAACATCGAAAATCAATTTTCTCCTAAAGTACGGCATTTAGAAGAATGGACGCTTTGTAGCCTTTTAGTTAAGAATTTGTTAAAATACTTAGCCTAAAGTGCGGTAGTGTAGAAAGCTTAGTCTAGTCAATACTGACAAAAACCTTGGGCCCTCAGTTCAGACGTTTTGAAAAAATACGAATTTCAATAACTTTTTAACAATTAACTTTTGTGTCGTTATTTCTTTTTAACAAATTTTCCGAGATATGGAACTCAAATATATTAAAGTCGTATTAATATCTTTCCTTAGAAAAACTCATATTTTTTGCTGATTCTACAATATCAAAATTGATGAATTGAGGGCCCAAGCTAAACCGCCATAAATCTGCATTGTCGCATTCTTAAGACTTGACAATTTCTTAATGTATTTAACAAATTCCTAACTAAATACTCGAATAAAAATTATTATCCCAGGGATAGTACTTTCTGAGATTCGACTATGCCGTTTTATGCAGGCGTCAGGATTGAGGGCCCAAGCTATTTGACCATAACTCTTTTGATTCACGTTTAAGAAATTTAAGAATCTTTGCTTTAGGTTTTACAAAATTTTAAGTAAATGCCCTGTAAGTATCATTTCGTTTCGCAATAATTTAAAAAGTGGGCCCTCAATCCAGATGCACACAATAAAATGAAAAGAGTTATCGTATGTAATACAATCTTTTCCTTGTTAGAATGTCCCATACTATGGCCTCACAGAATATCTACCAGCGCTGTGGCACTGTTGGTCCCACAAACCGCCGCAGCTTCTGCTGAGTGGGGTCACGTTAGGACACTCACATATTTTTAATTGTTCCTAATAAATATATTTTCTTTCTTTATTTCCATACCAACAGGTACTGTGCAATGCAAATCATAACGCGTAAAGTAGTTTCGTTTTCGCGCCGTGAGCGATTGCAATGTTGCGTCATCACTCGGTAATGCACTTTTTTACTGTAGGAAATTTCCATATGAAAAGAGCAGCCGATTAAAATTCCACGCCTCGCAAAAGAATTAAGATTATTTTAAACTGACTGCCTTATGATTAGTTGATACGAATAGATCAGTAGAAAAGTCAATTAGGTGAGTTATGAAAATAATAGACAGGTTGATATTGTCGTAATAGTAACTACCCAGCCCTTGATTTCAATATTTCTCTTGAATCTTGAACAACCTATTAATGAGTCATGCCTAAAACAATTTGATATACTTACGTCTGTAATTTAAATGGTGCAGGTATGTGCGTTTCAATAAATTTTAGTGAGTAGGTATTTTAAATTAGGTTGGAGGCAGGTTTAAGATTCTCATATTAAAAAAATATTTATCTACTTAATAATCAAGCTTTATGCGTTGCCTTGTCGACAGGAAATGCATATATGCAGAAGGTTTCTTTCTTTGATTATTTAAAAAATCAAAGGTTTATTTAAAAAAAATAAGCGATCGCCTCATAAGGAAGCAATATTTCGTAGTTAATTATACATTAATTAATCGAACATTATATTATATTTGTATAATATAAAAAGAACCGAAGACGAACATACATGTTTTGATAAAAAAATATTATACCTATTCGTCTTTGACTAACACAGGAACGTACCTAAGTTATACGCTTTCGTTATAAAATATTTAAGAGATATTTGTTATGATGAGTACCTAGGACCTATGACAGTATTATCTGAAAACGGTAAGTGAAAATTAGCTGGATAGTGTGGTTTGGCCTTACGTTTCTGTTTTTCACTAGGCATTTTAGCATACGGCTAATTTAATTCAAGCCATTGAAACTTGTTTGTGCAACAAATACCATTATAGTACAGTTTTCTAAACAAAAAAACCGTTTTGTAAAAATTCCACGCCAGGTAGTTGGTGCAACAAATGGACAAGACACATTTCTAAGTAAAGCTTCATTAGCATGATGGTAACACGCATTGTTAATAGATTTAGTTGTTAACTGGGTATATTATGTGTGAATTGTGTAATACATACATACCTGCCTAAATTCCCGTTGTGCATTGAATAGACTCTACCTAGTTTAGAACTAAGTGACCGTGTGTTCCATATTATTTAGACACGTGATTACATGTTCGAATACAATACTAGGTAAGCCTAGCAGTTTTCAAAAAACATCGCAAGATAATTTTCATCATCAAATCAGTATCAAGCGCTTACGACCTTCTCACTCAAAACTATAAATATATACTAACTTACAAACTTAAAACTGAATCTAGGTGTGATTCTTCTTTATTCTGAGGCACTTAGGTAGACAACGTAGCAGCTTTATAATATTGGTATATGGTATAGAATTAGTGTAGCTTCTACATTTACGCGGTTTCTAATCAAGAATATCTTATTTTTGCGATTTTACGTATCTGTGATTCAATAATACATAAATACTATTTATCTATTACCCTGCGGAATCACTATTACGTAATGTTAACACAAAAACAGTAGAGTACCTAGGTTCCTTAGTCACCTGACTTAACCACCTGCTAAGCTCTATATTAGGCAACATCATACTGTGCATCTTACTCACCAGGAATAGGGTACATTTTAAAGTGAGTACGTTTGAAAGAGTACTCTGCAAGTCACTGCAAAATTATTTCATTATTTTAACAGCGGAATTTTTATTGGATCTGCTACGTGACTTCGCACATGCGGTGTAACGAGCTCCGTAAAGAATGATTGGCGCATTATGAATAAATATTTTTTTGTTAGGAAATTAAACTGTGTTGTCAAAATTTTGGTGCGAAGTAATGATGAAAAATCATATGAATGAAATGATTTCTTATACGTCGCTTCTGCTACTTATGAAATCGCAAATCGTGCGAATTATATTGCACTTTTACAGTGTTACTTTTATTTGTTATTAAAAGTGACATTTCGTAAATGAAATCAAGTAAAAAAAAATAGTAATTTCATCAAATGTTAATGATGAAAAATCTGCAATCATACTCATCCCTAGTGTGAAGATTTCCCATATCTTGTTTATAAACTGACATATCTATATTTATAAAATGATAAACTGCTGACTGACTGATTGGTGATGTATCAACGAACAGACTAAACCGCAGGGTCTAGAGACTTGAAATTTTGCACATAGATAGCTTATACAGTGTAGGCATCCACTAAGAAAGAATTTTGCAAAATTCAACCCCGGGGTGAAATAAACATGCGGGAGCGAAGCCGCGGGTAAAAGCTAGTATATTTAAGTATTTAGATATCAATTTCTGATATTATTTTTTGATACTGAGGATTCGTAAAAAATATTTGAAAATTTCCATGACGTCTTATGATGAGTTACACATAACACCTTATTGTGGTGAGTTTGACCACTTGTGGTTTTGGTGGCACAAACAATATTTTTTGCGTACGGGTGTGAATTATGACATTACGTGGCGCTGCAGAACGTAATTTGTGACGTTTTTAAATGACACAATGTTCTACGCTATCCATAGTTACCATTCATTTCATAATGTCACGCTACTCATTCTATTTTTCTGACTTACCCTTGAAAAAGGACGTAGGTAGGTACAACTGTGTAAAAGTAGATGAAGATCAATAAAGCCCAATAACCCAGGCGTCCATCATATATCTACCACAGAGCAACATAATATAAGTAATAAACTAAGTAATAACTCCCTATTGTAGGTACATCAATAAAACAAGTGATAATTCTTATCGCTATAAAATATTAGGTATAGTAACTTTATTTCCTTTACGCGAGGTGTACCTAATTTTACTTAAGTAGGTATTTCCATTTTGCTACGCAATTTTGTACGATATTCTCAGAGAACTTACTTAATCTTTGAAAGAGGAATTTTGTGTCAGTATTACTGATATGACTCAGTACCTAGATGGTTGGCTAGTATTCATGTCTCGTTTGCTAGGCTGACCCTAAAGGTAGGGTTCCGTGGGGGTCGATTTTTCTAATCCCGGGATTTCGGGATTATCTAAAGTTAATCCCGGGATCCCGGGATAGTCCCGGGATTGTATTGGTTATGGAAAGTGGTAATAAAAAGACAATAAAACATATCAAAATAAATTTTTCATATCTCCGGGCGGAAAGCGTCCACATTCGAAAGTGCCGCTTTTCGCCTCTGTCGAGCTGAAAAAAGTATACACACCTCGGGAAGTAAATAAGGAAGCTGTGACTGTTTGTTTCTAAATAAAAAAATAAAGAAAGCCTTGTGAGGACAATAATAATAATTGAGCTCTACTCGCTGCAGTCTTCACGGAGTCACCAAGCGCAGGTTTACGAATTTGCCTCGCAGCAAGACATAAGCTTTCATTTTATCCCTAGTTACTCACCCACGTTTGGTGGTCTCTGGGAAGCGGCCGTAAAGAGCACCAAATATCACTTAAAACGAGTGCTACAAAAGACTGTATTAACTTATGAACAACTCAATACTGTACTTACCGAAATTGAAGCAATACTTAACTCCAGGCCATTGTTACCACTTTCGTCAAATCCTCATGATGACGATTTTTGTTATTTAACGCCCGGACATTTTATTATAGGTAGCTCACTAACAATGTACCCAGAGAAAGATGTATGTGATATACCACAAAATAGACTTAAATTTTGGCAATTGTGTACAAAGTTAAAGCAGTCTTTCTGGAAATCCTGGCACAAATATTATCTAAATGTTTTACAAAACAGGCCAAAATGGATGTTTGACGAATGTAATGTAAAACTAGGTAGTTTAGTTGTTCTTAAAGATGATAACATACCTTCTATGATGTGGCCAATGGCAAGAATTGTAAAGTTATTTCCCGGCCAAGACGGTAGAGTAAGAGCTGTAGAGGTAATTACTCCAAATAAGCATACTCATACCCGTTCTATACATAAGATTTGTTTATTGCCGATTGATAATTAATTTTTAAACATGTATTTCATGCAGGGTTTGGTTCATGTGTTATTTTATTGTTTATCATTTTATAGGCTCATAATAAAGACCTTAGTTTCCTTGTGGGCCGTAGCATGTTGCAAGTATGGCAACACTAAAATGTTTCTTTATAATTTAGAATGTGGCAACATTCTTCCCTTCAAATGTGTAACGTGAAATATAGTGCATGTGCAATTCTATAACATTGATTTATCATTTAATCCGCCATCAACCACAACCAGAAGATACACAAATACAGTCCACGCTCGATCATGGAGAATGAGAGATGAGAATGAGAATCTCGTGAAAGCCGAGAAGGACAAGTCCAGTAAGTACCTAGACTTGGCCCATGAGATTACCGCCATGTGGGATGTTGATTTGACGATCATTGTCCCGATAGTTGTCTCAGCGAACGGTCTAATAGCAAAGAGTCTCGACCAACATCTTGAGAGACTCTCGCTAGGTGGTTGGATCAAGGGCCAGATACAGAAGGAGGTGATCTCGGTTCCTCTCTCTGCTGCCCTGACCACCGGCAGCTTGGGCCTCTGCCCCGTTGCCGGCGGCACCCTAGGTTAGGTTTTTTATAATGTGTAATTTTTATATTGTTTTGTAAATGTTTTTATATATTTTACTTTTATATACATATTTTAAAAAAACCTAACTTAAGATATTAAATAAATAAATATAATAATAATAATTTATTTGCATAAAATGTGGTTACAGGGGTGTTAGGTACAAAATTTGGTAGTCCTCACATTTTACCTATTAAGGCATGCAAAAATACAGCACCAATATTTAAAAACAATACCAAATTATTTCAAAAATGACAAAATTAGATTCGAAAATGTCAAAATTAGATTAGGCTACATAAGTCAATTTGAAATATATATTAATAAATTGTTACACATTGAAAAGTTCATTTACAGAATAAAAATTTCGTTCACTTAGCCATGTCATAAGTTTTCGTTTAAATAGCTCCCTTGGTAGTATCTTAATATCCTTAGGTATGGCATTAAATATTTTTATACACATAAAATTACACTGTTTCTGATAGAGCGTTAGTTTTGGAATATTACTAAATACTAATTTTTCAGGATCTCTTACGTTTCTATTGTGTACATTCTTAACTTTTTTTAAATAGATGAAGGTTATTTTTTACAAAGTTTGCAACCTCGAATATGTACATACAAGGTAGGGGTAGTATTCCTAATGATTTAAACAGTGGTCTACAACTTTCACGCGGAGATTTACCACAGATAGCTCTAACACATTTTTTTTGAGATCTGAACAATATGTTAGAGTCCACTGAATTTCCACAAACCATCAGTCCATATTTAATTATAGACGAGACATATCCGTGATAGGCTGCTATAGTAGTTTCGGTTGCAGCTATTTTGCGCAGTCTGTTTAGCACGTATACATAGCGATTTAACTTGTCACGTATTAGCTCTATGTGTAGCTTCCAATTAAGGTTATCGTCAATTTTTACGCCAAGAAATTTAGTTTCGTTTACTTCCTTTAAACATTGTCCGTTAAAGTTAATGTTAAGGTTAAATTTATTTTGTCTATGTGTACCAAATTGTATAAAGTTAGTTTTTTCAAGATTTATTGTCAAATTATTTGCATTCGTCCAATTTACTATAGAAACAATGGTATTATTAATGTCAAGTTAATAAAATTGAGAATTTTTTTGGAAGGGTATAATTACTGAAATGTCATCTGCAAACAATATACATTTGTGATTAGTTACGTCAGGAAGGTCATTAAAATACAGTAAGAATAATAATGGTCCAAGGACACTTCCTTGCGGCACCCCACATGCATTCACTTTGTACAGTGACTTATTCGAAACTACACAGTTATTGCCATCAACATTTTTTATTTCCACAGCTTGTGTCCTAATTTTTAAGTAGGAGTTTAGCCAATTTAGTGCTGGTCCTCTTATCCCTAAATTTTGCAATTTTTTAAGTAGTAGTCATGGCATACGAAGTCAAATGCACGAGACATGTCAAAAAATACGGTAGTTGTTGGTATTTTTGCATTAATATTTTCCACTATTTGGTGGACAAGATGAAATAATGCTAGTGTTGTGGATTTGTTACATTGAAAACCGAACTGCTCTTTTTTTATTATATCAAATTTGGAAGTAAAATCTGTTAACCTTATCTTCATAGCCTTCTCGAATATTTTTGCAACAACTGGTATTAATGTGATTGGCCGGTAGTTCTCAAGTGAAGTTTTTTCACCTTTTTTAAACAGGGGTTTAACAATCGATATTTTTAATATATCGGGGAAAGTACCTGTCTCGAAAGATAGATTAATTAAATATGTCAGTGGTATTATCAGTTCTGTTGCACAACACTTTATTATTTACATAGAATATTTAAGTTTTAAATCTTAAAAAAAACGGTTAAACAAAATTATACTTTCTTCTTATAAAATAAAGAAACTGGGCCTAGTTTGTTCTGTAAATAATTTATGAAACTAAAAATAAACTTCAAAAAAATCTACTTCTTTAGACTTATTTAGATAAACTATAAAAAATATGCTAAAGAGATCAATGTTTATAGGTACTGTAAATGTAAATCTATCAATCCCGAAAATCCCGGGATTCTTTAAATTTGATCCCGAAATTTTCGGGACTAAAATATGATCGAATCCTCTAGTTGCGGCCGATCGACTGACGTCGCATGCGATCGATCGCGCGCGGCTCCGATCGCGCCGCTGAAGTGACAAGTCAATGTATAAAAATGACAGACGTTGGCCGCACGCGTCTGTCGCAGACTTCGGAAAAGGCGCCATACATTTTCATACGTTGACTATTGTCGCATCAGCCGCGCGCGTCAGTTGCATGCGATCGATCGCGCTCGGCTGTGATCGGCCGCAACCCACGGAAATACCTGTATGCCTTCTTTTCACTTGAAATCCTCAACTTGTTTAATGGTCTCACAGTTTACCCATTTTCCTTGGGTTTTCTTTTTGGTCAAATTGAGTGCATATGGAACATTATCTGGTGCTACAGTGTACAGTAGTAGTACAGTGGTAATTACAATATACCTACTTGGTTAAAAGCAAGCATCACACCAGACCGGCCATACGGTCACGCGTTACGTGTACACTACATTTGTCATTGGAGAAGGAAAACATTGAGGAAATCTATATGCCAAAACAATAAAATTCGGAGGTAAAGGAATGTATCATAATTAAACATGTAAATAATAGGGATATTATGTCTTGTCATAGCGGACCCGGAGACTAGTCTTCTTCCCTTCAGAATTGAGACTTTGCTTCGCCATCTTCCAATCTCCGAGAGCTATCAGAAAACTGTCAGATTGATCATAAAGAAAGGGATATAGTTTTTTTTAATATTTAATTAATTATTTGCTTGATTACAATAAAGTTACCTATTTATTCTAAGTACCTACTGCCAAACTTTTGGAAAAGTTTGTTAGGAGTAGGTGGCTAGCTGAGGTGTTAATATGTCATTATGATTTTTTTGCGTATTAGTTCCTATTTTATTAAGTAGATTTATTTTATTTCGTGGTAAGTAAAAACGTATTTTTACATAATGATTGGGGAAGTGTTTTATTTATCATTCTAGAAAAGTTTAATCAAACGAACATTTATTGATGTATATAAGTAGATGATATCATAGCAGAGACATAACTCGTCATGTTGTGGCATCATCAACTGTTATCATTATGTTCTGTTATCTACGATGATTTGGCTATGATACACACACCGGCACAATTAGCGGAACAGAAAAAAAAGGGAGTATTTACGCATTTTTGCGTGTTACTGGCCGGCTAAACAAGCTTTTTTTAAATTTGGGTTTTAATTTGAAAATGGAATACTAAGCGACTGCCCTTTTTTTCATTCTTTTGTTTTAATTTTCATTGATTCATTTTTTCCACCGCTTGTCCGTTTTTAGAAGGTTCGTGAATTCCATTTGAAAAGCTTTGAATTGCAGTTTTTGAGGCTTTTGAGTTTTTTCGCATATTGATAATTTACGAGCATCTAATTATGCCTGATTTAACGCCATCAGAAATCATTAGGGCAGATCAAATGAGGAGAAATGGTCAAACCTACAGATCGATTGCCAGAAGCCTTCGTCGATCGTTATCAACGATTTATCGTAGCATCCAACGATACAGATTGACGAATGCTCTAGTGAGAAGGAGAGGACAAGGCCGGAAAAGGTGTACTTCAAGGAGGGATGACCGTTTTCTCCAACTTCAAGTCCGACGGAACACGAGACTAACGGCGGTGCAGGCTCGAAATTTACTGGAAGAGGTACGAGCAGTAAGGATGAGTGAGCGGACAGTTCGTAGAAGATTCGAAGAAGTGGGTATAGGCTCGTATGTGCCCGCCAAAGCCCCAAAACTTGAGAGACATCATCGCACAAACCGTCTACACTTTGGTCGTGAACATCGTGATTGGGACTTCGACGACTGGGGACAGGTTCTTTTTACTGATGAATGCAGAGTTATGTTAAATCAAATTGATGGAAGGCAGCGAGTATGGAGACGCAAAGGAGAACGGTATATCCAGTCTAATTTTGAAAATACAGTTGCATATGGCGGCGGTTCAATTATGGTCTGGGGAGGAATATGTTTAGGAGCTCGTACGGAGTTAGTAGTGGTCGATGGTGGGAATCTGAATGCTGATCGGTATATCAGGGAGATTTTAGAAGAACATGTTGTGCCATTTGCCCCCTTTATTGGTAACAACTTCATTCTAATGCAGGATAATGCTCGGGCTCACAGTGCTCGCACAGTACAGACATACCTAAACCATGTTGGTATAACGGTGATGGAGTGGCCAGCACGGTCCCCCGATATGAACCCTATAGAACACGTCTGGGACTTGCTAAAGAGGAGTGTAAAGTCAAGAATGCCCCCTCCCAATAATCTCAACGAGTTGCGAAACGCATTACTTGAAGAATGGCAGAGGTTGCCCCAAGAAACCATTGATAACATCATCCGCAGCATGCCCAGACGGATGGAAACCCTCATCAGAGCACGAGGAGGAAACACTCGATATTGAACAGTCATTGAAATTGTTGTTAAACTTTGGAAAATCTTGAATTTTCTGCTGTTTCTCTATAATTAAAAATCGAAGAAAAATGCATTTTGTTTAATTTAATTTTTATTTTTATAAAATTTTAAGTATGGTGTTACAAATGAATGTCAAAACATGTTAATTTAATTGTTGTTTCATTTTAAATAATATATTGTTTAAAAATTACATTCATTGTTCTAAATTCCCTCTTTTTTCTCCTTTTTTTTTCTGTTCCGCTAATTGTGCCGGTGTGTGTATTACCATTAAACTAGTGCACTCCAGTTATAACAACATTACAATGATGACGAAGAAATCAATACATGGATTAATCCAGTATTTCGACAGAGTGCTAGAATCCAGTAGTACTCCAATGTTATTGGACTTTTCATTTCCCGTTGGATTGATTGGCAAGACGAACGAACTCTATTTAAAGATAGAAAATATATCTACACTATATTAAGATTAATTTACCTAGTGTATTTCAATTTAGTTTTCACTGAAAGCTTAGGTTTGAACATGTTACGACGCGATGGATAAATCAGGACTCTACATAACTTAAGACCTATTTAACTCACTACAGTTGGGAGTGAACTCTAGACAAACAGTTCTGTAATACCCGGCCTATCTTTTGATTTTTTCTATATATAAATATAACTGGCTGCAGGCAGACTGACTGATTGATCAACGCACAACCGATACCGCCGGCTCCAGAATCATGAAATTTTGAAATTCCTATGGGAACGGGAATAAACAGGATCCACGCGGGCAAAGCCGCTGGGCACCCGCTAGTGTTTTATGGAGGCGCTTAGCGACACAACAAGTAACAACCCAAGCCTGCCCTAAACATCGTGTCGTCATTAAACAGGTCGATCGAGGGTTGGCGACCTCCCTACTTGACTTGCGCAAAATTAGTCTATGACGGAAAAATACCAGCTTATCTTATTCTGCGCACCACGTCACACGTGTGACCCGTTAGAGATTTTAGGATTCCATACTGATAGGTATAAAGAGGACCTTTGGTTGATTCATCAGTGCTTTTTACCATTTGTTTAAAAGTAAAGTAGGTACAAAATAAAACTGGGTTAGAGTAAAAGTAGTGGCCAAAGTATAAAATTTATGACAATATATATAAATAAAATAAATATAAATATAATCTCACGCCTTTTATCCCCGAGGGGGTAGGCAGAGGTATTCCATTACTGGATATACCGACATTTCACGAGGTATTATTATATTGGACCCCTAAATGTGATAGGTGGTGAGAGCTGAGTCTGTTTACACATGTCTCAGAGTTAATTCTGAGACCTGCGGGTTTCCTCACGATGGTTTCCTTCACCGTCGAGCTAGTGATAACTATGTACTCATTGGTACATGCCAGGATTCGAACCCGAGTTCGGGCTATAACTGCTCCATAAATTTATAACATTTTTCTTTATAACATTGCAATCGCTTTTAGTTACTATTTCATATAATTAAAACTAGCCTACTTGGCAGCAACGTTTCCGCATATCCAGTATTTAACCAAATTTACATTTAATTATGCAGATCGCTTTTACCGTTCCTGTGGAAATTTAGATAATTGAGCATTTCTGAAGATCAAATCATCAAAATCCGTTTAGAAGTTTTTGCGTGAAAGAGGAACCATCCATACATACAAACTTTAGCCTTCATAATATTAGTAGGATGCTACGCCCAATCCCCGAGAGCCTTATAGAAATATTATATCAGTTAAAATTGTATAAACATATCCCAAGATCCAAGTTATAGGTTGTGTTTATTCTAACTAAACGCTATTTACGGCAGGTGTCTTCTTATCTCTACGTAAGAAAATATATGGGATGTTGTCCTTTTAGAAATTGTTTGCTTGTTATTTATATCTGAAGGTGTAATGAAGCTGTCAGCGAGACAGATCGGCGGAGAGTTACTGATTCACGCCACATATGACTCACGGAGGAAATTCACGTGGAATACTTTTATGGGCAAACAAATAGAGATAATGTTACTGTATTGTTTATGGATACATTTTAAAGCTACTAACTGGTCTACATGTAATATAAATTGTCAAAACAGCAACCATGCTAAGAAACTGTTTGTACATTACCGAGATTTAGTCTTTTATCTGACTTCTTGTATCTTCTTTTTATATAAACGTAGAAACTTACTGACTGATTGGCTGAGTGATCGATCAACGCACAGCGAACTGGGTCTAGAAGCATAATATTTTGAACAAAGATTTCTAAAATAAAGTACCTTGCGTTGACACCCTGGCTTCGTCGCATGTTGTGGGTACTGCTTCTCGCCCTGGTGCGGCTGCGGTTTCTGCGGAAGCGTCTAAGACAAGAAAATATTTGGGTCTGGTTGGGAATTACTTTTTTGTGCCGTTTGCAATAGAGACGATGGGCCCTTGGGACCCTGAGGCCAAGATGTTTTTAAACGACATATCCGCACGTCTGATCGAGGCAAGTGGCGACCCGAGGGCTGGCAGTTACTTCTCCCAGAGAATGCAGTATAGCTGTTCAGAGGGGGAATGCTGCCAGTGTTCTGGGAACATTGCCTCGATGCGGTGCGTTAGAGGAAATTTTTTATTTGTAATTTTATCCTGAAATGTATTTTAAAATGTGTTTAATGTTTGAATAAAGTTTTACAGTGAAAACCGAGAAAAGATTTTTGGAAATTCACACGATAGTCCACCGGATGGGCATCTTCTAGTCATTCATATAGTTCAGTAAATAAATAAAAGACAAAATTTATTTCAATATCACACAAAACAATGCAGCAGTGATAGCCTTACAGGTAAAGAGCCCGCTTTACATGATGATAATCAGTGAGACTCGGGTTCGAATCCTGGCATGTACCGTACGTACGCACGTACCTGGTATGTACATGCACATTTTTATATAAATTAGAACTAACATTATTTAATTAATTAATCTATTCAGTATATAAAAATAACAATGGTGCACACTTACAATAGAATTGATACCTATTAATTTAAAAATAATAAATGCTATGTCAACTTTATTACAAAATGTCATTATAATAAAAACTAGGCACCATTGAATCAAGGTCACATAAAGGTTGTTCCCTTTATGTGACCATTGCTAAGGGATGTGGCCATATGGCGGACCAAATATTCCTAACAGAAGAATTGTGCACGATCTCTAGATTAAAGAGACTGTTTAAAACCTAGATGAAGAAATGGTACAAACAATAAACGTCGTCAGTTTTATAAAATTAGCAAAGTAAATGTGTTTTTCAGCCTTTCACGTGTTTATGCACATGGTGCACTATGTCTTTCGGCACATTGAACCTATTTTTATCTGAATATTTAAATAGTATCAACCGCTTCGATACTAACGCGGTCGTGTCCTTTATAAAACTGGATTCTTGGCAAAGTTGGTAATAACAACTAAGTACTATAAATAAAATAAATACGCTGATGGAGGAGTCGGAAATGGTTTGCATGGTAAATACCTAGCCACTTTTCACCAATGTATTTTTCGGACTTCTAAACGTGACAGTTAGATAGCCCATCCCCATACCGGGAGCTATTACATATGCCTCAGAAGCAATTCTGGGCCCTGCGGGTTTCTTCACGATGTTTTCCTTCACGGTCCAGCTAGTGATAAATGTTTAAAAAAAGATTTTTGTTAATGCATGATAATTAATATTATAAGTTTAACTTAAAAATAAACTTTTACGATCTCTAATATTTATTCTGTTGTACGGACAGATATTTTGGACAGTAACGGAAAATATCGCTCACCGTCTTATCTACCTTAAATAAACTATAGTACCTATAGAATTCTTTCTTAAACTTTTTTTTTTATTGTTTATGTATTTTTTCTAATTTAAAAGTTTTTCGTTGTCTTTACTATTTGATTATGATTTAATACATATGATGATACGCAGTAACATTTAGCAGAGATACCTTATAATGTAGGTTATGTAGGTCACCCGGCCAAGGCTAAAGGCGATGCGCAGTTGATACGGGGCGAAAAGGAAGGGTTTGTGTAGGTATATTCCCCTATGTTTATATTCAAAATTAAAATGTTTTTATTCATACATACATACATAATGCTCACGCCATTGTCCCACAGGGGTAGGCAGAGACGATGGATCGCCACTTTGCTCGATCTCTGCATACTTCTTTCGCTTCCTTCACATCCATAAGCCTTTTCATGCACGCTCTTTTATTCTTCGCACTCCGGACCCCAGCTTTTTGAAGGACGTCACTTATTTGATCCGTGTTTTTATTCAATGTAGAGACTTTTAAGTTATAAGTCCACTTATTGACGAGGGGCATGTTGGCTCAGTTGATAGTGACCCTGCCTTCTGCGTCGGAGGTCGCGGGTTCGATCCCCGCTCGGGGCCAACATTTGTGTGCATGAACATGTCTGTTGGCTTCGTGTCTGGACGTTTAAAATCTATTTAAGTATGTTTATCAGTTGTTTAGTTTAGTACCCATAATATAGGCATTGCCTAGTTTGGCACTGAATAGCCGTGTGTAAATTGTGTCCCACAATTTATTATTGTTATTCAAAATCATTGCGACTCCACCGCTTCGCTACGTATAGTCTAGGAGAAGAAGCGGGGCAAGAAACTCCTCAACACATTATGCTTTTAAACAACCAATACAATACAAAGTACAAGTTACATGGTTTTAGTGCTTCGCTGAACTGTGAGAAAATTTACACCAAACATCATTGTCATTCAAATACTTATCTAACTTATAATACCTATGCCATTATACATAAAACCATTTTAACGTGAGTTTTGAACATGTTTTCTGCCAAATATATACAACAGCTTTTTTGTGGTAGTTTTGGCACTTATTTGCCACATATCCACCCCTTATGTCTGCTAACTCTTTAACACGTGTTATTCATAAATATAAAAGGGGTCTGTTTCCAAGGTTATAATTTTAAACAACTTTTTCAAGGATTAAATTACTTACCTACGCGTGTATAAATTTTACAACTATAAATGCTTCGCCTAATTGAATAGAACTTCCAAAATTGTGACCATAGTAAAAGCACTTCCTAAAGATAGATATTAAAACTTCAGGACAAAATGGATGTGCTTTTAATCTAATTCTGATATCATAAAATATTCAAGATTTTTTGGAACTCTGCCTAAATTTCCAAAATCTGTACTTGGCACGTATTCAGCTTCCTAACTCATTAGCGAATTTTTAGAGTGTGCATGCAAAAATAAATGTAGTGACGTATGTTTGTATACGTTTTGGAGCTCTAGTCTGGCCGAGAACCAACTACCTTCTCTTGGCCTCTTTAGAGCTGTAAAGTTAAACAAATTATCAGTATCTTCGAGTACGCCAGGGCTCATTTCCGAATGTTTGTGCAAAACAATTTGGATTTGGCATCGAGATTGAAGCGATATATAAACGTTGCCGAATTTGTTTACACAAAATACTAATCTTGTCAACATGATATCATTTTTAATTTAGATGAACTTTACATTGATATTCAAAGCTTTGAAATGAGAATTTCTTCAGTTTAGAAAAAAGAAAACGCTGATATGAAAATGTAGGTACACTTACCTCTTTTATGTGCACTTCACCTTAAAATAAATATGTAATCAACAAATGCTCACGCCTCATCCCTGAGAGGGCTGGGAAGTTGCTGGGGGCTGGAATTGGTGGACCCCTAGACGTGACAATGGTGAATCTATCGCCGCACCGAGTGCTGCTACAACAAGTGTTACACATGGTTCGAAACAAATTCTGAACCAAAAATAAATATAAGTACTTTCGTTTTATGAACAACTCATGGTACCTATATTACACACCCTTACGAGGAATGGAACCAGGACCCTATGCATGAAAGGCGGACTCAAGTCTCATTGCACTATCATTAGTTGTACTACCTAAGTATATAAGGAAATGTCCATCTGCATACACGTCCTTTTATCGATCAAATGCATTAATAAACAAAGAATACCTACAATAGATACCTACTATCTCTGCCCTTGTCCTATTTACCTAAATTTGATTCATGAACTATTAATGTGATTTGAAGGCTCTTCTATATTGATTTGTAGTGCATCATTTTTAGGTGAATCAATTTCATTGCTTAAAAGAGACTTTACATGGGATGTAATAAAAACTATAATTAGGAAATTTCTTATCTCACGAGAACAAAATGTGCAACAATGATGATTGGAACGAATTAAAAATAATGATATAGGTATCATTTGACTGCTACAGTACCTATATTTTGCACTGTAACCAGATGTAGGTAACTGTTCTGGATTTTAAAATATAGTTTCAATAATATAATTTACCAGCTGTTCAAATTAATGTTACCCAACGTTTGAGAGTCACCAAAATGTGGAGAATGAGTAGCAGAATTCGAACTTAATATAATGAAATAAAAACATGCGAATACTGAAAATTATTTATATTGATACGGAAGCAGTAGGTATGATCTAGAACAATTTATTTCGAGGACGCAAAACTGGCTCGCACTAAATAAAACTGGACTGCATTGATATGAAATAAACATCTCTTGTGGTCTCCCACCAAAAAACGTAGAACCTTCAAATAGTACCCAACTCCAGGAAGATGTTTTGAGACTGGGATGGTTAAAGCTCAAATAACACTGGTCAGTGTTTATTGTTTGCTATTTCAGCTGCCGGACAAACGCACAGGGACTATTTATATAGATCTTATAGCCACAACCAAATGATTTTATTTTATTTCCGTTCTGCTTGATAAAATTAACACCCGTTTTAATTTTCGCGCGATGTCTTAACAAAGAATCTCTAATCCCTCGATACCTATCTATTTTTAGTGGATAATTCAGAGAATTTTAAAATTAAATCACTTTAGTATACTCATCCGACTGCACAAGAAAGAGGGTTATGTTGGAGGGTGTTTGCAGTTTTTGTCTGATTTAAAATTCAGACTGTCGGCCTAAATTTATAGGATAGGGATAAACTTGCCAGCATACATACATTTAACCTCCGCTCGCTTCGCTCGCTCCTCAGGGTCACAACTCTAACCTAACCTAACCTATTGCCTGATTTTTGTAGTCAAAAGTGGTTTTGACCAGTTATGAGTTTTGACTGTGAAATTTGATTATGTAAATTACATAATGTCTAATCCTGTTCCTGTGGTGCCTGTAGAATGAACGTATAAACGGTTTCATAGATTTGGAGGCTTTGACGCGTAGTCAGATTATGTAGTTTTTTAATTAATCCACCTGCACCACTTTTATCTGCATCCAAAGAGATTTAATAATGTTGGAACATAGAGCTGCCTCTGGGAATATTTTCTTAAAAACAATTGATATTTTATCATTTATATTTCTAATCTGTCAGTTTCATCCATACGGCCTGTGCATACGGCTGTCTGGAGGACATCGCTAAAAGCCTGCCCATTGTACTTTAATTAATTGTGATATCCATACTGTGTTGTTTTTGGTCTAAGTACAATAGAGTTATTGTAGGTACCTACTCGAATAAGTACTAGTATGACGACAAGGTAAAAATATATAAATAAATAAATTTCCTTCTAGAATAAAGTGTACAAGTTCTTATTTGACTAAACATATTTCATTTGACCTCTTTTCCAGTCTCCCTTAAAAGTTAGTTACTACATATAATTTCGTTAAGTCAAATGCCACTTATAATATTGACAGCATTCTAGTCTTTCATTGTGTGTACATACTCGAATTACTTATAACAAACCCAATAATTTCGTTTCAACCATGTTTCGACCGTTCATTTGTCCTTCAATTCTAAAAGCGTCGGAATTAGGATTGAACGAGGATTCATGCTCTTGTGATCTTTGATTATGCAGTCAGATAAATAGAGATACCTACTTAAAATTATTCACTTCAGTATTTTTTATTTTTATTTCCCTTCATATCGAGAAGTGCCGGATTTATACTTTTAATAAGGTCACTTTGGTTTTTGTGGTCTTTAAGGAGATTTAAAATTTGATACGAGTATATGTACGTATGTATTATGCAGTCAGATATAGACGTAAGTAATTAAAATTATTCACTTCAGTATTTTGTTATTATTACATATTTTATTTCCCTTCATATTGAATAATGCTGGATTTATACTTTTTAAAGGTCACTTCGGTCTGTGCCGTCTTTAATTTTTTTAAATTTGATAATTATTTTGAAAACTCTATCTTCCCACCCGCACGTGACCTGTTTCAGCATCAGCTTCATAATGGCGAACAGAAAACACTCTGAAATCTGCCATTTTCAAGACTGCGGCCTAAGCGGCCTATTCTTACACCTAGAGCTAATATTGAGTGTATTATGTTTACCAGTAAGGCGGTAAACTGTAACAACTAGAAACTTGATATTTTGCAGGTAGGTTCCAATTTTATTATACCTACTTATACGATGTAGGCAGCAGCTAAGAAAGGGTGTTCCAAAATTCGAACGGGAACGGGAACTAAGCGCTGCTAGTTTTACCTATATAATAAAAAAGTATGTCAAAGATTATATTTTATTTAGTAATTCTCCAACATTATTCCCATTAACCTATGCCCTTTGGGATAAAAAGCGTGATTTTTTTATTATTTTCAAATAAGCAAAATAAGACAAACTTTTCTGGAAGCATTTGAAACTCACTTAGAGTTATTTTTCTTTACGAAAAAGTTCTTTCTTTCATTAGAACTTTTTGCAAAGAAACAACTTCGGAGACTTAACGAAGTATAAAAAAAAGTACCTACCGAACGAAATGACTTTTACAATATCTACGAGTAAGTTGTTACCAACCGAGTTAGTAGGTAGGTCAAAGTGGTAAATAATCATTTATTTATTTACATTTCATAACACTAATTATTACGATTATATATTATATATTACATGTATAAATCCTACTAATATTATAAAAGGTAAAGTTTGTGAGTATGGATATATGGATGTTTGTTACTCTTTCACGCAAAAACTACTGAACAGATTTTGATGTAACTTAACAGTTATGTAGCTTATACATCAGAATAACACATAGGTATCTAGGCTATATTTTATCCCCGTATTCTAACAGGATCGGGAACTACGCGAGTGAAACCGCGGGGCGCTGCTAGTCATATATATTTGTGTATTGCATGGTATTGCTATCTAGGTACTCTAGAATGCCGATAATGGCTGCTCATCAAGATAATCGTAAATTCAAACCAGATTTAGCTCACAGGAGATAATATCGATAAATTTTAAGTGCGAGACTGTCTGGTATAGCGTAATTTATACTTATATAGCTAAGCATCACTCTTCACAGAACGGTCAAGGTCATCAGATAATCCTTTATGCCTAATTCCGTGGCTTGACAGATCCTCTCTCCCTTGTAGATAGCATCTCGTGTACGCAGAAGGTTGTGTTTTGTTGGCATCTATTTAATTTGTGGATACGAATTAGGTACTATAATTTGAACAAAACGAGAACTTGAACTAAATCATTATTTGTACAAATTGGGAATTGCACGAATCACGAATTATACGGACAGAACGATTGAGAATTGTACAAATTAAGAAAATGTACAACAGCTCATAAGTAATTCTCTTAAAAAAATACTGATGGGACGATCTACCAAAGCACTGCTGAAACTGATGGGAAGCATAACATTTTGCAAAAAAGTTTTAAGGAAGGGATTATTGGAAATTCCCACGAGAACGAGAAAAACGGTTACACTCGGTAGGTACCCATGTCAAACTTATGAATCTATCTAATGCAATTTGGCGTGGAAATAGAGTCGTCTTAAAGAAAATAGGCTAATTTGCTTTACGTAACTTTTTATCTTAGAACGCAAATATAGGGGAAGTGCTAGTATTAAATACGATTAAAAATTGGAAGACAAAAAATCGTTAGACACACGAAATAGAAAGCCACCTACAGTCGTACACAGCTACTAGGTCGATGAACTCTGTGACCGATCTGTGCTATACTCAGATTTGCAAGCGGAATCGCTGCGTTGTTTGCTAGTTTGCTAGCCATATATCTGCGTGATATCACTAGATTGCACTTTCATAATACTTATTCAGTTTTCTATAATAGTTTTGTTAGATGATGTTTTATAGTTATCTATAATTTTCATTTTTACTGTACTATTATCAACCGAATAATATTTTTTTCAACACACTTGCTCATAAAGTGGCTCTAATTTCACTGCAATTAGGCACATAATGACACCTATAATCAAACTGAGACTTTTTGTTTGCTATTATTCACTAGTGAGTTATAGATTTTTTTTTTCAATTTTGTTGCTAGAGTTGCTTTGTTCTTAAAAAAGTTTCGATACAAAAAAGATCGTATTCAATCGTACTAATAAATTAATACACAAATATGGCTTGCTCATTTCATGCAACTTCGTATTTAAATAGATCATTTCAACTTGTACGTGTTTAATAAACAAAACTTTCACTCAAATATAACTTTGGTTTTCTCTGTAAAAACTTTAAATACCCCATTTTGTACGTGGCTAAAACGCTATCCACGACAAACCAAAGAAAAAGAAACCTAATTTTTTTAGTCCATGGCCGATCGCCATTGTAAGATGCGAGCGCATAGGAAAACGAGGCTGTATGGGCCTAGATCCTTTTGCCTTTTCCAAATTATATAAATAAAAAATTGGAAAACCAATTAATTTTCCCCGCCATTGCGAATGATTATTTTAAAATGATTTTTTAGTATTATTTATTCACAAGTGTGTTGAAAAACGTCGTATGATACACGTGTGTATTGATGATTACCGTCCTCGGCTCTCTTATGACCCTCGCCTACGGCTCGGGTCTCAATGGCGCCTCAGCGGTAATCACCAACTTTACTCACTTGTACCATAATGTACTATAAATAGTAGTTACTTATAAATTATAATTATTTTATTTTTGCAGAAAAACAATGAAAAGGTGAAATGATGAATAAAATGTTTCTTCATTAATTACCACTAAGAATTTTACTTTCTCTTCAGCTCATCACAGTTACTTACATATTAACCTTGCTATTTTTAATAGATTTTAATAATATGAACAAGAATGTGTTCGTCCGATAAGATTTCTTCGAATTTAAAATCACGTCTGACGGTAGCCTTGCAATGAATGTATTATTATATATTGCGTGGATATATTTTAATACTTACATACTAGATTAAAATAAAATAGAAAGTAGCAAGGCCGCGTAGATTTAGCTCGACCGCTTGCGATCTGGATTATTTATGTTTTCTTCCGCCGAGAAACATATGAACGTTTATTTAAAGAAATAGAATACAAAACACAAATCTTTAGAATTTTATTTGGGCCAATATTGCAGAAGACACGATTTGGTCTGGCGAGTCTTCAATTTTGCTTTAAACACAATATACTTACCATATTGTGAGTGAGACAAAATTTGGGTGATCGTTAATTTTATTTTACTGTAGGTTGCTACAAATTTCGGACCATGAGGTCCATGAGTGACAAGGGCAATAACAAAGCCAATAACATTATTATAGTCACGTTTCCTTGTCATTCAATAAAAATGCAGCCTGTCACTTAGCCTAGCTGTCCAGGGATGCACTCTTGTGAGCAATACCTATTCCTTGTGGTTCCTCCTAGGAGGATATTTTATATTAATTAATGTTGTAATTTCAAATTCCGTTTTAAAAATGAAGAGTTTTTGTCTAATTCAGTATAACTATTTATTAGCACTTTTTTCATTTTCTCATGTTTACGGATTCCTTTTAATTACACTAATAAGACAACAAAATAGTAAATACTTACATAGTACCAGACGGAATTCACGATATTTGAATCATTCCAATGAACCTCGCTAGAACTTGTAAAAACAAAGAAAAAAGGTTTTTTTTAGAAACTCCTGAAAATATGCACAATGTTAAGAAATAACCTAGAAATATAAAAACACTGAAGTGTAACTAGCCTTTTTTTTATTAACTCAGTTGAAATGTTCAAGTCTAACATTGCTAGAAAATTGATTCTGTTCCCTACCAGTCGACGTGAATACTATAATATGTTTATTGTATGCAAATATAGTGTTCACGCCAAATTTGTACATTTCCAAGCATACTAAATTCCATCGTCAATTACTTATTTATTACCGAACGCCACGAACGATGCATATAACTATATTCTCATATAACATTGACTATAAATACAATGCACGTGATGGCGGCGTGCATACCGTGCCCATTAATTTTATCAAAGAATTGCATATTGCACATTGCATATTTATGCAGGAACACAACATATTATAATATAAATAACTGACCTATCTTCGGTCATGTGCAGGTAATCTGTCATTATGTTAACAAGCGGTTTCCAGTTGTTTTATCAATTCTTACTACAGTGTTGTCTAAATGTGGAAAGATTTGCTTTTTAAATGATTTTGGGAACTGGGACAAAGGTACAAAAATAGGAATTGATGAAGGTATTAACTTAGTCCACTGTAAATAGGCGTACTTAATGTAACTGTAGAGTCAATATAGGTTTGCAATTTTCATCTTTCACTCAAGTAAAGGCTGTCTATATCGTGAAAGCTATAATAGAATAATATATGTATGGGATTGACATTAGTAGAAAAATCACGCGAAGTTTATCGATTATTAAATGTGCGACTAAGTAAAATTGAGATACCATGCCAAAGAACTCATTATATTATTCGTACCCAGAAAGCTTTTTTATTTAGTAGACAAGGAATAAATGTGTATTATATTATTATGCGACCTGTCTAGGCCCGATACAATCTGTCTCTGAAGACGTACCTACTATAAAGGAGGTACATTAGGTGAAAAATTAAAATTTTTATTAAGAACTTCAATACACTTCTGAACGTCAATACACTGAACTCGTCCACGGAGATTGGCTGAATGTAAACAGCAGCCTATCTCCACCGAAGACAGAGATCAGCGTTCACCTGATAATGCCTGAGAATGGTTTTATGTTCAGCTGTGGTCTGTTATAGGGTCGTGATAAAAGTCCGGTGCGGCGATGGGCTCACCACCTATCACGTTTAGGGGTCCAATGTATCTCGTGAAATGTGGGTGTATGCAGTAATGGAATACCTCTGCCTACCCCCTCGGGGATGAAAGGCGTGAGATTATTTATTTATTTAACTTTTCTCCATTGTTTATTCGAGCAAAAACTTACGTCGTCGTGCACCCTTTTCGTAGGTACTTATAGTTTTAAATATATCACAATATGAGAGGTCCGCTGAAAAGTATGACGCACATAGATCCTCAATAGATGCAAAGTGATGTATCTCATTATTCTCTATAATAATATAAGTAGATGTATCTATTTTATACAATAAGGGCCACTAACACTTAAATGAAATACACAATCATAACTCATCATTGCTAACATTTAAATTGCTCTAGAACTTTCTACAACAGTCTAGTTTCATTTATGTATTAAATCATCTCCGAAAGTCCAACTAGTTCAATTGGTCCATTGGTTGTTGGTACTTCAAACAATGCGTAGGTAGGTATTATATTTACTTTTGCCATGACTCTACCTATTTTTATGAAACTTTTATCTTTATCGCCTTATAATAAAATAGGTCTTATCTCACTAGAATAACTAAGCACCAGTAGTTACGAATCGGATTAGCATTTAATAATATCACAGACCAGATTTAACTGGTCTGGATATGGTTATTATGAGCCAGCGATGATTTAATCCAATGACGTGTCAACCTTCAAGGTCAAGGTCAAATCTATTTGCGATTTCTAGAAATGCTGGGAACGATAAGCTATCTTCCTTCGCTTTACAATGGGACCGTTAAAAATAATTATGCAAGCTTGACGGCTGCAGCCGAGACGCCGCACCGCGAAGAGCGGGGGCTCCGTCGCTAGAGCTGCGCCTCTCGAGGTCGTTTGATTATAGATATCGATAATGTAGCATTTATTTACGTATTCTTATGTAATCTTTTTTATTTTTGTGTAACATATTTTATTTTTATGTATTTTAGTTTCTACACCAATTGCTTGCTTGGTTTTTTGCTTTGATTTTGATCGCTAAAGTAGTCTGAAAGAGGTCCCGTGCTAGAAGGCGCAACTCGTTTTTGGGTGCGCCTTAGAGTATCTGCAAACGTTAGATAATCTGTGAATAATTGTTGGCTGCGCCTATCTCGGAGCCATGGAGCCACAGACAAGTCACGCAATTACAGGCCAAGGCGGGAAGCCCCTTGGACCGTAATTGCGTGACTTGTCTCTGGCTCCATGAGAGACCGATACCGCAACCAAGTCTAAAACGGCGAGGAAGAATACTCCAGGGGACTAAGTTTGTATTCATATTGTTGGTAGTCATCTCGATCGGAATTCTAAAATTCTCCGCCAGGCCGAACGGTGTGCGCCAAAGTATAACCCAATGCTGCCCAGGAGCCCGCCGGCGGGCTGGCACAAAATGCCGCCATTCCGTCAAGCAGCGGCAGCCCGCCGGCGGGCTGGCCTACCCAGACGACTTTAAACCTTATTTGTATCACCATTAAATACATGATATTGAATATAATTTACTACCGTGATCTAGAATAAATTCGGAATCCGTTGATATCCAAAGCTACACATGTTTTTTGTTTTTATTTATAGAAAACCGCTTCCAAACACGCGCCATATGAAAAGTCATAAAAAAAATGGCCACTTCATAGTAAATTTTCGGTGTCGGATTTCAAGTGGTGTTCAATTATAAACATAAGTGGCCTCTAAAGGTTGAGTTGTTTATCTTAGACGATAATACGATCTTTCTAGTTGGTGTTTAGTAACATTGTTTATAAATTTGAGTACTGTGGTAATATTGGTAGCAATTATTCTGTGATTATTCTCGAAA
Source organism: Ethmia dodecea (assembly GCA_963855545.1). Lineage (NCBI taxonomy): Eukaryota > Metazoa > Arthropoda > Insecta > Lepidoptera > Depressariidae > Ethmia > Ethmia dodecea. The sequence continues at coordinate 8,018,365 of OY979452.1, forward strand.
CAGGTCCGAGTTTTTATTTACGAACAGAAATGAATGACTTGGACTCATAGTACCCCTTTGTTTTTTACATGTGGCAGCACATAATCTATCCATAGACAAAAATACATTGACAGTAGGATGATAGTCAAAGTAGTTTTTTTTTGGTGATAATTTTTTTGGGAAAGTTGAACAACGCGCGGAATTTTGATTGCACCCGCGCGCCCCCTAAAAAACGTCAAAATCAAATAACATTTTATTGTGGTTTTACGGGATAAATTCCCTTTGGATAAATAAAAAAAAGTTTAGAGGAGCGGGTGCAATGACCTTGGAAGCTTACATTGCATAGGTATTTGCAGGCTTAACTTATGGTTCGTTAAATTAGTGTCTTTGGTACGAATGGAACTTATTATATCTACTTATACTTTTTTTAAATAGTGATATTGTAGTTTGAAAGTTTATTTTTTTGTACTTAAAAATCTTTTATTACGCAAAAAGGCACGTGAAACGTTGATTTCATTAAATCATCATCATCATGTCAGCCTATCGACGTCCACTGCTGGACAAAGGCCTCCCCCAAGGTTCTCCACAACGTCCGGTCCTGCGCCGCCCGCATCCAGCAATTTCCCGCGACCTTAACCAGATCGTCGGTCCACCTGGTGGGGGGCCTGCCCACTCCACGCTTCCCTAATCGTGGTCGCTACTCGAGAACTTTTCTGTCCCAACGGCCGTCAGTTCTGCGAGCGATGTGCCCTGCCCATTGCCACTTTAGTTTCGCGATCCTTCGAGCTATGTCGGTTACTTTAGTTCTCCTACGGATATCCTCATTTCTGATTCGATCGCGCAGAGACACTCCGAGCATAGCTCTTTCCATCGCCCTTTGGGTGACTTTGAGCCTTCTTATAAGGGTCATCGTAAGCGACCACGTCTCGGTTCCGTACGTCATCGCTGGCAACACACACTGGTCGAAGACTTTCGACTTAAGACACTGCGGTATTTCGGACGTGAGGATATCGCGGAGCTTCCTGAACGCTGCCCATCCGAGCTGAATTCGACGATTGACCTCTTTCTCGAAGTTGGACCTTCCTAGCTGGACTGTCTGTCCCAGGTATACATATTCGTCAACAACTTCGAGCGTAGAGCCTCCAACTTTCAGAGGAGTAGGTACTACACGGACTTTCATTAAATAAACCATAAATTTTACTGGTTGGTTTTGAAACATACAATAAAATATCAATTTTTTTATCGATATATCTGTAAATACTACCTCCAGCGTGTTCAAGTTTCATTGTCCGCAGTGGAAATTTCCACGGTAAAACATGCAATCTTCGTCGGTACTACTCTAACTTCAACGACTTAGTATATTTCCATCTCTTTCATACGAAATCAACGCAGACGCTCTGACCTAACCGGTTTCGACTGCTCCCACTTGCAGGCCCGCCCATAAATCTTTCTCTTTTACTTCGGCTAACTTAACGTTCTATTTTACGAATAGCTCTGTGCTATGTATACTTCTCGGTCGTCGGCCAAACGATTTTTGTTAGCTGTCTTCCTCTAAAGCTTGAATGAGGCAAATTTTGTTTTCTTGATGCAGAGCTACAGCTTCAAATCCAACAAAATACTACATTACTACAGCCACGTGCTCTGGAGGTTAACGACTGATAATGCAGATAACATAGAAAATAAACAATAACACAAGCTTAGTGACACGGCTAGATGTTTAAAATATTTTTCTTTATTTTTTAATATGACATGAAAAATTAATGCTATGTTGTAAGAATTGTAGCAGTAGGTACTGGAAAGTACCAGTGCAATTCTTGAGTGGAACTGAAATTATTTTCATTCCTTAACAGGCTTGTTATTCGACGAATAAATTGGCCTAAATTGCTAACTGTCGATACAAAGATATTATTTCTTTGTTGATATTTAGAGGTAAGGAATTGGTATTATGCAGACTATATTTGTATTGTGGTATTTGCAACTGGTAAACCTCGCCTAAGTAATTACCGATAAATGAAAACAAAAAACTGAGGAGCAATGGTTTCTGATTCATGTAAATGAAACGCGATCATAAATGCGTTCTCGAAGGCATTCATGTAAAGATGTGAATAAATATTTTCAGAAATGTTTACAAACACATCTTTCCTTTATGTTATTTGTTTGTAAATGTATTTTATTTAAGGTATAAGTAAATTATTTCTACATAGTCATAATTTTAGTATTCAATTTGGTGTGCCTTTTATTTTTTTTCTGTATGACTATAACTATAATTATATTTATAACACATTTGCTCGTAAAAGGTGTCTTATTTCACCAATTTTAATATCGTTACCTATCTCATTACGCCCAAGTGCGGTAAGTGTAAAGTAAAACGCACGGTTTATCAAGATGCTCCGTCTGAAAACGAACGGTACTTTTTAAAATCTCAGCAAAGAGTTTTTATGTCAAAAAAAGTTGTCAACATTTTATGATTAAAATTAACTTTGGGAGATAAAATATATTAAAGAAATATTTATGTACATAATTATTTAATTTAATTAATTTTGACAGTAAATTACAACCAATCTGTAACAAAAACACAAAAATATTATTTTACTTTATTAGTAATAAGTACTGGCTGTTTTTTGTGCCTTTTCCTAAAAAAAATGATGATGCGCGCCGCGCGCTTTTTCTTAACGCTGTATTGTTTTTATTCGTTTACCATAGTCGGAGTTTTATTTTATTTCCTCGCAAATGTGTTATAAAACGTCGTATTACATACGTGCGCTTTGATAATTACAGCCTCTGCTTACTTGTAGCCCTCGCCTACGGCTCGGGCTAGCAATATCGCCTCGGCTGTAATTTTCAACCTACCGCACTTATATCATAATGTACTATTACGGACGGCTGCGATCGCATCAGGCACCATCCTAAAAAATATATGTTTCAGCCATGTTCGTAAATATGATCTATTTCTATTAGCAAATGCGTCTTTACAAAAATAATCACGACATTGTAACGTCACAGGCGACGTTGAGGCGACCGCTTTAAAATTATTTGCTCAGGAATTTGGCATCCGAATTATTCATATCCGTAAACGTACGATACGAAATTAGGTTTCACCAATAAAACGTTATTTTGGTAACATAACTTTGTACCTAGGTAGGTACATGTCAATAAATCATATGGTCTCGTAAACTTGTATCTTAACAATAACATCTTTAGTTTTTATAGACCTACAGACACATTGACATTAACACCGAAGACCAAGGAAAAGGCTTTACACTATGATATAACTTCAAATCACGTGTTTCCTTCACTAGACTCTGACATTCATCCACTTTCATTGAACCAAGAGTATAAAGCCAGAACCAAGAGTTGAAAGCTAGAGCTAGAACATTATATCAGTGTAGTGTGTCATGCGTGCGTGACGGTGCCTGTTTCACACCTTTGCTAGAAAAAGAGAGACAGTCAATAAAGCAATACATCAAGAATAATACTAATAATGTATTTCTTACCATACTAAAGGAATGACACCGATAGGCTCCCGGGGCACGTCCCGACACGCTATACTCTGCTGTAGTGTAATTCTAGCTTTACATGGTTTTTCTGGGCACGGATAAGACCAAAGGTAGAATACATGTCGACCTTGGCCTCGATAAATGGCAATTTGACAACGGATATCATGGGAAAATGGGAACGAACCCTCACCAGTGACGGTGGTGCATGCGGTAATTTGGCAATTGGCACAGGCGTTGTTTACCACAGCACCCGCGCCCGTGAATTTTACAAGTAAGTTTTGTACCTCTACGTGCCAATAATATTAATTGATATAAAAGAAAGTCGATGTTGAACAATTTTTTTGTTATTTTTAGATATTATTACTAGGTATATAAATACATATATTATTATGTATTACCTTACTTTACCTTATAACAACGTTTTTGTTGGTAATAGGCAAGTTGTTTTTGCGAGGCACCGTATAGGTACCTATTGCGTTTATTTATATTTGATCAGGCTGTTTGATTTTCATTAATATCGTTACTCGAACTGTAGCAAATAAAGACTAATTTGGTAGAGTCAACAATAGCAATATCGTATAATATTTTTTTTCGTCGAAGGAGGCTGATTACATTGAATGTTTTCTTATTTATAAAAAACTAGCGACCCGCCCCGGCTTCGCACGGGTGCAATGCTGAATTTTCTTTGCTATAAACCTTGCGGGGAGCCAACCATGGAAATCGGTTCGTCAGTTCTGGAGTTAAATCGTCAGGAAGGAAAACCCGACTTATTTTTATATAGTAGATAAATAAATAATCTCACGGATTTTATCCCCGAGGGGGTAGGCAGAGGTAATCCATTACTGGATATATCTACCCACTTTTCACGAGATATATTGGACCCCTAAACGTGATAGGTGGTGAGCCTATCGCCGGACCGGGTCTATTTACACATGTCTCAGAATTAATTCTGGGACCTGCGGGTTCTATGTTCTATGTTAGGGGGTTTGGTTTCCGCACTTAGTCCTGAAGTGGACCATTGTACGTGAGCCATGGCGGCCGGTTACTCCAACCATCCTACCTCCTTCCAAAAGCAGATCAAACTTCCGAGTCTACTCAGGACGTCCGCAAGGGATTCTGGTGTTCCGAGAATCTCCTTGCGGATCTGGGCAACGCCAACGCACTCAATGAGCACGTGCGCTACCGTCTCCTCCGCCTCCATGCACGCTCTGCATAGGGGGGCAGACCTGCGGGTTTCCTAACGATGTTTTCCTTCACCGTCGAGGTAGTGATAAATATGTACGTAAGTTTTTGAAAAACTCATTGGTACATGCCAGGATTCGTACCCGGCGAGCCTCACTGATTTTCATCATGTAAAGCAGGCCGTTTAACCGTAAGGCTATCACTGCTCTTATCTATATACTCTGTATACTTATAGAAAACCTTAATATGTATAGGACCTATTTGCTATGTTCAATAAATTGTATTCAATAAAAACACGGTCATTCAGTCCCAAAATAGGCAGAGACTGTACTATGGGTACTTAACAACTGATAAACGTACTTAAATAAATTTAAACACCCAGACACGAAGCCAACAGATACTTTCATGCACACAAATATTGGCCCCGAGCGGGGATCGAACTCGCGACCTCCGACTCAGAAGGCAGGGTCACTACTAGCTGAGCCCGTCAATTAAAAGTAACGTTTACACAAATTATAAAACATAGTTCTAAAAGGAGTGTTCTTACCATCGATTTAACCCTTTGCCGGTGCCTTGCGGCGTCTTTAACGGACCATGCACATAGACACTCCATTGCTATGCATTTTAAGAAGCCTGCCAAGCCATTACTTTTGCGTTTGACAACACTGCGCACTCGTATTATTATTACGGATATTATGTTTATATATTTTTAGATTTATTACTTTACTATACTTGCTCGTTGCGGTTTCACCAGTGCCAATAACACAGCCCAGCCTAGGCTCTGCCACTCAGAAAAGTGTAGCTTTCTATAAGTTTATGAATTTTCTGAATAAGTTTAGTAGTTCTAGAGATAACCTCCTAGGTAGGCACTATTAGTACATATACTTATAAAAGGTTATACAAAGATTAAGTTTTCAAGTCACCTTAATAAGAATTAAATGTATAGTTTTCTTGAGACTTTAAGAATTGTTTCTGGTGACTCATATGTATGTTTATTAATTTAATTAACGTGGTTTAAGTTTAGTTAAAACATTAGAACGCATTTGACAAAGTCTTACAGTGCAAGTGCTCTACATTTATTTATAAAACTGGTTATTATTTAAAATATGTGTGCTACATGCTAATGTATGCATGTTTCACCTTATTATTACAGAATAGCTTCAATTGTTTATAATAATATTATAGATTTTGTTGGATTAAAATAAACCATTTCATTATGGTAATTTTTAAGCGCCACCTGCTGTCGAGTAGCGGTAGTATTTTAATGCCAATGTAGAGTCGGCCTTTGCATGATTACTCCGCCATCTCGTGTCATATAAAAGTACTCAAAAATACGAAGCAAACCAACTTTTAACCATATTATGTTGTAGATATTATTTAAAATAGGTGGCAGCACGGTATTAAAGTTTAACATCCACAGACCATATGGCCTGTGTTTACATCTTTCTTTTTTATTTAGTGTCATGCTAAACTATTATAATAAGCAAGTCCTACGTTGTTTTAAGGGTGTTACGTACGTACCTATACTTTTTATCTGTTTGGTATTTTTAGTTCCTCTTTTCTATGGTATTGGAAAAAAGTTAATAATGATCACACCCATTTAATCCTCGAGGGTCGAGTTATTCCATTTCTGGAAATACCCATATTTCACCAGTATATTCTTTGGACCCCTAGACGTGATAGGTGGTGAGCCCATCACCTTACCGGGTGCTGTTACTCATGTCTCAGAATTTATTGATGGACCTGAGTGTTTCCGAGTTTTCACGATGTTTTCCTTTACCCTCGACCTAGATATAAATATTTAGGTTTATTTGCTCTTGAAAAACAAAACTCATTGGTAGGTACATGCCAGGATTTGAACCTGAGCTTCATAGATCATCTTCATGAGAAGCGGGCTCTTTAACCACTGGGCTGTCACTGCTAGACTATTGACTTTTTTAAGTGTAATTTTTAATTCCCTACAGAAATAAATACATTTTCAATAGATTTTCATTTTTAACACTTAAGGACTCGCGCCTTTGTTTTTAGCATAAGTACTCGCTACCGGGTCCCACAGACCCATTAGTTTTTGGTATATAGTTTCCAAATTACTTTATGTATTTAGGAAAATGATATTGTTTTTTAATGTTGATTATAAAACAAAGAGTTTTGGTTCAGTTGTTTTTGTTTTACTAGTTTCCTTTATTCTTAAATCAAATAACTAAAATAATCAGTGTTTCTTCTCAAAATTATGACAACTTTGTAATAGAATACGTTTTTTTTTAAATAGTTAACGTACTATTGTAAATGTTACTTTTTTAGATACTACAATTACGTATTATCTTATTTCTACAAAAAAAGATCCATCATTATAAGACTTTTTTTTATACATATAAATCAACTTTCAAAATCAACAAAAAATCTTGGCAATTTCTTCCCAACCGTACATATAGTTTATAACAAATTAAAATAATTACTACAAATAGTTTTGGTGTGTTCCACACGAGATTTTAGTTAGAATCGTCAGGAATTTCAGCATTGGGACTAATTTCGACGTCGTTACTTACAATCCGTGTTATGTGGGCTTGTCTCTTCAGTCTTCCGTTTCAGAGCAGTCATTCATTCTCTATTTATTCATTCAGGTATTCTTCTGTATATCTCTATTATTTAGGAAACGGTTTGCAGCCATTTTTAAAACCTAAAATGTTATAAAAATATTAGCTTTATGTCACAAAATTATTTATATGAACAGTTACGTAAGTAATCGCTACTGGGTCCAGCGGACCCATACTCACTTTATACGCCCATAGCACTCGAACACTGCAACTCAACTGCATGAGAAATGAGAATGAAGTAGTAAGGAGAAGGCACATTCATTTGAAGGTATTAAGAACGGCAACGTCGTACGATTCGCTTCTTGGAAAATATTTGGCAAAATGACCACGACTGGGTCCAGAAAACCCATTAGCGAGTCCTTAAGTCCTTAATTTCACTGCTCTTTTAACAAATGAATTAAAGTCCTATTCGGTTTTCCAGTTATGGATGTAGATATAAACGCACATATTTTTTTAAATTTTTGTCTGTATATCTGTCTGTCTGTTTGTGGACGCATCACGCAAAAATTACTGAACAGATTTTGATGAAAGGAGACGTTCCATCTTGGTCCTGCACATTGTACACCAGCGTGAAAGATAGAGAAAAATCTAGTGATTATCAGAAAAATATTAAAAAAAAACATTTCCATCTATTTAACTTGCATAAAGTAATTAAACTTCAATGGATCCGCATGCAATCATATTAAAATAATAATACTATTTCTAACTTCTTAAGCCCAATTTCCATGTTATTGTGAATTAGTCCGACAAACATCAAAATAATGTCAAGTGTGATTTTACCGGTCAGGTATTTTTTTTTCGTTCGTCGCGATGCTAGTTTAATGAAAATTAAAGTTTATTGTACAACGAAACTAGACAAATATGAGCAAAATCATGAATAAAACTATAGTTATTTTATTTATATTTATATAAAAAACTGGTGTAAGTACCTAAATGGTGCAGGCCCAGTCTTCTACATTCATGAAACGTTTCCTTTGGTGTAGAGATAACTGAGTAACTAGGCTAACATTTAGGGTAGGTACTTTTTAAAGCGGGAAAATGTCTCATTCCTATTTGAAAATTAAAAAACTGGTTAAAAAGCGAAATACGATACGATAACACCTAGAAACTTGAAATATGGTATGTAAATTCCACAATGAAAGGCGTGAGATTATTTTTTATATAAGGTAAACTAGTTTAAACAAAGTTGTGGAGTTTCCTGCGCCGGTTCTTCTCCGCAGCTACAACACTTTTCAATGCGATGTTATATAATTATTAACATTATCATTTAATAAGCACAATCCACATTCTAATGTTGAAATTTTAATTTCGCTCAGAATTCACACAAATAAAAAAAATACAAACTAAGAGTAGATAGATGAATAAATGAGAGTGCAATCAAACAGTCTGTGCCCACTAAAATGTATTTGGTGACAGGCCGCGTGTTGTAATTAGATAGATCGCTCACTGATGGCCGTCAAGGGAAATCACTAAATCGTCGTCAGAAAAATATATGTTGACTAGGAACACAACGTTCTAGTTAGGTATGTAAAGTTAGATACTTACTAGATTTTGTTATAGGTAGAGTTTTTTATTATATTTGATAAATTATACAATTTTGCGGCTTTTTATTCCTAAGAAGGTAGGCAGAGTTATTCCATTTCTGGTAATACCCACCTTTACCAGTATATTTTTTGGACCACTAAACGTGATTAGGTAGTGAGCCCATTACCTGACGGTCTGTTACACTACATGTCTTATTTAGAATTAAATCTGGGACCTGCGCGTTTCTTCACAATATCTTTTCCTTCATCGTCGAGCTATAGATAAATATGTACCTATACGTACCTAGGTAAGTTTTTGATAAACTCATTGGTACATGCCAGAATTCGAACCCATCGAACATAATTTTATTTCTTTAAAAAATATTGTCTTAGGCAATCGTGACTCCTCAACTATAATTGGCAAAAATTTTTGCTATCAATTTGGTCCGTCCAAAAATTTCCATTATTGTCAACATTTTTTATTGAAGATCCGAAACAAATTGATTCGCCAACTGCATCTAATTTGAGCTTCCCCGGTTACTGGCCACGTGCGGATCTTTTAGCGATTGGCGAGAAATTCACTTACAACACCATTACACCCCCGAGTAACGTCTGATGAGATTACTAGTTCAATTACTGAGGCTTAATGGTGAAACTTTAGTGAAACTATGTTATAATGTTACATAAAAGCTATAGTACCTACGTAAACTTATTCGTGTTCCTTTCTTTCTAAATTTATATTAGTGGTATTGTAAAATGGTAGAGACAGGAAGATGAATTAGAAATTATTATGTTCAGGGATTAAATAAAAAATATATACATAGGGTGTGAATATGGAACCCTAAATTTCTGAAGGTAGTTACTTCCATCAAAGTGAATATGTAAATTGACAGGCGATATTTTCGATGATAAGGTACCTATATATATGAAAAAAAAATACATGTAGGATTCGGTACCCTTTTAGGGTAGAGTATAACAACAGATAATAAAAATTAAGTTTAATAAAAACTATAAGAGAGTATACGAGTTATTTTATTGTATGTACGATGGTACGGAACCCTTTGTGTTCGGCTCGCACTCGGCAATATTTGAAATATTTTTCTATTATTAGTCGAAACTATGCGACATAAAACTGAATGAAAATATATTTTGTAATTTGCAAAAGAAGCCCTTTATTATAAGACAACAGTGCATTATTAAATCGGTTGTGATTTCACCAGCGTAACTCCTGTTCCCGTGGGAAAATTATTGCCCATGTTAGTCCCAGAAAAGTAAGCTTTTCATTGGTGAAAGATTTTTTAAAAACGGGTCAGTGTAGTTTCGGAGCCTATTCAATACAAACAAACAAAAAATTAAATCTTTCCTGTTTATAATACTATTAGTATAGAAAAATATAAAAATATTACTATAGGGCTCATTACCTATCACGTTTAGGGGCCCAAAGAATATATCGTAAAAAGTGTTTATATGGAATACCTCTGCTCACCCTCTGGGATATAAGGCGTGAGTTTTTTTTATTTTTTTATTTAATATTTATAGATAGACAATAAACTTGGGTAAGCCATATTAAAACTGTTCCAAAATTTCCAGTTAGTTACTTGAGATAATCAGTGTTCATCAGAATCCCGGGTGTACTGCACCCAAAGAGGTTGGAAGAAAATCATTCTCTTTCCTATAGAGTGCCAATGTAGGAAATCTCGCCCTAGTGAATCCTCGCCAACATTCGGTTGACAGACCGTATTTTCACGTGGCCGCTGGTTTGACAACACAATGCCATATTGGAAGTCAGATCGAAACAAGCTCTCGGTTTTGACAAAAATATGCCCGCTTGCGTAGTTGTTTGGTGCGGAAACTCCACAGTAAATTCGCGGAAATCCAATACAGGCGTTACCTATCACCTGTTAGTATTTTCCTGTTCATACTACACCACAAAAAATATATTTAAATATTTGTATTTTTATTTATAAACATTTCCTTAGTGCTTGACAAAAAATATACAATATCGATAGAATAATTTTATGTCGATAAAATTTGCAATATTTTTTCGAAATGATTTTCAGATTTCCAAGAGATCCCAACCTCAAAAAAAATTTAGTGTTCTAAAGATCGAATCATACTATTCATTTAGAATTTAAAAATAGAATTACATTTACCTAAAGTCTAAAAAGCTTCTTGAGATACTAGCTTTTGCTCACAACTTCATCCGCTTTGCAGAATGAAATAAAACTTATATCCTTCCTCAGGGTGCAGCCTATATTCCTACCTTTCATCGACATCGGTTCATTGGCTTAGCCGTAAAAATGTTACAGACAGACAGCCAGCCAGAGTTACTTTTGCATTTATATTATAGTAAAGAAGGATTTTTTTTAAAGAAGGAAGTAAAATAATGAGATAATTTATATTTATAATTCAAATTTGTAAATTGTATTTGAAATCAAATGAAATTATAGTACAGGTTGCAGCATTTATCGATATCGATTGTGTGGTATATGATTACTTCACTAGTCCGTCACTATTGGAGTAAATTCAAAAGTAAAATAATACGTGAGCTTTCTGATTGGCCGAGCGCAAAATGTCCTTTAAATACTATTGGTAAATTGATTTACATTTAGTACGTCATCTCATACTTCGCCCCCCGCGCCCCGATTTTTGGTTGAAGCGGTTTCCATAGTGTTTTTAGAACATTAGCAGTCTATAGGAGAGAGAAACTTTTTCTTTAAACGTCTTTGACTGCACCTATTTCAAAGTTTAATGTGCGGTTTGAAGGTACTTGCTGAGTAGTTTTGAGTACTTTTCATAATGAACAATCAGTGACGCTAGACGGTCAAAGCGGTACCATAAAGGCGTCTTTTTATCACTGTGGTACTAAACTTCAAGATATAGGTACCTATGTATTTTATATGGTTAAGGAAATTTATGACTTTTATAGGTGTTCAAATGATTTAATAATTCATTTTTACCGTCGCTAGGACGTGTATCCGCATAGGTATTATTGGCTCCTAAAAAATGTATGATACTCGTAGTTCGAGAATCGGGAAAGCCAGATGCGAGGGGGGCGCGAGGAGCCCCAAGAGACTAACACAAGCTTGTAACTTGGAAAGCGCACCTGCGTTCCCGGATAGGATATCCACAATATCAGTTCTATCTACACCAATATAAGGATATAAGTTGCTTGAAGCTGATTGTATTTGCTTAAGATTTTCCTTTGTTCTGCTTATTAGCTAGCTGTAGGCTAGCTGTCTACGATTATTGTATTGCAGGTTTAAGCAATAATGCTGTAATCTCTGGAAAAATATTTTATCTGGCACCTGCGTTAATTTGTGATAACGTTATCAATTGGGCTTATGTTTGGCTAATTTATACGTCCATCGAATAATTTTCATCATTTGAAACACACCGGTATAGCGACCGGTTCTTCGTATGTTTCGGTACGAATTACTTTCAATAATGAGCAGTTTGCGATAGTTTAGTTAGTTAAGAGATTATAAATACAAAAGACACAGCCATGAAGCTTATAGTAGCGAGTTTTATGTTCTTGTGCCTGTGGAGTGCAGTGAGTTCAAAATGCGTAATGCGCGGAGAGTGTATCAACATTGGTGGCTTTGATAAGCCCTGCCCTTACACCGATGATGCACAACCTTTACTTAACGATTTGTTGGCAGAAGACAGAGAAATTGTCATTAATCACCTGTTACGGGCATGTCCTCACCTAATACTCGACGAAGAAGGAAATCAGAAACCTGATGACGAAATTTTAACGTGTTGTGAAATAGATCAATTAATAGGACTATCGGAAAATTTATTACTGGCTCAAAGTGTCCTCGGTCGTTGCCCCGCGTGTTTCAGAAACTTTGCTAGACAAATCTGTGAAATGAATTGTTCCCCAGATCAGGCCCGCTTTGTTGAGGTCTTTACACAGAATGCCACGGATGGTACTGAATATGTTAACGAAATTAACTACAGAATGTACGAAGACTTCATGTTAGGAGCCCACGCCACCTGTGCTGGTGTCGTGGTACCTCAGACTGGGTTGCCCGCTATAAACGTTATGTGTGGAAATGCACCTGTTTGTGATGCTGAGGCTTGGTTCGGATTCACTGGGGATACTCAGGCAAATCCTTTTGTTCCGGTGCAAGTCAATTTTCTCAAGTGGCCGACACCGGAAGATTCCATGGACGTACATGCCCTGGCGTGCAACGAGACCGCAGAGGGCGATCTCCCTTGCAGCTGCATCGATTGTGAGATCACCTGCCCGGCAGGCGCCGAGCCCTTCGTTCCCGAAGTCTGTACCGTTGTTTCTCTCAACTGCGTAGGATTTTCCATTGGGATAGTTATCTTCGTCCTGATTGTAACATTGTTTTCTATGATAGCATGGAGAGAATATAGAAAGAGTAAAAGCAATTTCAAGAAACCATCTACTATCAAGCAAAAGCCTCAAGGTAATAAAGTAATCGAGACATTCCAGTGTATATTTTCTGCAATAGGGGGTTTCTCGGCCAGTAACACTGTTTTGATTATTATGCTAACTTCATGGTTACTGTTTGCCATGATCTTTGGAGTGCTGAACTTGCGAATTACTTCAAACCCAATTGAACTTTGGTCTTCACCAGTCTCTCGTAGTCGTTTAGAATTGAATTATTTTAATGAAAGATTTGGCCCATTTTATCGAGCCGCCCAAGTTTATCTTCAAATAAATGGACTCGAGCCTTTCACAGTTGACAATGTGACCTACGGACCAGCATTCAGATTAGAAGCTGTAGAAGAGTTAGTAAAACTGGAAGATGCTATCTTAAATCTTGGAAGGAACGATGGAGGCCCTACATTAGAACAAGTTTGCTTCGCACCGCTCCGATCCCAAGGCACTGAACAACTTTTGGAGCAGTGCGTTAGCATGTCTGTAACTTCCTATCTTGGTGCGGATAGAAATAACATAAACAATAATACGTACCTTAATAAAATTCAAAATTGCATAAATAATCATCTCTCTTTCGACTGTATATCCCCATGGGGAGGAGGAGCAGAGCCAGAGATTTCTTTAGGAGGCTACGATTACGATAACATTTTAAGTGCCGATACACTGCTTATTAATTTTCCTATAACTAATTTCGTTTTGGAAGAAAACCTTAAGCCAGTACTAGAATGGGAGCAAAAGTTTTTAGATCTGCTACATGATTACGAGGCGAACTGGAAAGCAGATTTTGTAGATGTATCATTTGGAGCGGAGAGATCTATAGAGGATGAGATTCAACGTGTATCCGAAGCTGAAGCTATACCTATACTTATTAGTTATTTAATAATGTTTATTTATGTCACTATATCTCTAGGCAACGTAAGATATTGCAGAACGTGGTTTATTGATAGTAAAGTAATGGTAGCTATTAGCAGTATAGTTGTAGTTATCGTTGCTATACTTTGTGCTATGGGCGTGATGGGATACGCAGGTATTACAGTTACTCTTCTAGCTATTAATGTGATACCGTTTTTCGTTTTATCAATTGGTATCGACAATGTCTTCTTAATGGTTAATACTCTGCATGACTTACAAGAAAAAATTAAGGAGTTTGATGATTACAGAGAAAACTTCAGTTTTGAGGAAAAGAGGAAATTTTTGTTTTCTAAAATGTTAGGTAAAGTTGGTCCTTCAATATTTGTTTCATCTATAACCCAGGTAACTTCTTTTGCAATAGGTAGCCTTTCAAATTTTCCTGCCGTGGTTACATTTGCAGTGTTCGTTTCGATATCTCTAGGTTTCTTATTTATCTTACAAATTACAACCGTAGTCGCTATATTGGCTATTGATTATAAACGTAGTTCTCAGAACAGAATTGACGTGTTTTGCTGTATCCAAAAGAAGATATTAAACGACAGTGATCCTATTAATTCCGAAGTGCCTTACAAGAGTGTCATAACGAGATTAATGAAACCGTATGCTAGATTCCTTTTGAAGTGGTGGGTAAAAATTGTAGTTGTTGTAGTATTTGTTGGTATGCTATGCGCAAGCATAATGATGATCCCACAAATAGAAGTAGGACTAGATCAAGAAATGGCGTTACCTGTCGACTCATATGTATATAAGTATTTGCAAGCCGTAAACCATCTCTTACGCCTTGGACCCCCATTATACTTTGTACTTAAATCAGGTTTAAACTTTAGTGACCCTGATCATCAAAATGTAATATGTGGTGGTCAGTTATGCTACGATGATTCTTTAACCACACAGATATTTTTGGCCTCAAAGTTTAGTAATGTTACTTACATATCTAAGAGTTCGAATTCCTGGATAGATGACTTTTTTGATTGGTCCGCTTTAAGTGGCGCTTGTTGCAAATACAATACTACTGATAATAGTTTTTGTCAAAGCACAGATAACTCTCCTGAATGTGCGTACTGCTCCATTCCCAGAGGAGATTGGCAAAATGGTCTGCGACCCAGTGCGGAAGCTTTTGAAGGATATATACCCTTATTTCTACAGGACGCCCCTACTGATGCATGTAACAAAGGTGGTCTGGCTAGTTACTCTGGTAGCGTTAACTATGTTCTTGATTCCAAGGGACTAGCACATGTACACGATACGAATTTTATGGCATATCACAGTGCACTAGCCACATCTTATGATTACATTACAGCTGTTAAGTACGGCTACGAAGTTGCTGGGAATATTACAGCTGCAATTAAGAAACACACAGGTCTCGATATCGAAGTTTTTCCTTATTCAGTTTTCTACGTTTTTTACGAGCAGTACTTAAATATGTGGGGTGACACCTTTGCCTCCATTGGTTACTGTCTTATAGGTGCGTTTGTGTTAAATCTGATTGCTTCTGGATTCAACCTTATCACTACCTTTGCTGTAATGTTTACTGCAGTAATGGTTGTTCTAGACATGATGGGTGTTATGTACATTTGGAACATTCCTCTGAATGCCGTATCGTGTGTCAATTTGATTGTTTCTATTGGTATAGCTGTTGAATTTTGCAGCCATATTGCTTATGCTTTCGCTACAAGCCAATGTCCCCCAGAGGAAAAAATAGCAGACGCGATGAATTCGGTTGGTTCCACCATTGTAACTGGCATAACCTTTACAAATATCCCAATTGTTGTTTTATCATTTTCATATACAGAAATTATTGAAGTATTCTTCTTTAGAATGTTATTTAGCTTGGTCGTTTTAGGATTCCTGCATGGAATGGTCTTCTTCCCAGTTTTCCTAAGTTATTTAAGTAGTATAAAGCCTAAGTAGTCTGTGGTGGGACAAGTAATCTGAAGTTATTGAAATAAGACAATAGATAGGTATGTAGGTATTTAACATTGACCAATACAATATTGCCCTAATAATAAAAATGCATGTTATTTAAGTATTTATATGTGTATTCTATTATCATTTGTAAATTATTTAAGAGTGTAATAATTTTTAGTACAATTACACTCAATAAAATTGTAAATAGAAGTATAGGTCTACTTAATTATAAGAATTACAACTGAGTTAAGTTTTTTACTACATCTTACATATGATATTTACAATAACAGGTAGCTTTTGCCTAACTATTTAACTACGGTTGAAAACACAAAGGAAGACATTTATAATATATGTATGTATATACAATAAAATTCTTTGGCAAACTTTAGGCCCAACTTTCTATGGTACTAGCGGTTCTGCGCGGTTTCACCCGCGTAGTTCCGCTTCCCGTGCGAATGCGGGAATAAACTATAGCCTAGGTTATTGAGGGATATTCTAGCTTTCCATAGGTGAAAGATTTTTTTAAATCGGTAGAGTAGTTCTTGAGTTTATTCGTAACAAAGATACAAACATACAAACCTTTCCTCTTTATAATATGTATTAGTATAGATAGTACAGATTAGTATAGATATAAACAAAGAGACTAGATTCATAAATCACATTAAAATCGATATTATCACCACAAAAACGACGAAAAGGAGAGTTCACGCATCTAACACGTGGTTTAAATACGCTATGTAACATATTGCCAACCTTAGAATTTCGATTTTTGAAAGTTTTTTGTCGGGTGGTAACGTTGGCAATAGTCTCCTGAGAGCTGCAAATGCTGCGTTGAATGCTTCTACTCTTATCCTTTCTCGAGTCGCATGGGCTGTTCTGTACTTAAGGGTGGCTCTGCGTCGCCTTCTACGCTCCTCGCGAGACAGACCCGCGCAGGGAGAGCCAGCGCCACTGGAAAGATAGGCTTCTTCGGACATAGCGCATGGCTCCAGGACTATATCTCTGTAATAAATAGAAAAAAAACTTATTTCTATTATTGTGGTACGCGCAATTACCTATTTTTTTGACACACCATTCATGAATTCAACTACACAGATTCTGATAATTCTACTAAAATACATAAGTCAGAGACTCCAAATAGACGCAAGTACTGCTCTCGGTCAGGGTTGAACTGGCAACTTCTGGCAGTAAGTATATTATTACATATTCTGTGCTCTGGCCGTAAGTGTGCTCTGACCAAGAAGCTTAATGGAATAAGGTAAAAACTCCTTGGCTCTGGCAAACGACGTTTGTGAAAAAAGTTTCAAGAAACTTTTTTGTCATCTTTGGTAACTTTATGAAAAATATTCTGTCATTTTTTTACTACCTTTCGTCAGCCTTGGGGACTATTGAGGTTGGTCACATTAATAATGATTCTAATAAAGTTTTTTTAGACTTGGAGCATGAAATGTAATGAATTAACAATATTATTATTATTTTTTGTGTTAACAACCTCGTGATTTGATACTATTTGTAACAAATCTTTTCGATACGATAATTTTAATTTACAACACGATTATGCAAAACCTATTTATCAGCAAATTCATAGGTACCTAAGTAGGTACCTACATGATAGCAATTACTTTCATGACTGCGGCAATACTCATATAAAAAATCATTATAGATAAATCGTAAAGTCGATTTATTTGACTTTTGGTAATAAGATTTGTATAAGTTCTTTAGTTTTCCAATACATAGGTAGTCTACTTAAATTGCATTGCCTATAATTAGGTACTAACTATCTAAACTATAGGACTAAACTACTTTTCATCCCAGAATGCAATTCCCAGGCAAAATCTCGTAGTAATATTATGAATGTGAAAGTTTGTATGATTGTACCTAACAAACAACTGTTTGTTACTCAATCACGCAGATACGGCTGAACGGATTTGGATGAAATTTTTCACACAAATAGTTATAACCTAGAATAACACATAAGATTCCTATTCATTCAAACTCACGCATGAGAAGCGAGGTCCTTAGCGGCTTGTCTATCACTGCTCTACAGCTTTATTTATTTTCTTAATTATTGTAATACCTTTTCCTTGGAGCCAAGTTCTCTCGGCCAGTGATGGGCAGCAGCGCCTCCCGGGGCTCAAGCATGCATGACAACGCGCCGTCGTCCATGCTGTTCGCAGTCTCTAGCCAGCTCTTCATGGTGGCTCTGAATATTTTCAAAGTACTGGAAGATATAACTAATAAATATACGTGTACCTACTATAGGAATAAGACCATAACGTAAGGTTCAAATTAGTATAGGTTATATAATTTTACTAGCGACCCGCCCCGGCTTCGCGCTAGTGCAATGCTTTTATACTATGTAGTGATGATTATTACTTAGTATAGGCGATGTTTCAGTATCCAGGGTCTCATTTATTTTTGCTATCAACTTTTAATTTGCAAGAATATAATGGAAAAAAACTAGCAGAATAACACCTGAATTTTTGAAGGTCGGTGAAATTTAAATACCTACGACTTAGGTAAGTGAAGACAAATACTTTTATGTACTTATAACGGACGTTCGAGTCTTCGTCGTACTCTAGAGTAGTCTAGTATAGTGTTCGAGTACTCGTACATACTCTAGACTTAGATAAATAATCTCACGCCTTTTATCCCCGAGGAGGTAGGCAGATGTATTTCTATCTGAAAATACCCACTTTTCACGAGTATATTCGACCCCTAAACGTGATACTTTTGTACTTACAAAGTATGTAAGTATTTCATGTGATTCGATAACAAATCGCTTGGTAGGTAATCGAACGAAGAGCCCAGGTGAACAATAATACTATGAGTCACAGAATCTAGGCGATAAGATAATGAAGATATGGGACAAAATCACAAAAGTGGAATTTTGTGCGTACTGGCATGTGGGACTGGTATTTACAGAAAATATAAATATTTTCTGGTATTAGATTAATATTTAGACTATGTCTGGGGTCTACACCCGATTTTGTCAAAATCTGATTACATTTAATACCTGAAAAGTAACTTCAAACACCCCATCTCGTCAGTATTCCGGTTGCAACTGGCCTTTCCTTTTTTACTTAATGTCCCGTTAGATGTTTAATTACAGAATAAAGTGGACTTTGACAGTCAAACTATAAACTAGAATAGTTTTCTGACTGTTTAAGAGTTATTTTGTAAATGTATTTCATTATTAGATAGGTTTATAATCATTTTGCATTTTGCAACTCGGTTTTGGGTCAAAATTCTAGAGCGTCGCATTTGCTAGTATAAACACAAGTAGCAAATACTTCACCCGCTTATGTAGTTAAACAGAATGCCTTTCGCCGAGTACCCCACACACCTTTTGAAGGACTAACGTCCCTCGGTCCTTCAGTAAGGAAGGACGCATCATCGACGAGGAAAATGCTGTTGCCAGCCGATTTCTGAAAAATTCAATGTGTTATTACGACCGTAATTTTAAGATTATTGTTTCTTTTTTAATGTAGAACGACGGAATGTTTACTTAATTTATTGGTTCTAATGTTTTAAACTTGCTGAATATACTTTAAATACCCGAATACTGACGGTTTACGGAATACTGATGAAACCTGGTGGAATACTGACAATAAAATCACTGAAATAATGTTCTAACTGTCAAATTATCTTTTTATTATATTTTTGTTACATCCTGGGTCAACTTTTGTTTCAATCGTTTATTGTATTTAGTCTATTTTTGGATTAGAGCATTCCGAAAGTCAGTATTCCGTATTTTTATCAAATGCGTATATTTCCTTTATTTATGACTAAATCGGTGGCCCACTTTAAATGCTAATAAAGCAACCCAAAAAAGTCCCTCAAGTTTTAGGGAAAAATTCCCACAAAAGTGCATTTCGAAAGCACTCCCTTAATAATTCCACTTTTGTGATTTAGTCCCATATGTAAAAATATGAAAATATAAAAATATTGATAATTGACTTTTCACAATTATAAATGTGAGAAGTGGGTAAATTTGCAGTCGTTTAGGTATATATGTAATATGTAAGTAGAGATCACACATCTGGGCTTATACGACTAAAAGATAAGCCAGGAAAGAAAAATCTTTAGGTCCATATAAGCACCCACACACAGAGGCGGGAAAAGCGGGAAGGTAGTCGCGATCAGCATTTTAAATGTTTCTCGTTCGTTCGTTTTTTAAATGTTTCATTACTAAACATGTTTAATTGCATTCTCGCCGTTCCTGCTTCTGTATGTCAGTGAAAACAGAAATCTTCCCCAATTCTTGTTCTGATGCCCAAACTATCAAATCGATTCGATACGGTTAGCGGGCATGATTCGATTACGGCAAGGGTTGCAGGGGCCACAATAAAAAGAATAAATACGGATTTATTATCCCCTAAAGGCGCGCTTAGTGTGAGGTGTGAACACTTGATGTATTATTTATCTTGAGTGCTGCCCCTTGTGGCTAGTAAATTTGATTTCAACGGGAACCAAAACAAAACGTGCCGTGGGCAGAAAAGGGGTTATTAACTCAGATCAAATAAAAAGTAAAGATGTAGAGCTGCGAAGGATAAATTGAAGCTAGAAAAAGTACTCCACGCTCTGTGCATTTACACTCACAGGCACATTTCACGATGACATAATTAATTTTTTTTCATAGGTATTGCTTCAATTGACGAACTAGTTCTAACTGATCGGTGTGGGTTGAGTAGTTTGCTTGTAAATTTGTGCGTGCGAGCGTGTAGATGCACAGAGCGTGGAGTAGTTTTTCCGGCTTCAGTTTGTCTTTTTATTTGATCTGAGGTTATTAAGGAAATATTTGCTATTTATATTATCTGAGGCATTTCTAGGAATTCTGTGTGGGATTTTAAACTAGGGTTGGTGACTTTACCATGGTTTATTCACATAGATGGAGGAGGACAAGATTTATAAAGAGATAGATTATATGTCTAGGTGTCTAATATACAGCACATACCTAATAGTTAAAAAAACCTTTTGCTTTGTTTTCTACTTCCCTTATTATCTATCTATATCTATTAGAAAGCGCCCTCGAGTTTTCAGGAAGGAATTCGTTGTTTTCTGTTTCCGGGGGGGACTTTAAAAAACCTTGTTTCCTGTGCTTTTTTCTAGGGATTCGGAGAAGACAAAGTTTGTCCTTTCAACTAGTCTACATCTAGGTACACTAATATTATAAAGACAAAGGATTTGTGTTTTTGTAACGATTAAACTCAAACCCTATAACTGGACCGATTTTTAAATTTAAGTATTTCACCAACGGAAAGCTACAATATTCCTGAGTGACATAGACTGTATTTAATTCCCGTATTCTTAAGGGAACGGGAAACGCGCAGAACCCCTAATCTATAGATAATATACTTATAGTAGGTATATGTAAAAAAGGAAAACCAATGACTGACTCGTTCATCAAATGATTTATCAAAATTTTCACGGGAACAAGAAAAAACGGGTGCAATTGGTCAACGATATTAGGTAAACTTAAATATACCTACGTACCTTTTATTATACTTTGAGCAAAATAACCATTGATTAGGTAAACTGAATTTAAATTTGCAATCCTCAACGCACCGAGATCATCCAGTGGTCCTCACACACTACACTGTGGGAGAGGACAGCTTCCCTCCCTTTATATCTCCTCGGCTAGGGGATGGACCCGCCACCCTCGCAAAATAGGGGCGGAGCACACACAAATATTTGAAAGTAAGTATTTAGCGTAAACATATTTTAAAGGCAGCTCGTTATAGCCCAGTGCGCTCAACAGCCCATTTCTCATTTGTGAGACTCGGATTCGAATCCTGGCATGTAAAAAGCTTTCTAAAAACTTACGTGGCTACATATTTATCACTAGCTTGCAGGTGAAGAAAAAATCGTAGGAAACCCAAAGCTAATTCTAAGTTTAAGTTTCAAATTAAGCACATGACATGTAACAGGCAGAGTCCGGCGATTGGCTCTCCTATCACGTTTAGGAGTCCAAAGAATATACCTACTGGTTAAACGTAGTTATTTCCAGAAATTTTATAAAAGGTTATAAAGGCGTAAGATTATTTGTTTTACTTAAACAATATTTTATATAAAACTATTAAGTATATTTATATTAACTTAGATATATTAGTGTTGTGATGGCACTACAGTGTGCATGTTGCTTTAAAATGGAGTACCTACCATTTATGCAACAATAAGTAGGTATGTACCATCTATCACCTACATCAAGTACCTACTAGTACCATAGTTGAATTTTTACACCTGATAAAATGAATAAGTAAGTACTTAGATTTGAGATACGGAGTTGTTATTCGGTATCTACCTAATTATATCTATTCATAGTAGGCACCTTTTATATTCCATCAACTACTTAGTTAGGTAGGTATATCATTTATCAAAATATGTATTTTTTATGAGTTATCGAACTAAAATTCGATTTAAAAAAGATAAATAACGACCTTTCCACATATGACCATGCAATGACGTTTTTTATTGATGGAAGTAGGTAAGTAAGTACAGTCGCCATCAGATATATTGTAGCAGGCGAGGTACTCAAATATTTCGGCGCAGCATTACTTTGCAAAAAATTCATTACGATAGTTATGGACAATTTACACGAGGCCATTCCACTAAGCCAATCCACTAATGGCTTCGTGTAAATAGAGACAGTCCACTACAATGGATTGTCCTCAAGTTTTTTTTGTATGCAGTTTGGATTGGCTTAGTGGATTGTCTCAGTGGAATGGCCTCGTGTAAATGGTCCATTATGGCCAATAACATAAAGGTTAAGCAAGACCTGTCAGTGATCTTAACTTATCTAACTCATTTACATAATATGCTTTATGTTAATATACTTATATAATATTTTACCTATCATTATCTGTTACCAACGCACAAATTTTTAAATTAGGAGAGTGTAAGTATTTCCCTATACTACCATATTACATATCTATAAAGGTCGACTCGTTTATAAAATTATAATGCCGTGTGGTAGTGTCAGCTTTGATAACTAAAAATCATTTAAAATATTATGTCTAATAATTAAAGTAAAATTCTAACTTTTAGTTCAAGGTATATCTTTTAGACAACATGATTTTGCTGACGACAATCCAATCTATAAGTTTTTAGAGACGCAACTATCATTCAAATTCAGTATATAGTTTCTTATTTGTAGAATATAGGTACCTACTACTGTAAACAAAATTATAAACAGCGTATTACAGTCTAGCATTTTTTTAATACTTTATATTATTCTGCTGGATTATCTCAGAGTTTTCCTCACAGCATCCTGCCACGCCCATGAGCGAAATGGACCAATCCCGAGTCGGCTCCGCCTATCGATTTCGGGTCTGGGACGCAGGTGTTTTCTGTAATTGACGGCACTACGGGAGTATGGGAAACGTTTTCTAGAAAATTGGGATTCAATCTTTTTGGAGTGTTCCGACTCGTAGTCCGAAAACATTTATGTTTAATGTTTCGTCCAGATACAAATATACCTACTAGCTTCTGCCAGCGACTTCGCATGAGTTCTGGGTTCAAAAGTAGCCATGTGTTATTCTGCTGTAGGTATAAGCCACATTATTGTAGAGTTTCATTAAAATCCGTTCACTAGATATTGCATAAAAGAATAACAAACATTCATCCATCCTCACAACATTTCACGTTTATAATAATTCACTCAATTTTGCATTTATGAATTATTCTTAAGTAATAAACCTGCCAAAATATAGTTTTAAATTACTAGTTTTAGAAAGACAATGCATCCGGTTTAACAGCTATACATACGTGATTAAAACTAAAAGTTGTAGTCGGTAATAGGTACAGACAGAAAAAAACCAATGTCTAAAATCTCTAAGAATTCTTTAAAAAGCTATGAGTTTCCATAACATCATTTTTTTAAAGTAGTCTGTAAAACCTAGCTTTTTATTGCAATCGAGGACTAGTAAAACTTCGAAATAACTAGCTCTAAATTTAAATGTCCCCATTGCGATGCTAGTGCTCGGTTACGCTCATGGTTAATTTATGCAAATAATCATGTACCGGGCCGCGACATCCTCCGCTAATGCTGGCTCGCATCCGATATTAATGCCATATCTATACAGATCATAAAACATTTCAGGTAGAGTAGTCTGTGCATGCAATATTTAAAGAAAATAGGTCAAGAGACTACCTCGATGATAATACAGGGAACTTATTTCCGCGCATCATACGGTCTATTTTAGCAAACGAGCGAAGCAGTCATATGGTTGGGTTCAAAATTAAATTGAAGGCGGACAATTTCGTGTTCCGTCGCTTGTAAAAAAGATACATTAGGTACTACGAAGGTCACGGTAAACGCTAATTTTCTTACAGTGACATTGAAGACACGCGACTTGTATAATATAATATGATTTTACCTATATAAACTCTACAAAATACCTAGTCATTGGAAAATAATAAAGTTAGCTTCAAGATTCATAACTATGAATTTAAAATTGTACAACCCTTTTTTAATGAATTTTAAAATTTTTACTTTACTACTTATTAACAAAGTTATTACGGTTAGTTTGAAGGTTATAATATACCCAAAAAAGTAATTTTAGAACAAATCAATGTCTAATAAAAATGTCTAGATCAAAGAATATACTATTCGAACATTATAAATTTTGCATAGGGACGAGTGTTTGTCTGGCAGGATATGACTGCAAAAAAAGTAGGTACAATTTTTATACGCGTCGCACGAAGGAAAATTAAAGTCGGGTGTAGAGACTCCTTGGTATGTTGACGCGTGAACAATTCCTGCATTGCCATGGCAACTACGAAGTTGGGCCAATAGAATCCCTCATTTACAGCCTTCGTTTTTCAGGCGACTCAGAATAGGCAAAACTACGTGATCAATTTGACTGAATTTTGACAAATTTACATAATTTTTGACAATTTTGATATGCGCTCAAAACATCTGTGATATTTTGGATTTTTATTTTATTCTTTTTAAGTAGTTTACCAGTGTAAATCCATAATGGCGTTCAATTTCGACAGCGGCCAAGTGAGTACTTTATTAAACAAATAAATAATTATATAGACGTGTAGATACTTGTGCCTAAGATTTAATAATAAAAATAATATTATAATAATGCCCTTAATTGCTTGTTGCTTGCCATCTACAGTTTAGTTCTGATACTTTGTTTAGTAAGAAGGTACCTATGTTATATTATATAGATACCTAGTTATAATCTCGTAACTATTTATAGCAATGCTTTTTATAGCGGCAAAAGCAAGTAATCCTATAAGTGGAAAGTAGGTAGGTCCATTAACTCCACCGTCGACGATTTATTAATAACGCTTTTTACACTTTTATGTCCAAGTTGCAGAATGGATCTACATGATAGCTTGCTTTTTGAGGAAGGACACTACGTTTTTCTCGGCACAAGAGTAGCGGGTATGAGCTAGTAGTCAATATGTACTCTATACTTACGAGAAGCATGTATAATTAGAGGAACGAAAATAAATCACTGCCGAGACCTATATGGTCGCTACGGATCGTTAGGGGTAGATCCAACTAATCCCATATTTTACCAAGCACGCACCTGCAACGCCATTGCCACCCCATGCCGTGTTTTACTGCGAAGCGTTTTTTACTAGCCTACAAATTGTAATTCCTTTAATCCACGTTAGATACATCCAATTACATCGTACACATCTCAAATGTTCTTCTGACTAACTAAAATTACACTTTATTACTCGAGTTTTAAGGGTTTGGAATAGTTCGTATTTTTTATAGTGTGTTAGGGGATGATTCTGAAGAGGGGTGAATCTGGGAGAACATTTTTCACGCTTTGTGTGTTTTGTTAATCCGTGTTTGACACCTCTCGCTATAGTGGTCTTTAGTTAATAGTACCTACTTTGGCAGAGGATAAATTGTTTTATACTATTGTTGTTTTGATAAAATCGATGATGTAGCTTAAGCTCACTTGCTAAGGACAGCTCGTAATTTTATTTTTTTATTTGTTTTTGTTCTCTACAACCTTACGTAGTTGTTTATAAATAGATTGGTGAACGAAAACAACGTGAGAAAACCAGCAGGCCCTAGAACTAAATTGTTTTGAAATGAGGCGTAAATGTACATTATTTAGATATTAAGTAAACCTACTTACATATTCAAGTTGTTTATGATTTTGAAAGTTTTGTTTTACAAAAGTACGGCTCTATTTACTTGGATATTATGTAGGTAATGAACAACGGCACGAAATTTTTAGGTCCAAGCAAGATCAATAAAACTAAACCACCGTTGAAACTATAACAAAACTATATCACTGCTTATCATGGCTGGTTTACACAGTATGGCGTTTTGTTGATAGGTATGTATTATTTTGGAACTTAATTGATTTTTTAAAGGTCGCTTAGTCTTAGTGAACTTGGACCTTAGCGTTTCCAAACTAGAATATATACCTACTTTTATAGTGAAATAGTTTTAGGGTGAGATTAGAATGTGCTTATATTTAAAACAATATAACTGTATGTTCAGACTCTCATTTAAATTTTAAACATAACGTCACGTATACTGAAGTATAAGTTCCTCGAAAATAATGAAATATATTTAAGAATTGCATGTGATATACACAAAATTAAATGTGTGCAAAATTATGTTCAGTTATGCTGTTTCGCTGTATCACTTTCTGCAAGAAGCACCGAGTGCTAGTGGATGTCGTGCCTACCTCGGAAAATACGACTTTATCTAGATATTCTACTACTCTAACTTGACCTTAGATTTCATATCTTCTATAGTCTCCAAAGCAACATACGAGTAGGTTGGAGTTGATTAAAGGAATAGATAACCACTTTAAATTCAAGAGGTATTCGTGTACATAGTCTATTTTTATTTTCAGTTGAATATCTTTACATGAAACAAATTAAGTAAGCAAGCGAGTAACACTTCATTACTGTGCCTATAGCAATAATAATACAAAAGTCATGGCCTACAAACAAAGACATAGGTAAGAGTACCTTTAGTGGACGATGTTAATGAAACCTAATAAAAGTCTAAACTTTATTCAAAATTTGCAAACCAGTTGCTTTAGCAAATTGTGTCGAAATCGCGTACCTAGGTAGTCTAATTAATTGTAAAGTCAAAAGATAATTAAGTTTTCAAATTTGTTACGTTTCTCTATTTCTCCGATAAAGAGTGAGTTAGCATGGCATGTCACGCATGGATGTCATTAATCAATGCCAATCAGACTGATCTGATAGCTGGAATACCTACATACAGTTTAGTTGACTTGCTTGCTGGTTAAGTATCTAATGAAATATTTTTTTTCTATTTAATAAGACACTTAATAAGAATTTAGATTGTCATCACAGAACTGTAATATACCTCTCGCACAGTATTGTCATTACTCGCTTAGGTAGGTAGGTAGTGGACTCGATTCTGCAAACCACC
The DNA here is from genome assembly GCA_963855545.1 of Ethmia dodecea. NCBI lineage: Eukaryota > Metazoa > Arthropoda > Insecta > Lepidoptera > Depressariidae > Ethmia > Ethmia dodecea. Next base: position 8,045,772 of record OY979452.1, read on the forward strand.
TAAAATTCCTAATTTTAAGTTATCCTATCCTTCTTTATAGAATAGAGTAAATGAAGGTAATTTGGAATACAAGTTATAAAAAAAAACATCTTCACTAAGGTTTAAGAGAAATAAGAATGAAAACCACATAAAATGTTAGTGAAACTAATGTATTATTAGCATAATAATAATCAACAGAATTATTCTTCTCTATATGGGATAAAGTTTGGTTTATTCATAAAATCACAGAAAGGCACTGATAACCGAATGTGAATATAATTTGGAATAGGGTATTTCAAATTAAATTCATGTGAATAAAATTTGGAATAGAGTAGGCTTTCCAAATTAAATTCACGTGCATATAATTTGGAATGTGGTAGGTATTCCAAATAACATTTACCATTCTACTTTTCATGCATAGTATTAAAACTTTTAACTTCAATCAGTCTTAACTCCACATCTTATTTGGCCTCTCTTTTTCCCTCACATAAATTGAAAATCAGTAATAATAACAAGCATTTGATATTGCCATTCCTATTTTGAGTTCGGTTAAAAAAGATAAGTAATAATAATAATAAATTGTGGGACACAATTCACACACGGTTATTTAGTACCAAATTAGGCAGGGCCTTTACTATTGGTACTAAACAACTGATATCATACTTAAATAAATATTAAACAACCAGACACGAAGCCAACATACATTTTCATGCACACAATTGTTGGCCCCGAGCGGGGATCGAACCCGCGACCTCCAACTCAGAATGCAGGGTCACTGCCAACAGGCCCGTCGAAGTACAATAATAGTGCACATAAATTGGAATAGTCCAATTTAACTTCACTTGTTGTTAATTTGGGACATTTCAAATTAGCTTCACCTGTCATATACCAAATAACCAACATAACCTTGCCCAACCTAAAAATGCTATCATGTATGTATGTCTATAGTTTGATTAAAAATAAGTGTTAATTTCGATAAAATAGATGCCAAACTATAGCTTTGTATCAATGAAAACAAATAAATATGATTAGTATGCGAGATGCAAACGTATTTAGTAGTCACTTAAAAAATTTCAAGAACAGCACTTTCACTCGGATGACATTTACCAACACGCTGACAAAATGGCATAATCCAAGCCACGCCCCATGAGTTGACTAGTACACAGACTACCTAATAAAGGTGATTTCTAATAGATGTCGCTATTAGAAACTCTAATAAGGTAGTATTCCAAATTACCAACCGTATTCCAAATTACCTGCATTTACTCTACGGAAGAAAAAGGACAGAAACAAACCGTAGATTATAGAGTAATGTCAAACGTGTTAAAACCGACTAATTTGATGTCTTATCTGTCACTTTTATCCATGACCCGTGTATTTGAATGCGTCCATAAGGTTCAATTTTGTTATTTTGACATTTGTGACGTTGTAAATAAATATGGCGCTTATTTCTGTCCCCTTCCTTTCCAAAGCGGTGGAAAAGAATAGAGCTAACTTAAAATTAGGAATTTTAGATGGTTTGCAGAATCGAGTCCAGTGACTCTTTAACAGAGTAACGCTGTTGTTAAGTTGAAATTAATCAAGTTATACGTCGGATGATAGAATTACCTATTTAAAAATTAATGTAGGCGCTTGTCGTGAGCCATGTTCAGGTATGACTCTTGAAAGATTATATAAAAATATACTTATCTCCTCTAGATTATACAGCTGTTTAACTTTGAAGAATAAATAAAAGTTCCCAGATAACTTATGCCGATAAAATTGAGGATTTATTAACACCTGCGGAGCTATCAAGCCATACGGATTGCCTACAGCTCCAAGATTTCATTGTGTTTCTAAATTAATCGCTGTCATTCCTATGTGATCGTAACGACATTGTTATTCTAAAAACTATCTATATTAGTAGAAAATAGCATTCCTATAATAGCTAAACCATTTCTTAAACACGCAACAAAATACAGACAAACGAAGAATTGGTAAGATTGACTGCGTTCAATTTGCTAGCAGGCATAGTCGATAAGCCAGGAATATAAGCATCTAAATTTAGATATTGACTAATGAATGGTCGCTACTGTCGACTGATACGTACACGTGACGTAATCATTATTTGAACGGGGACAATAGTTAGCTAACTTTAATTGTGTTCAACGAATACAGTTCAAGGTCTAAAGGTTATTTAGGGAATCAGCTTTTATTTAACGAGAGTTTCTGAGGTCAAATTTTAATTAGGAAATGGGTCGAGAATAGGTTGGTCCCAAATAGGAAAGATTTTTCAATTTCATTTAGGTATAATATCTACTTAACAAAAGTTAGTTAGGTGTTTTTAATTGTTTAGTAAGCTTGTAATTTAAATGCAATCTATTATTTTACTAATCATGATGAAATTAAATTGTATTTTTTTACATTTAAAGCCATTTAGCTTTTACTTTATCTTAAAATTAATAAGAACGAAAATGTTTGCCCATATACCTACCTCTAGATGGGTAAGTATTACAATATTCAATGCGATCGTTATCCGTATTTTCATCATACAGTTTTCAGGGGTTTATTTGATAATTACTTGAGTAAATACCTTCTAAAACGTAACTACTTACTAAATATTACAAAATATAAAATTTGTAAGTGTTACATACAATTTTTGACAAGATAATTCTAAATTATAGGGGACATTTATAATTTAGTCAAACGAGCGCGTGATGTATGGGGTAAATAACAATTTGCAACCCTTTGTTGGGCAAGGGAATGATTATTGTGACGGTTCGCGACGGGGGGCGTTTTAAGGGTTGACACCTGCTCAAAAGAATCTATAGTGACAAACTATATTGTTACATGTTTCAGTAATTGTTTTCCGAACCATAAAAATAAGTTGACCATATTAAGTTAAGTTCAAACACAGCAGGTAAGAGCTCTTTCTTAATATTGTACTACCAATAAAAATATTATAAGTAATAGGTATGATATAAAAATAATAAAAAAGTACAACAGTATTACCCATCGGTTTCAGCGATTTCTTCCAGACAACCTTAGGAAGGATGTAACTGAGATGAACAGATTAACGTAGGTTGTGTACTAAATATTTTTGAAAATGCACAAAGCATAAAAAAACTAAATAATTACAGAATGTTTTCTGCGTTGCGCCCTAATCGTGTTAGAAATTAATTATTGGTCAATGTATACTGTGTAGTGTAGGTATTCTCTTTAGCAGTGGGCCTGCATAATAAAAAGTAGGTATGTATATAGGTTCCTACTTTGCGTCTCTAGTCTCTACCATGTGTCTTAACTTCTGACGAGAGCGTGACGACACAAATATAGGTAAGGTAAATGACGAATTTAATTGTTGCTCCGTAAAATTATACACCCAGATGGTTGTTTAAAATTTCATTTTGTAATACTTCAGGCACGTGGCGGGCACCGCAAACACGTGACACCCCTCATCGAGTCATCAACATATCTCGCGAGAATATTTCTTTATTTAATATTGTTTTTATACGACCACAAAAATGCAGGATGTTCTCAAGTCGATGCGTATTATATTTTTTATTGATGACTACATAATATAACTTTTTAGATAATGTTTTTACAGATTTTGTTGATTCTGCTAATTGTTTTGCACTAGGTAGGTACCTATAACCAAAAAGTATGTAGGTAAGACATAATGAGACCAAAATTGGTCGGTAGACGAATAATCCTGTACCTACCGATACCCCCGAGTAGGCGTCTTTATCCCGACTGTTTGAACTTGTTAGGGACGTAAGTAAAATTCGCTGCTCTCGGCAGAAATAAACTTAGTCTGTGCCTGCGATATATGATAAAAAGAAGTAACCTTACGTCCTTCCTTCAAAAAGCAAGGTACCTACCTATCTCACTGCCAAATTTCATTGGTAGTTCAGATTTGGCAGCATAACATGTTTGTTTGATTCTTTGTTACTTTCTTAAATTATTACTCACTTCCATACAAAGATCACCTATTTAATTTCTGTGCGATGCAATTTCTGACAGTCAGTGTTAGAGTTTTATTGAGTATCTGGATTATTATCACTCAATATTTAGTGTGGATGTGGATTACAACACATTAACGTTACTCCCGTTTCTCAGTTTAACAAAGAATCAACACCGAAGCGGCTCGGTAACTGGCAGGTCCCGCGGTGGGCGCCAACTCGCGCTCGCCCTATGGAAATGAGGCCCGACCCGAAACCGATATGCGACATGAACGGACACTTCTTGCCGGGCGCCCCTAGAGGGTCATCTAGATGTTTCGGACATTACACTGGCACATGGGATCTTCCGAAGAATATAACGAGGAAAGTCGGTAAGTTATGGACTGGATAAATCGAAAGGTAAATGTAAGTAATTAGAATTTGTAATGTAACATCCACAAGTTTGAACCTACGTAACCTATTAGGATTTTAACACCCCGGACATGAACCCGGACAGGGATGTCATAATTTTTGTCATAGTGATATCGTTATTTATTACTTACTAGCGGTTCTGCGCGGTTTCACTCGCGTAGTTCTCGTTACCGTGGGAATACGGGAATAAAATATAATCTATATGTTACTCAGAGATCTTCTAGCTTTCCATTGGTGAAATAATTTTTAAAATCGGTCCAGTAGTTTTTGAGTTTATTTGTAACAAACATACTAAAATACAAATCTTTCCTTTATAATATTAGTGTATTATGTGTGGCTAGTGTTCGTGAAAGTGTGAAGAGATTTATAAAATCAATTATAATGAACACTATCAATTGCCTCAAGAAGCTTTCACTAAACGTCCACTACCTATCATTTTAAATCTGTAAACTCATTTCGTATTAAGGCTTGACTGCTTATGCCTTACCTAATAAAAAATATTCTATAAATTTGGAATCGAACAAGAAATACTTTAGCCTGTTTTTTGCTGAGCCGTAGTCAGCCAATAAAATGATACACGCGTGTAAATAGTACCTACCTACCTACAGCCCAAGCTTATGATTACCTTGAATTACTGGGACACGTTTATTGACTGTCCTTGACTGAAACTGAAGTCATAAAAACCAGTCATTTATTTGTCAACATACCTACATAATGCAAAACGCTTCCTGCTTTGAATAATATCGTGTTACGGCGTAGTTTGTTGGCTGCCATTGAATATTTCGCAGTCGCTCGCTCGCGGTCCGTTGATCACGAATAACTGTAGGTAGGGTTAAAGTAGATGAGTTATCTATCGATTACCTACGCATTTTGCACGCAAGTTGTCAGGCACAAACATATTTTAAGGTAATACTTACTAGAAAATTCATGAAAACAGACCCGCTAATTCTGAAGAACTTTTACTGATATCCGCTCGAGAATCGGCCACGCACTGGCGATCAAGGGCAATAGATAATCCTAGTATGCATTCAGTTACGGCTAATATGTAGTTGATGGTTAACTTTTTTAAACAGCTGAGGAACTAGCAAAAGAACCGCCAGATGGAAGGTTTCCCGATTGGTTACACTTGCGTGTGCAAAGACCCAAGGCGGCTGCTGCGGCCGCGAAGGCAGCGCGCATGCGTGCTGCACAACGTGGCAAGAAGAAAAAGGTGGAGGAACCAGAACCGGATGACCCGCAGACGTACCAAGTAAGCTTTCGGTGGCAGACGTCATCCTAATAGCGAACATTTTGAGCGCGAATATCATATAAACTAACGTTTAAAGTTAGAGACTATCAATAGGTATCTACGCAAGTTGTTGTTGTTTAAATGTTAATTGTTTTTCCTTGAAACTTTTCAGTGATTGTGTCACCCACAGTGTCAGCAAACTAATATTCGCTATAATCGTTAACCTTCTAGGAATAAAGTTTTTTTGTGATTTAGAATTGATAAAAGATAATTTATTTAGAAAAGAGCAGTGGTAACCCAGTTGTTAAATAATTTAAACCGTTTCTCATTCCTGAGGCTCGGGTTCGTATCCTGGCATGTAACAATGAGTTTTTCAAAAAGTTTAAGCTAATAATTTATCACTAGCTCGACGGTGTAGGAAAATCATTAGAAAACCCGCAGGTCGCTAGAATTAATTCTGAAGAATGTGTAACAGACCCGGTCCGGCAATGGGCTCATCACGTCAAAAGAATATACTGATGAAACGTGGGTATTTCCATAAATTGAATTCCTCTGCCTACCCCTTCGGGAATAAAAGGCGTTAGACTATCTATTTTAATTTATAAAAATATAGAGATAATCCACTTTTGCATGGTAACTTAAGCATGATTATTTGCTTTTATTTATCAAGCCTTTTGATAAATGATTTCAGTAATCTACACGAGTATAAAATTCGAAACACCTGCACAGTAATTGATAACATGATTTGATGTCTAGACTAAATTATTAAATATTTCTTTTAGTTTATAACGTCACATTACCAAGACATTTTATTATAATTTTAGGAATTACCTATTGCTTTTACTGCTATGGTTTTTTGATTTTATTCTTTCTTTTATTTCAGCCTCTGCAATGCCCGTTCCATAACTACAAAAAAACAAAACATAAATAGTGTAGGTACTAGTTGCACAAATTTAAAGAGCTTTTATAAAGCGCACGTAGATTTTCCAAATTTCAGTTAATTTATTCATGTTATTGATAATTAATTTTTCTCAATAATAATTATGTACCTACCTATAATATGTCTAGAACACCATAAAAATGGAATTTGTTTAAAACATTTTACATGTCTGTGCTCTTAAGGAATCGGATAAGGATAACAAAAAACCAGAAAGCGGTGATCACAGTGATCTAGAAAATAATCATGAGAAAGTTAAAGATCCTTTAGATTTGAATAAAAAACTAGAGCCTATTGATCCCACGGGCCACAAGCCTTATATTCCAGGTTCGTTAACTGATTCAGACCAAAGACATGATAATTATGAAATTTTAGTCAAAGACGCCATAGAAAAGATACACGGTCCACAAGAGGATGAAACTGATAAATTTTGGAGAAAAGTAGCGGAAAACGTGAAGGATAATGAAGAAGCTCAGAATGATAATATGAAATACGGGAAACAGAGTCGAACTCCGAAGCTACCTCAAGTAAACGTAGCGCAGAATTTTCAATTTGCCAGGAAAATGCACGTTGGTAACCTAGAACATCAACCTTTGCCGGATGCGTTGGGCTATCGTAATATGACTAAAATCGCTGAGCACAGAGATTCTGATATAATTGTAAAACCGTATGCTATAGGGTGGAAAGGTTACGGCGCATCAGGACCCACTTGCTGTACAAAAATGCGAATTCATAGACCCAAAACTTGTGATCCCAAAAAACCCGAAGGTGAAAAGGATGATGGAAAGCGTCCCGCTACATCTGCACCCGCACCTGACCTGGGAGGTCAATACCAAAAGCCAATGTCTCTTATGGATTTGGCTATCTGTTGGGATTTTAGACCCGACAATCCAAGGAAAGAACCACGCCCGCCAAAACATATAGACGGCTCAAACGGTTCTAAGGCACCCGCTGTATTTACTATGGTACATACTCCTAAAGAAGTAGAAGAGGTACAAGTTCCTAGTCATGCTCTCCCGATTTTTAACCAAAATCGTGTAGTAGAGGATGCAGGACGTCATCCTGTACCATATTTTGAAAATGATATGACTAAAGAAAGACGAAAAGATTCGTGTGACGTCCAGTATTGCCCGCAGCATGCGGTTGCCAATGAAAAGGGATCCAAGACTTCTAGTAGAAGTTCAGTGCATTCTGCAGCAAAACCGCAGTGTGACGGAATTCACGGTTGTGGTACTCCTAGTGAGAATAGCCGAAGACCAAGTCGAGACAATACGCGGCCAGATAAGTTGCAGCCTATGAAAGAAGCTTGGAATGGCAATGATAGGAGTAAGGTCAACTATGATGTCAATCGCAATCGTCATAGTTTAGAGTCATACGAAAAAACACCGCTGGCGCAAGGAAAGTTACACCAGAGTTCTCCAAACGATTCTCAGATTTCGCGACGTTCTACAAAAGAGAGTTTCTCGCCTAAACCCACGAAACATAAGAGTTGTTTGTCTTGTAACGGGACGAAAATGCCTCTAGAATCAAAACAGAAGGAAGATTATAAGTTCGCTTTTAAGGCTGGCAACCCAAATTCGGTGCCAAGTGGATCCCACTGCTCCAACGATTCGAAGGGTGTTAAAATACCGAAGATGCGTCATCCGTATACTAAGAAAACTTATACGATTCCTACGCTAGCTCCTCCATTTAGCATTTGGCGTGACGCCAATGCCACTGGCTATCCAGAACATTGGAGATTGGCTAGTGTCTACCAACACGCTTACAAGCCACCTGAGCAGAGACGTAAGCCGCTTATCAATAGTGTATACCAGTAAATAAGTAAAAGATTTTTTCCGTGTTAAAACATTTATTGGGTCCAATCAACCAATGACAATGAATACCTACATTATTACTCAGCTGTGTAATTACGATTACCTAATAAAACTCTTTCTTTGTAATCCTTTTTATCATTTGCCACCTGGTTATCATCGGAAGTCTGAGGAAGTTTTTATACCTGAATTAATAAAAGTTGTTTCATGGTAAGAACCTCTCATACTCCATAAAGAAGGTGCATTTTTTGATGGTCTCCCAAGCCTTGCTGCAGTACTGGAACCATCCTTTTTCTGAGAGATTGGGTACGTTTGTGATGTGATGTCTGTTGACGCCAAGGACCATCCAACGCAGCCGTTTCACAAGTTGCTCAAATGGTGGATGACCGCGGTATATTTCTCGGTTATCTGTAAATAACATCAGGATCAGAAATAAATGACAAAGGTTAAATATTTTTTAGAAGGAAAACAGGCAAGGACAGAATAAAAAAATAATTATCTTGTAATGTCCTTCCGTACTTACCAAAGTCCTGATAGATTTCCGGCAAAAGAAATAGGTTGATAGGTGTCCCACAGGATTTGATATTGTATCCATTGCAGACTTTGTCTACATTGAGCCCGTTCTTGTTTGTATCGCTGTACATGTACATTCCAGAGTTCAACTGCAGGCTCGACTTTTGGAATGCTTTCCTGAAAATAAAGATTAAAACTAAATGCTGAAAGTGTTTTTTTTTCTTAGCTCTTTGTGGCTCTCTATTTACTCCTAGTAATATTATAAATGCGAAAGTTTGTACGGATTAACTGATGTTTATTACCGTTATGTTATGTACCGATTTCCCGATAAACCGAAATATCAGCTGGATGAATACCTGGATTAACACCAGTGTCGCTAACGCCATCTGCCGGTGAGTGGCCATATTATTTTGTATTAATAAATAAATAAATTAATTAATGATGGACTTACTCTTGACCCGACTTTTTATAAAATTTATTATTCCTTTTACAAGTAGTTATACAATTTTAAATTACACTCGCCAGCGTTTGCCGGCGAGAATAAAGCCCTTTTCGTTTGTTTGTTGCCCGAAGGCAAAGACTATGCCTACGATGGGATGAGCTTGTCCAGAAGATGCCTGTTCACTCGAGCCTTTAAGCTGAAGTTTTTTCGTATGTCAAATTGCGTTTTTTCCAAGAAATACAACTATGCAGTTGAGCTTAAAATGCAAAACTGTATGTATAAAAAAAATCATCAAAATCGTTAGAGCCGTTTCTGATTTACCCCGAATATAAATACATACAAGAACTGCTTGTTAAAAGTAATAGGATAGTCGAAAGTTACCTGTAAAGATCCTGCATAGTTCTAAGAGCTTCGGGTGTGAAGTCTTCTAGTTGGCACCTATTGTGGAGAAGCAGAAGGTGAGGGTGGTTAACTCCTGTGCTGGTGGACTCTGAGCCTTCCTGGTTAGAGGGTACGGAGCTAGATGTCGAGAGAGTCGGCTTCAGCATCTCTGCTGCTTGGATGTATCTGTAGGTAAAAACCGTACTATTTTTTATGGTGGAACAGTGGTTTGTTTTCATTCCTGGGTGGTAGAGTACCAAATGCGAAAAAACTGGCATTATAAAAATAAATAACCTCACGCCTTTTATCCCCAAGGGTATAGACACAGGTATTACATTTAGGCCTTTATAGTAGAGGATCCGAGTATAAGACAACCTTCACCGAGCTGGTTATTGGATGAAAATTTAATATGTTATTAAAAAGATATCGCGAGTGGGTTGGCTGAAAGATTTCAGTCCAGGATATGATTAATTACATTTTTGGATTTTTCTTTTTTTTTTAAACATTGCACTGGTTTGGTTATTATTTAATTAATCATATCCCGAAGTCTTTCAGCCAGCCCACTCCCGATATATTTTTTAACATATTAAATTTGATACAAAATACTTTTCATCCATTAACCAGCTTAGTGAAGGCCGCGTTATATTCGCATCTTAGACTACTAAGGGACCATCAGTACTATTCAGCACATATCAGGGACTGGGCCAAGGTCGGTCCGTGTTCCATACGAACCTACATAAAAATCGACACCTAAGTATACATATTGTATGAACTTGTCCAGAAACGTCAGATGGATATGGGATTTTTTTTCTCCCTAGCGGACCACCTGAATGGTATGTATGGTCCTATAATTGTTTATGCTGATTTCGTATATCACTTGTATAGTAAACCACAGATGAAACTGTATAATTCAATAATTTATTTAATAACTAGTGGCCCGGGCAGACGTCGTTCTGCCACCGTATAAACTATCCCTGGACCCACTCTAACCCACACAAAAAGTTTCATCAAAATCTGTCCAGCCGTTCTGGAGTTTTAATCAGACTAACGAACATCAATTCATTTTTATTTATATAGATTTTACTTTGTATTCACCTCAGTCCAATGAACTTTGAAGACTACTGAATTTATAGTCATATTTACTAGTGTACTAAAACAATCTTTTACATACCTTATAAAATTATAGTCTGTGAACCAATCTTGTGCAGCGATGAGAACATGGCATATAGCCATAAGATATGAGGCCACTTGCAGACAGTCAACAGTAATCATGTTAGCACTTCGGGCTGTGATGGGGTTGGTAGACTCGTCAATCAAAGATGGCGACCATAATGCTTGACAGTCGAGCAGAATAACACGGTCAGCAGTCACATACATATCTACTCCTGGAATTATATACCATTACTCTTTTTAAATGAAAGAGAGAAATTGACACAAGATGGTAGTGCATACACATAAGTGCAAGGTGAAGAGAAAGTACATGGACAGCTAACTCAATAAAAATAATTTAATAGTTGTTATTTTTATTTACTATCTACTGTGAATATCTAGTTTCAACACTTATTGATATTGAAAAGGTAAAGTATAAAAATGTAAGGTTCTATTCTTTAAAATAATGTACCTTTTGTACAATTAATCCCTCTTTCTATCTGTTCTATGTCTTGCATTTTGAACTTAAATTTCTTTTCCTTTTTTTCTTGTCTTCCTTCTGCTGTTCCAACAAAGTCCAGAGTTTCCATCTGAGTTTCAATGGTAGCCATATCATTTTCTTCAAATGTGGTTTCAGAAGGTAGTTCATGAGAATGCAATATTTGTGTACACAAGTCACTTGTGGGTGTGCTCTCTGCTATTAAATTAAGTATTGTAGATTTTCCCACTCCTTGAGTGCCTAAAATAATAATATTTTTTATGATTATGTCAATTTACAGAACAATCTTTTTTTATGTCAATTTAGAACTTTATTTTTTTATTGTTGTATTTTCTTTCATCTAAGCTGGTTTCAGATAAGCACTAGATTCCAGAGGCCCTTAAGGACCTGAGGTCTGCTGGGTTTCCTGGGCCATACCCACCATTACATAAAATAGAAGAGACATCAAGTTGCAGAAACAATCCCACATTACCATACCTATACCAAGATATCTATTGTGTGATGCATGACTCATGGACCCATGTATGTGTACAAAAATCATGACTTACCAATAATTCCCACAACCAAATAATTGGTGCTGGAGTCTTGTAGGAATTCCAGGGCAGTACTGCTAAACTCGAGGTTTTCATCCAGCAGCTTGACTGGCTCTATCATCAGTTTCAATGGTTTTTGTTCTGAAATGTAGGTTCATTAGACAAATAAATTATGTCTCATACTTTTCCAATATTAATGGTATCAAATCAAATCAAAATTCGTTTATTTCAGTAGGTATACAAAATACACTTTGTAACGTCAATAACAAGACACACTAAACTCGTCCATTATGATTGGCTAAATGTAAACAGCAGCCCATCTCCACCGACGAGTTGCTGGTTCCAAATGCAGTACCCCAAGAAGAGCCAGCAAGAAACTCAAGGGCAGCTCTTTTTGGTTGGTTCTTGGTATAAGGATTTGGTCAATAATAACGAAATGTAATATGCATGTGTTATTTATTAGGTTAGATAAAATTATCCAGTGTTGCTGATGCAGATCCTGTTCTTTGAAAAGTTCAAAAAACTTCAGATTCTTCAAAAAAGACTATTCTGATGGTTAGGACTATCTGCTATTTGTTGATCCATCTAGCTAGATCAGTCAATCAGGACATTTTGTTTTAAATATAAAATGAGGAACATAATTATTAATTAACCTTGAAAAACAAAACTGCTATCTAATGAGATTAATATTTTACAAAAAAATAATAATTTGACTATTATAAAAAAAACTGGGCAAGTGCATGTCAGCCTCGATGAGTTCCATAGAAAGGGCTCTGTACCACCATAAAATAAAAAAATATTTTCCTTTTATGGGACCCTCAATTTTGTTAAAACATTTTTTTTGTAATACCAGCTATAAAAATATATTATGTAAAAAATTCCAGTGTCTACCTATTGCAGTTCAAAAGATAAAGCAAAGACAGACAGTGGATGCATACTAATATCATAGTACGGAACGGAACTATTATTGTCTAGTAGGTGTATCTGAATGGTCTGCTTCAACTCTTATTATAATATTAATAAATGAGTGGGCTTGAAATGATGTTTAATAAGTGAACTTGTAAGTCCCTACTTTGAATAAAACATTTTGACTTGGACTGGAAAAACCCATGTCTCACCAGTATATTCTTTGGACCATACCATGTCATACCATGTCTCAGAATTAATTCTATGACTCCACTATTATTATGATTGTGTTTATTACCTACTGTCTTCTTTTCCTTATTTTCATTTTGTGCTATTTTACTGATGTGTGGTCCATCTCCATCTGATGACTGGGTCTTTGCCTTTGGACTTTGAGGACGGTCTTCTTTAGGAGTGCTCTGTTCTCGAGTCTTCAGTATTATAGTTGGCTGAATCTCTTGTTTTTCTTTCGAAGTTTCTCTGTCCGATTTTAAAATAACTGGTCTGCGTGGCGTGGATGCTTCCTAGGTGAAAAATATAAATAATTTATCATATTTAAATTATATAATACATACCTAGTACCAATAATATTTATTTTTCAAATTGATAAGTTCTGGTAGATATTTTAAGACATACTTGATTTCATAAGACAATTTGTGATAAGTAATTTGATAGGTGCAAGTTTAGTAAACTTATTTATTTATAATATAATATTTAGGGGTCCAAAGAATATCTGGTGGCTTGTGGGTATGCCCAGGGGGTCTAAAAAGTCCGTTTCGGGTGAATCATAATAGGATCCTATTGCAATTCATCATTCATTCGAAATTTTCACCAAATCCGAATCGACTAATGAATTGAATTGTCAGTGAATCACCAAAATGAGGGACTATTTTACGAAATTTAGAGGAATTGCTTAGGATATGCTGGGAATTCATAAAAGGAGGAATTGCTCAGAGGAATTGTGCAAAGTGGCCATTTTAGACCCCCAGAAATGGAATACCTCTGCCTACCCCCTCGGGGTTATAAGGGGTGAGTTTTTTTTTAAATTATAATTGGCTTAGAATAAAGTTTTAATATCCCCAGATTTAACATAGCATTAGCACTGCTCAATAAACTAAGTAGGTACTGTATGTTAGGAGCAGATTTATAAGATTCAGGTCAGGGCCTGTCCATAAATCTGTTGACTGTAGCGAGCGTAGATCCGCTTTCAAATGATAATATAATATATATTGCGTCTGGAATAGCGGCAGCAAAGAGATTAAAAACTCTTTGAGCAGCAGTCTCATACGGTAAAATTTTTGGACTAACCTTTGAGATAAATATTTTCTTCTTTTTATCAGCCATGTTGAGTAGGTACGTAATCAGATTTCTGTTTATTAATATGTCTCAAGCTCAACACAATAAAGTAAATTGTTTAAAATAATTGTTTGTTTAATAGTTATTTTTACCTACTTTATGTCATTAGCGTCACTGTCAAGTCAAGTAGGGATGTGAAACTTTAATCGATTTTTAGAATAATCGTTTTTTTAAAATAATCGATTTTAAGAATAATCGTTGTTTTATTTAAATAATCGATCGATTTACTAAATATAAAATAATTGATTTTTAATTAAACGATTACATTTTTAAACATTTCAATAGATTTTTGTAAACAGCACCACCTTTGAGACAAAAAAAGACAAACAAACTAAGTTCACTAACACAGTTTACATCCCCTTAAGAGTGGCGAGACCCGCTGCGGGGTGCTGTCGAATATCAATCAACTGTGGCAAACTCCGCTGCGGGGTGCTGCTTACCCGCTCATATTTCGAGCCCATACACTCTGGGAAACTGTTTTTATCTCTGTTTCACTCATTAAAACGTGTTAAGCGAGAAGTGAGACAGCTAGTAAGCCGTCGTTTATGTACTTTGTAGAGGAAAAAACCCACTGAAGGCTGTTTTAAAGATATGTACCATTTTTGTTCTACTGTTAAATCTTTGATTGTGTAAAATATTTGTATGAGGGTTATAGATATTGTGCTTTTTATTTGTAAATAGTATTATAAGGTTTTCATGAAAACGATCGCTAAGCTCAAAAGTGGTTTGTTTAGAAAATATAGTCCAAAACCTCTTCTACATTTAGGTACCCCGGTTAAACCACCTGGGCCCTGTTTTATAAAGCTACAGGTTACAGGCTACAGGCTACAGGAAAAAAAAAAAGCCTGTAGTGCTCCTGTAGTTACAATCTACAGGTAACAGGTGTTTTATAAAGACCCCTGTAATATTACTGTTGTAGCTTAGGCTCGAAAATCTTGACTACAGGCGCAGTTAACAAGTCGGAGTACAGCACTATGAATCAAAAAAAATGACAGAATCGACATCAGTTTTTTGGCTTAAAGTCTAGTGTACCACTATAAAATATTAATATTTATTTATAATAAAAACAGATGTTTGTTTATTTACTTGTATTTCTATGGTTAAAGAGCCGGATGAAAATGAGCGAGGCTCGGGTTCGAATCCTGGCATGTCCCAATGAGTTTTTCAAAAACTTACGTACAGCACGGCCGTTTTAACTTGACCACTCTGAAGTTGCGCAAATGGCTGCGCAGTAACATTTTTTAGCGACCATATGGCGGTAGGAGGGGGATTTGCGCAGGCGAAGCCTATGTTCAGAGAAGCCAAGTTAAAACGGCCGTACTGTACATAATTAATTAATTAAGCAATTAATTATTTAAGCAAAGCAAGGGCGGGTCGCTAGTTTATAATAAAAACAGATGTTTGTTTATTTACTTGTATTTCTATGGTTTATTTACGTAGGTAGTTATAGAAAAAAAACACATGATTTTCTCTAAAATTAACATTCAACCATGGCCAATAATTATATCTCCTCCAGTATGCTCCAAAACATATTGCATTTGAGTAGGGACGTATTCTAAATTTCTCATTTAAGGTGAAACTCGTTTGCGGGTTCATATTGGTTCTGACGGCAAAAGTTCTTGGCGTCGTCTTCTTGGATGTTGACCACTATCCTCAGAGTCCGAGTCTGAGTTCCAAACACTCAAAATCACTCAAAATATTCGAATTAACAAACAACAAAACGTAAGTAAATATAACAAACTTCCTCCTGTAACTAAATTATTACAAGTTTTTCCGTAAACACCTGTAAAAATTGGTCGAATCATGCTCGAAACACGCTCGATTAAGCATTAAATTGTCTATGGAAAGTTACAGGCACGGGTTCCTGTAGATTGTAAATAAAATGAACTGTAGCTTTATAAAACGCCTGTACCTGTAATTTTATCTAGTGTTGCTGTTTAATTTATCAGTATTGCTGCTTTTTTCCCTGTAAATTGTAACCTGTAGCTTTATAAAATAGGGGTGGTAGCGGGGACGACAACCCCCGCAAAAATTTAAAAAATGACAGAATCGAAATCTGTTTTTTGGATTAAGTCTAGTTTACCGCCATAAAATATTAATATTTATCACTACGTATACAACAAAGTCGCTTTCTCTGTCCCTATATCCCTATGTATGATTAAATCTTTAAAACTACGCAACGGATTTTGATGCGGTTTTTTTAATAGATAAAGTGATTCAAGAGGAAGGTTTTTATATACCATAATATAAACTGAAGCAAAGTGAGGGCGGGTCGCTAGTTTATAATAAAAACAGATGTTTGTTTATTTACTTACTTGTATTTCTATGGTTTATTTACGTAGGTAGTTATAGAAAAAAAAACACATGATTTTTTCTAAAATTAACATCATATAACTAGCCAATAATTATATCTCCTCCAATATGCTCCAAAACATATTGCATTTAAGTAAAACGCATTCTAAATTTCTCATTGAAGGTGAAAATCGTTTGCGGGTTCATATTGGTTCTGACGGCGAAAGATCTTGGAGTCGTCTTCTTGGATGTTGACCACCATCCTCAGAGTCCGAGTCTGAGCTCCAAACACGCAAAATCACTCAAAATATTCGAATTAACAAACAACAAAACGTAAGCATAATATTCGAATTAACAAACTTCCTCCTGTAACCAAATTACATACGTCTCTTCACCTGTAGAAATGTTTACAAGTTTTAATTTTTTTACAACTGTATTTTACAAGTTTTTCCGTAAACACCTGTAAATAATAGGTCGATTATGCTCGAATCACGCTCGATTAAGCATTAAATTGTCTATGGAAAGTTACAGGCACGGGTTCCTGTAGACTGTAAATAAAATGACCTGTAGCTTTATAAAACGCCTGTACCTGTAATTTTATCTAGTGTTGCTGTTTAATTAATCAGTGTTGCTGCGTTTTTCCCTGTAAATTGTAACCTGTAGCTTTATAAAATAGGGCCCTGTACAACTTTATTACTACACAAATATTACAAAAGTACTTATTTCTTGGTAGCAAACTTAAATAAAAAAACGTTCAGTTCGATAAAAGGGTTTCTGCTAGACCAAGGGATAATAAAATGCAGTTTTAGTGCAGGTTGGGCCCCTAAACCGCCTTGACTGTGGCGAACCCTTCTGAGGGTTCCACACTCAATGCAAATCGGCCATTTGACTCCCATACTTGAGGGGATAATAAAACTATAAAGAATGTCAAATACATTCATTTTTCATGTATTATTTTTAATAAAATTAATAGCTTTTTTCAAAAATCGATTACCATTAAAAAGAGAAAAATCGACTTTTAATTATTCGATTTTTTTGATCAATGTCACATCCCTAAAGTCAAGTTTATATTTTTTTTAGTTCGGCATTGGCCGAAATCATCTGCTTCAGATTTTATGCACACAAAATTACATGAAGTTTTTTCAAAATTTATTAAAATGACACTTGGTAATCGACAGTCAAACGATAGTGCACGAGCTAAAACTTGGTTTAATACTCAAAGGCTAAAACATACAATTATTTTGCAAGAGTAAAGGATTACTGAGTTTTAGCACTTTTAGCCTAGGTACTTAGTTTGTGCAATCTAGTTAAATAGCACATATTTTTCATTGGTTACTCATATAATATCATTGGGTTACTCAGTTTGCTGAAGGCTGAGATATTTTTTCCTTGTTAGGATTTTTATGTTAAGTTGGCTATAGTTCTAAAAAAGCAACGCGTTGTCAGCCCTTAATCATATCATATATAATCATATGTGCATGTGTGAGTGAGACCGTCACACGGAAACATCATTGGAGATAAAGGTAAAATCATCGTAGAAAATCATCCAGAGAAATACAATCTCTAAAAATCTGATTTTCTTGGTCATCTTCAACCCGTAAATAGCCCACTGACAACTATTTATTATACTGCGCCACTGATGAGCTAAGGGTCTTTCGTTAAGGGGTTTTTGTCACACACACATGAGGAAGTATGGGCTATAATCTCCCACGCGAGCCCACCGCGGATTGGAAGATTGTGTTAAGCACTTATCAGTCAGAATTTTTCAAGCAACCAAATTTTTTGTAGCGCTCGTAGCCCTGCGGTGCCAGTGTGTAACGATCATACTGGTTCAGCAAAGTTAGGCGCGGCCAGTCAGTGGATGGGTGGCATTTATACTACGAGCGCTTCCGTGTTTCAGAAGGCACGATAAATTGTTAGTCCCGGTTCTCGTTATGTTCACGCACAATGGAAGTTGTTAAGCTATGTTTTCTTGGTCATCGAACGGTATCTGATTTTTACAGAGAACTTAAATATTTTTATAGGACAAATAAAAAAAAAGACACTCTTACAAACAAACATAAACAGCAACATGAAAATAATAACATTTTATCTTGGGTTTGTAACTTGTTTGTAAATAAAATGTGTCTTACGTAATACAAAAAAATAATAAAAAAGATTTTCAAAATCTGGCATACCTATTCTGATCAAAAATGAAAAAAAAAAAACATGCTTTGACATTGACATTTGACACTGACAAGAGTGACAATAAAAGAAAAATGACATGAGACCGACTGGACTGGACTGACTTCACACTGACTGACTTGCTTGATATTGCGATCACTGAGCAAGTAATCACGGAATATAATTTTTCAAAAATTCGGGGAAATGTTCGGGTCGATCGAGAATTTAGTTTATATTTTTGTTTGCTTGTCTTTTTCAATCTTCTCCTGCCGCGCTGAAGATGTTTGTGTAAAGAAGACCCCGTGCAGTTGCGTGTTCCCTAATGGCACTGGTTTCGATCTATCGCCTTCTGCTAAATCATCCTTTTATACGACGGAAAGCTACCAAATTAAAATGAGTGGTAAACAGTATGAACTGTCTACCTACTACTACCATCCTTGTTTTGATGCTAAGCCAAATGTGAATACTACAAGTGCGAATGATAGCTGTGGCATACCTTTGTCGGTAAGAAAGACTGGTAATTTTTTTTAAACGTTATAGGTAATTCTTACATTTAATCATAATTCTTACTTTATTCATATGTATACAATATAAATATTGTCTCGGACGTCTCTTAGATCCATCACAGTTTTTGAAGTGAGATAATACATTATGTGTGTGTATTTGTACAGTTGATCTACATAATTTATGTAAATTTAAACTTAGAAACTTCAATTATACCATAAGACTTGAAAAAATCGGAAAACATAGGTTTTTTATTTAAAAACTAAATTACTGTTAATAGCAGTTCTCTGGATTCCCCAGTGCATTCAGCCTGACAGCCTTACAGTTTATTTGATAAAAAGCAGTACCTTATGATGAAATGTTCGTGTCATGCATGGTTGATCGATATAATATTCACCTATTGCAATCATATTATGAAACTGAACAAATCTATATACATAATATGTAAAATGATAAACTGACTGATTAGTGATATATCAACACACAGCCTAAGCCGCAGGGTCTTAGAAACTTGAAATTTTGCACATACATATACATGTAGGTAGGTACATGTGCTTATACAGTGTATGAATCCACTAAGAAAGGATTGTGCTAAATTCAACCCCTTAGGGGCGAAATAAACTTGCGGGAGCGAAGCCCGCCGGTAAAAGCTAGTAATAAATAAATACATATTATGTTCATGCTTCGTATATTTAATTCCTGGAAATATCCATTTTCAACAACAAATTTTTAGACTCTTAGCTGTGACAGGTGGTGATTTGAGCACATTGCCTATCTGTAAAAATTTTGTTTTGTTACTTCCAGATCTGTCGCCATGTTACAACTTTAAATCAGAATACAACATCCACATTTAATATTGATCCTGGTAATTATCAGTTTATGGGAACCTCTAATGTCACAAACTTCAGTGCAGATGGCAGATCCATAGTTTACTTCAATGGTCCTTCGTAAGTTTCTACTCTCAATAAACATAATTGATGATGAAAAATTATAACTGCAAAATATACATACATACATAGACTAACAACTTTTTCCAGACGGGGTAGGCAAAGACAATAGACTGCCAGCTACTACAAACCTGGCACACATCTCACACTTCATCACACATTCACAACCATCATATACTTATACATGCTCATCAGTATCAGGTGCCATTAACTGCAGTTGTATGTATGTTCTAGATTGCTGATTTTATGATGTATTTAAATTATAGTCATCTAACATGATGCCTGCAGTTCTTGGCTTATTTTTAAGATAAATGTGCTAGAAATTACTAAAGAGATAAATTTAAGAAATTGATAGACTATGAATTAACAAAAAAAAATGTTATCTTATTAAATGAATGAATAAATACCATCATTCTAAAACAAGATATCACTGTTGTAGGTTTAACAATGATAAAAGTACTTTTTTATCTGCATCCTAATGACATTATGTATCATTCCAGTTTTGTCTTTGTGGTTAATATCTAGGCCTGCCTAGAGGGTTGGAATTCTTTTAAAATTATATTTTTCCAACTGAAGAACCTCAGATTATTCCCTTTAGGTATATAAAGACCGCTTCCCAATATGTGACAACAGGTATTGAATGGAATGTATATTAAAAAAATGAAAATGGAATTATACCTACTAAATATTTGAATTCTTTTTAATATAGATTTAATCTACATTGAAAATACAATAATGTTAATTCCCTCAACTAAAATAAAACTGGTTACAAAATTACTTCATCGTTTTTTAATTTGACTGACATAGAAACTGGTTATGTAAAGATAGTAAACTAAAGTAGAATGTTGATACTATTTTTCAATACAGTTCATTGATTTAAATTTAACTAAGAAAAATTTAATTAAAGTTTACTACAAGAGTAAACTGCATTGGTCAAATAATATTAAATAAAACTGACTGACTATGAGAGGACAAATGTATTAAAATATAATTTAGTAGAAAAAACAAAGGTTCTTTGTGTTTGGTGTGATAAAGACTTAATATTATATCATTACATTCTGTATAATCATATTCATGATTTTGAAACTGCAAAATTTAATTTAATTACAGGTCAACAGTTGTAATGCTTGCATGTGCTGATATAGAGGATGATCTACATGTTTATTCATTGGAAGAGCCAAACAAAATAGTAAGTTATAATGAAACAAAACAAAAATCTTTATTTAAAGCATTTTTATATATAAAAAAAGGAGTTTATCAGTTTCACCTGTATGTATGTATTATATGATCTCGATTATCTCATAGACTACCTACTAATGATTTTATCACTAGTAATGTAATCTCTATATTCTTTGGAGGGTTTAGTGTTATACATTGAACTATAAACTTTGCGATTATAATTAATTCATTAGTTTTTACTCCATGTTGTTATGTAATTGACTATCAATACACTAAGTTGAATTAAAATCCATTCAATCGCGATGTCTGACGTATTAACAAATCAACTACAAGCAAATATAAAAAAAATGATCTAAGTACAATTAAATTATATACTTACGTTACATTAATTTGTACATGCGATTTCATTGTGAGTAATGTATACCTATAATAGTAGTAGGAATAATCTTAAGGAACCTCTTCTGTTTATTCATTGAAATAATTGAACCTGTAATTTCGAGTCATTCACGTTTTTTTACAAATGTCCAGCAAATTAGCAACTCGCGCATTGCTTTTGTTTATTGTAGCCACTGATTGTAGCATAATGTAGGTTCCCTTTAGTGAAACAATTTTTTTAAACGGTTCAGTGCCTCCAGAGATTTCCCCCAATATACCAACTAAAACACACAATGGATATAACATCCAAAGACGTTTAAAGAAAAAGTTTCTCTCTCCTAATGATTTTCTTCCAACCTCTTTGGTTATATCTATAATCCTACTAATATTATAAACGCGAAAGTTTGTTTGGATGGATGTCTGGATGTATGGATGTCTGGATGGATGTTTGTTCCTCTTTCACGCAAAAACTACCGAACGGATTTTGATGAAACTTTACAGTTATATAGCTTATACATCAGAATAACACATAGGCTATATTTTATCCCCGTATTCCCACGGGAACGGGAACTACGCGGGTGAAACCGCGGGGCGCTGCTAGTATTAATATCAAGTCAACGTGAGGAGAAGATAGACATTAGATAAACAAATATTCAGGGGTTTGCGACACTTGGGATTAATTAAATAAATAAAAACTATTTTCGTAATATTTTTTATTTGATCATGACGCGTCTACTACAAAATGGCGGACCGAATGTTTATAATCCCGCTCCTCTGTCCATAAAACATTCAACAATATCGCATAAATATATAGCGACTAATTAAAATTGCTCTTTAGTTTCGTATTACCCGTAGATTAATTTTAGTTGATTGAATTTGGTTAATCTTAGGTCATACATAACTGTCGCTACGTAACTCAGTAGAAGGTCGTTGATGTACCTACTTAATTTATAGCTTCTTGGGACAATAAAATGTTTCTAAAAATTCTAGGTTCTGGCGTTCTACTCCAGAAACGCGTGCTTAAAGCAGGTAGAAGAACTTGGCCGATCCATAGGCTCAACACTTCTGATCATTTTCTTCTCCTTCGTGATATTCTACCTGGTCCTTGGAATTTGTACAAAGAAATTCTTGATGGGAGCGACAGGGGTGGAGGTCATTCCTAATTTGGCGTTTTGGTCAGATTTACCTAATCTTGTCAAAGTAAGTATTTTTCCAATGCCTTTATTTACGTGATAACGTCATATAAATCGATGAATGTCGGCTGCACGCACGAAAAAGGATGAGTGCAAGCGAGAGCGCGGAACAAGCGATAGAGAGGCCCGATCGGCCTAAGCGTTCGGCTTGTGATGCATCTATTTCTTATGACGTTATTACATAAAATTATCGTCCGTAAACCCATTTTTTTTATGATGTTTGTTTGATCATCAAGATGTTTTCTACACAATTTTTTACTGTCTATCTGTAGTACAGAATACTGTACTTACCTTGATAATACTACCTTGGTAATGGTAATCAAGTAATGGGTTCTCGCGGGCGCAAGATAATAATACTCAAAAACTCAAAAACGTTAAAGGAAAAATTTTAGGAGAGAGTTTTTCTTCTTTGCACCTTGTAAAAATATTACCTGATCTAGCGATTGGTATTATTGCTACTCTTAAATCATTTTCATTTGATCAAATTACTTTTTCATACCATCTATTCGAAAAGTGACGTTTTGGTCCTCAAAAAGAGGGAGCAAAGTCAGTCTTTTCCGATAGGATTTTAATAAGTGCGAATAAAAGTGTTTTGAATTTGGAATTAAAAATATTCTTCAAAATTCTTAGCCAAAGAGATTAGCAAAATAAGTTTTGCATCTAAGGGTAGCGCCACTGTAGTTTACATCAAACATTTGTATAACAAAATATTAGTTCCATTTTTAGCCGCATTAGGTTGACAAGGCTGAATGGCCTGCGATGGTTGGAAATTGCTGTGGCACTGCGCGCGCTTTCGTAGTTATTTTTCACAGGCGTAAAATACGCCAAATTTTCGAATTCCAACATCGAATTGTTTGTGTATTTTATATTTTAAAATGAATTCAAGTATCTAGCAGTGACTGCAGTAATAGTTAAACACCAAAAAGAAGAAGCAAACAATGCCATCAATAATTTTTCTCATAGAGAGGTATGAAAAGCAGAGTGTATCATTCGGTCGCAAAATTATTTTTACCTTGGGCTATGTACTTTAAACCCCTCACTTCGTTCATGATTCTACATTAGAATCCCTCACTACGTTCGGGATTCTATCCTAGAATCATTCACTATGTTCGTGATTTAAAAAAACGCCCTCGCCGTAAAAATATCGTTTTGCTTCCTTATGACACAATCTACTATTATTTGCACATGATTTCACCTGCGATATTTCACAGGCAATAATTTTTAATTACGACTAAAAATAACATTTGCTTTTAAAATTCGACGATTAGCAATTTCATATGTAGCAGGGGGTGTGATGTATGAAATAAAAATCATATCATTGGATTTTTCACATACTACCTACTCATGAAATGATCTCTATTCTGTACTTTGCTAGCAATTTATCTTTTAACCTGATAACTGGAAAGAGGGTATGTTAATGGGTCCAAAGATTATACGGGTGAAATGTGGGTATTTCGTGCAATGGAATACCTCTACCTACCCCCTAAAAAGGCGAGGGATTATTTATTTATTAAATTTTTACTTTTCCTTACAGGATGGCTGGGCATTCACACTGAATGGTTTCAAGCTGCCGGTGCGAGGCTCTGGTCCGGCGACATCCCCTGACCCGAACAGCTACGACAGTATATAACATCTAGACGACGACAAGCTATCGGAAGCGGAAATATTTCTGACAATATAGCTGGTCAATTTATAACGAAATACCTGTATAATTTGAGTCTTGCAGCTGAATCGGGGCAGTTTACGTATTGTAGGGTTTGTACATTTCTATTATTATAAGATTGCCAGTTTAAGTGATATTTTCTCACTGAATTTACTACCTAGTGTATAGTAATTTCTTTACGTTTCATTTTGATTATAGAAATATTCAAACATTACACAAAATTAAAATAGTACATTATGATACAAGTGTGCTAAGTTGACCATAATATACAAGGCGATATTGTGTGCGCACGAGCGAAAGCGAGTGCGCCATAAGAAAGCCGCGTATATTATGGTCACAGGCACACGTGTTTCATACGACGTTTTTCAACACACTTGCTTAAAACGACGTTTTTCTGAGAAAGAATGAGCGTTCTTGCCGGTTTTCCATTTTAAAAATTTTTCATACTTACATTTGGCAAAAGACTATCACACGCGTTTTTCGCCTCGTTACGTATATCCGGCGGAGTTAATAATAGGTTTTCTTCATTTTCTTCACTTGAAGTAGACATTTTCGTTAATATTAAACTTCAGAATTTAATCCAAACTTCGTCACAGCCGACAATTATTTACGAAAAATGGCGCATTGTTTTTTTTTCTTGCCGCGATATAGATGCGCGCGCAAGGCTAAGGTGCGAACTAGATCGGCCAACAGCCAAGATTAAAAATATAATTAAATTTAAATGTAATGTTTAAAACAGAAATAACAGACAATTTTAAATGAATTTAAGTAATTTTTTAATAATAAAGCTGGATTTACCATTTACTGTTATTTTTCGCATAAATACTGTTTGTTGCTAAAATAAAAAGTTATAACCCGACTAAATTATATCGCTTCTTCTTCTTCTTACTTACGACTTGGTACTAGGGTACAAATGTAAATTGGTCGGGTTAATAAACTAAAGGCACTAGTGCAATAATATACTGAAAAAGCACGCGTGTTTAATATCTAGGATTATGAGCCAAAAATCAGTGGAATAAAAACGTCGTTTTGAGCAAGTGTGTTGAAAAATATATTTACGTATTTCAGCATTCACCAAAATTTAACATCTCAGGGATAGTATATTTTGTATGAATAAATCAACGCTTATTCCGTAAAAGCTAACATAGAACCAAACTAAACTTTCACAGACCACTTTAAAAATAAATTTGTTTTAAAAATAAAAGGCGTGGGCATATCTAGTTAGTAAGAATTCCACTTAAGCAAAGTAATTGGAATAAAAATTGTTTGGTAATGAACCCTTGCTTTCAACGAGTGCACATTACGAGAGCTTGACCACTAGCGTTGTACCGCGCCTTAGGGGGCAACAGACGAGCGCGAGAAACAGACCCGAGACGAAAGAATTAAATAATCTTATAGATTGATAATGTATGATGTTGAAATAAGCATTCGTTTACGTTAGTGTTCGTTGGCGAGTGCTTATCTCAATCCCATACATTGTCATTCGATTCGTTAGTACAATGCTAGTTGGCTATAGGGACTGATCTGCTCCCCCGTCTCACCGCTTGCTTTCAGACTGCTCTTTCATTTACACTATACGCTAATATTATAAAGAAGAAAGGTTTGATTTTTTGTTTCTTTGTTTGTATTGAATAGGCTCCGAAACTATTGGACCTATTTTGTAAATTCTTTCGACAATGGAAAGCTAGTTTTCTGGGAGTGACATGAGCTCTAATTTTCCTAAGGGAACGGAACTTACGCGGATGAAATCGTGTGGAACAGCTACGTCTGTTAATAAAGCGCCATCTATCCTTGTACCACGGCTGAGCTGTAAGTGATGTTGTGCGTCCGTATGACGTCGCTTTACGTGTATGCCTAGGAGCGTTAGGGTTGATAGTTAAGGGTTCCTTTTAAATATTATATTTTCTAAATTATCCAGGTACATACATTTGCTGGCCTGGAAATAATATGAATAAAGTATAAGATATGCTAACGCTTATTCTTGCCATTGAGGTATAATTGTCATCTTTCTGCTTTTGTTGATGAAATTCGATGTTGACGACTTATTACGGGAATTTTTTTATTTAATAATAATACATTATTCAAGAAATTTTAGTATAAAGTATTATAATAATTTGTGCCAATTTGAATTACTCTTTATAAAATTATCTGAATTGCATAATGACATCAAAAAGTGTAAAGTATAGAATAATAGTAAAGTGGTGCAAAAATTTGCTGTTTGGTATTTCATAACTTGTAATTTCTTTATCTATTTATTTCTGCTATGAATCCCTTCCCTAATGTCTGAGTATCTACAAAACCTATTTTTAAACTAACTATTTTTTATTATTACTATAATCTATTTACATTATCTTTAGAAATATACCTAAGTACTCTATTTTCAGTATAAAAGCTATTTGTAATCTAATTAATGGACCAAACAAAACTTATTTTCTTAGCTGAACAAATTATTTAATATATTTTGTACTTTACAAGATTTTTCTATGAAACTCTGAAGAAATATTGTAAAATTTGTAATGTGTCAAATATAGGTACGGCAAACTGACTTTCATATTGTATATTGGGTACATTTGAACGTTTCTGGCACAAATTTATATCTTAAAAGTGCATGTTTGACTGTTTGGAATCTCGGATATTTGCGTGTGAGTTAGTACTTTTTATATTCACTAGTCACCGTCATCGCCGTTAGAAGCACTACCTTTTAAAATAATATTAATACAATAATAAGATAAAATAGTGATATTAACATATCACATAATTTGTTTACTTATTACATTTATAAATAGCGTATGCATTGGTGTTAGACTCGCAGTTTTGAAATCGTTGGTAATATTTTCAAAATATTTTCCTTATTGCTCACAAATACGATTTTTTCCTTAGTCATGAAAACCCAATAGGGTCTAGTTACAATTTTGTATTATTATCTTTAATATCGCACTGGAGTCCACTTCACAGTTAGTGTTTTGTTGATTGAGAGAAGTTAGTTTTAGTTTCTAGATTCCCTAAATAATATATAAATAATGAATTATATATTGTCGCTTCAACTTCACAGATGCTGATTATTGCTTGTTATTAATTTATATGAGTTTAAGTCATTCTGAATTCCTTCCAAGAATTCTGCTTAAAGCTTCACATTTAACTTAGTAATTCATAATTAACTATACCTATATTTAAAATGTGATTGTATATTTTGGTATAAATATCGTAAAGTATCCAAATAAATAATTAAAGTTACCTAATTGTACTCGTATTCGTATGGTAAATCATATATGTAATTTTATATAGATTTTTCAAAATGTTAAGTACATAATTGTATATGCAGCCTCCAAATTATAACGAAGATTTTTGATGTTGAAGTGTTTTATGGGTATGAAATAAATACATATTCTCAAAGTATACTTTTTATTTAAAATTTAAATTAATTATTCCTATGTGGAGCAGGCTTGTACAATAATATTATGTTGTTGCTTACTGGTTAGATGAACTTGAATCCCATCTGAAAAATATTACATTATTGCATAAAATGTTCTTATGTATTTGTATGAACTACGCGTATCAAATACGAACACACCTACAAACATTCGTTGTATATATTAGACAAGCAGCGCCCTGCGGTTTCACCCGTCGCGTTCCCGTATGAATTTGGGGATAAAATATAGTCTATTACGCCCTCAGTATGTATTTATCCATTGATGAAATATTTTTTTAAAATCGGTTCAGTAGTTAAGGCGTGAAAGCGAAACAAATAAATAAAGTCACTGGCATTTATAATATTTAGGAAGTTAGCATAAACGCGACGATTAGTTAACTGTTAAATACCTTAGGAGCATGTTCTATAAAACATTTGGTCAGTAACGACGCCCTATCGCAACCATTTTCTCCGTCGGTCACTGATTGGTCGTTCACTGCAATCATACAAAAAAACTGTTATTTAAAAATGTAAATGACACACAATATTTTTTATATTATCGACACTGTAAGGACTACCATACCATGTATTCAAGAAGCTAAATATGGGTATGTTATGGAGAGTAGCTGTAAAATCGAAATGTTTTCGGAGAATACTATACATCCTCAAGAATGTTTGGAATATAGTTTAAATTTACCTAATTACATAACCGAGAGTATATTAATATGTCTATGTATAGGTATTATCACTTAATACCCACGAAATTTTTTTTTATAGGTTTTAGTAGTAATTATTATACTACCGTGTTTATTTAGTTACTGTATTATTAGTTATCGTAAATATATTCAGATTTTCTTAAATTTTGAAAAACGTTGTTGGGGGTGTCAATTGATTGGCGGGATCTTAGTGAAATGTATTATTTATAGAAATTTGTATGCATTCCACCTGTTCTGCATATTTCGTAAAGTTTCTTCGTGTTTTCTAGTTTTGTGGCATCTGCATCGGCGGCATAATCTTTTTCTGCCATCGCTTCGGCAGCTTCTACAACAAAAACCCCTTTGCTATTCATCTGAAAAATTATAAACTTTAGCTTAGAAAGGATATAGTGTCTTATATTCTATCTTGCCCCGCTTATTCTCCTCAACTATACCTACATACCGAAGCGGTGGAGTCGCAATGACTCTATAAGAGGACTTATAAGTTTGCATTGAATAAAAACTTTTTACTTTGACTTTGACTTTTGACTTATAGATAAACTTAATAAGTATTTACTAAAATTCAGGCCATGTCATGTGGTAACCGGCTGCAAATCCTAATAGATTAGGATAACTTTTACAAAAATCTGTAACAACACTATATTATTTTGATAAAATTACGATCTATAGGTGCACATATCTAAAGTTACTTTATGAGATCTACCACTTAACTGAGACGGTTTCTGGCAGATGTGGGGGGCGGAAGAAAAAAAAAAATTGGGAGTTTATGGTTTGGCAATTAGGCCTTTAAACCTACGAATAAGGAATTCCTTATTCGTAGCTTTAAACAAAATTTTTATTTTCCTTTTAGCTGTAGCGGTAGACCCAAGATCTAGAAAATTTTACCAGACGTCTACCACCGTCTGGGTGGGTAGGATTTTTGTGTGAAATGTAACGGTATCGAAATATACTAACCCAGTCAGCTTTCATAAAGAGGCAAGCCAGGAGACACTTGGCATTATTACTGTCGGGTATTTTGTGATGCTGCATCATTAGTATCTCCTCTCCCGTAACGGGATGGTCTTTAGTGCACTCCAAGGCTAGGCCTAGGAACCATGCTTTGATTTCGTGCTCGGTCCGGGCCTGGAAAAAATGTTTTGCATTTACATATTTAAACTCCCTAAAATTATTTTAAAAATCCACAAAAATTGCAAAAATAATATGTACGACTACATGTTCATGAAGTACTTACTTAAACGGTACCTACTATGACCAAGAATATCAATCCTACTAATATTATAAATGCGAAAGTTTGTTTGGATGGATGTTTGGATGTATGGATGTTTGTTCCTCTTTCACGCAAAAACTACTGAACGGATTTTGATGAAACTTTACAGTTATATAGCTTATACATCAGAATAACACAGGCTATGTTTTATCCCCGTATTCCCACGGGAACGGGAACTACGCGGGTGAAACCGCGGGCGCTGCTAGTATAATTATATGATAGCAAACGTAAAAACTTGTTTGGTATAAATAAACGCAAAACCTGAAAACAAGGGTAGGTTTATACCTAAAACCTGTATTAAAATCACCCAGAAAATGGGTCTAATCATTATTGAGTAGACCCATTTTCTGGGTGATTTTAATTGGGGTGTTAGCGGTTTTGCGTTAATTATGTTAATTACTTACATGTTGTATAAAACCGCTGTTATAGTATTAGCTACGTGTAACTTACCGACAAGAACGCCAGTACTAAAAAACGAACAAGTCCGGGTCGGATTCGCACAAAAGGTTTTTGTATGTACCAGCCAACATAATTATTATAGGTAAATAATATAAAAACGAGACAGAATCGCCAAAAAAACACAACTTCGTTAAGGAGACTCCCTTTAAAATTATTTGTTATTATAGCGACTTAGGAATACACAATCTGATAAAAGTTTCATTACGTCTAGGTACCTAGGTATTTATTGCCAATACTACAAAATACAAAATATCTTTATTATTATGTAGTATTTAAATAGTTTATGAAACTATTAGGTCTTTTACTTATAATACTTATTTAAGTTTATTATTGTGTATGACTGTATGTTTCCTATAAGATAAATAAGAAAAAAAATACTAAAATTTAGCAAAGACCCCCAATAAACACTTTTCTTGTATCTATGGTCCCTAAAGATTTTTTAATTCATTGAATTGTTATAATTTGTTTTTATATCGGCAATAGGGTTCCGTTTGCACCATTTGTGTACGGAAATAAAAAAACTACAGTGAATTAACTAGGTAGGTAAGTAGGTACCTACTACTTATTAAGTATAATTATTTCTGACTTGTCTACAAGAAAATACAACAAGTAGGTAGTAACGGGAACTTACAAGTGAAACAGCTACAAAGCAACTGCATAACAGCAATTTCAAAAACATAGTCATTTCTGATACAATGTTTAAAAAATACTGTTGAATTGATAAATAATCCACCTTTTATATCCAGGCAGTCATCAGCTATAAAATTATTTGGATTCCAAAATCTAAATTTGCCTAGCTGATTGTGATCTACGTCAATTAGGTACCCTTGCTGATGGGGATGAACCCATTGAGTTGGTACTTTTAGTACTTTTCTGCATACTTTAGCTATTTATATTGAATTTCGTAGATAGCTGTGTTGCTCCA
Organism: Ethmia dodecea; assembly: GCA_963855545.1. NCBI lineage: Eukaryota > Metazoa > Arthropoda > Insecta > Lepidoptera > Depressariidae > Ethmia > Ethmia dodecea. Next base: position 8,076,944 of record OY979452.1, read on the forward strand.
ATCAGTCTCTTTCCCCAAAGGTTCTATCCCTGCCCGTGTTTTGTTATTTACACGCCAAACCTCATCCTTTTTGTTTGTATGTTGATGATAATCTAAACTACTGAATTGATTTAAAAGATTCTTTGACTAGTTATGTTACTCGTACATGATAAATAAACCATGCCTTACCTATACAATAGGTACTTAGGCTACATTTTATTTAGATCAAGTAAAGCGAAGGAAGGTCGAATCGCTAGTAGGTAGGTAAATATTTTATTTAGCTAGGTACCTATGTATACACAGTTTTTAACATTAATGAGACCGAGAATTTTGACGATTCGGATACCTATTCGGATAGGTAAGGTACCCACCAAGCGCTTGTATTGTAGCCCTGCGATACATACCTATCTACAGTGTGTCTAACGATCACAGCGGTTAAGGAAAAGTTGGGCGAAGGCAGTCAATGGAGTGGTGACCACCTAGTGACATTATACCACGAGCGCCTCCGTGTTTCGAAAGGCCCTTAACGGACCCTTGGTACCGGTTTTCGTTGTGTTTACCCAAAATAGAAGTCGTTAAGCCATGTCAGATACCCTAGAGTTGCTTGAAGAATTGTGACATTAGGTGGCCACTAGTCTAACACCATTTCCCAATCAGCGGTGGGGTCGCGTGGGAGATTATGGCTCATACTTCCTCATGAATGAGGAAAGACCCTTAGCTCAGCAGTGGGATGTTACGGATTGATGATGATGGATATCCACCATCAAGTCTAAAGTTGTGTGAAGTCAAACTAATTGCACAAATAATTTGCTTTTGATGGTAGGTAAACCATCACCAAAATAGATTAAAAAAACAAAACAACCTCCATAATATGAATCATTACGTTAAATTGTTTATTGTTATTCTCTGAAGGTCCATCCAATTAGATTCCTTATCGCTTGTCTATCAGTAAAATATGCATATAGTACCAGAGGTAGGTAATATAATGACTTTTAATAGGATACATGTACAGAGTCCTCAACATCCACAATGCCGACTCTCTCTCGGAAATAGTTACAAAAAACATTACTTAAAGTACCTTCATTGGACCATTTTTTAATTATTTGTATTTTTGGGCAGAGGTTCCCAAACTAGGCAAGGCAATCTTGGGAAACCAGTTACAATAATATAGGTGTCAGAGCTGGCTAGTAAACATTGTTCATACAATAATATTATACTACAAAGATAAGACACAATTATACATAAACAATACTACACACACCGGCACAATTAGCGGAACAGAAAAAAAAATTAGAAAAAAGAGGGAATTTAGAACAATGAATGTAATTTTTAAACAATATATTATTTAAAATGAAACAACAATTAAATTAACATGTTTTGACATTCATTTGTAACACCATACTTAAAATTTTATAAAAATAAAAATTAAATTAAACAAAATGCATTTTTCTTCGATTTTTAATTATAGAGAAACAGCAGAAAATTCAAGATTTTCCAAAGTTTAACAACAATTTCAATGACTGTTCAATATCGAGTGTTTCCTCCTCGTGCTCTGATGAGGGTTTCCATCCGTCTGGGCATGCTGCGGATGATGTTATCAATGGTTTCTTGGGGCAACCTCTGCCATTCTTCAAGTAATGCGTTTCGCAACTCGTTGAGATTATTGGGAGGGGGCATTCTTGACTTTACACTCCTCTTTAGCAAGTCCCAGACGTGTTCTATAGGGTTCATATCGGGGGACCGTGCTGGCCACTCCATCACCGTTATACCAACATGGTTTAGGTATGTCTGTACTGTGCGAGCACTGTGAGCCCGAGCATTATCCTGCATTAGAATGAAGTTGTTACCAATAAAGGGGGCAAATGGCACAACATGTTCTTCTAAAATCTCCCTGATATACCGATCAGCATTCAGATTCCCGCCATCGACCACTACTAACTCCGTACGAGCTCCTAAACATATTCCTCCCCAGACCATAATTGAACCGCCGCCATATGCAACTGTATTTTCAAAATTAGACTGGATATACCGTTCTCCTTTGCGTCTCCATACTCGCTGCCTTCCATCAATTTGATTTAACATAACTCTGCATTCATCAGTAAAAAGAACCTGTCCCCAGTCGTCGAAGTCCCAATCACGATGTTCACGACCAAAGTGTAGACGGTTTGTGCGATGATGTCTCTCAAGTTTTGGGGCTTTGGCGGGCACATACGAGCCTATACCCACTTCTTCGAATCTTCTACGAACTGTCCGCTCACTCATCCTTACTGCTCGTACCTCTTCCAGTAAATTTCGAGCCTGCACCGCCGTTAGTCTCGTGTTCCGTCGGACTTGAAGTTGGAGAAAACGGTCATCCCTCCTTGAAGTACACCTTTTCCGGCCTTGTCCTCTCCTTCTCACTAGAGCATTCGTCAATCTGTATCGTTGGATGCTACGATAAATCGTTGATAACGATCGACGAAGGCTTCTGGCAATCGATCTGTAGGTTTGACCATTTCTCCTCATTTGATCTGCCCTAATGATTTCTGATGGCGTTAAATCAGGCATAATTAGATGCTCGTAAATTATCAATATGCGAAAAAACTCAAAAGCCTCAAAAACTGCAATTCAAAGCTTTTCAAATGGAATTCACGAACCTTCTACGAACGAAAAACGGACAAGCGGTGGAAAAAATGAATCAATGAAAATTAAAACAAAAGAATGAAAAAAAGGGCAGTCGCTTAGTATTCCATTTTTAAATTAAAACCCAAATTTAAAAAAAGCTTGTTTAGCCGGCCAGTAACACGCAAAAATGCGTAAATACTCCCTTTTTTTTCTGTTCCGCTAATTGTGCCGGTGTGTGTATTTTCAAAATACTTATTCTTAATCTTAAAAACATTTAAAGAGAAAAAAAAAACTTATTAGGTATTTGATGTGACAGAAAACAGATTCTGTGCTTTCATGGTCAAGGTTATATAGCCAGGTTGTAACTCTTTTGTTTGTTTCTTGAAGAGAACAGTTTTTAATGTCACAGATTTTTGCCACGGTACATAATTATAAATTAAAGGGAAAGCGTATAAACTGAATCTCCGAGCAAATACTGTTTTTACCGTTGGTACAGGTATTCTGTATACGAGTTTTCCTAAGAGGCTTTTATGGGTCCCAGACTGTAATATTGATTTGTGCGTATCTTGAAAAGCCTTAAGGATGTATAGTTGCCGAACTCGGAGCACTTTTGCGTCCTTATATAATGCATCCGTTGGATATCTAAAAGGTTTTTTAAGCATTACCTTTAGCACAGGTCAAGGGTCAAGCACGCGCGTTGTGCCCTTTCTAATTCAATTATAATCGTCTTAGATGCTCCACCCCACACACCGATACAGTACCTATGCAAGTAAAGACTGGCAGATAGAGAAGTAGACCTCTGTAATTATGTCTTTGCCAGCTGAGTTCCGCAGTTTTTTCATAATTCCGATAACCTTGCGGGTCTTGGAGGCTACATTTGAGATGTGCGCTTCAAAATTTAGTCGCTCGTCGATAGTGAGACCTAGATATTTAACTTGGGTTGCTCTTTGGATGTGTTCACAGGCACATCCTTTAGGGTCATTAGGCTCATCGCACTCATGGATCTTTATACCATCAAGTATAGTCGGTCGATTAGCCGCGGTTTTGTGAAAGCATACATATTTCGTTTTACTGATATTAAGAGTGAGAAGATTTTGTTGAAGCCACGTAGTGACTTTCTTCATACCGTTTTCAGCTGCAAAACGTGTTCTATCCCAGTCCAGACCATTAAACAGAATTGCCATGTCATCCGCATAGCAAATAATTTCTGCGTTAGGCAACTTCATGCGGTGCATGTTATTCATGTATGCGATGAATAAAGTTGGTCCCAATATGCTCCCCTGTGGCACTCCATATCCTATTGGGTACGACACACTGCTGTGTGTGTTTATTTTAACTATTTGTCTTCTATTAGACAAATAGCTTCCAAACCATTCCAAGGCTACTCCACGAATTCCCAGTGCTTCCAGCTTGCGTAGAAGAATGGGTATTGAAATGGTATCGAAAGCTTTAGCCAGGTCTAGGAAAACTCCAATACACGCAAGGCCACCATCTAGATAGGAGGAGGTGAGGCTCACGAGTAACTACGCCGCGTCCTCAGTAGACTTGTGGTGTCTGAAACCAAATTGCCTGCTCGAGAGCAGTTTCTTGCTTTCAAGAAATTTTGCCAGTCGATTATTAACCAGTTTTTCAAGCAGCTTAGAAAAAGTACAGAGAAGGGATACGGGCCTATAGTTGCTTACGTTAACTCTGGAACCATCCTTGTGGATGGGAGTGACCGCCGCTACCTTCCTAGTAGGTACCTAAGTCACGTTCTCTAGTGACCTCGAAAATATACTTACCTAGGTAGTAAGTAGAATAAGCTTCTTCTTTCAGAATTTCGGTTTGGGTTTTGACGAGGCCCGTCCTGAAATACCTAACTATTTCCGAAACAAAATATTGGAAACAACCTCATTGTAAGGCACCGAGGTGCCATTGCGGGGGGGAGGGGGGCTGTGCAACACTGATCTAGCGCAAGTAGATATAGGATACTTATATCTCAATAGTTCCAAACACACCATGTTCTGTGGTCACTAAACAATCTGATAAATACAATATGTAACAGAATAAGCGCAATTCCTGAAATTAGTTGGTTCAGTATCGACTACTTAGGTATTCGATTTCAGCTATTTTTAATATATTGTATTAAATTTTTCGAAAAATGAATTATCTACCTAGCATAAGTGAATTTAGTGCTACCTATGAAAATCGTGTTATTATTGCTCTTTATTTAAGAAAATTGTTCAAACACAAGAAAAGTACGAAGGCGTCATAATTTTTTTATATTAATTAACTAATTGGGGTGTATGATAATTGCTTACGCGTTGTATATCTATCATATATTATGACAATACAACTGAGATTGAGATGGATGTAAAGAGTGCGAGCAATGGATATTTTTTTAATACATATTGACAGGAAGTCTGAAAGTAGCACCCGTGATGGACAAGTGGAGTTGTAATTGTTATCGTTATGGATTATTTAATAGGCTGTATTAGGGGCGGCAGATTTCAGTGTGATAGTTCCATCGTTTGGTACCTACCTTATATTTATTACTAGCTTTTACCCGCGGCTTTGCCCGCTCACGTTTATTTCACCCCCTCAGGGGTTGAATTTTGAAATATCCTTTCTTAGTGGATTCCTACACTGTATAAGGTATCGTTGTTCGAAATTTCAAGTCTCTAAACCCAGCGGTTTAGACTGTGCGTTGACATATCACCAATCAGTCAGTTTATCATTTTTATATATATATATATATATATAGATTCTGTGGCTTGGTTAAGCCATCAATTTCGTTAGCTATAACGAACGTAAGTAGGCAAAAAGTCATAGCGGACAGATGGTTTTCTATCTAGTAAGGGGCGGCCTAAACTGAAGTGGCCTACACACAGTGACATACTTAAGAAAATTATAAAACTGGCACTGATAAAGAAGATCGAAGCAAAAAATGATATGTGTGAAGGATGATAATGTACATGGAAGGAGAAGACATAATACGCTGCGCCGACTCTAGGTAATAAGAATTTGATTACTTACAAGTAGAAATATATTAATAATAATAACTTGGGGGACACAATTTACACACGGTTAGTCAGTCCCAAACTAGGCAGAGCCTGTACTATGGGTACTAAACAACTGATAAACATACTTAAATAAATATTAAACACTCAGACACGAAGCCAACAGATATGTCCATGCACACAAATGTTGGCTCCAAGCGAGGATCGAACCCGCCCCCTCTGACTCAGCAGGCAGGGTCACTACCAACTGAGCCAACAGGTCCGTCAATTATATACCTATAGCTCTTATTAGCAACCGCGCTAGGCGCTATCACAAGACTTGTTATTGAATCGCATTAGGGAAGTGGACATTACAGTAGGTACAGATAAAACTAAATTGTATATAATTATTTTCCTGCACAGTCTTAATAGTACGCTGTTTTGATTGCATGATATGTTAAGTGGCAGGAAAAATGTACGCCAGTATCATTACCTCTCTACTGGTTTCAGAATTTTGAGAGCTAGCATGAGCGTTTTACTAGAATCAGATGGGTCACTTGGAACCTTGAATTTAAAACCTGACGTACCTACAAGGTTTCTAATGTTTTTTAAAATTACTTAATTTATGTGGCCATAGAAGAAATTTCAATATTATTCATTTATTATAAGTATAAGCGTGTTTTTAAGGAAATACAAAAGTCTTTCATTTGGATTACCTGCCTATTTTAAACGGAACAAAGTATGGTCGTATCAATAGCATAAGTTGTTATGTTACATGGGTTTATAATAAAGAAATACATAATATAGGTGGTAGGTATTTTCTAAGTATATTTTTAAGAATCTTAATACAAGTCAATAATAATAAGGTGTTAAAGATAACTTATTTTTATGGAAAATAGAAAATATCTGGGTTTTCATTGTAAATACACTTTGTTATGTGAAAAGATGCTTCGCAGATGTCTTTGTATTGGTCCGCTGAAAAAAAGGAAATATAATTTTAAAGTAACACTTACCTACCTTTAAAATAGTAGTTTAGATTAAAGCCTTCATAATAATGTGCTTATAACACATAGTATATATTTTTATGTTTCAATATAATCGATTTTGCTTTCAACTGTAGTGAATTTCAGCGTGATTGGCGGTATTGGTATTTAACTATATATTATGGAACGTACCTACCTACTTTAGAACCACAGATAGCTTCATTTATTTTATTATTATTTATTGGGAGAAATATTTTAAGTAATCAAAGAGATTAAAATATAATAGGACATAGAAGGGGGATTGAGAATATTTTCATACAAAATCTTTGAAGTACCTATGTTTGAAGCTCAAGCGTCATGTCAGTTAGTATGACGCGAGCTGTCATTCGGTCGAAACTCTACTAGACTTATTCCACTTGGAATAACTTTTCGGCTTCAAATTTTCCTCGCTTTGTCCCCTCTATGCCTTACTATAATAATATTGTAATCTTTTTTTTGTAAGTAATACATTATAAGAAATCAGTTAAAGAGAACGCTTCTGGCATGTATACCAATGAGTTTTTCAGGAAGCTTACGCACATATTATTACTTGCTCGACGGTGAAGGGAAACATCTGTAGGAAACCCGCAGGTCCCAGCATAAATTCTAAAACATGTGTCACAGCATACGGTCCGGCGATGGGCTCAGCACCTATCACGTTTAGAGGTCTAAAGAATATACTAGTGAAACGTAGGTATTTAATATTATAGTAAGTTCTTTAGTGCACCGTCTACCCTAGTCCTAAGCTCTCAGTTTTATCCATCCTAAGGTTGTCTGGAAGAGATCGTTAAAAGCCATGAGACCGCCCATTGCCCTTTGGTTAATATTGGTATCCATATTGTGTTGTTTTTGGTGTACAATAAAGAGTTGTTGTATTGTATTGTATTTCCGGAAATGGAATACATCCTACCCCCTTGGGGATAAAAGGCGCGAGATTACTGATGTTAGTAATTTTATATAAGTACTCACCGACTTTTCGACAAGCCGTAATAGCGGCTTTCGCGGGTTCTTTGATTTCTTCAGGCAGAAGCAGGTCGGCCTGTTTTATCGCGGCTTCGTAGTTTATTTTGTTGTTCTTTATCTAAAACGATAACAAAGGATTTATATACATACAAAAGGAAGATCTATTGTATGTACCTATTTGGGAACAGACAAGTTAAAGCGCCTTTTATAACTTAGGTCCTAGTGGCCCGGGAAAACGTTATTCTGCCACTGTATAAACAGCCATGTACACGTACCCACTCAAACCCACAAAAAATGCATCAAAATCGGTCCAGCCTTTTAGACTTTTATATATTGCAATTACAACTGCACCATTTTTTATATAAAAGAACAAGATACACACCTGACAGAGTTCCTCAGAATTTATCCGGATATTATAGGATCGCTTTTGATCTCCAGTAGGTAAGTACTTATATTAAAAATAAATAGGTAGAATAGAATTTGATCAAGTATCAGAGGTAGGGTAAGATATATGGTACCAAGGTATCTAATTATTGTATCATGACCTTTGAAATACTAACCGCATTTGCCATTTTCATGACGCAAGCCATGTAGCACATAACTTCTTTTTCTTCTATAAAGATACCTTGACCCAGTTTATCAACTTTATCTGAAAATAATATGATTATTATATAATTTATATAATAATAACATAACTAATACCTAATCTAGAAGAGTAGTTCCTCTTAATAATCATAACTTAATTGCGTAATGTACATAATTATCTACCTTCTTCAACATTATTTTTAGGCATACAAGTTTTTCTCATCATTTTCCCAGTATTTCTGATTTGCTTCATGGTCATCTGAAATCAAACCCATGCAATGCATTTAAAATTGTTTTTTGAAAAAGTAAGAAAAGCTAATTAGCCTTATAAAGAATACATTTTCATGCTACTGTCTGATCACTCTAGGAAGAGCTCTGACAGCTCAGATTTAATTATTTTAGAAATTCTCTAATAAGGGCTTCAAATATGGCACAAAGTTAAAAATATGTGGGTACTCTTACTAATATAGAGTAGCTCCATGGTTTCGTAATAGAGGAGTGCAAAAAGGGGATGCTAGTTCACAATTCCGATCAAAGAATTCTACTTACCGCTTCAATACAACTAAAACTAAAAGACAATACAACTAAAAACTTAGCAACAACAATTAGTAGACTCATATTTTCTTTTCACAGCAGTCCTATGATCTTGACATGGTATCTAATATTCTGAAAACCTTGATCTGAACTAACAGCTATATAAGAAGCCATAATTGGATAATTAGTCTATGACACTGCCGATATTTAACACCTAATCAGAGTAGAGCGTGGTGACCACAAAACTGGGCATATTTTTTTCTAATCTAATATTTATTTATTTATTTAACTTCATAGTTACCTACCAAGAACATGTACACATGGCGATGCTAGTGCCTAAATACATTATATTGTAACTTTACGTCCAAATTGTCTATTTGAATCTTCCTCTTTTCTATGTGAATTGTAAAAAAAGAGAGAAAATAATATTAAAATGTTGTAAGACCTCAAGACTGCGCCCGCACGTGCATTCGTACAAACTTAGATCGTGCGAACGGGTATGACAGTCGGTCAAACATAATAATAATGATTTTATAATACCTCTATATTATTTAGTACCTGTCTTCATCTAATATGCTATCGTTCACGTTTATTTCTCCCCCTTAGGGTTTGAATTTAGCAAAATTGATTTTTCTTATCTCTATATACCTACAATGCGTAACAGAAAAAGCGCAATTCCTCGTACACCCCAATTAGTATAATAATATAAAAAAAATATGATGCAATCGAACTTTAGTTATGTCTAACCAATTTTCTTAAATATCGATTAATAATAGCACGATTTCCATAGAAAGCACTAAATCATCAGCTACGATAATTGATATTTTTGAAAAATTTAACACATATTAAAAATAGCTGAAATCGAATAAGTCCCTCCGGACCAGCTGTACCATTGAGTTTTACCATTGATGGTACAATTGGTACCGACTAGTACCACTTGTACCACGAAATAAAATACAGGACCTTGTCCCATTGAGTTTTACCATTGATGGTACAATTGGTACCGACTAGTACCATGAAATAAAATACAAGACCTTCCTTTCAATGGTTCTGAACTGGAACTGAAAGTGACGTTCAGAAAGAGAATGTAAAATTCGTAGTCGATACTGAACAAACTAATTTCAGGAATTGCGCTTATTCTGTTACATGTTGTATATATATATGATAAACTGATTGGTGATGTATCAACGCACAGCCTAAACCGCTGGGTCTAGAGACATGCAATTTTGCACATACATAGCTTATACAGTGTTGGCATTTTGGCATCCACTAAGAAAAGATTTTGTAAAGTTCAAACCCTAAGGGGGTGAAATAAGCGTGCGCGAGCGAAGCCGCTGGTAAAAGCTAGTTTTATATATATAGATAGTTCGATTTGAACATATTTTGAATATAATTGGAACATAATATTAGAACTTGTTTTATAAAGTTTTTTGCTGGAAGTAGGTAGGTAATTCGTGAAAATGAGCGTTTGCAAAAGTCTTTCTCATTATGGTAATTACAAAGTAAGGAGTAGGTAACATCTTCGATTTTTTGTTTTTGAAAGATAGTAGTGCAATTTATACATGTGGTTAGTGGTTACCCTATTGGCACTCTGATTCAGTTAGGTACTTCCTCATAATTGCTAATTGATAGCTATAGGATTTGAAGTATAATTTAGGTGTGATACAAAGTAAAAAAAACTACCAACTTTGTACTTAATGATAAGCAGTTTTTTAATTCGCGCTTTTGGTATTATGGGTCAATAGTATAATCTGCAGAAATTCATAGAAAAGTTAGTAAAGTGATTAATTGAACAAAAAACATTATTTTCTTGTAAAAATATGTTAAAAGTGAGTTTTATGTATAGCTATAAGCAATATTTTATACTCTGATATTGCTCCAAAACATTCGAAAGAACACAGCTGGACTATAACGTCTTTAGTTTATTCTATAATAGCAGCGCCCCGCGGTTTCACCCTAGTTCCCGATCCCGTGGGAATACTGGGATAAAATATAGCCTGTGTTATTCTGTTCTTCTAACTGTAAAGTTTAATTAAAATTCGATTAGTAGTTTCGTTCGTGAAATAACAACAAACATTCATTAGGAGGATAGAGTGAAAGAACGTTCAAGCGCTGGAGGAGAGGCCCCTCGAATATTGTAAGTACCTATAGGTAAGTAACAACTCTTTGTTGTACACCAATAAAAATATGCAACAAGTGACACAACGACTATAAAAAGAACTACAGTGGGAGGTCTTATCGCTTTAAGCGATTTCTTCCAGACAAACTTATTGAACATATAAAAATGAAATTATGATGTTATTTGTATATTAATATCGGGAATCATTATTCATATTTAGGTATGTAGGTTTGAATATTTTAGATATCTAGGTTTGATTCCCTATACAGGCAGATACTATTATACTTAGATCTGTGAATATCTAATTTCTATACCTATTATTTTTGAAAATGAAAATGGAGACCACATTTTTACTTAAAGTGACCGTTTATATTTTGAAGCCTTTATAACTTCTAAATATAGGTTATGAGGTACTCGTAGGTACTTACTATAAGTAGTAGTTTATAATATTTATAAGCAGGTATTTTGTAGATGAGACAAATTATGATGTACATGCCACTCCTTATTGTCCAGTTTCACTACAATCAATCAATCAATCATTTCTAACATTGCTTAAACTCATACGCCTCTAATATAAATAGTAGAAAATGCGTTTTTTCTCTTCTATATTAATTCAGAGTCCGTTACGAGGATGTCTAAACTTATCTTAGTTTTTTGCACTGCTGTTTTGGGAAGTCTGCTATTTAATGCGAGTCATGCGGTAAGTCATTTTATTGTTTTTATGGTTCCATGCCGCATCGGGAAAAACTACCTAAGTATTTATTTTGGTTTCTGTTCATTTATCTTTTGAAATATAAACCTAAGACCTAAAAGTCATCAAATAATTTTACTTCTTTTTTTCTCATTGAAATATTTTTACTCATCGTACAAATTAAGTTTTTTCTTATAATGCTCCTTTGAGATTTGGCCAATGTCAGATATAACATAGGTTCTTGGGAGTGTGTTTTTACTTTGTGGCAAGTTTCCACTAACCATAAATGATAATAACATTGTCATAAATGTTTCTTCACAAACAAAACACTCGTACTTGGCATTGGCATTTTTTTTATTTGGCTATACGTTGATGAGCTTTAAGTTTTTATTATGATTTTTTGTTGCTCAGATGACTAGACAACAACTTAAAAATTCGGGAAAATTAATGAAGAAGACTTGTATGCCAAAAAATGGTGTCACTGAAGGTAAAGGTTTTTATTACACTGTAAGCCTTGAGTAAGATACAACTTTTTATATTTATGTTTTGTGCATTTTTATTGAATATACTTAGATGATATTCCCTTATCCCACAATTTATTATTATTATCTGTGTTAGGGGGTATAATGGAAATGCTTCTTTTCCTTCCGTTGTAATTAAATATGACCTTTTACTGTTCACCGCCTTTTACGTCTCTCGCATATTAAAAATACAATTATTTAATTATCAAAGAAGTGGAAGGTTCTTAATTATTAAATGAAAACATATGTTCATCTGCAATTTTGTGTGTATTTTATTTGTTGTAGAGCAAGTTGGAGAGATAGAGCAAGGAAAGTTTGTAGAGGACCGAAATGTCATGTGCTATATGGCCTGCGTTTATTCGATGATGCAAGTGGTAGGTTATTTATCTAAAAAACATGCTCGGTTTGAGCCTTACTTCTTACCAAAAACAGAGGTATTCAACCAAATATTACCTCTCAAGCCAATAAAATAAAATACAATAGATTTTTAATTGTTACGGGTGCCGATTGGAACCGAGCGGTGCTCTACGAATTTAATTCCTGTTAAAAAACTGAAGCAAAAACACCGTATTAACATAACACAACCGTATAACAATTTTCAAAGTGTGAAAAAGAACTATAACTTCTTTACAATGATACACTTCCGTAAAAAAAAAATTAAATGCATTTATTGTAATCTTTTCTTTATGTGTTACTTCAAAATCCCGAACTTAAGTAAATTTTAAGATTTACCAGTAAAACCTGAAGGTAATGTTTCAAAAATAGTTAGAACTAGGTGTAGCCACTAGTTCTTGATTGAATATTAAAACTAGGCGCATCCGCACTTCGGGCTCTAGCCGTAACATTTTTATTATAAAATCCTTATGTAGGCACATTTACCAACTAATGCTGGTAAAAAAGACGTTAAAAGAAAAAGTTTAAGAGAATGATTTTCTTCCAACCTCTTTGGCTGGTAAATTCTACGACTAACCTATATACGGGCTTTTACATATATATTTTAGGTGAAAAACAACAAACTGAGTCCTGAGGCTGTCAACAAACAAGTGGACATATTGTTCCCGCCTGAAATGAGGGAGCCAGTGAAAGCTGCAGCGGAAAATTGCAAAGGCATTGGTAACCAGCATCTATGTATTTACTTCTTTAAGAGTCACTTTTTATAAACTCATCGTTTCATAGCTAGTAAGGTAAAGTATTTGATTCTTTTGTTGATTTAACTTTTTATTCTTCTTCTTTTATATATACAGGTAACTTCTGTTTATTTTTAATATGTGTTTGGAAAGTTTAGAATCAAATAATATACCTTACGAATAAAATATCTTAATTTAAACAGTGTCCCAAGTCTCAACAAATTATTTTTATACTTAGGTACTTGAGATATCATTAGGTTCTATCCTTGTACAATTAGACTATTAGGCTTGATGGATGAACTATGTAGGATGGACGATATTTGTTATAAAAAATCTGTACCTATTCAATTAAAGGTAATATGGGTTCATTATATCTTTTTCAGTTAAGAAGTACAAGGACGTGTGTGAGGGTTCCTATTGGGTCTCCAAATGCATGTATGAATACGATCCGAAGAACTTTTTCTTTCCATGAATTATTTTTCTAACATTTTGAGTTTCAAATAAACGATAAATTGTAATTTTTTTTTTCGTACATAAAAGTATTTTTTGTAAATTGTTGTTTTTAAACTTGATTAATATGTTATATTCACCACATTTACTAAATAAATGTAAAAGCATCAAACTGGGCTAAAGTGCTAGACTGATATTTATAAAATTTAGTATTGTGATGGATCACATTTGGAGGAAGGCTACTTTGTATTCCAAAACGCAGACGAAGTCGCGGGTAATAAATGAGTTTAATAAGAATTCGAAAATTTGGATGGTTCTTTGTATAATATTTTGAATAATAAACGAAGAGGAAAAACATTATCGAAATTAAAAAGGAAAATACTGGCCTGGCTTTGCGGTAAATACATATTTCGGTACCTAACTATTGGAAAATTAGCAAATTCCGGAAAAACTATCAAAAACGTTTTGTCACTATATAATTATTTTCAAAATAAGCAGGTTGGGTGAACCTTCAATTTTGTTGTTGGATTCTTGACAATATTAAATCGTTGTTAAATTAATGATCTGTTTAGTTTTAGGTAAACCTTTGCAAGGCTTAGTACCTAAATAAAATTTACATAAGTATTTCACAAAAGTTAAATCTTCTAGTGGCCATGATTAAGTTTTTGGTGTTACTTTTGATTGTGTTTAGTTTACAGAGTGCAAATGCGGTGAGTTATTATTACATTGTTATTAAATTTAATAAAATTAGTATGAATAAAATTTAATTTAATTTTGCTGTAATTCGTTTTCTAGATGACCAAACAACAAATCAAAAAAACAATGTCGCTCATGAAAAAGCAATGTTTGGCTAAATCAGGGGTATCGGAAGGTAAGAAAAATATAGTTATTTGACTTAGGTAACTGTTGATAACAACCCATGTCGGTATATCCATCTTAAGGTAACTTATAACTTAGGTACTAGTCTAGAAGGTGCCCAGTGGCGTGGATACGGTTTACTCCCGTTCCCGTGGGAATTTCCTAAAATCGCTTCTTAATGCTCACTCACGTCATTTAAAGTAGGTACCATTGTAGAGAATTTCACTCTTTTAGATTCAGTGGTTTCGACTGTGCGTTGATCGATCAGTCAGTCAGCCAATCAGTCAACCAGTAAAAATAATAGATGTAATACTGCAAACAATGTTTGTATACCTCAAATGATGTGTTTGGTAAACGTAACCTCGAGTAGGTAATCAAATAAATCAGTAGACCTAGGTCCTCACCATTTTACACATTATCCACCCCTTAACTGGGTATTTCACTGTATTGAAATTAAACTGCAAGTAGTGATTAATTAAAAAGATTATCCAAAAACACCTCTAAAAATGTATTTGGATATTACAACTATACTAAGTTTCAAAATGATAAAACAACAAAAAAGTGAAGCTATTGAGTAGGTACTGAATAATGATGACGTCACAGCTCAGTACCTACTCAGTAAATTTTTCATAGTAGGTAAATATTCGTTTTGACAGATTTTAAAGAGTAGCTCATTTTACTAGGCAGTCAAATTACCCTATTGCAGTACAATAAAGAGTTGTTATCGGATGCATGAAATTGCAAGCAACGTCAACGACTTTTCTTGTGCTCAAGTTTTCTTTCATATTTTATACATTTAAACTTTCAGACCAAGTCGACAAAATAGAGCAAGGTGTGTTTGTTGAAGACCACAATGTGATGTGTTACATTCAATGCATTTACAAGTCTGTCCAAGTTGTAAGTACTTATTGTATTTTAAACAAGATTCGTAGATTTTAAATTGAAATCCAACATATATTAGTTAGTTTTATCAGAGACCAGTTTTAGGGTCACAGCACACATATCAACTCGGAAAGGGATCGGCACCGTATCGCCTTTCGCCTCGCCGTCAAACAGGCGTCAACCTAACGTATGCATGTAACCAAAGCGTAGCAGCGGCTCCTGTACGTCAACTCGGCTACGGCTAGGCGTCGAAGGCGTCTAGACGAAGAGCCGTGAGCTCGCGTACGGAGAGACGTAAGCGGGGGGACAGCGAGCCGTAAGCGCGGGAACTGCAAGTTGACCACTCACCGCATCGTGGTTCGGAGCCTGTTCCGAGGCGAGGCGATTACGTTACGTTTCCGATTAGTGTGCGTTGCAGTAGGGAGTTTCATACAAACAATACTGAACGGCTCGAGGCGATACGGTGACGATCCCTTTCCGAGTTGATAAGTGTGCTGTGACCTTTAAACTGGTCTCTGGTTTTATGGGTCTGTTCATTTGCAAACATTACAATTAGCAGCAACTAGTGTAAGACAATTGAAATTCGATAGTCTGGAATTCCGTGTGTAGACGGATTTATTAGGTACCTATTAAAATAACAAAAATGAGAGATGTATTTTAAATTTAACTTTGTAAGGTAGAGTAAGGCTACCTAACAACGTAGAGTAAGGCTCGCACGGAGATTAAATAACAAAATTAAATTTCTAAATTAACCCTTTGGTGCAGTTTGTGTTTGTTGGACTAGGGTCACCATTAACGTTAGTAACAACAATAATCGACTCCTCTAAAATCCTTAAAACCGCTTATCCCAAGCGGTAGCACAGTTAGAAAATTTGAGAAGAACAAATATATTTTAAATAATAAATATATTAATAATAGTACATTATGGTACAAGTGAGTAAAGTTGGTGATTACCGCTGAGGCGCCATTGAGACCCGAGCCGTAGGCGAGGGTCATAAGAGAGCCGAGGACGGTAATCATCAATACACACGTGTATCATACGACGTTTTTCAACACACTTGTGAATAAATAATACTAAAAAATCATTTTAAAATAATCATTCGCAATGGCGGGGAAAATTAATTGGTTTTCCAATTTTTTATTTATATAATTTGGAAAAGGCAAAAGGATCTAGGCCCATACAGCCTCGTTTTCCTATGCGCTCGCATCTTACAATGGCGATCGGCCATGGACTAAAAAAATTAGGTTTCTTTTTCTTTGGTTTGTCGTGGATAGCGTTTTAGCCACGTACAAAATGGGGTATTTAAAGTTTTTACAGAGAAAACCAAAGTTATATTTGAGTGAAAGTTTTGTTTATTAAACACGTACAAGTTGAAATGATCTATTTAAATACGAAGTTGCATGAAATGAGCAAGCCATATTTGTGTATTAATTTATTAGTACGATTGAATACGATCTTTTTTGTATCGAAACTTTTTTAAGAACAAAGCAACTCTAGCAACAAAATTGAAAAAAAAAATCTATAACTCACTAGTGAATAATAGCAAACAAAAAGTCTCAGTTTGATTATAGGTGTCATTATGTGCCTAATTGCAGTGAAATTAGAGCCACTTTATGAGCAAGTGTGTTGAAAAATACTTTTATCTTTTGATACCTGCAAGATATCTAATTAAAACGTACACGAAAGTCTTATTACAACTTATTGTTTTGTTGTCATGGAAATCATAATTTTAATAACAATATATTTATTAATATTTTTTATTTTATTTTAAACAGATAAAAAATGAGCGGCTAAACAAAGATTTGATTATCAAGCAAGTGGACCTCTTGTATCCGCCCGAAATGAAAGCGTCCGTGAAGGACGCTATTGATAAATGTTTTGGCTTGCGTAAGTGTACCTACTGTTTTTCGGGTTTATATATTTTGCGCAGCCTGTAGCTGAAATACCTAGGATGATACATTTTAATTAATGTGGTGTTTTTAGATTCCTCTTAGTTGTAACATTGCTACTGCGTCGGTGAGGTCACAAAAAACAATATGGCCGATGGTAGCCAACGTAATGTTTAATTGATTTTAATAAATGAGGCATCGTTAGATTTTCCTTCATCTCTGATGTGGACTACATATAGTGGTTCTACAAAATAATATTAGTAGTCGTTCCGTGATAGTAGCGTAGCCTACTTTCTGTATCTTGTAAAGCACACCAATGTTAAACTATCCTTCCTTCCTCATAGGTGAAGAAAGCAGTCATTTGTTGTTGGTTGATACTTGATAGTGATGAAAACATATTTAGGCATCTCTGATTATGATTTAGTCGATGGCATATAATATACTAAAAAAAAATATATCTGAAGAAGACAAACACGGCTTCGCGGTTTTTTCAGGCAGACTTTACTCAATCATATCTGAAATGGCTGTACCTACCAACTTTTTTTTTCAGAGAATCAGTACAGCGATCCCTGTGAAGGAGTATTCTACTCATCGAAGTGTTTATACGAAACCGACCCATCCACCTTTGTATTTCCGTGAAACAATGTAACAATAAATAGCTGTAATTGTTCACTTGCTTCACTGTTCTAACATAATTGTATAATTCCGTATGAGATGTTTTAATAAATAGTACTTAGGTACTTATTTCTTACAGAGGGGGCGGTGCTAGGTGTCAAACCTTTTCTCGAAGTGTTTTATTATATTTGATTTGTATCTGACTACTAACTATCGTGTAAAGGCAGGGACATACATCTTGGGAGATGAAAAAATGGACTAGTTTCTAACATCAACATCTAGCTTTAACATCCCAGTGCTGAGTGATGGAACTTTCTTCACATATGAGAAATGTTAAGCTATAATCTCTCATGCAAGACCACTGGGGATAAATGGTGTTGGCTAGTGACCACCTGTCAGAATTTTTAGGCTACCCAGGGGCTATCTGTCATAACTTTTATTGTTCCTAAACACAGTGCAAATCGAGATCATGCAACGGTTTAACCTGCCTTGCAAAATAACATGCAAAAAAAAAACCTTCCACCGTCAACAGCTGATATTAATTTGTATTAGAAGTTGTTCTTCGTGATATCTGTTTGACCAATGCAATTTAGAATTCTGATTGAATAATTTTGGATATTTAATATTTAGAATCAACGCTATTGTAGACTTTTCGTTTACTAATCCCATCGTATTAGTTCTTAGTAAGTAGGTAGGTACCTGTATTTTTCCGATAGTACATAATTACAGGATGTAAGTTCATACCAAAATTCTACTAACAGTAGCACTCTAGCTCTATACTAATATTATAATCTTTTTGTATACTTATGCATCTGTACCTATGTAGGTACTGAGGTAACAATGTATAGAGTATCTAAATATCTTTAGGTACTAACCTTTAGACAGGCATGGATAAAGTTACCTATTATTAACTTTCCACCTTAGTTTATATATGACTGTAGTCCCAATACGAAAATCATTTTTATCTCAAAGAAGACATTTTACGGGCAGTATGAATTTAGCAAACATAGTAACACTTTTCATTTGTTTATTTTTTATAATTCTTAATAGCTCCAAGGTGCTGTCGGTGAGTGATTGAATTACAAATACATAATTATATTTGTGATATACATTATTGTATATCAGAAATATTAATTAATTTGGCATTTCAATTTGTAGATGACCAGACAGCAGCTAAAGAATTCCGGAAAAATAATGAAAAAATCATGCATGCCAAAGAACGATGTAACGGAAGGCAAGTATTATCGTGCAAAAGTTGGCCATCTGATTTTTTTATATTTAAAGTTTGTGTATACGTAAGTAACACACATTATACTCGTATGCTTCCTGTGTGTGTGGGACAAGAGACAGTGACTTACATCTACGTATCATTTCCTAAACTTACTTATTCAAATGAGAATACAAAAACATAGAAGTATGTCATCACTACATAGTATAAAACAAAGTCGCTTTCTCTGTCCCTATATCCCTATGTCCCTATGTATGCTTAAATCTTTAAAACTACGCAACGGATTTTGATGCGGTTTTTTTTAATAGATAGATTGATTCAAGAGGAAGTCAAAAGTCAAAGTCCAAGTCAAAAGTTTTTATTCAATGTAGGGACTTATAAGTCCTCTTATCGAAAGTCATTGCGACTCCACCGCTTCGGTATGTATAGTTGGGGAGAAGAAGCGGGGCAAGAAACTCCTCAACACATTATTCTTTTAAACAATCAATACAATACAAAGTACAAGTTACATGGTTTTAGTGCTTTGCTGAGCTGGAGAAAATTTACACCAAACATCATTGTCATTCAAATATTCTTCTAACTTATAATATGCCATTTTACATAAAACCATTTTAACGTGAGTTTTGAAATTTTTTTCTGGCAAATCTACAACAGCTTTAGTTATCTTGTTGTAAAAGCGTACACACAAACCCATAAAGGAATTATTAATTTTACTTAATCTGTAATGTGGTTGCTCTATTTTATTTTTATTTCTAAGAAGGTTTTAGTATTAGCATTGCATCCGTGCGAAGCCGAGGCGGGTCGCTAGTATAATAATAAATAAAAATATTTATTTTATTCTGTTTTTGTTACATATAATTTAACATTAAAATGAACCTAAAACTAAATACCTTCATAATAATATCTTTTACCTAAAAAATAAATAAATTAAAAATAAATAATATCATGCCTCTTATCCCCGAAGGGGTTGGCAGAGGGTATTCCATTTTAGGAAATACCCACATTTCATCAGTATAATCTTTGGACCGGGTCTGTTACAAATGCCTCACAAATAATTCTGGGACCTATATGATGTTTATCGAATTTTAATACACAATTCACCTAATGTTTGTAATAAATAACCGTATGTAAATTGCGTCCTACTATTTATTGATTTATAAATCGTTCGTTTTGTCTGCCCCGACTATTAGTAGGAGTAGAGATAGTCACAGATATTTGCACGTAATCTAATATTTACTAAAAGCCTATTTTATGATTATTGTTGTTTACAGACCAAGTTGGAGCTATAGCCCAAGGAAAATTCCATGAAGAGAAAAACGTGATGTGCTATATCGCCTGCATTTACAGCATGGGGCAGGTGGTCAGTATAATCACCCAGTATCACTGCTAATCAGAATTAATTATTCACCCACGTGTTGCTTATCCACGACCATAATACATTGTCACGGTTTCGTGCGATGCACAATAATTGCTAGAGTATCTTTTGTCCAGACACGGCGATAAATTAATGTAACTATGATATTTTATGAAATACTAGCGGTTATGCGTGGTTTCACCCGCGTAGTTTCCGTTCCCATGGGGTTACGGGAATAAAATATAGTCTTTGTTACTCAGGGATCTTATAGCTTTCCATCTTTGAGTATTAAACCAACCGGAGACGCCACTGACAGGCGTTCCCCTCTGCCAAAAAAAAGTGTCGGTCAATACGCATACCTGTTATATACAAGTAGTTTTTTTGAGTTCACGGAGTGCTTGGATTGGTGAATGTATTTGTCTACATCTAGTTCAAGCTAGTGTTTCATTGTTTTGTCAAAAAAAGCGTTTGTTTTAACATTATTTGTGTTTGTTTCCTCGTCCCCCGCGCAGAAATTGGCCGACTTTTTTGCAAAGAAACTAGTGCGCGTAACGTCTCCTGTTGGTTTAATACTCAAAGCTTTCCATTGGTAATAGAATTTTTAAAATCGGTCCAGTAGTTTTTGAGTTTATTCGGAACAAACGAACTAAAATACAAATCTTTCCTCTCAATAATATATTAAGAGTGTATTTACGAGTATTCCTAAGGGGGCCTGGTAGAGGTATTCAAATCCTGGTTATACTCATTTTTCACTAGTACGAGTATATTTTTTGGACCCCAAAGCCTGACAGGTGCTAGCAATATCGCCGAGCTGGTGCAAGGTTCTGTTACACATGCCCTTGAACCTTTTATCTGAAGATGTTTCCTTTCACTTCAAAGATATGATTTATTTATATAAGTTTTTGTGAAACTCATTCTCACGTATGAAAGGCGGATTCGCTTCTACCAGGGCTATCATAATTACCTAATATATGATATTTATGTATGTATCTATTTATAAACTCCCTGTATTCTTGATCGCTTCACTATGTTAAAATGTGGTAGGTGGGTCATAAAGGGCGCCTTTATCTCTTAGCTTGTTTAGGCTACAGGGTGCATCAAAAAAATAAACTCATACTTAGATAATATATAAACTTACATTAATTACAGATACCGAAAACATTGCATAAATGTTTTTGGAGACAATATTAAATCAATAAAGGCAATAGGTACCATATTTGTTTTTATGTGCACGCAAGAACTACGTAACGGATTTTGTAGGGGTTTTCGGTATTTCAAAATCAAATAATAATCTATCTACATATCTACTAACTACTACTGTATAATTTATTTACCCATATAGGTAAAGAATAATAAATTAAATTATGACGGCATGGTCAAACAAGTAGATATGATGTTCCCTATGGATATGAAGGATGCCGCGAAGTCAGCTATAGAGAAATGCAGAAGTGTTGGTGAGTTCTACGATATTGTAAATTTTTAAATTTTGAATTTATTTGTAATAGCAAGAATCATTTGGTAACAATAGATGTAACTACTAAACGTCAACACATTGGATTTATTGACAACTAGCTTCCTACTAAATTCTTCTTCAAGACGCAACGTATTTTCCTGCCAAATTTATTCAAGATCGGTTCAGCGGTTAAGCCAAGAAAAGGTAGCAAAAAATAGACAGCGTTACATTCACATTGTAGTAGGGAAGTGGGGATTGTAGGGGTATTGTAAGCACTAGAAGTACTTATTATTAAGTGACGTTCTATATATAGTCACCACTGATGTATTATTAAAATAACTCCCATATTATATTAAACACCATATAAACCTCTATGATTATAGGTTGGTGGGTGAATGTTCGCGCGAACTTTGCGTTTCTATCTTTTCAAATTCTAACCGATTACTTTAAGTTTTTCTTTGTTACATCTTAGCGGGAAATGTCCATGGGCATAGTGTTACTGAAGTTAAGTGAAATACATTATTCTATAAGAATTTTCATACACTATGTACTGCTTTTTCTCCGAAAAAATATAATAAAATAAAATTACTGAATTAATTTGTTTTAACTACAACGATATCTTTTTTTCAGCAAATAATTACAAGGACATTTGCGAGGTGTCTTATTGGACGGCGAAGTGCTTGTACGACACGGATCCAGCTAATTTCTTTTTCCCTTGATCATCTTAATATTTCGCTATAGAAGATAGGAATTGACGTTTTAAATTTCTAAATAAAATAGTTGTAGTTTCCCAATAATTACTACGTTATTCAAAATTTGATATTCACTTGTGTCCAAATATAGAAAAATAAACTTGTTCAATATTTTTTATTATTATTTCCGGTTTAACAACTAATTTCAGCAGTCAATCTTCATCATATTATGCATCTGATCCTGCATTTTATTAGTGAACTGCTCTCATTGCTTTGTTTATATTTATGCACAAACGTTCCTTTTTTGAGAAAATTAGTAGAAGTAAGCGGAAAAAAAGGCAAGTCTTTGTCTTATATTATTTAGAGATACACAAACTTTCCTCGTTTATTGTTCTTATTATAAGTGGAAATCGTATTTTCAAAATCCGTTACGTCACTTAAAACAAGTTACCGGATACACAGCCAGAGGCAGACAGCGTCTTTGATTTTATTTAAACTTCTCTGTGATTTTACTAAAATATAGAGATAGAGAGCATAGGGATGTAACTACAATAAGTTATAGAAAACGTATCTGTCATCCTCTCTAAAAAAAACCATAGCTCGACTATGAGTTTGTTAGCTGTTACCTGTTAATGATTATAATACTAGTAGTAAGTAGATACCCTAAACATACATAGGAAATAATAACACCGTACTTTAATGTCGTTTGACGAAGGGTGGAATCACACACTCAAACTACTCTGTTAACCAGCGTGTTTACCTAAGCAATAACACCTTATTTACAGTACTAAGTACACACATTGATCCTATAATCAAGTACAAGCGTCTTTATATTAATCTGGCTAAGCGTAAAACAAACAGTGCTAAGACATTTCTTCAGACAGGTCAGACCAAGGTGAAATAATATGGACAGAAAATACTGGTGTTGTCTTATCGTTATTTTGGTCGGTGGAATTGACGCTGTAAGTGAGAGTAATTATTAGCTAGCTCCATAACAAAGTTTATGCGTCATTTTTGTAAGCCAACAAGCCCGCTATTAATCAATCTTTATATATCCGACAGGGTAAAATGACTTTACTTACCATTTTAACATTCAATTTGACGTTAACGCAGCGAGCGTTATGGGCACTTTTGCACCGGGATCGGCAAGGGGCGGGTTGTTTCATTAGGTTAAGTTTAGGTTTAAGTTTGACAATGTCTTATTGTTAGATACTTGTATATTCTTAGTCGTTTAATTGATATAATATATCCAAATTCCACGACCAATATGCAATAATTTTAATAAACAATATGTATATTTGACGTTTGCAATTTGAATGCACGTCTCAGAGAGAATACAGATCAATAGTTATTTTTGTTATGTAAATTGTGTGAGTGTTACATATAATTATCACTCACACTATCATTGCTAAATAAAGCATCGTACAATTAGATATCCCTTACTGAAACTTAGGTGACATGCCTGCAGATGATCATAATCAAAACAATATCTTCTGACTATATAATAGGTATAATATAATTATTAAACGGCTGATAGGGATAAACAAAATTAGACATACCTACTGTGCCGACCCCAAATAATAGTCAAGAGCACGAGTATGATGATGATAAATAATCGGTAAGCAAAAGATAGCAGAAGTTTATAGTTGGTGTGTTTAAAATAATCATTATCACCGCAGATGACACGACAGCAATTAAAGAACTCAATGAAGATACTAAAGAAAAATTGCATGACGAAAACTCAAGTAACTGAAGGTGAGTTAAAATAGGGAACTAGTTTGATGATCGTCAGATAATTTAAAGTCATACATGAGTTATAAAGTGATAAGTTATAAGAGTCATAAAGTCGCTTGGAGCGTGCTATGTTGAGAATTAGTTTAAAATTCATATTCGCGTTGTATATATTCGGAAGACAGTCACCGATACCTCGAAGATTTGTGATGATGCAGTGGCAACGTGTTAGTAATTGTTTAAAGGTGAACCAAAGGTTGCGAAAGCAGAAGTGTTCGGTTTAGAAAACAAGTGGTGGAAACTAGATGCTTTTGCTCCAATGATTTATTGGATGATGATGATTATAGTGTAACTTTAAGATATCAACTGAAAGTGTTGTTTGGTTAGAATACCTAGCCCTAGAATATAAATTTTATCTCTTGTAAATTCTATTTGCCATCTTTGGCTGCTGTAAAATAGACAGTATGCATGATGATATCCAACTTAACTAATCACTTTACCGTGATTATTAGACCTACTTCCTGGGAGAAGCTTTTATATTATTTTATTAGCTCATGATGGGATGAACTAGGTAGGTAGTAACTTATTATTTTACAGATCAAATTGGTGAAATCGAGAAAGGAAAATTTATTGAAGACAGAAATGTGATGTGTTTCATCGCTTGTATCTATCAAATGTCCCAAATTGTGAGTATAATTTTATTTAGACATTTATATTTTTATTTATGTGGTCCTCTTCTTAAAAATGTTTTTGATAATTATTAGCTATGGTACAATAAAATAGAACAGACAGCGATATTGACTTTTTGACTGGAGTTTTTTTTTCTTTAATTTATCGTAAAGTCGCAGTGGGTTGCAGGGTACAAAACACTACAAAACCACAAACAACAGGAATGTATAAACATAATTGAATTACATAATGTCCTTGACCGTCCGTGGGCCACTGATGCTCGACGAGAGTAATTACGGTTACCAGTGATACCAATCAGAACAAATGATTACAAGGATATACTCGTATACATAAGTATACCTATATAATGATGGCGACGCACAATGTAATGAGTGTATTTTAAAATTCGTTCAGCAGGTTTTACAATTGTACAACTTGGTTGTAATTAACAATTTTATCTTTTGTAGGTACCTACCTACCTATGTACTTATGCAAAGTTTCGTCAATCTAACACTGGGAACTAAATCAAACTCCACTTTTATGATTTCACCATGATTTTACGAAAGATATGAAATGACATAGAGTAGAGCAAGGACCAGGATTTTGTTTCTAAGTCATTTAGAAGTAAAATAGTTACGTATAAAAGTTTCTTAAATACCTACTGCTGTTTGATGTTTTAGGTAAAGAATAATAAACTAAACTACGAGGCATCATTAAAACAAGTAGATTTAATGTATCCACCTGAACTTAAGGAATCTGCCAAAGCATCTATAGAAAAATGTAAAGATGTAGGTAAGTAATCAAGGGTAGTCCCTTGTCAAGTGGTAAACGAAACTGTTCTATTCGGATTCTATAAACGCTTTACTATTAAATAAATGTCAGTAAAAATACTGCAATAGGCCTGTAAATTTTACTTGGTCGCACTTTTATGGTATCCTAACATCTATCGATAAACATCAGGTGTTTTTGAATCTATCAATTAATTGATTTAGTATGTTCCCTTGTCCTTTATATGTTAATTTGGTATCAATCATATTATTATGTTTCATTTTCAGCTAATCAGTATAAAGACATCTGTGAAGCCTCATACTGGTCAGCCAAGTGCATGTACGAATATGATCCAAAAAACTTTATTTTTGTATAACCATAGACATCCGACCCGCGAGGCCGAGTATTGTTCCGTGCTCATCATCGCTGCAACTGAATAAATTACAAACACTGTCGACTCATTGTTTCCTTATTTCTGCTATAAATTACATGCTCTTGTATGAGACGGTTAAGTACTAAACACGTGAGAGTGTTTCATTACGTCGCGACGTGCGGCAGTCATACTGGACTGTAAAAGAACAAGCTCGTCTTGCACGTATTGGCATAACTGTCCCTAACTTTAATAAATGGTTAACTCATAGATTAAATTCTCTCAGCAAAGAAGATTCTGGGCAGGGCCTACGACTAGGAAAAGTTTAAATAGATTTTTAACCGACTTCAAAAAAAGAGGAGGTTCTCAATTCGTCACGTATGTTTTTATTTATAATTTTTTTGCTACTATCTCAGTAGAACGCACAAAAAGTTTTTATTCTTTCTACTGACAACAAGTGACAATGTGAAAGCTTAGCCGGCAAAAAATCTGTACAAAAATGATCAACAAATCAGTAATTTCTTTTAAAACCTTGTCTAAATTATAATAATTCCAGTATGGAAATAGCAAACCAGTAAATATCTACCAAATAATGATTTTAAATTATTGTATGCTACGTGTCTGTCGTCAAGTTCCTTGGACAGCTTTTGTAGGAACAAGTAAGTTAGCCTCATAACCGTTCTGCTATTTTACGTCAACACTAATCTACATCTACAATATCTGCACTTCTACACTAATCTTCAGTAATAATATTATAAAGTGGAAAGATTTGTAGTTTTGTATGTTTGTTACGAATAAATTTAAAAACTAGTGGACCGATTTTAAAAAATCTTTCACCAATGGAATGCTATAATATGCCTGAGTAACATAGGCTATATTTTATTCCCGTATTCCCACGGGGACGGGAACTAAGCGGGTGAAACCGCGCAGAACCGCTAGTAATATTATAAAGAGGAAAGATTTGTATTTTTGTATGTACAAACATACACAGAAACGATTTTAAAAATTCTTTCACCAATTTAAAGCTACATTATCACTAAGTAACATAGGCTATAATATTATTTCCGTATTCCCATGAGAACGGAAACTACGCGGCTGAAGCCACGCGGAACAGTTACTAATACTACCTATAAAGAGGAATTTTTTTTGTATTTTTGTATGTTTGTAACGAATAAACTCAAAAACTACCTACTGCACCGATTTCAAAAATTATTTCACAAATGGTAAGCTTACTTTTCTGGAAGTAGCATGGGCTATATTTTATCTCCGTATTTCAACGGGAACGGACTTACGACCGTGAAACCGCGCGGAACATCTAGTCTTTTAATAGTATTTTATTTTCGGGATCGAGAACAACTCTAAAGATAACTATAAGGATTATTTCCACAAAGGGGACCATACACAGAGGTATTTTATATTATTGTAGCCATTCCCATATCTAAGTTAGGAAAAGTTTGTAGTAAAATTAGTTAGCATGATAACTAAATTTTCTTGTCACTTTCTAGAACCAAGATATTACGAATCACAAAGCAATGAGTGCTCCAAATATCTCACTATCTATAAACAAAAAGATAAGAAAATGTATGAGGATAGATTGAGTAATGCTATTAGAATACAATTGGAACAAAGGGGTATATGGCTTTGCGATAGATGTAACAGACAGTTAGTTGCATCCATTTACAGCTGTTTAGAAAATGATTTTATTGATAAAAGGAAAATGGCTGCCATGTTTGACGATTTGATAAGCATCATTAAAAGCCAAGCTGACCACAACAAGGAATTAATGAGGATTATAAATAGAAGTTCTACACCTCTAAGTTGTATGGATTCTGCACCTTCTAGAACAGTTACTGAGACATTACGTGGTGATGGTGAAGAGTATACAGTTGGTGACACAGAATGCCCGCAGAAACTTTCCGCGCCAGAAAATTATCAAATATATAAACAAAACTCAGTTTTCCTAAAGAATCCCAAGGATGTAGATTCCAAAACAACAACAAAAAATATTGCTGGCAATCGTTCATCAAAAGATTTGGTACCAGCTATGCTTACCAGTTTCCACAAAACCGAGGAATGCAAGCGCATGGATTTTTATTATAACTCTAAACTTGAAGCACCGGATTTGAAACTCGATGATAATTGCCAGTTACCATTAGAGAGGTCACTTCATGCATCGGAATGTAAACCGTATTATAGTTGTCAGTTATCACCGCGTGCACCAGAATTAGTAGAATCTAAAGCAGTAGATAATTGCAAGTTACCATTAAAGAAAACACCTCATGGGTTAGCATTAGTAGAGTCAGAACCAGTAGATAATCGCAAGTTGACATTAATAAGATCATCAACTTCGTCTTCAGCTTCAATTCCTAGCTTGAATTCAAAATCAACGAAGAAAACATCTGAAAAAGGATAAAAGGCTATCAATCAATCAATTTTGCAATAAAGTTAGGATCTATAAAGGTGTTTGTAACAAATTTTTTTTTAATTATAAACTAGCTTTCACCCGCGACTCTGTCCGCGTTTTGGAATAAATTTGTGTTAATCTAGGTTATAAACTATCTGTATGCCAAATTTCATTAAAATCCGTTCAGCCTTTCTTAAGTTATATATATATGTAATAAACCCTACTTTTTTTGTACGTATTTTACTTATGGATACACACTAGGTTCTGATGATGCAGTCAGAAGGCGGACTTAAGCCGTATACAGAAAGAAAGCTGAAAACTTATCAGCGCTGACCGGCGCCTGTCGGCACTTATCGGCGCTTATAGGCGCCGGTCTACGCAGGTAACCGGCGGAGGCATTTATATGAACAAGCGCTGATAAGCGCCGATCGGCGCCGACTCGCGCCGGTCAGCGCTGGTGCCGCCCGCCAATCATCGTACGACATTTTGCTCGCTCTGCTTCAATCTGCTTGCTTTATGTAGAATGGACAAGCGCCGATAAGCGCCGATCGGCGCTTATCGGCGCTGATAAGTTTTCAGCTATCTTTCTGTATACGGCTTTACGATAGAGAAAATGGGATTGTCCAAAGAATGAATGGTGGGGTGGGGTGGGCATCTTGAAAATTTACAGGATTCGAAGCGTAAAGTGCCTAATGTAAATGGAAAAAAAGTCATGTTGTTTATGCAGAACTTTGAACTATCGCAGTCAAAACATGTTTTGTACCCTTAAAACATACAAACAAAGAGATGGCCTGTAAGAGTCAGGCCAAAGTTGAAGAAACAAGAAGTTTTAATAGACTCGAGAAACACTTTTGTCAAATGGATAACATCTTTTTCTGATTCAGAAATCCTATAAAAAAATAAAAAAGCAAAATGTCAAAAATGTATTCCGGGATATATTAATTTAAATATAATAATTTGCATGGTTTCGTAAAAAATTGTAATGAAATGCTTCTAATTTTATCAGCAATATATCTATTAAATTTTTCCAAGTGAATATGACTGCTTCGCTAGCAATGCTGCCTTGTGCCTTTTTGAAGGCTTGTTCTACAAAATTTAGTAAGTTTTGAGAAAGAATATTCCAACGTTTCTTCGATGTATATTGAAAAAAATTTTAGATACATTAGTACCTACCCGACGATTGAAGATGAAAGTCTTATTGATCACCATCACCTTTCATAGGTAGTTATCCCAAAGCTGACGAGGAAGTGCCTAACGAATTACTATTGTCTCATTATTGTATGATCACACCTAAACAAACAGTTAATTTAAAAACTAGAATGCCTAAAAAGTGAACATAAACACGATAAAATACCATATCTTGCACAATAATAAAAAAAAACTCATGCCTTCTATCCCCGAGGGCTTAGCATTCCATTTATGGAAATACTCGCGTTTTACCAGTAAAAGTGTTAGGTGGTGTGGTGAGCCCATTACCGGACCGGGGTGGTGTTACACATATCTCAGAATTAATTCTAGGACCTGCGGGTTTCCTTACGGTGTTTTCCTTCACCGTCGAGGTAGTGATAAATACCTACATCTTATGGGTACGGTCAAGAGCACATTGAAGCTTTACACTTGTAGTGCGAGTCTGACCACTAAATCGATTCTAATAAGAACGTTACAAGGTCTAATGCGTCAAGCTGCACGTGCTCTTGACTGTACAAGCCAGATTTCGAACCAGTACTTCACGTATGAGAAGCGGACTCTTTACCCTCTGGGCTATAACTGTTACACAATCTTACTACAATCTGATGCAGTCTGAGGCAATATGTCTTTACTTGTAAGAAAAGATAGGTTATTAATTGTTGATCGGTCACTGTTCACACTACCTGCGAAAATTCTGACTCCACTAAGTTTTCGCCGCGTCACATGAGCAGTCAAAAAAAAACTACAACTCGTCTAGCTGCCTTTCTGGTACACGTAAGGCCACTGGTAACAGATTTCAGGACGATTTATCCTTTATCCAGTTCTATGTTCTACAAATAGTAATAATAATATAATAATAATATAATCTAAGAGCGGTGATAGCCCGGACGGTTAAAGAGCCTGCCTAAAATCAGTGAGGCTCGGGTTCGAATCCTGGCATGTACCAATGAGTTTTTCAAAAACTTACGTAGATATTTATCACTAGCTCGACGGTGAAGGAAAACATCGTGAGGAAACCCGCAGGTCTCAGAATTAATTCTGAGACATGTGACGCCCCGGAGACCGGAGTGTGAGACCCGGTCCGGCGATAGGCTCACCACCTATCACGTTTAGGGGTCCAATATATCTCGTGAAATGTGGGTATTTCCAGTAATGGAATACCTCTGCCTACCCCCTCGGGGATAAAAAAGGCGTGAGATTATATTATTATTATTATTATTATATAATATAATCTCACGCCTTTTATCCCCGAGGGGGTAGGCAGAGCTATTATTCTACAAATAGTACAGAAGTAAATATTGTATTTCATATTAAGTATTAATTTTTTGTAAAAATCAAAAGTCAAAATCCACCGTTACATACCACGTTAAAGATAATTTTTTTTCAGTGCCAACCCCCCTACATACGAAAGTTACTAGAAGAAGAAACAAGACTAACAGTGGACTAGAAAATAATTCCAAAGTCAATAGTCAGAAAGCCTCAGAGGCAATAAATATTGATAGACCCCAATTATTACAGAATACAGTTCAGTGTTTCAGTAACAAAGGTTTAACCGAAAAAAAAGTTGCGCAAATATTTTCTTCTTTTTTAGAAGAAAAAGGCATACATTTTTGCGAAAAATGCAACAAAGAATTGGCAGCGGCTATTTGTCAAAGTTTAGAAGCTGATGTAAAAGAACAAGAAATGATTCAACCAATGATGGAATTTCCGAACAGAACAGAAATGCAAGATGTGACTATGGCTGCGTTAGCTGCCAAAAAAAATGTTGATAAAATGATGGCAGAGGTGGACCGAAGAAAAAAAATATTGTGCATTCAAAGATCAGTTTCAAGTGAAGAAAAGATGACATTTAAAAACTATGAATATGCTCCTGGTGATTTTGTAGAAACAGCCGTCAAAATGAATACCAAAGCACACCGAAATAATAAAACAGATTTTGCTGTAATTTTAGATGAGGAAATGGACGAAAGTGCTTTTCCTGTTCCAGAAAAGTCATATGATTATCAATCACAACAAAAACAACCGCTAGTTCAAAAAATAGGTGTACCTGTAAATTATATCAAAGCTGACCATCAAAATATTTTTCACAAAAAGTTAGGCAAAATGGTGACGGAGGTTGAAAGTCTGAAGGAAATTTACTTTACAAAAAAAAGAGAAAATACAAGTGTAAAAAAGCAATGTGTTAAGACTCATCCTTCTGCTTGCTACTATTTTAATGGAAAGTTAATAAATGACATTAATTTTAAAGATCCTCAGAATACCACAATAGATTTCACTCAGAATGAAAAGAAACAAGACAAATACACATCAACAACGACAGAAAAAAATAAGAATCACCAATCTTCAGATACGCAATATTCAAAGACACCTCAAGTCCCAAAGAACATTATAAAAAAAGAAATGTGGTCCACTGGGGACAGTCCTGTGCCAAGTGCTAAATGTACAGTGCACCCAATTGATTCTTTTCATCGAACGGAGATAGGTTGTTACAAAGATTATAAATATAACATACATACGCCAGGATGCGCGCCTAAGCTAAATTTGAAGGTTTCTGCGACAAAAATAGAAACAAATTTAAAAAATCCCACGTATTTACCACCTCTCGGTCCACCTCCTGTGCTGAACCCAATTCCGCCACGCTTGCCTCCTCTCCCCGGATGTCCAAAAAAACTCAAACCACAGGGTTCACCCCAATTGCCAAAGAAGTCCAATCAATCAAATAATCCATGCAAAAAATTCTCTCCGATAACAGTTTTATCTTTAAACAGAAATGAAAATGAGATCGACTCTGCTGCACATAAACCGAAAGAAAATTTGCTACATAGGTCCTTTGTAAGGCATGTATTGTCCGTTCATTGTAAGAACAAAGATCCTAGTAAGTCGACCTAGTTCCTAGCTTTAGTCAATTAAGTTCTTTGGACGTTTAAAATATAATTGCACGTTATTGTAACATTTTAATTACATTTACGAGTAATTGGTATTGGAATCAAAATAACGTTCTTGCAATAATAAAGATGTTCAAAAGGAACTATTCCATCTTGATAAGATTTCACGACTTATTTTGTAATATAGGTAATATTGATTGAAATTTACTGAAAATAATATATTATTTCTGCGCATTTGTAGTCTGTACGTGGGTAACATAAAAAGTTTTTAGTACGAGTATGTATATCGAACAATAAACAAAATATCAAGTTTATTATTAAAAGCTTTTATTTAACTTGCAATGTAGGTATGTTTGTTCGGGTGAAATCTTGCAACTCAATTTTGAAGCAGATGTCTGCAACCGATTGAACTGAAATTTTGTATACACGTTTAGTTTGGATGACAATGCATGATGGTGATGGGTGACGTCATTCTAAATTCAACATGGCGGAACACCTAAGATAGCTGACTAGTAATATAATACTAGTAAAAATTTTAATGCACTCCTACAATATGGGTATCAAATGGGCTTGCTGGAAATAACTCAAAAAAAGCTTAAAAAGTTTTTTACTTTATTTTTGTCCGCTGGATTGGATACAACGAGACCACTGAGAAAAACAGTTAAGTCACCCTGTGTCTGTGCAACCACCGCATCTTCGTCGCATTAAAATATAGAGCTCGTATCCGTTTATCCTTCACTAGCGGTTGTCTGATCGGATCCTGTTTATTCCCGTTCTCATAGCAACTGGCATATGGCTGGGTGCGAAGTAGGGGGTGGGGGAACCACGAATCGATCGCAGCGCCCATGGTGGCTAAAAAAGAAACTCGGGTCGGACGAACTCAGACGAACTGTCACTTTTTACTAGAGAAATTTACGTATTCGTGCATTCTTAGTGGAAATAAATACTTAAACATGGGTAACGAAACCTATTGCGTAGTAAACTTAGTACAGTGAATAGAGACCAAATAAGGGGGGTTACCTTACAAACGGTCCGGTAGTTCTAAATTTTTTACATGTTGTCTAGGATGGTTGTTAAGTGTTTAAAATGCAAAATGCACAATTCCCCCCCCCCCCTCCGCGCCCGCCACCATCTTGAAAAAACCGAAAAAAATCGGCACTTTTTTTAGATTTTCACTTATATCTTTGTTTCGGTGCATTTTAGCTACAAAATAGCTCTATTCAATGTTGTAGAGAATAAAATTCCCTATAAGATACGTGTTAAATTTTGTTTGTAGGGCAGATAGTTCACGAGATATGATATTTTAAAAAAGATAAAAAAAATACGCATTTTCCGGAAATTTTTCAAACTTATCAAATAAACAATATGCCGTTGTTTTCATTTTAATGCTTACTGCCTCCTCCGTAAGGTTGTTAAAAAAAGTATACATCCATTTTGTAGGTAATTAAATTCCCTACAATTTTTATTCTTATACTAGTTTTTCTCAAATAGTCCAAAATTGAATTACAGCGTTCTAAAGTTAGAAGTTTGAAAAATTTCCTGAAAATGCGTATTTTTTTTATCTTTTTTAAAATATCATATCTCGTGAACTATCTGCCCTACAAACAAAATTTAACACGTATATTATAGGGGATTTCATTTTCTACAACATTGAATAGAACTGTTTCGTAGCTAAAATGCACCGAAACAAATATATAAGTGAAAATCTAAAAAAAAGTACCGATTTTTTTCGGTTTTTTAAAGATGGCGGCGGGCGCGGAGGGGGAGGAATTGTGCATTTTGCATTTTAAACACTTAACAACCGTCCTAGACAACATGTAAAAAACTTAGAACTACCGGACCGTTTGTAAGGTATCAGCTCTCTATTCAAATTCAAAATTCCAAATTCAAAAATCGTTTATTTTCTATTGGTATTAAAATATACACTTAGAAACGTCAATATTTTATAATAACAAGGCACTCTAAACTCGTCCATGAAGATTGGCTAAATGCAAACAGCAGCCCATCTCCACCGACGAGCTGCTGGTTCCGAATGCAGTACCCCGAGAAGAGCCAGCAAGAAACTCAAGGGCAGCTCTTTTTAATCTGGGTTAGCAAGAATAATGGCAAAAATAGTGATTGCAAATTCTATAAATTTCCAAGAGCACGTTGGAAACAAGATCAACGACTGCAATGATGTTTTGTATGGCGTTGATGTCACTGAAGTTTGTCTAATTACACTAGCTTCAATGGTGTGGCTCATTTGATTCTCACATTTTATTTCTTTTACATCTTGCACATGTTGAGCCAAAACTAACTGTTTGTCTTTTGTAGTGGTTTGTAGCTGGAAAACTATATTGTGCGTTATTGTCCGGAATCCAGTTTTTATAATCAATTTGGCCATGTCAAAAGATTTTAATCTCTTTGGGCCATGTTGAACTGAAAATACACAACAGTCTGCATTATTATCTGTCGATAATGTGTTGTCGTACTGCTATAAATAATGGTCTACAAGATACATGAAACGCTGTAGTCGATAAATTTTGTCCACTTCTTTACTTATTTCCCGTGAAGCCATGAGAAAGTCCGTGTAGGTCAAAGAGATTTAAATATAATAGGGCATAGAGGGGACAAAGCGAGGAAAATTTGAAGTCAAAAGTTATTCCAAGTGGAATAAGTCGAGTACAATTTCGACCGAATGACAGCTCGCGTTCATACTAACTGACATAACAAGGACATGACGATGCCCCCTCTATGCCTATTATATTTAAATCTCTTTGGTGTAGGTATACTGCCTGAAATTTACTGATTGTGGCATTTTTGACGGGAAATAAAAAAGGTCAACATTATTATCGACGCTATAGATTTACAATATCCAACAGGACCTAAGTAAATAACGTTGTTTCACTGAAATTATTTTTGTGTTTACTTACTTTTCGTAATGACAGCCAGCCATTTGACATTTCAAAGTCCGCCCTAATTTTTACCACTAGTTGGCGCTGTGATCGCGCACCCAGCCAATACCCAAAGACGTTTAAAGAAAAAGTTTATCTAAAGAGAATGATTTTCTTCCAACCTCTTTGGGTATACCATTCTGCAGTAATTGTTTATTTTTATTTTCTAGACTAGTTGTTGCGTAATAAGTTAATAACCCGTTTTTTTTAAGGCCAAGTAGGATATTATTGCAGTTTGCAATGCTTTAGAAACACTCAGTAAGATTTTCTCGAGTTAAGTTCATCTTGTTGTGAATAACAATTTTTAAAATTCCCGCTAATTATAAAAAGCAAAGAACGAATAATGAAATAAAATTTTATTTATCTAGTAGGGTTGGGGCCTCCGGTTACCTCACTCACTCAACGAAACGCAATGCAAGCATTGCTTTACGCTGGTTTTCTGTGAGGCCGTGGTAGGTACGTTAAGAGTATAATAATTTTTGCTAATTGATCAGTTCTAAAGACTTTTACTAGTTTAATATATAGGAGACTAGTGCACATAGATAAATTACAAATAAGGAGGTGTTTCGATATTTTGGTTTTACTTGTGCAAAATTGTACTTACATCGCCAGGATAATTCAAAATAACGTAAATCGGCGTAGTTATTCATAATTTTTACTGCGCAGTAGCAAATTGTAGTTATTATTTTATTCAGTGTGAAAAAATATACTTACTTGTATTAAAACGTGATTAACTTGACCTGTAAGTAGTAAAATTACTTAATTAGTAACAATAAAGAAACATATATAAAGGAACGACTCAGTCGCACGCAGAATAGTTTCGGATTTAGGTGCAAGAGGATCCCTAGGAAGAAACTGCATTTAAAATGACGGTGTTTAAGTTCGTCTTGTGCATTGGTATTGTAGCAGCCACTTTGAAGGATGCTCGAGTAAGTAAAGTGTTGGTATTTAGTTTTTAAATAAGTATTAAAGTGATTGCTATTCCGTCTGCAAGAACTACAAAAAAACTTTGTGTAACTGAAATTGATCTACTTTTATTGATCGTATCGATCTAATCTAATCGTTATTTGGTACTACATAATATTAACCATGATCCACCACTAATATCCTGGATGGCACGTTTCAATTACTTTTTATTTCAGGCTTTCACTCGAGAGGAGGCAAAGAAACTCTTTGGTAGCTTATACGAGATTGCAGGCGATTGCAAGGAAGAGTTTGGAGTCACAAAAGAGACGTTCAAAGATGCTAAAATGAAAGGAAGTTTGGATTCTATAGATCCGTGTTTCTTCGCTTGCCTATACAGGAACATGGGAATTGTGAGAGAAAACAAAATATTTACTTCTTATCTACATTCTCTTACTTGTACCTACAACATTAACAAAGACGGGTTTCAGCTTATCTATATAAGTGGCTTGAACAAGTCAAGCTTTAGCGTCCCACGGGTGATCATGCAAAATAGATAATCCTATTGTGTCTGCATTCCGTTACGGGAAGGGATAAAATGAAAACCCTTAACTTATACCTACGAATATAGGTATATAACTTTAAAGTTGTTTTAAAAAAGAGAACGGCCTAAATTTTACGTCAGATTTGTGTTATATCGCTATATGTAATTTATAATATATAAAGCTCGACTACCACTCACTCACTCACTGATTGACATAATTGTTCTCCCAGAAGGAGTCGTTTTGGAGTCAAGTCATGTAGGGAAAAAGTGTGCAAGGTGGCGGGGTGACCCCAGGAAAATTCCGACTTTTCAAAAAAACAAAATGGCGGCCGGGCTTGCCTATCGTATCTCTTTTGTTTTTCGGCCGATTCGGTTCAAATTTTTGGCGTCTGTAGGATCGCTTGTATGATTTACGAAAATAATTAAAAAATTTGAAAAAACAAAATGGCGGCCGCGTAGTAGTGTTTCAAAGTTGGAGTGGTTTTAGACCCCACTTGACCCGAATTGATCTCCCAGATGCCAATATGCTAAAGGGATGTGTTTGGTGTCATCGCACAGGGCATATCCTGTAGTTTACCAGAAAATCCCGAAAATTTGAAAAACCAAGATGGCCGACCGGTGATTTGCTCCCAAAGAAAAGTATTAATTTTACCACATTTTGATTGTCGATTTTCGGCAAGATGGCAACACCTGAGCGAGTTGGTCTGTATAGCGGGGTTGGAGGTCTTGCTACGTAGTGTGGCCGTGTTGAAGAATTTTCCCGGAATTTTTCGTATTTTTTTACTTTTAACGCAAAATGTCAAAAGTCTAAATTTTACCATTTTGCAAAAACAAGTCACAGTCAGTGAAACATTTTATTCCTCCCTATGACCTTTTGTAGGTTTTTTGAATTTCACCTGGCAACACTGAAAGTTATGGCCGATTGAATTTTTAGGGTAGACCTCAAAAGACCCGAATTGATCTCCCAGATGCCGATATGCTACAGGGATGTGTTTGGTGTCACCGCATAGGGTATATCCTGTAGTTTACTAGAAAATCCCGAAAAAATGAAAAAACAAGATGGCCGCCCCGTTATTTTTGTTTTACTGAAAAATTTCAATTTTCTTAATCTTAATCGGCATTTTTTAGACAGTTGGCAACACTTTGGAAAGTTGGCTTGTATGGAGCGATTGTGGGTCTTAGTAAACAGTGTTGCCATGAAAAGTAATATTTAACAAAATTTTATTATTTTTTGACTTGTACTAAAAAATGGCTAAAACAAGATGGGTGCCCAAAATTAGACTTTATTTTTCTGTCAAAATACGACCCCACAGAGACACGCGTGGCCGCTTGCGGCCTCGCGCACCGCGCGACATCTAGTTAAATTTATAAAATTGGGTGGAAATTGATGAAATATTCAAATCAAGTAATCAAATCATGCAGAACATTACATATTATTATTGGAAAAAATAGGCTATAAAGTATATAGGTACTATCTCACCGACACATAGAGCGGACGTCTTTTAATCTATATCTAGCGATAATAATGATTAGGTATACATATTTAAATGATTTCAGATGAATGACGAGGGAAACTACAATGAGAAAATAGCTATAGAAAAGATAAATGAGTTTTTATCAAGTGATGAAGACAAAAGTAAATCCAAAGAAGTATTGAAAGAATGCTCTTCAGGTATGTTTTACAAATAAGAATTTGATTAGTTTTTGTAGTAATTTCCTTCCGTAGGTACTGTAAGGTACCAGGCTTCTGTGTAGGGGTGAGCAACTTTATTAAAATCTCAAATATTTTTTAGACGTTTTTTTCTAAGAGTCCCGAGACAGACTCTCCATTTGTTTACCCTTTACAGCCCGCTATAAAAACAAATGCAAATACAAAAATAGAATCGACCAGTGAAGTGGAGATACCTTATATAAGATCTCCACAGTGCCTACAAAGTTAAGAAAGTATAATTCAGAAGTAAAATCGAATTCACGTTAGAGATAATAATAAAAAATCCAAAAGTTGTTTTTATTAAGTATACTTATGGGCAATATTTTTGTAATATGGGTAATAATTTTCAATTATCATTGTGCTTTTTTGATTCTAGTGAATAACGAGAACGTCACTGATGGCGAAAAAGGATGCGACCGAGCAAAACTCATGGTTGTTTGTTTCGATAAATTTAAAGAGGCGGTAAGTTTG
Source organism: Ethmia dodecea (assembly GCA_963855545.1). NCBI lineage: Eukaryota > Metazoa > Arthropoda > Insecta > Lepidoptera > Depressariidae > Ethmia > Ethmia dodecea. The sequence goes on from OY979452.1 coordinate 8,116,066, forward strand.
AAACAGGAATAAATAATAATTAATAGTATTCTGCACCTAAGTACGTTAGTACTATTACATATTCTGTAGGTACCTAAAACCCGCATAGCCGGAGAGCTTGAAATAATGCAATCGGATTTGAACCGCCTCAGATGCATTGATAGTAAAATGTTAGTCAATTACATTAAAGAAAACTTACGTGCACTTCAAAGTTTAATGGATAATATCTTGAGGAATACTGCTCTACAGATCGGAGAGACCATAAAGTATTTACTTCAATAAGTACCTAACAATAATTCCGAGATAATATTTTTTTAGTTAATTCAATCGAGCATCAGATATAGCGGAAAATGACAATAGATAATTGTTATATTGTGTCTGCATCTATCATATTGTGTCATCTCGTTAGACAAGAACTCACACGATTGGGCGAATTTGCATAGTTTCATTTTACCTATTAATGTTGTCGTCAACTCAGACGACGCGACGGTGAAAATCTGAGGTAGTTATGTACACTCAGCTATAATTTTACAACTTTTAAATCTTCATGTTTTCTTATGTACTAAAATTCATCCATATCCGTTATTACATTTTATATCTGACTGACGACTGTACTTTGTATTTATACGTGTGAGTTGATAACAAAAATAATAGATAAACTCAAAATGTGCCAACTCGCCCGATCGTGCAAGATGTCATAACAACCCAGCAATGATACCTACCAACAAATAATTGCGTATTTATCTATACTCTATAGAATGGTTAATTTCTTGTTTCTTTAGCTGGGAATGCCGTCGGCGCACTAAGTGAGATGGCTGAACTTCCACAGGCAGTTGCTTTTGTCCAATCTTCTGAGAAATAGCAACTATTGACCACGTTTCGTAATGTTACCGGACTTGTGAAAAAGAAAACATTTCAACAATTATTATATTGCTTTTATGAAGAACAAATAGTGTAAAAATAATTTTGTGTATTATTTCAAAACTAGTAGTAGCTAGAAGGAAAACATCGTGAGGAAACCCGCAGGTCTCGGAATTAATTCTGAGACATGTGTAAACAGACCTGCAGACGTATTCACAGAGACTCGATACCGCTTCCGTTCGATTCGAGTCGAATCTATCGACATCGGAAACGGTATCGAGTCTCTGTGAATACGTCTGCCGGTCCGGCGATAGGCTCACCACCTATCACGTTTAGGGGTCCAATATATCTAGTGAAATGTGGGTATATCCAGTAATGGAATACCTCTGCCTACCCCTTCGGGGATAAAAGGCGTGAGATTATATTTATATTAAATTACATTACTTACGTTTTTGCTACCCTTCTGAATCCTTTATAGATAACTAACCAACTGCGGAGCAAACTTAACCTGGTGTACCGTTCTTATAAACTCTTTTTTCTTGTGAGTGTAATATCTTTGTGTTAAACCTGTGGTTAAACTAAAATATTTTCACAATAACATGTTGTTTTGTAGTTATAAATTCAAATTCTTCTGAGGCCGTATCATGTTGGTAGTACCTACCAAGACAATGTTTTATGAAAAATATATAATAAATACTTATTCAGTTTCTGGACGCTACCTGAGCACATTTGTTTTAGTGTGTAGAAATAAACAATCTTTTTAAAAATTATATGTGCTCGTTTTCTCTATTCTCCAATGATACAGCAACAGTACGAAATAACGTAAATCAACAATAATTTCGACTGCGCAGTTGCAAATTGTAGTGATTATTCGATTCAGAGTGTAAAAAATACTTGTAATAAAACGCCATTAGCTTGGAATACTTATAGTAAAATACATAAAAGGTAACATTAACAAACATATATAAAGAACGACACATTCGTATAAGCAGTAATCTGATTCAGATTTAGATGCAATACAAACCCTGGGAAAATCTATGTTTAAAATGTTGTTTTTTAGATTTGTCTTGTGCATTGGTATTGTAGCAGCGACTGTAAAGGATGCTCGAGTAAGTAAAATGTTGGTTTTAAGTTTTGACAGAGCAGCGGTTTTGCCCGCACGATCCAGTTTATTCCCATTCCCCTCGGATATTAGTTTTTTTCAGAAACCTTCCACAATGTGCCCTACAACAAGTCACAAAAGTTTCATTTCAATCGAGTGAATAGTTTAGGAACAGAGGAGAAATATATTATGAGATTGTGGAAAATAGAGTAACCGTGCTAAGCTCTATCTGTTATGAGAAAAAGTCGTAATAAGCGAAAACTTGATTTTGAGAAGCAGCGAAAAATGTGGCAAACTGGATTTCCAGAATTCATTATGTCTAAATTTTAAACAAAAATAAAAACCTACTTCAACGAATAGCACTAAGTAGACTATATTATCATTATTATTTGCATATTCAACATCAATAACCTACTGTATTACGAGTTTTACGAGTAATGTATAATATTAAAGGATGTAGAAGAAGCGCGACAGGTTTGCCAGGATCGTAGCAGGCAGCGGGCTATTGTCACTGCCTACCCCTTCAAAAAAAAGGCGTGAGCATATGTATGTATTACTTAAAGTTACTAAAGCTATTTCGCTGATAGTAAGTTATTTGCTTATGTCCGTTGACTGTCCGTCATGTATTTGGACAAATTTGAACCGATTACGTCGAAAATTTTTTTTAGTTTGAACTGTTACACCTCAAGGGTTGTCGCATATAAGTATTGTGAAAATCTGATGAAGAACTTTAGTTGGAGAAGGGAACTCCTTACGGACATCAGCAAATCACTTCCTATCAGCGTAAATAGGTTTAGTATTATTAGGTAATGGATGTTAAATACTGAAAAAAATATTATTTTAGGGCTATTCTTTGAAGTTTATTTGTATTTTGGTTTCAAATTTTGATTATATTATAATTTTGTATTTGTTTTTAACTTTTTTAGTATCTATTAAATTTGTTTTGCCTTGTATAGTAGATTAGCTCTAGAGTCAGTTATACTATACATCCTAGATGTGTAATAAATGTAATACTAACAATTTGCTGGCAAAAACTGAAACTTCGACAAATCTCACATTGAAGATTTTTTTCTATCAGGGCAGTATTATGGACTCTGGATGCGGGAAGCACAACATACCATATTTTCGATGCTTGGGGAGGGGGGAATATGTCGAGCGGTTGACGTCTTTCGTTTGATATGATGATAATATTTCAGGCTATATCTGAAGACCAGAAGAAGTTTTTAAGTAAAGTAATGGACATTAGAGACCACTGCTTGAAAAATTTTGGAGTCCCAAATGAGCAGGTCGGAAAAGCTATTTCGACAGGACACTTATCTCTTATAGATCCGTGCTATTTCGAGTGCCTGTACAAGAAATTGGGAATTGTGAGATTTTCTTTTATCATAACATCTTCCTTTATTACATTAACCAAAACAATAGACAATTATACAACATGCAACAGAATAAGCGCAATTGCTGAAATTAGTTTTGTTCCGTATCGACTACTTATTCGATTTCAGCTATTTTTATTATTATGTGTTAAATTTTTCCCAAAAATGAATTAGCGCAGCTGAATTTAGTGCTTTCTATGGAAATCGTGCTATTATTAATCGATATTTAAGAAAATTTGTTAGACATAACTAAAGTTCGATTGCATCATATTTTTTTTATATTAATGGCTAGTGGAATAGCCCTATACTAATTGGGGTGTATGAGGAATTGCGCTTTTTCTGTTACGAATTGTATAGTAGGTATGTAGCAAATATTGTAAATAAATGTATTTTTACTTTACAAGGCAGGATTAATATTATTATGTTGCTAGCTATAAAATTTAAAATCCTGAACGGGATAGTAGGCATGGAGAGAATCCGACGTCTTTGACTCATATTGGTATAGTTAAACTTGATCAAAATTGGCAAAATATAGAAGAATTGACGAAACTATTTAGGAAGAGTTTTGAGGTTAACGTTTTTACCGCCTGTATTCTACACACTACCAAAGCATACACTGCAATACAACAATATTGAAACACTGGTATATAATATACTAGCGACCCGCCCCGGCTTCGCACGGGTGCAATGCTAATACTAAAACCTTCATCTTGAATCACTCTATCTAAAAACCGCATCAAAATCCGTTGCGTAGTTTTAAAGATTTAAGCATACATAGGGATATAGGGACAGAGAAAGCGACTTTGTTTTATAATACGTAGTGATAGTGATATACCAGTATTTTTTTAAGATTCTTGGTAGGTAAGTACACATAAAGCGCACGTCAAAGAACTTGGAGAAAATAATCTCTTGGAAAGAGAAACTTTTTCTTCAAAATGACTTTAGCGGACGTATTCTAAACTGACAATAATTATAGGTAATTGGAACCTATTGAAATTCTTTCAGTTAAATTACCAGGGAAAGTACAATGTGACAGTAGCAAACGAGTATTTGAGGAGATTTCTAAACACCGAAGAAGAATTCAGAAAAGCTGTTTCAATATTAAAACAATGCGTTGCAGGTACCTGGTTACGACTCAAAGATTAAATTATCCGATTTAAGCTAATTTTCCTTGAAAAAATCATCAAAAGTATAAATTGCAGCTAACTAACATCTTGTTCATGTTGTACTTAGTATTCATTTTCAATAACATTGCCATATTGTAATTCTAGTGAACGACGAGAAATTCATTTACAAAGGATGCGACCGAGGAAAATTCATTGCTGTTTGTTTCGATAAATTCAGAGTGGTAAGTTCTGAACGAGATTATCTAAATTGTGGTGTTCTGAATTCGATATTAGTTCTTAGAGTGTATTTTTTAATTGGTCTTTAACTTATGGTCAGTTTAACATGACAAAAATGTATTATGAATTTATACAATAATTAATTTGTTCTTCTTTAGATGAAGTTGAAGAATGGCATTAAATAAGATGGCAGCAGCTTTTGTCCAATATTCTGGGAAATAAAAGCAACTATTGGACTGCATTTCTCAATGTTATCTAGACTTGTAAAAATATATACTTAATTTAGTTTATTTATTTATCATTATAAATTAGTTATTAGTTATTATTAGAAGTAAATTAGTAAATATTTACTAATAAATGTGGATACAATTTAGTTTACCTATTATTTGCACAACATTTTAGTTACAGAATATCCCGAAATACTGTCTTTATTGCAAAAGAGAATGACATAATAGAAATTCTTTAGTACAAGGTATATACCTACTGCTGCTCTTCTGTAAATGACTGCATTGTCAACGTTTTTCGTTCCGCCTGCGAAACGAATTCCTCTAACTACCGTTTGAGCATCGTTCTGTTAAAAGCATGCTTCCTGGGTAAATCGAAGGTCTCATGTATCAACATGTCATTCATATCATGTTCCTACTTCATGCCCTGGTATAAAACTACTTGGAAACTCGATATATCACCAATACTTGTCTATTACTTGAAACAAACTGTTCACAAAATAAATCAGAATGTATAAGTTCGGTTGTTTTTATTTGTGTTTGATCGGTTTTATTATGGAGAATGTTGTGGTAAGTACTGTATTAAATTATTATGTTTCTTCAATAGGTACCTACATTAATCTTGCGAGAATTAAGCAACACTCAATATGAATTTTTGCATCCTGTCCTACCAGTAGTCCGATGATCGAACTGTTTGAACGATTTTTTCCAGATTGAACATTTTGGACAATTATTTTCCACATTATTAGACTAGCATTTTATATCCTCTCTCTTATTCGAGTAGATTTTCGAGTTATCTCTTAATAGGTCTTAGCTAAGTCACATGGTTTGCCCTCAGACTACCTATACTTGATGCTAACGGTAGATATGTGTAAACAATTACATATTAGTAGTCTTGGATCAGCTAGGAAGAGAAGACCATGTTTTAATAGAATATGCTGTACCTATCAGTTTTTCGGTATATATTACGAGTTGTTATTCATTAAATCCTTCAGTATTTAATTTCTTCTCTGTTTACAAGGTCATTGAACCTGATTTAAATTTCTAGAAGTTTTTCCGTGCTCATAATTAATCTCTAACGGTTTATCTACAAATCTTTTTTATAATTCCAAAAAGTGTTGGATCGAAGTTATTTTAGTTTCTTACTAAGAATTTGGTCTTATATTATGAATTCTTATTACCTGACTGACTAACCACTTATTACTTATGTTTTTTCAGGCATTCAACGAAGTCCATAAGGCAATTATTCAAGCGAAATTCCTATCAGGCGGACTTGGATGTGTTAGAGAACATCCTCTATCCCCGTCTGACATAAAGGCTTTCCGTAATAAGATGCTGCCTGACGGAGACAACGCGAAATGTTTTGCGGAATGCTTATTTAAGAAAATTGGTATAGTAAGTGTTTTGTTTTTCTGGCGAGTACTAGTACTACACAGTGCAACATAGATAAGACGGTTTTGTGTGACAAATAGCCATTTTGCTATTGTACAAATTTGTTTTGGATATAGATTGTTACTGAGCTAAAAAACTTTTGATAGATAAACGAAAGGAAGAGCTGCTCATTTTTTGGTTCAGTTGGTGACCAAATGGGTCTTTCAAATTTATAACTTAAAATTAATAACCTGTTTCTTTTTGCAGATGGATAATATGGGAAAAATATCAGCTCAAGGGGCTAAGGAAAGTGCGCAGCAAATATTCAAAAATAGCGAAGAACACTTGAAGAAGGTAGATCAGTTCATTAAAACATGTTCATCTGGTAATTAGCTAATTTATTTAATATCGTTGAGGTCTTAAACAATAAAACTTTTGGCTCAAGTTCAAGGATTTAGCGTTTCTAAGCTAACTAGCGCTTGTAGCGTGAGCTGTCACTTGCCAATTAGACTTATACTCGAATCTACTTTGGTAACCTTAGTTCTCTGTCAAATGTCTCCGTTTCTGATCACGTCCCATCAACAATCACAGAGTATAATATCATCATCAGTACAGTCTATTACTAAATTTTGGATATGTATGTACCTACATGTTTGTATACAAATAAGTTGCTATTTGCAGTAAATGAGCACCATCTCTCTGAAGCCGGCGTGAAGGGATGCGATCGAGCCAAACTTGCATTCACTTGTTTAGTAGAAAATGCCCCAAAAGTAAGTACCTACCTATTGAACATTGGAAAAACCTGAAAACGAAACGCAGGTATCTAATGCTTTGATTTGCGGTACCTTGAAGCTGTATAAAAATCTAGCACCTAAGTTAATGCAATATAATTACTACTCTTAAGACCCTCGAGTTTAGGCTCATTTTGATTTCTTTAGCTTAGAATCGTTTTATAAACTATAATAATTTCTTTCTAATCTCTATTTTTCTTACAGTTTGGATTTAACGTGGACTTTTGATACAAATGCGTACGATCATCTCTAATATCATGACAAGCTGTGGATAATTCGGGACTACCTTAACTTGAGTATTTTGTAAGCATTTATTTTATAATAGGAATATTGTTGTGGACTCTTTGTTACTGATATTTTCATAAATAAAGATCGAAGTTATAAAAAAATAGTGTATTATATCTTTATTTCAAACAGATTATACTCGTAGAACTCTTAAAAAACAAGTAAGTATTTAAATCAATATTCAGTCTACTGCACGGACAAAGAGTAGGTAAGTATAGATACGTAAGTAAGTACAAAAATATATATCCTCCTTGTCCTCGACAGGATTGGCAAATGTATTTCATAATGGAAGTACACACTTTTCACCATTATATTTTATTTATTTGTTTATTTAAATTCTTGTACCAAGAAAATGTACACATAGAGAATTTAATGCCAAAAGGCATTATCTGCCAGTCAACCATCAGGTTAGGCAGAAATTTTTTTTCGGAATTGCCCGCAAATAATAAAAATAATCAATGAAACGGAAACGATAATGTATCTCTGTTGAGATATTTTCGTCTTGAATCTTAATGAAAATGAACTAAAATAAAAATGTCACGCCTTCTATCCCCGAAAGGGTTATACAAAGGTATTAAGTTTCTGGAAACACCCATGGTCACGATAATAAGCCGTACCCGTAGTAATCGGCCGCCATGGCTCACGTAAAATGGTCCAACTAAAGGACTAAGTCCGGAAACCAAACCCTTAACATAGATAATGGTCACGATGTTTCATCATCAAGCTAGTGATAAACATGTACCTACGTGTTCATGAAAAAACTCATTAGCACATGCCAGGATTCGAACCCGAAATCTTTAAGTTATGTTACGTTAAGAATACTATTTTTTAAAGAAAATATTACGATTTTTATGTTTGAGTTGATTGATACAGATAGAAACGTTTTAACATAACCTAAAGATTGAAATTAAATGATATTTTAGTACAAGATTTTTTGCATTTTCTGAAAAGATTTACTATAGTAACATATATTTTTTTTCCCCGTCGGAAAGAAGAGATTTCAACGAACAGAAAACATACCAACTTTTTGAAAAAAGCTGATATTTTGACTGGTGAGTTTTCGATTGAAAATTAGGGTGTTTCTTCGATATTAATTCAAAATAAGGTGAAAAATAAATATTTTTAATCAAATAAATTACAGCGTATTTGGGACATAATAAGGTAAGTTTTCACCAAATTTCGTTAAAAAAAAATTTTTGTAAAAGATAAAAATAAAAAACCAAAAACTTGGTTTTTTGAATTTTTCACATGAATTTTGAGGTTTTGTGAAAAAAGTGTAAATACAAAAGTCTTACATCTTTTTACTACCTACAACTTTGCCATTTGACTTTCTTCGATAGGACTTTTAGTTTTGCCGGAAATCGAGAAAAACCGTTTTTTACCCTTAAAAACTCACCCCCATCCCCTTCCCGACCTCAGATCGCCCGTAATTTATTTTTCCTTTCATTTTTATAAAATCCCCCTCCTGTTCTAATGGGTTTCATACTACTATTTTTTTTTCACTTCTTATTATTTTTAAAGGCTTCTACCATGGTCTAGTAGTCATAGTTGTATTCGAAGCTGATCACATTTTTTTATAAACTGTCTACAAATATCTGTGGTGTAATTGCATTTATAACTAACTGATTTCACTAGCGTAATTGTCTTGTTGCCGGCAGAAAAGTAAGCTTTCCATTGGTGATTATTACTGTAGATATTTTATTTATACAGAAGCGGTAGCGCTACATATCAACTTACTAGTACGTCTATGCCGCAAGCGCCTCTATGATGCGCCTTCGTATTTATATACGTCACCGGCGTAAGGTCATAATATAATGTCTTCTATTTATTCAACTCTCTGATTGCAATAATTTTGTTTTAAAATCTGTTATTTAAATATATACCTAAGGGTCGCGACACACCTGCGGAATTTACGGCGCGGAACTTTCGGTAAACAACATACACATTATCTACGGTTGACGCGGGAGGCAGATCCATTTATCTTTAAAGTGAAACGTCAATGTATGTTGTTCACCGAACCTTCGGCGCCGAACTTTCCGCAGGTGTGTCACTACACTAAGCCTTAGCAAAATAAGGCAGTAAGTAAGTTACAACTCTTTATTATATTACACCAACAAAAATATGCAAAATAAAGTGACATAAACGACAATGGGCGGTCTCATCGCTATAAGGCATGGGTAGGCACGGGCAGATATTACGTAAATAATAAACAGTCTATTATATTGAATACAAATTATGTTTTATTATTTAATAACCTATTTCCACAATCCTATGCTACAACAGAATATACAATTTGAATACACAATAAAAAGTTTTATCATTTCCGTAGTTCGCGGTTTTCATTCGTCATCGTATGTTATTCTGCGTTTTAGGATGAAATGGAGAATCCCAACTGAAAATAAACGAAAAAAAGGAATCATTAGTAAATTAGTAAGTGGTATTCCAAAACAACTCAAGAATATCCTGTAAAAACCTATCAAAAAAATTAAAAAAATATTGGTACTAATAATTATAATCGATACGTCTTACACAATGTTACATACCATTTATATGTATAATATGTGTATACCGACGGTAAAAAAACATACACTATATATAAAAAAAGAAATTTACAGATTTATAATGAATATAATTTTACAGGATCTCTGGTTATAGACAAAAATTATATAATTAGTAAGTTTTCTTCGATTAAATCGTCGATAAAATTAAATTGAAGTCCTAGAAAGTGAACTTTACCTTATCAGCATTTTCTTTGAGGCAGACGAAGAGAAGTTTTGCGCGGTCACAGCCTTTCTCACCATCGCTTACTTCCGCGTCATTAACTGGAACAAAACATTTCATTCAATTATAGTAATTCATTCATCATAAATTGGTCGCACGCACACAAATCTACACCAATATTAGGTATACCATAAGAAAGATTGGTATGTTTGTTTGTAATGAATAGCCTCCGAAATTAAAGGGACGGGAGTAGTTTTAAAGATCACGGGAAAACGCTAAACGATAAAAATACAATTTACATTAATATTTTCGCAACCGTTTTTTTCGTATGTCATATCTCAGTAATAGAAAGCGAATAGGTAATCATGTCGCCTTAAAAATGAGTTTATTTATTTGCAAACTTTTAGCCTACGACTTCGTCTGCGTTCCCAGATTAATATATACTACTATGTCTTTCCTTAAAAAGCAAACTGTCTTTTTGGAAAAAATCATAAAGATCAGTTCAGCGGTTAGCCGTGAAACTATATCAGAAAAAAAGAGTACCTAGCTTTTACATAAATAATATTAGTTGAGAAGCAAGGATATAGATTATAAAATAAGTACCTTTGATGCAAGAGCTTAGGAATTCCGATATGTTTTTCAATTCCTCTTCATCTTCAAATAATTCCTTGGCTTTTTCTAAAGCATCTGCATGTGCTAAAGTGCCTTTGTCATCCATCTGCAAATATGAATTTTATTGTTAATTGCCCGTAAGTCTGATTTTCTGTTTCCGGATCATTGATCATTATGATTTGTAAGTTTTCGGCTAGAAACTAAAGAAACTTATAGAAATATTACATGGTCAATGAAGATTACAGAAATTAAAGTCAATTTGTATTGGTAGTATTAACAGAAATGTTAAGGTACCGCAGTGAAGTTACTTAGAAAAAAATCAACAAGTTTTTGAGAGTCGCAAAATATGCTATCTTCGGCTTTCGACCTTGCCTGCCAGTTCTAGGATCAGCAACTCTACAGGAATAATTTTAAGGATTTTTTTTTATAACTTTACTGCACCGTTCTGCCGTTAAGGATATAGGTTTAAAAATTAACTTACGACTCCCATCTTTTTAAAGACGCAGTTAGCGAAGCAACCAGCGCCGTCTGCTTCTGGCAAGTCCTTATTCTTAAATGCCTTAATATCATCTTCTGTCAGTGGGTGTTCCTTGAGACACTCCCCAGCCAATTGCAGTAACTTCGATTGTATATGGGCTTTTTTCTCGTCAGATAGTGCCTGAAAATAATCAGCTAAGTGTAGATAAGCAAAAAAAGTCTAGATAAACAGTCAGACAGTGCGCAAGAAAGTGACCAGAGGCGTTGTACGTGCGGATCGAGTTTATTCATTGAAAATGTTATCTTGAAGAGTTTAAAAAATTCAAATGAGTTTTTCCGAAATTTACGAACCAAAGACGTTTAAAGAAAAAGTTTTAGGAAAGAGTATGATTTTCTTCCAACCTCTTTGTTATGAACATTTACATATTTATCACTTGCTCGACGGTGAAGGAAAACATCTTGAGGAAACCTGCAGGTCCCAGAATTAATTCTGAAGCGTATGCAACAGACCTGGTCTGGCGGTGGGCTCGCCACCCAACACGTTTAGGGGTTCAAAGAATATACTGGTGAACCTAGGGTATTTTCCGAAATTTAATACCTTAGCCGGGTAGACTCTAGGGAATACAAGGCGTGAATATTTTTTTTATTACATCAACAGACTACGTTATAGGTACCTAATACCACAGAGCAGTTTTATTTAAACTGATCTGTGAGAATACCAACTGGATTGTGTCAACAAAACCGCCAAAAACATAACATTTAGAAACGTTAAATTTACAAAGTACCTAGGTTATATGCAGTGTAAACATCACCTAAGAAAGGATTTTTGGAAATGTTTACGGGAACAAGAAAAAACTACCTATGCCATGGAACAACGCCGATGGGCATTTGCTGTTAAAGTATATTAAAAAAAAGTAAAATAGATAGATGACAATACTAACCGAAGCGTTTCCCAACATAACAGCGAAAAGAACGACACACACAAACTTTGCCATCATGATTTACTCTTCTACAGTTAGTAGCTCTATGATTATCTAAGTTAACACGGTAAATGCCAAAAACGACTTGATGGCTCGTCCGTAGATGAGTTAACTTTTATACCAGCTAAGCAAAAAATCTAGTAACGCTAATATCCTGTAAGGCGGCGATGAGACCTTCGACTTCGGACATTGGTAACGGATATTAGGGGATGGTCCTATGCAAAAGGTGCCACTGCCAAAAATTCTGATATCGCTTATCTGGAAAAATCAACTCACTTTTAGCATTTTATGTGCTTTCTCACATTTTGTTGCATGGAGATTTTGAAATATCTTCTGTGATATACTCCTAAACGCAAAAGTTTGTGAGGATAGATGATTATTCCTCTTTTACGCAAAAACTGAAATATTTTTGATCAAACTTACAAGTCATAGCTTATAAATACATCAGAATAACATATAGCATAAACTCAAAATAATATTTTGTGGTATTAGAGCAGGGATCAGCCGACTTGATGATTTTCTAGGGGATCTGTCACTTTTGCATACAACCGACTATAATTTTAGACAATAGTGCAATGTTGAAAATACGGATATTTTTTGTTTAGATTTATTTAGAGGCAAGGAGTGAGTTTTGTTTGAAATAGAAATCTTTAATTTCAGATTGCAGATCTTGTAAACTCTATTGTGAAGTTATAAAAAAAAACCGGCCAAGTGCGAGTCGGACTCGCGCACCGAGGGTTCCGTACAACCTTGCAAATTTATGGTTTTCGTAATTTTTCCTTTATCTATGCTATAAGACGTTGCTTCGTACCAAATTTCAAGATTCTGAGTTCACGGGAAGCACCCTGTAGGTTTTGATTCCCTTGCAAGTGTCGAAAATTTGCGGCATAAACGGCTGTATCTTTTGATTGCGTTGGCTTAGAAGTTTGATTTTTTCACAGCTTCAAGGGACAGTAGACCTGAGTAATTGATATAAATTTCAGCTTCATACCTCCACGCGTTCCTGAGAAAAAGGGTCTTGACAGACGGACGGACGGACGGACAGACGGACACCAAAGTGATCCTATAAGGGTTCCGTTTTTTCCTTTTGAGGTACGGAACCCTAAAAATAGACACAATAGTATTAAATTTTGTGAATACTTGAATACCTATATGATGCTTGACTGGCTACACCTGCAAAAAACGGATGTGTTTAAAAATAGAGCAGCACTTTTTTGAGGTAAGTTCCTTAAAAAAGATACCATAATTGAATAGAGTTAGATATTAAATAGATACAATATTCTTTGAACAAGTCTATAATGGTGACAAACGAAACATCCACTAACGCTAAACATCTAAGATTGGTTTATGTATTTTATATACTGTTTCTTATTTTACCACTTTCAATAAGTAAGGTTAAAACTAACATAAAAAAGTCATGAATGCTTAAAGATTATTTATTTAAATTTGGACTAAATTAGTTGTAGCATTATACGCATTTTTCATTGGCCACATTTTCATCATCTCATCATCTTATGGAATAGTGTTCTATAAGTTTTCCATATACTTTAGATCTCGAAACCAAACTGTGGACAAATACAGATTTTTAATAATTAGGTACAGAACAACCAACAAAGTCGCTAATGAGTTCTGGAAATAGCTTTTAAATATTAGGTACAGCATCTGATATATGTATACAACGCGTAACAGAAAAAGCGCAATTCCTCGTACACACCAATATTAATATACAAAAATTTTGATGCAATCGAACTTTAGTTGTGTCTAACCAATTTTCTTAAATATCGATTAATAATAGCACGATTTCCATAGATAGCACTAAATTCAGCTACGCCAATATTTTTTTTTGAAAAAATTAACATATATTAAAAATAGCTGAAATCGAATAAGTAGTCGGTACTGAACAAACTAATTTCAAGAATTGCGCTTATTCTGCTACATGTTATACATATATGCTCATATAAAACATAATAATAGTAATCAGTTATGGGACAGAATTCACTCAAGGTAATTTGTTCTGAAACTAGGCAGAGCCTGTATTATGAGTACTCCACACCTGTTAAACATACTTCAATAAATATTAAATATCCAGACATGAAACCAACAGACACGTCCATGCACAGAAATATTGCCCACGAGAAGGAATCGAACCCACGATCTTCTATTTAGAGGGCAGGGTCACTACTAACTTAGCCATAATGGTTACGGTTCGGTGAACCCGGAACCCGTTTAGAGGATACAACATTTGAAAATGCACTTATGCCCTTTTACAAGTAAATTTTCTTTGCCAAGCTCCTCTGCCTGGGGAGTGAGTTAATATAAATTTTTTTAGGTGATTAATAGAACTCACCTTCGATGCATTGTCCATCATGCACTGTATAGCCTTCACAGCCCGTTCACAGCCGCTTTCTCCATCACCGACCGCCTCTGTGTTGACTGAAATTAATTATAAGGTGCATTTTACATCATGTTCGTGTATACCTGTACAGAAGGCGATTGGTTTATACTAATCATGTTTAGGGATCTGAATAATACTGTGTTGAAAAGTGGGAATAACTGCGTAGTCAAATAAGTTACTTCTTAAGATCTGTCAAAACGAAAAAAAAGGTACCTATTGCTGACAACTATTTTTAGTACACAATCGCTTCACTTTTTGGTTGTATTAAAATTTTAAAATTGGCTATAGTTGTAAAATGAAAATCATTTAAGTATCTTTTCCATTATTGATTAACCGCAATGGAAATATTTCTGCCAGCCCGTTTGGGAATTACACGCGAGCGTATCTACATTTAAAATTCTATGTTCTGAATGACTGGCTGATGGATCAAAACGCACAGCCTAAACCGCTGATCGTAGAGACCCGAAACTTGGAGGGTGTGTTCTTTGTATGACGTAAGCATCCGATAAAAAAGGATTTTCCGAATTTATACCCCAAAGAAGATGAAAAAGGGGCGCAAAGTTTGTATGCGACAACGTGATGCCTTGGTCCAATCTACAGCAAATTTTGCTAATACATTCTTTAATAGAATTGATATAAGATTTTTATTGAAATTCATGCCCTAACGGGGTTAAAAAGGGATGGAAAGTTATTTTGGACGTGATTTGCTTCGAAGTCGATAATAAATTAAGCCGTATACAGAAAGAAAGCCGAAAACTTATCGGAGCCGATAAGCACCGATCGGCGCCCATCGGCGCCGGTCTACGCAGGTAACCGGCGCAGGCATTTATATGAACAAGCTATCGCTGTCGTGAACAAGCAATGCGCTTGTCGGCGCCGATAAGCGCCGATCGGCGCCGACACGCGCCGGCCAGCGCTGGTGCCGCCCGCCAATCATCGTACGACATTTTGCTCGCTCTGCTTCAATCTGCTTGCTTTTTGTAGAATGGACCCGGCGCCGACTAGCTTTCAGCTTTCTTTCTGTATACGGCTTTACATTTTACTTTGACACATGTTTGAAAACTCAATACGATTTTATTTAAAAAAGGTTGAACCCACACAAAAGCTTGGTGCAATGAAAATAGTCTTTAAAAATTCTACAAATATAATACAACTGTAACGTGACCGTGTCTGTAGATGAAATATATTTTGAAAATTTCAGCGGTTGCGATTTAGATAGGTATCAAAACACCCATTTTGGAAATTTTTGTTTGTCTGTGCACGCCTCACGCAAAAGCTACTGGACGAACATGAAATTTGGTGTAGTGATAGCTGAGTAACCGGGTGAATATCAAGAGTACTTTTTACTGCGGGAAAATGTCTCACTTCCACGAAAACGATAACACCTAGAAACTTGAAATATGGTAAGTAGATTGTAGGTATCTTATATGTCATAGACAACCGCTATTATGAAAGAATTTTTGGAAATTTTAACGGGAACGGGAATAAACTGGACTTAAGAAAGATTTGATTGTTTGTTTGTTTGTACTGAAAAGACTCCCATACCTACTACCGGACCGACTTAAAAAAAACTTTTGACAATGGAAATATTACTTTTCGGGAGTAACATGGTCTATAATTTTCCCACGGGTACAGGATTAACCACGAAACCGATTTTAAAAATTCTTTAACAACGGAATGCTACATTGTCAGGGAGTAAGGATATACCTATAATAAATAAATAAATATTTTATTCGCGTTTTCTACGGGAACGGGAGCTACGCAGGTGAAACCGCTGGGTGCTGCTAGTCATATTATAAGTGTACTCATATTTAATTTTCTGGATACTTATTGTAGTCTACGATACGTCAACTGCATCGGTAATAATTCCCTATGAAATACAATAATACGTTATGGTACTAGTGTGTAATGTTGGTGATTACCGCTGAGGCGCCATTGAGACCCGAGCCGTTAGGTGAGGGTCTTAACTCTTAAGAGAGCCGATGACGGTAATCATCAATACACACGAGTATCATATGACGTTTTTCAACACACTTGTAAAGAAAATAATACAAAAAAATATATTTTAAAATAATAATTTTTCGCAATGGCGGGAAATTAAATTAGTTTTAACAATGCGCATCTAATAATGGTGATCGGCCATAGAATAAAATAATGAGGTGTCTTTTTTTTTGTTTGTCGCGGATAGCGTTTTAGCCACGTACAAAATGGGGAATTGAAAGTTTTTACAGAGAAAACAAAAGTTATATTTGAGTGAATGTTTTGTTTATTAAACACGTTGAAATTAGACTCGATTCTGCAAACTAGCTAAAATTTCTAATTTTAAGTTAGCCTATCCTTCTCCATAGAATACGGAAGAAAAAAGACAGAAACAAACCATAGAATATAAAGTAATGTCAAACATGTAAAAACCAACTAATTTGATGTCTTATCTGTCACTTTTATCCATGGCCTTGTTATATTGTTGCTAAAATTGCTAAACACGTGTACCTGTTTGAATAAGGTGCGAATGCTTTCATAAGGTTCAATTTTGTTATTTTGACATCTGTGACATTGTAAATAAATATGGCGCTTATTTCTGTCCCTTTCATTTTCATAATAGTGTAAAAAAATAGAGCTAACATAAAATTAGGAGTTTTAGCTGGTCTGCAGAATCGAGTCCATTATCTATTTAAATATATAGGTTTCATGAAATGAGCCAGCAATAGGTAAATAAGTATATTAATTTATTTGTACTATTGAACACGATCTTTTTTGTATCGAACCTTTTTTAAGAATAAAACAACTCAACTAATAAAATAAAAAAAAAATGTCCATAACTTACTTGTGAATAATAGCTATGAAAAGTCACACTTTGATTACAGGTGTCATTATGTGCTTAATTGCAGTGAAATTAGAGCCACTTTATGAGCAAATATGTTGAAAAGAAATATTTATTCTATTCTTTAGTAAGAACGAATTAAAGCAAATAGCTGAAAAAGTAACTTACTGTGTGAGCAGGAGTGTAAATAATCTTCGATATTTTTCAATTCTTCATCGTCATCGAAAACTTTTTTGGCCATATCTAGAGCGCTGTCTTTCTGTAGCATACCTTTACCATCCATCTAAGAAAGAAAGTGAATGTTACTTTTAGTTTATTTACGGAGTTAGAGGTGATTAATTTTGAAGTGAAAACTTCTTTAGCGGCGTTGAGCACTTTTGTGGGATGGGTAAAAACTGTGAAACTCGCGTCAGGTCACGTGTGCTGATCGAAAAACCGTAAGACGGTTGGAGAGTAGTGTTGTAACACCGAAATGGATAATCAAGTTTTCACTTCTGCCGGCACTCCCGGAGTGCAACCCGTGTTTTTTTTTTCATGAGACACTGTAAACATTGTCTTGATTTTGCAATTTGAGAATAGGTTTTTATCTGCAAACCGATTGGACTTTTATTACAATTTGGATTTCAATAACTCGCAGTAATCTTTCTATACAATATGGTACAATATTTATTTATTTATTTATTTAACTTCATGTACCAAGAAAATGTACACATGGCGAACTTAATGCCTAAAGGCATTATCTACCAGTCAACCATCAGGCTAAGCAGAAATAATTTGGCGGAATTGGCCGCAAATAGTAAAAAAAATCAATTAAATATAACATTACGGTAAATATAAATATATATATATATATATATTATTACGTAAATCCTAATACATATATATGTTGATTAAATAAACTAATACATACTATATATCGTAACAAACATACAATACAAGATAAACAAAAGTATTTACTACAAGCAGTTACTGATATACATTCTAGATCAAAAAAGATCCTTTGATAACCTCACTGGAAACTATTTTACATCTAAACTACAATTATGTACACTAATATAATATTATAAAGAGAAAAGCTTGGTATTTTTGTATGTTTGTAACGAATAAACTCAAAAACTACTGGACCGATTTAAAAGATTCTTTAACCATTGAAAAGCTATATTACGTGAGCGAAATCGCGCGGAACTGATAGTTATTACATAAAGTACCTAATCATAACCTTTAAGATTCATAACACATCTTAGGATGTTGCCTAGTTTGCATTAAACTTACTATATAGACTTTAAGGGTGAAATGGTAACAAACGTAGTACTTACAACTCCGACCTTCTTCATTATGCAGGCCAAGAAACAAGGTGCGTTATCACCAGTGGGCAATTTCTTAGCGCGGAGATTCTCGATGTCATCCTCGGTTATTGGATAATCTTTCATACACTCCATACCCGTCATCTCGAAGTGCTCGTGAATTTTAGCCTTTTGCTCATCGGTCATAGCCTGTTGGGCAAACATTTTGCTTCATCATTGGAGGTATAGAGAAAACTCATTACATGGTTATGTTACTTAGAATTTGAAGAGGTTGACTATGTGAAGGAATCTTTTCTGAATTTTTGATTATTCTGAATAACTTTTAAACACTGATAGAGCAGTGATAGCCCGGACGGTTAAAGAGCCGGCCGAAAATCAGTGAGGCTCGGGTTCGAATCCTGGCATGTACCAATGAGTTTTTCAAAAACTTACGTACATATTTATCACTAGCTCGACGGTGAAGGAAAACATCGTGAGGAAACCCGCAGGTCTCAGAATTAATTCTGAGACATGTGTAAACAGACCCGGTCCGGCGATGGGCTCACCACCTATCACGTTTACGGGTCCAATATATCTCGTGAAATGTGGGTATATCCAGTAATGGAATACCTCTGCCTACCTCCTCGGGAATAAAAAAAAGGCGTGAGATTATATATATATATATCATGCCTCACGCCTCAATCTCACGCCTTTTTAATATAATCTCACGCCCTTATATATATTTTAAACACTCACCAGTGCCATAAAAGGCGCCACAGCTATAAAACACAGGCAACATAGCAAAATTGTTGAATGGAACATTTTCTAATTCCAAAAGTACACTGAGATCCGCAGAATCTAGTAGCCTCAAGCAAACACAACTGTGATGTGACAAATTTTGCGAAATTCAAGACTTTATACTATAGCCATCTAATTATTAAATAATTGAGATCCCAGTCAGTCATTTGAGTACCTACATAAAGCAATGAAATTGGGAGTTGACATTGAATATAACAACAGGCACTTACTGCATACTAAGTTGCTCAATCATCATACCAGAAATGACGTCAACAAACGACTTATTGTGCACATTAATGAAAATCTGAAAATAAATATTGTCCACTTCCAGGAGTCTTACATTATAAATGATGATTTTCATTATTATGGCATTGATTAACCTTTATGTGATAAAGTTATTAGTCGTTGTCATCTGTTGATAGCTTCAAAGTTTGTTTCTGGTAGGCCAGGAAGTAAATAATAATGCGACACATAACAAGCTTTCAAATTATGTGACAATTTACTTTCTACGCTACAGCACGTAACGAGGGACAGTATACTGAATTCAAATTATCACCATCCGTTCCATTAACAACTATGATTTTTCCTACCACATTTATTATGATTTCGCAAGATCTCATCTCCTGTTTGTCAACAAAACCGCATCCGAATAATAAACATACTATACAATGACTCTGTTAAGAGTTATTTGTATTCGTTATGGTTATTGTGTAGTGGGATGTTTTTCACATTACGACACATTTAGTCACTATAATCACTGCTCTATATAAAGATTTATTTTTGATCAATTCACACATTCGTTATTTGGTTTCTTGTGTAGGCAGCGTTGTGAATTGGAAAAAAATGAATAATTTCGCGTTTACCTTTCTCGTTTGTGTGAATATGTTTATTTTTAATAAGTATGCGAGGGTATGTATTGCTTATAACATTAACGATGGAGTAGATCACAGCCATTACCTATTAAATTTGCGTAAACATATTCATTCACTGTGTCGTCACGGAAGACCAGCGCTGCAGCAGTATCTGCTGCTGTAGCACATTTTTGGTGTATTTTAAGTATAAGATTTTTTTTTGTTGTACTTATTGGTTTTATTTACGCCAAAATAAACTTTTCTTTCTTTCTTTCTAATGATATTTAACTTTTTTACTTTAACGATACCAATAGGTATCGAGGGGAAATGTGTTTACGCCTTTACACATACCGCCCCGGCCTATGGGAATGGGAGGTTATGTTGAACGATGTAGTCTAATAGTGCAATATCGACTAAAACTCCTGGAGTATTTCTCATTGCCGCTTTGGACTTGCGTGCGGTATCGAGCCGCAGCCAAGTCTTGAAGCTCGAAGTGTTCCAAAGCTCCCTCCCATTTCTTGAGATTTGGAGATGTTGAGACAAAGATATATAGGGGGTCTTCGAGGTACTAACATACACTTTAAGTATACCTAAATATTTTTTCAGGCGTTATCATTAGATGAATTGAAGCAGAAATATGTAAAGCTGATCATGGAGTGCTCTAAAGAGTATTCAATTACTGCCACTGACTTAGAACTATTAAAAAAGAAGCAGATGCCAGACAATGATGCACCCAAGTGTCTATTCGCTTGTGCCTATAAGAAAGCAGGAATGGTAACAATCTTTTCCTTCATATTTTATTTTATATTTTAACTAGCGGACCCGTCAGCGGTGATGCGTCTGTCTGTCTATCGGTTTCTACGGTTCCTGTAGGAGATTTCTTTCTCAAAACATCCCTTACTTCTTCTAATTGGATGCATGGTATAGAGTGTATAGATAACGAACAAACAAACAAACGCTCATTTGTATACAACGCGTAACAGAAAAAGCGCAATTCCTCATACACCCCAATTAGTATGTTAATACAAAAAAATATGATGTAATCGAACTTTAGTTGTTTCTAACCAATGTTCTTAAAATATATCGATTAATAATAGCACGATTTCCATAGAAAGCACTAAATTCAGTTACCCTAATTCATTTTTGGGAAAAAATTAACACATACTTATTAAAAATAGCTGAAATCGAATAAGAAGTCGATACTGAACAAACTAATTTCAGAAATTGCGCTTATTCTGTTACATTTTGTATAAACCTACTAAGATAAATACGTATTATAATACTAAAAAATCAAATAATCCACAACAGGCTTCTTCAATCTGACAATAGAATCATTTACCACATGTTCCGTCTGTACTATAACATATTCAGCAATATACCTAGGCAAGTAGATTATACCTATACAAACACCGCATCCCGTATGTATCGTTACTGTATTAAAAGTTCCCGTAAGGCTGGCTTCAATGCAACGCTGAATGTTTAAGGTCAGAAATAAGTTGGACCAGAAAAGACCCGGAACAAGCAACGTGACCTCAGAGTAACCGTTTGCCAAGCTCTTTCTTAAAAATTAACAGGAGCCATAATTGTCTTTTTGTAATTAGGAACATTCTGTCGCGATAACCTGTCGCTAAAACGTTTGTCGCTGTAACTTTCTGTCGCTATTATGTTTGTCGCAATTACGTGGTAGATTCATGTAATTAGTAATTATCGTGTCGTGTTCATGGATTAATCTAGAAGCTACGAGTACACTTTTGTTCGCGGCCATTGAATCTAACTAAATATTAGATTTTTGAGTAGATCGCTAGTATCTGCTGCAATTATTGAATATCACGAATTCAATAATTACAGATAAGATTCAGTCATTTTGGAATTTAAAAAACCATCAAGTTTTTTTTATAAAATTTTACAAGGTCACCTGACGCGATGACGACCGCCAATTACACGCTCGCTGCTCGCTGAACAAAGCAAACAGAGTCAGGTCAAAGCTATTACAGCTACCTAATCCATACTAGCAGGAAATTCCTGCATTTTATTATTCTCAATATGATGGATAGATACAATTATGAATAAAAAAACCCTTGTATTGCTTTTTTCGCGAATACCAAGAAAGAACTTAAATAATGTAAGGGTATATTATTTACTGAAACAATGATCTATTGTTCCTATTAATAGCAGCGGAATACATACCTATGGATAACATAGAGAATTCATCTAATCATTAATCTATATCTATATTCTATATTTATAATAAAACTGTAACGAGACCGTGTCCGTACATAAAATGTGTTTTGAATTTTTTTGCGGTAGTCTTAGCGGTAGTGTAGATAGAACAGTTATCGATTTAGATATCAAAACACCAGTTTTTTAAATTTTTGTCTGTCTGTCTGTGCACGCATCGCGCAAAAACTACTGACCGGATTTTTATGCTTGGTATTTGATATGAAGGTAACTGAGTAACTGGGTCAACATCTGAGGTACTTTTTATTACAGGAAAATATCTCATTCCCATGGAAAATATAAAAACTGATTAAAAAGATAAATACGTACTACTCTGAAACGATAACACCTAGAAACTTAAAATATGGTACGTAGATGTCTTATATAGGTATCGTAGGCAACCTCTATGAAGGGAGTTTTGAAAATTACCACGGGAACGGCAATAAACTAGATTCGCATGGGCAACGCCGTTAGGCACCTGCTATAGTATGAAACACATTAGTTAGATCGATGCATAATGTATGTATGTATAATCTCACGCCTTTCATCCCCGAGGGGGTAGGCAGAGGTATTCCATTACTGGATATACCCACATTTCACGAGATACATTCGCCGGACCAGGTCTATTTTACACATGTCTCAGAATTAATTCTGAGACCTGCGGGTTTCCTCACGATGTTTTCCTTCACCGTTGAGCTAGTGATAAATATGTACGTAAGTTTTGAAAAACTCATTGGTACATGCCAGGATTCGAACCCGAGCCTCACTGATTTTCGGCCGGCTCTTTAACCGTCAGGACTATCACTGCTCTTTATAATGCATAATATATTTATAAAAAAATACATTTCAGATGGATGATCAAGGAAAACTCTCAATCGAAGGTGTAAACCAAATCATTGAGCAGAATCTAGCCGATGATGCTATCATATTGGAGAGAGCTAGAGCTTACACTGAGGCCTGCAAAAGTGGTAAGTAATAAATAAAGTGAAGAATAAATGAAGACGTAAATATGGTATCGGAAACTTTTGAAAGATTTTAATATACCTAATCAACTACAAATATGTTTTAGTTAATGACGAAGAAGTAAATGATGGAGAACGGGGATGCGATAGAGCTGCTATGATTTTCAAATGCAGCGTTGAAAAAGCCAGCCAAGTAAGTAATTATAAGACAGTAAAATAAATAAAATAATAAATGCATTTTTATCCTCGAAGGCAGAAAGGAGGGGTAGGCAGAGGTATTCCATTTCAGGAAATACCCACATTTCACCAGTAGGTATAGTCTTTGGACACCGGCCTATCAAGCAGCAGTCTACTGCGGGCGAACTATTTATAATATATAAAGCTGGACTACCACTCACTGACTCACTGACTCACTGACTGATTGACATAATTGTTCTCCCAGAAGGAGTCGTTTTGGAGAAAAGTCTTGTAGGGGAAAAGTGTTCAAAATGGCGTAGTGACCCAGGGAAAATTCCGACTTTTCAAAAAAACAAAATGGCGGCCAGGCTTGCTTATCTCATCTCTTTTGTTTTCCGGCCGATCCGGTTGAAATTTTTGGAAGCGGTTAAACTTTTAGGATGATTTACGAATATTTTTTAAAAAATTGAAAAAACAAAATGGCGGCCGCGTAGTAATGTTTCAAAGTTTAGGCTATTGTAGACCCCACTTGACCCGAATTAGTAGCATGGTTGCCGACTTCGTGCATTTACAAATGGCACGTCGTCTTTTTAGGCATGTCCCGTAGTTTACCAGAAATATCCGAAAAACTCAAAATCAAAGATGGCCGCCCTGTGATTGGCTCTTAAAGAAAATGATGGATTTTACCAGATTTTAAATATCGATTTTCGGCAAGATGGCGACACCTGAGCGAGTTGGCGTGTATGGCGGGGTTGGAGGTCTTATTAAGTAGTGTTGCCATGTTTAAGAATTTTTCCAAAATTTTGCGTATTTTTTTTAATTTAAATGCATAATGACAAAACTCTAAATTTGACCACTATGCAAAAACGAGTGACAGTCAAAAGTTACTGTCAATGAAACATTTTACTACTCCCTATGACTATTAGTAGGTATTTTAATTTTCGCATGGCAACACTGAAAGTTATGGCTAATTGAATTTTCAGAGTAGACCTCAAAAGACCTGAATTGATCTCCCAGATGCCAATATGCTATAGAGACGTGACTGGTGTCATCGCATAGGGCATATCCTGTAGTTTACTAGAAAAATCCAAAAAACTCAAAAAACAAGATGGCCGCTCCGGTATTTTCTCTTAACTAAAAAATTAAGATTTTTATAATTTTTATCGGCATTTTTCAGCATGTTGGCAACACTTTGGAAAGTTGAGTTGAATGGAGCGATTGTGGGTCTCAGTAAGCAGTGTTGCCATGAAAAGTAATATTAAACAAATTTTTTTTTTCAAGTTATACTAAAAAAAGACAAAATTCTCATAGAAAATTATCAAAAAATGGTTAAAACAAGATGGGCGCCCAAAATTAGACTTTATTTTTCTGTCAAAATACGACCCCACAGAGACACGCGTGATCGCTTGCGGCCTCGCGCACCGCGCGACATCTAGTTACAATATTACAATAGATATATAAAGCTCGACTACCACTGACTCACTGACTCTCTGACTCATTGACATAATTGTTCTCCCAGAAGGAGTCGTTTTGGAGTCAAGTCATATATGAGAAAAGTGTGCAAGATGGCGGAGTGACCCCGGGAAAATTCCGACTTTTCAAAAAAACAAAATGGGGCCAAGCCTGCCCATCGTATCTCTTTTGTTTTCCGACCGATCCGGTTCAAATTTTTGGCATCTGTAGTATTGCTTAGATGATTTACGAATATTATTTAAAAAATTGAAAAAACAAAATGGCGGCCGCGTAGTAGTGTTTCAAAGTTGGAGTGGTTTTAGACCCCACTTGACCCGAATTGATCTCCCAGACACCAATATGCTAAAGGGATGTGTTTGGTGTCATCGCATAGGGCATATCCTGTAGTTTACCAGAAAATCCCGAAAATTTAAAAAACAAAGATGGCCGACCGGTGATTTGCTCTCAAAGAAAGGGATACGTTAATTAACGTTAAGTTAACGTTAAAGGGATACACATTTTGATTGTCGATTTTCGGCAAGATGGCAACACCTGAGCGAGTTGGTCTGTAAAGCAGGGTTAGAGGTCTTGCTACGTAGTGTTACCGTGCTTAAGAATTTTCACGGAATTTATCATATTTTTTTACTTTTAACGCAAAATGTCAAAACTCTAAATTTTACCATTTTGCAAAAAAAAAGTGACAGTCAGTGAAACATTTTATCCCTCTTTATGAGTTTTTGTAGGTTTTTTGATTTTCGCCTGGCAACACTGAAAGTTATGGTTGATTTAATTTTTAGGGTAGACCTCAAAAGACCCGAATTGATCTCCCAGATGCCGATATGCTACAGGGATGTGTTTGGTGTCATCGCATAGGGTATATCCTGTAGTTTACTAGAAAATCCCGAAAAATAGAAAAAACAAGATGGCCGCACCGTTATTTTTGTTTTACTGAAAAAATTCAATTTTCTTAATAATAATCGGCATTTTTTAGCCAGTTGGCAACACTTTGGAGAGTTGGCTTGTATGGTGCGATTGTAGGTCTCAGTAAACAGTGTTGTCATGAAAAAAAAATATTTAACAAAATTTTATTATTTTTCGACTTAAAATGGCTAAAACAAGATGGGCGCCCAAAATTAGACTCTATTTTTCTGTCAAAATAAGACCCCACAGAGACACGCGTGGCGCTTGCGGCCTCGCGCACCGCGCGACATCTAGTTCCAATAGATAATTCTATTGTTTTCCGATTACGCGGCTTGACCGGCTATCACTTCTGGAACTATGTAATTTTAGGACAATAGTTTTGTTATAATTTATTAAATTTGAATTCAGCATAAAATTATTAAAATAACTATCGATTTTTTTAAGGTGGGAAAGATGTTTCATTCTCGTGTATGCTTATGCTTACTATCTATATAGTAAGCATAAGCATACACGACGTTAAACTATTTTAACTAAACAGATTATTCCACTATATCATAGGTACTACTTATAAAATTATGTAGAAGTAAAAGATAGTCCAAATTATTTGTAGAGATTTTATATTTCTTTTCTCATAATATTTTTCTTTTGTTTCAGTTCGATTTCATCATGTGAAGTGGCAATTAAAATATGTACCTATTAGTATTTAGATTTTATTATATTTATTATAAATGAACCAGTATTTAAATACGATAGTTTAAAATTTTCCGATAGCTATTATGTTAGAAGAGACCCGAAAATAAACTACTTATTTATTATTTTAATTGAATGATGCTTTCGATTAGATTCAAATCATATTTTTGATACCCATAACTACGGAAGTATGGATTCATTTTTGTAATTGTGCATTTATCTAAACGCATCTCAATAATTTTCATCTCCAATTTTAAATTATAATGTATTGCAAGTGGCTTATATATAAGCGGGATACGAAATTTTTGTCATTCATTGAGGTGGACAGGTAAATATGTGGGGTTTATTTATTTTCTCCATGTTTTGCGCATCGTGTGTCAGTGTAAGTACATATTTTAATTTCATGTTTGTATTCCTAGTCCACGAACAAACATTCAAATGGAACATACCATGGAACTTTGCTTAGAGTTTGTGGTAGGTAATAATAATATACAGGAATAGTTCATTTTCACCAAATTACAAAAGTGCAGAGGTAGCAAATAAATATATATTGATGAACGCCTGCTCCTCATCTACAAATCCTAAAGAATTCTTCCATTAAGAGGAAGTACTTAATAAATCTGATTTGCTAGGCGTTGACGGATGCAGAAGTTAAGGAGGAGTTCACAAAGATCGTAATGAAGTGCATGGAAAAGCATCCTGTAGAAGCATCGGAGCTAATGAAGTTGCAACAGCTTATCACGCCCAAATCGAAGGAGACGAAATGCCTACTCGCTTGCGCTTACAAGAAAGAAGGGACGGTATGTTTTTAACGCCTTTTTACAACTGATTCGCAGAACCAATCTTTATGAAATTGGCAGGGAATAGCTTACATTTTGGAGAAGGATATGGGCTTGCTTTGGCAGCCGGTTCTGTGATTTGATGTCATTGCTGCGAATAAATTTCTCTACGGCGGGTTTGTCTATTGGATCGTGTTAGTAGGTACACATAGAAAATAAAAATATTTTTAAACTTGGTTCTTCTGATTATATTAACACAGATGACTGACAAAGGGCTGTACGACATAAAGCACGCTTACAAAGTCGCGGAGTTAGCAAAGAATGGCGACGAAAACAGGCTGATCAACGGAAAGAAAGTAGCAGACATCTGCTCAAAAGGTGCGAAGATTTTTCTGACTTACCTAAAAATACCCAAATTAATACCATAATTGATCGAGATTTTAAATTAATATTTTGGTGTTGCAGTCAATGACGTAGAAGTATCTGATGGGGACAAGGGATGTGACAGAGCAGCTTTAATTTTCAAATGTGTTATAGAGCAAGCTCCTAAGGTAAATCTTTTTGTACAGGGCTAATGACAAAAAATATCAGCCTTTTTTGCTGAATAAGGAAAAATGTCACTTCCTTATACAGATAAAGTTATATAATCTAAAAAGGTTAAGATATCTTGTTAATTTCTTGTCGAACGTGAGTAATACGATGCAAGCTGACGTAATAAATGAATGGCATCTTTAAACCAATGTCAATAAATAGGTAATACGCTCAGTCGCTCACGGCTTTTATCTCTGACGAGGTAGGCAGAGGGATTCTATTCCTGGAAATACCCAATTTTCACGATTATGGTTTTGAGACCCCTAAACGTGATACGTAGTGAGTATACACCGGACCAGGGTGCTGCTACACATGCCTCAGAATTAATTCTGTGACCTGTGGGTTTCCTCACGATGCTTTCCTTCACCGTCGAACTAGTTAAATATGTACCTAAGTTTTAGAAAAAACTTATTTGTACATGCCCTCCAGGATTCGAACCGGAGCCTTAAGGTTACCACTGCTAGTTTAACTTTTTTGTTCATTAAAATTTTCAAGCAGTCTGCTTGTACGACTATTTAGCCATCCATTAATAAAATAACCACTCTAAAGAGTAAAAAAAAACCGACTTCAATTTTCAACTTATATGGTTTTCTCATGGATTCCGCTGTCAGAACTGGACGAAATTAAAATGGGACCAATCTGGAAGCACCAGCTTTTAACCTCTCAGACCATGAACCACAGACACAATAGATTTTTAATTGTGTCTCGGTTCCAATTGGAACCGGCGGTTCTTAACTGATTAAATAAAAAAAGAATCATCCAAATCGGTCCACCCAGTCAAAAGTTATGAGGTAACAAACATAAAAAAAATACAGACGAATTGATAACCTTCTCCTTATTGAAGTCGGTTAATAAAAGTGGTACCTACCTAGTGATTTGCTCTTATCTAAAAAAACTGGATAGTTTGTTTGTTTGTTTGTCTGGATACATAGTTGCTGTATTGTGACAAAGCCCTAAAAATTACGATTACAGAACATGTCATAATGTTATCTCACCAGGAGGTGCCCACCGGCATTGGATTCCGTTTTTCCCCATTCCCGTGGGAATGACTTCACTGTCCAAATTTCAATTCCCTAGCTTCTGTCTGGGCTGTGCGTTGCTGAGTCAGTGACTGACTGACTCATCAACGCACATATCGCTCAATCAGGTTTTTTCTCTTTATATAATACTATAGAAATATATACTAATTTACTTTCTTTTTCAGCATGGATTCACAGTATGATTGCCAGTGAAATTTGTTCTAAGTGCAAAGTAGTGCTCCACAGGTCTATTAATTATATTTTGTAATAATTTAACTACTAGGTAAATGGTATTATTATATGAAATAATAGCTTATTATACAGAACAGAGTATTGTCAGACTTTTTTTACCTCCTCTAGTTATTAAGTAATAAATATACATAAATATTCTTCTAAGTCTGTATCTAATAAGAATATTGCTATATATAAATACTACACAATCTCAAGCCAATTTCCCAACGGGGTAGGTAGAATCAATAGGTCGCCACTTAGGTACTACGAACCTGACACATCTCCCAAGCTTTATCCACATGAATCAAACGTCTCTTGCATTCTCGTCTATAGACCTGGAAAAGGCTTACGATAGAGTAAGGATGACTTAATTGTAGTCAACACTGGTGGCATGGGTTGAATTCTATTTCGGTGCGGACTTTAAAGCCAAGAAAATGAGACACAATTGATTTTTAATTGTTCTGTCGCGCACTGGAACCGCACGGTGCTTAACTGATAAATCCTTTTAAAGGTATTCCAAAAACTGTATTAGAATTAATGGAGATTACACAGACTGGTTTAACGTCTCTATAGACCGGCATATGCAGCATCGCCATGGCTCTTCAACCTTTTCATTAATAGTTGTTAAACCGATTTGAAAGAGCGAGAATGTCTCGTACCACAGAGTACAATACAGGTAGTACGAATGGTAAAGGTACACGTCAAATGCCTATGGTACGCTGATGATCAAGTCATACTTGAACCATCTGCGCATGAGTTGCAGGACACTGTAAATGAGGCATTCAAGAAGAATGGTAAGAAAGTGAATGCAAGCAAGACAAAGGTTATAGTTCAAGAGAAAATACGGACATTTCTGCTTAAGATATTAAATTATTCAACGTGAGAAAATAGAACAAGTGGCTGAGTTTGTGTATTTTGGAAGTAAGTTTACTAGAGAGACGTTAACTGTGATATGAATATTGAAAGGATGAGAATGAAGGTAATATGGTTAACGGAGGACATTGCACGCCTTCAGGAAGAGCCAGAAAGTGACTTTAAATTAAATTTAATTAAATGTCATTTATTTCAGGCATAAACCCATATAAGTTTTACATACATAAGTAAATAGTCAAAATTATAAAAATAAAAATTCAATAGTAAAAAATTAACACTTGGTTAAGAATTTGCAATAGGTATAATATCAACATGTCAGTTCGAAATTAAAAATATGATTATAAAAATTATGTCACTACGAAGTTGTCATCATTCATATAAATACATTTATAAACAGAGGTAATAATACAGTTCACAGATGAATACAGTCTTTCATGGAGCGAAATTTGTGTGTTCGTTAAAATTTTTGACTTTGTTCTCGGCGAACATACCGTCACACTCACCGCCAAGGTGGACCGAGCATAACTCTAAGAGCATTGTGGTAGATATTGTACACGAAGAGTGTTGAAGGTACCCCAAGTAGCAATCAAATGTCTTAAAAAGGGATTGAAGATATCTTGAAGACAATCAGACAAATTCTTGCTGTTGTCTTGGCTAAATCCATTATGTCCCTGAAGATATCTTGAAGATATCCCCAAGACTCAGTTAGGACAAAGTGGGCACAGTATTTAAGACATTTTCAAGAAAGAGTTAATACTACTGTTTAGACAAACTTAAACCCTACTTAAGAATGGGGGTTTTACAGATCTCTAAACTTCGATTTAAAGATATCTTGAAGGTTGACTTAAGGCCAAGAAATAAACTTAAAGATATCTACAATACCTACTTAAAACTATTAACACTGAGTTGCACAAATTCGATCATCTCTTAACAAAGAAAACTTACTTTTATACTTTTTTTACTCATGGAATTGTATTTAAGAAAACATGGCGAACTCTTTTACTAACAAGAGAATTCATTGAAGTTTTATCAAAATGGCGATTACTTAACTATTTATTACGTTTAGAAATGACCGTTTAATGTCCCTACAGGTATTCAAAAACTATAACGCATGATTGTTTATCGTGTCAAATTAATTGAAAGTGCTATGAAGCAGACGGGCTTACCAAATACTGGAAAAAGAGCAATAAAAAATAGGAATATTAGGTTGCTAAATCAAAAATTTGCTTACATACAGCGCAGAATACTACTTTTCTGTAATATATATATAAATGCAATTATTATTGCAATTACAAAAATCTAACTACAATATACTTTATTTTTTATGAATTTGTGTCGGAATTTTTCAATTTTATTTAATTTATTAAAAGTAAAATGGCGTTAAGTCTTATTATTCTTAGCGAAGTATGACCTTAGACGATACTGATTTTGTAAGGTTATTTTAGATAAAGAATAGGCAAATTGCATTTGGAGTAGTACCGGTTTAGAGATATTATACTTAACTTGTACTAAAAACCGAATTAGTGTAGTGCTACTAAATACTTAATGGCGCTTTATAAAATCTTTAGTTTGATTTAATGAATGCAAATTGCTGTCCAATTTACGGTAAATGTTAATGCAAGAATAACCATCAAGTTTATAATATTCATGATATATTTATTCTGTATATCCTGTCCTGTGTTTAAAACAAACCATAAATTGATCAATACACCAGTTTCTTAACTGCTCTCTAAAATTAAAATCAATATCAGCTTTCGATTCCGATTCAGTACAATCATCGCTGTCCTCCGCTACTTGGTTTTCCAAATTTTGAGCGTCATCTTCTCCTTTCTCGTGATCTACAGTACTTGGTAATAATGATAACGAAGTCTCACTCGTCGCACTGCCGTTTGAAGGACTTGGTCGCACATAATTGGACGATATATTTTTATATTTCAGAACACGCCGACGAAAACCACCAGATCTTTTAATTTTTTTTATTTCATCGATCTTCAATTGGTTCTAGTTTGTTAAAAAACGTCCCGTTAAACTTATTTTCACTTAAACTTGATTAAATTTAATAAAAAAAGAATACAGATATCTTAAGTGACCCAATTCATAGAGCTTGGTGTTACCAATCATCATATGTTTTTCTACAAAATCAATTTTTACTTTGCGATTCTAAACTGATACTTAAATTATACCATTTAATCTTAAATGAGCCTTCAAATAATCTGAGTTGAGTAAAAAACACATCGTTAGACTTATTTGTAGACATCTTTAAAACTAAATAGTTTTTAAAATACTTAACTAGGTCTTAGGTATTCTTGACTTGCTAAAGTAGCGGTAGCTTAAAACGATTTAGTTTTTAAGATTAAAATTACTAAACTGAGTCTTTTTAAATTTAGCTTATTCTTATTTTAGATAAAGTTTAGACATGTAAGATTTAATCATTATTCTTGTTTGCTACTTGGGACCCTTCGTGTATTTGTTCCAAAGTTGGCTGGTGTAGAACGACTGGCAGAAAGCTCTGAACAAGGTCAGTTTAACGGTAACCCCCCAGGAGCAGTGTGCAAACCTCATTGCTAACATGTTACTTCGCGCAGCGATAGCATATCTTCGCCTTTCCAGGTCTTCGTCATTTTTAAGGTGCTACTGAGAATGTGACCTAAGTAGATAAATTTCGGTACAACCGCCAGGGCACTTCCACAGAGTGTTATTTCAGGAATAATAAGTAGAGAATATCATAACTTAAGTCTTTTTAACGTTATAAGTAAGGCCGAGTGCACACGCATATTTTAATAAAGTACGCCTGGCTGTTCATGATGGTGTGTTGGTTCCTAGCTTAATGTATGGCTATGGGATTAAGGTATGGCGGAAAAGGCGCGAGATTCAAATAAATTCAGTAAAAATGCGCTTGCTAAGAACCATGAATGGAGACCTACCGTTGATTGACAGAATGAGATATACTGTAATCCGAGAGTGTTGAGACTTGAAATAGGATGTAGTGACTAGGATTTAGAAAGGAATGCCATGGAGGTTTGGACATACTGAGCTGTTGGATGAAAGGCGTCTAAGACGAGACGAGACAAATATATAAGGGTATTGTGAGTGGCCGAGTCAGCTGAGGGTCACCTAAGCGTACTACATTGATCAGATCGGAATACAATCACTTTGTCATATAATTAGTCTTTATATATGAGATTATTCAATAAGACAATGTTTTTCATATTATAATTGCCAAAAACTGTAACTATAGATAGACTATAATTAAATAAGAAACTCTTGTAAGAGCAGCCAGAGTATAAAAAATGTTGTCGGTTAGCCAAGCAGTGCCACTCATAAATCATAATAGAGCGGACGTCAGAAAAATACATAAGTATAAATAACTAAGAGTGAGACTGTGGACGAACTAGTTCGCATTGTTCACCTAAAAGAGCGCTTTTTCGAACTAGGTCGTTCGCGAACTACCCAAGACTGAATAAACTAGATAATCTGCTGAATTTGAAATAGGTATATAATCAACATCATGTCAAGTATGTTCTGCCAGCCACCATAAAATTATATTATGATCATTTATACTCATCATCATCATCATTATAATTAGCATCCGGCAAATAAACGATCCGTGATCGTCTGTGATTTCAAAATATTAAAATGCCAACATTTCAGTTGCAACTGTCAATTATTCGGTCACGCAGCGAAAGCTATGTATTATGTCACATAAATGCCCCCTTCTTAACGTTAAAGTTCGTTGGCAAGTGCTTATGACAATCCCACACATTGTCAATCTATAAGATCAGACGATTCGTTAGTACAATGCCTCTTGGCTAGGCCCTGTGAGGCTGTGACTGGCTACATGGTGCGTAATTATAGACAACCGTTTTTAGAGTTAATAATTATTATGTCGGTCGGTCTGAAAGTTGTTGTGGTGTCTTGACTATTGAATACGCTCGAGAATGGCACAACGGATTTCAATAACAATTGTAGGGATGGAACGAAAGTTTAAAATTATATATTTTTGTATATTTCGATATCTTGCAGGGTTCAGATAATAATGTAAAAAGTACTAGAGTAATGTCGTATAATATAATTAATGTTATCTAGAATATCTAGTTTGCAAGAGGTAGCACAGAGAAATAATCTTGCCTGGCGGTTTGTATCTAAACGGTTTAACTATCTGGAGATGACTACTAACTAGAGCCTAAAATACAACTTAAAATAAATTTGTGTGGAACGAACGAAGAAGAGTCCGAACTGAACAAATCATTAAAGGTTTTCATATGTAATTATTTGTTCTGTGTCCGTAGTATTGTAAATAACTAAATTTGAGGTTCGGAGTTTTAAATAAATGTAATTTAGGAAATTATTATAATGATGTTAATCTTGATCAATGCATAATTTAAATGGATATGAAATCGCTGAAAATCTAAAAGTTCAGTATCTTTTTTAACAGATATATACGCAGCCGTCAGCTATTACAATGTGGCTAAATTTAATTTTTGTGTTTTTATTTTACTGTTATGCTCTTGTAAGTATCTTGAAATTAAAATTTTTACATTTCTGGCTAGCATTGTGTTTGGCTATAATACACCTGCAACAGTAGGTACTGGTTTAATTACTTTGGTCTAATCCAATTTATTTAGATTAATATACAATGTGCGGATAGCTCCACTTTGGGTCTCTATTCAAATCGCAAAGGACAATATGAACTTTAAATGATGACGAATATTAAAACATTATCTTAGATAGTACGTCTGCTGATGGCAAGTGACGACGTGACTGACGAAAAATGTGAGGCATGAGAAGTGTTTTCATTTGATCCAATAACGATTTGTGTCACAGTGATAACTAGACGGAAACATTCGATTTATTCTGCTTTAGCCAGTATTTTTTAAAAGAACTTTTAAGAACGAAGAACGTGTCTGAAATAAAAAAGTTAAGAGATTTTGTATCTAAAATAACTAAAGTAAATTATTATCTACATTTATTGAATAATTATGATTTCGATTAGGCGCTGACAGATGAAGAAGCTAAAGTTGAATTTGTGAAACATCTAATAACTTGTACCAAAGATCATCCAGTGGAGTTGAGCGAGTTATTTCAGCTGGAGAAACTCATTGTCCCTAAAAATCCGGATACCAAGTGCCTCTTAGCTTGTGCGTTCAGATCAGAAGGCACAGTAAGTATACTTTAATACTCAATTACAATACCCCTATAAATGATCACAACTCGAGGTTAAGTTGCAAATAAAGAGTATCTCATGATATTCCATTTGTCTGTTGTCATGATTAAAAGTGACTTATTTATTGAATAAGATGTTAGGTAATTAGTAAAATTAGTTCTGCGTTTAATATTGCTGAAAACTGGGAACTGCTGACATACATACACCCTGAATACCGTAATAATAGTAAACATTTTCAGATGAACAAAAAAGGATTATATGACATAGAAGCGGGTTACAAAAGAGTGCAACTTATTAAAAATGGCGATGAAAAAAGGGAGATAAACGGAAAAAAAATTGCAGATATCTGTGTTAAAGGTAATTTAGACATAGATCTATACCATTACCAATATACCTATTATATTGGTATAGATACCAGCTCTGATACCTAAATAATTGTATTTAACTGGTTTCCCAAGATACAGGCCTTCCCTACTGTGGCAACCACTGCCTAAAAATACAAATAATTAAAAAATGGTCCAATGAAGTTTTTTTTGTAAACTATTTTCGGAAATATGATAAACTATTTTTATTATTATACTCTTTATTTATTTTAGGTCTATTATAATATTAAATATTGTAAAAAAACTAACATATTACCTTTTATTATTATATTCTTTATTAATTTTAGAGCTTGTGTTAGGTTTTTTACAATTAGTATATAAAAGTAAAATATATAAAAACATTTAAAAAACAATATAAAAATTAGACATTATAAAAAACCTAACCTAGGGTGCTGCCGGCAGCGGGGCAGAGGCCCAAGCTGCCGGCGGTCAGGGCTGCAGAGAGAGGAACCGGCGGACTATCCCCGTGTCCAAGATCACCGCCTTCTGTATCTGACCCTTGATCCAACCACCTAGCGAGAGTCTCTCAAGATGTTGGTCGAGACTCTTTGCTATTAGACCGTTCGCTGAAACTAACTAGTAACTATCGGGACAATGATCGTCGAATCAACATACCACATGGCAGTAATCTCATGGGCCAAGTCTAGATACTTACTGGACTTGTCCTTCTCGGCTTTCACGAGATTCTCATCATGGGGAATGGTGATGTCGACGAGCACGGCCCGGCGTTGCGATCGATCTATTATCACAATGTCAGGCTTATTGGCTTATTATTATTAGATATTCCTATATTTTTAAAGCTGTATTTCTTTTAGTGAACGATATTGAAGTAAGTGACGGCGAGAAGGGCTGCGAAAGAGCAGTGTTAATGTTTAAATGTTTCACAGAAAATGCCCTTAAGGTAGGTTGAAATGATACGATTGTAGCTGAGGAAATATATTACTATTTTTTTTAATTGTATTCTGTTTAATAGCAATATTTAACATAATAAAGCGCAACGAAGCGCTCGTAGCCCTGTGATAGTAGTGCGTTTGTAACGATCATACTGGATAAGAAAACTTGGGCACGGTCAGTTAGTGAATGGATTACCGCCTAGTGGCATTATATCACGAGCGCCTCCGTGTTTCGGAAGGCACGTTAAACAGTTGGTCTTGGTTTTCGCTGTGTTGACGCACAATGAAAGTCTATGATGGCTTGAAAAATTCTGACAGATGGCCTCTAGCCAACACCAATCCGAGGTTGAATCGTGTAGAAAATTATGGCCCACACTTCCTTATGCCTGAGGAAAGACCATGATGATGATAATGATGATGGTTAGTCTCCGGGTTTTCTCACGATGTTTTGCTTCACCGTAGCGATACTGGTATACTGGACGGGCCCGTTGGTTCAGTTGGTATAGTGGCCTGCCTCCTGAGACGGATGTCTCGGGTTTGATGACATGTCTGTTGGCTTCGTGTCTGGGTGTTAAATATTTATTTAAGTATGTTTATCAGTTGTTTTAGTATCCACAGTACAGGCCCTGCCTAGTTTGGCACTAAATAACCGTTTGTGAATTGTGTCCGACAATTTATTATTATTGTTATTATTTACGTAAGCTTTACTTACTTAGTTAAGATTTCAATAAATAATGTTATTGTAACTGAACTTTTATGAAACTGCTTGTAATAATAATAATGCATTTTTTTCTTCTTTCAGTTTGGCTTCAAGATATAGGTAATGAAGATATATTATTTCTTAACACAATACACGTTTTTCATGTTTTAAGTTTTTTTGTTCACAAAATTTGATTAAAATTAAAAGTTATCACATATCTTATCACTATGAGAATATTTTTTTTTCATCCGATTTCCTTATTGTTGGTTTTTAAATTACAGAGTTTTATTATACAGGGTGGATTTTTGAGATGGGTCAGTGAGGGCAGGTACCTTAATCGTTATAGTTACAGGAAAACGTTCCTAGGAGACCATCCCTAACTTTTTAAGATATTATGAACTGCATTCACAGATTTTCGAGAAAATGTACAGTCAGCGAAAAAAATGCTAAAATAAAAAAATATATTTTTATGCCAATTGATCCTATTTCGTTACTCTAACGGGGCCGTGTCTGTACACGAAATATTTTTTGAAAATTTTAGCGACAGTGTATATAGGTAATAAATAACAATAAAAACGTACTTTTTTTCTTCAAACGTCTTTAACTACACATGTAAGTAGGTTACAACTCTTTATTGTACACCAATAAAAATATCACTATGTTAGACATAATATACGTAACATACTTCGTACAAATGGTCTTGCCATATAGAAGCGACATCTTACCAAGGCAGCTATAACTAGTTACTTATATCGAGAACAGAGTTTGATACGCTTGATGCGACGATGAAAACCTAAGGACGATTAGGTACTTATAATATGTTATGCTAGGAGTAGATGACGCTAGTAACAAAATATATATATAATATGTTTAATAGATACAAATCCTTTTAAACGACTTCAAAAAAGAAGCAGGTTCTCAATTCGTCACCTATGTTTTTTTTTGACCTTACCTATAAGTTTTGTGAAAATCTAATGAGCTTCAGGTGGAGAACGGAACTCCTCAACGGACATCAGTAAATCACTCGCTATTAATCATTTATTCATTATGAGCATTATAATAATTTGAGAAAATAAATAATGTTGAATATGCAAATAATATCAGTCTTTTTATTGCTACGTTGAAGTCGGTTTGTATTTTTGTTTTTTTTTTTGTTACAGCCTTCTCCGTAAATTTGTCTATATGATACTAAAATAGGCAACTATATGATATTAGATCATGAATATCTTATTTTGAATACTACATATTGTATTTTTCGGATTTTATTGAATATTAGTCAACTTGCAAAAATGTCATTATACTAATGATGCTAGTAGTGAGTACCTAGGTAGGTACCTAATTTATCTGTTTACATCAGTACAGATGGAAGAGACCTTTCAAAATCGGTCCTCTACAAAATACGGAAAAAAATAACAATACAGGAAAGTAAGTAGGTAGTTAGGATAGGTAGGAGCTAAGTTATTTGCTTCAAGTGATAAACCAATAAAAATAGATTAAAACATGGAAAAATATATCCTTTATTACATCGAAATCTTGTTAATATAACCATGACTCATCAATCTCATCATGACTATGTTGAGCGTAACTGGGAAGCCCTCTGGTTAAAAAAACAACATTCAACCCTCTTAATGTGTTCGACAGGCGGTTGTTGCTAATACAGACGCACACAATCATATTTTTAGACTTGTTTGGACTTGCGGCATCTCACATTAAGTTTTTACTTGCACGTCTGCACTCCTAATAGCTAAAGTAAACCTCTCTCAAAAATATTCAATTCATTGAACCTAGTCTTTAAATCAATAGTGATACGGTCCATGTCGTGGTCTCTTTGTTATCACGCCCGAGGTACAGCCAAAGCAAGTTTTTTTCTACACCCTACTTGCTCTGGCGCTGCCGGCTGTTCAACGTTTTCGACGCGGTCGCACACAGACATAGTTCAATAGGCGGCCAACTTCATAAAACTTGCTTTGCGAGCGTCTTGTGTTCAACTTCACTCCTTTCGCAAACTGCACCGTATGATCGGCTTTGATGACGTTTGTCCAAACAATTGACGGTTTATAGTTTGTTTTGTCAATATTTTTCAGTGGGTTGTTGATTGAGATCAGTTGAAGAATAAGAGTGGCTT
Organism: Ethmia dodecea; assembly: GCA_963855545.1. Taxonomy (NCBI): domain Eukaryota; kingdom Metazoa; phylum Arthropoda; class Insecta; order Lepidoptera; family Depressariidae; genus Ethmia; species Ethmia dodecea. The sequence continues at coordinate 8,155,510 of OY979452.1, forward strand.
GTGTATGGATAGTTTTTAGTTGTTAATTGTTATCATTATCCAGTGTTAATTATCGATGTTTCTAAGTGATCTATTGGTTATGTTTTTGTGAACTGGTCAGTGCAACTTGTGTTTACATTTTTTGCTGCGCTTTCTCGATCGTGAAGTAAGTTGATATATTTATTCCACTATGATAAATTAAGTCATTACGGTTTGTTTCTTATCAGGAAAGTAATATTTCTGCCTACCTAACTAAAAAGTAGCTGAGTTAATTTTTATCAGTTAAATTCAAATCGTTAGTCTTAGGTAAAAAATTTACAAAATTTGAAACCATATCATTTATTGTAGAAAAAAGTTAACACACTATTTATAATTTTAATAAGGCAGGTACCTACAAAATATAAAATTATCTAATTTTATCTCAAGCCACTTAATGTCATCAACCTAGTTTTTGGTCTGCTTCAGTTTAAGTGGGATGGGTATGAACCTATCCTCGTTAAAATATCTATTGTACTGGAAAGCACTAGGCGTGACAGTTTCAATAGGTGATTGTACTGTCGGATATGCTTTCTTTAACAATACCCTCTGTTTTCCGTCTTCGTGGCTCTTTAGCATTTTCCTATTGAAGACTTTGGTCGTTGCATCCACTCGATCTTTTTTGGAAATTGCTTTGTGGAGAAGGTCTAAGTCAAAATCAGGGCCTGAGACTTCTTCAGTATCCCGTCTTTTTCTCTTTCCCGAAACGACCCCGAGTTGTAGAAGAACTGGGTTGGAAACTAAGGCTGCTGCTGCTCCAAGAAGGGCGATTCCTGCTATGGGCCACAAAAATGTCTTGGCTGCCAGTGCCTGTTGAAAAATAAACAAAGATAACCCATCTCTTTGTCTCAATCACCAAGCTTATATGAAGATATCATATTGCCAATTCATGATTGAGTTCCCTCACACCTTTATTACTTAGGTGTCCTTTAGAAAAAGGAAACTGAAGTACCTACCTATGTTTGTCACTAAAATAACTAATTGGTGAACGTAATTTATTTTTATTCGTTGTCTAACATCGTCAAAATTTCAAAGGAAGTTACTACAAATTAATTATATAGCCAAATTATTATTTAGCACATTTTCAAAGCTAACTTGTAGGTAAGTGCAAGCTCAAATCGACACTTAAAATTCATGGTTTCCTGCATTAATATTTAATATTTGATCTCTGCATAAACAACGCCTAAACACAGGACTTGTGTAGGTTTGAAAATGTGAAGGGAATTACTGATAACTATTACTTGTATACCAACTTTGTATATTAGGTTTATATTCGGTTTATGACATACAATTCTGCAATAACTTAAGAAGAAACTACCTAACAAGTGTTATTAAAGAATGGCAATACGCGATTACGTACGTGATGATCAAAATGTTTATGATGATGTTCAAAACCATAATGATGTCCGAGGTGGTGATGGTCAACATGATGACCAGAAGCATGATGTCCATAGCCATGTGGATGACCAGAATGACCAGCATCAGCGAGATGATAATCGTACCCATAATGCGGATTTTCTTCGTAATCGTGTAATCCGTAACCTGTTTAAATTACAAGTGAATAATTTTCATAAATATTCGGTTCTTAAACTTTTACTTGAATGCTTCTGCAGGGAACTTATTTACCTGGTCCCGAAATAAATTTCTGGTAGTCAGGAAATTATGATTGTCTGTAGCCTTTATATTGAACTACAATGCTATGTGCACCTGACTGCTTTATTATCAAATCTCGAAGATTCTATGTTAAAATATTGCTAATGAGACAAAATTACATCACTTAGTATGCAACTCCGTATAGGGCGTAATATCCGGGTTTCATAAATTTTACTCAACCTAGCTTATAAAATAGGCTGGACAAGTTAAAAGATTAAATTAATTTATGTGTCCTGTACAAAACTCGATTGAAAGTTCTATGTATAATTTGTTCAGAAAAGAACGAAGTATAAATGGTGCTAGAATTTAAGGACCTGACTCACCTGTGTGGCCTTGAAGGAGCAGTCCTCGGCTATAACCATGGCTAGAACTTGCAAGTGAATTATCTGGAAAGTCCTGCAAAATTTAAGATAGTAATTTAGTTCCTTCTTATTTAAAAGGCAACTCATGAAATCGTTACTTTTCATAATAATGGTTCGTGATGAAGAGCAATTATTGGAATACTAATACTTCGTTTGAAGATTTTTTTTCTATAAGTGAAATAATTAAATCCAATTAGACCGGGTGTCTTCGGGCACGGTCCGCTGGCTCGATACGATCGCCTGGACAGGCCTTTTTTTCACACGGCCCTTTTCGATTGACGGTCTCCTCTTCAGTCTCATCTTCAAAACAGTGATGACTATTATGTATTATTACTATGATACTTGTATAAGATGTACATTTATTTGTCGATATCAGACAACCAGTCATACGATGATATATACGGCGAGTTCGTCAAAGTGAAGACTTAATTAAAAAGATCTGTAATTTTTTGTATGTTTTTTTTCAATTTAACTGAATGGACGAGTGTTTGCCGGAAAATGCCTCATAGAAGTTGGTACTTTTTTTTTCACTGACTTGATTTTTTTTAAAAAAACATGCCATCTCTATGAAATTGGAGGTTAAACTTTGAAAAAGAAAAATTTGAAAACGCTTAGATAGCATTTCATAGTAATAGAAGTCAGTGTTTCTGAGCTAGAGTTAACTACTATCTATCAGGGAATAATAATTTGCAAAGAAAAATAGTATACCTAATATACAAAGATATGTACAACCAGTGTTATTGCCAACTCGAAGGTTAGAACAGAATATTTTAAGAGGAAAGTCCATGAGTCAATGGGATGGTTTTATTTTATCTGCTTCAGGTTGAAACGCATTACTCACTGTACTGGGAATTGATCTGATATCTGACTAACTGTAGTGTAGAGGTCGAGGCCGTCACGGGAAAAGATTCTCAGTTATGTTGTATGCTGCGATCCAGGTTACAATAGAAATTATACCAAGAGCTGTTACAACAATAGGACTTGACCAAGAACCTTGGGAATTTAACATGCATACCTACAGTTACCGGAGTACAAAAAAAATCTTTGAAAGTACATTCACAAGTGTTTCTATGGGTTATGCTGTCAACAGTCGTAATTATAGTAGTTAAGTTACATGTCTGGTTATGACACGTAACGTGGTGGAATTTTATCGCATCTTTAAAGTGCAATCTACACGCCAGGAAGAATGCAGAAGTTTTTGTACAATTATGTTTGATTAAAATGGTGATAGGGAAATTTGGTTTGCATTAATAAAATTCATAATAACTTCTTCGGTGAAATTGTTGAGGGTCCAGTTTCAATTCAATTGATTTAAATTAAAATTACCGATGATTTACTCAAAAGGATTCGCTTTTCTGTTTTCTTCATTTAATATTATCAATTTCTTATAGTCCCGTAACATCATCTATTATGAATAATTTGTTATGATTATTACTGTTCTCGGGGTTTTATAGAGACTGACGTATGCATAATGCTATGTTAAATAAAAACATTGTCCATATAATGGTATCGAACGTCTGTTGAATCATATTTCCGCTCGGACAAGTTTATCAAGAATGTGGGCCATGTCGGTGATATTTCCCACCAGCGTGTATTACGATTGAAATGTCAAATGTAATACACGTTGCAGTAATTGCAACTGCAGCGTTATTTTTACATTCTGGACTCAGCCTTATAGGCGCATCATCGTAAGGGCAGTACCCAAAGTCTTCCATAATCTCACTTAAAGCTGTATTTATGTAGACAAATATATTGCTTTGTATGAGTAATATAATTTCATTCGTACCTTAAATACAACAGGATTTTGTGCTGGCGCAAAATTTGCGTATCTTCCTAATTCATCTTTTTGCAAAGTTTTCACGTGAGTAGCATTCTGGAAATAAAACAATTTCGAAATTCCTCCTAATTTTTTCTAAAAAATGACTATTACCGATTACTCAATCGCGCATTACTTATCTAAAGAAACAGATGTAATTAATTTACGTTATACGTCATTTGAGGGATAAGACATCGAATAAACATAGCTTTCTACGGAATGCTAATCAAAACGGGCATCTGTCACTCACTATAACTTCTTCCTTTGCTGCGTAATCTCTGATGTTGCTGTTAAATCCAGTGGACAAGTGATTACAAACAACTCGCTTGTTTAAAATCATAATAGCAAATACAAGTTGGTGTAGCCACAGTAACCGCATAGACCACATTTCAACACCTTACAGTGAGACACAAACACAAAATCACTTAACAAAGGCTGAATCACGAGTCACATTGAAGCAAAATTTGTTGGAACAGTATACTTTATAAAAATGGAGACTGAAGGAAGGGGGTTGTTTGGATGACAATTTGATAGGAGGTAAAACAATGGTGCAGTCCAAGATATGGACACGGCCTGCTGACTCGGTTGCGAAGGTGGTTTCACTGGCTTTGTTCATAATAAATTATAATGATGGTAATGTTAGCTGTGCTGTGTAGCTTGTTACATGCTGGATGCACATTGTCGCGGATGCCTTGTAAATTTACAAAGGGCAGAATATTAACAGTGTTTTGTTTATTGCAACGTTGTTACTCTTTAACTTTTTGTGCAACTATTGTTTCCAATGATTTAAAGGAATTGTTAATATTTTTTTTGCTTTGTTTAATCCAGGTTTGGTATGTAAGATAATTGACTGACTGATCACTAATCAGTTAATAATAAAACGATTTAAATTCATAGTGCAAGGCATTGTCAACGAAACCCATTAAAACACACTCGTATATTTTAAGATAAATACTAATTGCAGTGACATTGCGAAAGATTTTCCGCTGTATAGAAGCGTAGCAAGAATGTCAGCAGTAAAAACTTGTAAGATATGTTAAATTGCACGTTCATATGTTTAGAAAGTATTGCATTTCCTTAATGTATTATGCATTTCTGCTTAAGTCAACGTAATTGCAGTTAATTGCTTCTACTTCTTTGAGTCTTATCGTATTATTGCCAACATGTCGTCCTGTTGGCCATTTTACATTTTTCATCTATAACTCCTACGTTTGTTTTAACACAGTTGAAGTATTTTCATGTCATAAGAAGAGGATTGTGTCTTCTTTATGTAATCCATACCATATAGTAGTCAGTGTAAGGAAGTTACTGTGCGTGTCACAATGGTCGATGATCGAAAAACACTGATGTAACAAACCTTTTCAATCTTTGTTATACGTCAAGTGCTCGTTATTAAGATCAGCATGACTGCTATTGTAGATAGATTTCGCTGTGTCAAATATGATCGCAACAGTACGCATCAAAGTTTCTAAACGTATTTTTTTTATGTTATATAAAAAAACTTAAGAATTTTATCCCCGAGGGGATAACTGCAGGAGAGGTATTCCATTTCTGAAATTACCCACGTTTCTTCAATATTTTCTTTGGACCTTTCAACGTCTTGACCTAAGTAAATGTAATCTCTTTTAGTGTAATGATTATTAAAATAAAAGAAAGATTACTCCGTTATCAAAGATTACCGAGAAACACGGTGTACGCCAGAATAAATCGACCACTGCCTCCACATTACGAGGCCGGCTGTTTTATTAGTTTTAAATTATTTATCTCACCGCAACAGATTTACGGGAGGCACCGCGATATATCAGGCGCGCGCCAATAAAATCCGATGCGTCGTGGAAGTAGAAGTGGTGAATACGTCATAGGAAATGCACTTATATAATCAAAGTCGTAAAAAAGTCAATAAAACTGTAAAATGAGGAGATGAATACTCATAAAATAAAGGGTTGCATTAAAGTACAGTTAAAAGTATTGCAGGCTAAACCATTTTTTCCTAAACATCCAAATACATTTATTTGCAATCGGCGGGAATAGAAGCGAAACATCACACGTTTGACCTAAACTCACTACATGAATGGTAGTAATAATCAAACTTATTACTTACTTTCAATGTTTTTTATCGAATAACTTTTTATCAATGACTTTGCAGTCCTTTAATATATTTCAGTAGAAAATCTATATTATAGGCTAATTTAAACATGAATGCAATGCAATAAATAAATAGGTAAATAAGTTTACCTTTGATGCTTCAATAATATGAAATTACGATCTAGTAATACTGAATACTTTTTTAGAGCTTATAGGTATCTGTATTTCCTGCTCTTGCATTATATTGAAGGCCATATCCAGTGCTACTCTATGTTTTTGTACACCCTCGCAATTTCTAGATCACCCTTGCAGTCTGCAGGTAGCATTCTAACCCCCCTTTATTTTTACGACCTTAAATTCTTCACGAGGTCCATACACCAAGAGTGCGGATGCTGTATCAATAGCGGGAGGCCAAGAGGTATAAATTGGATTGAGGGTCAGAGGGAAATGGGCTGGTAAGGATTAATGTGCCAGGTTATTTGCTTTAAGCTGTCATGCAAGATTCCTTCAGTATTTGACTCAGGTGTTTGTTAAGTTGGAAATGTAAATGCGATATTTTGGTGAGCTACTTTTTAGTTACTAACTCAATAACAGAGTTAGTAACTAAAAAGTCAAACGAATTTAATTTGTCATTATAATACTTTTAAATTATTGTGTCACTGGTTGCATATTTTTATTGGTCCAAAGAGTTGTTGCTTATTTTCTGATTCTATCTTGATCAAATAAAAACTTGAGACATTATGTTTTTCCTATTCAATATCATTAGAGGAACTGAAATGGTGGAAATAAAAGTAAAAAAAATATTATTGTTATTTAATTTTGTCGTTTTAAATAGAATCTACTATATAAAAATAAGTCGGGTTTTCCTTCCTGACGATTTAACTCGAGAACGACCGGACCGATTTTGATGAAACTTTTTGTGTGGGTTCGAGTGGGTCCAGGGATGGTTTATAGCAAAGAAAATTCAGCATTGCACCCGTGCGAAGCCGGGGCGGGTCGCTAGTAAGATTATAAAAAAAACTAAGAATTATTTCATAACGTCATTTTAGTTCGTTTTTTTTCTTTCTAGTGAGATTTTATGCAATTATAGTACCATTTATCAATTCGAAATTCTCTCGATAAAATGTAGCTCAATATAATTCTTTACGTCACCAAATCGAAGAACCATGTTTCTTTGAGTGTAATTTTTGAGCTTACTAGATCTGAAACCACATCGATCACTGTCTCGATACTTCAAAGCGCGTATCGGAGGTAAAGCAGACGGTGTCACATCGAATAGATTGATATGTAATCGAGTATCAATGGTGCTATTCACTATTTGTAATTCATGTGACTGGAACTATATTACTGTCGTGTGAGTGATGGTTGTGCTTGAGACGTTTCAGTGTTTTGATTTGTTGTACAAACCATCGACATCTTTGAGTTTGGCTAACAGTTCAAAAGTTTGAGGTTCCATAGCTAAACAACTGCAATTTTTTTATTTAAGTATTTATTATGGCATAACCATTTATAAATAAATAAATAAATTGTGGGACATGCATGCATGGACAGACATGTTCATGCACACAAATGTTGGCCCCAGCGGGGATCGAACCCGCGACCTCCGACTCAGAAGGCAGGGTCACTACCAACTGAGCCAACAGGCCCGTTTATTCAGATTATGGTGACTATTTAGTCAGAACATACCAATACCTATACCAAGAAATTTCCTACAATTTGTGATGGCAACAGCCACAAAGGTCTGTAGAAGTAAACCTTTTTATGTGTGTTTTTTGACATGGAACATGAGAAGAGACAATAATTTTAACTCTTTCTTGAACAACGTTATTTAACGACTTAAGGTAAACGTAGCTATCAACGACCCATCGCAAATCTGCAGGTATTGCCGACCCATTCAGCTTATTCTTATTTTTATCGGTTTGGAATGATTTGAGTCACAAGGGAGTATAATATACACATATGTTTGTATGTTTCCTAATTAATTTACTGGTGTTAGTGTACCGTAGGTACACGGGAATGTGACCAAATACGTTAGTTTCTGTGAACGTAGCGAGTGCGCCGATCGTATCATACTAACCCTTACTTCCTCAGGTAAGTAATCAAATTTTTTGCTTAAGATATTTTATATATAAATATTTAAGTTAAGTTTATTTTGAATAACTCAATATATTCATTTATTTGTATATTCCACATTTCGCAACTAAATTATTGTGTTTTAAGGGATTTTAAAAAGTATTTTTGAAATTAAAATAGAACGGCAATAGCTGCAGTGTATTTTAGTAGTGCAGTCATTACCGACCCATGGATCGGCAATGGCTGAGAGGTTATTCTTTATTTTTTCCCTTTTTCGTTAATGCTTATAATAATTAAACAAGTTTTTATAACACTATTCCAATCTTAAGTATTCTAAAATTATAAGCATCTATTAGCGACATACACCATGTTATATTATAAACTTGTTTTTGCGCGATAAACTGCCACGCATTATTAAACATTTAGACGTGGGATATGAAAGAAAGTACTTAGAGTTTTCTTCGTATTTATATGAAAATGGTGTATTTTTTTATAGTTTAGGACTAAATCAATAAATTATTGTATTAAAACGGATTGGGAAATATATTACAATTAATATCGAATATTTTTCGTGGCTCGGTAAAAGATTTGTTCATTTTTTTATTTAACACTAATTAACGATCCATATGAATCGGTAATTGCAACAAAGAGAAGCTATCACCGATTCTATACCGATTAATTGGTATTTTTTGATTAACGGTATGTAATGTCTAAAAGTAAAGCTACTAATTTGTTTCAATATAATGATTTGATTCAATGAGTTAGGTTAGGTTTAATTTAACTTAATGTCATTAAATTTCATTTTCATTTCATATCCATAAAAAAAATCTACTGAAGACTTGGCTGTATGTATAGTTCCCTTTGCCTACCCAGAATGGGTGAAGAAAACAAAAAAAACCTCTGCTTTTAATCTTTTACGGTTGGCGCGATTTTCCAAAAATGTTAGTTGAGTTTATTGTATTTTTATTATTTTATTAAATTGCTTCATTTTTTCGCAACTGTATTAAAAAGAGTTATTAAGTACACGTGCGGAACCGTCATTGCAACTTGTTTCGACAGTCAACCCTCACCTTCGGCTGCGCTAAACTTGGGAAGTTTGAAAAAAAATTATAGGCTTTTTGGCAAATAAAAAAAAGGGTTTAAGTTATTTTGAAATAAAATTGTCTAATTATTTTTATTGAAAACATGTAAATTATATATTTATAATATTTTTTACTTTTATTTTCAGGTTTGTGACTCGGACTTAAATAGTAGATATAAAGTATTAGTGCTAGCCACGGTGGAGCAAATCATGATTCATGTGTGTAGAAGCACCAGCCACTATCCCAACTTGAAAAAATCTGTGCTGAAAATAAAACAGTTTGTTTTTATTTTATTAACATCTACACATTTACAAAATTATATCTGAATTTTGATAGTGAATATTTATGTTTCAGGAGATTCAGTTATCCCCTATGTCAAACACAATTGACACTAGGATAAATTTTCTTCAACGGCACTACATGGAACTGCATTGTGAAGTAACAGCATTGACATTGTTTTAAGAAGTAATTACTATTAAGCAGGCTAATCAATTAGAAAGAAAGGCTATAGTAACTATGGTTTGCACTAGTTGGCCAAGCAGCAGGTTTCCGGGGGCGCAAGATAACAATAGATACATGACCTATGTTCTCACTTTGATTTTATGAATTTTATTCTGTTTACCATTTCTATTAAAGTCTATTTTCTAATATTACTAAAATTTCATTTGTGTCCACCGAGAAATCAATACCTTTATTTTTATTGAGGTCCAAATGTAAAAACAATCTTTTAAAGAATCCAAAAGCAAGCATTCCGAGGTTCACTGCGATTAGTTGGAAAGCATGGGCACTAGAAGAAGAAATCGACTTAACAATGAATTTCATGTTGGTTCTATTCCTTTTTTTTCAACCCTTACAGGGTAGGCAAAGGCATTACGCCATACAACCTCATCATTAGTAAATGGCTCGAGTCCATGCACAAAAATACAGTGTCTTCAACACTTTCTAAATCCCTAAATTGATTATCAACAGTAAAATAATAGCATTTTTACTGACATTTTTGGATTGCCTCAAGAAGTCACAATGAGACTTCTTGAGGCAATCCAAAAATGTCCATATCTCGCTTTTTATCGAATTTCCCATTCACTGCACACTTTCACGGACACTTGCCACATAATAAACTATCACTATTGTGATGAGTCAAAACCCGAAATACACAGCAAAATAAAAATTATACAAAAAACATGACGTCCCTCTTCGGATTCCCGCGAAAAAGTTTAAAGTCAAGTTTATCTCCATTTTCAGATTATTTTAGTAACTATAATTATTGTAATGAATCAAGTACAAAAATGAGAAGCAAATAAAAGTAAACGGGACATTTAGAAAACGGGCTATTTTGGGAAAGGGATATTTCGCTCAAAATAATAATTATTTTGAGAATCGAACATGTAGCTAGGTATTTTGTGAAAAAGAGTATGGTTTATTTACTTACGCTCGGTGTTAGATTCATAAAAATCGGTAATAGCTTCAAAGCGGTTCGGGTGGGTCGGTGATAGAAACAATTGACTTCAACAATCCTTTGATTATTTTTTCAATGAAAACATGATATTTATAAACAAGTGAAAATATAAATATAAAATATACAAACTATATTTTTTTTTTTTTTTTTTTATTTTAGTATAAAAAAAAAAAAAAAAAAAAAAAAAAAACTATATTTAAATATAAAATAAAAAAATCTGGTGTGTTTGAAACCACTACCCTTAATTCTAATAATCAATTTCAAAACTTGCTTAAGGGGGTCGGTAATAGCTGCGTTTACCTTATATTTTATTTGCCACTGTGCACTGTGTCTCAAATTTCATAAGCCTTCGTTCGAATGCATATTGTGATGACAGCATTCCATTTCAGAGCAATATCACCAATATGCATTATGAGAGTGAGGCCGCATGAAAAATGCCTTAATACCGGCGTTGCTGAACATTAACGTATATGAATATGCGAGGGGTGCAAATGTGCGCACGGATTCGAAATATAATGTAGGGTGACTTGAGGATGGTATTTGTCATAGGTTTTTGTGATGAGACTATACTTGAAGATTGAGGAGGCCGTCTTAAAAGCAGGACTGCTAGTCTTGTTATTTATACATTATCACGCATGACGCAACAATTATTGATAACCATAGATACAACAAAAGCAAATTAACCTTTTTTAAGTTGGTTGAAAGAACCGCCCATTGACCGAAAAACCGAATTGGACCGAAAAGCAACACTTCTTTGCGCTTAAATTGTATTATAATACATTAGCAACAGTATACAGGTGACTTTTTTCCCGTCTGGAAAAAAAATGTGGTGTGATAGGTAAGTGTAACAGATTAATTTGGCAATGTTACTTACAAAAATGTTTTTTCTCACAAAAAAATTTTTTCTTGCTTAAACTAATATACATTACTCAATTGTAGTCAATAATACACACTGAAATATTTAAAATAGTATTTTAAAAAGAAACAGGCTCGTAGCTTCCATTTATGCGCAATTTACCTACAACCGCCAGCAGCGCGTAGTACTGTGCGTAGTTTTCTAGATTTTGTAAATTGCAAAGTGTATAACTTCGGCTCTAGATACCTTATACGTCATATTTTTTTCCAGAGGGTAAAAAAAATAATCCAGTATACACATAACGTTACTTTTTAAAGCTAATATTCACTTTAATAAAAAAACACTTGAGGCGGAGCACTTTTAATATATAATAAATACCTAATAATAATATAATCTCACGCCTTTTTGTCCCCGAGGGGGTAGGCAGAGGTATTCCATTACTGGATATACCCACATTTCACGAGATATATTGGACCCCTAAACGTGATAGGTGGTGAGCCCATCGCCGGATCGTGTCTGTTTACGCATGTCTCAGAATTAATTCTGAGACCTGCGGGTTTCCTCACGATGTTTTTCCTTCACCATCGAGCTAGTGATAAATATGTACGTAAGTTTTTGAAAAACTCATTGGTACATGCCAGGATTTGAACCCGAGCCTCACTGATTTTCGGCCGGCTCTTTAACCGTCCGGGCTATCACTGCTCTTTTAAATATCTATTTATCGTGTATAATGCTGAAGGTTCGCCTAAAATGTGCATCTTAATAACATAGAATCCCCTTTTTCTACAAGGGACGATTCTCTCTCTGTAAGGAATTATATGGTTCGCGGACTTTTTTCGGATATAAGGGCGTTGACAAACGAGCAGACTACAGGCGACTAATGAGCCAGGCCCGCGTCACCTGCCGACCGAATAAAATGCCTATCTGCTCGAAGTAACGCGGCTCGATTTGTTTTTCAGCTTCGAGGGTGGAGACGGTAATTTTTAAGGCCCAATGGATTTGTCGCTTATTTACGAGGCCAATAAATTATTTTGGCTATAGTGATACAAATGTTACTTGTTGACACTTTATTTTTTAAATTAAAACTTGTCGAATTTTATAGCTATATAATACTGCAAACTTTATATTGATTTCAATTCAGTAAGAAGATTTCCTGAATGTTTGGTAACACCTCTGTCTGTATAATAGCGAGTCTGCAACAGCTCAACTTGGTTCGAGGAGAAGATTGCTTTTTTTTTTTAACCATGTTAATGGTTTTGTGGGCATCTACCTAATTATTTTGTAATAGCGACCCTCGCTTCGCTTCGGCTTATGATATGTTTTTACAACATCTTCAACTAACATCGTCATATTTCAGCCAAGTTACACAAAACCTTAATGAATCACTCCCTCCCAACTCTATGAAGATATGTTCCGTAGTTTTTGAGTTTATAGCTTTCACATAAAAGCGGCGGGGGAACTGGTTATTTTATTCGGAAATATTATAGGTTCCCCGCAAGCAGTATAGTGTCAGTACATATAATCTCGGACCGAAACAGGTACCAAATACGCCGTGCAGTCGATACGAAGGTTCCAAACAAATCGAAATCCAAAATGACACCCCACCAATCCTTTAATCCCGAGGCGTGGTGAAACGCGGTGCATTTAAACAAAACGGAATTATGTAGTAGCCCTGTTTAGTGATGGACCAAAATATCGGCACCTGTTGATGGATTTGGTGAAATATTTCGTGAGTGTTTTGTTTATCTTGCAAAATCTGGAAACGCCTGTTGGAATTTGCATTTATTAACGCCTGACAAAGACGCCTGATGATAAAATTACTCAGTGGTAGCTGGTGGTAGTAATTTTTTCGAACGTCAAATCTATTCAGAATGCTATTTTATTTCCGTCTGCTCTAGAAGGAAGGTAATGTGAGGTGTTAGAGGGATTTGTATGCGGGAGGTCTTGTTAGATTTTTTGACCGACTGCACCTTAAGAAGGGTAATCTTTTAAATCTGTTCAGTATTTTTTAACCTCTCAGACCATGAATCACAGACACAATAAATTTTTAATTCTGTCTCGGTTCCAATTGGAAACAAAGTCGCTCTTTGTATGCTTAAATCTTTAAAACTACGCAACGGATTTTGATGCGGTTTTTTTTAATGGATAGAGTGATTCAAGAGAAAGATTTTAGTGTTAGCATTGCACCCGTGCAAAGCCGGGGCGGGTCGCTAGTTGTAAGTAAATGAAACATACGTCAAATAAGTTAATGTAAGTAAGTTTCAAAAACTTCTAGATGGAGTCGCAATGACTTTCGATAAAAGGACTTAAAAGTCCCTACATTGAATAAAAATTTTGACTTTTAAATGAAATTTAACGTCGTCGTAGAACATCGGCTTACATTAACCTCCCGGTATTTTTTCAACAGACAGAAAAGATAAATAACTAAAAATATTTCTAAATATTCGGGGTCGTTTAAATTTATATGTCTATTATTATAACTTTTGGGTCACGTCGTCTGTGGGCATATCACTGAGTTTGGCGGTGGAAAGTGAGCCGTAACTAATTCGTATGTGATTTGTTTCAAATTATTTAAATGAGGGATCTTCCCTATTTTGATGGGAAATTTTGCAAATTCTACAGCTACTTGTAAAATGTTTGATTGTAAATGACACCACTATTTATAACGTAGTATGCAAAGTATTATGCATTATTTTCTGTGGCAGTCTGAGTGGATCCATAGTCGGTCCGATAACATTTTTTCTAGATTAAACACTGATATATTGGAAACCGAACTTTAATACCTCTGTCTACACCCATCTAAGGTTATGTGTAGGTACTCTCCTGAGCTTAAATTAAGGCAAGGTAAAAATATATATAAATAATCGCATACACTTTGATATCAAAAGATTACTTAAAGAGATACAAATACATAAACAGTGCCTCATACATCCAAAGTGGATTTTCAAAGGCTTTATATAGTGTGTCTCTGTTTCGCTCGTGACATTATTTCAGAAGCTACGCCACCCGGGCAGCCCACCGATCATAAACACTCATCTTCCGAAAGCTTTCAACCCCCTATGTAAATTGGCAACGTTTAGTATGACTACATAACTCATGCACGACCGCTTGATAGGGTACAGGCCACTTCGTACCCTTTTTGTAAAGTGACACTCGTTTTGGTACCAGGAAATTGGGTGCGAATTCTAACTGGAATATTTTAGGTGAGGTAATTTGTTAAAGTAATGAGATAGGGGGAGATTTCGTAGAACTATAATAAAATAGCAATACTTTAATTTTTAAAACCTGACTGCTTGTAAAATACACTGAATTTTTTTTAAAAAATGACTGGCTCAAATCTTCTGGGGCATTTGGGTATAAATATAGCCAGTGATACTTCGGTGATCAAGAAGAATTTAACGACAACTCGCGCTTCTAAATCCCTCAAACTGTTTAGGCCACTGGAGATCACAAAATAACAGATCGATCATGATGTTCTCCTACAGTCTATAATCCTCCTAAAATTAGGCCAAATCTAACGACATCTCATCATCTATCAACTCGAATAATCAACCAGGCATCAGAAACACACGGTCCGACAAGAAAAAAATAATAATTTAGTTAAGTCTGTATTAATGACTCTTTATGAGTCTATTTCTTTGGTCAAGCGTCAGGAAAGCAAGCTACATACACATGAAAAGCATTTCCTTCCAGGTCCTGGGGTAGTCGGGCAAATAATAAGCATTTTTTAAGAATAAACATACGGGTACATGATCTTACTGTTTTGTTACACTTTTTATTTACATTTATTTTAAGGACCTTTCCGGATTCAAACACTTCGATTTAGTACGCTAGTGTCGACTGTAATATAAATAGGTGTTAACAGAGACACAAGTCCCCCTTAACTAGATGTGCCGGCAAATATCCATCGCAAGCAACCGGCGCGACACTTTCCTCAATCGAGCTTTTTGCACGCAAATTGCTACGTCCGAGTTTTAGGGTTAACGTACAGTGAAAAACTAAAAATAATTTGTCGGCTCGATTACAATTTTGTATTCTTTTTGGTAGATACTGTTACAAATTCGAAAATAGTAACAAAGAATAAAAACAATTTTATAATGTCCTCTGATAAAAATAAATACCCACTTGTTTTATAATTATTGAGTTTGAGAAAATCTAAATATATACGAGTAATGTTAAATGGCCGTGTGCAAAAATACGTAAAGAAATACTTCAATTTAAACACTTTAGCCCCTCTGATGGACTCTGACACTTTATATGGGTATAGTTCATCAATGAGTATGATATTATGTTCACGCTCAAGTTTATTTCCAAGAAGGCTGGCAGATAGATATATTCCATTCCTGAAATACCCACTTTTGTCTAAGAGAATCACTTATCATATCCCTACATTAACAAGTAGCAAAAGGCGAACATTATCAGTGACTAATGGACATCATTAAGTTTGCCATGTGTACATTTTCTTGGTATGTACATGAAGAATGAAATAAATAAATATAATTGCTCAATTAAAAAAATCTCGACTTTTAATATTAATTTCAGTTCATTGATTTACTAAAATATAATTATAGGTATCGAGCAATATCGTGGAATGTCTAGTTCAGATCTCGATTGACTTTTAACTTCTTTAGGATACGTTTTAGTGTACGGTAGTTCTTAATATTTTAGGGGATGTTCTACGAGGGGGTGCGAAGAAATAAAACAAAGCGTTCTTCGGGTTCAGAGAACTCTTGACGGCATTTCCGTTGATCTTCAACGCGCTTTACTTCATAAGCATATTTATCATTTTTCTGGCAGATTTTTAGACTGAAAACTAAATTTTTATTTTTATCTAAGATCCTACTAGGTAGAAATCAAAAATATTATCACGACTTATTATTCCACATAATAAAGTTATAAACTGTTAGCAAAGCAGGAACACAGGAATGCATGTTGTGAATGTCTATAAATATTTTATTTATTTTAAGTCTCTCAGCATTGTAATAATAATTTTGTGAAACATTATTATTTGACTTAGTCAAAACTATATTTGTATAAGACAGCACCGACAAGATAATTATTCACTTCCGATACCTGTATATTTATCATTAAGATTTATCTTATGATCAGTCGCTTTGCATTTGAAATTTACATAACTTCTACCAGTAGCTACAATTACTGATGACCTTTAGCTCTGAATTATGAACTGTGTTATGCAAATATAAACAAGTATTATTATATCAAATATTAAATTATTTATTAAAATTTATATTAAAAATACGTGTACTAATTAGTGTAGGAATCGCTCGCTCATATGGGCTTTCCTACGGTCATTGGAACCACGCAAGACCCAGCCTTGTGCAGGGCTCTTGTGAACATCGTTCACAGGCTCGTCCTCAGCGGCCATTAGCTGTATGAGGAACATACGGCGAGGACGCTCGGACAGATTCATGTAGCTTCCATGGAGCAACAAGTATGAGAAGACTATAATATCACCACGCTCGCAGTTGACGGGAGTAGCTTTCTCGATGGGGAATTTCTTCGGATCCATGTAGTGGAAAGTATGGTTCTCATCACTGGTCTGAGGCCCGATATCTTCTAGAGGGCCCAGTTTATGGGAGCCAGGGTACACGCAAAGCCCACCGTTCTCAGGAGTGGACTTGTCTACGCTCAGAAACACTGCAACCATTGAGTGTTTCTTGTAGGGAAAGTAATGGTAGTCCTGGTGCATCAAGTATGGGGCACCTTTGCCGGGGGGCTTCTTGTGGGCTTTTGTGTGATGAAGAAGAATATTGGGTGTTCCCATGATGTCTTCCAAGGCCTCAAGTAGCTCGTTGTTGTGGAGAAACTGTGAGAAAACGGCACTGTGGAACTGTAGATTGTGGACGGAATGCACTGAATATTCTGTATTTCCAGCCGCTTCCACCACCTCTTTTCCTTCCCATGCCGCTTCCATGCCAGGATTCTTCTTCAGCTCAAAGATCCTATCGTACTCACGATCAATTATATCCATTTGCTCTTTAGTGAGAATCTTAGGCAGCTTGATGTAGCCATTGTCCTTCCAAAACTGGACTTGTTGTTTTGTTAGACGCACCATTTTGCTTTTTCACCCTGCAGAAAATGAATTGGATATTATTTGTAATTAATGATTAAGCCAAGATGAAGTTAAGATTTTATAATTTTTGTATTAAAACAATCTTTTATAATTTGTTTGCCAATTTTTGCTTATCAGATTTATAAAACACTTGTTACTAAATTGTTACGATTATTTTTTAACTTGATTAAGAGACGAAATGTTTTCTTAAATCACAGCGGATTGTTATTCAATAAGTTTGATTACCTTTTCCAAGGGTAGATTGTCGCCTCACAGCTACTTCGATGTTCCGGACGACAAGTCTGTAAAATGCAAGATTGTACTGTGGATTATATACCCACGGATTATTGAACTTTGCGAGATAACCTTTTTACACCAGCTGTTTATGTGATTGACCATATGTTTTGTGAATATAAACGTATATTACTATTGCCCGCGACTTCGTCCCCGTACATTCCAGTTAAAAAAACAATCTAAATGTATAGATTACTCGGATTCCAAGCGGCGCATCAAGAATTCAAAAGAACATGTACCAGATATTAAATTAGACCGGCAACGATAAAACTTTACTGTGAAAACCGCATTCAATTTATTGAAGTAGTTTTTGCTAACATAAATGTTTTTATTATTTTCTATTACATTTATTATATCTATGCATTGTTAAATTATAATAGCATTTTTTCTATTTCGAATAGGAATTGGAGACAAAAAGATTGGAAAAAAAGTGGAGCTGAGAACGAAAACCTTGTAGTCAGATCTAGTAGATTTTTGAAAGTCATCAAATGCAATATTTAACAACCTTCATCGTACATCTATTACATATTTTGTAAGGAACGTTGCTTAGGTAGTAAAAATTAAAACAATAGAATAGTTATGTTTACCAACAAGTTTGTGTATCTATTTCATTATTGTTAACGTCAATTCACTGTCATTTTTTGTGTTTCAGAGCAGAAAATGTCTAACATTTGCCAACGATACATCCGACGACACTGTGAAGAACGAAATGGAGGTTCCTACATGAAGGTAATCTATTGTATGTCTACAGTAGTATTATAAATAGATTTTTATATTTGTTTGTACCTACTCTTATTGAAAAGGCTCCAAAACTACAAAAAATATTTTAGGAAAGCTTACTTTTCTGGAAGTAATGTGCGAGGAACAGTTAGTATTAAAGAAAATATGAATAAAATAAGTGAGCTCATGCCTTTATCCCCGACAGGGTCGGCAGAGGTTTTCATTCCTGGAAATATCCACTGTTCAGCAGTTTATTTTGTGGTACCCCTAAATTGACAGGTGTTATATGTGTTAAACCCATCGTCGGACCGAAGTGCTTTTAGACATGCCTAGGAATGAATTCTGGAACCTGCGATTTCCCCGACGATGATTGCCTTTGATCGAGCTAGTACGAGTAATATATAAAAAACGAGTATACATAAGATTTTGAAAAACTAATTGGTATATTGCCGCAGCCGAAGCCACATGAGAGGCAAGGCTCACTAACCACCGTGATATCTATATATTAATAAAAAATCTTTCACCAATAGAAAGCTAGAAGATTCCTGAGTAACATAGTCTATATTTTATTCCCGTATCGAGAACGGAAACTACCATTGCGGACCCACCGTACCACCGGCCATACCCCTGGTGGTATGGTGGGACTTAACCATACCACCGTAGGGATGTAGGAATTAATATCAGTTTTATTTATAGTATAGGACTCAGAGTACTACGCGGGTGAAACCGCGCAGAACCGCTAGTTCTACTTAAACTGAGATAAATACGTTTCTGTGTTAAAAATAACGAAATATAAAAATCCGATAAATGCCGGAACGCGAACCTGACATCGGGAAATGTAATTTTTTATTTATCGTTTGAAGTATGAATAGCCTAAATTAAGTTGTATGCAAACTACAATTAACAATGGTATCTATACACGTATTGTCTCTCCTACTTGGCAAAATGTAACATCATGTACTATTTTAGCTATTTATTTATGGATGTATGTACGAGTATGTATTTATAATATTTAAGAATAACGTGCCTACACCTAAAATGTCATTATATGTAATGGTTTTTATGGTATCTCTTGTAATTATGATCCACGCATTAAGTATGTCATTACTATGGTCAATATTGATGTGAAATATAATAGAGATATACTATCGCAATAGTTAATGCTTATCAAACATGGGACATCAATTGACCTTCTATGGACCACAGAGGTCATAGCGATATAATTATGTGACATGAATAAATTTTCCTCTTTCCAGACCCCTCATTTATGGTGTGATACTGATAAAAGATGAAACATTGTTGTTATTAGTTTGATTATCACTATCACTACATAGTATAAAACAAAGTCGCTTTCCCTGTCCATATATCCCTATGTATGTTTAAATCTTTAAAACTACGCAACGGAATTTGATGCGGTTTTATTTATTAAATTATAACGCGATAGCCTTTCATATTATAGTTTATTCTTTAAGTTACAGACTTTCAGATACTCTCGCAAACATTTATATCCATTAACTATATGCGCCACGGCCTAGGTCGTCAGACATAATGCGCGGGATTCTTGACAGTTCCTCGTGACGTCACGCGTAGAGACGTAACTCCAATAGAGTTGCCCGAATCGATATTTATGGGCTAACAGTTATAGAGTGATTCAAGAGGAAGGTTTTAGTGTTAGCATTGCACCCGTGCGAAGCCGGGGCGGGTCGCTAGTTACATAATAAATAATATTCATCAGTTTGGTAAGATTTTCTAGACTAAGATTATAATAATAAAATCTAGAGTTTTAAAATTAGGCAAGTTAAATAGCTAAAAAAGGGTTCTTCGAGATTCCTACGAAAGAACTATTTCCATGCGGGCAACATCACTCGTCTACTAGTTAATAAACAGCGTTTTATCCTTTGATCCTTTAGTATATAACGCTATATTACTCTGATTATTAGAGTAATCGTGTTTTGTACTAACAAACACAAACTAAAGTAAGAAACAACCGAGAATGACATTTGCGAGTACATAAAGCGAATGACTCAAGAAGTCGTTACGTTAGAAAAAATTAATATGAAATTAGAACGGCCATACAATGCTTTCAAGTTGTTTGTATCGAAGAATAAATTAAATGTTTTCTTAGACGACAACTTATGGCCAGAGGGTGTTACATTTAGACGTTTTATTTATTTTAAAAAAGCAGAAAACAGAGATAATTCTCTGACTATGAATGGAAACAAATTAAATGCACAATGGATACACAGGGAAAAAATGTAACATTTTCAACTTTTAATTGTAAAAACGTGATTCGCTCAACTGAGTGCGTTCGACAACTATGTCGTATTTCAGACGTAATTGCACTTCAAGAGACTTGGCTTCTACCTCATGATGTACCGTAT
Source organism: Ethmia dodecea (assembly GCA_963855545.1). NCBI lineage: Eukaryota > Metazoa > Arthropoda > Insecta > Lepidoptera > Depressariidae > Ethmia > Ethmia dodecea. The sequence goes on from OY979452.1 coordinate 8,176,376, forward strand.
CTCGGAAATTTAGATGAAGACTTCGCGTACACTGGCAAGTCTGCCGTAGACACCTCAGCAGGAGTTCTAAAGGGTAGGCCCTACGGTGGTGTCGGCTTATTGTGGAGAAAATCTATGTTTCCCTCAGTGTCTGTGTTATCGTGTAAAAGTGACCGCCTAGCCGGTATTAGAATAGAACACGCGGACAATTCTATTGTGATATTCTCAGTGTATATGCCAACGGATTCTGCTGACAATCTCGTGGAATTTACAGGATGTTTGGGTGAGATTATAGCAATAATTGAAAGTGTTAGTGTAGAATCAGTATTCATATTAGGAGATTTCAATGCGCATCCTGGTGAGCGTTTTAACAATGAACTATTATCTGTGTGTTCTGATCAATCATGGTCATGCGTCGATACAGAGTTATTACCGACGGACACGCATACGTTTACGAGTACAGCTAACGGTGCCCTTCGGTGGCTAGACCACTGTGTGGTGACTAGTGCGGCGCGTAACTTAGTAGTTAAAGCATCCGTGCTATATGGCGTTTACAACTCTGATCATATTCCTATGTTAATTGATTGTAATATTAGCCTTAATCATGCAAAAATTGAAACTCCACCTACTACCAGTACCAAAGCACTCTGGGGAGAAAGAGACAGCCAACAAACTAAAGATTACTTCGAGTTTTGTAACGCTAAATTAAGATTATTAGACTTTCCCACAGAATTTAGAGATTGTAGTAGTAATATGTGTTCAAATGCTGAACATCACTTATTGTTAGACAATATGTATCGCCGCTTAGTGCATATACTTAAGGAAGGCGCGGAATGTACCTGTACAAGTGGTAGTCTGAAGCGGAAATATGTCATAGGGTGGAACAAGCATGTCCGTGATGCTCACGTGGAGGCTCGACGTTGTTATCAATTATGGTTATCATACGGTAAGCCAACTTGTGGTTTTTATTACCAAAATATGTGCAACTCAAGAAAGGCTTTTAAATCCAAACTCAAGTTCTGCCAAGATAACCAGCAGCAAATAAAAATGGACATAATAGCTAAATGTCACTCAGATAAGCAATTTGGAAAATTCTGGAAATCCACTAACAAATTAAATCCCAAATCGAGTCTCCCCGTGAGTGTCGCGGGCTTGCATGGACCACCTAATATCGCTAGTGCATTTCAGCGACACTTTAGGGTGGAGTCACCTCTAGAGTCTGGAGTGTCACGGGTGGGTGGCGCGGGGGCCGTCAGTTCCAAATTATCTGTTCTGTTTTCTACTAAGGAAGTAGCTTCCGTCATTCGAGCTATGGCTCGGGGTAAGTCTCCCGGGCATGACGGCCTCAGTATAGAGCACCTGAGGCACGCTGGGGTACACTTGCCACGAGTGCTCGCCATGTTTTTTAATTTATGTTTAAGTCACAGTTATTTACCCAATGACCTTACGTATACAGTGGTGGTTCCAATAGTCAAAAATAAAACGGGGGATGCCTCGGACATTTCCAATTACAGGCCAATATCATTGGCTACGATTATAGCTAAGGTTTTGGACAGTCTGCTTGACAAACATCTTGCCAAACACATCAAACTATATGATGGACAGTTCGGCTTCAGGGCTGGACTTTCCACTGAGAGTGCTATTTTTTGCCTTAAGCAGACTGTTCAATACTATACAGCTAGAAAAACGCCTGTTTTTGCATGTTTCTTGGACTTGTCCAAGGCATTTGACTTAGTTAATTATGACATGCTCTGGCACAAGCTCCAGCATGAAACAACTGTTTCACCTGAGGTTGTATCAATCTTTAAGCATTGGTATAGCAGTCAAAGAAACAGTGTGAGATGGGCTGGCTCTTTTTCTGATGCGTATAGCTTGGAGTGCGGGGTGAGGCAGGGAGGGTTGACCTCACCTCGCCTTTTTAATCTCTATGTAAACCAGCTGGTGGGTGGGCTCAGCAGAACTGGTGTTGGCTGTCATATTGACGGAGTCTGTATCAATAATATAAGTTATGCAGACGACATGGTGCTGCTGAGTCCATCTATCAGCGGGCTAAGAAAGCTGTTATCTGTGTGCGAGGCCTACTCGGTGGCTCATGGGCTCAGATATAACGCTAAGAAGAGCGAGTTAATGATCTTCAAGTCAGGTACTAAGACATATTCTCAAATACCTGAAGTCACTCTCTGCGGTACAGCACTTAGTAGAGTGACTAAGTTTAAATATCTGGGTCACTGGGTCACCGAGGACTCGCGGGATAACAGTGACATCGAGAGGGAACGTAGGTCGCTGGCTGTCCGATGTAATATGCTGGCTCGCAGGTTTGCACGCTGTACGACGGCAGTTAAAATAACGCTTTTTAAAGCATACTGTCAGTCATTTTACACTTGCAGCCTGTGGGTTAGTTTTAGTCAGAGGACATACAGCGACCTACGAGTCCAATATAATAACGCATTTAGGGCACTGCTGGGACTGCCGTGGCGGTGTAGCGCGTCGGGCATGTTCGCGGAGGCACAGACCGATGGCTTCCATGCCATCATGAGGAAACGGTGCGCCTCCGCGCTTGGCCGCCTTCGAGGCAGCACCAACAGTGTCCTGCGCGTGTTTGCGGATCGGTGGGACTCGCCACTGCTGCGCAGGTGGATGCAGCTCCACACCGATTTTAATTATTAATATAAATATAAATGTTTTAAATACTAACACTAGCACGTAAGTTATTGTTACTAACCCATTATGGACTATGTCTGAAATAAATTTTTATTATTATTATTATTATTAAAGTAAAACAAAATAAACAAATCTTTTCGGTTTTGAGGTAATCTAAACTGCATCTTGATCAAGTCTCTCATTAGTCTAGATCTAGTCTGGTCATGGGTTCATCGCCTATCACACTTGTAGAGGACAAGGGGGGAAAGTACCTAAACTTTTGAACACTGTGTCCTACCACAAAAAAATGTACTTCTGCCATAACCTTGGGGATAAGGCGAGATATTAAATTAATGTGTGAACCAATGCTAAAATTTATAATCATGTTAAGTCCATTGAAATAAAGCCAATTCAAAGGGCTGAAAATTTAATTCTGAACGGCGATGGTCTTGACGTTTCCATTTCCCATTTGCAAGCACAGTAAACGTCCGACCGGTCACCACATATCGCCATTGACTGGCCATCACATGCAACCACAAACGTAATAAAGCTTCCGATTTTGGTTCGGACATTTTAAATTTAAATTTTAAATAAATAAAACACACTCACTTAGCCACTTTTAGGTTTCCATGCACAAAGGGTGCCAGCCAACGAAAACTTATTATACAGCCTCCGCTCTATGTCCGTCCGTCAATGAGCTGTATCTCATGAACCGTAATATAGGTAGACAGTTGAAATGTTCACAGAATGTGTATTTCTATTGCCGTTGTAACAAAAAATAAAAAATTAAAGGGACATATGGAACCCTTCGTGTGTGACTCCGACTCGCACTTATCGGTTTTTGTTACATTTATCCTACCAATATTGTAAAAGCGAAAGTTGGTAAGTATGGATGTTTGTTCCTCTTTTACGCAAAAACTACCGAACAGATTTTGATGAAACTTTACAGTTATATAGCATACACATCAGAATAACATATTGGCTATATTTTATTTCCATATTTCCACGGGAATGGGAACTACGCGGGTGAAACCGCGGGGCGCTGCTTGTACTTTATATGCGTTTCTATACTTTTCATATAATATAGCAATATGGAATCACAACAAGATTCCATATTGCTCATACGAGTATATATATTTCTTGCATCTATATTTAGTAACTAGCTGTTCCCCACGACTTCTTCCGCGTTGAACTTTAGGTTATCGCGTCCTCTAGGTTGGTCTGGCAGGTCCCAATGTTTTTTTTTTCAGGATGATAAGTCACCTATCTCATTTGATCAAAATGAGTTCACCGTATAATATTACCGGAATTAAAATATAAATATAATCTCACGCCTTTTTATCCCCGAGGGGGTAGGCAGAGGTATTCCATTACTGGATATACCCACATTTCACGAGATATATTGGACCCCTAAACGTGATAGGTGGTGAGCCTATCGCCGGACCGGGTCTGTTTACACATGTCTCAGAATTAATTCTGAGACCTGCGGGTTTCCTCACGATGTTTTCCTTCACCGTCGAGCTAGTGATAAATATGTACGTAAGTTTTTGAAAAACTCATTGGTACATGCCAGGATTTGAACCCGAGCCTCACTGATTTTCGGCCGGCTCTTTAACCGTCCGGGCTATCACTGCTCTTTTACCGGAATTCTTAAAAGAAAATACAAAATTAAATCTTTATTTACGACGGCCTTGAAATGTCAATGCCGGGATTCGTAAATATTTTAAAAATGTCACGTAATTTAATTTCCGTGCAAATAGACACCCTAGAAAAATAAACAAATACCGCTGTTTCAAACAACAGAACTTAGAAATTCAGATGAGTTTTCCGGAGTGCTAAAAGTCACAAATCCAATGAAATTAAAGACTGGAAGCGTCGCCGGGAACTTCACAAAATGATCATTAAAACTTTGCGATAAAATCATGGAAATCGCCCATTAGCATCGGGGAAGGGGCCAACTACTTGAAGTAAGCGAAGAAGCAAAAATCTTATAAACAAACAGTTTTAATAAGCCAAGGAAGAAGAGAGATTAATTGGAGTTATTCGAAATTCTAAACTTCATGAAATAATTTTCTAATAATTTTCGACTTATTTGTGAATTTAACGTTTATGTAAAAATGTATCAATTCGTAATTAACTTAAAAAATATTGGCTGTTTATATTTAGTTTAGTGACTCAGGTACATACGCTATATCATGTTAATTGTAATAAAAAACAATAATAGGTGGTTACCATACAGTTTCATATCCAAACTTTGTTTTTCGCTTGTGTGGTAGTGGTACCCGGCTACCATGAACAAAAGGAAGTGGAGTTTGCGTGTACAGTACTAACTGTGGGGCGGGCGAGCGTTCAATTTCCGAGACCGCCACAAAGCGGCGCCGCTCGTCCCATCGCTCGATGTATTTACTATTTCATAGGCGCCTAGTAATTGTGTTCAGGAGTAGATAAAACGTGCTACATCTTTGTTTGTTAAAACTTTATTTTTGTTAGAAAGTAGTAGACTTAGTCATTTACTTCGATATATTCTGTCAGAATTCCACGGAATTAAAAACATATTCGTCTCTCGTTTAATTAAAAATTAAAAAATATATTCATCATTCTATTATTCAATATTAAAAAACACGTGAATTTTATGTTATTCACCAAATACACACATTAGCGTAGCCTATCTCTTGATAGGTTTTTGATATCAAAAAGCATTTCTATAAAATCAACAATGCAGAGAAAAGAACATTGTTGTAGGTACTAGGTCTCTTGTTAAAAAAAAAACCGATTCCGATTTCCGGATTGCGATCTCGACGAGGGGGCATCAATGCACAACTTTCTTCATTTGCGCCCTAGTAAATAATGCTATGCAGAAATTATTTGCTTGTTTCAAACAAGTCTCAACTTTGCTGTGTATGCGTTTTGTTCATTTTGCTGTGTTTGTATTTTGATCACTTTGTTATAATTAAGAGTATTTTTGTATTCAAAACTATTGTTTTTAATTATCTATAGGCAACATCCAAGGGACGTATTAGACTGTTTCTGAAAACTATTTTTGAAACAGCTTACACTAGTTTTCAAGCAAGCAAGTTTTAATTACCCTGCTTCTGAGGCAGTCGGGTAATAACTATAGCTATTAAATTAAGATCTAGATTTTCTTTCATTTCGTATAAAGAATGTTATTAGGAAGATTTTTGCGATTCATTACTTCCGACAAACTGTGGTAATTTATTTCGTGCTCCAATAACATTAAGTAAAGGGTATCATTTGTTACACCGAAGGAACGACAAAGCATAAGAACGCGACACTATTTGTCTCCTTCTTATTGACGTTCCTTTTTATCTGTCTTTCTATTTTGTTTGGCGATGTTAGTGTTCCATCAACTTTCGGCTGATCAGTCACCATTGGAATGGAAATTAATAATAAACGAATTTGCAAGTATATAAGTATATTGGTAACATTGATAGAGTAGCTTTACCTACTTGTCTTAATAAAGGAGTACTCGTTCTGTATAATAGTCTTTATTAAACGACTTCAAAAAAAGAAGGAGGTTATTAATTCTTGAGAATCTTTTTTTTATGTATGTTTACCGATTATTCAATCAACAGTTAAAATATCAGTTACAGTGAGAAATGTATTCAGAATTCGTGTGTGAATTGTGTCCCACAATTTATTATTATTATTTACATTAAATGATACCTATTAAACAGCCAGCGGGATATAAAAGTACCTAGTAGGTACAATAGGATAATATCAGTATGAAAAAGTTTTACAGAATCGCCTGATGTTTGTGCTGCACAAGGAAACGTGTCATTTTATAGCAGCAGTACCGAAACGCATTATTCATAAACCGGGGTGCTGAACCGACTCTCTGGGGACGCACGGTTTAATGTTAGAATTTGCATCTTTCGTATCATAAGTTTTTTCAGATGCTTCAGTATGTAGTGGTGTGAAAGAAGATGCAGTAGTGACAAGGATAGAAAAGGATATGTTACGCTGGTTCGGTAATTTAGAAAGTATGGATGAAAAAAGAGTAACGAAAGAGATTTATGGTGCGAATGTTTGAAGGATGCAAGGAAAGAGGACGCCCCAGAAGGACGTTCAAATAAGTGACGTCTTTCAAAAAGCTGGGGTCCGGAGTGCGAAGAATAAAATAGCGTGCATGAGAAGGCTTATGGATGTGAAGGAATCGAAAGAAGTATATGCAGAGATCGATCGATCGATCGATCATCTCTGCCCACCCCTGTAAGACAATGGCGTGAGCTTTTTGTATCCGTATCTTATTGGTGGTGGTCGTAAATACTACCAACCTAACTCTACTCGTGGGGACTCGTGAGGGCGTGAGGTCAGGATTCGCATTAAGGTTTCCGAATGGTGTAGCATTTCCTTAAAGAATTGCCGTCAGGCTAGCGATACCCCTTTTTGCTTAGGTATAAGCGGTGTTGACATACAACATTCAATTATCATTTATTTCATTAAATCATTATACTTCATAACTATGTACCTAGTTATCCAGTTTTATATAAATGCTAACTGTTTCTTTAAATCAATGCTAGGAGTTACAAGAATATCTACCTTTTGCACCATTGAAATTATCTGAAAATTTACCTTATACTACAGTATGAAATATCATCCTCATAACATTAAATGCTGGAAAGAAATAAAAAAGAATAATAACTTGAATGTCAAGCTCCCCGGAGGCATTACGGGACACTTCCAAACAATTAGACTTAGCTCGTTAGCTTTACGCGAGTTTCCGCGTTCGCATAGCTACACTGCATTTTATAACTTCATTAAAATACAGAATTTAGTAAAATACGGCGTACTGCAATATGTAGGCTGAACAGAAAAATAGAACTGCATTTCTCAGATGCTGATATTAAAATATTTACAGTTTTTATTGAAAGCAATAATTAAATTCTACGGCGTCATAACCCTGTTTGACAACAAAACCCTGTCTGAATGACTATAAAATCATAACAATCAAAGCAGTTTTATAATACCAGAACGTAAAATCAATACTAACATTCCGTACTAATGAAAATTTAAATAAAAATATGTCACTTTCTACTACTGCACCTTCATCAGCTACGTATACTTTACCAAATGCACATTGATTGTCTCCTCCCTCACACTTACTCTATCTCTCTCTACTATAGTTACACAGAATCGTTAGTACCCAGTACCTCTACATCTACGCACAGGCTCGTTCAACATTTTCACACACACATACTCACCCTAACACTCCCTTACATACCACATAATATACAATACTACTTGGTGACACAAATGATTATTTCTTTTTAGTTTTTAATATTAAGTTTTTGTGTTCTATCACCCAAATAACAGCTTTTAGTTAGTTTGGGAAATAGTTAGTCATTAAACAATAAACTGTTAATCTTTTCAATATCGTGGCTTACTAGCTTTGCCCCCGATTTGTAAACCCAGTGACCCTGTCAGCATAATGCGGCGCCACCTGAAATACAGGTTAAATCCTACCTCAGATTGGCGTCTCAAAGTGTTGCCAGCGTCTTCTACACTATGTATGCCATTAATGTTTTATAACAGACTTATTGTTATGCCAATTTAAAATGAATAAATTATTATTATTATTATTATATTAATGATGTCTGTAATGCATGTCTTGACCTGGTTCACTATTACTGTACCAACTTAAAATTGTCATTCAGAATTGCAGATTTTAGTCCTTAAATTCAACACAGGAAAGTTGAAAAGGCTTCGTTGATAATTTTGTTGATGTGTAATGTTTGTAGTATATGTTGCTTAGCAACGCTTTGTGTACCTACTGGGTCACTGAACTCTTCAGCTACAATGGAAATTATAGAGAAAAATACAAAAGGCGGTTTGGAAATAACGTTGTATTATATTTAAAAAAATACATATTTCTCTTGCATGTTGTCTTCTTTCTAATTAAGACCAAAATCGTTAACTCATTAGTAAAGTACCTACTTGTATTCTTGTCTACCTCCATAGCAGATAGTGAAAAAACTCATGCCCATAGAACTATAAACGCCTTTTTGTAGTCTACGCTTAGCTTACCCATCTTAAAAACTCTTGACATCAAAGCATAACATTTCACGCGTGGTGCAGGGGCGAAACAGATGGATGGCAGTTTTCTGACAGAGTACATTGCAGAAATTGTGTTTACATTTTCTTTTTAACCAATGTTTCCATTGTGCACATTGTTGTAATGTCAGATCGTATAGTTGTAGTCGTCCACTTCTGTCTGGACTTTAAATCGTGTATTTCATCTATGCAAAGTATTCTGTTGTTTAATACATCAGTTATATTACCTTTATATTGTTAATTCTTTAAATTTTTTTTCAATCCTGTAATTTATTAATGCTTATGTTTACTTACTTTAATAATTATTTATCTTTTGTATTATTTAAATTTCTTTTCTAATTCTCGATCTGTGATTTTATTTACTGATGTTGCTCCGTCTATCATTTCATCTTCACTTTAGGTACTCTTCATCTTTACCTTTACCTACTGAATACTCTTAAATTGACGATGTTTAATGAAAAATCAGCGAGAAAATTACTCTCATAGATATTTTTGCATCCAATAGCCATTGTTTCAATGCCACCGTCAGTTATGATTGGTACGAACTTACTATTTCATACATCACAAGTATAGGTAAAACGATCATCTATGTCTTTCTTCTCGCAGCTTACAGCCACGCCTTCCATCCTAGCACACAGTTTGATGGAAAACGTGTCGTGCTAATAAAACGTGCAGTCAGCATCACGTGGGGTGTTCCACGTGGATGGGCCGCGGCTTTGCGAGAGATTTTTATTTGAGAAACTTTTTACTCCGCCACCCCGTCTGCAAACTAAGCAAATACCTAACTGATGCTACACACTGCTGCGCTGTTTGGAGATCTTATTATCTGGCGATGTTCAGTCACAAAAATTTTGCAACATCCTCGTTTAAAAATCTATTCAATTAATGTAACCACAGCATAGCGTGAAATCCCAAAGCATCGGGTCACGGAATATAAAGATGTAACCATAGTAAACACTCGTAGAGGAAAGATTACAAACAGACAGGATAATGTTAACTTAATCTGATTACATGCATTCCTAGGCTTGCCTAGTTCCGAGACAGTTCGTAATTCTTAAGTTGTAGTATGTCAGAGATTAGAGCAAATACCTAAGCCTGGCGGCTGCGGTGAACGAGGTTTAACTCATTTCCCGAACAACGATTTCAATATGTGCTCCGGACCTCGGGGGTGAATAGAAATCGAACGTTCGTCGATGTTTGAATAATGGGGGATTATGCAGAATTACCCATGAAATCTCTACACGAGAGGTGTGGCACGAAAAGGTTTGACGTGTTTAAAAATGTTGCATTATGATCATAATGTTATCAATTTGTAATGTTTCAAGTTATTTTAGATATTCTGCTTGTGACTCATAAGAGGTTCAACCCTTAGCTTTGGAACTCCAGTAAATAAAATAATCACTCCAAGCTCTTGTCTAATGTAAGCTTCTACGTAAAGAAGTGACGTTGTAGACGATGATAGTTTAAGGACAATAACAATATTTTCGTTGTTATAAACAAAGAGATTTAAATATAGGATCAAGCGAACAAACTCGCACCTATTTCAAAAGTTATTAGCTAGTCGCATTCTAGTCATAACTTCATAAGTCTAGTGTGATAAAGAGTTAAGCCTAAAACACACTTACAACTCGCGTTCGCCGTTCGTACTAACTGAACTGACGCTTGAGATAAAAGTTTTTGTGTGAAAATATGCCCAATTATATGTCCTTTTTATATAAATCTCTTTGGTTATAAATCTATGAAATGATCTTGATAGGAAACTTGGTAGGAAGGTAGCTTAATTATGTCTTTAGGACCCTTCTTTTTTATATCGAAACTAAGATAAGAGAAAAAAATGGTATAAAATAACAATGTTTTAAAATATATATTACTCAGTTATTATTTATTTCCAGTTGCTGAACACCTTGTCAACAGATTTGGAAGAGATGCTGAGTGAGATATGTGACGACAGAAATTTATCAAGGTAAGTCTACTGACGCGTTTAATTTCTTTTTATTTTTCTTCAATTATAACAAGGCACTTCCTTAAAATTTATACAGAATATAGACGGATATAACTCTAAGTCTGATTTAGGTACAATCTATCTTTTTTAATTAATGTGTATCCACATTAATTAATTTATGAAAAGAAAGACAGTTTTTTTACTATGGATGTACGACTTAATTTTGAAGATGGCTTCCACTTTCATCTTTCTGTGGTATAAGTTCGTTACGGTATAAATTGACTCAACATTATTATTGGAACAGTAGGTCTGAAGACGGTCAACAAATCGGATTACACGGTCTTGAGTTTGAGTCTTAAGTTGAGTGCCCTTTGATATTGAAATTTTGATTAATATCTTATAATTTCGGCGCATTCTGTTTTCAGCATAATAAATGGGGTTTAGATTATAAAATTGAATATTTTGTTTACGTAGATAAAGTAGGACCTACCTACCTACTATCTACATAGTTTACTGTAAAACGCTGTAAAACGAATTTTCAGTAAATCAAGTTTAGTTCAGACAAAATCTGTAAAAAGCTTTTTTTTAAGTATTATTAAACCTATAATATAGTTTATTTGGGACAAAACAGGTTGGCATTACAAACATAATAGAGGTTTAACTTATTAACTTTTTTTTCTTATTTTTAAATAGTCTAACGAACACTACTGCCAGTGTCAAGTTCTTCAATAAAATAAATAACATTTGGGCTAAGTTGATAATAATGAACTTCTGATTTAAAAACAAACCGAGTTCCTATTTCAAATTTTCCCAAATCAATTGTACATAGAAAAAAAAGGTTGCGGAGCACTGCTGTCGTCCGGTCTCGGGGATTATACAGAGAGGCCACATGGTAACTGAAATTCAATTATTGTCCTTTCATTCCCATCTGTGCGGTTCGTTTCAAAGCCTGATAGGTCCTTTTATTGCCCGCATTGTGTACTGTAACATCGTATAGATAATTGTGTTTTGATTGTATTTTTATTGCCATATTTAAAAAAAATTATAGGTCCATTTACTTACTTGAAGTTCATAAAACACACTGCACTGTTTTGGATGACAAAATGAAGTTCAAAGAAAAATCTGGACGAAAATTGACATCACGCAACTAGAGTGGTTATTTTATTATTTTATATTTGTGGTTGACATCTTAATATCACTTCGTGTCGGTATATTTTTATGTAAATTTAACTGCATGAAAAGCGAATATATAGAGGTATATATTTGAGGAAATATGCGTACTCGACACGTTGCCACCTCTCTCGGGCAATATAAATACACCTACTATTCAGATTTTCCCGAATAAAATCCTCAAAAATGGTCTCAGAGCCATCACATTATGCGACCGGTGTGAGATTATCATAAACGCATAATATAAATCAGTGGGATTGGCATCCGAATGTGTGTTCTCTTCTTGCATTTCATGCTGCATATTTTGTGAGTTGGACAGATTTTTTGTAAATCTATGCATTAGTTTTGCTTGCGTTATCTGCATAGTGATATCGAAACATCGGTAAATGTCTTCGAAAATAATAGGTGGTTTAAATACTGGAAATGTACTAAAGAATATACTATAATTATACATTTATACTAATATTACAAATACCAAAAGTATCTCTGCCTGTCTGCCATTTGTTAACCGATCTTCTAGAATGTGGTAACGAGAAGTCGCGGACTTTAGCTTGTCTTATTATATACTTATGATTACACACGCAGTCTCTTTTTGAAGGTATATGACGTACATATTCATGAAAAGTTCAAAAATAATTTCGAACAGAGGTGGTCTCGTAAAATATGTATTACATGGGAGGTATGGCATACTTCTTCCTCCTAAAATAGTTTTCATTTCAACTATACATACATAACATTTATTTTATGTACACAGCTTAAAGGAAATTGTTTATTCAGGTTAACAAACACGTCAAAAACTCATATAGCATTCACATTTCATTCATTTGTTATATTTAACAATAACAGTAGGTGGATACAGGGTGTTCAATGAAAAGCCGAGCCGTCAAATACATCAGAGCATGTCCAAAACAGAAACGTGAACTTTCGAACAAAGCATTATGAATAATGAAACACCCCTGTGCAAAGCTTGGCTGTGTGCTCAGCCCTTCTTGCACACCCGACCACAGTACGTGGGTACTTCAAAATTTGCGGTAAAATCGTCGGTGGGGTGTCGCCAGGAAAAAAACGGGCGCGCAAAGTGTTTTTTACGGCTTTAATACGGGTTTATTAAAATATTTAAGGCGTAACTTTGCCGGGAATTTCCCAGAAGACACCCTGAAAGGTCCCTCGGCCCTCGGATATCGTAGCTGCAGCCATGTTTTGGGAATGATAAATTAAAACGAAGCGAATGAGCGACGTCAGCGGGATAAGCGGGCTTAAAGTAGATTTTTTGATTTCATCACGAAATTGATTTATGATCCTGAAACTACGTATCTCAGTAAATTTTAAGAGTTTTTAGAACTTGTTCAAATGCAAATTAACCGCATCGACAATAGAATTAATTTGGCATTGGTGGGAAATTGTCTAGAGCTAAATGGACTATTAGGCACAGGCCCTCGCCTGGTTTTGGCAACTTCCTCTCAAGTCTGCAAAGTCGTGATTTAAGGTGGTTTACGCTGCAAGACGGAGATAGTGGTTTAGACGTTGCTGGATTTATTAGCGATTTAGTAAGATTTTAACCGACTTAATAAAAGGTGGTTCTGTGTGATCTGTATGTATAATATGTATATTCGTGCATTCCCCAAAAATCCTATTTGGATGGGGTTTTCGCTATTCGACTGCATATTTTGGAATAGTGTTTTTACATATAAAAAAATGATATAGATTAAAAAAACAAAGCTATAGTAAAAACTACAGCTATAGTAATAGACTAAAACACACTAAGTCGGTGAAATTTCCATTAATCGGTGATATTGTTGAGGTTTGTTAATTTTTCGTGATAAAGTTATTTAAGAACAAAGTAGAATGATATTATGAATAGTCTGCCCAAGGAAATAGAGAAGCTTCTCAAGGTCTTCGTCAAATTTTCGACTAGGTACGCATTTTGTAAGGGAAAATAAAATTTCTTAGATACCTTTTATAAAGTTTTACATTGCAGGGTTGGGACTCGTCATCCTTAATAACGTATTTATTTATGAGAATTAGAAAAAAAGTCATCTCTTATCCAGTGTTCGTAGAACAGAGAATAGGCTTGATACAAGATTAAATAAAAAAAAGAAATCGCAAAATCATAAAGAGTTTTCAAATATTTATCTTTTGGATAAACTTACTGTGTTTGAACAAATCTAACCCTACTCATATTAAAATTTAAATCAACATTGAACTGTTTAAAAATGTAATGTCAGCACTTGTGGCCAAGACAGAGTTTTATTAGGTCTTTATTTGAAGGAAAATTGGCTCTTTTCCAGATAAATTTAGCATCTATATTTCTAAAAACAATGTATACTGTACGTACATGAAGGGACTAGATTACTTTAATAGTTACGTAAAATCAGAACGGTGAAGAAATTTCACTATTTGAGATTACTTAGTGGAAAGTCTAAAAAATTATAATAACCTTAATCACTACATAGTATAAAACAAAGTCGCTTTCTCTGTCCCTATATCCCTATGTCCCTATATCCCTATGTATGCTTAAATCTTTAAAACTACCTACGTAACGGATTTTGATGCGGTTTTTTTAATAAATAGAGTGATTCAATAGGAAGGTTTTAGTAATAGCATTGAACCCGTGCGAAGTCGGGGCGGGTCGCTAATCCTACTAATATTATAAACGCGAAAGTTTGTATGTATGGATGTTTGTTTCTCTTTCATGCAAAAACTACTGAACGTATTTTCAAGAAACTTTACAGTTATATAGCTTATACATTAGAATAAAACATAGGTTATATTTTATCCCTGTATTCCCACGGGAACGGGAACTGCTTGTATAAAATAAAAGGCATTGGAATTGAATGACAATGTTGAGCACAATGTTGCTGAGACAGAAGTCTATTTTTTCTTTATTAAAATGTATTGTGAAAAGGATGCACAAAACATTTTCCAATCTTCTCAGTACCTTGTGCAGTATTGAAGCCAAACTTGTATTTCTCTGTGCCTTTGTGTTGCAGAGGCTGTATAGACCTTTTGTGGTTTTGTGTCGTTCTCGGGCTGTGCTGCGCTTTTACTCCTTACAACCCTTCCTACCCTTTTCTAATAACGGGGACTAGTGCGGAATACTTTTAAAACGATTTATTTATCGATATTTTGTGTTTTATTAAATAAAATTGGATTCAGGAGATTTTTTGGAACTACGACCGATAGTAGGGTTAATTCCCAAAAAATAAAACAGTTTTAGCGTATGTAAGAAAGGATTTGTTTTTTTATTACAAAATAATTTGATCTCTTTTGAACTATTTTAAAGAAATTCTACATCAGCAGTGTCAATGACGTCTACTTGAACCTTGTGCCCACAGATTCTTATCGATATCAATACTAAGCAAACCACATCACTAAGAATATAGTACTTTTGAGTGATTGCAAGCGAACTTCACAAACAATACGCGCCGAGTCAATCTCGTACAAGCCTATAGTTATGTGTATACGAGAGTTGAGCATTAATACGGTACAGCTGCAAGTGTTATAGAGCAGGCTTCTGTGTGCGGTGAATCAATAGTTACACACCCGTTCTAAATAGGAATCTAGAAAATTTACTAAACAATTACCTCTACATCTAATATAGAGTTTGTTCGTTGTGGCAAATAGGTCTTAGTTGTGATTTTTGTAAGACTTGTCTAATTCGTTTTGGTAAAGGATAATGAATGAAAGTATAGTATTAGTAGTATTGAAGGTATCGCCTTTACAAGTATTGTTTCACTTAAGAATAATTTTCCGGTTTCATTCAAGTTAACATTGACCGTCCAGTTGCATCATTTCTTACCATTTTTTTTCTGCTGAGCAGGGGAGAGCGGTAGGCAATAATTATTTCCAAATTAACCGGGCTAGGGTAGCCGCCGGGTGCGCTAAATTAAATCGAACGACAGCCCTCGGATGGACAACGATCGGACCGTTTACCCTACGTAATGGCGCCATCAAACTCAACGGCAAAAATGTGTTGCAAATGGTGCCTCGAAGAGCTTTATAGGGCGTTATGCACATTTTTCGGTACCCGAGTTTCTAATAACGTTATTAAATCACGCAAAATGGTTTGTAATATTTAAATAAAATGGCGTCTTGGAGCTATTAGTTTAAATTGTAGGTCATATTTTCTGTTTATTGAATACTAGCAACCTGCCCCGGCTTCGCTCGGGTGCAATGCTAATACTAAAACCTTCCTCTTGAATCACTCTATCTATTAAAAAAAACCACATCAAAACCCGTTGCGTAGTTTTAAAGATTTAAGCATACATAGGGACATAGGGATATAGGGACATAGGGATATAGGGACAGAGAAAGCGACTTTATTTTATACTATGTAGTGATCTATTTTACTATTTGAATTGATAGGTAGCCTTTATTAACACTATAGACTATAGTTAGCCCAATTTTATGTGGTAATAAAAAATATCTAAACTCAGCACATATAAAATACACATCATATTATTTTAAGTAGGTATCTAACTGCCTAGAAACTGCTTAGACATGATAAATTATATCATCATGATCAAAGGAATATTTTCTATTTCTAGAAAATTGCTACAACGCTTGCGTATCAGTTTTTCTGCTTCTCCGAAACCATCAATAAATCTGGTAGCTGAAATAAACAATATTTTGTGTCCCCTTGGTGAAAATAGTGGGATGTTAGTCGTCCCGCTAGCAAGTAAAGTGTTGCCAGCTATTACAAACGGGGAAGACAACGGGGCAATAACTATAACGATAACATTTGTCTACGCCTGCCTGTTTGTCGACCGAGAAGCCAATTCATGTCCTCAGCCATCTTTGTGTTTCTATTCGCTTACTTTTCGAAGCCAACTGAAACCTTAGGTAATTGTGATAAGGTTTGACCTAGCTGCGGAGTGGATACTTGTAACTTTGCAGCGTAAAATTAGTCGGTCTAGAATCAGAGATTTTGGAATTCCCGAAACGAGCTGGATTGTTTGTGTTTGTGGCAGGTTGCTAATACAGACTATCTGACGGTGTAGGCAGAGACGATAGACCGCTACAAACATGTAACACTCAATATCAAGATCCTCTTTCAGGAGAAGTGAAACATAATATTATAAATAACATAAGTGAAGGTTACAATAAATCTTATACAAAAGTGAAAAAACATCTCACATTTTCCTCCTACTCTCATGATCTCAAGATCTGAAGCCACGAGTAATTATTCAAGCACATCTGGTCGTTCACAGTGCAGGGAACCGTTTTTGTCTTAACATTTTATACATTACCGCACGCATAGGGATGAAGAAATAGATTACTGGATTTGCTTAATGCGCATAAAAATATCTCCCGGTTTATTCTTGGGATTGTTTGTACAAGTTCATTTGGAAGATAAACTTGGTGTTATTTATTAGTATAGATGGTAAACACAATTGGAACCATGGTTTTTCACGATATTTATGTTTTATGGAATTTACATTTACTAATAATAATATTATATTTACCACATGTACTTTCACAATTTTTACATAAACTTGCTTTATTAAAACTAGAAAAAAGTATTCAGAAGAAACTGCACCTAATCATTCTATATTAAGAAAATAAAACTGAAATGAATACAGTGACTTATAGCTTTTTTTACAGGAACTTAATAGATTTTTAAAGTATAGGAATTTCAAAATATTATTCTTGATTGAAATATAAACACGCATAAGCTTATATATTATATATATGAAAGAACTCGCTGAGACACAGTCTACAGAAATGAAGACGAATCTACACGACGACGAGTTTAGGCTACAGGGTTTGCCAACAAAATATCCTCACCTACATACCCAAAATCACCCCTTCTAGTGTATTCAGGAAATAAGTGAAGCAATTGAATACTAAAAACAGGGTAAGTGCGAGTCGGACTAACAAACGAATGGTTCATACCATAATAAAATAAAACACGTTTCTTAAATGGGACACCATTAATTTTTATTATTGTTAATTATATACACACATTCAGTGAAAATTTTAATATGTCCAGCAATTACGGTTCAAAATATACAGCCTTGTAGCGAAAAAATCTAAATCTATGCTTGTAACAAACGGACGGATAGACGATATAGCCATAGAATGGTTCCTGTTTGCACGCTTTGTGTCTACGGAAACCTAAAAACAATAAGATCTAAGAATAAAATAAATAATCTTACGACATTTATCCCCGAGGGGGTAAGCAGAGTAATCCAATTTAGGAAATACCCACAATTCACCTCAATTAATATTTGGACCCCTTAACGTGATAGGTGGTGAGCCCATCGCCGGACCGGGTGAGACCATAGTAAAATATTAAGTACATTTTCCATAACTCTGCGTTTAGACAGATGATAAAAATAACTGATTTGATGTCAACTACTCAATTATCCCCTGAGTTAGGTAATCCGACGTGCCCTGAGGTTATAATTAATTTCTATTTCAGAAAAGTCCCACAGGCTCTTCTGCGGTCAGTGACACGATACACGCATTAAAGCTCTAAACACGATTAACGACCTCTAAGTAGGGTTGTCGACTCAATAGAACCTAACGACTACTTGGGAGACACACCGCTTATCATAGCTGAATAGGTTCCGGGTTCGATTTATCTTATATTAATTTAAATCTATGATTTTTTCTAGTCATACCTATAGAAATTTTATGGATGGTTGAAAAATTGTTACGAAACCTGTACGTGGGTTAACTATAATTGGACCATTGGATGTAAAACTTAGACAATACCTGTTCAGCATTGAGAGAGATAAAAACACTTTTTTTTAAAAGATAAATGGCAACCCTAACCATCAAAACAACTGCACCTCTAATGTAATAAAAAGGTTGTGGCCTCAGGCTAATACAGTATTTACGGATCTATCAGTATTTAACCTTTGAGTAATTTCGTTTTAATACAATTGTTTTGTATTGGATTACTTTAAAAAAATGTGAGGGAAGGCAGAGGTATTCCAGTTCAGTAATATGCCTACTTTTCACCACTAGGTATATTTATTTGGACCTCAACACGTGGCAGGCGGTGAGCTCATCCTCGGTCCGTTACACGTCAAATCACTTTCTTTACATAAGATACTACCGACCCGCCCCGGCTTCGCACGGGTGCAATGCTGAATTTTCTTTGCTATAAACCTTGCGGAGCCCGAGACCTTTCCAACGAATGCAAAACCATGGAAATCGGTTCGTCAGTTCTGGAGTTAAATCGTCAGGAAGGAAAACCCGACTTATTTTTATATAGTAGATTTAAAATACACTTATCATGTTACTGAAGATTGCTCTTTCTAGTTGAAAGATATGAATAACGCCTCGCCCTATTTTTTTTTATGAATCTTATTCTTATTCAGTGTCCATTACGCCTACCCATTTTTTTTATAGCAAAAACACTCATCTAATTTTACACCGGCGAAAAGCTTTTATTTACAGGGAACTCAAACACTTTCATCTAAAATCCATCAAGGGTCTGTTTACAAGACTGAATTTAAAACTTACCCGGCCCGTAAAACGTGGAACGTAAACGTAAAGGTAAGTGGATCCCGCAACTTCCCCGGGAGGATATTATTATTTCATAGCGCCTGTAGATAGGGTATTAGCATAAAATATCTAGTGTATGTATACGCCACTTTGGAAATTGAGGCGGGAAATTCGCAATATAAGTGATGCTATACAACGACTCCTGTGCTCGGTTGGCCATAAACAATATCCAACTTTAACGTTATGAGGTTGACAGTAAAAGTTTATGTGCCCAAAGTTTCGGTAGCGGTTTATGTGTTCTAATTTTGATATCTGTAGTTGCTATCATACTAGGACGTGCTAGCTATCTATAAAAGCAAAGGTGCAGAAGTATGTCATGGTATATATTTTCAGAGTTAGCATTCCGGAGTCAGACTACTGTTTTTGGTTTTTTCTTGCAGTGTGGTTTCGTAAATTATTGTAAATGCTACTTGTCTACTAATCCGGTGAATATTTAACTTAAATACATATATTATAAACTCAACAATAAACAAATGTGACGTATGTAAATCCGTTTTGCTCCGACTAAGTACTCGTTCCTCTTAAGTCGTACATTCTCCAAGTTCTAGTCCATATTAGATTCCTCACAACCGCCGTAAGTTAGTTTCGGTATTAGATTAGTTCTAGTCGGGCGCGGTCCCTTAGGCTGGGCCTCTGAGTGCATATCCTTGTTTGACATGAGACTCGGTAACTTATTTCAAGTTGGTAACTTTAACTTTGTAGGCTACCCCTTTTAGTGTAGACTCGGAATACAGGCCTGAACATTACATATTGATACTATTGCTGATTGCTAAACTTTATGATGGAATTTACGAGATATTCGGTCAAATTAGTGTTGTAATTTGTGTCATTTAAAAAAGTAAGTCTATACATGCCAAGGAACTAACCGAAAAAATAGCCCTTCCTTTTGGATTTCCCGTAGTCGGGTAATAAAAGTAGGATATCTGAAGTCATCATTTTTGTGTGTTCCGTTTCCAAGAACTTTGAATACCGCTAGAAGTCTAGAGATTGAATAATCGTTTCATCCATGTTAGAATTATTTAAGAGAGCAACTTACTGCAATCCAATTGAATATGTAGTGCGCTCCAAGACAATGCAAAATTTCCCTCGGGACTTTGAGAGTTGTAACTAGGTGTCAAGCTGTTCCAATGTCTTGACTCGTCTCTCCCACAGTAAATAATAAATGACAGAAGTGGCTAAAGGAAGAGGTATTTATAACAGACTGTACACATGCTGTAGTTTAAATAGACTCGTTAACCGCAGATAGCTAATGGAGATATATTGAATTGTGTTGTAAAGCAAAAACCACACTGTGCCGTCGTGGAACTCATTACTCAAAAGCGATAAGACTCTGTAGTTTTTTTTAAAGTTGTCGGAAGTCGAGGTTGTAATTTGTTATAACTATTCGTTACTGGTTTGTATAAAAAAAATCTAGGTTCGACTTCGCTTATCAATGTTTGTTCATACAGATTACAACAATCAGATGGTGTGTAGAGTTAAACTTTATCTAACGAATCCTCAATACACATATTATGTCGATGTTATGATTTATTATAATACTAGCGACCCGCCCTGGCTTCGCACGGGTGCAATGCTAATACTAAAACCTTCCTCTTGAATCACTCTATCTATTAAAAAAAACTGCATCAAAATCAGTTGCGTAGTTTTAAAGATTTAAGCATACAAAGGGACATAGGGACAGAGAAAGCGACTTTGTTTTAAACTAGGTAGTGATAACTAAGTGTCGTGTTCAAACAAACTACAACGATATGACGGAATGTAGAGTCAAAGTAATCACTTAAATATACCACCCTAATAAATGCATGTCGAACACAGACGTGAATCTTGTGATGTTGATGTTGTGATGTGATATAATAAAAACTATCCTAACTTAATATTAAAAATGCGAAAGTGAGTTTGTTTGTTACATTTTCACGCCTAAACCACTAAACCGACACGACACAGACATTACAAGAGCGTTCAAACCTATAAACGGTATGTAAAATCAACCTTATCATTTAAAAAAATACGTCAATGAGCAAAGGAGTCCATCAACAATACTGTGCTATGAATAGGCCCATGTTCGAGTTCAAAAACAGTCTCATCAGCCCAATTTATTGTTGAATTAAATACCTACTTCTGCTACCTACACAATTGGAATCTATTTTTACCAAGATTATATTATCTTCTGCGGTGTAGGCATATTATAAAAACTTTTTCGTACACTTTTCTATGGCATTAGTATTCTTATAGTGTTTGTTTTCAAGTAGTTACTGTTCACTTGATCGGAATAGCTTGTGTATTATATTAAAGAGACTGACTAAGTAGGAATCTAAATAAAAAATTTGTATAAGTATTGCCATTATTGCCCATGTCGACATAGTCACCCTTTGGTGTAAGTAATATTTAACTAAATAAATCTGGAATCATTTCGAAACTCATGGATGCATAATCACAAATATATTTCTTCCCATGCTTCGTATCTGAAGGCACGCGCCTAAGGCGTTGTCGCTGTAATTATTCAAGAGGCATTCAAGCGCATCTGTGCGCTCCCACTGCAGGAGTCTTTTTTATTGTCTTGGAATATTCCTCCAATTAGAGTCTACGAACACGAGAAATTAAAAACGCTGGAATTCCTTTAAGAAGAGAGTAGTCAACTTTATTGTAATAAAATTTCGAGTAAACATTTATTTACATTATCCCAAAACTCCTCTAAAAATTTATTTTTAACATATAAAATATAATTTTAAAATAATAACACCATAAAAAATTGAAGTAAATTAATACTTAAAATGATGACGTCACCGGGGATTTATTCTCGGTGCATTATCCGTAGGAAAAAATCGTTTTGCAAGATATAAAAAGTAACTCATTTGACTAGACAGTCAGCTACCCTATTAATACTACAATCAGTGGGAGTAAAGAGGAGGTGCACAGTATTTTACTCGAACTATTGGAGGTTGAGGCCCTAGAAATATCAATAAGCTACTAAATATAAATATAAGTATATTATATAGTATATAAATATAAGTATATCTGCTATATATTGGACCCCTAAACGTGATAGGTGGTGAGCCTATCGCCGGACCGGTTCTGTTTACACATGTCTCAGAATTAATTCTGAGACCTGAGGGTTTCCTGACGATGTTTTCCTTCACCGTCGAGCTAGTGACAAATATGTACGTAAGTTTTTGAAAAACTCATTGGTACATGCCAGGATTCGAACCCGAGCCTCACTGATTTTAGGTCGGCTCTTTAACCGTCCTGGCTATCACTGCACATAAATATCAGCCGTTGCAAATATACTGACCTTAATGAAGGCTGCATGTTTGTACTAATACCGTTTAGGGTACAGTACCCTAGAGGCCATGAGTCTATCAGCGCGTTTGATAAAGGGTTCAGGTGACCAGAGGGCTCGCGTTTATCTATATCAAAAGATCACATATGATGTCTAAAGAGGAAACAGCTGCCTAGTCTTCTACTCACTTTTTCATATGGTTCTGTTACATGAGATTATTATTGAAAAAATGTTAAATTATCTGTAACTAAAAATGTTCTCTTTCAACTGTTGTGATTGTGTCTAGTGGATTATGCGTTTAGTTGCAAATCTGCTCAGTATATACGGAAGGCAGGTAGCCTAGCAGTACACTAGCAGCTAGACACAGTATTTAGCCTGTGGCTGTACGCTCATAAATTGATGCGTGGTACGCAGCAAAGTGGAGAGCAGGTTGCCAAATTGCTGAATTGAACACATGGCATCGAGTTTACGGAGACAGTTTAGAAAATTTATCCATATTAGTGATATTTGAACGTTATTTCTACGTAAGTAAAATATTTTGCAAGTAAAGTTTTGTTAATGTGGCATTTTTGTATTACATTAAGCCTATTGTCTGGGACATTAGAATATGGCAAGTGAAGAAAATGTAAAAAAGACGTGTGGCACTCGGGTCTGCCGCGGTAAAGCTATTTATTGCATAGCATTTTGTATCAACAAGACTGCCGAAAAGAAACGGGTTGTTCCCAGTCCTCCGATCGGAACTCCGATTGGTAGGACGAGTGGGAATATTTTTTCCCACTGCTCCGATTGTTTTTATTTTGTTTCAATAACCCCTTTTTTCGCCAAAAGTACAGTCACCAATAAAATAAAAGTACTTATTTCTTTAAAGGTATGTAATATTATAATACTAAGGCTATTTATAAATTAAGATGTCGTGATTCCCTAAGAGAACTGTTCAAAGAAATTAATATTTTAACATTGCCTTGTCAGTACATTTATGAAAACATTATACATGTGCAGAAAAACATATTACTTTGTACTAAAACTGTGACAGGCATAGGAAATTGTAATCTTAGGAATAAAAATAAATTAGAGCGACCTCAGTCACGATTAAGTAAAATTTATAATTCCTTTGTGGGGCTTTGCACACCTGAAACTGTGTTCGAAACTCATGTTAAAAAATGTACTTTGTGAAATGGCGTATTACAAAAAACTAGACGACTATATAAATGACAATGATGCTTGGAAAGATTTCCTCCAGCACAGCGCAATGCGATGGCAAAAAATAACGAAATTATGTAACCCAATTTAGTATTAAGTAACAATTGATTAAAAGAATATTGTGTTGAGGAGTTTCTTGCCCCGTTTCTTCTCCTCAACCATACATGCTGAAGTGGTGGAGTTGAATTGACGTTCAATAAGTGGACTTGTAAGTTCCTACTTTGATTAAAACATTTTGACTTTGACTAAACCTTGAATTATTGTATTATGAATAAAATTATTGTATTCAAAAATCAATTAAAAGCTTTTCTAACAAATAAGAGTTATTATGGTTCCGTTCCGTTCCGTTCCGTTCCGTTCCGTTCCGTTCCGTTCCGTTCCGTTCCGTTCCGTTCCGTTCCGTTCCTAGAAGCTATGCAATAGCTTAAAAAAATATTTATACCAACTTGTTGTTTCTGAGCATCCATCTTTATTTGACAAGCAAAGTTTTTTTTTGGCTGTGTACGGTGTGTCTTATAATATTACTTTATAAAAATTGCCGGCAACGCCGGAAGACCCTAAGGGGATTTAATTAGACAGCCCAGCCCCTGTTTAATGTAGCGTGAACATAGAGATATAAGGAAGATTTGTGATGAAAATGATGCATGGATATTTTCCTTGTTGATTGTATTCGTAAAATAATTATGAAATTTGCGTACTTTCATGTACTTAAGTATTTTTTTTTATTTTAGCACAGTGTTAGAATCTCTGGACTGGAATTCTGCAGAACTAAGCATTAGGTATAAGGAAAACCTTATAGTTTAAAACATAATACAACTAGCTTTTATCCGCGACTTCGTCCACGTTACGGAATGCAAATAGCCTATGTCTTTTCTCAAGATGCAAGTTTTAACCCTACCAATTTTAATCAAAATCGGTTGAACCGTTTACGTGGAGAAGTATTATGAACACACGCACACATTTTTTTTATACATGTACATACTTATATATAAAGATAATTTCAGGTCTCGTTTCCATCGCAGTACAAACTACTGTCACTTGCTGCAAAAAGAATTACAATGTAAACAAAAAATACTCTTTTGTGGTTCAACCTGAAATGAATTTTGGTATCGAGAAAAAAGAAAAAGAGAAAATATTTGCAAACACTTTTAATAAAACGGTTTACGATTCGAATAGTCGCGGTTACTTTGCTATCGGGCCCATATTTTACGGCGAGGCTGTGCATCCAGATTTTTGTTTTTCCTTCCCTGCGTTATTTGAAAACCGAACTAGTATGTACGTCGTTATACTTTTTTAACCGGCTTCAAAAAAAGAGGAGGTTCTCAATTCGTTGTGTATGTTTTATTTTACCTTTTTTTGTGATGTTAATCCATACTGTAAAATCTGATGCGATTTCGAAATTTGCGTTTTCATTTGATCGTGTACCTCAAGGTTGATCCCATATAACTTTTGTCAAAATCTGACTAAGAACTTCCGATGGAGAACGGAACTCCTCAGGAGGTTTAGTAATTATAGTAGGTAATGGATGTTGAATATGCAAATAATACATAGTCTTTTTAGTGCTATTCGTTGAAGTCGGTTTAGTATTTTTGATTATTGAGGTTTCAACCAATGAATGGTAGCTTTTTCATAAAGTTAATAAATTCATAACTTATTTTATGTGCCTATAGTCCACTCATCGATTTCTAGATAAAGATTTATTACTGATCCAGATAATTCGGGTCGTTAAGATATATTTACTTCAGATAAAAAACGTTCAAGCTTCCCTGAGAGGATAGGCGTTCCATTCCTGGAATACCTACTTTTCACAAATGTATTTTTGGACCCCTAAATGTGACAGTTGGTGAGGCCATTGCTGTACTAGGGTACCTTATACCTTTACACATGTTTCAAAATTAATTCTCAGACTGCGGGGTTGCTCACGATTAAAAACTTATGGTAGATGCCCTCATCTGAACTTGAACTCGTGGCTCATGCAAGAGGCTGGGTAACAGGTATCACTGTTAATTATACAAATTAATACTTATTTATATTTCTACACCTATTTTGTATGGTATTTGGAGTTTAACAGATTCACAGTCACAATATTCTAATTTCCAAAACATTCCTTTGAAATTGAACCAAAAAAAGATTTAAAATAGAAAGCGCTATCAGAAAGCAATAGGCAAACTATCCATTCAGCGGAATATTGTGCCTGTGGAGCGATGCTGACGCATCGGTGTGCAATCACTGCATGATTGAGCTGTGATTGTGAGGGATGGTAGTCGTGTGCTGGGAACCTGTTTAATGGGAATTTGGTTCCTGGTACAGTCAAGAGCAAAGGGAGCTTTACACTCGTAGTGCGAGTGTGACCCCTAAGGCGATTGTGATAAAAACGTTACAAAGTACAATGTGTCAAGCTCCACGTGCTCTCGACTGTACAAGGAACCTATGGATCAATTAGATTATAAAGCAGGAATGCCAGCAGCGTTTTAAATTTTACTATTTAAAACAAATAGTTTAAACATTAGGTACATACATTTTATTTATTAGTTAGGCAATAGATTTCAAGATAAAAGTTTTACCCTGTTTGTGTGATGATGTTTCCAACGATCTTCGCTGTGGTACAATCAAGAACACATTAAGCTTTACACTTGTAGTGCGATTCTGACCTCTAAGGGCGATTGTAATAATAACGTTACAAAGTGCAATGTGTCAAGCTCCACGTGCTCTTGACAGTACACTCTCCCTGCCTTTGATAAGGTAACAAATAGTCATTGAGTATGTTTTTCGCATGGTTTTAAGATAAAGATGTCTTGGTAAATGTTTATAAGGAAAATGTAATACTCGAGCGACATAGGATATGTTTTATGAAACCGAGGGGTACAGTAGTAGGTATAATACTAAATACTACTTCTATACTTATACTAGTATAATAAAAGACGGAGCATAGTCAGTGCGGTCTTCAATTTTATATTAAATACATAAACGGGTACGAGTATATACAGAGTGTACCACAGTAAACAATAGTCCCATGATTGCGCCCGCTCAATTCGCCGCGGTTTCATCCCACCGACCGCAGCAGGGCTGGGATCCTCCTGTATAATGGAATATTCTATGTTACACTCGATTAGTTACCTGTGCGCTGATAAATAATTAAATACTTACGTGATAATTGCTCAGGTGTGAAATCTGACGGAAGATAACGTACGAGTATTATCACGTCATAGGAAAATCGACAAATAATTTCGGAAAAAAGTACTGTTTTCATAATACTCTAGGTGTTGACCCAGTAACTCAGTTATCTCCAAATTTCATCAAATCGGTTTTTCGTGAAGTGTGCGCAACCGGACCGACAGACAGACAAAAATTTCAAAAACTGCTGTCGTCGTCGATAACTATCTACACTACCACTAAAATTTGAAAAAATATTTTATGTACAGACACGATCTCGTTAGAGTTTTATTAGAATAAATATATTCAAATAGTCTCGGTATTAGTTGTGTTAGGTATTATTTTTCTGGGTAACTTGCAACCGCCGAATTTAGGTCACGTAATTTTCCATGGCGTTTTATAGGAGTATGATCAAAGTAGATTTATTCTTATAGAGATGGGAATATATTAATGCTTATTTAATTTTGTACGATGTATTATTAGACTCATAATATCCACAATTACGGGATTGATACTGAAGAATCGGAAGCAACATAAAATAACATCAATCAAATTCCAATGCACCGTTGCTATTGTAACATCTTGGATAAGACAAAAGGAACTGATTACTTTCTAAGATTGAGTCACAGGATTCACAGGACAGGACCATTCACGGCGATTTTTATGGACTGGCAGAGGTTGCGGGAATCGTAATTCAATTTATCGCTCTACCCTTCGCCAGGGGGCGCTGAGTGATAATGCAATTTGATTGAGCTTCTTATTGGTCCTTTACGTTTTCATTACGGTTCAAGAAAATTTCTTTTAAAATTTCACTCAAAGGGGTGAATTGTGGAAGGCGGTAATCGTGTTTAGGAATATAAAATTTCTCTGAAGTGTGAAAATGCTTCCGTACAATAGGGTATTTATAACAATGGAAACTTTTCACTTCGCCCCTTGACACCTGAAATAGCGTACGATGAATGGTATACAGCATTTTGCTGGAAACTTCTACTTTATAATGCGCCCTGCGACTTCAAAGAGCTTTATTGTCAATGCCTTTAGTTTTTTTTGCCCTTTTGCAATAAGTACAATAATTAGAGAATACCCCGTTTAAAATACATTTTGTGCTCCGATGTATTTTTTTCAGACAATATCATTTTGTAACCGAAATTGAAAAAAGATATTCTACAAAGGGAGCGTTTTCGTACTATAAAATAAATACCTGTCAAGTGCGAGTCGGACTCTCATACTAAGTTCGTACTATAGCCGTTGGCACTGTTTGCGTACGGAACCCTAAAAAGTATAAGCTACCAAAAATAATTGAGATTGAAATGTCAAATTTTCTTTTGTTTTCAATTTGTATTCTTTAAAAAAAATAAATGTTATGATAAAGGTACATACATCCATGATATGATTTTTTTTAATAATCAATTTTATTCATCACAGAAACATTATCCACGTGTACACGTATTTTTTGAGGTAGAAGCCGGGTAGAAGTAAGAGTTGTAAATTATTTATGAGCATAATTTCGACTCGGTGTAACAATTATTGAGAAAGGTAAGACAGTAAAGAACACGTGTAATGGGAAGAGTCTTGTGTCTTTATTAGGGCAGCTCCTGCCTCCTGACGCATTATTAATACAAGTCCGTCTTACATCTGCGGTGGCAACTTATAGATACAAACTTTACATACTAAGCCTTCCTTCCCAAGTTTCTTGATGTAGGAGAAAGTGTTTACCACAATATCGTTTGGATGAAATGAAGACAATAATTATAGTTAACTAACATTTCCTTGTGATTTTGTCCACTTTCCGAGATAAAAAGTACCTTAATTGTAGTCCAGTTTATAAACTATCTGAGTGCAAATTTTTATTCAAAATCCGGTCAGTCGTTTTTGCGTGATTCAAAAATAGACACTTAAACACATGATCCGTGGGAGGCTGTGTACTTACGAATACTTTTAATATTTCCATAAAACAATTTTTTTCAGAGATTGACGTAGAATTGGGTTTGGTATAGGTACTTAGTTAAAGTAGGAGACAATTACAGACATGATTTTTTTTACAATTATACCAACTTTTTTCGTCACGTATGGGACTATGGAGTTCCGGGAAAATGTGCTTGTGATTGGTGGGTATGTTCAGAAATAGAGGCATGAGATAGAGGCGTGAACATTTTTTTTGTTTTGTTTTGTTCTTATGAAATATGATGTTAATAAATAAATATTATGTCCACTGTTACAACTGATAGTAGAACCCGAGGCTGCTATTGCACTTAACTTGCTAGTTTATAATTTTTAAAACATATCTGTTGTGAAACATTTCCATACTGCAGTAAAACCTGTAGAATGTATAGTATACGCTGTTTCTGCACACGAGGCTGGTGCCTCTCGCGCATAAACCCATCCGTTTACTGGCTTACACGGCTCTTCTTGATTTACCGCTCCTTGAAATATGCTCCTTGAATCTCAAATCCTGGTTCTAAGTGAATATAACTTAGTTTACGGTATGTTAGCTTACTATACTGTGCCACTAAGATAGGTACACGCAACGCCGCTTGGCGGCTGCTTGTTGTATATAGATTGGTACATTATAAATATTTGTTATCTTGTTATCCCCTCCAAACACTGAAAAAATGGTATCAAAATGTATTCAACTCGGATTCTGTGACATATTATATTTTTTATAAGTCAAATTTTTGCCAAACTGTCAAAGCAAAGGCATCTCCTCCCTCCTTCAGGCCTCTCCCCTCCCCTTCCTATAATGTAGTTGCGAAGAAATAAATATTGTTAATTGTGCTAAATGGAACTAAAACTTATAACATAGCCTCGTTTAAAGTTAAAAGACATGCATTTTGAAGAAATATATCTCTTTAGGTAGGTACAATTTTTGATATAAAGCCAGGATTCTGCGGAAATCGAGTAGCGCAGAGGAGGTGCAGGAAAGTCACAGCAGGAGGCTCTATAATTGAGTGCATAAATCACGCGCCATCGAAATGAGGCGTTATCCTTCATAAGTATCTTATCGAATAGTGTGGAGCATTTTCGGGAAAATAAAGGAAAATGTCGAGGTCTTATCGACATACTCAATATTATATGTATGGATGAGAGCAAAAAGTGAACTATACTATGTCATTAATAAACACGTTTATTAGTTACTATAAGAATAATGATTCAGTTTTTATTTGTGAAAGTCTATAATTAATTTAACTTTATGTATCAAGAAAATTGCGTAAAGATGGTAAATTTAATGAATAAAGATTACTGAATAATTATACACCAGTTAATTAATCGTATTATGTTTTCAATGTAGGTACATACGAGTTAGTACAACAGTTTCTAACAAATCTTGTCAATATATTATACTCGTATGTCTATGTATAAATAAAATATGCATCAATATTATATATTTAAAAAATACAAATCCTTATACGAATATTAATTAATAAGCAATTTATAACGGCGAAAGAAAACTCTGCCTTTTTTAATTTCGAGTATTTTGAAGACATACCGCTGCGCTCTACAACTTCTACACGGCCGTAAATATTAAATAACAGCCTAACACGAGTGCTGTGGTTGAATTATGTCTTAATATCGCACCCTTACCACCTGCGTAGGCTTCTTTTATCGTCGCTATTGATTCATAGTTAATAGAGCCAGTCACGCTATGCCCGGTTATGATTTGTTGTATCTTTTTAATGGGTTGGTGTTAAAAATATAGTAACTGATCAGAAGAATCGAAGGGTTACATTTATATAGGAAATTTTGGATGTTGGTTAACAGAAGTAGTACCATAGCAAAATCCAATATTTTTAAATTGTTTACTTTTAAAACGGCTCTAGAGTAAATTGGTAATACGCTGGCTTACGCCAGTGGATATTTTGCTTAACACATTTACCACCTCGGGAATAATACGAGGACATATTCTGTATACTATATTGGGAAAATATTATTCAATTATTTAATACTTAAACTCTTTATTACTCATTCTAAATGGTTTCTATTTGTCAATGTATTTCTGTATTAAGTTAAGTAGGTTTGTGTATGTGCGCATTTTGTATACCTACTTTGTCACGGCTTCATTTATGTGTACCTTTTTGTTTCGCGAGGCTTGCCAAACCGCCACTGTTTGGTTAGCTGTAAACGTGACTTGTTTGTGGTAGTTGCTTTATTTATGTATCATAAAATTGTAGTAGGAATATATGTTCACAAAAATTACCATGAAATAGAAAAAGTTGTAGATTGAGTTGCTAATCAATTTATAGGTTTACTTTTTAAATGACATGATTTTATTGTTTTATTTTTTTAGTTTATTTGTAAATTACAACCTGTCCTCTGAGCCCTTGAAAACGATTGCACTACTAATTCAGAATAAGGTAACTTACTATCTAAGGTCTTGCGTTTACTATGTTAGAATTTTTTATAGTAGATTTATTAATAAATAAATAAAAGTATAGTAGATTGCGTTCTCCACTCAAAATATTTAGTGCCTACCGAGAAGATTTCTTGTAACCTGTGTTATTGTGCTTCAGCAGGCGTATTCACGGAGGCTCGACACCGTTTCCGTTCGATCCAGATCGAATGAAAAATTTTCCGAAGTCCAATTTATCGACTTCAGAAACTGTATTCTAACCGTTTGCGACAGCCACCGAAAATTTTCCGAATCCTTATGTCAAATATGACAGTCGTTTTTGATACCGACATCTGTGAATAGCCCATCTTCGACAGATTTTCCGATTCCGAGTCGAATATCGAAGCTCCGTGAATACGCCTGCAGAACTCTTAGTCGTTTACAACAAATTAATTTGAACTTTCCTCGACTCAGTGAATGGCGGTGGCCTTAAAACCCTCAGAGTTTAACTAGGTATGTCATGTTAGCTCTCTTGTCGCTCTTAATTAATTAAAACAACAAAGTTTCATAACTTCACCAGATCCAGTGTTGTTTGTAATTAGGTTATATCAAGAACTCTGGGTATAAAAAGGGGTGGTAAGTATATATATTTTCTAAATATTTCTTTGAAATCTATTTACACATAGTTATTTAGACTCAACTTATGCTATACGCTCTAAATAATGTATAAAAAGCTGGCAATATAGTTGAATAAATAAATAATTATAATCATAAATTACAATTCTAAAATTAGCTACCTATTTAACATACTAGCCAAATCCTCAAATCAATACATAATAAACACTCATACAAGAAATCAACGGACATATTTAATCATGCACACAAATGTGGGCTCCGGGCGGGAATCGAACCCGTGACATCCGATTCAGAAGGCAGGTTCACTACCAACCTATTTAATAAAGTTTATTTACTTACAAAGGTAAGGCTATTTTTTTACAAGAAATATAGAAAGTAAGTTAGTTATTCATCTTGACCTCAACATTTAATACTTATTAAAACTATTAAAAATGTGATAGACGGTTTAACCAATCGTGTCGTAACCATAGCAACAGTTTACATCCCTCTAAAGTCCCCATAAAACGGACTTTCAGGCATTGAGGTCCTTCGAGATTTATGTGCGGACAGTGTTCTTCACGAGTCATTGCTCTGAACTTTACACTGACAGCGATTAAGATTTACAACGGGGTTGGCCCTAAATAACTCGAATTGTTGGGGAACCTACTGATTCCCCGAAAGTTTTCGATGGGACTATTGTTGGGAACTGTGTGTTAAGTTACTGGAATTTGGTGATCCATTATTAGGTACATTCCTGAAAATGTGTTTGTGTGAGCGTACCTAATAGCGGAATGGAATGAAACGTTTGTCAAGACTCTCTTTGATATTTTATTATAGAGTAAATTTTTTAGCGTGGAAGATATTCGGCACTGGCTTCTATACGAAACAGTACATTAATAAATAAAAAAAATAACCTGATAACACGACGCTGAAAAGACTTTAAAAAAACATCACCGTTACCTACTGTTACAGCTGTTAAGTAATGATGTATTGTAGCGTATTACACTCTGGTGATAAAAACCGTTTAGGTTACCTACAGGCTGTGCCAAAGAAATAAATACAACATTGTAGTTTTTTAAGGAAAGATACATATTTGAAATTTCCCGGAATAAAATACAACTCGGGAAAAAGAGAAATTAAATTTTTTTTCGGGATTTGCAGGGGAAACCATTTGTAGGCTGATATAGTATGTATGATATCGCATTCTATAATAAAAATATTTGTGCACGGGTGTTGAAAAATAACAGATAAAGTCCTAATAAATCCAGACAACCTTTTGTTTTCAAAGAAGAGTTAAAAATCATAGACAGAAAACTCGTAGAAATAAAAAATGCTGGTAATTAATGATGGATATTAGTCCTACTTTATTTCAATCTCTTTTATCACCTCTTTTTTGTTTTACTGTATCAGTACCTTATCTAAGTATAGAATACACAAGCAATATGTAGAATGAATAGATTTTCAATTACACACGTCGAGAGAACGAGAAAGGGGCGGGACGGAATCAATACAGAGCTGAGTCAGCCCAACACCTGGAATTAAATGAAAATGGCTGGAGTGGATTACATTAGAGGCTGTGTAAGGTGCTGTGTTCACTAACGATGATGAAGTGCTGTGATGAACTATCTACAGATAGATATTTTGTTTTTATTAAGAAGTTTTATCCAAAACCAAAGTTTGGGTTCAAATCCTAAGGAGAGCACGTACTAATGAGTTTTTCAAACGCTTATGCATATTTACCATTAACTTGACGTTGAAGGAAAACACCGTGACAAAACCAGCAGGTCCCGGTATTGATCCTGAGGCATGACTAGCACCAGCTATCCCCGGTTCGCGATAGTCACCCAAAAGTGGCGATAGTCACCCAAAAGTGGGGGTGATGTTTGCAAGAGTGGAATACCTCTGCCTACCCCCTCGGCGATAAAAGGCGATAGCATATTTATGATTATTTATTTATCTACAAACATAATGTAATGTGACTCTTGTCATTATAGACTTTAGCTGTTGCCATGTTTATAACATGTATATGTACATTGTACAAGTTTATCATGATTGTGTTAGGTAAGTCTAAGTTAGTTGTGTTCTCTATTTGAATTTTAGAATTTACATAGAATTTATTTCAAAGTTTTGATTTATGCGAGAATCGGGATGTTTTTAAACTCATTGACATGCTTATTTGACGTGTTGAAAATATATCTAACAATTTCCGTTGGAGGAATTATCACATCATTAGAATAATCACGCCAAAAAATTAATGACTAGCTTTTACCCGCGGGTTCGCTCGCGCACGTTTATTTTACCCCCCTAGGGGTTGAATTTTGCAAAATCTTCTAAGTGGATGCCTACACTATAATATAAGCTATCTATGTGCAAAATTTCAAGTCTATATACCCAGCGGTTTAGGCTGTGCATTCTTACATCACCAATCAGTCAGTCAGTTTATCATTTTATATAACTAGCCACCTACACGATCTGCAGCAACTACACGAATTAATTGTTGTACGCACCGTCTGTTCACTATTACTTACACACTATCGGAACGTTCGATCAGTCTTGATGCTTTATTCATATAGTCTGCCCATAGGGTTAGCATAAAGCACTTGTAACAAACAGAGTTGAGATTTGTCCCTGCAGGCCCAAAAGAATATGCTGGAAAAGGACAGTTAAAGAATAATTAATATAATGGAAGAATCGATTTATCAATATTGAGAGTTCAATTATATAGTATGGTAGTTTGTGCAATATTATGAACCACGTGGAACAGTGCCCATAGGACTGTCTGAATTCCAAATAAGTATGTTTTTCTTATGGAGTGTAGACCGCAAGTCGTAGTGCGCTCTCCGGTCAGATGAGATGACGATCTGCGAAAGGCTGCAAGCAGATGCTGGATGCGTCGAGCTGAAGACAGGGCGCTATGGCGCTCATTAGGGGAGGCCTACGTCCAGCAGACGATATGTAAATTTAGGCTGATGATGATGTTTTTCTAAATATTTTTTTAACGATTTCTATTCTTAAATATTTTATAATTTGGTACATATAATCCCAATCATAAAGATCACAAAACAAGAAAGACAAAAGTTACAATACTAAGACTAAGATCTCAGTTCCTTTGAAATATATTTTATATAACCTTGAATTTTCAGTAGCATCCCTAATGCACAAAGTAAAGCCACGTCCATCAAACGTCCATCTTGATTGTGATGGAAATTAATCACATCAGCGGAGTGGCCGAGCCCCTGCTTTTCTTTCTTTCACCGAACACAGCAAGTTACTATGGAACAATTTCTTGACGATACTGTTTTCTTGATATTTTGTCTTTTCTTTGACAATGAACAAACGTTGGAGAAATCTTTAAAAAAAAATCTCACGCCTTTCATCCCCGAGGGGGTAGGCAGAGGTATTCCATTACTGGATATACCCAATCTAAATCTTTTTAATATCTTTTATATACTTATAATATTAGGAAGTATTTTAAGCTTTAAGTAATAAATATAATTAGGAATACTCGTAAATGTAGAAAATTAACAAATACACAGTGTCAAAATAAAATTATTTTGAAAAATAAAAAAATATCTTACAAAAATCACTGTGTTTTCCAAATCATCCTTTTTATTTTATTCAGAGAATTTTAACTAAAATTCTTACAATGTTTGTTTGTCAAGAATCTCCCTTTCACTCCCTCTTCCAGAACTTTTGTTTCGCTCCCGAATGAAGACTATTGCGCATTATTTATCGCGAAAAGTTCAGTTATTTGTTTCGCCTGCGATAACGTTACTCGATATTAGTTCCGTGGTAGGTATAAGTAATAATTAATTGCACACATGTTGTTTATCTTACCAGGAACTAAAACAATGTTACCAGAGGGACTCGCTGGGCGAGGTTGCATTAATTATTTGTTTCAGTTTTGTTTGCTATAACTTTTGCGTTCGACGTAGCTGTTTTTGGTGCACATGTTATTACGTTTTTGTAACTTGTTTCAGTTAGAAATTTAAAAAAAAGTGCCTGTGAGTTTTTTGCTGGTTCTTCTCACGGTACCTACTGCATTTGGAACCAGCAACTGGTCGGTGGAGATGGGCTGCTGTTTACATTTAGCCAATCTCCATGGACGAGTTTAGAGTACCTTGTTATTAGACTATTGACTTTTCAACACAAAATAAATACATTTATATTGTTTTTAAAATTAAGTAATGCATGTCACATTACTTCAAATATTCCATTCTACCCGCAAATGCAAATGTATTTTGAGTAAG
This sequence comes from Ethmia dodecea, assembly GCA_963855545.1. Lineage (NCBI taxonomy): Eukaryota > Metazoa > Arthropoda > Insecta > Lepidoptera > Depressariidae > Ethmia > Ethmia dodecea. The sequence continues at coordinate 8,212,519 of OY979452.1, forward strand.
TATGTAAATTTTTTTTAGTTCATAATAATATTCATTTTTACAAAAGAAATTTCTAATGTAAATTAAAAATTTCACAAATGTATTAAAAATATACTAGACATAATGTGTAGCTTGATACTTTTAGTTGTAGGTTTAGGTAGACATTTTCGTCATGGTCAACTAAAAGACTAACTGAGTTAATTAAAAACCGGGACATATTATACCTCGTACTTTTAATAAAGACTATAGTTATTATGATCCAATTACAAATGTATAGTTTTCATATTTTTCCCTGTAAGTAGGTACTATAAGACAATATTACTTGCCATATTCATAGTTTTGTGTCAACGGGAAGTAGGTACCCTATAGGTTAAATTTTGATATCCTCGAGAGTGTCGAAATGTACGTTTTGGCAGCATCTTCTTTTTGAGTTAACTTAGAAGTTTGATTTTTTCATAGCTTCAAAGGACTGTATAGACTTGAGTACAGGATTTTAATTTAAACTCGGTAACTTCACGCGTTCCCGAAATAATGGGTCTTGACAGACAGACAGACAGACGGGCAACAAGGTGATTCTAGAAGGATTCTGATTTTTCATTTTGAGGTACGGAGCCCCAAAAAGTGACATAGATATTTGGACGCATGAAGACCGATAGCATACATACTCATACCGATAGGAAAGGGTTAGCATGTTGCTATTTGCAATGAAAACAAAATTTATCAGGTAACCGCTCAAGTGTGTCTCCCTTAAAACGTATCTTGTTCCCGAAACAATATCCGTTGTTATTTTGATATAAATGTGAGCATTACCTATAGGTACATGAACAGTATACAAAAAACATAAAACCTTTTCCTACGTTTAGGTTGATAAGCTTTTTAATTAGTTTTGTTTTGTCAATACTTACCCTTTTCTTATAATTACCTAATTGATACTAATCTTCTTTTGATTTTTATAGTCCTATCACAACATGTCCTAACTGTTAATATGATACATTTTATATAATATACAAGTATTTTTGTAATAAGAACGATATTTTCATTACAATGCTGATGTAATTCAACATTTTGAAAAAAAGGAAAGTGCACTGCTATAAAGTTTATTTTTAAATAATTTTTAATTATTTTTTGTACAATCAATCTATACGACTAAACTTTAGAATTGGTTCCACTTCTAATTCAAAACAAACTAATTTCAGGTTTTGTGATTATTATGTTTCAACTTGTGCATTGTGGAATTAATGTTTCATGGTAGGTAGGTATAATTCCATATAGAATATTTTGTATTTACACCAAATAGAGCTATAAATATTATTGGTCTTTCCCGGTCCGCCGATGGGCTCACCACCTATCACGTTAACGGTTTATAATTGTGAAAATGTAAGTATTGCCTGTAATGGAATATCTCTGCCTACCCCTCGGCCATAAAAGGCGTAAGATTATTTATTTATCTTTATTTTGAATTATGCGGCGATTGTGAAAGTACTCTTGAGTATTTAACTAACATAACTATCCTCAGGATGACTCATCACATTCTTATGAAGGCCTGCAATACGTGATTTAGACATTAGATTCATCGGTTTCAAACAATGCCTTGTATAGTACGACAAGGCTGAATAAATGTTAACTCAATTGCAATATTACCATAATATCCGTTTGCGTATATTGTAAATCAAAACGGTCAACTTAGCAATGCAAAACAGCGGTAGTTTGCAAAAATTACTACAATCCGTAGGTGTTTGTTTGTTTATAAAATAAGGTAATTAATAATTATCTTTCTTATGTAGAATAAATTTTTGCCCATAATTTTTTAATAGATAATAGGTATAATTTATTTTGATTATTTTATCACTTCGTTGCTTAATTTTGTTATACAAACCCTAGTCAAATATTGGTCGTTGTCATGCTATCGTTGTGTAATTATGCATAGGTACTAAAAAGTTATTACGATTAATAAAAAACGAATGAGCAGAATTGCTTTTGAGCTGTGAGTGATTCATTCCGATCCTTGAAATACCTCAGCGGTCAATTTCTCAACAATTTATTGTACCTAGTAACAACTTCTACTATAGTAGTGCTTGTTGGAGAAATATCTGTGGCCACACCTTGCATTCGGCCACAGCTACTTTATTAATTGTTCAAGTTTGTTAAAGCCTTTTTGTCGGCATACCTCGTCTCTATGTACTTACATGTTATTGTAGACTAAATTTAAAAACTGAACACTTGATATTAGAAGTCTTCGTCTTTTTACTATTAAGATTAAAAATAAGAAATAAAGTGGATATTACTGTGTGACTGGAAATAATAAAAATGTCTATGTCACCTGTTTTATCATCTTTCTAATGGTCTTTCCTCACAGTAGTAATTATCAGTATCGATCATTCTGTTCACATAATATTTAAAAAAAACGATAGTATGAAAAAAACATTTATGTGATGATTAGTGATCAACAGATTACAAATAGTGCACTGCCATTGTCAAAATAAAATTAAAGGACGAGTTTTTGTTAAGGACTTCCGAGATTCAACTGTCTTTTCTCAAAATACAAGCTATCTGCTTTGGAAAATTTTATCAGGATCGGTTTAACGGTTAAGATGTGTGAACGTAGCGAACAGTCAGGCAGATGTTACTCTAACATTTTCGTCTTGCAAGAAATTACTATCTATAGGTATGTAGGTGGGTACACTTTTTTGCTAAATTCCGCAGATTTCCAGTCATGTTTCGACATGCAGAGCTGATCATAATTGGTTTTTTTGATATACAGACATTGTGAGATACTAAACTTATGTTCAACAATGGACAAATGTGCAGTCCTTAGAATATCGAATATCGTTGTCTTGAAAAACACTTTGCCATCACAATTCACTAATAGTAAGGACTGCAATTGGTTTGCCTGTCTCGGCGCGGCGCCTTGGTATTCCTATCACACAGTACGCTATTTAGTCTATTTAGATTTAAAGATGAGACGGCGATATCTAACTATCTCAGTATACATTGTGTTTATGCAGTTTAGTTCCAGGTAGTCAGCAGATAGCATTGCCGCTGTCACGTTTTTTGAGGCATATTTCAAACTAGCAAGTTTATTGCGTCATATCTATTTGTTTATATACGTAATGACGCTGACTGTACAGTTGCCCACGTGTTAACAGTTCACAGTAAGTGGTGCCACGCAACTGGGTGGCCACCGTATTGCTCTATCTCTTTTTGACCACGAGTATTGAATATTGAGTTATTTTTTTATATCTTCATGATATTGTGTTCCAATCTTATTACTCACATTATTTGCTTGGCACCTCACGTAAATTTGGTTCCTATACTAATCATCATACTCTTATAAATTCTATAAACTGAAATAGTCATCATCTAAGCAATATGAATTAAATAATAAACTGAAGTATTTTTTTAAACTAAATAAATATTTTTTCTGTCGTCTTTAAATTATTTGGGATCTGTGCAGTATGTTACGAATACTGCAAAATATTTTAGAAATATACAACTAGCCGGCCTGACACCAACCCTTCTTGTGAATGATTGTTAGTGGTTAACCCGATATATTATATTACCCACTTTTCTTCTACAAAGAATCGCTTTCAAGATATCGTGACTTTAGACCGCAGGAAAGTCGTATTTTCGACTATATGCACACATCTGAGGAAGTGTACACGGTGCTTTTTTTTACCGTGGTTTCCCCAGTAGGAATAGTCCACAGTATATTTTGATCGAGAGAATGTAATGGGACACTATTTTATTGATGATTTTTTTTTATTTCAATTTAATGAAAATTTTAACAACAAGAAAATTACATCATCGTTTATCATCAAATTCTTCATAGTCACTCGTTTCTTCCTCGTCATCGTCTTCTTCCTCTTCTTGCTCGATTTGTGTAGACTGCTCCAAGACTGTGTGGTCTGTTAACCCGATGATGCATACTGGCAACGTATGAGTGCATATTCGTATTTTCTATGTTTAAAATAGCTATAATTCGAGAACAGTGCACCGTAGAAGAAAAAGTGTTGAGATCTTTTTTGTAGACAATTTTACGATCTACAAACTTTGTTTGAACCATTTTTCGGGAGCTCTCATTGTTGCAGAGATATACGCAAAAAACGCAAATTTGTGACCTTTGACCTCGAATAAAAAACTACGCACAAGCGGGATCGATGGGGACTTTTGACAGCTTATTTGTAATGACGCATCCAAGGCCTGCACAAAAATCCAGCTTGTTGGGAATTAATGCAAACTGGAATCATAATTTAGTCTATTTTGACTGGACTAATACCATTTTAGGACCACAGCGCAAGACGGTAAGCGCTATGGCAAATGAAACTGTTAGTCGCCTCTTACTACACCCACGAGTAGGTTTGTAGTAAGTATTCACAAACGCTACCTAATTAATTAATTCAAACAAACACATAAAAAATTAACTTACCTGTTTTCTCCTGGCACTTCAAGCCTTCAAGGCCTTGTCCCTACTGACCGGTCGAGTCTAAGTTAATTAAAATTATCACAGAGTTTGTAACATCTAGACACCCATTTCCGAGAAATAATAAATACTACATACAAATAATAATTAACGTCGGTACTGTTTCACATGGTTCCTTTTTGAATTATTTTCTTTACCTAGTAGATACTTAATGTCAATTTTGTGTTTATTATTTATTAAGCTTATGCCCGCACTTTTGTCCTTTTGAACTTCAGTAATATATCCATTTGACATTTTAAACTTTCGGTATTTTAACTATAAGTCAAACAACCATTAGGTATTTTGATTTTAGGTATTTTGAACTGAGGTTATTTAACGTTAGGTTTTTTAATTTTAGACATTTAAATACGTAACCCGTATTAATCCAGGTTATAAACTATCTATTTGAGAAATTTCAAATCAGTTCAGCCGTTTTTGCATGATCGAGTAACAAACACTGAAACTTACAAACTTTCATATTTAATTTTGTAATATTACTTAGTAGGGTAAACATTGATTGAAAGTGTCAGCGACATACCTTTAGTTATTAGAAACAGACAAGGGTTTTATTCTCAATAAATACTATCGTCCACACAATAAAATAGGCACTGTTGTATTACCATTCTCGGAATGATGTGGGCGTTTATTATAATTGCTTTTGTTTCACTCAAGCAAGTTTGTATAGAAACTACGTATCAGCTTTTCCTGAGTCCTTCTTATCTCTGAAACTCGTCCGAGTGCTAGACTTAGGAGGGGGTAATTAATTATTCAGTATCATTGGCACAGACTAAATGCACCAATATGTATTCATAGCCCAGGCCTCATTAGCCGGTCGACCGTTCCCTGAGGAATGCCGCAGTGAAGGTAAGGTTGAAATAATTTTCATCAGAACAACGGTACGTTCTCATTTTAAGTAGGCTTGAAAAATGATTGCAAATTTTGTAATATTATCTAATGTTGATTCAAAGCGAGTAATTGTCAACAAATTTTATTAATAAAAGAGAAAAAGAAAAACATATTTACGTACAGCAATGGGCTGACCAACTCACTAAAAAGTGCTATGCCACGAGTCAGCTCTTAATCCTAATTCTCTTTTCACGAGTGTAAATAAGTACAATTTTCTCTAATATTAGATAACTTCAATAACGACTGGAATCCGTAGTTTTCCATTACATTCCATTTAATAATGTCTGTTAGTGTTGTATCAGAATAAATTCTGAGACCCGCTGGTTGCCTCATGATGGTTTCCTCCATCGATGATCAAGTAATACATAGTTACGTGCGTAAGTTTTTGAAAAAACTTATTCGTATATAATATACCTACCCGATCTAACTCGGTCATGAGAAACGGGCTTCGAACAGGGCTCTTACTGATTGGACAGACTAAATAAACTTAATTTTACTTACCTTAGTTGTGGATTTATATTTAGAACATAGATATAAAATAGTCTTCGATTAAAGTACACACGATGCCTTATTACTACATTTTACATGAATTTATCATAAACTTTAGCAAGCGTTTTACGTAAATTTTCTGCAGCCTATAAATAAATTTTACTTTCATTCGGACGTTAGCTACCCATTCTATGTAATGACCAACTCGTCCTGACCTTTTTTTTGCTGCGACTCACGATCGTGCGCTATAAAAGGTTATGTCCAGATAACTTTATTCCACATAATGTGCCCATCCCTTTGAAAAGGAAAGTTGTATAACATTTTTGAGATCGTATCCCTTTTAAGGCCACTGAGAGCTTTTTATTGCAGAAATGGACGACACGAAAATCGACCCCGGTCTGTATCAGATTGTTATGTAAGTATATCAAAGGGTTCAGCCGACTTCGAGCTTTTTTAAATCGACAGCTTGACATTAAAAATACCAAACATTTTTAGTAAAACACCGTGCGATTCCAATTCGCGACAGAACAATAAAAAATCAAATGTCTCATTTTCTTGACTTATGCGGTTAAGATCAGATTATTGTATTACATTACAGCCATAACTTATTGAAACTGTCTCCAATGATCTTTATGGATGCTTTGGTATCAGTTTTATTGTCCACATAATGCCTCTATTGTGCTCGCATATGTTTCGTTAAGGTCAAACACCTCCGATGAAGGTATTCCAAATTACCGTTTGCATCGTATCGTTGCCCGTTGCACAATAAAACGACGTCAAAATTCGCATCCCGTTCGCGGCGAAGTTCCAAGTTCAAATTAAACATCGTCCTGCAGGGTGAGCGCGCGCGCAGTAGAGTCGCAGTGCGCTGGCGCCGATGGTTCGGTTTGGACGATTGGACACCGTCGCGGACGCGTGCGCGGTGCAAAAATATCGCAAATAGTGCACGACAACGCTAGTGAAGTGTCGAATGCGAATGCTTTGCACAAGTGCGTCGTGAGCGCATGCTCCTTTTAATTCTGTGGTATTTTTATTGTTCAGTGCAATTTGTCTACGGTGTTCGGCTGTGCGAATTTCGTGATTGTGCGCTATTATTGTGACTCGTACCTACAACTCAATTGCTGTAATAAACACTGTGGTTTGTTTAATTAAAGTTCATTGCCTTCACCAAATCGTTGGCACAGTTTCTCTAGAATTTTGGACTTTCCGCTCACATTTTGCGCATTTAGGATAATAAATCGGTTTTAGTAGAATTCTATATGATTCATATTTTTAACTTCTGTTGTCAAACAGCGGATGATCTAATCGCCTCCTACTCGCTACTATCGTCCTAAAGTATTAATGTTTATGTTAAATAGGCTGATGAATAGATAGAAAAAAAATGAGTCACACGTAGTATCCTTATTATATCCATCCATGTCAATAAAATTCAATAATATAATAGCTTGTATTTCGTGTGGTACTTGCAGCGAGATGCAGCAGTGGTAGCGGTCAATTGTTTCCAGGAAGTCGTTTGTGACAATGGCTCTATCGCGCTTGAGAGATGACTGCACGCTCCGGCTAATTTCTAGCTACTTAGAATATTCGACAAATTGTTTATCGTAAAATATCCGGAGCATCCTGTCATCTTTCTATCGCTATATGTAAGAATATATTTACGATACACAATTTAATGAATGTTAACTTTCTTGCTGATGACTCTGAACTAAACAGTAATGATAATTCGCTGCCCGAAAAAATACTAACCTGTTTATTGATAAACTTATAAGAAGTAATTTTGTGTTGCAAATTAGTAGTTGGCAGAGGCATAAATATTTAGTCGATGAATAGCAATTAGGTGCGGCAGTTATAGTGAATAAATGTGCGCAAATACGCCAACCTCAATGAGGGCTGCCAATGTGTTGTGTCATTTGGGGTAGAAACTGTTGGACCTCAAAGTGCCGCAACTCGTTACGGAGCTGTCATTGCGTTTAGTCGAGATATCATGTGACGATAGGGCTGCCAATTACTAACAATCTTGACGGACGGTTGTCAACAGCTAAATAGAGGAAATGTAACAAATCTAAGGAGATTTATAATTTGTATGACGTAATTCTAGGTACCTGAATTTCTGGGATGAATTCCTCAAGTATTCTTGTAATATAATGGTTAAATCACTATCCAAATACTTCTTATTTATCAGCCCGTCGCTGGATGCTAGAAAGTGCAAGTTTACCATAGCAAAGATACGGACAAATTTTGCTCAATTGACATTATTACAGTAGGTATATACACATTGATTATACGGTAGTCGTTTGCAGACCTCATCAATATGCTCACTCAGTTTATCGAGAAAAATGTAAAACTAAAGACCTGCAGAATTCTCGCAGTAATTGGTGACCTACATGAAATGTCACCAGTTAATGACTGATTGCCATATATGGTAGATCAAATAGCGAGCAAAACGACAAGCCATATAAGAACTAACAGTCGGTTCCTGAATGTAATAAGGTGTAGCCTCGAACTTGAGAACTATTAGTTCTTATTATCGTCAGGGAATTGGATAGTTCAAGAATTCAGTTGAATAGGTATAATTCCATATATTCCAATGAGACATTTGGACGTTGGACTGGAAGGGAATATTGTAAGGGATATTGCAGTTCTATTGTATTTTTCAATGAAGTTTATGAATTTAGTTACGTGCAAATTAAAATCTGGCATCGGTTATTAAAAGATTTTGAAACATCCTACTATTTATTGCTACTAATAATATTAAGAATGCTAAAGTAATTCTGTTTGTCCGTTTTTTGTTACCTACTTTACTTATCGACTAAACCGTTGGCAGTAGGTAAGATTACATTTTGAGGAAGGGCGTAGTTTTAATAATCTCTACTGTCCCGATATTACGAAAACTCCATTGTACATATTATTTATCTTTCTACATACCTAATATAACTCTAATTTTATTCATATTGAAAAGTAAAATCAATATTTACGAAAATAGCTAAGCATCCCAAATTACTTGCAAAACTATTTATTACCTAGCTCTTGAGAAATTATTGCTTCGTTTTCTATGTCTGCTTTTATTATTTAGTACTGCTGCTATTTCTGTACTGCATTAATTATCGACAGGGATTCATTGCACAATGGTCAACGACCGTACCGTTTTGTCTCTCTAATTGCCGTATCCCCTCTAACAATTACCGGTAGTATAACGTCACATTTATTGTTTCCATTTAAGATTTTAAAGAAACCGCGAAAGGACTGCGAGTGTTAGGTTTTAAGAGCACATTTCTCTTGTAAGAGTATTTGACGTTTGAAGAATAACTGTATCTGACTAGTGAAAAACTGGTCATAGTTAAATTAAATTAAAATGTTACTGCATAAGTAGAAACGACTTCAAAACCTTTAGGCAACTAGTGTATTTTACTGGTTCGAATGTAGATTGTGGGTGTTGCAGTGAATTTGGAAGGATGTATTTTATGCAGCTTGAAGTATAATTTGATGCTATACCGCGTGGGAGACACACATAATTCACAATATCCCGTTGTTTAGTCAGAGGGTTAATATGTGATGGTCGGTGGGCAGAGGGCGTGACGGGAGGCGGTGGCCGCGCCACTCAGTCCACTTGATGCTTTCCGATGTTCCACTACTAAACGAGATTATTATTTATTTTTATTGGAAAGTATTATAAAATATTTGAGTAGATATTTCCAAATTCAAATTTAGGATGACATAGTAATAGACGCAGGATACACGGCAAAATTCATAGAACAAGTGATACAATATCCAGCAAAAACGAAATACGTGAAGCAACGGAAGCAAGTGCTAGTGAAATCAGTTCAGTGCTGCGAAATCTTTTAAACATTGTGGCTTTTATTTCATTTGATGAAATAAGAAGTCATAATGCTGATCACCAAGTACACGGCGATCTTGCTGGAGAGTGCGAGGACTACAGAGGCGAGGAATACGGCCTTGACAAGGTCTGGAGCAGTCAGTGCCTGGTCTTCTTCTTTGCGCAGCCCTTCCAGTAGTCCAAGAAGATGGAGGCGACGCCATTTTACGCACAGGTCTGTATGAGATATCACTTTTAACAATTTTTCAAATTATTTTTTGTCTGACAATACAACATGAATCATTATATCACTCTACAAAAAAAGAGCTGCCCTTGAGTGTCTTGCTGGTTCTTCTCGGGGTACTGCATTTTGTACCGGCTACTCGTCGGATAAGATGGGCTCAATCTTCATGGACGAGTTTATAGAGTGCCTTGTTATTGACTATTGTCATTTCTAAGTATACTTTTTGTACCTACAGAAAATAAATGTTTTTTAGATTTTTTTTTTAGGAACCATAATATAATTTACTTATCTAAATGTATTTCTAACGTCAATTTTTTGATTGTCTTGTTAATTATTGATTATAAATTTGTGAAAAACATTAACAAATAATTTTAGATTACGTCATCATTATAGAAATTAAAAGAGTTACAGAAAATATATGAACACAAAAAATCTATAGGCACTGAAGTTTATCCTCAACCGAGAATACAAAAGACAGCCATAAAGGGCATTAGATATTCATCGAATGCATCAGTGCAGGGACATTAAAAGGTAGTAAATATAGACAGGGTGCATTACGGCAATTGCATTTTTATGAACTGCAATTGCATTGTGCAGCATGGATTGCCACAGACGGCTCTGCTGCATTAAATACGGATAAGAGATTTTATACCGGATTTGTTTAGTTTACTAGGAGTTTCATTACGTGCCTTGTAGTCGTTGCGAAACATGGTTTGCTTAGGCTTACAGTTTTACGATTACAAGCATTTGTGTATTTATTCAATCATTTAGAATAGCAAGTTTTGAGATTCAAAGTACCTACTATACTATATTTCGCAAAACAATTTAATTGCTATGACAAATCATGCCTTGCCATTATGCCATGAGGATCTTCCAAAGGCGTGTTATCGGAATTTTCATACGTGAGCAATATATCGGTATCTTTTGCAGATGTCCCAGGTTGAAAATGGTATTTACCATTCCATGGCTCGTTGTTCGTTTTCCACTTATATGATATGTAAATGAAAAAAGATTTAGTATTTCAATGTATTCGTTGAGAAGACAAACTGTCATTAGTTAGAAATTATTTTCCACATAGGAAGAAGAACAAATTTCTTTATGCTTATTTAGAGGTATATAATATGCTGAAATGCAAACACATGACATTACTGTTTATTATGTGCATGTAAGCATTTATGCAAGTCTAGGCAATCGATCAAGTTTCAAAAACAAAATAATGCAATGCTGTATATTTATAGTCAGCAAAGGCGGTGGCATCCACGGCAATTTATATTGCTCCATTCGTCTATATCTAGTTGACAGCATCCATTACTGCCAATTACATGCGATCGTTACACGAATCAGTGAATTGACTGGTTATTGTTTCGGAATCGTCAACTTTAGTTATTGATTGACTGTATTTTTTTAATAGTTCTTATTCAAGTTATTATACTTTACTAGCTCACCCGGCAAAACGTTGTTCTGACCTATCCTTATACCTACCAAATATACAACAAAAACAATAAAATCATTCGAGCCGTTTCGGAGGAGTGCCACAAACACCGTGATTATTTTTATATATTAGATTACCTAGCATTAACTTTTCGACTTCAATGATATTCAAATGTAAGAATGTGACCCTGTCCCCAATAACAAAAACTTTGTATAAAAGTAATGAAGTGTGACATTTTGATGTATTTTTTAAGAAATGATAGTCATTATTAAATATATCTCCTATTTAAAAATAAGTCTGGTTTTCCTTCCTGACGCTATAACTCCAGAACGCACGAACCGATTTCCACGGTTTTGCATTCGTTGGAAAGGTCTCGGGCTCGGTGAGGTTTATAGAAAATAAAATTCAGGAAAATCTTATAAGCATTGCACCCGTGCGAAGCCGGGGCGGGTCGCTAGCAGTTTATAAATCAGTTTAAGAGATAGGATATACATTTTGTGCACACTTTTTTATGATAAATTATTTTACTGCATCTATTCAATAATTTTTTGCAGATAATGAAGAGTAATTTGAAGTCGCGTGATGATAAGTACCTTTCTAGTCACGGTTGATCTGGCTGCATGTTTTTATGCAATTTGCTAATTGAATGTTGATTGCATGTTGTTTCCACATATGCGTTGTATCTTATTAAGATGCTGCATTTAAAATTCTTGCATCTTCAGTTATTTCCGGATCGGATGATTTGTTTTTCTGTCAGTTAATTAAATTCCATTTGCATTTCTACCTAAATGTAAATTACATGTTTTTTTACAGTTAATTCGTATTTTATTGTTGAGTATATTTTCTTTGATACAAAAATTTAATGATAATTTTGGTCTTCGGTGAAAATTTAATAGCTATAGAAATAAAATCGTAACTATAAGCGTATAAGAAATTTTATTTAACTACTAACAAAACAAAAGCATTTCTTGTGACATAAAATACTGTTATTACCATTTGAAGATATCAGTGTCTACTCAATCATTCTGAAGTCAGTGCATGATGAAAGAAATACAGCCTAAGAAAATATATTACAAAACTATTTGAAACTCAGAGAATATTGTAAAAAAGACAGTCATGACCAAGGATAAAATACAGTTCACGGATGGAGTAGCAAGCCCGCAATTAGAGGAGACGTAACAACGTATAATAAAATAGGGACGTACCCATAATTTGCAAACAGAAATCACAGCACTCACTACCAACGTAACAAGGGCCATATTTCTACTTTTCTTTGCAGTAAATAATAATGATGCGAGGTTTCATAAAAAATGCTCGGACCTTGCGATAAGTGATACGCAGAGCCCTCGGTCTACGAACTGTAACGCTTTTTGCTTCGTTTCATGTTGATAATTTGAACCATTCTTTAAATCACTTGGCAAAGTCAACGTACGTGTACATATACTTATACTTACTCCATATTTCGATATAATATTTATGATGACAAAAACATAAAGTTATTTGTAAAATATATTAATGTCGAGGTATATACCTGTTTCTTCTTCATTAATAACTTATGTTTTATCAAGGATGATAATCATAAGATTATAAATTCATATACTTTGTACGCTCCATGATTACACAGTGCAGGAGGAAGGATATTGTTTTTGTTTCGTAAGATCTTATCAGCAATCTCGAAATGCACGCGAGCGATAAATCCCCGAGATAATGCAGCGGACAATGCACTTCGATGTTGCAATATCGCCTCACCCGATTTAGCACCGATTTTTTTATTTTAATGCAAAGGAACTGTCTCTACAGAAGTTATAAATATGAAAAAGTTATAAGCGTCTAAGTACGAGTATGTTTCCATTTATATATTTTACAAATATAATTTTTAATTTTATATTTCCAATTTCGGATACTTACTTATGATGGTTCCGTTGGTGATATTTGCCTAATTTGAACGTATGGTCATATTGGTCATAGGGTGATGTGATTATCGAAACTTTATCTTCACAATAAGCTATCGTAAGTTTGGAGGTGTGTTTAGGTATATTAGGTGTTTGACAAATTTTTTGCTATCGAAAATATCCCTCCATAATATTATTATTCTCACTGTCAAGTACTTGTGTATAACGAGTCCAATAATTTACATTAAAATATATTATCTTTATTAGCATAGAATATAATAGAACTTTATTTGCACAAAACATGGTAGGCATGGTGTGAAATATTATTAAAATAAATTAGTCAACATGTTTTACCATAAACAGGCATGCAAAAATTACAATAAAAATAATAGCAACGAAACATAAATTACAAACAAATTAATTTGATCATTATGTGTAATTTAGAATGTCAGCTGCAGCAGCAGAATGAAAGGTTCATTTAAACAATTTACTCTCTTTGTTCACATAGCTATGTCCAAAGTTGCATGACCATCGGTGTTATCGTTTAGATAATGAACAGAGAAAAGAAAAAAAACATATTTGTACTGTTACTTGTAGGACTGCAAAGATATTAAATAAAAATCCATACGGCTCTGCGGTGATTGTACAATGGGACAAGTTTACTGCTCAGCACTCCATTAAAAGTTCGCCTGCTAACCGCCGCTGCAACCGTTTTTATAAGTCTCAGCTCGCTCCCGTATTAAATGTGTCTTGGTCGGCTGTTGAACCTTTCAAGTCTGTTGTATGTTTTTAACTTGGTATTTTATTGTAATGCCCCCCGTGCGTGTGTCCGAGCTTTGAATAAAATTATAATATCTAGATAATTTCTTCTCATATTTCATCATCTCCTTTTGGGAAACAATTTCATAACATACATACATATGCTCACGCCTCTTTCTCGAAGCGGTAAAGAAAATAGACCGCCACATAAATCCTTAGTATTCACATACGTTATGAGGAACTCCATGCGTTGTCTGTTAGTCAGTGATAGAATTTTATTAAAGCGATTTACACAGTATGACGCACGTTGCAACGATTTTTGAAATTTTGAGAATGATTCTATGACACAATGTGCGGTCCCCTTGTGCGAGTTTCATGCAATTTAGTGTCATGCCAAAATCGTTATGATGCGGGTCTCCCACTAGCGACGTGGTCGGTAACTTTACTCAGCGTTTGCTCATAACTTATGTATATTTTTTTGAACAATTAATTGATCAAGATGAATTACAAGACTTGCAAAATATGTCAGCTATCTCGAAATTCGCAGTTTGTTCACTTTCATTTTATGGTCACTTCAGTTTTATGTCCCATATTTTCTCATGGAGGACAGACTTACATCATCACCGACCTTGTAAGTTTTCTAAGGTTTATCTTATTTTTAAGTTAAGTGAAAATTTGTCACGACATTAGAATCGGCCTAATGCCAAATTTGATTCTAATTAAGGCATTTAAAGAGTTATCACTATCTCGATGGTGAAGGAAACATCGTGAAGAATCTTGTAGGTCCCAAAATTGAGAACTAATTTTCATGTTTTGTTTGAATTCAATTGCGGAGTAGAGACATTTCTGTAAGAAACAGAACGCATCTCTAATAAGGCGAGAGTCTGCATAGAATTTATAGGATAAGTGTAATGAGACTAATTATACCACCGATAACTTCAAGGATTCACCAGAAATCGTTACTCCGAGTATTTGAAGAAGCAAGGAGAAGTTAGTTCCCGAACATTAATCCGTGTAAATTGCTAAACTTATGTTAAGCTTGCGAGTCACGCGACTCCTAGCGTTATGGTCCAACTTACTTTAATAACTTAGACTTGCATCAACACATAAAGATTTGACGTTTAATTTATTACGTGGGGAAGACTGGTTCAAGTTTCGTCTCTATAAATCTTTTGACAAGTTGTTTACTATTAGTAGGATGGAAGGCTTTGCTTGTGTCCTAATTAACTTCAAGTTTGGTTTATGTTTATTCAATCTAAAGTTGTAGGTAGTTGCAGGTCTACGTTTTAGTCAAGAGGACTGGTGGACTGTCATAGAATTAGCTGGCAGTCCAGATGGAAAGTGACATCACAGTACCTCTTTTATTTCATAACATGATACGTAAGGAATATCGACAAACGGAGAATATAATATAACATTATAATAATGTATTTGTCACTATACGACAACTCTTTAGTGTACCAACATCAAAATATAATAAAAAGAGATAGAAAACTTTAAATAAAGTACCTAAAATAAAAAATAAAAATTTGGTTCACCCACTGCAACTACCTAGGAATGTATCAATAGTAAGTTTTGTAGATGTACACCTGGATGAACAATGAATTTCTATCTCATCTTGAATGTTACTAACCTGTCAAATTCACAATATCATCTAACGATTGGACCGAAGGTTTGTTAATCGATCAACGTCCTATTCTCAAACAATTTGAAGTACTTCATCATATTTCAATAGAACTGGCAATCGAATTGAACTTAACGGTGTGAAACAAACTGTTCGAGATACCTCTGAGATGAGATCACGGCGGTAAATAGGTTATGTTATAAGTGAAAATGGTGTGAATTGTATCTTTGTGGGTTTGACACGGATTGTATTGCCTGCAATATCGGTAAGAGTAGGGAATCCCAACTCATTGAGTGTGAGAATGCAGGGTTATTTGTATAAATATCTCTGTAGAATGTTGAGCAAAGAAAATTGTAATCACATTAAGTTTCAAAATCATCATCATTTCAGCCAAAGATGCTACTGCTGAACATAAGTCTTGTCTTTCAGAGCGATTTATAGAAATCAGAGTGCGTCTCGTGTCCTTTATCAGGTCGCCTGTGTTAGGTAGGTACACCTTTTGGGCGGGCTTGAAATTAAAGTTTCCAATATTGTATGGAGTCTTATTTGTAAGGGTTTATTTTCGATATTCGAAATAAGATTTTATTAGCTCCACAAAGAACCTAAATTCCGACTAAAACGAAGCGACCGAAGAATGTTGAACCCGGACCATAATAAAGAATTGATGGACCCTTCATTCATCAAATTCCGATGAGTAGTTTAGGAGCTACGGTTGAACATATTTAAATACAAACATAGGTTTAATAACCATTCCTTTTGGCTTGACCATAATAGGGTAAAAAAAATTGAGGTAAATATGTCCTGAAAATATTATAAAATATTATTTAAATGCTTTATTGCGAAACAAAAGTAAAGTTTGTCGTATTACAATAATATTGAAAACTTCTTATTGAGATCGCGGATATAAAACTGGTTTTGATTATTCGAATTCACTTCGAGGACATCAGACTTTTCATTCCGCTGTGTCCTGAATTACCGTAATCCAAATGGCTTAAGCCGGCTTATAATTTTTATCCAGGTTAATTAGCAACAGCTGTAATTAAACTGTTACATACATTTATTTAACAAGCTATTTGTTTTTATACATGCGCTGTAGGTAGTAACTTGGTCAATAAATTAGTATTTACAAGAAGTATTAAAACTAAAGTTGTTATATATAGTCAACTAGTAGGCACCCTGCGGCGATGTCCGTCTCGTTTTTAGGGTTCTGTACCCCAAGTATGCCAATGGGACCCTATTACTAAGCCTTCGCTGTCCGGCCGTCCATTTGTCTGTCTGTCTGTCTGTCAAGGGGTTGTATTTCATGACCATGACATGACATGATAGGTAATTAGAAATTTTAAAAAATAAGAGGAAGGAGGTTACTTATTTACATAATAATACCTGTATTGTTTTTTTTTTAGTTTTATGGTATGGTGGTACGGAACACTTCATATGCTAGTCCAATTCGCACCTGGACGGTTTTTAGGTTCTCCTGATAATTTGTTAGTGGGCAACTACGTTCTCAAAGCTAAAATAATTAATCTAAAATGTCAAATTCGTAGGTGCAGTGGTTCCGTCGGTAGATTAGTCAGTTTCTCTATGTATACAGGTATCTACTCGTATATAATCTCAATCACTCAGTAGGTAATGTGCTGAGTCTATTATATTACTTACTTTCAAGTGATTTCATTATTTGTTTACCAGAATTTAGTGATAAATGAGTGAGATCATCATTTAATTTGTGATATAATGAATCAATGTTGATAAAGTTCACGGAATTCATGAGATTATTTAACTGGAGTGCTTGCCATAATTTTGAGGAAGCAGCAATGTGGTCGTTTGCATCGCAACGAGGTATGCAATAACCGAGATAGGAATTTATATTGAACAAGAGGCATGCGTTGCACATTAGTGCATGCGATGGTCAGTGCTTACCGTTTAGCTACCTATGTGTAAATTATGTGAAACATTCGGAAGTTATAAACTATCAAGCGGACGTGGAAACCTACGAATAAGAGGTGGAAACAGACATAGGAATATTCAAGTTGTGCCATTGTAACTGGCGGTTATTAAAGAGTCCGTAAAATATAATGGTGAAAAGTGGGTATTTAAAGGAATTACGAGTACAGTCAAGAACACCTGGAGCTTGACACATTGGACTTTGTAACGTTCTTATTACAATCGCCTTAGAGTTCAGACTCGCACTACTAGTATTAAGCTTCATGTGCTCTTGACTGTTATACCTGTGCCAGTCCCCTGATGATGATATTTTAGTCGTCTATGGGTGGTATGGGTGGTATAGGTGGTTGAAAAGGATAAAGGGAGGCGTATAGTTATTCTTCACAGCTACCAAATTAATCTACAACGGCACTGTTTATGATACGACCGCTTCAGATTCAAAGAATAATGTCAGCATGTTTATGCAGTGAATATTTTGCGGATAAGGCGGCGCGAGCGCAGGACGTGGCGCAAGGCGCGCCCACGCTTTAGGATCTCGGTACTTAGCGTTTCGAAATTGCCACTTGGTACGATAAAGTACAATCGACGACCTATATCTTAGCGATCGCTTTTGTTTTTTTATTATACGATTTTTATTATTTTGTGGTTACCTTAAAGTTATGTTGGTGAATAGGCGACCTACCGACTTGGCGGCCAGTATTATTTAATACATACCTACAGAACAGAATTGTAGAATTGATGGCAAATTATATATTATCTCTGTAAGAAATTTTAATGACACAAGAGAATACCTTATAATTAGGTACAGAATTTGATTAAAGAGGTGTTTTCAAAAGTTTGATAACGCGTATGTGTCAAAAGAACACCAAACGATCCTCAGATGGTCTATTGGGGCCCGAGTGCACTCGGATCACGCGATAAATGATATTATTAGCGTCCGAGCACGCTCGTACCGTGAAAACTAAATTGAATTGCTTGCTTATTTTGTCTTAGCTCTGTTAAAACTTTTATCAACCTCAGTTGCATTGTAAACACGTCCACTAACTTCAAACTATTCCACTATAGCTGTAGAGACTATAATTAATTGTTAATGAGAATACTAATTAGGTACTAACATTTTGCTTGCTCAGACTGCTAACGCTAACACAGACGGACGTCTACGAGCAACTTATTCAAAGTCTTGATGTAAATAGTTAAATGAAGAGTCTAGCTAGGGGGCAGTACTGTAGTTAGTAGCGTAACAATATTTTACATTTTATTAGGATATTCCGTCTTTGAGGCATCATATCCGTTACTGTAAATTCTTTTTAATATATTTACCTATCTTATCAGTATATTACTAATTAAATAGTAAATATATTTAATGACATACTTAGTATATACTACCTATGTTAGCTAAATAACGTAATTACCGAGTTGCATGCAGATTTCAAAAATATATTACTCAGTATTCGATTCATATTACTAGTAGTAGGTAGTAACCATGTAGTAACCAAGTAGCACCCACTCGATTTCGATTATATTATTCAGGTTGGCGTTTTATTTTAAACTTGTATTCTATTGGAAAATATTGGTGGTTTGTACAATTAAATAAGTTACGTCATGGGAATTGATAGTTCCGTTATTTTTTTGTAAACTTAAATTTACGATCGGTAGCCAGTATTTTGTGTACTTGATGTTGACTGAACCTCTTTTCTTTTAGGTTACCTACTCGTATGTCCTGCATTTAATAAATAGTTGGGGACACTACAGGTTCGTTGAAGTAGTTGTTTAGAGAGTTTCAGTCCTTCGTTTAGGCCCGTGTAGGACACTCTGATGAGCACCTGTCTAGCCGGCCTCTCAGTTAATTGTCTAAATAATTGTACGAGAAGTGTTCATACATACTTGCAACTCTCAAGTCTTTAAAGGTGCAGTTGCACTGCCAGTTAAAATTGCTCAATTTTGTGTTATAATTTACTACGATGCCTATATTTATACAACACTAGCGACCCGCCCCGGCTTCGCACGGGTGCAATGCTTATAAGATTTTCCCGCTTTTCTGTTGAAATTTTTCCTGAATTTTCTTTGCTATAAACCTCACGGAGCCCGAGATCTTTCCAACGAATGCAAAACCGTGGAAATCGGTTCGTGCGTTCTGGAGTTATAGCGTCAGGAAGGAAAACCCGACTTATTTTTATATAGTAGATGAATTAAATTCTCATTCTATAAAAGTGATCCATACGTAACTGTATTCATTCATACAATCTACATAGTATAAAACAAAGTCGCTTTCTCTGTCCCTATATCCCTATGCCCCTATGTATGCTTAAATCTTTAAAACTACGCAACGGATTTTGATGCAGTTTTTTTAATAGATAGAGTGATTCAAGAGGAAGGTTTTAAGTATTAGCATTGCACCCGTGCGAAGCCGGGCGGGTCGCTAGTACAATATAATCGGTAATTCATATCGGAGACATGGTGCAATAGGGAATGTACAGAGTAACTGCCATCTGAGCCGGAGGTCGCGGTTTCGATTCCCACTCGGCGCCAACATTTGTGTGCATAAACATGTTTGTTGGCTTCGTCTCTGAGTGTTTCATATTTATTTAAGTATGTCTATCAGTTATTCGTACCCATAGTACAGGATCTGCCTAGTTTATGACTAAATAACCGTGTGTTGAATTATGTCCCACAATTTATTTTTAATTAGAACCAATATCACCGCAATTTTTAGAAACCAGATTGTAGCAATACCTCAAAATTGAAAATGATTTCTTAAAAATATCCATGTAACTAAACCTTAATGAAACAAACCCAAAAGGCTTTTGTTAGAAAATTCAAAGGTAATTAGTTTTGCTCCTCTACCAATTATTTTAGGCTCACGTAGTAATCATAAAGTAGTAAAAGTCGGTTTCTCCATCCTTTTCATGAAATATAATACATTGCTGTTAGCTTTGTAATGCACTTGACAATGACACGTGATACATACACAATTTCACCAGAACGTATTGAATTTTGCAATAAAACTCGACTCTCTCTAATAGTTATAGGCGAAGTTTACCGAGTATCTGTCCATTAAAAGTATTTAACAATATAAAATTAATAGTAGTATCCATGTAGGTAACTATTATCCCAAATTGCGTACTACTAGTTACTAGCTACAAAGTTTAGAAAGTAGCTACCACTTCTTGGTAGGCTGTGTTTATAAATCGTTGAAAGCTGAGGATGATATAGGAGAGATTAGACTCTCCTCTCGTCGCTAGGATCCTCGAGTTACATGTAAACGTGTAAAGCGGGGAACGTGGTGACGTCATTTTGTTAATTGTAGTTAATTTTTGTCTTCACTGCATAGTATAAAACAAAGTCGCTTTCTCTGTCCCTATATCCCTATGTCCCTATGTATGCTTAAATCTTTAAAACTACTCAACGGATTTTGATGCAGTTTTTTTTAATAGATAGAGTGATTCAAGAGGAAGGTCTTAGTGTAGCATTGCACCCGTGCGAAGCCGGGGCGCTAGTTTAAAAATAAAATACAGTATATGTAGTTATAAGTCTTCTTGTCACGTCTATGGACTGCATTGTCTGGAAATAAAGATATTAAATTTATTTTATTATATATATTTAATATACATTCCACATACTATAGATTTAGAAGTCGAGATACTGATAATAATTTAAGTAAGTACCTGGCATATTATATTCTTGTGTATGTTGATTTTCAGTCATCAATTTCGTTACTTATTTTTGTAATAATAATTGAGTACCTAATATTGTGTTAGAAATTTTTCAAGAAATAAGATACTTATTACAAAACTAGAAATAATAAACCTATAACGCTTGCTGCTTCAATGCTGTCAATGTAAACGAGCCTTGAATTTCAATGTGACGTCTTGTAATGTGGAAGCACAGTGACAAATTCAGAACAATATTAATATTTTGTTTAAAGCAATTTTATCATAAATTCATTCTCAAACACCACCACTGGGTAAGTGTCATTGGAAAAATACAGAGTTGTTCTAAAAATACAATTGAAATATCATTTTGTCGTGTTTGGCAGTGCGTTGAGCGACGCGTCTTTCGTGTTTTTGGTCCCGAGCAATTCATTTTCAGACTTTGGGTCGTGTCGTGGTTCACTTAACGTAACAAAAGTAATTGTATTCCATAAAACTGATTGTAATTGGAAAGGGTTGTTCGAGAAAAATATCGATAAATATTGCTGTAATAGAAGTGCTAAGAATGTTGTGAAATATGTAGGTAAGAAGCAAATTTTTAGAGTTAGATATTTTTTGACTATTCGTATGATGCAAATTTTGAATTCGGAATTCCACAGGAAGGGTACTTTACCACGGTAAAATAAAAAATCTAGTTTCTTGTATGGGGAACTGCTTTAATTTTTAACTGCGTTTTTTATAGAGCTCATAGTAATACACTCGCTTTTTATTTCAATTTATTTTATTACGGTAGAAAATAAACAGCCCTGTGACAGATGGACGGACAGATAGACAATAGGTTCCCTTTGGGTACGATACCATAAAAATCTTTGAAACTAAACTGTGACCTAGATAAAACAACATAAAAGATTTAGGATGTAAAGAAAAATTCTGTTTTCAGTTCAGATCAACTTTTTTTCTTTATAACAAAATTATCGATAACGGGAATAGCTAGCCGCACTATCATCCCTTTACCCCGAGCGATTCTCCGCAAATATTTGTTTCAATTAGCCCTCAGAGAGTCCCTCGCCGCCTCCCGTCAAACAAATGATGATCGCTGGATTCGGAGTGACGCTCGCAAATTGAAACATGGCCTCTTAAGATTTCTCTCGCAAATACCTTTAAGTAGGCAGGTACCGTGGTAGGTACGGTACTATATATCAGAAACGGTATTCTGTTCATAGGATTTTAAAATTAGACGTAAACGGCGTGAAACAAATCCTACTTGTAATAAGTGAGACGTGGACAGGTTAAAGAAAAAGGGAAGGATTTGCATCTACATCGCATATTACCTGAATCACGACTTCCCGTGAAGGAACAGAATACAGACAGATGCTCCACTTGGGCTAGAAATAAAATCGTTTTGTGCTTGTAAGTACCTAGTAAGTACCAAAATATGACTCTACTTTTTTGAAAACAAAAAAAAAAATCTTAAGGTTTTATAAAATGGTAATGAAAAATGCTGTTTATCTACTATTGTGTATGAAATTACAAAATACATTTTTATTTACTATACAATACATCTCAGCGTAAGCAAACAAGAGAAATTATAAACTCGAACTCGCACATCACAAAAAGATGAGAGCTAAATTCTTGCTTCCAACTTTTTGGTCATTATTTTTCCGTCTACAGGCTCTTGTCGGTCCGTGACCGGCCTGCGACAGCTTTAATTAAACGCGACTTAAGACTTTAATGACTTTTGGGACGTTTTTTGCAAACACGCCTACTTTTTAGTAAACTAACTCGATTTAGTCTGGAAAGTTCGTGTTATGATAGGTTTCTTAAAGTTTTCGATGAACAATTGTTTGGGCAGGTATTCTTAAATGTAAATTGTATTTTGATATACAAAAAACTCTCTCGTTTATCGCTTCTTCTATCAGTGAACTGTATCAAAATCCATTGCGTGGTTTAGGAGTTAGCGGATGTACAGATTGACACGGAAACACATTATTTTGAATAATATTTTACAATATATTTTGTGATTGTTTTTTCCGTATTTTGTATAACAGTTACGTAATAAATACAGGGTATATACAATTCTCTGATACTATTACAAAGGCAACGAACAAATTATTCTATGCTATTGTGTGTAAACCGCCTAGTATGATTGCTTAGCGCTCGTAACTAGCGGTGTCTCTTGCTATAAATGAACCATCAGGCGTACGCTCCGGATATTATGTTTATGTTCTTAGTTTGACAAACGTCTATTTCCCTTTATTGTGTTTATGTAAATTGATGTGATGTGATAGCTATCGGTTGTCTTAGTTGGTAATAACCTGCCTTCAAATACAGAGGTCGCGGGCTCGATTCCGGCCCGGTTATTATTTTTGTGCAGAAATATTATTGTTTGTTACGTGTCTGGGTATTTCTATGTATTGGTGTTGTTGCTTACCTGTGTTTTAGTATACAATGTTGAGTGAATTGTATTTTATTGATTACAGGCATAAGATGTCTATGTTAAGCAGTGGGATAATTAAATAGTCAAATATTTTTGTTATTACTTAAAACTAAGTGATCACAACACGAAAACCTCACAGGGTTTATCTGTGCGGGTAAGCCGTTCTAAGTAGACAATTTTGTTATCATAATAATATGTACAGCATGGGCTGTTGTCTCTGCCTACCCTTCGGGAAAAGCGTGAGCATATGTATGTATACGTATGTATGTACCTACAGCAGGTACATAATTAAAATTTTAAAAAATATTTGAAAATGGAGTTGAAAGGGAAAATTGTGTCTTTTTATTGTTATCGTAATTATTTATAGGTACTCTAATTGTAATCTTGGATCGTCTTATGAAATTTTAATAACTTTTGATGACGTTTGTTGATCAAATCCTTGCATACGAATAATACTTATATACCTATGCCTATTTTTACATAATATTAATCTGTTAATTTTTATTTCCAGGTAAATAAATGATTTTAAATACATGGGAGTGGTGTTTGGTGAGTAGAAATCCCTGTAACAGATTTCATTTGAAGGATTAACATAAGCAGATGTAATTACGTTTCTTAGGATAATACCTAATATCTAGCTTTATTAACAAATATTTTTATAAATATAATTCTGTGCTCACTTACCTGCAAACGTAATATGTAGTTCTATAGATAGAACATTTGATCATCAGCGAAAACGGCCCGATAATATTGCCTCTTACACAACCAGTTTATTCGAGTAATATTTAACATCCCACGAAATCCTAATCCTACACCGATGGAGTAGATAGTAGATACTTATTTGATGTAGACAGGTTTAGGTAGGGAATACTTAATGAACACACTTGGCTCATGGCTCAGGTAACAAAAGACCCGTCCCACAGTTGCCATTGGCTAACTTAATATTCTATAGTGAAACACCTACAGCATTTACGAAGACATAAAAGTGTTTTAGGAAGAGACAAGTTTTAGGAGCGTAATTAATATTTAAATTTCTAACAAAATCTGACCAAAGTTTGTGAAACTCTATATTATATTATAAATTATAAGGTGACAGGTAGCTAGAAATCGTACGCAATTTTCCTTTTTAGATGTTAATGAATAAAATATTATGTACCTACCTATTACATAATATAAAGGAAAACATTTACAGCCTCTATTTTACCATTTTACTAACTTAAACTAAATAAAATCAATACTACCTACTTATGCATTTTTTTTTGCTTTGTCTGTGCTAGCGGTTTGGGAGTTTGTCCTTCCTTGGGATGCAAGCTCTCTGCCAAATTTTATCAAGCTCGGTTCATCGTTTTAACCGTGAAAAGCTAACACACAGTTTTGTTTTTACTTGGGTACGTTTTTTACAAGTATAAGTTTCCCTTCCAGTGTCGTGATATATCTGTATCCATTGTTAAGTTGTTAATATAATTTATACGGAGTCTACCTAGTTGGCACAATCAGCCCCGTCGCATTGCTAATTGCCGCTTTCTTCTTCGGAAAACTTGTCGTCTCTTGTTGAAGACGCGAAATTGGTTAAATTAGAACTATATCTCGCACCACTATGTTAGATACTTACTTGATGTTCATTATGTGTCTGAGGTTGAAAGTTTAGTGTTGTAGAGACGATACTTACTCAAATTTGGTTCTAGCATTAAGTTTAGAAAAAAAAACCTTAAGACGAACATTGTGTTTTATTTATTATGTTTATTACTGAGGGTCTTTGAGTATTAAACCAACAGGAGACGTCACGCGCACTAGTTTCTTTGCAAAAAAGTCTGCCAATTTCTGGGGGGGGGGGGACGAGGAAACGCATACAAATAATGTTAAAACAAACGCATTTTTTGACAAAACAATTAAACACTAGCTTGAACTAGATGCACACAAATACATTCACCAATCTGAGCAGTCCGTGAACTCAAAAAAACTAGTTGTATAATATAAGACGTATGATCGTTGGCCGAAACTTTTTCTTGGCAGAGGGGAACGCCTGTCAGTGGCGTTTCCGATTGGTTTAATACTCAAAGCTGAGGGTTGACTGGTGGATAATGCCTTAAGCATGTGTACATTGTCGTCGTACATGAAGTTAAATAATTCAATGAAATAAAATTATAAAAGTATAAAAAAATATATGCAAAAATAATGTCTTTGAAATTTCATTCGATTTAATTTGATTATTTAGCCAGATTTTAAACAGATTTGAAGATAAAAGGTGTTTCTATTGGACTAGAAATATTAAATAGGTTTTCATTATTTTTTATTTACGTTACTTTGCACGCTTACACTTTAAAAGAGACGACGTCCCTTAATTATTGGTCACATAATCCTGAGTGGTTAAAATCAATGGAGGGCGCTGGGGCGGAGGCACCACTTAAAAATATTAATTTATACTCACTCCCCTTCATTAGCCCCGTTAAATTATAGCAGATTCGGTCCATTGTTTCGGCGATATTTAAATTCGGCACATTTTCTTTTGTTGCCCCGATATTGATTAGGTTGTTTAAAAGGAAATCATTTTTAGCGTGGCTTTGAAACGGTTTAGGAGTAGTGTCGCATCTTCATTTAATATGTTTATTTTCGAAGATATTTATTTGTATTACTTTAATGTACAAACTTCTGTCTATTTGATTAATATACAATATTTAACAGGAGAAGAGCATTTCCTGAAATTAGTTTGTTCAGTATCAACTACTTAATCGATTACCTACAGGTATTTTTAATATGTGTTATAATTTTTCCTAAAATGAATGAACGTAACTGACTGTAGGGCTACCTTTGGAGACCCTATTATTATTGCTCTTTATTTAAGAAATTTGGTTAGACCAAACTAAAGTACAAATGCCTCCTAGATTTTTATATTGATATACTAATTGGAGTCTACGAGGTATTGGGCTTATTCTGTGACGATGGACGGAATAGAAAATGTACGAGAAGAACGGACAACATAGCAACATGGACGTATTAGGAAATGAACGAAACAGGAATGAGGAAGGATAATTACCAACGAATCATAAAACTATATCAAGAAAAACTTTAGAAAAAGGTTGTTTAGCTTTTCGCCTCGTTGCTGAAGAATAAAAACTTGCGTTTTACGCAACCGTATTTTTGTATTTTGATATATACTTGTGACATTTGTCTAACGTCGTAAAATTTAATGTGACGGATGTAACATTAATTCCCATATAATACGAGCCTCTGTCATAACCTATCCCGAAACGGCTGATGGTAGTTATTAATTATGCCATATTAATTAATATGCCGCGTCATAGATTAGTATCATACTCGTATCGTAATAGTAAGTATGATTCATTCTGAGTTTACCGGCGCGGCTCTATTTTATGAGCTCTATCAATTAATATTACAACATCTAACAGGTGTTATTTGTTGAGTTTAAATATTACATATTACAACATATCTTATACAGATTATGAATATGTAATTTCAAATTATTTACGTAAGTATATTTGAATTAATTTAAATAATAAGAGTATTAAATCAGATGAACATGGATGATCGATGACATTAAAATGTTACAATAAACATATATTATTATATGTGACAATAAAAAATATGTAGCAGGGTAATAATTTAGAGACTTTTTCTTTTAGTTATCATGTGTATGTGAATCATCATCAATATAGGTATATATAAAAGTCGTGTTAGTTACATCAATAGTGTTAAATTATTAGTGGGTGTCCACATAATCCAAATTTCAGCTTCTTAGGTAGAACGATACTCTATCACGGAACTCCACTTGAGGCCAATAAGAAAAATATGTCCGTGTCTGAGTTTCATAAGACTGTCTCCTTTTCACTGTGCTCAAGCGAAGTTCCTTGCTTGAGCATCTTTCTGTAATACGGGCCTTAGATTCAGCGGTTGGGCTTGAACATTGATAGATCATCATACCTATCTTGGTATAAACTCGTATACTTATAAGTAGACTGTATACAACAATTGTTCTGTTGTGTCTGTAAGTGTCCTAATTTTGGTCCATTTTCCTGCCATAAAAAATA
This sequence comes from Ethmia dodecea, assembly GCA_963855545.1. Lineage (NCBI taxonomy): Eukaryota > Metazoa > Arthropoda > Insecta > Lepidoptera > Depressariidae > Ethmia > Ethmia dodecea. Next base: position 8,240,191 of record OY979452.1, read on the forward strand.
TAACATGTCTTTGTTGGCGTTGGCAATTCGGTGACAATAGTTGCAAAGTGGCACAATTCCATTGGATTTATGAGATGGCTCGCTGCCTCCGTTTATGGTTTTACAGCATATTTATCGCTTTATGACATTAGGGGCGATTTATGATAATGCTCGACCGGTAGAGTCGATGAAGTGATATGCCAAAAGTGACGTAATGTCTACGGAATAAGTTTCAACTTAATTTGGTTTTTTATCCTTTAAAATTAAACGAATTTTGATCATGATTTTCGCGATACAAGTACCTATCAAGCAAAAAAGTCTGAATATTTAAATATTAGCGGCGGTTATTGGGTTTTTCGGTTTTATTTTATTGGAGTTTTAAATTGGCTATAACACCATGGGTATTTATAGCAATTCTTTTATTGCCAGTCAATACGAGCCTAGTTTAAACAGGAGGATAACACTTACTACTCGCTCCAGAGGCTTATTATTAGAATTATTTTAAATAATTTACTGCTTATTTCTGAGGCCGTAAAATTTTGCTCCACATTAATTTAATATAAGAACGACATGTAGGTACCTACCTTACCACTTATCTGGATGTAAAGTTAAACAAATCGTTCATATTTTCAGCATTTTGTAGGTAATTTAGTAGGCAGGTTTTTGAGAATATTGTTGTTTCACACATTGCTAAGTATTTAATTAAAAATACCTTCTATGTTAAAGTGTTTATAAATGTTATAATTGAAATCCGTTACAAATAATGTATATTTTGAAATACATAATAACATACACCTTACATAAGTAGGTACCTTTATTTATAGTTACGTAGCTAAAAGCATCCATGGGCCACGAACTTGTTTACGCTTAGATCAACATTTTTGAATATTAAATCCAAATCGTCAGAGCTTCAGCGAACTTCTGACTATATTTCAAGAGTACTCTAATACCATACCGCTTTAAACCCAATTATACCCCGACAGAATATAATTCTTCAAAAATACATCACCCATTCCCTATCAATCAAAGGGATATGATGAGGAATTCCCTATTAATGGAGCAATGTAGTGTGCCTTGAAGTTCGTTTGGAAATATCGTGATGATATATTCACGCCATAGTACAAAGGTTTGAGTTGTAATAATGTTTCCGCTCTTTACCCCGCTGTTTGCCGAGCTAATGCAAACAGGAGAGGCTGTACTGTGTGCGTTGGTTTTATATTTATTTACCAGAGGGTAATCATTCGAAGGAGGTTTATTATAATAGCCCGCTGAGAGAAGTTTACGTATTGATAGGCTCGTTAAATTATATATCTTGATCCTAACTTGCGCAGGTAAAGTGTAGTGGATTCTATAATGGATTACGCAATAAAGAGATTGGTTTTGATATAGGCAGGCTTTTATGATTACTTGATCAGCTATATATTTTTTTAGAGAATTTTAATTTATAGTATTTTTTTCAATAAATAATTTATTTAACTTCATGTACCAAGAAAATGTACACATGGCAAACTTAATGCCTAGAGGCATTATAATATCTACCAGTCAACCATCAGGCTAAGCAGAAATAATAGTAACTTTTGTTAAAGCGGTATTACCGACCATTTTAATCTTTTTTGTTGATACCATTGGCCATATTTTTGCTTTCGTTTTACGATTAATAGTTGTTTAACTTAGTCACTGTTATCTCTTCTTTTACTTACGTAGGTATTCAACGATATGGTCACGAATCTGACCAGAAGGCTGAGATTTATAACATCCAAAACTGCCAAAGGATCATCTTTGACAGTCAAACCTTCAAGAAAAGAGCGTAGGTACTCTCACCTCCAAGGCTGGCAACGCACTTGTGACTCTTGACTTGCAGGTGTCACTTACCATCAGGTGACCCGTCTGCTAGTTTGCCCCCTATTAGAAAAATTGTAGCAGATGACCCTAATATGTAATAAAATCCAGCTAGCTTTTTAGGTGTTTTCATACACGATTCCTCTTTGTATTGGTATGTTTTTCCCTCCGTTGCTGAATATCATACTCTCAAAAGACCACATTCGTAAAACACCACTGTAGAAAATTGTATTTTTATTATTTTCTTAAATAAGTGGCATTTTTAATGACAGAGTGTAATTATTATAATAACATTTTATCTCAGAAGATTCGAGCTAAAGTAAACTCTTGGCACCGTGTACGCCCCAGGCCGTAGCGTGGTGGAGCGCAAGCAATTTGATATATTTACAGAACGCGACCATGTTTGTTTGTTGCTTCACTGTTAAACAAACTAACAACAAATGAGTTTGTCTTGTAAAACGTCGTTTTAGTTCCTGTAACAACGCAAATGTGAACATACATAATGGAATACTTAAGTACCTACATATTTATCACTAGCTCGACGGCGACGGAAAACATCCGGAGAAAACCCGCAGGCCCTAGAATTAATTCTGACCACCTGTTACGTTTAGGGGTAAAAAACAATTAACTGTGAAAAGTGGTAATACCTCTGCCGACCCACTCGGGGATAAAGGCGTTAATGTTATTTTTTTTTTCTGAACCAAATAGCAATAAAACATAAAATAAGTACCTAAACGTAAAGATCAAGTTGTCTAATCAAGTTCCCCATCCTTGAAAACCAATCCAACACAAAAGGTTGTTGACTTGCGAATATCTATAAATACATCTATAGAATCAACTGCTTAATACAATGTGTATGAATAAGCAAGTAGGTACTAAGTAATATTAACAACACGAGAGTTTAATGCCAACTTGGTTGAGGCTACTTGAGAGCCCCCAAAATGTTGTAAGGATGTTTTGCTATGAGGACACCTAAGATCTATAATAATAAGATCTTTGTTTTTAACTGACAGATTGCTACTTAATGTATTGCCTTTAATTATTATTATTATTATTTTTATTTATTATATAAAAGGGGGCAAACGAGCAGATTTTATAAAATATGCACGTATATAGGTATATATCCTACGCAAAACCTCTATCTGATGAGGAAATAGGTACTAAAAAGTCTCCAAAATGCACCTCAAATAAAGAAAATAAGACCAGGGATCTGGACTTCCTAGTTTTAAAGAAAATTAACGAAAATATTTTCAAACCGATTAACAATACAATACAAGTTCTTACTTCTCCCTTGGAGACTCGCACTTGTTTGTTTTGTGGAGTATCACGTCGGGTCACCAATGTGGAGGAGCGGAGGTGGAATTCTCCTTCCCTACATCGTTAAAAGGGAAGATCTTCCACCAGGGGTGACGATCTTGCCTAGGCACAGCGGTCCAACGGTTGATGTTGGACAGTTGTATTATACAAAGTCATTACAAAACTTCGATAGTGCGGTTTAGAACTTGCCGTCTATGGCGCTTTAGCTATGTAGTACCGCTAGGTAGCGCTACGTTTTCTTTTAATCTTTCATCAACATTGCTTAAAAACATAGACTCTGGAAGGTATGCAGTATCAGTAATAAATAAAACTAGTAGTAAGAAATCCATATAAATAAAATACGATATTACTGGTATTCAGATTATGTATTTTTAAAGGCATAATCCATTGTGCTCTACTGTTTTCAGAGCATTTCCACACATTTCTGTGAATCATATGAAAGTTTGTGTCAAAAGTTTGTCTCACAGATACCATTCCTATTGTGTATTGTAATAAGCCAACAACAATGTCACTTTCGTTATTAGCTCCATATGTGTCATCATAGTGAAAGTTGACGAATGTGCGACTACTAATGAAAGTCAATCCTCATTGTTAACAATAGATAGGTACCTATGTCTCAATCAAATATAGATGTTGATAGTTTAAACATATAAATTTCAAAATAAAATAAGATGAAGCTAATATCACTAACAACGTTGTAGTGACACAGCTGACATAAATACAGAAAAAAAGAAGGAGAGGAGCTAGTTTCTGAAAATAATGAAAATAATTTTACAAAATCGTTACACTTTTAAGATTCAGTATAAAATTATTCTTACGTATATAAAATTATTTTCCTGTTACGATTCCAAAATCGAAATCAGATCATCTTTATGGATCCAAAGCTACATTAAGTCTTCTTATCTCATAAAACCAGGTGTAAAACTCGAACTTGTAGCTGCAGGCGATGTTGCAATACAATCACAATCGACCTTGTCTGTGTATTGTCGCCGTCTCTTTTCCTCTCAACAGCATTACAGCTTGAAGAGTCAGCTGTTTCAAATATCACGTTACAGAAGTCGTAGACAACGGTCAATGGGTTTAAATTAAAAGGGACGTATCAAGAAAATTTGAATTAAGGAATGAATGTGGAAATATTTGAAGGGTTAGTTCCGGACATGCGTATTGCAGTGCGATGGAGAGGGCTGGCTACTGTCGAGACGTCAGTTGTTGGCCGGTCGCCGCGCCGCGCGTCGCGTTCGCCCGCACCATTACGCCCGCACGAAACATACTGCACATATCCAATTTCTCGTGAAAATTTGATATCGTTGTCGATTTTGTGCTTGAAGTGTTTGAGAAAGTTTTTGCATTGTCCGGTAAAGTTCTACCTTGATAACTTTACTCAGTTCTTTAAGTTTTGTGCTTTGAATATTTTTTGCAATGTAGTGTTTTCGTTTCGCCCAGTGATTTTTCTACTGTTATGTTTTAGTAGAACATAAGTATCTGCTTTTAGTTTTTTTATACTAGTAAGTAACACAGTTATATTTGTAGCTACTAGTTTTTTATTTTCGTTCTTAATATTGTTCTGTGATATCAACAGAGTTGCTTTATCAGTATCACAATTGATAATTCTTATCAATGATTAAATTTTCACATGCTTAACTACCTGTTTAAAATACATCACAACGTAAAATAATAGTTGACAAGTATGTATCTATTTTGTTTTCGCAGTGGTTGGGATGTTTTTTGTCAGTTTATTACATCAGACTTGGCAATCCAATATTGTAAACAGAGCAGCCAACCGATTAAAAAAATTTAAATCATTTACCTTGTTATTGGGCTTTCTATCTAGTAATTCATTGAAAATGGTCATTTTGTGATAGTAACTACTATTAGTATAATCAATGGACATGAATGAATGAGATTTTGGTTTTGTTAGGTTATTTCTTAATTAGTTATATTTTTTAGACACAACCTTTAACAGGTAACTCGAAACACTAGGCACAGGCACAATAGTCCTATTGATCCAGTTGCGACACAGTAGGCATTTGAAAACACTTTATTGTGAATCACCGACTGTATGAAAAGCGAAAGACAAAGAAGGGATTTGAATACAAGCCGAGGGGGCCCTTGAAATTGATCGTTGGTGTTCCCCAGTCTCTGGTTAACCGACCCCTTGGGTGCCCCGTACATACTTAATACGGTACAAATTTGATTTTCTTTTTTGGTTTCTGTGTTAGTCTATTTGATCATAAATTTAACCAAGAGTGAGCTTCAATCTAGGTATCATTTATACAATATCTTTTTCATCCTTTTTTGTAGTAGTTGAATTAATTTATTATTTTTTTGGATAGAGTACCTTCTAGTATGCAGATTTATTTATTCTTAAGTAAACTAAGATAACGATTTAAGATTAACGGTATCCTTAGATAACGATTAATTTTGTTTGAGGTCTTAAAATAATTATTGCTTCCCATCCGATTACTCGTAGGTAGGTAGGTAAGTACAAATATTGTCGATGTAAATCAGCTCAGGTATTTTATAGATATCAAGATTTTAGGTACTTAAATAGGATAAAACAGGTCCAGTCCGGTCGTTACGAATGGAGCGCGTGCCACATGCTTTTAATATGATATCAGCTATATTTGGTTGACCATTGGAGCGGTAATTTGGACCCATAATGGCTAAGACCCCCTTTTTATTTCCGATCTGTCTCATTGTTGTGTACCCATAGGGTGTAGGTCGTTGACATTGGCCTTCCCCTTTTATGTTTTGGATTTGCAACGATATTTTTCATCGCATGTCGGATTAGCAATATATCATTCCTAATCGCATATTCGATTATTGCTTATAATATGACAATGAGTTGTATTAATAATCCTCGAAATTTATGGTTTCGCGCGTTCTGTTTTGACCACCAGTCTTAGGTCCTTCCAGATAATCGTGTAAGGGACACTAAGTAAAGGTTTTTATAGTTTATAACGTAAGTCTTAGTTTATGGAAATACTTCTGGTTTCCCTGTTGTATTTTCATTTCGTCAATTATGTTCCACATATTACTTTACATTTGTATTTTCTTTCTTCTCATCTACGTTTCTTTGTTTTAATGATTGCGCACACGTTACATTACATTCTTACTAATTGTGATTGACCAAAACAATGCGACCAAAGAATGCTTCTCCGTAGTACCGTTAGAGAGCGGCGAGCGAGTTGGATTATTTGAGCTGCATTAGTGAGGGCAACAATCTTTGATAAGTTGTTGCCGGCTGCTTGCTGATTGCGCAAGCGACCTCCTTTTCGCACGTGTTCGTCAATAGTTTTGCAATACGTTCCGGTTGTAAGATACTTCCCGTCCTGTCTTATTTTTTTAAAAAGCATTCCGGTACCCTCCAAATTTAATATTGTATTGGGTTTGTGGGCAGTTATTGATTTTGTGTTACAACGATTTAAACCTACTTAGGTTCTATAAAAACAAATTAAACTTGAAAATGATTAGCCTTCATTTGGTACTTTCGTATTTTAACCCCCTAAACTTATTACCTCATCCACGTCATTTGTTTTTTTAGGTATTATGTAGTATAAACTAATCTTTATTATTATTATTATTTATTATTTTCTTCATTTAATTATCTTTATAAGTATATAGTCTTGAGAATCATCAGTAGCCGGCTCAGGTCTATCCCAGGGGCGTTGCACCGGTGCCGCGGAGGAATGCGCCCGATCGTGGTTACGAAATGCCATGCCTCCGCAATCGTGTCTCTCCGATCGAATACGCAATTATTATTATTTATTGAAACATTTGTTCCTAATGATTCTGAAACTATCAATGAATCAGACTTTGTAATCCACACAGAACCGTATTGTTTACGTAGAAGCGAAATTTTATTGTTCTTAGCTCGACTAATAAGATCTCTAATTGCGATTCTTGCCTCGCCGTTACGGCTTCTCTTCATGGCTTTTTAATTACCTCTCTGTATGTGGCGGAACATTCGCTAATGTGCACGGTTAAGGCTGCTCCGGAAAACACAACGGGTACCATTGTTCCGAGCAGCTCCTTATACTGCGCGTAGCGGTTCACTTCATAGGTCCTGGTCGGTCGAGTTGCGACGTGCCTAAATTCTTAGAATGTCTGCTGAATGTAATTAGCCATCTATGGTCTTCTTTAATATTAATTAAGTGCAGATCACTTGCGGCTCCCCTTACAACTCCGTGTACAGCTTTCTCGGCAGTTTTGTTCGATAAAATAGGTACTTTAGACTTTTCCTCCCTTTCGACATCGAAGTATTCATTAATCAAAAACTCAAAGGCGGTTAAGTCTAGCCTTATCTCTTTGCCTCCCACTTCAGAGTGATGGACGCGATTCGTCATGTTCCACGCTTACTGACCTACTTGTTTGAGGGTCTTTACTTCAATATTGCAAGTTTTTTATAGATGACAGTTGCCAAGTACCATTAGTGAGTGCAAAGAGTGCGACCCCTACGGAGAAATCAATCGATGACATGCTGAGATACATTTTTATTGTTTTATTCTCTCTGATCCTTCGGGTTTAGGGTGGACAAAATATTTGGTTAGCTGTTTTTGAACAATATTCTTATAGAATGAATATTGGTATTGAGGGTTGTGCTCGTGCCTTAAACGTATAATGAAACGTTTTTTACTCCATTCCTTTGTAAAGTCCTTTCGCTCAAGGGTTTTCTGCGCTGATTAATGACTGTTCCATTTAGACGAGATGTTTCAAAGCTTTGGCAATTCACTGATAATTTTTGATCACCTCTTATTTAAAATTCTAGTATGTATTTAGCAACTGTTTATCAACCAGACGATAAATGAGAGTTGTTAATATTTTCTATCGTGTAACACCTTTCATTTTGAGACATAAAAGGTTACACAACCTGTTTTAATTACATATCTACAAGAACCATTGGAATTTTTGAACAATGTAATTATTCTTTCAATCAAATAAGTGAATTTCACTAATTGTTCACCAAACGCACCTGCATGTACTATTCTAAATTTACAAGTTATTGTCTTTGCATATTGAAATATAATGCTACAAATATGCAATTAGTAAATCTGCTAGTATAATCTATTTCTGAAATGCTTGGTAAGTTTTTGACTTTAAATTATTTGTTTTATTTTACATCAAAATAAAATTTTCATATCTTCAAATGTACTCTATTAGATTACCAAATTTGAATCCTCAGATGAACTTATTTACTTTGCAAACATTACTATCATTAATCTTAACCAGTAACTGTCACCCGCATCTTGCTTCAATCAATTACATCACATATTCTCCTCCTTGTAACATGTCCCTCTTTTGCTAATGTCGTTTCTATTTCGAGTCTAACATTTCAGCCTAGTTTAAACTCGTTTCGTCCTAGCTTATGCTAATTTTATCGAAACACATGTAATATGACCCGAGCTGTTATGTCTGCAGTCATGCCACCATCATTAGTAGGAACTATTTCAAGCCCGCATGATTTGGTAGTATCAACTAACTCTGTTTGCTCTAGCTAAGGTCCATAGAGATGCCATGAAAGTATACATACAGTCTGTAATAGGGTTGTGTCCTACCTAGTCAAATCAGTTACTTTTTACGAACTGTCAAAACGAAAGTTTACTATGGAAAATGTACTGAAATAGCAAACCGTGACGTCATAGTTTGTAGTACTCAATTGCAGCACTTTTTTTGATTGTTTTATTATTTTTAAATTTGCTATAATTGTAAATTGAAAATCGAAATACATATTTTGAGGTGTTTTGGGATAATCTTTTAAATGTATGACTACTCGCAATTTAATTTCGATGCTGTCAACTACCCAATTGTTTCTGTTTATATTCGCACTTCTCTAAAATGAATCTGACTATATACAACGCATAACAGAAAAAGCGCAATTCCTCATACACCCCAATTAGTATATTAATATAAAAAAATATGATGCAATCGAACTTTTAGTTGTGTTTAACCAATTTTCTTAAATATTGATTAACAATAGCACGATATCCATACAAAGCACTAAATTCACTATGCTAATTCATTTTTTTGAAAAATTTAACACATATTAAAATAGCTGAAATCGAATAAGTAGTCGATACTGAACCAACTAATTTCAGGAATTGCGCTTATTCTGTTACATGTTGTATATTGTTGGTTCTTATGTTTACATATTTTTTGCAACTTATTCAGGAAATTGGTAATAATCTCAACCGTTTCACTTAAATGATAGTGTTACTAAAAATGAGGCACCCACTATATTACGCATACCAACAACAAACTTTGTGTAAGCAAAAAACTGGCTCGGGCAACGAGTATCAAGGCTACGGGAGGACCTTTTTTATTAGTGAACACGATTATTTTGCTGGTGATAGAGTACATACAGTACTATTAATATTGTTTTAGGATAGTTAATTTATAGGAGAAATTTCAAAATTATAAGTTTTTAATATTTGAAATATTCTTAACCACCTTTAACCAAAATAATATCGCAAATCATTTGTGTATTTTATTATATTATCAACGTTAAGCCTCATCCAGACAATAATAGAAATATCGAACACGAATCGGAAGTCTGTGACACACTGTGGCTTTTGCCTTCCTGTGCCCACCGTGCTTTGAATATAGATCACCTTGTTATGACATCGGCTTGATATGATACACTTCACTTAGACAAAGTGCTGTTTTTGTGGATTCTACCTTCAGAATTCCAATAGCTTATACGTTTTTTCTTTGTTTTCGTAGTCCTTTTTTATAATAAGGTTTGCAGTTACGTATTCCATTTCCATTTATGCACGTGATATCAGTTGAATTTATATCGTGTTTGCACGCATAGTGTGACATTGAAATTACTAACATTGTCTCTCGCTTAATAAGACCGTTGGGTTGTTTAATGTTGAAAAGTATTGTTTGAGAAATAACGCGTGCCACTCTGACCGAATAAAGTGTCACCATTGATAGTATCAACAGCATAAAATACCTGCAGCACAACGACAGTTAAACAAAAGTTGTTAACTGTTATAATATGTTGAGGCATTTACTTTCAATTTGTTGGAAAAGTTGTTGCTATGTAGAATTTTGTTGATTTATTTACTTATATTTCCATGCCAACTTTAATGATCAAACATTCTTCGCTTGAATTGTGCGAACCTGCCATAAAACTTTTCCTTCCCACAAAAGTGTGAGTGACTGAGTAAATTCATCAACAAATTGTGTATTTTATGTATCTATTATAGACGGAGTCGCACGTGCATCTTTTGGATTGATTCCCAAGTAGCAAACAAGAATAATGATTAAATCTTACATGTCTAAACTTTATCTAAAATAAGAATAAGCTAAATTTAAAAAGACTCAGTTTAGTAATTTTAATCTTAAAAACTAAATCGTTTTAAGCTACCGCTACTTTAGCAAGTCAAGAATACCTAAGACCTAGTTAAGTATTTTAAAAACTATTTAGTTTTAAAGATGTCTACAAATAAGGCTAACGATGTGTTTTTTACTCAACTCAGATTATTTGAAGGCTCATTTAAGATTAAATGGTATAATTTAAGTATCAGTTTAGAATCGCAAAGTAAAAATTGATTTTGTAGAAAAACTTAAGATGATTGGTAACACCAAGCTCTATGAATTGGGTCACTTAAGATATCTGTATTCTTTTTTTATTGAATTTTATCAAGTTTAAGTGAAAATAAGTTTAACGGGACGTTTTTTAACAAACTAGAACCAATTGAAGATCGATGAAATAAAAAAAAATACAAGATCTGGTGGTTTTCGTCGGCGTGTTCTGAAATATAAAAATATATCGTCCAATTATGTGCGACCAAGTCCTTCAAATGGCAGTGCGACGAGTGAGACTTCGTTATCATTATTACCAAGTACTGTAGATCACGCGAAAGGAGAAGATGACGCTCAAAATTTGGAAAACGAAGTAGCGGAGGACAGCGATGATTGTACTGAATCGGAATCGAAAGCTGATATTGATTTTAATTTTAGAGAGCAGTTAAGAAACTGGTGTATTGATCAATTTATGGTTTGTCTTAAACACAGGACAGGATATACAGAATAAATATATCATGAGTATTATAAACTTGATGGTTATTCTTGCATAAACATTTACCGTAAATTGGACGGCAACTTGCATTCATTAAATCAAATTAAAGATTTTATAAAGCGCCATTAAGTATAAAGTAGCACTGCACTAATTCGGTTTTTAGTACAAGTTAAGTATAATATCTCTAAACCGGTACTACTCCAAATGCAATTTGCCTATACTTTCTCTAAAATAACCTTACAAAATCAGTATTGTCTAAAGTCATACTTCGCTAAGAATAATAAGACTTAACGCCATTTTACTTTTAATAAATGAAATAAAATTGAAAAATTCCGACACAAATTCATAAAAAATAAAGTATATTGTAGTTAGATTTTTGTAATTGCAATAATAATTGCATTTATATCTCAAACATTTACAGAAAAGTAGTATTATGCGCTGTATGTAAGCAAATTTTTCATTTAGCAACCTAATATTCCTATTTTTTATTGCTCTTTTTCCAGTATTTGGTAAGCCCGTCTGCTTCATAGCACTTTCAATTAATTACAAACACGATAAACAATCATGCGTTATAGTTTTTGAATACCTGTAGGGACATTAAACGGTTATTTCTTAACGTAATAAATAGTTAAGTAATCGCCATTTTGATAAAACTTCAATGAATTCTCTTGTTAGTAAAAGAGTTCGCCATGTTTTCTTAAATACAATTCCATGAGTAAAAAAAGTATAAAAATTTTCTTTGTTAAGAGATGATCGAATTTGTGAAACTCAGTGTTAATAGTTTTAAGTAGGTATTGTAGATATCTTTAAGTTTATTTCTTGGCCTTAAGTCAACCTTCAAGATATCTTTAAATCGAAGTTTAGAGATCTGTAAAACCCCCATTCTTAAGTAGGGTTTAAGTTTGTCTAAACAGTAGTATTAACTCTTTCTTGAAAATGTCTTAAATACTGTGCCCACTTTGTCCTAACTGAGTCTTGGGGATATCTTCAAGATATCTTCAGGGACAGCCCGCAGCTAGCAGTGATAGCCCGGACGGTTAAAGAGCCGGCCGAAAATCAGTGAGGCTCGGGTTCGAATCCTGGCATGTACCAATGAGTTTTTCAAAAACTTATGTACATATTTATCACTAGCTCGACGGTGAAGGAAAACATCGTGAGGAAACCCGCAGGTCTCAGGATTAATTCTGAGACATGTGTAAACAGACCCGGTCCGGCGATGGGCTCACCACCTATCACGTTTAGGGGTCCAATATATCTCGTGAAATGTGGGTATATCCAGTAATGGAATACCTCTGCCTACCCCCTCGGGGATAAAAAAGGCGTGAGATTATATTATATATATTTTTTTTATATCTTCAGGGACATAATGGATTTAGCCAAGACAACAGCAAGAATTTGTCTGATTGTCTTCAAGATATCTTCAATCCCTTTTTAAGACCATTTGATTGCTACTTGGGTTTCTATCTAAGCATTCCTGAGACGTCAGAATCATCAACCGTTAAGTATTTCCGAAGAAGGCTGTGTAAAATAACACTTTGTAAGACTTCACTTGCTTTAAAGTTTTTCGAAACGACAATTATTATGCACCACATTTATTGAGATTCATCTAATAAATGACTTTAAAGTGTTTTTCGTTGGAAATCCCGTTGCATCGACATTTTAGTAAGTAATACAGTTTCAACGGTCAGTTTAAGTCGATATCCTCTAATTGCCACCGTTATCAAGTTTTTTCACATTAGCGAGGATAGCCGGTCAAAGTCCAATTATTATTGGCTCGGGGCACACACCTGCTCAAACACCTTCCTGACAGATGATCAGCAACATATTTTTAGGGTTCCGTACCTCAAAAGGAAAAAACGGAACCCTTATAGAATCACTTTGTTGTCCGTCCGTCTGTCAAGACCCTTTTTCTCAGGAACTCGTGGAGGTATGAAGCTGAAATTTATATCAATTACTCAGGTCTACTGTCCCTTGAAGCTGTGAAAAAATCAAACTTCTAAGCCAACGCAATCAAAAGATACAGCCGTTTATGCCGCAAATTTTCGACACTTGCAAGGGAATCAAAACCTACAGGGTGCTTCCCGTGAACTCAGAATCTTGAAATTTGGTACGAAGCAACGTCTTATAGCATAGATAAAGGAAAAATTACGAAAACCATAAATTTGCAAGGTTGTACGGAACCCTCGGTGCGCGAGTCCGACTCGCACTTGGCCGGTTTTTTATAAATAGGTACCTACCTCTATTACTTTCATGGACACCTTTTGCCAGTTTCCAAACCATTGTTGTGAATTGTACCAATTTGTTAATTAAAAAAACTAGAAGTTTACAGAAATTCATCATCAACCTGTAACATACTGCTGCTGAGTTATAGGTATTTAACTGTCTCCACAGATAATAATATGAAATATTCATCACGTCATATTTAACTTAAATACTGCGTTTTAGTTGAGATTTAAGATATTTCCAATTCAATTAAATCTCTTTGTTGATGTATTTGTACCTACGATTAATAGGTATAATTAAAATGAAAAAGGCATTTATTTTAAAATAAAAAGGTAAAGTTTTAGATCGTTCGGTAGTCAGGTATTGCAAAACCGTTGAGCATGACTAATGATTTGAATTATCCATTCCGAATTGATGTTGAATCATTTAGCATCTCTTTTGAAGCGCTCTTGCTGGTCCCGTAATTCGTTTTGGTCGAGCACGTTTTTTGTGAGCACAGTTTTCATGCAAAGTGTGCCTAGCAAAACATTCTGGGTCTTCGAACTAACAATAATTATTTCAATCCCATCATCATAAAAAGTTTTGCAAAGATCACTTCCGTAACTGGAAATGAAACAATTGTGTAACGTTTATCAATAGTACTTTAACAATGAATGTTGTAATTTCCTACATCTATAGAACCTGCTGCGTATGACTCCACTAACAATAGCTTACAAGAAAATGGTGGCTCCACTCGTATTTGTGAAAATATTACTTTCATGTCATACCTACGTTACGTTAAGCGACTAGTGAAAACCATAGACAAACTATTCTCTTCTTAACATCCAATTAAATAAAACTATACCTCATTTCACTAAGATAACGTATATTCCAAATGAGGTACGTAAATATTTATAAGAGATGATTAATTAAAGGTAACAATGTTTTTTGTAATATTGAGCACTAAATTAATTATAGACTTATTACTAACGGAACTATTTTTGTAAAGGCAGTTCTAAACTTTGAATTAGGTAAGAGCTAGTTCGTTAGCCTCAAAATCTTGACCCAAGTGTTGCAAATTTAGTTTGAAGCGGGTTATTCATTACACAACGAGCCTAGCAATTGACTTACGCAAATGTTATATAATCTCAGCGGACATGTTAACGCATGAACGGATAGAGGCGAATTACCGATGACAGTAGGACTGGGTCAGCTATTTTGTTGTCTTCCTGTCAAATGGAAATTTGTTTTAAAAACAAATTCGATAATCTCCAATAGTGTCAAACCTATTGTTTATGATTGTGTGACTCCTTTCAGACATTTCGATAATTTGCCTTCTACATGCAGCATTTATTGCTATTTCATTGTGTGTTTAGTAATAAATTATTACTAATGATTCTAAACGCATACCAGCATTAAAATTTAAGCAGGTCAAGGTAAGATATTTAATGGACAGTTTCCAGTTTTAAATGGGAATAGAATTGACTACAATGGGCACGCGCAGGACGCTTCTAACGAGAATGAACGTAAAGCAGTACGCTCAAGGTCAACTGAGAGCTGTTGTAGTTTGTAGTGTATTCAAACTCATTTTATTATTGGTAATATTATAACTCGTGCCTGCATCTCCACTTGTGCTATTAGCTCAGTCCGGCGTTTCAAACATCCTTCACACAGATTTCTAGATAATTTGATAAGCATTCTCATACGTTCATCATTTAGGTACATAGTGTTTTAATCTATAATACGTACTTATCTGATTTTTTCACAACCAATTTCACTAAAAGTATTCAAAATGGGTTTCAGTCATAAAACCACACAATACAAGTGCCTTCGTTAGCGTATCGTTTCTGTGCCTGTCGCGGAATTCCATCCATTAACCCAAATTGAACTCTATTGTCTAATGGATCTTCATTACACTCTTGTAGGTTGCCAAATCGACCAGATTGTTGACGAAGTCTGAACAACTCGATACTATATTATTATGGTGTGTCACGGTCGTATTAAACTGAATTGAATGCTGAGTTAGTATTTATATATAAGAAAAGCAACTCTGTTGATGCTTGGCTACTGCCTAATTAAACACTCTTACTCATCTTTAATATACCAATTTCTTTCCATTACAGACAAAGATGTAGATAGATTGAAAATAATCCTACATTCAAAACGATGTCCGTCGACCAGGCATCGCCACTGGTGCCGATAAAACCTCAAGTAGCCTTACAGAACAGTGCGTTCATAAAGAACAGCCACAATCGCAGCAGTTTCTGCGGGGTAGCTCCATCGCCAACTAATGGTAACGGAACGTTCAAAACTTTTGCCGTCAATCGCAAGAGCTGGAGCGGCAACGTGACGCTGCCTCTCCAGCAGTTCGCGCCGGAACAAACGCCGCAACTGGCAACTTTTCGCTCCGGAACTGGGACGTTTCCCAGAAACAGGGAGCGGAACAATAACAGTGCTTCGAACGGAATATTAACACCTAACGGCAACTCAGTGCAGAGTTTTAGAGGAAATGAAGTGAGGAGGAGCGGATGCTCTAACGGGAGACGTTACGCTGAAATCGGGAATTGGAGTAAAAGGTAAGTCCTTACGTTATCCTTGTTAATTTCGGTGAGAACTTAGAACAAGAAGATATTATACCAATTTATAATACTCGTAAGTCGAAATACCACTCTGAATTATAAACTATCTTTTATTTAAATTTTCTTATATTAGGGAAATCAAAGGAGTAGGTAAGGCTAAGTACAGATATCCTCGTTATTATAAATATGTAATAGGTTATTGTTTTGTTGTTTTTTTGAACCGAAACTGTCACTATTGCCGTCGATATCAATTGCGACTTAAGACGACGACGTCAGGACTTTTGTATTCAGGATTAATATCACCACAAAACCACGCTATTTGTACAACTCTATATATAAAAATGCTATATGTAAAATACTTAAATTTATTAAAACAAATAATATATAATACTTCCTAAGAGACCCTCAGGCCAGGTAAATAAGGCACGTCCCAGAAACTTTTAGGATCTATTTATTTTCTTTTTTCATCTTGAGTAATTCTGTAACAAGTTTTCCAATTTCATTCTCTCGTCGCTTTCATTTCCTCCCGTTTGGCGCGCCGTGCTCCCTAATATTACTTTTATTAGCTCAAAACGTTTAACAAACATTGGTTGAGAATCTAATAAAGATTGGATTTTATTTCAATAAATGGATGATCTTGCAAAGATATTAAATTATGATTCAAAAGCAATTGGAAATCCTATATTTTTTTACCGGACGCAGTTTCATTCAATATCATATCACCAGTTAAATACGGGGAATTAATATTGAGTTAGTCGATAAAGTGGTTTGGGATAAGCAGTTGCGCAACCCAAGCAGTATTCGTAGCAGGCTGAAACAGAATGTTTACCGCATTGATCTAATCGAAATCTTCATTATCTTTTATTCGTTGCGAGTAGAAAGTTTGTCCATAATTCTCGCTTACTCAATTTGGGGCAGACTAAGTCGCTCGATAAGCCGACGTCCAATAATCTGGCTCCAGTACTTTGTCTTTTTATTAGGGGCCGTCTTTATCGCATGATTTCCCGTCACTAACAGTGATGTTATCGCCCCGCTATTTAGCGGTTTTCCCTCTAACCACTATTTATTGATGGCGCTTACATCAACCTCTACATCAACCTCTCCAATTAATTCAGTACTGTTTCTTAAGAACTCTTTCGTATTGTTTCCAACTCTCTGTTGTCGCATGTGCTTTGTATCGTTATTGTAGTTGTTACATTTGTTGGGTCAATGTCTGTTTTAATAGCCAGATCATCAATTAATTGTTGTTGAAGTTTAGTAATGCTTCTTAATTGTTATATTATTCACGTATCATTATAACGCTTCTTTTTATTATATTCTGTCGTACTATACAACTACATTATTCAACGAGTAACCAACATAATCAGTCAAGGTTGCGTGCGTTATTTCTCAGTCATTGTCTAGAGCTCCGGTAGGCAATTTAAAAGACAACATTCAACAGTCCACCTTGTATAATGTGAAGAAAATAACACTATAGTATGCAATGGCATACAACAAATCTAGTGTATCGTTGTATACTTGCTTTTTTATGAACACAATAGATACCATAAAAATAAAATAGGCAATGTTATATTAACTATGTTATATGAATAGTTTTCTTTAACGTGCTTTACATATTATCCAGGTTAGTGTTAGTAATAAAAATGTGCAGTATACCTACTCTTATTTTTAATTATGGGATTATTATTTTGCATAAATTTCAAACAATGCAACCTCGATTCTCGATTGTTTCGCTTACGGTTTGTGATCACCCTGATAAACCCCGCCACAATACCCACTATCTGATGAAGTATACTCTTGTCAGATAAATCACTGGCGATTACTTTTATAATACCGTGTGCGTGTGTTTAATAAAGGCATTGTAAAAGGAAGTTCTGTAAAGCACATTCTGGATTATTCTTACTTGATTATTTCCGATTTCAATCAGGTAATTATTTAAATTCTGTCTCTCGATTCCGTTATAATATAAGGTATTATTTTAGTCTTAATTAGGATTTTATGAAATCGTTTTGGTACATGTCTGTGACATACGATATTTTGGTGATGTATTCCATTGTACTTATTTAACTGAATATTTAGTTGTTTGATGCAATACAATAACGACTATCATATCCATTTTAAATCCATAGGTGAACTAGTAATATTAAAGTACTTAATACAAATGCAAATAATTTAGATGAGTACACAGATTTTTATTCATCTATCCCTGTGCAGCATTTAGTAGTTATAGCTTAACTTACTCTGTATATTACGTGAGAGATTGTAAAACCGATACTAATATTCAACGCTAATAAAATCAAGCCTGAGTAATCTAAGCCATCACCAACGTACCACAGTAGCTATTCCGTAATAGAAAAACGTCCGTGAGAGCCACAATCATGTCAGCCGTCCCTGGCAGTAATTCACTCCAATTATGGCCCGGACTTTCACTCTTGGGCCTGTGGGGTTTGAAACCTGTACTAAATCGTCCTAACAAATTGAAAAAGCAGTTTTGACCGGTTTTTAATATGCATCTACAAATAACTGCCGTGTTGTTGTTGTGTCTGCTCTAGATAGTTGCTTTGAATTGAGGACATTGTAATTTAGTTTTTCAAAGTAAATATCATAAAATGAACGCAAGTGTAGTCGTTATGTCGCATGTGCCAGGTGCCTAATTGTAGAACGGATCCGAATGTGTCGGGAGGTTCATTTTAAACCTAATTACCATGGTTGAAACGTTAAGTTGTGTAGGCATTACAATTATTATTTTAAGTACCTAATGGGTTCGATTTTGCTTTACAGCGCCTAACCTTATTTTAATTTACTTCTGTCATTTTCTTTCTCCTAGAAAAGAAAAGAGACGAGAGATATTTAGTCCTGTCAAATTAAAATTAGTTCGTCAACTAAGGCATTTCATAACGAGTTTAGTGCATAAGTAAAGAAGTCACGACTAAAATACAGCCTCTGACAGGACTTAATTCGGTAGGTTATCTTCTATCCCTTTTCTTTTTTTGATGTAAGACACAGACAGGACTAAACTAAGTAGAATTGCACCCAATATCCTACTAACTTAACCAGTAGGAATCGGACAAGTATAAACACCTAAATAAAAACCGACCATTAGAAATTATAATTAAATAGTGTAGATCTAATTTGTAGCAGTGGACCGACGATGACTCTTGATGATTTTGTGAATTTTAAATTCTTTATTATTAGGAGTTTCTATTGAAAATATATTTTTAATATTTAAATTTCAAATGCCTGCCTTTCCTGCCGCCACTGTATCTGAAAAATAAGTAAGCGGTCTATGTAAGAATAAGTATTATGATTCTATAAAAACTATTAGAGTTAAAAAATGATTACTTTTTACTATATTACAAAAAGCTTTGGTTAACAAAGTGACTCTTTAAAAACCATAAAATGAATTTTAACTTTCGCAATCATTAAATTAAGTAAATAGCGAAATCTCGTATACTTAATAGACTATTGCATTTTGCTTAGCAGGCATATTTCATCACACTGACATATTTATGATTGCGATGACTGATGGTATACTGGATGATTTTTTTTACCGTCTGGAAAAAAATATGACGTATAAGGTATCTAGAGCCGAAGTTATACACGAGGTTAATTGTTAAATATAGTCATGTTTAATGCAATTTACAAAATCTAGAAAACTACGCACAGTACTACGCGCAGCTGGCGGTTGTAGGTAGATTGCGTATAAATTAAAGCTACGAGCCTGTTTCTTTTTAAAATACTATTTCAAATATCTCATTGTGTATTATTGACTACAATTGAGTAATGTATATTAGCTTAAAAAAAAAATTTTTTTTGTAACATTGCCAAATGAATCTATTACACTTACCTATCACACCACATTTTTTCCAGACGGTAAAAAAAGTCACCCTGTATATCTCGTGAGGGATTCTCCATGTACTGCAGTTAAATCCAAATTGTGAGTTTGAATGACCATGTTCGTAAAAAAATTTATCCAAATCTATCTATTGAGTAACAAAAATCTAACTTTATATTACCTTTATATTTATTATATTAGTAGAATAGTATACATAGTTTTTTTTATGATAAATAACTTATATACTTCATTTTAGAGTCACCGAGTTATGGGGATAGCTTACAAAAAAACCGTTAACAAAATAATTTTGTATTTTTATTTTCTTAACGTTTTCTTTGTATTTTATACATACCTATAGTGAGTGCGAACTGCGAAGCTAATTTTTTTACAAAATATTAAACACGTGATAAGTTGATAAGCATACATAGCATGTAAAGATAACATCAGTTACTTCTTTAGTAACTACAAAGCAAAGAGAAATCTTTGTAGGTGTGTATGCAGGGAAAAAGGGTTTAAAAACAAAAGAGCAAAGCGTTACGTAGTCTCTGAAGAGTCCATATGGTTTGCATACGAAATCCGACAAGCGAGTGCTGTGATTGAACGCCCAAGCAAGAGTGAAAGCGACGCTAAAGAGGTTGCGCGGCCCAGCGACTGTTTACTCAGTTTATTGATACCATAAAAATAAGTATTATAGCGCTACTCTTACATAAATGACATTAAAGAGCTCTTCAGAACAATAAAGTTGTTAATGCAATATTACAGATTAACTGTGGTAATCTTATATTTAAAGTATCCATTCTCTGCGTGTTGGAGATAATTCAATTAGGTCATTTTTAGGTTTTTTTATAATCAAATATTTCCACAAAATATAGATTTTTTTGGATAAATAAAAGTATCAAATCTGTCTAACAAACTTGAGTTTGTTTTGCAAAATAGATTATTCTGCAGTATATAGGTAATTTGTTCTTTATTGTAAAACAAAAATCTGTCACGCTTCGACAAACTTGAAACTTTTCAATCATTTTAGTGAAAGTATCTCAAATAAACTACCAAAAATTATTCAAGTCTACCTACTTTTTGGCAATAATTTTTGTTTTCAACCGGAGGTTTTTCCCTCTATAGTGGCAAGTTTCCATCTTAAAGCTATTACAAAATAGAAAAGTTGACGTTCAGTTTTCCCCGACAATGGGTCACAATATTATTTTCTGGGCGCCATCTTTAAACGGACGTCCGAGGACAAAGGCCGCCGGGAAAATAATTTTCTTCTGCGGAGACAGGACATCTACACTATTATGGAAGGATTTGAAAGACCCTTTTCACGGCGTTTGAGGCTGTGCCGTGCTTTTTCTGCAGTAAACATTATATATATAAGGCTGAGTAGGCAAGAAGTAAGGCAGATCAATTATTTTAAGTATTATATTATCAGACTTATTTGTTTCATAGTTGTGTCCAATGATAAACACTTTTTTTGTTAATAAAACATAATATAACAAATACCATAAAGAATTATTGAAATTTAAAGTAAAATACTACTACCTGGATATTTACGCAACTCATAAGACGATAATAAAAAATTAAAAGACTGTCATAACTCCCCACAAAGATAAACTCAAGCACTTATTTGTATCAATTTACGTATTTGTGAGCACGAACGAACCTTAGCTAACATACAAGAACCAACATCAGCACCTGTCAGCTCTGTTTGGAAAGTAAATAATGTTGCAAATAGCAAAATTCGGTGCGTAGACCCTTATATTGAATACCCGAATATCGGATCGAGAGGCTCTGGTCTCATTGCGTATTCAGGCCGCGTGGTTGGGCATAAATATCCCTGTCGCTGTCATTACAATAAGTTCGTCGATGTACGGACGTCCCAGAAGGCTGCAACGGATGTGGCGTCCCTTGGGATGTCACTTAGATAATGGATTCTGGAACGATTTCTCTGATCATTTAATGCATGTCGTGTTCGGTGATGCACTTGATGGTTATCGCTGCCTTTATGACTGTAGCAATAGTAGTTATCGTCAGAGTGATTAATTATTTATACTTACGAACCAGAATACCCATAAATGTATCTTTGCATATAACGGTTATATTTTCAAATTGCTGCTAGTCATTTTTTACCTTGCTACCATACGATGAATGAGTTTTTTTCTTGATAGATCTTCCTAAAAGAGACTAGAAAAAATAAAGCTACTTCTGAAATCCAAAATTTAAGATGATAGTAGGTACCTACCTATGTATATACTGAATATTAGATCAGCAGATTGATCTACTTGCTTTTGATACAATATCACCAGATACATTATTTTAGAAGCAAATAAATTCAGTTCGAAACAGTTTTAAAACAGTTCGAACAAAACAGTTAGATTTACAACTATTCCTAAATACGAAGTAACTCTCCCTATCGCAAATTCGGCCACCTGCAAATACGGCGTGTGCATCGGAAAGCCAATGACTGCAGTCGAGCTGGGCGGCACGGTCTGGTGGCCACGGCGCGCAGACGTGTGGCAGATACCAAGCAGTCGGAGACCCACTGTGCTACGTGCATTCTTATACCTACTTAATGGTTCAAATAGAGTTGATAATATCTAATTTAGGCTTAATACAAGACCTGAGATCTGCGTTTTCATGCTTGGTGCGTAGACATAAGTTTTTCCGGTCAAGCCGCGTATAATCGGAAAACAATAGGATTATCTATTTTAACAGTTCGCCCGCAGTAGGCTGCTGCTTGATATGCTAAGGTTTAAATATATGATATTGATTGGTTGCTGATTATTCGTACTAATAGTATACTTTTTACAGTACAATCAGGAACTTGCAGAATATATTGTAGATGATGCTACCTACTGTCTGATTTATATTGATTTATATCAATGGTGAAAGGTACTTCAATTTTTGAGTCCACGCTGCCACATGAGTCAGCCTTGACGAGGGAAATGCACCAAAAACTGACGCAGTTCACAAACAATCCCTGCGCCGCTCCAGCGTCCGTGCGTGCTCTTGTTTGTTATGCTAATTGGCCCTACTGATTTGCACAATAAAACGCGCCATTCAACTGTTCTAACGAGCCGTCTGCACAAAGTTCCGACCGATGTGATAACTCGTTAATTGTTCAACCGCGGTTACAGTGAAATTGTTAGATAATTACTTGAAATTTGACGCGTAATTGGATACTCCATACATGTGAATTCGGTGGCGTAACACTTTTTTCTCGCGTGCTTCATTGTTTCGACTTTCCCTTAAACTCTTCTTTTATTATTATTTTTCGCCAGTATTTTAACAAATATAATGTTTGAAATCTATATCTTATTACCTTTTTTTTTTCGTAAGTACTGTCCCAATCACAACATCGTATCAAAAACCATTTGAGCCCTATTCAAACTCATTGAGGGCAAACATTTGTGTCACGATGTAACCAACAAAGCAGTACCATGTCCATTGACTCTTACAATTGGCGCCGACGCTAATTGTTGCAAAGTGGCCGTTAACTAACGCTGTTATGAATGGCCACTCAACGAATTTAATGCATGTACCGACCTATTTATATGCTACAATATACTTGAAAATAATTGAAAGGGCTAATGTAATGAATTCAAACACAAAAAAAGGGAACTGAGACCACCAATAATTAAGAGAATCGAAATGAAGTCAAAAAGTGTGGTGTCATTTGGTAGTGACGACATTTATAAGAGTATCGCTGATATTCTTAGTATGTTTGCTGGTCTATACTTATTTAGTATACTTTCTTGGCAATAATGAAGGATTATAAGTGGCGACAAATCGTTAATACCTAGTTGACTGCTGAATGTTCGAGGCAAGACCATCAACTTGTTGATATTTCCTGATAATACAGTCATGATGATATAACAGCAGAAGAAGACTTATAACAATAATACTTTTGCCTTGGAATACCTATTGCGACACCCCACGCTAGCATTGCTAGGGATTCCTTTCGTCGTCTGCCACAGAGATTTGCGATGACTCATGATTGCAAACATACTATCGTACTTTTCATGATGATTCTTGATAGTTCTTGTTAGTCTTTCTATTTGTAGCTACCTGCTATTGGCAACTGTTGACGTTTCTAGGTCAAGCTCATTTTGCCGGCATTATTTTGTCATTAAACTGTTTATTTATCTTGTTACCAGGTTCTATCATCTTCATACTTTATAAGTACCTACATATAATAATACACATTTATACAAAAAAATCATGTTTACATCCAGGACGTCCTGTTGTTTATCCAACAAAATATATTCGCATGTTGACCTCTCGTTCCGAGATAATTGGGTAATAGAAATATGACGAGATCTTGTTACAAGAGCCTGGGTAAATTGGCCAAATATCTGGGCAGCCTTGAGACTTAGAGACAATACCAAATATATTACACTGTGTAAGAATTTTCTTTGACAAATAATGAAGACCGCAGGTAATACCACTTGCGGCAGTTCTGCTAACTCACATCAAACCGTTCAGTTAATCAGACTTCAAGTTGGTAAGTATTATATTTTTTAGCTTTATGAAACAAATCATTTATTACAATAAATATATAAAAATAGTATATAAAATCACTTCGGCTAACACCCCATTTCTCGCAACTACTAAGCATTATAGGTAATTTTACCGGCGATAATAATGAGAAGCCGTAACAAAACCACATCAAAACAAATGATGTTAAATGCTACCAATACTGTAAACAATAACAGTTCCACTAGCCATTCGTGTATGTGCACAGCAGGTCAATCAAAAGATAAAGGCTCACGCGAACCACTGCCGGCGTTAATTAAGGCTGCTATAAGCGGATTGATGCCCACAGATTATAGGGCTGGCCTCTCAATAGGTATGATTTCGTCTCATAACGGGATTATTGCAACTATATATTGACGACATTCACGACTATGATGTCTAACCATCTAAGTATGCGTACGTAGTCAAAGCATTATTAGATACTCTCTATAATAATATGTCTGCCATAGATGGTGTGAAACCATTTTTTTTTTTTGTTTTCTGAACTAAATTGTAGAACAGATTCAATTTTGTGCCAATGCCTGTGTGTTTGTGGTTCTCCATAGTATTAGATAAAAACGATAGGTACCTATTACGTAGCTCAGAAATGCCGTAAGATTTTAAACCTTTGTCTACCTATTAATTACCTACGATAATTAGGTTTAAAACCGCAGCTTTTAAAATTTCACGTAGAAATAAATATCATCTATACTGGATGTTTTTTTTTACCGTCTGGAAAAAAATATGACGTATAAGGTATCTAGAGCCGAAGTTATACACGAGATTAATTGTTAAATATTGTCATGTTTAGTGCAATTTACAAAATCTAGAAAACTACGCACAGTACTACGCGCAGCTGGCGGTTGTAGGTATATTGCGCATAAATGGAAGCTACGAGCCTGTTTCTTTTTAAAATACTATTTCAAATATCGTACCCTTAAAGGCAAAACCAACTAACTGCAGTGAACATAGTTTCGAGTAAATTAGTTTTTAATATTTGATGAGAAGATTATATACCTAAATACTGCATTTTGTCTTTGTGAGTTGTTTTTTATATTACGCAATCTAATCAGCTATGGTATAGTGTAATAAAAAATGATAAAAAATATAAAGATCCCAAAAAAAAATTGGGAAATCTATCGCGGGGGGGTCACTTAGTTGGTTTTACCTGAATTATGTAAAATTGAACTATTTTCTGAAAGGAAGACCTGTACGCTTCTAAATTGAATATTAACGTATTAATTTAAAAAAAAATTATCATTTACAAAAACAGCAATACAAATATAGCAAAGGAAGCAGCCAAAATAAAAATAAAATAATTTTTATAGTTGGTTTTACCTGAATAAAATTAAGACTAGTGTGCGGTTATCTCCAGGTGCGGAATCTATTAGGGCTTCATTTTCTTTATTTTTGTATGTAGAGCTAGATTTTGCGTACCTCTGCATACCCCTATCTTCCTATACATATAAAATCTGTAAAAATCTAATGTTTTTAGTAAAATTCCCACATTTTTACAAAAAAAATATAGACAAAACAGTCCTCTAGAGCGTAACAATGAAAGTATTAAAAGGGGGTTGTGAATGGAGTGTTGGTAGTGGCTGACCTAGGCCTACATGATCTTCAGAACTTCGATATACTGAAGACAGCTAGATACTAGCTTGAATGGGTCACTTGGTGGAGTACATCTTTTGGGTGAAGCGCAAAACTCGTACAGGTTCATAGCAGGCAACGTTCTATTATCTCTACCTACCCTGTAACCTGAAGAAGGTTTTATCTCAATTAAAATATAAGAGGATCACATTATAAACGTTTATTATCAAATCAATTAAAAATACTTAATTATAAAAATCAACATGTCATAAAGTTTTCTTGTTTTTTGACCTATTCACGATGATGTGTTCTGCCAGACTCTTCCAATCTTTAAATTCTTCATATTTAAATTGTTTAACATGGTCATTGTTTCCGGTAAATTTCTTGGAGCCTGTTTTGTTAACTCAATCATATTCGGGTCTCCTGCCTATCTCGGTAGCAAAAAAGAAAGACCTAGTGAATCTTTGCAAGAAAAGAGTATAATACCTGATGAATACCACGGTTGGTTTGAGACTTTGCCAACTGATACAAATAGTGCTGATTACGTGCCTTATGTAACAGCTTCTGAAACCGATTTTTCAGACTCTGTAGATGTGGAGTCCGCCGAAGAATCTTAATGTGGATTTTTATAATTAAGTACTTATTTTTAATTGATTTGATAATAAACGTTTATAATGTGATCCTCTTATATTTTAATTGAGATAAAACCTTCTTCAGGTTACAGGGTAGGTAGAGATAATTGAACGTTGCCTGCTATGAACCTGTACGAGTTTTGCGCTTTACTCAAAAGATGTACTCCACCAAGTGACTCATTCAAGCTAGCTGTCTTCAGTATATCGAAGTTCTGAAGATCATGTAGGCCTAGGTCAGCCACTACCAACACTCCATTCACAACCTTTTAATACTTTCATTGTTACGCTCTAGAGGACTGTTTTGTCTATCTTTTTTTGTAAAAATGTGGGAATTTTACTAAAAACAGTAGATTTTTACAGATTTTATATGTATAGGAAGATAGGGGTATGCAGAGGTACGCAAAATCTAGCTCTACATACAAAAATAAAGAAAATGAAGCCAAAATAGATTCCGCACCTGTAGATAACCGTACACTAGTCTTAATTTTATTCAGGTAAAACCAACTATAAAAATTATTTTATTTTTATTTTGGCTGCTTCCTTTGCTATATCTGTATTGCTGTTTTTGTAAATGATCAATTTTTTTTTAAATTAATACGTTAATATTCAACTCAGAAGCGTACAGGTCTTCCTTTCAGAAATAAGTTCTATTTTATATAATTCAGGTAAAACCAACTAAGTGACCCCCCCGCGATAGATTTCCCAATTTTTTTTGGGATCTTTATATTTTTTATCATTTTTTATTACACTATACCATAGCTGATTAGATTGCATAATATAAAAACCACTCACAAAGACAAAACCGAGGATAAATTGTTTTACCAGTATAAAAATTCAAGACATACATGTTATGTCATCAGTTAAAAACGAATAAAGTTATTTAGCCTGTATTGCATCTATAGATAAAGTCTCTTTACTGGTAAACGTTTGGGGAAACAATAGTTTAAAGTAATGTTAGTTGCTTTTTCTTGTAAAAATTCTGAATATGTTTGCATTTAGCTGGTTTTTCGCCTTGCTAACTTTCAAACTAAGCGGGATAGCAGATAACCGGTTTTACTAGTAGATAGAGCTCAAAAAGACGAATCGATTGGTATATTTAACTCATTTTTGAAAAAAGTGTCGGTTAGTTGGTTTTGCCTTTAAGGGTACGATATCTCAGTGTGTATTATTGAGTACAATTGAGTAATGTATATGAGTTTAAGCAAGAAAATTTTTTTTTGAGAAATAAAATTTTTTTTTAAGTAACATTCCCAAATGAACCTATTACACTTAGGTACCTATCATACCACATTTTTTTCCAGACGGTAAAAAAAGTCATTCTGTATATATAAAAGGAGAAGCTAAATCTAAAAATCAAGGCCCAGCCCAAACCGCTGAACATAGAAACATGAAATTTTGTGTGTAGGTTTATAATGCAGATGCTCGCTAAGAAAGGATTTTACGAAATTCAACCCTTAAGGGGGTGAAAGAGGGGGTTGAAGTTTGTATGGGATAGTGTGATTTCTGCGTGTATCAACTTTAAACTTGGCACAAATACTCTTCAAAACACACTATGAAATATTAGTTTTAGGATTTTTTGAAAATCATCCTCCAAGGGGGTGAAAGTAGGGGATGAAGTTTGTATGGAAAACCTTCATTTTTGGGTGTATCAATTCAAAACTTTGTAAAAATACTCCTCAAAACAAACAACAAGACACGTATTTCCGGATTTTTCAAAAACCATCCCCTAAGGGGGTGAAACAGGGGAGTGGAGTTTGTATCGAGACGTGTTGTTTTTTACGTTTATCAACTTCAAACTTTACATAAATACTCTTCGAAATAAATTATGAGACACATATTTTTGGATTTTTCGAAAATCATCCCCTAAATGGATGAAAGTAGGGGTTGAAGTTGATACGAAGAAGTTTATTTTTTGCGTCCATCAACTTGAAACTTGGTACAAATGCTTCTGAAAACAAACTATGAGATATTAGTTCTAGGATTTTTCAAAAATCTTCCTCCAAGGGGGTGAAAGTGGGGGTTGAAGTTTGTATGGAAAACCTTCAGTTTTGGGTGTATCGATTCGAAACTTTGTAAAAATACTCCTCAAAACAAACAACAAGATACGTATTTCTGAATTTTTCGAAAATCACACCTTAAGGGGGTGAAACAGGGGGTTGGAGTTTGTATGGAGACGTGTTTGATTTTTACGTCTATCAACTTCAAACTTGGCACAAATACTCTTAAAAATAAATCATGAGACCCGTGTTTTAGGAATTGTCGAAAATCATCCCCTAAGGGGGTGAGTGTAGCGTTTGGAGTTTGTATGGAGACGTGTTGTTTTTTACGTCTTATCAACTTGAAACTGGGCACAAATACTTTTAAAAATAAATGATGAGACACGTGTTTTTGGATTTTTTGAAAATCATCTCTTAAAGGGGTGAAAGAGGGGGATAAAGTTTGTATGGGATAGTGTGATTTCTGCGTGTATCAACTTTAATTTTTTTACAAATATTCTTGAAAATAAACTTGATATATTAGTTCTAGGATTTATCGAAAACCATCCTCCAAGGGGTTTTATCCCCTTGGGGGTTGAAGTTTGCATGAATACCTTCATTTTTGGATTTTTCAAAACTCACGGGTGAAACGGGGTTGGAGATTGTATGGAAACGTGTGGTTTTTTTACGTCTATCAACTTGAAACTTATCACAAATACTCTTAAAAATAAATGATGAGAAACGTATTTTTGTATTATTTTAAAATCATTCCCTAAAAGGGTGAAATTAGGGGTTGAAGTTGGTATAGAGAAGAGGGGTTTTTGCGTCTATCAACTTGAAACTGGGCACAAATATTCTTTAAAAGTCTCCATACAAAGTCTAATTTTTTTTGATAATTTACTATGGGTTGCTAGGAGAAATTTGTTTGTGCATCCCAAATTGTTGAAAAAATAAATGTCCACCCGTGCGAAGCCGGGGCGGGCCGCTAGTAATTTATAAATTCAACAAGATAAGAGACTAAATACATATAATACTCACTCCAAGCCTGTCATAATGATCCTGTCCATCAAGCCTGTGTTATTGAATCGGGTTCTTGTTTGTCAGCAATTCAATTTGCGTCGATGTCGTCAAGAACTGCGACGGAGCAATGAGGAAACTACCACACACTATTAAAAAAATGATTAATTTATGCAAACAACACTAAAGATCTGTCCCTGAGCTACTGACAGAAAATTTAAAAGAAAGATGCCTACCTTTTACAAAAAGATTAATAAAATTTATTTATGTGGTATTTTCTGTTTAGTAAAAGTTACTTATTTAAAACCTGTTAGTGTATATCAGAAAAGATAAGTAGCAAAGGATAAGGAAGAGAGCTACTATAAACTACAAGAATGTAGTAAGGTACTTTTGTATTACTTCACCTTCAAGTGTTATGTCCTAAAATTATGTTCTTCTGTGGATAAATTAGTATTCATCGCCATTGTCCCAACTCATATTAATTACTACAAATATATTACGCTGGTTAAAGTTCAATTCAGTCTTAATTTATAGCAGATATAGTATCTCCAGTTTCTAGTCTACTGGATAATATTCTAAGCGGTCATTTTGTGTCCAATCTAAACTTTGGAACGTGTTCGCGGTTCATTGTTGAACTTGCTCTTTGTGTAAATTATGTTTGCCAAGAATCTAGTGCAACTTTTAACTTTCTTTAACATATCAGAGGGACTAGCCAAATATGTAGCTTTCTAAAACGTAAAGACTAGGTATTCCAAGGAGAACTGTGTGGTATTGACATTAACGCTCGGCTACTCATGCGCACGGCCTAATAGCGCGAACAAGTAAACTTGACACAAAACTCAATAGAAATTTAGTTAGTAACAATGCTGTTCTTATTAGTATTATACGAGAATAGAGCCCTCGTTTGCCACTTGGTTACGGGGGAAGTATAGTGATATACTTAATATATAGATATATAATTTATAACTGTTGACTCAGTGAGCAGCACACTTTATTCTTACCCCTTAATTAATTGATTTTTGCTACCAAACAAATTCAATGCTTTTTGTCTCGCCTTTGAAACGAGCTTTTGCTTTTATCGAATCTGTTGTTTTGCGTCGAACGCCCCCAGGGCTAATTCTGAGAGCTGATTGAATTACTGCCTGAAGGCTTCCAAGGTATTTTGTAGCCAATTCATTGCAAATAAGCTAAACGAAAAAATAGAAAAATAAATGTTAAATTATTTGCATTTAATTATTATGACTAAGTACTCTACTCAAAATTCAAAATCCATTTACTTAAGGTAAAAGAAAATTACACTTAGAACTATCCCTGAGTAACATAGACTATAATATTTTATCCCAGTATTCCCACAGGAACGGGAACTATGCGTGCGAAACCGCGGCGCGCTGCTAGTACCTACTACTATACAACATGTAACATAATAAGCGAAATTCCTGAAATTAGTTTGTTCAGTATCTACTACTTATTCGATTTTAGCTATTTTTAATATGTGGTAAATTTTTCAAAAAATGAATCATCGTAGCTGAATTTAGTGCTTTCTATGGAAATCGTGCTATTATTAATCGATATTTAAGAAAATTGCTTAGACACAACTAAAGTTCGATTGCATCATAATTTTTTTATATTGATATACTAATTAGGGTTTATGAGGAATTGCGCTTTTTTTACGCGTTGTAACGAGAGAAAACCTGATTGACTGATTAACTCGTCAATGCACAGTCAAAACTACTGAATCTAGATATTCAAAATTTGAAGAGTGGATGACCTATTAGGCGTCGCCTAGTAAAGGATTTTTCGAAATTCCCACGTAAAAATAAAAAAAATTATTCGCGCAGGCAACACTGCTCGGCGCCTTCTAGTCATCAAATCAGTGTATGCGATATATTGTAAAGTATTGTTAACTAACTTATGGAGCTATCAAATACCTATGTTTCTATAGATCAAACGTTAGATATAACAAAACTACATAAATAACGTATATCGAAGCATTTCCAATAAAAGCATTGCACTTCACTGCAAACCCCGCAGCAAAGCCGATCTAATGGGCTATCCCGGATAGGGGTAAATACGCCTTTAGCACACTAGAAGAAGGGTCTACTTTATTGTACAATAGACGCTTTTGTATTAGGTTATAGCAGCCCGAGGCTACGCTACCGGGAACAGTTTTACGTCTGCTTTTTAGTTTGCAATTTTAGTGACAAAAACCGTTCCATTGTGTATTGATGATTAAGTGATGTGTCGTTGAAAGGTCGTTGATATTATTGATTAATGCTGTGACAATATTTGTTATGTTGTTAAATTTAACAATATACTTATGGAATAAGATTTCCAATTGCCCCGATTGGTCTAATTATAATCGGTCGATCGATACGGTTTCCTTATTTCGAAAGGTCAAATCCCAAATCGTATCTGTAGAATACCTACCACTTCCATTTTACTGAACGCTGACTTTGATGCTGACGCTGGCATAGATTAAAAAGATACGATCTGTTGGTTATACATGATGTGGAATTTGTCTTCATTTCAATTATATTTAAAGTATTATATGTATATTTGAACGTTCTGACCATACCAAATAATAATATATTAACTAGCGGTTCTGCTCGGTTTCACCCGCTTAATTTCTGTTTCCGGGGGAAAACGGGAATCTATATATATAAAAGGAGAAGCTAAATCTAAAAATCAAGGCCCAGCCCAAACCGCTGAACATAGAAACATAAAATTTTGTGTGTAGGTTACGTTTATAGTGTAGATGCTCGCTAAGAAAGGATTTTACGAAATTCAACCTTTAAGGGGGTGAAAGAGGGGGTTGAAGTTTGTATGGGATAGTGTGATTTCTGCGTGTATCAACTTTAAACTTGGTACAAATACTCTTCAAAACACACTATGAAATATTAGTTTTAGGATTTTTTGAAAATCATCCCCCAAGGTGGTGAAAGTAGGGGATGAAGTTTGTATGGAAAACCTTCATTTTTGGGTGTATCAATTCGAAACTTTGTAAAAATACTCCTCAAAACAAACAACAAGACACGTATTTCCGGATTTTTCAAAAACCATCCCCTAAGGGGGCGAAACAGGGGAGTGGAGTTTGAATGGGGACGTGTTGTTTTTTACGTCTATCAACTTCAAACTTTACATAAATACTCTTAGAAATAAATTATGAGACACATATTTTTGGATTTTTCGAAAATCATCCCCTAAACGGATGAAAGTAGGGGTTGAAGTTGATACGAAGAAGTTTATTTTTTGCGTCCATCAACTTGAAACTTGGTACAAATGCTTCTGAAAACAAACTATGAGATATTAGTTCTGGGATTTTTCAAAAATCTTCCTCCAAGGGGGTGAAAGTGGGGGTTGAAGTTTGTATGAAAAACCTTCATTTTTGGGTGTATCGATTCGAAAGTTTGTAAAAATACTCCTCAAAACAAATAACAAGATACGTATTTCTGGATTTTTCGAAAATCACCCCTTAAGGGGGTGAAACAGGGTGTTGGAGTTTGTATGGAGACGTGTTTGATTTTTACGTCTATCAACTTCAAACTTGACACAAATACTCTTAAAAATAAATCATGAAACCCGTGTTTTAGGAATTTTCGAAAATCATCCCCTAAGGGGGTGAAAGTAGCGTTTGGAGTTTGTATGGAGACGTGTTGTTTTTTACGTCTTATCAACTTGAAACTGGGCACAAATACTTTTAGAAATAAATGATGAGACACGTGTTTTTGGATTTTTTGAAAATCATCTCTTAAAGGGGTGAAATAGGGGGATAAAGTTTGTATGGGATAGTGTGATTTCTGCGTGTATCAACTTTTAATTTTTTTACAAATATTCTTGAAAATAAACTTGAAACTATATTAGTTCTAGGATTTATCGAAAACCATCCTCCAAGGGGTTTCATCCCCTTGGAGGTTGAAGTTTGCATGAATACCTTCATTTTTGGATGTATCAATTCGAAATTTTGTAAAAATACTCCTCAAAACAAACAACAAGACAAGTAGGTATATCTCGATTTTCCAAAACTCACGGGTGAAACGGGGTTGGAGATTGTATGGAAACGTGTGGTTTTTTTACGTCTATCAACTTGAAACTTATCACAAATACTCTTAAAAATAAATGATGAGAAACGTATTTTTGTATTATTTTAAAATCATTCCCTAAAAGGGTGAAATTAGGGGTTGAAGTTGGTATAGAGAAGAGGGGTTTTTTGCGTCTATCAACTTGAAACTTGGCACAAATATTCTTTAAAAGTCTCCATACGAAGTCTATTTTTTTTTTGATAATTTACTATGGGTTGCTAGGAGAAATTTGTTTGTGCATCCCAAAATGTTAAAAAAATAAATGTCCACCCGTGCGAAGTCGGGGCGGGCCGCTAGTAAAATATAGCCTATGTTACTCAGGGATATTCTAGCTATCCAATGGGGAAAGAATTTTTAAAATTGGTCCAGTAGTTTTTGAGTTTATTCGTAACAAAGATAAAAACAAACATTTTTCCTCTTTATAAAATTAATATAAATTAAAATTAAAATTAATAAGTTACCGTTATAACATTCTTTTTATTAGTTTCCTCCTAAGTAATTGATTGTGATCTCTTTTTGTAAATAAGTCTAGTATAACAAATAATATTGACTCCCGATTAAAGCCCTTGCCTTTCAAACATCAGATAATATTTCGTGGCATACGTAGGGCTGCCCCCACAACCGCCAATATCACTAACCGCAGCGGAACACTGATTGACAGCTATATTCCCTGGACAACCCTAATTGTCCGCCACCCCGTATTATGGGGAATTTAATAAACATACCTTCGTGTGATGCAACTCTGTGTGGATTATGAATATTGAGCGGTGATTGAATTTTCCCGCCGGATTTAGACGGGAAATTGAAATTAATACGCTCAAAGCGCAGCGTAAAGTTAACGATATTGGGACTATAAAATATTATCTACCTATATAATCGATGGTAACGAATTGAAATATCGGTTCTTTAACGAAATCTCAGTCTTCTCAAAGCTTCCATAATTCCGTATATCATACAATTTTATTCTAATCCAGAAATAATTTGATTCAATTTAATTCAATTATTTATTGATTTAATTTTACATGTAATTTGATTTATAAACATAACGTGAACTTTAATTAGCGACAACAAGCATAATTTCATAAAATACCTTTCGGAACATAAAGTTGACATTACAATAACGTTCACATTATTGTGTGATTCATAACATAATAAATAATATTATCCATGTGTCTTTATATAAGATCGGGATGACCCAATGAACATATTTCATGAAAGTATTCAAAAATTTAATAAATAATCTCACGCTTTTTAGCACGAGGGGGTAGCAGAGGTATTCCATTTCTGGAAATACCCACTTTTCACGAGAATATTCGACCCATAAACGTGATAGGTGGTGAGCCCATCGCCGGACCGGGTCTGTAACACCATGCCTCATAATTAATTCTGAGACCTGCAGGTTTCCTCACGATTTTTCCTTCACCGTCGAGCTTAGTGATGAATATGTACGTAAGTTTTGAAAAACTCACTGGTACATGCCAGGATTTCAACCCGAGTGAATTCACTCCTTGAGTGATTTACAAATTATATTTGTATATCTGTGGCCGTTTTCTCATTACGGTCGATTTTTAACCGACTTCAGAAGAAGGAGGAGGTTATAAATTTGACTGAATGTTTTTTTTGAGGTTCTCAATTCGACTGTATTTTTTTAGTATTAAATTATTCGATTACTTGAAGGCGATTGTTGAAGAATACTAGAATTAGTTGTTGGGGAACCTATAGAAGGGAAATAAAACCACAAAATACGAACATGGAGAGTAATACAATGGATAAATTCCTGTGGAAAGTTGATTCCGAATCCCGTATTATATCCCTGGGGTACTCCCAAATACGCTCCGCAGAGAAATCCAATATTCTGTTTCCTATAATGAAATTGCAGTTTGAATACTACAGTGATTTTGATTATTAAATCACGATTCATATTCAAATTGATATTGCTGTGTTTCTCGCATCGGCTATTTGCTGGAGATTGACTATTTTTTATACTTGACGGTAATCAAAATACCTTTGGAAATAGTTTTCACCAGAGCGGTGTATGTAAGTATGGGTTTCGATTTTTTTTAAAGACCTGATAGAGTTAGTAAATTGGTTTCGTAATCATCATATTGTTATAGGCTACATGTTTATTTATATCCGACAAAAGAAAGATAGTAATGTTTTTAAAACTTTTCAGTGCCTTTCTCGCGTAATCGGATTTTTTTGATGTTTGGTTATAATTTTGAGTAGTGTAATAAACATTATCGAAAATTGTAATTTTTTCAGAGAAATGTTTGAAAGAAAAAATATAATGTTCTTCACAGCATCAAAAAAAATTAAAGGCCAAAGGTACTGTTCGATGTAAACGATTCTCATAAATTACTTACATACCAAGCTTGCGAACAGATGAACAGAATCGAACACGGAACACAAGGTGGGCGGTCCCGTTCTTCTCGCATCCGTACGCCTACGTCTAATTAGAGGTCGTTGCGACCGAGGCCTTTTTCTACCTCAAAGTATATGCAAGCTACCTCTCTGTTGATACTTTGGCCAGAGATATACAAGTAAGTTATTGAATGACACAGAAAATAAATTCTCGCATTTTTATTTTCATTTAAATTACATTACAGCTCAGCCTGCATCTTACAGAATTGCAAAGCAAAGCTTTTTAAGGTATAATTAATATTGTTACGCCTTAATTTCTGCTGGGCTTGGCAGAGGTACCTAAGTGGAAAGCTTTCTCGCAATCACTCCCACACGAATCCAAATTTAGAAAATAATAATAAAAAAATTCTACATCTGAAGGCATATCATTACTCCGTCGAGTACTTATACTGTATACTTAAATAAAATTATCTTGACTACCGTCTCCATACAATTTCGGTAGTATCAGTATATACTTTCTCCTAATAGTTTATACCTACTATAGCTATGTTTGTCAACAAATATAGTGTCTATTGTCTGCGGCACGGTAAGCATATCAATTATCTCAATACCTTGTGTCGTGTGATCGTAGTTATCTGCAGTTTCTATCGCATTAGCCACCTATTACAAGTGCAGCCGACTTGATGGATGACGACCAGACATTGTTAAACGGGATGCGATGGAAAGCGACAGGGATTTATGTGACTATTGAAATTATTATTACAGATGTAATTGGAGACAATTTTATACTTATTTACAGGAATGGACTCACCACCTGTCATTTTAGGGATAAAAATGCACTGGTTTTTAACCGATTAATGACTGGGTATTACCGAAATGGAATACACGTTCCCTTTGTCTTTCCCTCGAGGATAAGATCTGTGTTTTTAGTTTCATACTAGCGGGTGCCCAGCAGCGTGTTTTTTATTCCCGTTTCAGTGGGAACTTCTAAATTTTTTTCTAATAATTCAAGTTTCTATAGGTGTTATTGTTGCGGAGTAGTACGTTTTTCTATTTTTAACCAGTTTTTATATTTTCCTATGGGAATCAGATATTTTATTAATTTATTTTAAAACATAATTTGATGAGATGACATGAGACTATAAATCACAACCTTTATTTATTATTGTCTTGTATATACATATTGTTAATGTAAAAGAGTGTTCTATACGGGATCGGAAAAAACCCCTAGTTCAAATCATCTCTTATTACTTTAAACATTAAGGCTCTTAGGAAACATCACCCGAAAGCAATAATCATAAAATTTATTGATATAATATTCAGAGTGCCAATAGGATATCTTCCGGCATAGATAATATCCTTAATTCATCCCTCGATCCAACCGGAAGTCACCATTCTAAATCAAACATGGCGTTCATACTAAATTTGTAAGCGAAGGGGCGAGATTTCATATTTTAATACTCGATTATTACGGAATTTTCATCTAATAAATTTGTTTTGGATTACATTTATAAATGAAGTTGCCGATGTATAACTTTTCAGTAAAAAGTTATTAAATATTATAGGTAGGCACCTATTCACTAGAATTTCTGGAAAATAATATAATGAGAATTAAATGAAATTACATTTTGATTAAATTAGATACTAAAATTATACAAAAAAGATTTCAGCTATGTATGCGTATAATGAAATACCTACTTATCTTTATAGAACGCCTTTTTGTTGTACTGTTATAGTATTCTTAACACATCGGTATTGACAACATACCAAGTATGTCTATTTTGCCCATTGAATAAATCATGGTACGTAACGACAGACAACTAATACGAGTATGTGCATATATTGATTGAGTATTGATATTGCAATACAAATAAATTTAACTCGGCCGTTTACAGACGATATCGCAGTGCAAACGATTGATTTATACTGTTGGACCTATTTGTGTTTCAATATTGAACTGCATATATCAATTGTCTGTTCATGCCACGACAATTTAATTTGTATTGGTTGATCCATTCAATAATACACTTAGGGCTGATTTTTCAATAGTCAGTTAAAAATTATCAGAAGAATAAACATCACCTGTCACTTTTCCTTTCTACTGTGTCAGACAGTGACAGCATTAATATATTCTCACGATAAGATTTATCTGACGATTGAAAAATCAGCCCTTAACCGACTACGTTAGGGCCAGAAATATGGAATCTGGTAAAATACCCAATTACAAACAGATTGATAAAACTTAAAAATAAAATATACATTTTAAATACTCTTAGCATCATCATCAACCCGTGACAGCCCACTGCTGAGCTAAGGGTCTTTCCTCGCACATAGGAAGTATGGGCTTTAATCTCCCACGCGAGCCCACCGCGGATTGGGAGATGGTGTTAAGCTAGTGGACACTTTACAGTCAGAATTGTTTAAGCCACCCATCTGATAAATTACTCTACCTATGTTTAATTTAGTTAATCATAAATCATTTCATTTTATCATCTAATCATCATAATTATGAACCTGTAACAGCGTACTGCTGAGCTAATGATATATCCTCACACATGAGGAAGTATGAACCACATTTTCCCACAAGAGCCCACCGCGGATTGGGATATACTTTTAGGCCAGCGGCCACCTAAATGTTAGAATTCTTTAAACCCCCCCAAGGGTATATTGCACGGCTATATTAAATGACTTAACAACTTCCATAGTGCGTAAGTAAACCCAACGAAATTCATGTAATTTACTAAACACAATTTGGATACATTTATGGTAAATATAATCATAATTCTGTATAGTGTTAAACGATAGTCCTTTTTATTACAACAATTGAAAATGTCTAGTTAAAATGTTAATAATATGTAAGTAGATACGAGAGCACAAACAAGGAGTCCCTTTAAAATTAGCAATTCAATTAAGTTCTAATAAAAGCTAAGCTCTGCTGCAAGTACAATATTACCACCACATAAAATAATCCCCATTTACATCTACCACTAACTGGCTACAACACTGATAAAACACGTTGAACATCAGGTGTACCTAAATTGCAGTATTCCGTAAATATTTAAATCGGTGGAGTAATACCGAACGATAGGGCGTTCGCCTACTATCGTCTGATGCACGCGCACCCATTTCCATAAAAGCCTCTTCAATCTCGCAAAACGTTTCGGGAATTTCAATTCACGCTTAACGCTGTTCGCTGGTCCCTTTTAAGTTTTTTTGTTAGCTAGGTAGTAAATATTTAGCAGCGATTGTTAATTGAATTTGGAATGCTTACTAGGTTTTTTTAACGGTTTACAAAATTTATATTGTGCGGCGATTGGTGCTCAGGCTTGTAGAGTTAAAAAATGGTACGTTGATTACTGTTTAAATGACTTGGTAAGTAAGCAAATACTGAACAATTACTTTAAAAAAATCATAATGTGATAAGGTACTGACAAATAGTACTGAGTACTATTTGTCAGTACGTCGGTTTCGGGTACTGAGTACCCGAAACCGACGAGCTTGTATGAACCGATTGATGGAT
Organism: Ethmia dodecea; assembly: GCA_963855545.1. NCBI lineage: Eukaryota > Metazoa > Arthropoda > Insecta > Lepidoptera > Depressariidae > Ethmia > Ethmia dodecea. The sequence goes on from OY979452.1 coordinate 8,279,652, forward strand.
GTGGATGAGGCACGTGAGGTATGCCAGGATCGTAGCAGGTGGCGGGCTGTTGTCTCTGCCTACCCCTTCGGGAAAAAGGCGTGAGCATATGTATGTATGTACTGACAAATTCCACGAGATGATGAAATTAAAAAAGAATTAATAAAATTTCTAATATAGTATTAAAACTACAATATAATTGTGTGTACATGTCTGCTTCATTGGAAAGGTATAGTTTCCTATTTTGTATTGGGTGCAAACGTTGGTGTGAATTGTGTAAACATACTCGTATATTCATTACTACTCACTAAAAATGTCATCGAAATAAAGCACGGTGCTCATTTCTATTAACGATCGTTGTGATTTATACGTCACGAATACGAGATTGGTTAGTGAAAATAATCATCTATTCGTGCTACCGTGTAACTGGATACCAGTTACTAGATAGTAGAGAAAACTGCAAGGTTTCCGATATCAATTTACCTTTAACTCTTCTTTGATTAACCTTTACAAGTAAGATATTGTTGAATAACCAGAAATATAAAGCTACAAAGGAGAAATTTGCCTTTTCCATAGCGTAATTAAAAATAATTCCGGTAAACAATAATAATAAAAGTTAAAATATTTCGTAAATTAAAAATATATGTATAGGAAATACCTACAATTAGCATAACAAACAGCAGAACATCACTCGCTCACTTCACCATTGGTTCACGCCAGACTCACGCACCGTATCGAATCGCGACATCGTTGATCGTCAGTGTGCACACGGCATACGAAAGGTCACTGATCCCGGCGATGCGGGCTCCAAATTCGGTAGCCAATGCCGCCGGGACATTAATCGGACACCCAAGACATTTGGGATTGAAGACGATGAGACAGTGAAAAACATCGTAGCGGATAGAAGCGCAGGTATCGAGTGAGGTGGAGGAAAGAGACTTTGGTAAAGCACAGCTAAATCGTTGAACTATATATACAGCTAAAAAACCTTGTGTATAAGATAAAATATGACGATGTATTATATCCTAATCTGCAAAAACATTAAAAGAATATTCAGATTTTAAAGTATGATGAAGTGTACACCCGTTACAATAAAATTGTTACTTACTCGTTAAAACTTGAAATTGAAGCTTGCCTATATTCGACATGGGCGATAAAAAGGGCATCAATAAATTTCCTTTGACAAGTGCGTTGAAACAAATGTCTTTGTCAATGAATCAAATTACATGGTCAAGTATAACTAAAATGGTTTAGCTACGGAGTATGCGTATCGAGCCGTTTGGTTAGACGTAGTGCCTACAATTTAATCGATTATACAAGTGGTCGAGTCATCGAGTGGGCGATTAAGTACCGTGCCCTAGTCGTTTGATGCAAGAGTAAATTTACGATACTACTCGCTATTTCACGGATGGAAGACTATGACTTATTGCGTTTTGTTTCGTCAATATCTGCTGCTCCTAAAACTCTAAATGTTACATATTATTATTTGTTTAATGTTTTATTGAAAGAAAAAATCATATCAATGGTGTTTCATAACGCACTGTTATGCGACTTATATTCGTATGACGTCTTGACATGTAATATAACACGCGAAACGAAAATATATTAGATGGGACTGAAAACTGTGACGAAATTAGATTACTAAAGACGTCAGTGTAAGGAGGCTGCATTACTCACGAAATTGCTTTGACCGCATTAATTCATGAGCTATAAAGTTACCTGTTGAGAGGCAACCCCATGAGACCCATCGTGGAGATTCGGAGCAAAGGCTAAATTGTCTTACTTAAGTAGCACAAAGAAACATCAAAGGTTTAGAGCAGACAACGTTGAACTGTGAAACAGTTTCGGCGCTCGTTTCAACTAGACGTTAAAACTGTTGCGAGCTCTTTATTGAGAGATCTTTTAACTTGTTTAGAAGAGTATTTGTGAACGTTATTGCTTTTTGATTTATAGTCTGATTTTTCTTGTTTGCTCGCAAAGTCTTTCATTTGTGTTCAGTTATTAGATATTTAAAGAAGAAAATGTGTATACATTCCTAAAATCGTTTTTATTTTTCACAGGTAATTGAGATTGTGTATATGCTGTACCGGACGTAATTTAATACCATGTAAGTAAATATATTTACGAGCTATTAAAATACTATCGCGTTATGAAAATCATATTTAAGATTTAAGTTCTATTTGCATCTGCTACGCCGCCTTTATGGCTATAACAATAAAGTTATCAGCTTCAGCCATGTTCGCAATGGCGTTGCCACCAATATTTTCCCCACTGCCGCATTCAAGGATGCATTTCAGTCACCATTGCAATCTCAACCTTATACAAATTATAAAACGGTTAATTTTCAATGTTCACTAACAGTTTTCAACTTTGCAACACCATTAAGAACTTAATTTGCAGCTGATAAGGCTCAAATTTCATTAAGAGAGGTGAAAGTAAAGCCGTCTGGTCTGAAAGTGTCGCAACTTGCCCTATTGAATGTCACAGACACGACAGTATCCACATAAAGTGGCTAAAATAAGTCCTCTGATGTCGCCCAGCAATGTAGGAAGCGCATCCATTTTATTGGGTCATAATATTCTACCTAGTTTAGCCACTTACAATTTATTTCATTAGGGAAGATAGAAATTTGAATAGACATTTAATTCAAATGTTATTTTTATAATCTATTTGCATTTTCGTGACTATGACGGCTTAGTGGACCTATATTTATTAAGATTGTTAAGATTTAATGCTTATGATATGATTCACTTTTTCTATTACATCTTTGTTCGCATTTTCCTCTTAACTTAAGACGCGTTCACCGAAGAATGTCGCTTGTAGTACAAAAACCGGCCCCTGTTCCAGGATTTTTGTTCTCCTTATAAGTGAGTGGACTGGACTTGTTTCAATAAGGTCTTCTTTTTACTAGAGCACTATGTTACTTTCTTTAACCTTCTATTATTAAATAATATTCCTCGTTTTCATATAATTCAAATTAATACTCAATATTACTTTTATTATGTGAAACTATAACAATTGCCAATTTTATGTTTTGTTTAATTTAATAATGAGAATTTAAAGAAAACAGATTATCTGACACAATTTTTGTTCGGGATTGTATGATTACAATCTTGTGTGTAAGTTTAATAAGCTAACGTAGTTTTATAATTTAAGAAAAGAAAAAAAGAAAAGTTGATAATATATAATAAAACTAATCTAATCATCGAATCGGGCAAAACATGGCACGACCTCTTTTTTAGCTTATTTATCAAGCATTGAAATTAAATAGAAATCACTTTTGAAATAAAAGGTATATTGCAAAATTAAAGAAAGTGGAAGCAAAAAAAATATTTAAAATTTTTCGGTAACAAGATACTAAGTTAACTTTTTGATTTTCTTTCACAATGCCAAGATTACGTTTGATGTAGATATTATGATATACAGTAAGTAGGGGTCAATAACGTCAGATTTCCATTATTATGGTAAATTTCATTGTATCCCTGATCCATAGGGACGTCTCGCTTAACTTTAGTATGAAAAGAAGTTTTATTTGTCCCAAAAATGCTCCCTCTCTGTCTGACAGCTAACATATTGAGAGACAAACTCGATTCGTGGGTTCATTCAATATTTACTCCGTTTGTTTGGTTCGCTCGCTACTGAAAATAATATTGTAAAGGTTCTCCGGTTTAGGCCCATGTTTTACAAAGAGAATTTGCTTGTAATTGTATCATTTTAGTCTACATTTGTGGTATCTCAAATTTTTCCTTGTTTCATAAAAATACTTAAATTAAATAACATTTGTCTCAGAAGTAAGTAAGTACATATTTTATTATAAGACGATTTAAATTTTTTAAGCTGCAACTACGACTCCTATTAGATTTAGATGAATGAGTTCGACAGATTTTCTTTGTAACACTCCGCTATAGCCCCGAGCTCATTCTTACCAACCCCATGTATACGTTTGACAGGCGCACCACCCTTACCCTTTACGATCTATTTGTAAGAAGATGAGTATATAATTTTCTCTAAAATCCCTCCAACAAGAAGCGACGTGGAATTTTTATTGCCTGCAGGCTATGCTACTCCTGCATGATTTGCTTCAATTCCCTTCTATTTTTACAGCATGATCAAAATATACCTGAGCAAATACAAATATGTATTTACAAACGCCACTTTCAAATTTATGAATACCTATCTACTTATATCTTCAAGATCAAGCCCTTATACCCTACCTGGGCATAGCAACTTTGGATTCCTAAACATGACAGGTGGAGAGCCCGAACTTTCATGACTGTGTTTATCTAAAGGGTAACACTTTTAAACTTAGATCTAGGAACAATGTTATTGCTGTATCACTGCAAGACAGTGCGAACAATTTTTGTGCAAGTATAATATGCAACTTTTCTTTTGGTTACAAATTGTTTGCGTTTAGCCATTATAGATGTTACCGGCAATCTGTATAATCCGGTATTATATATAATCCCTAGGCAATATATATAATGCCTGAAACGTGCAGGTAATGTATGAAATATTATTTGTTTCATACTCTGCCTAGGTTTTATATATAATACCCATTGCGCAGCCGGTAATATATGTAAAAGACGAGGGCGGGGAAGGATTCTCCGGAAGAATTCTTGGTTTTACATTTTTTTTTTTCTGATTTTACTGTAGTTACAGAGAGGTAATTATTATTTTAAAGAATAATTTATTGACTATATAAACGTTCATTAAGTTACTCATAAATACTTCATGTTTTTAATGTTTAATATTTCCTTGCACAGGACCTAGTGAGCTAAGAATAAATAAATATTTTTGAGTACCTACTCAATTTTGGGTAGGCAATAAACTTTATTATTTTTAAAAAACTATTTGATTAATTATTTCTTATTAATGACATTATTTTGAATAAGCAGCGCAGTGATAGCCTTACGGTTAAAGAGCCTGCATCACATGATGAAAATTAGTGCGGATCGGGTTTGAATCCTGGACTGTACCTATGAGTTTTTCGAAAACTTACGTACATATTTATCACTAGCTCGACGGTAAAGGAAAACATCGTAAGGAAACCCGCAGCTCCCAGAATTAATTTTGAGACATTTAACAGACCCGGTCCAGCGATGGGCTCACCACCTATCACGTTTAGGGGTCCATAGAACATCTCGTGAAAAGTGGGCATATCCAGATATGGAATACCTACCCCTGTCTATCCCCTCGGGGATAAAAAGGCGTTAGATTATTTTATTTAATTTGAACAACTTTCACTATGGGACCGACATGATCAGAGCAACTTTTTTTTCACTCCACCATACAAATCAGCTGAGCGCTGGGCCCGAAATGTACTGAGATGAGAAAAATAAAGTTGCTCTGATCAAGTTGGTCCCATGGTGTTGTTCTGAATGATGTCTCTAGCAACCCAGTTTAAAAATAAAAAATAAATAATCTCACGCCTTTCATCCCCGAGGGGGTAGGCAGAGGTATTCCATTACTGGATATACCCACATTTCACGAGATATATTGGACCCCTAAACGTGATAGGTGGTGAGCCCATCGCCGGACCGGGTCTGTTTACACATGTTTCAACCCAGTTTCAGCTTGTAAAATCCTTTTTGTTACACACTATACTTAGGTACAGAGAGGTGCTACTTTTATGAGGATTATTTTAAAGAATTAATTTATGGATTAAATCAAAGATAAAGACTTATTTATTCTGCAAACAATTCCAACCAACATTATATTTTTAAAGACTATTTTTAAGGAGCAACCTAATTGGTAATTTTAATAAAGTAGATTTTAAGCAAACAGAACATCTTTTAATTTGTCCGTCATTTCATACGTAGTTAGGTACTTAGATAACATTAATAAAGCAGACTAAAATCTATTTATTTTACACATTGCCGGTGGCCAAGAAGTTACTCTATATAATCCCTGGGTATTGTATATATTACCTAGGTAGAGTATGTAATGGACATTAATATTAATAAAATTTCATACACTGCCTGGAAGCCCCAGGTATTACATATATTGCCTAGGGATTATATAGAATACCTGCATTATAAAGATTGCCGGTAACATAGATACTAATACTCTTGATTATGGAGCAGTTAACGTGACTATGTTTGGTCACATTATTTCATTATCGCTATGTCCAGCACCTACGCTCTCAGGGTAATTTGCATCCATTCGTAGAACATAATTGCACCCACGCCAGTCAGTATACAAATACACATTAAAATGTAAGCAGCAAACGTTATGTCGGTTTTTCAAACCGTTTTGTGTTTGCGTCACGACATTGGTGATTGAATAAATGAAGTTCATTGACCGGAAATTTAACTCATTTTGCAATTTGTAATGACAAATTTTAATGATAACATTGTTACTGTTTGCAATTTTGGTAACTGTTGCCGACATGCAACCTTTTTATATTGTATATTTCAAGATTAGAGTTTTTCATACTTCATGGGCTTTATGCTTTTTGGTTATCCTTGACTACGAGTCTGCTTATTTTCTTAGATTCTAATTTGCCTTGTTATTAAATAGTATTATTCTAAGTGTTTCTATATTTCATAGCATACATACATTATACAGTCCACTATCATTTCACCGATCGCTATCACTAACGTCAGTACTAACGTTTAGTTTAACAATGGAAATCACGGATATTTCTTTATGTTTATTTTTCCTGAACAGCTTCAAAATAAAATTTTCATTAATATTTTCTATTCGTGTTCACGAGTCACTTTTACAACTCTGATGACTCTGTCTGTGGGTCGGTATTGTTAGACTGTAAGATTCTTAACATTGTTTACACGACCGGTCGTTCCCCATGATTGTTGCACATTTAATGTCTTTCAACTCTACGACTTATTTCAACTGTTTTGTTCTTGCGGCGACCACAATTAGACGCAGTAAAACAAAGGTAACGCCAGTAAGTGTGTAAATGGATGTTTTTTTCGGAAATTCTTCACAGTAAACATTCAGAGATGAAACGTCAAGCATTTGAATTTAAGTTTTCTTCGGTTACATTAATCGAATTTACTGATCAAACGTCGAATGCGACCAAAGTAAACGCGAAGATATATCGATATCGGAGTTTTTTTTTTGATTCGCAATAAAGTTTTTAGTCATACGGAAACGGACATAAATCTGTCTTGTTAGACTACAAGATTCTCAACATTGTTTACACGAGCGGTCGTTCACCATTGTTGCATGAGTGTTGCACATGTGGGTCGAGCGCGATTTACGCTGATATTTTAATGTTCAGTGCTAACGGGGTTTATGGTGTCAGTAGTCGCGAGTTTGTAAATGATTTTAATGATGATTTCCGATAGCGATAAAAAGTGTTTGGTTTTAATCTTATGAATTGGCAATCAAATTTTTACTTTCGAAGAGTTCCACTGATAATCATTTTGAGGGGAACTTGAATGGTCTACTTTTATAAGTACTAACTAATAATACGAACCGTGTGACCGATGAGATTTGGAAAAATGGCGAACTCCTGATTGTATTTTTTTTTAATAATGCTTAATAAGTTGTAAGATAAACTCTTGTGCAAATAACACGCTTATGAATACTACGCCTATGACAATAAGTGCGACTTTGCGTTGTTTATCAGTCAATCAGTAATAGGGTTTGATAAGCCAGTCCACAGGTGATCATAAACAATAGATAATCCTAATATGCTTATGCCTCGATCTTGCGATTTGTCGAGTGTATAGTAATAAATTTTAAACACGTTTTTAAAGAATTTGATTGACATAAACCTTCAACCTACATTGATGAATGGGATCATGCAAACTTAGTGACGGCAAAAGATTAATCAAAATGTAACCATAAACATAAAAAAAATACGGAGACATTAAATTTAGAATTTAATGTGTGGGGTTCAATAAATTACTTTTATTCCGTCGAAAGAATTTAACAGTTTACATTTTACAATAGAATGTTTATGTTTCCTAAATGGAGAAGATGCTCCGACAAACGTATTAAAATAAACATCATTAATAACCTGTTAAAGCCAAATAAAGCAATACAGATTTATTTATTATAGAAAAATTTTGTATTAAAAAAGTGTAGGTACTTACTCCTTCATTGTTTGACTGCACACAGTAAAATTGATTGTCTTTAAATCTATTTATTACTGGTTTGTAATATGTACGTACAGATTTATAGTATTTTGAATGTAGATAGGCAGATAACAGCTCCCGAGAATATAAATAAAGTCATAGTTGTCTAAATAAAAAAAAGTTAATTAGAACGATCCGTGAAAGAGACATGTTAAAAATAAAACTAAATTGAGCGTAGAAATAAAACTCGTTGAGATATTTTAAGGACACGCGCGACATGTGCGTCGTTAAGTAAACACGGCGGTTAAAATAACTGTGCTGTTGGTTAAGGAGACGTGACCCACTTCGGAATGGGATTTACACGTTTTCATGAAACTTTGCTCGTATGCTATGAACTGCTGAGAGTTTGCGCACACTGTCTTATATAATGATGTGTAAATATAATAAAACAGTAAGTTCACAATATGCGGTTTGAAACTGATTGTTTATTGCGCGGTTATAATGAATCTCGCGGCATTTGTTCTCTCCGAGCCTCTTGTTACCGTGACTAATATTATTAATGTAAAAGTATGTTTCTATCTATGTTTATTTTTTTGTTACGGTTTCACGTCTAAACCGGTGAACCGATCTTGATGAACAGAGATAAACAGACCTTGCAGAAGGACATTGGCTATTTTCATTACGGAGAACCATAGTATCTAGGGGACACGATAACCTAAAGTTTAACAATAATTCACACCGTTCTTCTGCTTACAACATCGCGCGAGTGGAAGCAACCGCGCTGGTCCAACCGCATAATGTGAACTCGCTGTAAGTCACATGCTACAAAAACCAAAGTTATGTAAGATACGCTGACAAACATTGTATTTTGTACTCAGAAGAGATCTAATCAAGGCAGGAAATTATTCCTCATTGGTATTCCATCGTAAGCTCTCATCCGCTTCACCGTTCCCACTAGTTTACGGAATTTACATGTTTAATTAGTGTCAGTAGTTTCGAAATTAGTTAACTGATTTGTCAGCAGCCTTGGGATCAAATTAATGCTTTAATACGTAGGTACTAGGCTGGATTTTCCATTTTACTACTAAAATTATCGAGCTGGATATAATTATAATGTTTTAACAACTTTAAAGACACCTTGTGTTGTGTAGGTACCCCTACCTACTACTACCTACCTACCTTACTGAAATAAGTAAATATTTTTATATAATGTCATATCGCCGCAAGAAAAAATACAAGGCATGGAAAAATAAATAGAAAAGAAATATATTCTTACGCTTTTTATCTCCGAAGGAGAGACAGTAGACACAGTTTATATTCTTGAAAATACCCACTGATCAACAATTAAATTTTTTTGGACAGCTAAACGTAACAATATTATAATACATTTTTATCGATTCTATCAACGTTATAAATATGGCAATCATCATTAAGAGTCTAAATCACGGAGCATTGAGGTCCGTGGTCTACATCGTACACCAGTCCACTGTTTCACTTATGCCTCACCCAAAGCGCGCCACACAATACTGATCTACAATACACATAATATTATGGTAATGCTAGTTCATATCACATTACCATGGACCTACAATGTTCATGTACACACTTGGTAGAGGTACACGCGGAGATCCTTTGTCGCAAAACTGTCAACACTCCATCTAAATACAGTATTGTGTTGATAGCTGGCATTCTGCGCAGTGCACAATATGAGGCAATATTCAAAAGCTGTTCTTTGACAATACTCCTAGTTCTCATAATTATAACTTATGTTATGACTATGCGTGTGACTGTTATGTTTCGTAATAAGTGGACTCTATGTTGCGTACGCATTTATGATCTAAACGGTAAAAAATATGACTAAAATGTAAACTGCAAACTGCAAATATCTGCAGGACGGGGATACGTTTTCAACAGTTACTTACTATAAACTAGCGACTCGCCCGAACTTTGCATGGGTGGTTTAAGAAAAAAATATTTTATATACAAACCTTTTCATAACAATTGAGAACGCAAAAAAGGAAACGTACAGGTTGGGCGAGTCGTCTCAAGTGACGACCTTTTATACATGCGACAGTTGATTTTTATAATAATACTAGCGACCCGGCTTCACACGGGTGCAATGCTAATACTAAAACCTTCCTCTTGAATCACTCTATCTATTTAAAAAAACCGCATCAAAATCCGTTGCGTAGTTTTAAAGATTTAAGCATACAAAGGGACATAGGGATATAGGGACATAGGGATATAGGGACAGAGAAAGCGACTTTGTTTTATACTATGTAGTGATAGTGATAGGTATATAAAATGTACATTTTGATTATTGGTTAGAAGTACTTTAAAAGAAGTAGCTTCTGAGATGTGAAGTTAATGTCATGAATGATAGGTATTATTGTACTTTTTCCTGAATGATTTACGAATTAAAAGTCTATCAGATGAGACCATCAAAGCATGACAAAAGTCTATAGCACCTTGCGGTGGTACTGCAATATTAATCACATATCTATCCTAAATCACGATTCTGACTCATCTCCAACTCGTAACTAGCAATTTTCATAAATGATGCGTTATCAAAATACTATGTAATTACTTTTGAAGTAAGTGATGGAATTCAGATAGTAAATTGTAAGCTACTTTGACGGTTATAAAAACGGTAACTTAATTTTAACGAAACATATAAATTTATGAGAGGCTATAAAATATTAAAATGGTTATCTAATATACTCTTATAGGAATGGATCAATGGACACATTTACCTTAATAAAAATAAAATTATTTTAATATGACATTGATTTTAAATCATATAACTTAAAGTTTACTTTGTATATCTTTTTATTGTCTATTAAATAAATATGCCGTATATTATTTAAAAACAAAATATACATGGGACCTTTTTTGAAATCAAATTCTCTGTGTAAAATCTAGTAAAATAACACCATGCCACTAAACTCTTTAAAGCTATAACCCTACAAGAATACACATTACATTAAGCAATTTTAGTGTATACGAACACTATAACAAGAAGTTTACGATGCTAGCTAAACTGCTACAAGGCACTCAGTTTATTAAAAATAATTTCATATGAAATCACGTAAAAGTTTTATTTCCAAAACCATACCGCTAACCACGAAACGTCTACAGACTCCGCAATTGATTGTATTGAATTATTTGGCAACCCAAAATAAAAACAAAACAAATCACACGTTCGAAAATCGAATGATGTTCTTACCAAGTTCCTACCTGATAACTTTTGGCCATATTTACGTAGTATAATTTAGGGTGCCGGTACGACAGGTGGCCTCGGCTGCGGTTGCCAAACATCAGGTTTGCGGTCGCGACGCTCTACTTCTTTCCAAGGTGATTGGCGATGCAGCAAACTCGATTTATTGAGGCTTTTATTGTAATGTCAAAAATGTTAATAACATAAAATATCCAGATAAAAGTACTATCCTATCCTACTAATATTATTAACGCGAAAGTTTGTGAGTATTTATGTACGGATGTTTGTTGCTATTTCACGCAAAACGGATTTTGATTAAACTTTACAGTTATATAGCTTATAAATCAGAATAATACAGGCTATATTTTATCCCCGTATTCCCACGGGATCGGAAACTACGCGGGTGAAACCGCGGGTGCTGCTACAATGTAGATGAAAACCAGTTTTATTTCCTTATTGAAAATGATGATGATCATTCGTCACTACAAAACTAAGTTAACCACTAAACTGTCATGACATAATACAGATAATATTTAGAAAAACTAAGAGGCAAGAAAACATGATAAAAGTTTTATGCGGCTGCGTGAAGAGGAATGGGATATGAATTTTAAAAATCCGCCGTTTTATAACGCGGACGACAGCCGAGCTGTTTGCGCTTATCTACTGTAGCTCGTAAAACATTCAGCTGCGAGACAAGTCTGCTAGCGGGCGCACTGACAGTTCCTTCGCTGCATTTACCGCTCTGATACTTTATTCTCTAGGAACATTATTTAATTTTATCGTAGCTGTACAGTGTACATACCTGGTTGTTCCCAATAAATTAGATTCTCATTTAATATTCTCTTGCCGTACCTACTTTCTTGTTCTTTGTTTATTTTAAGAAGGAGGTTTCTCAATTCGACCGTATACTTTATACAATATGTAACAGAAAAAGCGCAATTCCTGAAATTAGTTTGTTCAGTATGGACCATTCGTTTTCAGCTGTTTTTATTATGTGTAAAATTTTTCGGAAAAATGAATTAGCATAGCTAAATTTAGTGCTACCTATGGAAATTGTGCTATTATTGCTCTTTATTTAAGGAAATTGGTTAGACACAACAAAAGTTCTAATGCATCATATTTTTTTTATATAAATATTATACTAATTGGGGTGTATGAAGAATTGCGCTTATTCTGTTACGCGTTGTATAAACTTCTTTATGTGTGTTCGCGGATAAATTCTTTGTTTATAAACCGATTTTGACTATTCTTTTTTTGTTGGAAAGGTTGATATCCCAACGGTGGTTCCATGATAAGGAAACCAGGATCTGATGACGGCATCCCAGAGAAATCGAGGGGAACCTTCGAAAATCGTAGTGGCGACTAGTGCTTTTTACTTTTTTATTCTCCTGTTTGAAGACGGTTTCTAAAATTACTTATTATGAATCCATGATCTGTATAAGTACCTAAATGTAATTTCATGGCTATGGATGGTTGTCAAGTGATTGCGTTTTAAAAAAATGACACCGTATAAAATCGGGTACGAACTACTAACTCAACTATACTTATATGTAATTTCTAGAGAATTTTTGCTGCAATAATCTAATCCTTATTACTCGGCTTGACTTTAGGTAGTGCAGTGACCTAAGCTTCGTTATGCATTGTTCATTTTATTATTCGCGCTACGTATAAGTCTGTGATTTACTCTTTTGGAGTGTTTCTTTTGATTTATATGTACCTATAACTAAATAAGTCTTACGGCTTACTAAAAATGTCACTAAAGAAGTCTTAGGTAGTATTGAATTTTTATTTATCACAATTTAGTATGTCATCAAGTGATATTATTGATGTTGTCTTAAAAAAACGGTGTTTCAAATTTTGAATCAGCAGTACAGCTACAATCGGTATGTAACGTGATATTTCCACCGTTTCCTCTACCTATAATCGTGTAATATTCGAAAGCCATACAGTTCTGTGGTCGTCACGGTTGGATACTTCGCACAATATCCGAAGGGGTGCCACATGGCGTCAACGGTCTATGCACCTTACAGACTTCGTGAATTATGTGTGTATATAATATACTTTGTGATTGATCAATTTGATATTTATTTAAACTGGTTGGTTGGTTACTGTTAGTTGGCTCTTTTGTTTCCGTAGTATTTAAGAATTATATAGAATTATATATATGTTAACGTCATTAAATCCATTTATTTACTTACTATGTAGAATAAATGCAGTCAACTTTCTGGGTACTGTATCACAAAGTTTCCCTGTGCAGGAATTTTTAATCTTTAAATATTTAACATAGTAATTTTTTTGTAAATATATAAATTTTTCCTTATTATCTACTATGTTTTGTCTATGAAACTCCTACCAACACTATGTGATAGATAATGGTAATAGTTGTACGTTATATAGGATAAGGTAAAAATTATGAATGCATTATAATATTTATAATAGTCCGCATTGTCTGTCGATCGTTACCACCCGGGCATTGGCATTAAGGTCGTAATACACCGTATATAATTATACCTACATTATTTTCAAACTCTGTCAGTTCGTCGGTAGGCATTGCGTGTGCGTACCGCTCGCACGCTCTCGTCTTATTTCTAACTAGATGTTAACTGTATTTGTAAAGCAAAATAGCATCTATTGCTTTGTGTTAAGATTTGTGCGTGTGGAATGCACATGTTTGTTTTCGTGTCGCGTCACCTAATTACTCGACGGTGACGGATAGAGTCGGCAGAGTGCCGTGCGAAATTGCTTTGAAATCTTTTATATACTAACTTACATTCAGTCTGTGAAATGCTTTCATTGAGTGACATCTCTTTTGCTCCATATTTTACCGTACCCAATCGGTTAACGGTGTAGAAGTACGCGACCTTTCAAAAACACTACGTTGTGAAGTTCTTTTATTGGATTTTGGCTGCCTCTCAAGTATTTAAGTCAGCTGTTTGAAGCCACAGGTAAATCATCTTTTACTGTATTAGGTAACAAAGTATTATTTGAATATCTCCTAAAAAAAAATCTTACGCCTTTTATTCCCGAGGGGGTAGGCAAAGGTATTCAATTCTTGGATACACACACTTTTTACGATATTCCTTTGGACCCCTAAACATCGCCGGACCAGGTCTTTTACACATGTCTCAGAATTAATTCTGGGACCTGCGGGTTTCCTTACGATGTTTTCCTCCTTATCTTTAGTCATTATAGGTAACTTTCTGTAATGAATGAATGAAATGAGACATCTTCACTACGAAGGCAACTTAAAACAGACAGAATATCAATCTTGTATGAGTTGAGTTTGTATTTCTACATATTTACCGAATTTACAACTGTTTCGACACCATAAGTATAAACAACAGTATAGACACTTTTGTTTGGTTATAAGCTTATCAACAGTAAGAGAATTTTATTTAAATTACTTAATGTAGTTGGTTTTTTAACTCAACCTAATTATTACCGACTAGCGGCCCGCCCCGGCTTCGCACGGGTGGACATTTATTTTTTCAACATTTTGGGATGCACAAACAAATTTCTCCTAGCAACCCATAGTAAATTATCAAAAAAAAATAGACTTTGTATGGAGACTTTTAAAGAATATTTGTGCTAAGTTTCAAGTTGATAGACGCAAAAAACCCCTCTTCTCTATACCAACTTCAACCCCTAATTTCACCCTTTTAGGGAATGATTTTAAAATAATACAAAAATACGTTTCTCATCATTTATTTTTAAGAGTATTTGTGATAAGTTTCAAGTTGATAGACGTAAAAAAACCACACGTTTCCATACAATCTCCAACCCCGTTTCACCCGTGAGTTTTGAAAAATCGAGATATACCTACTTGTCTTGTTGTTTGTTTTGAGGAGTATTTTTACAAAATTTCGAATTGACACATCCAAAAATGAAGGTATTCATGCAAACTTCAACCCCCAAGGGGATAAAACCCCTTGGAGGATGGTTTTCGATAAATCCTAGAACTAATATATCAAGTTTATTTTCAAGAATATTTGTAAAAAGTTTAAAGTTGATACACGCAGAAATCACACTATTCCATACAAACTTTATCCCCCTCTTTCACCCCTTTAAGAGATGATTTTCAAAAAATCCAGAAACACGTGTCTCATAATTTATTTTTAAAAGTATTTGTGCCCAGTTTCAAGTTGATAAGACGTAAAAAACAACACGTCTCCATACAAACTCCAAACGCTAGTTTCACCCCCTTAGGGGATGATTTTCGAAAATTCCTAAGACACGGGTCTCATGATTTATTTTTAAGAGTATTTCTGCCAAGTTTGAAGTTGATAGACGTAAAAATCAAACACGTCTCCATACAAACTCCAACCCCCTGTTTCACTCCCTTAAGGGGTGATTTTCGAAAAATCCAGAAATACGTATCTTGTTATTTGTTTTGAGGAGTATTTTTACAAAGTTTCGAATCGATACACCCAAAAATGAAGGTTTTCCATACAAACTTCAACCCCCACTTTCACCCCCTTGGAGTAAGATTTTTTTTAAATCCTAGAACTAATATCTCATAGTTTGTTTTCAGAAGCATTTGTACCAAGTTTCAAGTTGATGGACGCAAAAAATAAACTTCTTCGTATCAACTTCAACCCCTACTTTCATCCGTTTAGGGGATGATTTTCGAAAAATCCAAAAACATGTGTCTCATAATTTATTTCTTAGAGTATTTATGTAAAGTTTGAAGTTGATAGCCGTAAAAAACAACACGTCTCCATACAAACTCCACTCCCCTGTTTCACCCCCTTAGGGGATGGTTTTTGAAAAATCCGGAAATATGTGTCTTGTTGTTTGTTTTGAGAAGTATTTTTACAAAGTTTCGAATTGATACATCCAGAAATGAAGGTTTTCCATACAAACTTCATCCCCTACTTTCACCCCCTTGGAGGATGATTTTCAAAAAATCCTAGAACTAATATTTCATAGTGTGTTTTGAAGAGTATTTGTGCCAAGTTTAAATTTGATACACGCAGAAATCACACTATCCCATACAAACTTCAACCCCCTCTTTCACCCTCTTAAGGGTTGAATTTCATAAAATCCTTTCTTAGCGAGCATCTACACTATAAACGTAACCTACACACAAAATTTCATGTTTCTATGTTCAGCGGTTTGGGCTGGGCCTTGATTTTTAGATTTAGCTTCTCCTTTTATATATATAGATTTTTGTGTTTAGGCTCCGACTTGAAACATTCAAAGTTTATATACCAAAGCTTCTGCAGATATCTTGACAGTCGGACAATTAAATCATTTAACTGCTTATTACAGGTAATTCTTGAGAGTTAAAGAGCCGGCCGAAAATCAGTGAGGCTCGGGTTCGAATCCTGGCATGTACCAATGAGTTTTTCAAAATTTACGTACATATTTATCACTAGCTTTACGGTGAAGGAAAACATCGTGAGGAAACCCGCAGGTCTCAGAACTAACTCTGAGACATGTGTAAAATAGACCCGGTCCGGCGATGGGCTCACCACCTATCACGTTTAGGGGTCCTATGTATCTCGTGAAATGTGGGTATATCCAGTGATGGAATACCTCTGCCTACCCCCTCGGGGATGAAAGGCGTGAGATTATATTATTATTATTATAATTCTTGGCGATAGGCTCACCACCTATCACGTTTAGGGGTCCAATATACTTATGAAAAAGTGGGTATTTCTAAAAATTGAATACCTTTGCCTACCCTCTCAGAGATAAGAGGCGTAAGATATTTTTTTATTACCTCTTGAAATGTTGTTATTGCTGTAAGACTAGGTTAAACTTTGAAATTAATTAGTGAGCAAACACACTTGGCGGAACTTACGCGCGGAACTTTCGGTGAGCAACATACATTACGGTTGACGCGGGAGGCAGATCCATTTATCTTTAAAGTGAAACGTCAATGTATGTTGTTGACGGAAAGTTCCGCGGCGTAATTTCCGCAAGTGTGTTTTGACCCTTATTATTATTAAAGAGCAGTGTTGGAAATGAGCCCGGTTCTCATGCTTGAGCATCCGCTTCAAATCCTGGTTCACCAATGAGTTTTTCAAAAGTTTACCTATATATTTATCACTAGCTCGACAGTGAAGAAAACAACCGAAAGGCCCCAGGATTAGTTCAGTAAGATGCATGTGCAACATCACCCCAGTCCTGCCACAGGATCACCACCCGAATAAAACTGGTGAAAAAACGGCCTCAGGGATAAGGCATAAGTCGTATTTATTTAATTTATTTTGTGAATCATAATTCATAATACAACAATTTTCTTAAATTTTATAGTTTTTTTAGTATGTTTCCAGTCTGTCTAGTCTCCTGGGAGAGTAGAGCGAGACGTCATTTGATGTGATGTCCTTTATCAAGCACAGCGCAATGTCATTACCCGTACCAGTCGTTAGTCATGTGCGGGTGACGCGTCTGGCGACTCGTCTGGTGTGCGGTGGCCTTAACAGATTGCTTGAACGTGCGGAGAGCCGAGCAACTTATGATTTGACCACTTTACGGCTGATTGATGGCCAGCTATAGTACATACTGCCAAGAAAGTGGACATTTTGATGTTGAGTTCTTTATTTTAATTGTGAATCCATCCACGTTCCGGTATAAAAAGATGCCTGTCTCACTTCTCTGTCCTCCAACTATACAAAAAAAAATCTGTGTGAAAAAAGGACTAACCAAAAAACAAACTTTCGCATTTATAATAGTCGCAGCAGTCTACTGCGGGCGATCTGTTTGCAATCTTAGATAAAAGCAATAGATAATCCTATAAGTATATATTGTTTTCCGATTACGCGGCTTGACCGGGTATACCTACTTGTGTTGTTGTTTGCTGATTTTACATGAATGTTTTCTTTGGTTCCAGGTACTTACGGTTTTCAACAATGTGTGGTACATAACAATACCATTAAGTAAGTTAACGCATTAAAGTTAACGTCAGTAACATAATAATCGAATTTAATTTCAATATGATTGTCCTTTATCAATAGAATAATTAACTCAAATACCGATCCCAACGTCTGTAAACAACATAATTTAAGTCGCGCCACAATTTTAAATATTGCTCAAGAAATTTTCCTCTCAATATATCATACTTTGCAATATCCTAGAGGCCATTCGACTCCGCCGGGAGGCTCGCTTAACATAAATATTTGCAATTAAAATTAAGCCTGAGCACCCTATCCGGGCTATTATTCAAATTGCACGCCACGGGAGACCTCAGAAAGTTTCAAATTAATTAAGAGCGTCATAAGACGGCCCGTTAAGGAAATAACAATGACTAGCCCCTTAGCTAGCATCCTTATTTATTGTAGGACTGAGGACTATTACACTTGCCCCCGTCATCTTGCGGCATTTCAGGCCACCCCTTTAAGTTCCTCATATTTAGTAATGGCTGCGGCCCTGAGGGATGCATATTCATTTGTGACTTGCTAATGGTCGGCGACAAGGCTCCGTGTCGCTGTAGGCGACAGGGTATTATGTAAAGTCTACTGACTAAATATGAAATTGACAGAGTTGCTATTCAAGAAAAAGAATATTCCTGCTTCAATCAATCTTACGGTCAGTCAATCGACATTCCGTTAAACATAGCTATTTATAAAAAAATTATAAACTGACTGATTATTGATATAGGTATCAAATCAACGCACAGCCTAAACCGCTGGATCTAGAGACTTGAAATTTTGCACATAAATAGCTTATACAGTGTAGGCATCCACTAAGAAAGGATTTAGCAAAATTCAACCTTTAATAAACCTAACCCCTATCTACGTATTTATAAAAGTCTCATAAATTAATGAACGCTTACGTTTTTTAAAATCAAATAAAGAAGCTACCGGTGTCACGTCAAAAGATATTTTTCTAGACTTTTGAACGTGAATTATTTGATAAAATGCATAAAATGCCACTTTGGCGGTGAAATATGCAGACCATTTTTCTACCTTAGAACCGAGTGAAATGCACACGTGTGGATAGCAATGACGTCTAACAAATCTCGGCGCCTCGGGAACCGCTGACAGAACTATTGTATACCTTACTTACTATGTATAGCTTGCAGCCATTCATGTTAAAATAATAACCTCAATACTTTTATTTCGCAAAAGTTTATATTATAATTTAAAAGCCTTAGGGCCGTATAACAGTAAATGGTCGTTGTCTAACAAAACATTTCTTGACCACAATTAAAAAGGGACAGCTTTATGTGACTCATATAACGGCATCCTTTTCTAACATTCTCAAGCGGAGTTTCTTGGCTTCATGATCGTTCCGTAACACGATAAAAGTATTTCAAGGATTGTATTGCACGTTACGATTTATCTCTGAGACAAAATTGTCTTCGTCGAAAAGATAAGATTTTTAACCGCTTAGACCATGAATCACAGACACCATAGATTTTTAATTGTGTCTCGGTTCCAATTGGAACCGGCGGTTGTTAACTGATTAATTTTATTTTTTCACTACATGTCTTCTTTCTTGTATCGGTCGTATTATTATCTATATGGAACACAGCGTCAGCTCTATGCGATCTCTTCCGAAACATTTTATTTGCAGTTGTTCTACAATACTAATTTGTTGAAATCTAAGTCGAGCAAAAAGCGGCACGGCCGTACCATCCTTTTCTCGAAGCAATTCACGCCATTTTCGACCCCCTATAACTTCGTTGTGGATAAACGTAGAAGCCTGAATTTCCAGTAACCAAGCAGGCATTGTATAAACACAGTATATTTCAAAATTCATCCAATTTGAACAAGTAGTTTTAAAATTATAAATATTTAAAGTTTCCTAATTTTGTCACTCACTGACTGACTGACTGACTGACTCACTGACCGATCATCAAAACTCTAAGGCACTTCTAGCAGTGGTAGAAGCTTCAAATTTAGAATACAATTAGGGTTTAGTGTATAAATCAAGGAAAAACTCAAATAATTTGCAATTTCGGTCTAGGTTTCTAGATACACTAACTGCATAAATAACTTTGTAATCCTATAATTATTGTATAGGATTACAAAATTCGATGTTCAAGTGGAATCTTGCAACTCAATTTTGAAGCAGATATCTTCAACCGATTGAGCTGAAATTTGGTATACTTATGTAAGTTTGGTCACAATGCAATATTATGGTACCAACGAGCTGATCTGATGATGGTGTAAGGAGGTGGATATCGCAACTCCTTAATGACTACTCGTAAACCACTCGAGTTTGGGCTCATATGATTCGTCTTGACAATTACTTTGGTGCTAGATTATAACCAGGGTCTGATGATGGAGCTGAAAAATGGTAATGGGAACTCGGTAATTAAATGACACAACCCCATCGAGTTTGGGCTCGTATGACACATCTTCACGAGTTCTTTGGTGCTAGATGGTAACCAGCGTCTGATGGTGGAGTTGGAGGACGGCCAAGGAACTCAGTTATTAAACGACAAAACCTTATAGAGTTTAGGCTCGTTTGATTCGTCATGGCGAGATCTTTGGTGCTAGATGTTAACCAGGGTCTGATGATGGAACTGGAAAATGGCCATGGGAACTTGGTAATTAAACGACATAACCCCATCGAGTTTGGGCTTGTTTGATTTGTCTTGATGAGTACTTTGGTACTAGATGGTAAACAGGGTCTGATGATGAAACTAGAAAATGGTCATTGGAACTCGGTAATTGAACGACATAACCCCATTGAGTTTGGGCTCGTTTGATTCATCTTGACTAGTACTTCGGTGCTAGATGGTAACCAGGGTTTGATGATAGAGCTGGAAGATGGCAATAGGAACTCGGTAATTAAACGTCAGAATCCCATCGAGTTTGGGCTCGAATGATTCGTCTTGACGAGAATTTTGGTACTAGATGGTAACCAGGGTCTGATGATGGAGCTGGAATTTTGTATACACATGACCTCAGAATTAATTCTGGGACGTGGGGGTTTCCTTAATATGTTTTCGTTTACCTTTGAGCAAGAATCAGTTGTTGGTATACAAGAAGTAGAAAGTACCGGAAACGAAAAAAGTAAGACTACAAAAAGAAATGAGATGCCATCAAAAACAAAACTTGTCAAAAAACCCAAGTCTCGCAACTCAGTTCTTCTACCGTAAAAAGTTGTGAGATCCATGTAATACCAAGTCGGTTAATTTATTCAGTCCTTACTAAAGGACCTTCTGTCTTAAGTAATTATCTATGTAATTAGCTAACATAACAACATCTTATAGTGACCATATCATTATTAAAAATCTTTTATGTTTTAAATAAATGGATTGACTTGGCAATCGCACTAAACAATAATTTAATATAATATGTATCACTTGTGAGATAAATTGGGTTTTCATGGTATATGGTGATATGGTCACTATAAGATGTTGTTATGTTAGCTAATTACATAGATAATTACTTAAGACAGAAGGTCCTTTAGTAAGGACTGAATAAATTAACCGACTTGGTATTACATGGATCTCACAACTTTTTACGGTAGAAAAACTGAGTTGCGAGACTTGGGTTTTTTGACAAGTTTTGTTTTTGATGGCATTTAGATTACGATAACGTTGTCATATTTGCAAGTAGTTAAAAAACTGTTGTAATTTACACAAATGTCTATAGAGTTATTTAGAGTCCTACTAATATTATAAACGCGAAAGTTTGTGAGGATGAATGAATGTTTGTTGCTCTTTCACGCAAAAACGGCTTACTGGATTTTCATGAAATTCAACAGTTACATAGCTACTTTTAATTCCGGAACGCAGACCAAGTTGCGGGAAAAGCTAGTATATTATAATTTATAATATTATAACTCGTCGAAATAGTGGATTACTTATGCAAAATGCAACCCATTACTGGCCGACATAATAATGTTAGACATGCATAATTCTTGCGTTGCAATTTTTCTTTGTCGACACAATGCCGGCAAGCGCCGCTCGGAGATAGAAAGCATTCTTCTTGAGGTCTTGGCGTCTGCAAAGTTTCATATTCGTATAATTTTACAGGAAATTGCCTTTTGAAGGGAAATTTACGCGGTATATCAGTTGAATTTTAATATTTTATTTATCATTAAATTTTGCCCGGAAAACAGAATATAACCTTAATTTATGGACATCAATAGCATGCAAGTATAATTATGAAAAATAACGTCATTTATTTTAGTTAGCAAAATCATTAAAGTTTGTGCTATAAAATTAAATTAAGGATAGGTAACTATGGCTATAGGCGTAGAGGTGTGATATGTAGCAGCGACTTTTAAAAAGCGCCATACATATTTTTGCGTATGACCTGCTATACGTTGTGTGTTCCAGGTGCGATTTACATTCGTACATTTTGGGCGCTCCCATATAAAATCGTAGTGACGCTTAGGTACCTACTGCTCTAACTTCCGACATAGTGTGTAGTAACCGATATAGCTTCAACTTTTCTTACAATAATACAATTCCTTAACAAAACTGTACATAGATATTGTATCATAGCGAATGGGAGAACGGAATCTCTTTATTGCCTATTGTTTATTTTCCTTCTTGTAATGCCAAACTTCGCCGATGAAGTAGAAATGTGACGACGGTTAACTAAATTGCCTTTATTCCATCGTTTATTTGTTTTGTTGCTTCTTTGTTCAGCCGTGACATTGACAAACTGTTTTATTGCGTGAATAAATTTCTTACAACGTATTTCATACATTTTTATTCCTGTTCATCGAGAATGTGACATTGAAAGGGAAATGTAAAATTACAACATTTATTGTCGGAAATTTATAATTTATAATATTATTATAAAGCTCGATTACTTTATAAAATCAAATTAAAATTTGTTTAAAAACCGAGAGTTCAAATCCTATCATTGTTATGTTAATTGCAAAATTTTGAAGTTATTGTTAATTACTTTTGGTTTTCCAAACGTAAAGACAATAATATAAAATATCACTACGTATAAAACAAAGTTGCTTCCCGTCTGTTTGTCCCTATGTATGCTTAGATCTTTAAAACTACGCAACGAATTTTGATGCGTTTTTTTAATAGATAGAGTGATTCAAGAGGAAGGTTTATATGTATATAATATAATGACTGATAATACTCGTATCATATAAACCGAAGCGAAGCGAGGGCGGATCGCTAGTAGTATACATATATTTGCAGAATAACATTTAATAATCAATGCAATGGACATGAATTATGTCGTATTCAGTTATTTACCTATTCACTAGAGGATATAGTTTTATTGTGGATCACCTTAAGTATATTCTACTACTATTAGAAACAATATTTCTCAGGAAATTTCTGTAAGAACTCGTACCTTGTTATCGAGTATCCACTGAGTATTGAACTTGTCTTGTATGTCGGCGACCCTTCGATAAATGGAAGGTAAACGATGCACGGCTCGTATGCACGGCTTATCGTTTCTTAGGAAAGTTGTTTTGTAAATAATTTAGTTGGCTTGTAAATTTGTTCAACAGTTTGTTATTGCAAGATATCCAAATATCCATAAAAAGAAAAATAACGCTCATTCAAACGCCTGTCATGATTAGGCGTTCAAAAAACATTTTGGTGACACGTGGGTATTTTTAGGAATGGAATACCTCTGCCGAACCCTTCGCTGATACAGGTGTAACCTAAGCATATTTATTTTATTTTGACGCTTACGCTATCTTTCCGAAATATCTAAAAATTTATATAAAAATTTAGGAAAGGACCATAATTCCTATAGTAAGCCAAGATATGTCCTGATTTGAAGTATTGCGGTAGTGTTCCGGTCAGTAAGCCAGCTGTCCCGGATTGTGAATTATAGTCAGTAAGTAGGTTGGCTTGTACGATTGAAAAAAATATATAGGTACACCAATAATCTTTGATTTGCGCTTCCGAACATTACTTATTTTGGAGAGTAGTATTAAGATCTAACTTTAATTATTCAAGTTTCTAAAATACGGTAGTGCTAAAGAGTTTTTGAGTTGTTTTTAAATCCTATTTTTATTTCAAACGCTCCTGTCGACATTCCAAACATTTACGCCATCACTAATCAATCCATCAATACATTTTGGTTTTCTCTAAAAATAAACAGGGGCAGTGAAATAAAATCTTAAAACAATCTTTTTTTTTCGTCACAAACTGATTGAAATTTTAAAACAATAAACGTACTTTTAGAAAATTGAAAAATAAATTCTAGTACCTAACAGTAAGATGTTTTCTTGAAGTTTACAGATAAGTTGCGATATTATAAGAAAACTGCAAATAACATAGTTAATCAAATAAAATAGCTTTCTCTGTGATCTAGTTGAACGAGTTATTATAAATAATCTGTCCTTTTAAGCTAAATTTATGAATCTCTTAATGAGATTTTATTCATGTTGAGAAGACGCTGTACTTACGTAAAAAATTACGTTAGAAATATGTCACAAGGCCACGCTGCGGTCTTGCTTGATATTCGACTCTTGCGGTTACACTAGCTGATGTTATTGCCATGACTCTGATTATCTGCGGACTACGATAGTTCATAAAAATAAATCACTTGCTAATGAAGACGTGATGTTAGTAATAAAATTCGCAGGCAGCTTCGTATTTAGAGCATCGCAATATCAAACCATCTTTGAACAATAGTATTAAAGTAAATAAATATATGTATACATAGAAAATGACTGGCTGACTGACTGATCGGTCAAGGCGCAGCCGAAACCCTTGGGTTCCTTAAAGGATGTAAGTGTGCACTTAGAAGGATTTTTAGAACGGGGACCAACAGGATCCGCGCGAGCAACACCGCTGCTCACCGGATAGTATTCTATAGAATGCTCTAAGTTGAATATATATTTAAAAGAATTTTGCAGTATCTAAGGCAATGCTTTTGCCAAGTTGTAAGTGCAATAGTCACACATAAAAATTAAGATCTCTAATACTACGTTACAACTTTTCCTCAATATCAATTTTGCATGGTGATGGAGTCATCTTTCCTCATTCTTGCGTATACTAATATGACAAAGTTAATATTTAGTTGCACGCCTGTTTATTATATTAAAGTAACTAACAAACAGTTTCGTAAATAACTGCTTAATAAACCTTGAGTTCATAAACAATTACAACTGACCTCAGCAATTTTATGTGCATAACTAATTTCATACACCTTTAACTATTCTCCGGGTTCATTCACTCAGGCAGTCACAGATTGCTAAAGCAGGGTGTGCTCAAAGCAATCCCGGATCTAAAGAGATTGGGTGCAGTCTTGTTTCCTCTTTGAATTACTGCAAATAGTTTCACGAGACACCGGTAATGTTCTTTGGCTTATTTTATGAGAATGTCTTTCGTATCTTTTTACGACCAGCTTACTGAAGTCTTCTTTACATGTATAAATTGTGAGGTTGAAACTAATGAAATGTATTAGTTTGTTCTTCTTTCTCACACGCACAGAGTAACACACAACGTATACTGTAATTTTATTTTAATAAATAAATAAATAATGGTTTGAAAAGGAGTTCGAAGACTTGACATAGAGGCTACTTTTTAGCGGGAACATAGAAAAAGTCTCTGTCATAATCCAGTTCTATATAATCTACTACTAATTAGGCAGTTCAAACTTTTATTGAGTTTCGTCTGCTTTGGGTAGCCAGCTGCTCTATATTTGAACTTCTAAATGAATCCATTTTGTTTTTTGTATAATAGTGCTTTAAATTCAGCAGTGTTCTAATTTTAAATTTCAGTAACCTATACGTTTCTATTAAACTACACGCATAATATTATATCATAAGGCTTTTGCTATTCGTCGGCTAATCGGATGAATCAGAAATACGATAAGGACTACGAGTAGATAGACCGATTTGTAATCTATAGCATAAATCGTCCTGCGACCCAATTATCTCATCATTTTGCGGTATGAGGAACGCATTATCTTCTAAGGGGAACACTTCGAAATACCACATAAACAACAAGTGAGTCACAGAGGCGCTTAGACGCATACTTCCAGACTATGCCATTATATTTTATCTTTATCTAGTTTGGCGAAAGTGATCCCACTGGCATAGAGCCAGGAGAGAACATAGAACAATACCAAGACAAAACACAAAAGTTGACCCGTGCGTTAAATTCAGATTGAGCTTCTCTGAGCTCACTACCGATTTCTGGCATATTGATAATAATAACTAACATCCATCTCCAAATATCTTTCACACTGAACACTTCCACAATAATAATTGTTTGTAAGTTATCTCTGATCCATGATTGATTATTAATTTTTGTTTGGCTTTGGTCCGCAAAAATGGTATCCCCTAGCAATAATAACAACAAAACACAAACACTAACAGATACAAGCTGATACATATTATACGATAGTTTAAATTTAATTTAAGGTTACTCAGTTATGCACTATACTAGACAGCTAGAAGATTTATATTTATTATGCAACTTAAATGACTTTTATGTAACTTTATACCATCGCGGAAGACTCGATTAATGCCCACGGATAAATGACTCGGAGGAATTATTATGCAAACAGTCGAAATCAAAGTCGTTTCTTAAATATACACCGGTTAGGAAAAGGTACACCTTTCAAGTATTAAAGAATACTTGTGTTATAGGTACAGATAGTGAATGAATACAGATATACCAAAATCGTGTTTTTTTAAATATTTTTATATCTTAATGCATAGTCGTTCTACACCTCATACAGCCGTGGCCACTCTAGTATCACGACTAACACGACAGACAAATATTTCGGCGGCAATTCATTGGAGCCCTGCGCCGCACCGCGCACCACGGACATAAATTCCACCACTATTTATACAGGGGCTAAATATAAACATTTAACTTTATTGCCCCAACCAAAATGTGCACGTATCGCGGAAGTGGACAATTTAGTAGGCCCGACCGCCGCGCCGTGCTGTGATTAGCTTGGCGATAAAATCATAAACTGGACGCACACGTGATGGCTAACAAAATCAGAGGCGGTATGTAGCACAATAAGTAATTTTTGTGTAGGTAGACTGTATTCAAATGACTCAGGGGTATTCTAGGTTTCCATTGAGATTTCCGGAAAGGTTATTCATAACATAACACAATAAAAGGGCAAATAAGAAATTTTTTGTCATTCACTGGAATTAGTACTCGTGTGGTTTGTCAAGAAAGACACGATGACATTGAAATCTGCTTACATAAACATAAACACATCAAAGGATAACCTGGGTGTGTAAAATGGAAGCGATATTGGCCCAATGACACCTGTACGGGAATACCTACATAAGTACTTATGTTGGACATGAAACAGTTAGCTCAAATGTTGGATCCAATTTTTGAATCCGGGGTAAAATAACAAGGGGGCGAAGTCACGCTCTGTCCGACCTTGTGTATGCCAGTGCAGACTAGATGTGGGGGCAAGGAAGAGTAATGCACTCTGCACTTGCATTATTCACGCGGTACCGGCTGCCATGTCACGCTGAAGAATGCAAGTGCTCGGCTCTGTCTCACATGCTGCCACAGAATTGGATAAAAGGCCAGCTATTTTGCTTGCAGCACCTTGCAAATTATTTCAATGTTCTCAATAAAATCGTGTCTGTCTGACCAATCTTAGTGATGTAAATTTCGTCACGATTGAAGGCAGGAACTTATGTGTACCATATTATGTTTAGAGCCCGTGCTTCCACTCAAGTCCAACGTAAGACGGAATTGAAAGTAAATGCAATACAATATCGGTATTAAAAAATATCAAATCTTACCATGTATAATTTTGTGTCTTAAACAACAGCGCCGCGTCTATTGACTGCGCTGACTATTATAATTTATCTTAACTATTATAAGCTAGGTACCAGATTTTACTTAAACAAAATTGCTCGAAGGTCTTACACCTATCTAAATTCAATACATTCCCTGTCCACCTTAAATCTATATTGGTATTTATAAGAGAAATACCTCTCCTTATACTCTGTAGACATCCACTAATAGATTTTTTGAAATTTCAAAGGGAAAGAACCGAAAAAACTCCCATCACTGCTGGTAATGTTAGTAGGTATAGTATACTTCGCCCATCCACAAGAACACGCAGTAGGTACTTGGTTTTTGAGAGGGACTGAAAAAAACAACAGCGAAATGACGCAAAATTTTATGTTCACTTTTTATTGAAGCTTGCACCCACTAGCCCGTAATAAAAAGCAGACTTTTTATTCGCTGTGGACAGACTAAATTACTTCAGTATGCCTTCCTTCTCCATTATTCACGTAGTGGTGTAACAAAGAAAAACGTTGAATTCGAGCTCATTTAAACTGCTGCTGCTTAAACATTAAGTAGGAAAGAATAAGAATTTCTTGAGTAAATATAAATAAAAATACGAGCGTACTACGCAGTCTTGCTGCGTAAGAGTTTGTCCAGCTCCAACAGCATTGATGACCCGTGCTGCAATAGACTGTTTGACTGAGTCGAGACACCTTAAAGAGGTTATTAAAAAAAACAGAATTTAAAAGGTAGGTGTATAAATAAGCCACCAAAACGTTCTACGAGCAACAGGGAATCGAGTTTGGTCAGATGACTACTCCGATGCTTCTCGTGAACACGTGATTAAAGTCTAGGTACCTACTCCAGAAGCCGGCAACCCAATCAGTGCATCGGACTGTGCTCTATTGACACTTACCGTAAAACCCGTCTTAAACTACGTCAAGACGCCAAGGAAACTCAAATAATGACACGTGACTTTTCAGCCAATCCAAACCTTTTACGACCACACGGTGAAAACTTTATGGGGTTTTCTGGATAAAATATGTATTATGTTTAGTCAGATAAGTGAAAATAGCTTTTTAATTCCATAAGCTGTGTGGATAGCGATAATTAGTAAGTATTTTTCATATTGTCAAATACCCATTTCTGACCATAAGGCAAAATATTTAATCTAAGCTAATATTTGCAACTTGAGTCTTAACCTATCTCACTTAATTTAAAAACTCCAAGATTTAATATAAAAAATACTGTATCCTCAAGGGGCCCATATCGGTCTAACATCTTAACCTATTTTAATCTGACTGCCATTAAAGCGATCCCCAAAGATTAATGCTCAGTTTATCGACCCAAACTGACACGGAGGTTATAGAAGCAACATCTGAAATTACTAGGAAGGAAAGTCTAAGAATATCTGAACTAGATACACTGGTCATCGGCACTATAGCTCTATTCGGTCCATACAATGAACTCTATTCAGCCAATATTAAGTTTATGGGGCCATAACAGTCATAAATGCCGATAAAACGACCTGAGATTTTAATAAGATTTATGATAAAGCGTAAGTAAGTATTTTTTATGTAATGTGAAAAGGTCCAGCAGTCATTTCCTACATAGGTACATCAAGGGCCAAATATTTAGGATTTTAATCCCTCTTTCTAAAATGTATGTTGTGATGTCGAGAACACAACACATATTTACGAAACATTCTGGTAACTAAAACAAAGGTTTTCGACAACACGCTTTATTTCAGCATTTATGTACAATGATGATGTATTCGTAAGTGTACGTAATAAGCACATACCTACATAATATTACATATTGTTTGGTTTATCAATATAAAATGTGTCTATTCCTGTTTTAATTTTTAAATTTAATTGAAATCAGTTTAGCCGTTTTGGAATATATTAATTTTTTTTATTACAGATATACACTTCAATTTTATTATATTTTAACTAGATGTCGCGCGGTGCGCGAGGCCGCAAGCGGCCACGCGTGTCTCTGTGGGGTTTTATTTTGACAGAAAAATAGAGTCTAATGTTGGGCGCCCATCTTGTTTTAGCCATTTTAAGTCGAAAAATAATAAAATTTTGTTAAATATTTTTTTTCATGACAACACTGTTTACTGAGACCTACAATCGCATCATACAAGCCAACTCTCCAAAGTGTTGCCAACTGGCTACAAAATGCCGATTATTATTAAGAAAATTGAAATTTTTCAGTAAAACAAAAATAACGGTGCGGCCATCTTGTTTTTTCTATTTTTCAGGATTTTCTAGTAAACTACAGGATATACTCTATGCGATGACACCAATCACATCCCTGTAACATATCGGCATCTGGGAGATCAATTCGGGTCTTTTGAGGTCTACCCTAAAAATTAAATTGGCCATAACTTTTAGTGTTGCCAGGCAAAAATCAAAAAACCTACAGAAGGTCATAAAGAGGGATAAAATGTTCCATTGACTGTCACTCGTTTTCGCAAAATGGTAAAATTTACAGTTTTGACGTTTTGTGTTAAAAGTAAAAAAATACGCCAAATTCCGGGAATATTCTTAAACACGGCAACACAATGTAGCAAGACCTCCAACCCCGCTATACAGACCAACTCGCTCAGGTGTTGCCATCTTGCCGAAAATCGACAATCAAAATATGGTAAAATTAATACTTTTCTTTGGGAGCAAATCACCGGTCGGCCATCTTGGTTTTTCAGATTTTCGGGATTTTCTGGTAAACTACAGGATAAGAGCTATGTAATGACACCAAACACATCCCTGTAGCATATTGGCATCTGGGAGATCAATTCGGGTCAAGTGGGGTCTAAAACCACTCCAACTTTGAAACACTACTACGCGGCCGCCATTTTGTTTTTTCAACTTTTTAAATAATATTCGTTAATCATCTAAGCAATACTACAGATGCCAAAAATTTGAACCGGATCTGCCGGAAAACAAAAGAGATACGATGGGCAGGCTTGGCCGCCATTTTGTTTTTTTGAAAAGTCGGAATTTTTCCGGGGTCACCCCGCCATCTTGAACACTTTTCTCATATATGACTTGACTCCAAAACGACTCCTTCTGGGAGAACAATTATGTCAATCAGTCAGTGAGTGGTAGTCCAGCTTTATATATATTACTAGATGTCGCGCGGTGCGCGAGGCCGCAAGCGGCCACGCGTGTCTCTGTGGGGTCGTATTTTGACAGAAAAATAAAATCTAATTTTGGGCGCCCATCTTGTTTTAGCCATTTTAAATCGAAAAACAAAAAAAAATTGTTAAATATTTTTTTTCATGGCAACACTGTTTACTGAGACCCACAATCGCTCCATACAAGTCAACTTTCCAAAGTGTTGCCAACTGGCTAAAAAAGCCGATTATTATTATGAAAATTTAAATTTTTCAGTAAAACAAAAATAACGGGGCGGCCATCTTGTTTTTTCAGATTTTCGGGATTTTCTGGT
The DNA here is from genome assembly GCA_963855545.1 of Ethmia dodecea. Lineage (NCBI taxonomy): Eukaryota > Metazoa > Arthropoda > Insecta > Lepidoptera > Depressariidae > Ethmia > Ethmia dodecea. Next base: position 8,310,970 of record OY979452.1, read on the forward strand.
AAACTACAGGATATACCCTATGCGGTGACACCAAACACATCCCTGTAGCATATCGGCATCTGGGAGATCAATTCGGGTCTTTTGAGGTCTACCCTAAAAATTCAATCGGCCATAACTTTCAGTGTTGCCAGGTGAAATTCAAAAAACCTACAAAAGGTCATAGGGAGGAATAAAATGTTTCACTGACTGTCACTTGTTTTTGCAAAATGGTAAAATTTAGACTTTTGACATTTTGCGTTAAAAGTAAAAAAATACGAAAAATTCCGGGAAAATTCTTCAACACGGCCACACTACGTAGCAAGACCTCCAACCCCGCTATACAGACCAACTCGCTCAGGTGTTGCCATCTTGCCGAAAATCGACAATCAAAATGTGGTAAAATTAATACTTTTCTTTGGGAGCAAATCACCGGTCGGCCATCTTGGTTTTTCAAATTTTCGGGATTTTCTGGTAAACTACAGGATATGCCCTGTGCGATGACACCAAACACATCCCTTTAGCATATTGGCATCTGGGAGATCAATTCGGGTCAAGTGGGGTCTAAAAACACTCCAACTTTGAAACACTACTACGCGGCCGCCATTTTGTTTTTTCAACTATTTTCGTAAATCATTTAAACATTTCTACAGATTCCAAAAATTTCAGCCGGATCGGCCGGAAAACAAAAGAGATACGATAGGCAAGCCTGGCCGCCATTTTGTTTTTTTGAAAAGTCGGAATTTTCCCGGGGTCACCCCGCCATCTTGAACACTTTTTTCATATATGACTTGACTCCAAAACGACTCCTTCTGGGAGAACAATTATGTCAATCAGTCAGTCAGTGAGTGAGTGAGTGAGTGAGTGGTAGTCCAGCTTTATATATTATAAATATTTTAATTGATATGTGGTATAGTATAGACTATATAGATATATCGTGATCGTGTTCGTAAATAAAGTGCTCTCTCTATTTACTTAATCGAGAATAAGGGCCGACAAGAGCATTTCATGAAGTCAACGGAGCCTAAAACGGCTTTGAGCCGTAATCTGCGGTGCGGCTATAAAGCCTATTTCGAGTACACCTCTACAACACACGTTCGTTTTCTCATGTGCCTTTGAGCTACGAATGTCACCCTGTTGTAGAGTAGGCTTTTGATATGCAAAAGCATTTGTGGCTAAGGTGACTACTCCGTAGAGCTTACATTCAACATTTATACATCATTTTATCATATTGTGATAAGATTTATAAGTCGAAGCTCTATATTATATACAACTAACGACCCGCCCCGGCTTCGCAGAGGTGTAATGCTAACACTAAAACTTTCCTCTTGAATCACTCTATATTATCTATTAAAAAATAACGCATCTAAATCCGTTACGTAGTTTTCAAGATTTAAGCATACATAGGGATATAGGGACAGAGAAAGCGACTTTGTTTTATACTATGCAGTGATAGTGATATTTAACGGAATAAGCGCAAGTCCTGAAATTAATTTGTTCAGTATCGACTACTTATTCGATACCAGCTATTTTAATATGTGTTCAATTCCGAAAAATGAATTAGCATAACTGAATTTAGGGCTACCTATGAAAACCGTACTGTTATTGCTCTTTATTTAAGAAATTTGGTCGACAAAAGTAAAGTATATTGTATTCATCATATTTTTTTATAAAATATCTACATACATAATTAGGGTGTATGAGGAAATACGCTTATTTTGTAACGCGTTGTATAGTATTTTATATTTCTACTCATGTACAGAAAATGTTAAAGTTAAATTAGTCAGTATATCAATATTATTAAGTGACACTCAATTTGGGCCCAATTTGTAAGAAAAACGCTAACGAGCTGTATTGTCTTTGTCTCTTCCCTACTCGGTGTGCGATAGTTTTCCCTCAAACAGTGAGGATTTGTCGAGGGTTGATAATGAATCCCCTTACGGTACATCTTGCACAGGAAATGACTGCAAAGTGTTTTTCTATTCTCTCACTAACGGTGGGGTGCGGTGCAGGGGAAAATACGGGGGCTTGTATAACATAACTGATTGACTACTGGCAGAAATAGACCATAAATATGTAGATAATTATCAAAAAGCCTGTTCATGTTATTAACGAGAATATCATGAATAAAGAAGAGTTATTATAAGCATAGCATATTTCCTTTCTATTAAAATAACTTTTCTTATTTTTTCATGAACCCATAGTGTAGATTATTGCCGTGCCATATAGGATCTAAATATTAAAACAATCAATTCAAAATATTTTACTGTCAATGTAGAGAGCGTTCGTTTTAGTGATCTAAGCTCAGCAATGAACAACTTCCAGCTTTTGACAAAGGAGATTAGCCAGTGATGATTAGGGAATTTGTACAATTCTAAACACGTCCCGTTCGTTCCCGTGTCTCAATAAACTACTCAGTGGATGCCTATATTCTATAAGGATCCCACCTGTCAAGCTTCAAGTCTCTTGGTGTCTATTTCAAAGATTTAGTGATGAATGAGTACCTAAGCGTATCAGTGGTTTGAGTTACTATACGATTTAGCTGTGGTTTGGAGAGTCAAGACTTCACCATTACAAAAAGTTTGATTGATCGCATTAGTGACAACAGGCTTAATGGACAATGACCCACTGTAACTGGGTCACAGATAACGCTCGGATTAGCGTGGCCCAATTCGATTGATTACTTACGCCATACGCTGTTTGTTATACCAACAATAAAAGAAAAGGAAAACACAAACTCGGACATTTATGCTTTGATTGTTATATTTATATTGACTTATTGGACTTCGTGTTTCGGAAAGCACGTTAAATTGTTGGTCCCGGTTTTCGTTGTGTTTACGCACAATGGAAGTCGTTAAGCCATGTCAGATACCCTTGGGTGGCTTGAAAAATTCTGACTGTTAAGTGGCCACTAGCTTAACACCATCTCCCAATCCGCGGTGGGCTTGCGTGGGAGATTATAGCCCATACTTCCTCATGTGTGAGGAAAGGCCCCTAGCTCAGCAGTGGGCTGTTACGGGTTGATGATGATGATGATGATGATTGGACTTCGCCAAAGCAAAAAGGAGCTGTACCTACTTGGGACCGCATTTAGCAACACTAACCGACCGTTAGAATAATAATCAAGTTTAATAACTACCAAAAATCTTACGACTGTCGCTGTTGCGATTGCTGTAAGTGCAGTTAACATAAGTTAATAAACAGTAATATAATTTTCATTATAGGGAACTCAGAGCTTACTCATTAAATCGTTATAAAAAATCCTGGAGTAGATAAGAAGGTAAGTATTTTATTTATTAAATTTGTACACAAATTTTATCTATATTTAGAGCTGCGTCTTTACTGTATCCAAAATAAAACAAATTTTACCTGAGTTGACGCCTACGTGGTATCTTATTTACCGTACCATATTTTCTCCGGCCTTAAGAGATAAAGATTGATGTCTATTTCGTTAGACGGTTTCACAGGATGAGGATTCAAGGGGTATTCTTCCCTCTTGCTGACTGGCTTTACACTACATAAACCGTCTTGCACCATTGCACCCTCGCAATGTCTTCGCTTCCTGAAGGAATGACTCCCTTTAGTAAGGGCTGAAAGGATTTTAAAGGGATAAAGATTGATAGCTATGAACATAATTCAGTATCAAAGCTTTTTTCTTTTGTGACAGGTGAACCGCAACGCGATGTTTGGGTTCGTATATTAACAGATTAAGTTAATAATCAAGTAGCGAATGTAATATCAGACAATAATTACTACTAGAAAAGGGTTTCGAAGAAGTTTTTTGCCTGTAATTTAGGTTGGTAGGTAATAATTCTATTCTGTTAAAGTATATTTTTGACGAAGCCTGTTGCTGATCCTCGAAACTGTATTGATTTTGACGAAGCATGTTGCTGATACTTTTCATTTGTAATTATTGCGTTAATAAAAACATTACTACTATAAGACGTACGAGGCTTAGTAATACGGTCCCGTTGGCACCCTTTAGATACCGAACCACTACTAAGCCTTCGCTGTCCGTCGGCCCGTCTGTCTGTCTATCTGTTAACGGTAAAAGGTAGACAGTTGAAATTTTCAAAGAATGAGTTTTCCTAAAAAAAAAGGCACACAAATTTCCCCGAGGGGTTAGGCAGACTTATTCTATTTCTGGAAATACCAACTTTTCACGAGAATATTCAACCCCTAAACGACAAGCTAAATACAAGCTCTCTCTGTACAAAGCTTGTACTGTTAAAAAAATTGCTACATCATTGCTTATTTTTATTGTGTACGCGATCTACATACTTCCTTACTATACACGTAGAACTAAACATTAAATTTCAAAAGCCAACTAAGTTCGATGTTCTAGTCAAGACTAAATGTTGTTACAATGTAAATAGTGTTACGCAAGGCATTCGTGAAACAGTGACACTGCTTACTACATTGTTGATTTATGGAAAGGGTTAACTATCTCCCTTTTGTCGGCTTGACGGAGGTAATTAAAATATAATTTATAGCTGAGGAAACGACAACTTTGATCTCGTCCATAGAACAAGACGTACAAGATTTCGAATAAAATATTAAAACATAACTTTTGTAAGCCGATATTAAGAAAAGTATATCAAAGACTTTTCGTTGGGTATTTAAAATTCGAAGAGCTAGGGTTTCCAACCATTTCATAATAAAGACTTGCTCAAAAGACTTATGTTGTTACAGTTTCTTTTATTAGTTTTCCGGGACAGTCTCCAATCGTGCCTTGGGCTCTTCTCTTGTATGTGATTTATACGACGTCAGTAAATTATACTTCTGGCTATATCCCGCTGGCGTCGTGGAAATACCGCCTTTTTTAATGGGACTCCAGTGTTGTATCTCCAGATGCTTGATAGAGTTTAACAGCTTTGCTTTATATATCTATAGGTATATATAAAATGATAAACTGACTGATTATTGATATATCAACGCACAGCCTAAATCGCTGGGTCTAGAGCCTTAAAATTTTGCGCTTACTAGATATACTTATACAGTGTAGGTATCCACTAAGAAACGATTTTGCAAAATTCAACCCCTAAGGGTGTGAAATAAATGTGCGCGAGCGAAGCCGCTGGTAAAAGCTAGTATTTCATAAGTATTTCAGCAGTGTAGTAAAGTTCTATCTTTATTTAAACTAGAATAGTGCTAGATCGACATGTGTCTTACAAATGTGGCAGTTAAATGTGTAGATACAATATTATGTAGGTCTGTGACACACATTTTGTTACCAGTTACGGCAGTTACTGCATCTAATAAGTTTGAAAGCATTTTTTACAACATCATGTCTCATCTGTCTGTGCTTCCGTAACTACAATATTATCTGACCGAGGACTTTACGCAAGTTGTGTGTTTTGTAAAGTAGTGGAGGTAATTTGTATAGTACACAATTATAGTTGAAAGGACAAAATTTTTTTTGGAAAATCATTGTGTATTTTAACATAACTGAACTACATTGAAACAACTTAACAATGAGATCTTTTATTTGAAACCAATAGATATCCATCCACTGAACTAAACCACAATTGTAGCCATGCGTAAAAGTTTCACATATTTTTATACCTTCCTTCAAAATTATGTAAATTAAGCAAATGAAAACTTTTTAATTAATCGTTACACAGAAACCATCACGCGCGGGTTACGAAAACCTAATCGCGTACAACGATAAAGCATACAACGTGGTACGAATTACAATGGATGTTATTTATTATTTAAAATTAGAATAAAAATCTGCTGCCACTTTTATTAAAGCATAATGGTAGCCGCCATGTTTTAAGATGCAAAATGGATGCAGCAGTGGTCGGACCGTCTTGAGTGCTCCACTGGATATTTCAAAGAAAATTTTTAATATGTAAGAGCTTCTACTATACTTAGTTAGGTTAGTTTAATAATTTTTCATGTAGTAAGCAGCTATATTTGCTACAAAACAGTTGGTGTTTTAGTGTGCCCAGTTTAGGTTGTTTCCTATATCTTAATTTCAAATTGTTCCCGAATACTTGTACCTACACTTATAAAAAAATACATAAATAATTTACCTTTTAAAAATCAATGAATTTTAAAAACATCACTTATCCACATGAATAAGGACTAGATTCGGTTAGTCAGCTCTGGATTCAAGCTAAGTAAGTTAGGTACCACGGCTTTGGCTAAAGAGGTTCTGTCTTCGTGGACGAATAGATTTAAATGTCTTGAAAGTTAAGAGGTAGCTGGAATGGAATAAATCCGCTCTTAGCGAATAGTTTGGCTTCATTTCATATTCAAAGAGACGTCTTAAGTTTCCTTTTTAATTTGCGGGAGTCAAACGTAAAATATATTTCTGTAATATCATCATGGTTTTCCTGTATAGTTTTGATTTGCAGACGAATTCTTTCTTGAAAAATACTTCGTGGAAAACAAACAATTAGAGAGGTCTGGTATTCGTTCGAGCAACGGTCCAATCATCATCCCTGCTATTATACTTTGTGTTGTGACGAATGTTTTTTTTGCTTCCTATAATCTTTTCGGTAACAAAATATATGGAACAGTCACTAAATTATGCTACCTTTTACTTAGATTGCATCTTCTACAATTACAGAATTTGCAAACAAAAAAGGGCTTTTACCGAAATATCTTACAAGAAAGAGATAACCCGAATCTTCTTTAAATTTTAGTACTAAATTTTTGTTCCTGAGTAGCAATACAGAATTAAATCTTAATGACGCTTGTGCAACAAGCCGTAAACCTCACAGGTGCTTACCGTACATCTCATGCCTCAACAACCCAAACACTTTTACTAATAAACTACGTGATTGCGATTTATTTGCCATCGTAAACATATCAGCAACATATCTGGGACGATAACCGTGACTGCAGGTAGCTCAACTGTAAACTGTGGCTAAGCCAGGAAGGCAGGCACGGCAGACAAATTGCTGTAATCAAGACCGCTGCCCGCTGCTACTTGTGATTCAGTTACTCCGGTAACATTTAAATTTGTCTTGGCTGTTTGTGGAAGGTTTTATACTTAAGTAGCCAAACTCGGATGTTGAAAGCTAAGATGCGATAAGATGATTTTTTTTGCGACAACTACTATTGTAGGACACTGCGCCCCAGTTACATGCATCATGGAAAGAACAAACGTCAATTAGGTCCTATTTTGTTAATATGGACAATCTCAATATCAAATTGCCATGTCATCAAACAATCATTGTACATTATATTCCTCAAAAGAGACAACTAGGTAATTGCTTTTTTTTATAAAAATCCTAATCAATATTTTCTACTATTACGAGAATAGGATAGGACATCGTGGTCATACCTTCACGTTAAGCTTCAAAAGTTAAATAAAATCTAACGGCAAATAAACTAAGCAGATCTTCTCAAGGAATACGAAGTACAGTCGCCAAACGAAAGTCTTGCGAAACATTTATTCACCAAATTAATGTAAACACGGAGTTTAAAGCGAAGCCCTCATTAGATATTAACCAAAGGAGGGATGTTCCTGTTGGCTCCCTTTGATCGACCCCCTCTAATCCTGAGGATTAAGACGCTGCAGCTTTTACATAATTGTTCGCTTTATCAGATTAAAAAATCTATTTACGCCTGTCTAGTTACAATTTATGTTGTTTTAATAATAACATAAAATTTTCACTATCTGCTGGCAAATTGTAGGCGATTACAGAGGCTAAAAGATGTCGTCGAGTCGTAGTGTTGTCTAATAATAGTAAAAATCAGTCAATCGATGATTTTCGAATGACTTGCCTTTACAAATATATTGAAGAAAAACTTTCAATGGTACTCTTATCCATCGCCTATTCACAGGAAGGTGTTTATTGAAAAAGGAAGCACTTTTGCTCTCACACAAGCAAGACTTAAATCGTTTCTGCTAATGGAAAATGTAGAAATCATTAACCTGCCACCACAAACGTACGTGTTTCCAGTAGAAAGTGTTCCCGACGCTCGTGTGGAGCTGCAGGTTAAGTAACTTTGTCTGTCGATCTATCAAAAACAGATTGAAGGTCTTACGTAATTAATAATGATCAATGCTACGAATATGTTAAATAGGAAAGTGATAGTAGTAATTTTAATAAGCAATTATATGTAATGAGATTAGCGATTGATATACAAAAATCAATATAACAAATACATATTTAAATACCTACATAATCCCGCCTTTTTCTGTCGGGGTACGTAGATATAATAGTCCGTCACTTATTACGAAGATCTGGCTTTCTATCCACGTCCTTCAAACGAATCATGCGTGTGATTTATCAGAAATCTGAATGCATGTTTCCTTGCAGAAAAATTTGTCCCCATCAAAATGTTGAGTACCTATTTTCATTCGACTGATGCCTTTTTATTCACCTGTATATTTCAGTGTTTCAATATTTTCATTGCCCTACAACAATTTTGTAGTAGCATAGATCCTTTTGCAAACGAGATAATGGGTTCGATAATCGATTCTGCATTACAGCGCCTAAACTTATTTTAGTTTAGTCCTGTCATTTTCTTTCTCATAGAGAAGAAAAGAGACGAGTGATATTTAGTCCTGTCAACTAAGGCATTTCATAACGTGTTTAGTGCATAAGTAAATAAGTCACGATTAAAATACAGACTCTGACAGGACTAAATTGGGTAGTTGACAGCATCGAAATTAAATTGCGAGTAGTCATACATTAAAAAGATTATCCCAAAAAACCTCAAAATATGTATTTCGATTTTCAATTTACAATTATAGCAAATTTGAAAATAATAAAACAATCAAAAAAAGTGCTGCAATTGAGTACTACAAACTATGACGTCACGGTTTGCTATTTCAGTACATTTTCCATAGTAAAATTTCGTTTTGACAGATCGTAAAAAGTGACTGATTTGACTAGGTAGGACACAACCCTTCTATCCCTTTTCTTTTTTTGAGGTAAAATAAAGACAGGAATAAACTAAAATAAGTTTAGTCGCTGTAATGCAGAATCGAACCCAGTGTCACTATTAACTGCTATTAGAGCACCAAGCTCACTTTCTAGACGTTGCAGAGAATAACTTAAGTGTGGGGTTGTGGTTTAAAGTACTACTTGAACGCAATAATAACTAACTTTATAAACCCGATTCTTACTCAAGCATCCTTTCAATCAACGGCTTTCTCTGCGTGGGTGACGTTAATATCATTGCTCGCTGTATCCTCACTGCAAAACTCGAAAGGAAGTCACTTCTTAACTCGATTACCAACAATGGGTATGACAGTGATAAGTAACTCGATGTTCCCGACTTATTTGGGCTGCCGGAATTGTTTATGTTCATTACGTAAATTCGCGTCCGGTTGAATTCGTTTCAGATGAAGAAAAAAAACAGTCTGAAGCTCATTGCACCAGTAGCGCTTACTACGTACTTTGAAGATAAATAAGACCATAGCGGTCAAAGGAATGGAATTCTGAGACCCAATTTAAGACTAAGGTGTCCTGAGAAGATAATATATTTTTTTTAAACTCAACGGTGTTAAGGGTACTGAAAATATTACCGTCTATCTGGGAGAGTCGGGTAAAGAATTTAACCTATGACATTCTGTGATAAAGGCGAACCTCGTACTTCAAAATCCGTCAAACTGTTTGTTTACGAAGGACAGTGGCCGTAATTTTTTTTCGGTGACATCACCAAATCACCTCTCCCACAACTACGACAAATCTAACACCACCTCTCTTTAACCGAAGATAAAAGAAGGAGGTTCTCAATTCGTCAGGTATGTTTTTTGTTCGCATATTAATAAAATTTTCCTTTAAATTTGAATGATATGTTTTTTGTAAGTAAATAAGTATAGTGTATAAATAAATGTTGCGACAAAAGCATTTTGGTTTACAAATGACTTTTTAACCAATCATTCACCTCCGCAGCGAATTTAACCAACCTATCTGTGTTTTAACAGCGGAAGCTAGGGGCTTCTTCCGGTCACTACACATGGCGTTAATAGGGTTAAATTCGCCTCTCGCGTCGGTCCGTACATGTTTACTCATTTGCCTAAACACGGTTCGTAGTGTGCTGTATGCCCAGGCCTTAGAGGTTATATTTGCCTGACCTGTACACCAAATCGTATTAAGGTGGAATTGTAAGATCTGTAACGCACCTGGCTGAACATTTTTGAACCGTATAACAGTTTCAATAGAGACTCAAAATGCTTAGCTTGCGTTGCTAAGGGTATCGTAATCTCATACGCACACTCGGAAGTTTGTTTTGAAGTGTAAACGTATTATTTGTGAGGGGAATTGTTGTGTTAACCTTCTAAGTATAGATAAATAAAATATCTTAAAATAATGAAGTTTTCAACACACTTGCTCAAAACGACGTTTTTATTCCACCGATTTTTGGCTCATAATCCTAGATATTAAACACGCGTGCTTTTTCAGTATATTATGAACGAGTGCCTTTAGTTTATTAACCCGACCAATTTACATTTGTACCCTAGTACCAAGTCGTAAGTAAGAAGAAGAAGATGCGATATAATTTAGTCGGGTTATAACTTTTTATTTTAGCAACAAACAGTATTTATGCGAAAAATAACAGTAAATGGTAAATTTAGCTTTATTATTAAAAAATAACTTAAATTCATTTAAAATGTTCTGTAATTTGTTGTAATTGTTTTAAACATTACATTTAAATTTTATTTTTAATCTTGGCTGTTGGCCGATCTAGTTCGCACCTTAGCCTTGCGCGCGCATCGGTATCGCGGCAAGAAAAAAAAACAACGCGACAAAAACAACAACAAAAATTTTTCGTAAATAATTGTCGGCTGTGATGAAGTTTGGATTAATTGTGAAGTTTAATATTAACGAAAATGTCTACTTCAAGTGAAGAAAATGAAGAAAACCTATTATTAACTCCGCCGGACATACGTAACGAGGCGAAAAACGCGTGCGATAGTCTTTTGCCATCAAAATCGAGTGAAATGTATTCAGCGGCCTATGAAACATTTTTTAAATTGAAAACCGGCAAGAACGCTCATTCTTTATCAGAAAAACGTCGTTTTGAGCAAGTGTGTTGAAAAAACGTCGTATGAAACACGTGTGCCTGTGACCATAATATACGCGGCTTTCTTATGGCGCACTCGCTTTCGCTCCTGCGCACACAATATCGCCTTGTATATAATGATCAACTTAGCACACTTGTATCATAATGTACTATTAAGTATCTAAGTAATACTTCGTCATGTGTGAGGAAATACCCTAATATCAGCAGTGGGCTGTTGATGGTTGATGATAGAATTATGTAAGTTAGTATACAAAAGGGTTGGAAGAAAATCATTCTCTTTCGTAGAAACTTTTTCTTTAAACATCTTTGTTAGTATGTTACCTCAAAATTGTATGTGTATTTTTTTTTTGGCCATTCTCTATAAAAGGACTTAAGGAAATTGCCACTGGAACGGAAAGAAACAGGGCGCCTGCTATAGTGTGTATGTTATGGACCAACTGATTAATTGGTCATTATTCATAATGAGCGGGTATTTTAAATATTGCCCTCATTTATCACTAATAAAAATAAATAAATAAAAATCATTTATTTCGGAAAACATAGGTTCTATATAAACATGTCATGTCGAAGCATTAAATAAAAAATAATATCAAATTTAAATTCATTACATTTACATTTCATGGTAAAATAAATAAATAAACTAATAATAATAATAAAAAAATTAAAGGCAATGCACTCTTAAAACAAAACAATGATGCTCAATAATCTAGTTACCTGTCTCACTTGCACAAAAAGCTGCTGATTAACTTATATTTTGTCCACACAATTTGACCAAAGAACAATGGCAAAAGTCCATGTGTTTTGGGTACCCCACTTACACCTGCCCACGGAAGACGAAACCGTGTAAAATCGATAGTTCTTGGACAGACTAAGATAATATGTAATCATACCACATTTTTATAAGTTGAGGTTTAAAAGTTATTCGTTACCTAGTGTATTTTGTAGGTTATTATGAGATTTTAGGTACCAAAGACGTGTAAAGAAAAAGTTTCTCTAGGAAAGAAAATTATTTTCTTCCAACCTCTTTGTTAGAAAATAGCACTGCCTACCACATGCCATATAAGTTAATCTATGCCAGTGAATGATGGCTTGGGCAAAAAATATCGATACCTATATTAAAATATCGATATTTTTCCAAATACTAAATTAGCATATTATATATATCGTCGATATTTTTAATGGCGATATATCGACATTTATTTTACAGTATCGAATTCGTATCAATTTTAATATATTTTTAACGCAATTCTGGTTTCGTGTTTCATTTCATGTTAGGTACTAGATACTTGCCGACTCAAGCATTTATAAAAATATACTATTTTCATCGTCCTTTCTTACGAATTTGGGAATATGTATATGTAGTAATAATAATGTAAAACTGACGATATATCGATATTTTTCACTCGATTTTTATCTATAGTATTTAGAAATGTCGATACGATAAATATCAATTTATTTTTTCACTTGGCCATCCCTAGTGAATGACATGGTTGACGTGATGACACGACGTTCAATTTTACCACAACAACAAAAAAGTTTTTCTATTAATCAAAGACATTAAAATATAATAGCAAAGAGGGGGCATTGGGAATATTTTCATACAAAACTTTGAAGCTCAAGCGTCATGTCCTTGTCATGTCAGTTAGTATGAACGCGAGCTGTCATTCGGTCGAAGTTGTACTAGACTTATTCCACTTGGAATAACTTTTGGCTTCAAATAATCCTCGCTTTGTCCCCTTCATGCCTTATATTATATTTTAATCTCTTTGGTATTAATAGATTTCCCAATCGATCGATTCGAGTTTCTATGATATTTCTGTTTTATTTGACTCAATATTTTCAACTGCTAGATTAGTTTAAAAATATGGAAAATTTCGACTTGTTATGAGTCAACATAACAAGCATAGTGTGATACCCCGTGGGTGTCTATTTCAGTGGGTACCAAAGCTGCCGATGTTCTTTAATACATACTTGAATTCTCTATAGATATATAATGGTAATTTCACACGTAAATATCTATTATATTTACCAATTGCCTATATTAAGTGCGTTAATGGACATAATATTACATTATAATATGAAAAGCTAGACGGCAGACTAAAAGCTGTGACGTGCAACTTGGTGGCTGTAAAAGCTGTCTAGGCGCACTCGTAATCGCATTAGCAAAGGCGTCGTTCTATCGAGTTATTATACAAGGCTTTCCGGTAAAATCTGGTTAAAACTGGTTGACGTACGACGTTATAACGTTGCTCAGGTACATTAATGTAGTTACAGGATGTTTAAATAGACTAACAACAGAGTTAGTGGATAAAAGTACTAAATAAAGGAGAGATGACGTTATTGACACACAAGATAAACGTGATACCCCTTACACAACGGAATCATACTAATCCCAAACCGTGGGTCAGAAAATTCACACAAGTTTATTTAGTCCTAAACTATGGATGCCAAACAAGTGTAATTTTAGTATCAGATGAACTCAAATGCATCTAAGTCTAAAAGCGCATCATGAGTAAAACAAAATAAGACTTGCTCAAAACTTTCATTCAAGGATTTCTGAAAGTGTAAAAAACTTTATAACAGATAATGTAACAAGTGTCGGCGGAATAATAAGGAGGCGGCGCGCAAGGCGAGTGCTGAGTGGCTGTTATCGGCTCCAACTCAAGTGCCCTTCAATGTCACCGAGGTGTTACTTGCCACGACTGTGTTTACTCTCGGTTTTCGATACCACTTTCAATTGTTAATATGAAAATCTATGTAGTTAAATAATTATATAAAAGCGAAATACCTCGTACGAACTCTTCACGTATACTCTGAAACCATAACACATAGAAATTTTAGGTTCCTAAATAAACATCGGCTAAGACATACATGCCGCTATTTCAGTTGAAACGATGAAGAAAACCGATTCTACGGGCAACACCACTGCTAGCCATTTATAAATCTAAAACATTATAATAAAAAATATATTCCAGTGACATAACTGCTATTTCATTTAATTTAAGTCTTAAAGAAATGTTCATGAGACTATTTACATACAGTCATTATAATCAAATATAGTAGTCTTGAATATGAATAAAGTATTTGTTTCTTCAGTGTAAAGCTACGATACTTCGATACGATATACGGCAATTTATTAGATATTGAATTGCAGAACTATATAATTATGATTTTGATATTACTGAACGGATTATCCAATCTTTTCGATGGTTTTGTTGATCGAGGATACGTTATAGAGAATATAATTTTTCACGTAAACATAACTTACTTTGATAATTCTAAGTATTGAACTAGCAATAATTTCTAATATTATGAAGCCATAGATCAGCTGCTGACTGTTACGCAGAGCTAATAACAGGATGATTTATAAATTTGCTACCTTGAAATGTCAGAAAGCTCCAATTACCAACACGCACAAATGCGATTTATGCGATTATCGCTAAAACATCGTCATCCTGCGTAAGGTAAACGCAGCTATTAACGACCCATCGAAAATCTGCAGGTATTGCCGACCCATTCTGCTTATTCTTATTTTTATCGGTTTGGAACGATTTGAGTCACAAGAGAGTATAATATACACACATGTTTGTATGTTTCCTAATAAATTTACTGGTGTTAGTGTACATAGGTTCACGGGAATGTGACCAAATACGTTAGTTTCTGTGAACGTAGCGAGTGCGCCGATCGTGTCATACTAACCCTTACTTCCTCGGGTAAGTACTCGAATTTTTTGCTTAAGATATTTTATATATAAATATTTATGTTAAGTTTATTCTGAATAACTCAACATATTCCTTTAATTGTATATTCGACATTTCGCAACTAAATTATTATGTTTAAAGGAATTTTAAAAAGTATTTTTGAAATTAAAATAGAACGGCAATAGCTGCAGTGCATTTTACTAGTGCAGTCATTGCCGACCCATGGATCGGCAATGGCTAAGAGTTTATGCTTTTTTTTTCAATTTTTCGTTAATGTTTATAATAATTAAACAAGTTTTTATAACACCATTTCAATCTTAAGTATTCTAAAATTATAAGCGTCTATTAGCGACATACACCATGTTATATTATAAACTTGTTTTTCCGCGATAAACTGCCACGCATTACTAAACATTTAGACGTGGGATATGAAAGAAACTACTAAGAGTTTTCTTCGTATTTATATGAAAATGGTGTATTTTTTTATAGTTTAGGACTAAATCAACAAATTATTGTATTAAATCGGATGGGGAAATAAATTACAATTAATATCGATTATTTTTCGTGGCTCGTTAAAAGATTTGTTCATTTTTTTATTGAACACTAATTACCGATCCATATGAATCGGTGATTGCAACAAAGAGAAGCTATCACCGATTCTATACCGAATAATTGGTATTTTTGGATTAACGGTATGTAATGTCTAAAAGTAAAGCTACTAATTTGTTTCAATATAATAATTTGATTCAATAAGTTAGGTTCGGTTTAATTTCATTTCATGTCATTAAATTTTATTTTCATTTCATATCCATAAAAAAAATCTACTGAAGACTTGGCTGTATGTATAGTTCCCTTTGCCTACCCAGAATGAGTGAAGAAAACAAAAAAAAAACTCTGCTTTTAATCTTTTACGGTTGGCGCGATTTTCCAAAAATGTTAGTTGAGTTTATTGTATTTTTATTATTTTATTAAATTGCTTATTTTTTTCGCAAATGCATTAAAAATAGTTATTAAGTACACGTGCGGAACCGTCATTGCAACTTGTTCCGACAGTCAACCCTTACCTTCGGCTGCGCTAAACTTGGGAAGTTCGAAAAAAAATTATAGGTTTTTTGGGAAATAAAACAAAGGGTTTAAGTAATTTTGAAATAAAATTGTCTAATTATTTTTATTCAAAACATGTAAATTATACATTTATAATAGTTTTTACTTTTACTTTCAGGTTTGTGACTCTGACTTAAATAGTATAAAGTATTAGTGCTAGCCACGGTGGAGCAAATCATGAGTCATGTGTGTAGAAACCAGCCGCTATCCCAACTTGAAAAACTCGGTGCTGAAAATAAAACAGTGTGTTTTTATTTTATTAACATCTACACATTTACAAAATTATCTCTGAATTTTGATAATGAATATTTATGTTTCAGGTGATTCAGTTATCCCCTATGTCCAACACAATTGACACTAAGACCAATTCTCTTCAACGGCACTACATGGAACTGCATTGTGAAGTAACAGCATTGAAATTGTTTTAAGAAGTAATTACTATTAAGCAGGCTAATCAACTAGAAAGAAAGGCTATGGTAACTATGGTTTGCACTAGCTGGCCAAGCAGCAGGTTTCCGGAACGCAAGATAACAATACATGACCTATGTTCTCACTTAAATTTTATGAAAGTTATTCTATTTACCATTTCTATTAAAGTCTATTTTCTTATATTACTAAAATTTCATTTGTGTCCTCAATACCTTTATTTTATTGAGGTCCAAATGTGAAAAAAGTCTTTTAAAGAATCCACAAGCATTCCGAGGTTTACTGCGATTAGTTGGAAAGCATGGGCACTAGTGACATGGGCTGCAACTCGCTGCATTTCCACTTGTAATCCTTGAAGCCTCCGAGATTCACACAGAGGAGCCAGTGGACGACCTAATGAAAATAAAAATTATTTGTCATTGAAATGTATCATATTTAAAACTTTGCACAATGATTCATAAGCATTAAGAATTATAAAAATAATAACTACAATAACGTAGGCACTTACTTTCGAGTTAAGTTTGAAAATTGCTTCCAATTTGCAATTTGAAACACAATTTGTATTTGGTATGTTTATTGAGATGTTTACAACTTCGTTCAAAGGAATTCTTCCATGGAATCCAAAAGTGGATAGTTTTTCTCCAGCGTAAGCCAGATATTGATGTATAAACATATTTTTGTTGAATATATAACAAATCTACATTAACAATGAATTTCATGTTGGTTCTATTCCTTTTTTTTCACCCCTTACAGGGTAGGCAAAATCATTACGCCATGCAGCCTCGTCATTAGTTAATGATATCCTTGAGTTATCCTTGAATGGCTCTGCTTCAGAGTCCATGCACAAAAATAATAGCACTTTTACTGAAGATTTTATTGTAACTTCTTAAAGCAATCCAAAAATGTCCATATCTCACATTTTATCGAATTTCCCACTCACTGCACACTTTCACGGACACTTGCCACATAAAAAACTATTACTATTATGATGAGTCAAAACCCGAAATACCTACACAGCAAAATGAAAATTATACAAAAAACATGACGTCCCTCTTCGGATTCCCGCCAAAAAGTTTAAAGTCAAGTTTATCTCCATTTTACGATTATTTTAGTAACTATAATTATTGTAATGAATCAAGTACAAAAATGAGAAGCAAATAAAAGTAAACGGGACATTTCGAAAACGGGATATTTTGGGAAAGGAATATTTCGCTCAAACTAATAAGTATTTTGAGAATCGAACATGTAGGTCGGTATTTTGTGAAAAAAAGTATGCTTTATTTACTTACGGTCGGTGTTAGATTCATAAAAAACGGTAATAGCTTCAAAGCGTTTCGGGTGGGTCGGTAATAGAAACAATTGACTTCAACAATCCTTTGATTATTTTTTCAATGAAAACATGATATTTATAAACAAATGAAAATATAAATATAAAATATACAATCTATATTTAAATATAAAATAAAAAAATCTGGTATGTTTGCAACCACTACCCTTAATTCTAATAATCAATTTCAAAACTTGCTTAAGGGGGTCGGTAATAGCTGCGTTTACCTTATTCGATTACTGCACAATCGAGAATTTGCACGATATACAAGAAACAAAATCCTCTCACGCGACACTCACGAGTCCAAAAGAAATTGCGGTATCTTGAATCATGTTCTTATTTTTACACTATTTAAATATTACATTTATTGTTTGTTATTTGTTTGTATTGAATAGGCTTCAAAACTACTGGGCCGATTAAAAAAATCCCCAATAGAAAGTTTACTTTTCTGGGAGTAGCATGGGCTATAGTTTTCCCACGGGAACAGCACTTACTCGTGTGAAATAGCGCGGAACAGCTAGTATTAAATAAACTACGCATTTGTGAATTCTAGTGGATGTAGATTTTATTGGTCTACACACGTCTTCTGATTATTTGACTTGTCATAAAACAAAGGGCGTGTTCGACCTGTTAGTAACCTTCTAACTTATTAACTGAGTCAGAGGAAGCAAGTTCGGTTCGCGATCGTGGCGCACATGAAGAAAATGTATGAACATGATTACAAATTAATTGGAAAAGTATTATTGCCTATGCTTACTCTGCGCTATAGAATATTTTATGGTTAACATAGGTGATTCCTTTAGTTTCTTAAATCTGTTGGTGATTCCTAAAATTTTGTTAATACTGCCCGTATAATGCGTAGCAGACATTTTACTTTTCTATTTTACTTGTTATCATATTGTCCGCAAAACAATTTATGAATCAATTAATGAACTGTATATGTGTGTATATGTAGGTAGGTATGGTGATCAGTGGTTTAACTTCCATAGTAGGTACAAGATATTTCTATTTTGAGACAAATAATCTGATGTTACAGTTATTTTGCCAGCTTATACAATATGTAACAGAATAAGCACAATTCCTGAAATTAGTTTTTACAGTACCTATCGACTACTTAATCGATTTCAGCTATTTCTATTATGTGTTATTTTTTTCCGAAAAAAGAAATTAGCATACCTGAATTTAGTGCTATACCTATGGAAATCGTACTATTATTGCTCTTTATTTAATTTGTAAAGAACCGCCGGTTCCAATTAAAAGACTGTAATGCTTGGTCTTAGAGGTTAAGAAAATTGGTTAGACGTAACTAAAGTACGAAGGCAAAATTTTTTTTTAGTACCTATTTGGGTGTTCTTTTGTGACTAGCGCCTCCACGGAGGCGCCAACAGTATTAAATATACTAATTATATATACGTCTATTTTTCAAACAAAATCGAGAGCGAATGCTTAGTAAGGCCTTCCATTCACGACTTGAGAGCCTCGGCGCGGCCGGCTCTTTGTGACAGATGCAATGCTATTCACGCGCCACCAAATGCGACTATTTTCACTCCCAATAGAAAAGTGCCACGATGCTCGTAAAATGTGTCGCTTATTCCAGTTATTTCAGATTTCCCGAAGGTTTGTATAGAACTGCTTGTGCTTCGGGAGCGATATATTTTGATACATGTGTTTATTGTGGTGTAGGAATCGGTGTTTATCGCAGTTTTTTCTGCGCTGTTTGTTTTGGCTTGCGGCGAAGATTTTTCCACATGACATGTGCGAAGATAGTTTTATTATAATTCATATTTGTCGAATCTCTAAAAAAATATCTGAATACGTTTAGGGGCCTGGGGGCCTGTTCAGGTGCGGAATGCTATGTCAGCACACGGCGGGTGGTGTGTGTCAGGTACATATTTTAAGCGAAGGGTAATAATTTTGAAATCCTTCACTCGGTCGGGTTTTTCTTGTTACAAATACTTTTCGTCGTTTATAGTAAGCAAAATAAATAAACCATGGTCATAACAATATTTAATAAACATAAAGCTATTTTGGGACAAACCGGGAATTCCTTTGTGAGCGAAATAACGCCGGAGCCCTCGGGGTGGCTAAATGAAGAAAAACAAAGCCTGCCATTAGGGCTGCCACTGACTTGTGGGTTGAGATGGACAATACACAACAGACATGGCTCGAGGCAGGGTTACCATCTTTTTATTTTTTATGTCAGTCCTGGTGTCGGTAGGTTCCCCATGTGTCGTTTATGGATCTGAAAAATATACGGTGATATATACGATCTGAATAATGTGGTGAAGAGTGGGTACATCCAGGAATAAAATTGGTACCCCTGCCTCTTCCTAGGAGATAAGGTGTAATCGTATTTCTTATTGAAGAAACAAGGTTAAAGCCATTGACGTAAAAATATCCATTACTGATATGTGTATGGTTCAATCTTACAATACTAGAAATGCTAACTTATTTCACCTTTGAGAATAGGTACACTCAACGGAACACACTGAAATGAAAATGAAAAATTATTTATTTCTGTAGGTAATTAAATATTTCACTTAAAAAAGTCAATAGTCTAATAACAAGGCACTCTAAACTCGTCCATGAAGATTGGCTATATGTAACCAACAGCCCATATCCGCCGATACATGCATCGCAGTACATGAGAAGAACCAGCAAGAAACTCAATTCAACTCACTGAAATATACATTTCAGAATATCAATGAAATAAAAAGTGGGCAACCCTACAGAGAGGAAATACCTTTTTTCCCGTAGTGTAGTACGGTATTCGCAATTAATCTCGCGGTTCCGAGCTGTGTGTGTAAATAATCTGTTGCTTTTGGCTCGCCGTGGCTGGATAGCTACTCACGTTCACGTATATCTGGTGGGTTGGCTGAAGTAGGTACCGCTTATTGTAATTTATGTCATACAAAACGGTATATATAGAGCTTAACTATTAATTTGTTTTCATCAGTAGCTCGACGGTGAATGAAAAATCTTGAGGAAACCCGAAGGTCTCAGTATTAATTCTGAGGCAAGACCCGGTCCGGCGAATGGGCTCACCGCCTATCACGTATAGGGGTCAAGTATTCTCGTGAAGAATGGGTGTTTCCAGATATGGAATACCTCTGCCTACCCCCTCGGGGATCAAAGGCGTGAGCTTCTTTTATCTATTAATTGGCTGTTTACAGTGAAACTTCATCCAAAAAAATCATTTTTTTTTGTCAGAAGCAAGTGATATCACAGTCATTGCTTCAACAGTTTTTTTACTATGCATTATGACTTATTAGTGCTATGACTCCCAAACTAGGAAAGGTAACCGAAATAGGGCACAAAACGAACAGATTCATCTGCTAATTATTCAGTACCTAATTGATGATCCGTGTAAGTAAGAGTAAGTATATCAAATTGTATCATACAATTCATATCAGGTCACAGATGCTGCATCGTGATTATACTGAAAAGTCAAATTAATATATTAATATTACATAGCATTATTCAGTACACGTTCTACGAATGGGAAACATTATCAAGCTTAATATGATACTTGTAATTATGGCAAGGGCCTCCATCGGTGCACCTGTGACAAAGTTGGCGTCGAATATGACGTTTTAATTAATTACTTGGTACGGCGTCACTCCCGCGTAATGACCGGGGCAGGGGGTGACACCACGACATGTGACGCCAAGCTGATTTGTTGCCCGGACGGACACCCCGCTGTAACCGGTCAGATGAGATGAGTGCTCATTTATACGAGCATTTATTCATCACTAGCCTTTTCTGCGATTTGCAACGCTATGTCCTCAAAATACTTTGTTCCACAATTTTGATGTGAGAAGGTATCAGACAAACCGACAGTTACTTTCGCATCTTGTAGCATGCCTACTTCACGGAAACCCACGGATTATAAAAATACAATACAACAACTTTTTACTGTACACCAAAAACAACACAATGTGGATACCAACATTAACTAAAATACAATGGGCGGTCTTACCGCTTTTAGCGATCTATTCCAGACTACCTTAGGATGGATGAAACTGAGAAATATTTCTGTAAATCTGGAAAAAAATCTTTAACGTAGATAGCTATAGCTTTTTTAAAGATCCCATAACCTTATAGGGTAGATATTATTGTCAACCTGATCGTCCACACGATACTCTCGTTATCGGCAAGTGTCGCGTCGAGCGGGCCGTTCGACTCGTGAACAAATTGACTGTCACCGCCCTGACAGCGAGGACAACGTTATTACAACGGCTTTGATGAAACGCTTACGTGACGGGCTAATTTTTTTAACAGATAACCTCTGCTGGTCGTAAAGAGGCAGCCAAACAACCAATAAAGTAGCATTCATAGCATTCTAGGTCTCATTTTCTAGACTGTGAAATATCATTACAAAAAAAGTGTCAAGAAACAGTAATGAGATCGTTTACATCGCGCTCACCGAAATTGTTTGTTTAGCTGTGTTAAATAGAGCATGTCAGTCCTCATTCGTCGACAACAGCCACTGAGCAATTTTGCGGAAACTACACATTATCTTCGGTAACATTATTGTAACGTAAGCAGAAATCGGAACAACTCGCAAGTAATGGAGGAGAATGTCCGACACACTTGTTCAGTTGGTGCTTCGCTCGCAAACTCGTGTGAAGCTTTTTAATTAATACGCGGTACGGCGGGAAATAAATCTTAGTTAATGTCCCTTGGTCTGGTCAGGCCCCGCGTGCGTTGCGGGCTCATAGTCTGCGTCTGATATCGATTGCATGAGCCGTTGATAAATGTTATGCCTGTTGCAAGTGCCGGCTATTTGGGCTGTAGCAGCGACAATTACTAAAATTAGCTCAACCCTCCTTATGTTTAGAAGGGTAAAAGGATCAAGCGATTTGGTAGTGTTAGCGGACATCGCTTGTCATTTTCATCACCAAGTTTTAAATTCTATCGATAATATCGACTCTTGTATATAGTGAAAAATACTTTTTTTATCCATAGGTATCGAAAAAATCTAAATATATGTTTTTACCCGACTATTAAAATGTATGTGATTTGTGATTGTATTGATATATTTTTATTAAATGGGATTTCGTTACATGTCTTCACCTATCTAGCAGCAGTCTACTATGTAACAATAGACAATCATATTGTTTTCCGTTTACCGGTTCATCTAAGAAGTGTCAATAGGCTGTAAATGTATTTTTACCCTACTGCACTAGAAAGTGGGTAATGATTTTTAAAACTATTATGTGCCTTTACACGCAGTTGGGTTCAACTTGCTTTCGTTACAGCCCAGTAACGTTACCTCCATGACGTTTTTTATGAAATTAAGTTTGTGTCCTTTTGTTACAGAAATGCAACATTCCTCGAGCCTCACTTACAAGGTGTGAGACGGCGTGACAGTCGAAGCTCAGACTCGGATCATGATGAGCGCTCGACCGAAGACGACGAGCGATGCCTCCTTCGCAATTCCCCTCGCACGAGGCTACCTCCTCCCCCTCCCCCACCGCCTGATGACGAGCCCCCACCATTAAAGCCCCGAGAGTTCTTCGAGAGACTCCAGAGCCAAGCTATGAGAGAGGCTCAAGAGAGAAAGAGACCACGAGACTTAGCATTAAAAGAAAACCAACTGTTCAGGCCGGTCAATGCTGATGGCAGTCTTGGGGATAGCCTTAGCCAAGTGAGTAGAACCTTATTTAATCATTTTATCACAGTGAAATACTGTATACTTGAACTTATGCATGTACGAGTATATGGCTATATCGAACCCAGTAAGGCATGTATTCAAATCTTTAACTTAGTACTAATTTTTTCTGCCATCCTTTAGATGTAGATTTTCCAAAATTTAAAATTTTACTAGAATTATAATAGTATCAAGGATCTGATGTTGTACGTACATATTTCGTAAAAGAATAAATAAAAATACTTACTCCGTATTTCATACCAGCAATTTGTAACATGACGTATGTTAGCTCATTTCGCCGTAGATAAAAGCGAACAAAAACAAACTTCCCAACAACCTGCATGTCCACAAGCGGGACTCTGTAAAACTTTTAAATCAGGAGTCCGGATCTTTCCGGCCGGCTAATGAACCGTACCGCGTACCTGTTTAGTTCTTAGTTTCAGACTTTTCCGACTGCACAGCGAATTTTATACGGTTACGTTTATTTGCATGCCGGATTGCGTTAGGGAAGCGAGCATTTCTTTTGCGAAATATGTTGCTGAGACATTCGCCGTTTATTTATGTAGCGGTGCTTTCAAACGGATGTATTGTACAAGTTGCTTCCTTCTATTTCGCTTCCATTACCATGTGAATGTGCCGGGGTAACGTTACATCGCCGCAATATTTTTCAATTCTCGAAGCAAAATTAGATTCGCGGTTGTCAATGGACGTTTTGTGAACGCTTCCTTTGAAATACATTTGTGAGGAGCTTTGCGACAAATTCGCAATGTGGATGGGAAAGTGCTTTATAATTTTATTTTGCAACTTGAGTACGCTGCCTTTTGTCTGCTGCGTAATATTTAATTTCAAATTTCCAATGAACGTTTACAAAAAAAAAGAATCCAGAATTTAAGAAATAACACTTTGTTTTAGCGTGAATATATATTATCATAGTGGAATACTAGGTCAGAGTGTCATCTTAAAAATTGATATCTACCAGTAAAATCCTGATGGAACTTTCTTTAAGAAAACTAAAATCATCAAAATCGGATAAACGCAAAGAGATTTAAATATAATAGGGCATAGAGGGGGCATTAGGAATATTTTCATACAAAACTTTGAAGCCTAAGCGTCATGTCACTTAGTATGAACGCGAGCTGTCATTCGGTCGAAATTGTACTAGACTTATTCCACTTGGAATAACTTTTGACTTCAAATTTTCCTCGCTTTGTCCCCTCTATGCCTTATTATATAAATAAATAAATAAATCCCATCTATCCATCCGAGCGTCCGTTCGACCTCTTGCTTCTTGAAGTCAGTTAAAACTATTGATGACACCATATTTAACATCTTTAGATTCGCCAAAAACATCAAACACTTTCAACTGAGGTTTATATGAACCCTCAAAACTTAACTCGGTCGGAACGTGCGCTCTTTGCGGCTCTCATTTCACCTTTGTTTCGCAGCCGTTTAGCAGATGTTTCGCACAATGTTTGTGCACAAGACCCGTAGGCACGCAGACGGCAGGAGAGCGCTCGAGGTGCGACGTAGTCAATTGCGGGTGTTGCTTTGTGCATACTTGAAACCCTGCGGGCCCTCCTGTCTACTGTTGACGCGTGTTTAGCGACAAGCCTGAAAATTTATGTTTTATTATGTAGTAGGTACCTAGAAATGAAGAAGTGGTGCTTAAATCAAGTGTGGAAATCAATTTCCACTATAATATAAACCAATTTAGATGTTGTAAAAAAGTAAAAAAACGTCATATTTATACTATCATTTTTTCGAAAATATAGTTAGGTAATGGACGGCCTACTCAAATCCGTTATTTTTCATTATGTAACGCAAATTGTCTATGAAAATCTACCTTTATGATATTATAAGAACAAGAAAATAGGTACAGTCAAGAGCACATAAAGCTTTACGCTTGTAGTGCGAGTCTGACCTCATAATAAGTCCAATGTGTACCAATGTGTAATCCGTACTGTGCTGTGACATAATTTTTTATTGTTTTAAAATTGTGCTATAACTGTAAAATGAAAAATCTAAATTCATGTTTTTGACTATGACAAACTCTATTGTTTTCTTTATTATTTTTTTATAAACACAAAGAGTTTTTTTACTAAATCACTTCCGTAATAACATTAATATATTTTACAATCCTAACAAGAGTTTGTTAGCTAAACATACCGCCATATTCATCCAGAATTCATTACCCTCGGGTGTTAGTTTAGGATCCCGTTTCATTTTCCATCGTTCGGTTACAACTTCGCAATGATTAAATAACTAGAAACTAAGTTTTGCCGGAGCCATACATAATTTTAAACATTACAATAACCCAACCATTCCAACCGCAGCTGGGGTGCCAAAAAGTAAAGGGATGGAGCCTGAAAGCATAATATTCATTACTACACACTTACTGGTCCATCGGGCAGACGATTAACCCTCAAATTAGAGTCCCTGGGACGAAGTTAACTGCCTTTTAGGGGTCACAAATGACATGTGAATGGCTTAAGTCTTAAATGTAGATAGAAATGATATCGTGGTCCGTTAATCTTGTTTATTTAATGGGATTTTGTAATTAATTGTGCGCGAATTCCTGAGGTGACCATTCAAATGGTTTTTATAAAACTTTTTCCCGTATAATTTCATTCATTTACTGTACACAACGTTTTTAAATCCGTTTGAGTTACAAAGTTTGTTTCAATGGACGAGTTGCGGTCGCTACAAAAAGGTTGTGCTCGCCAATGAATGAATAGATAGCATAATTAAATTCCGCTACCGTCATTTATCAGTATTTTAACGCCAGCCGGCAAAATGGAGATTTGGAAATTTGCTTTCAATTAAAATTTCGTGTGAATAAACGGAATTTCGTCGTGTTCGAAATTAATGCGTTTGTATTCATACTATCAGAAGTAATAAAATGTCACACAAATGGAATATTGTAAAGAGATGGTAATGAGCGGCTTGTCAACAAAGTATTTTAATTCATTGAAATATATGATTGGATATTAAAATTTGGCGTTACATACTCCTACTTATGTAAAATATTAAGTTTATGGTCCATTGTATGTCCTAACTTATCATTCATGAGTTACTTTCTTTCCTAATTACATAATACGTTGATGGTTATTAGTCAAATCACAAATAGGTTTGAAATGATGAGGAAACTTGTCGCAAAGTTACATTCAAGCAAAGAGATTTAAATATACCTAATAGGGCATAGAGGGGACAAAGCGAGGAAAATTTGAAGTCAAAAGTTATTCCAAGTGGAATAAGTCTAGTACGATTTCGACCGAATGACAGCTCGCGTTCATACTAACTGACATGACAAGGATATGACGCTTAGGCTTCAAAGTTTTGTATGAAAATATTCCCAATGCCCCCTCTATGCCCTATTATATTTAAATCTCTTTGCATTCAAGGCATTATTTTGCTTTGTGCTTTCACCACTAATTTGTGGCTTTATTTCCGGGAAATGATTTCCACTACAGTAATTTCACCATCCACGTTATCATTACCGTTCATCGACTCTTGTCATTATGTTAATACAACACATTTAATTGTATTTATTAAAATTAATCTCTCAAATATTACAGGAAATATTACATGAACTAAAATAAGTTTTTGTATAATACTGCCATATTTTAAAACAAAATTGGCATGTCATAAATTTGTTTCGAGTAAAAAATAAAAACTCCAAAGTTTGTTGATGCTATAATTAATTACTTAATTTATAGTGTACTAGCCGCATACCCGGTTTCCGTTGACCCCCTATGGAGATAAACGTTCTATGAAATACCTTTGCAAAAATTGTCATGCTAGAAACCTGCGTTTTTTGTTAGTCCGCTAGTGTTAGATTTATTCTTAATAGTAGTAGAGATATCATCCCATCCAAATTTCATAGTCAAAATATATATAAATATATGCTCACGCCTAGTCAATTTTCACAAGTATTTTTTCTGAACCTAACGACATATTATGGGTGAGCCTATCGCCAATTTCACAATAGCTGAAATTCGAGGCCTTAAAACTTTTGAGGTGTTAACAATTATCCAATGGTTCCAGTACCAGTAGGTACTCCTTCAAAGTGTCTCCCTCCTGGTGCTCTATTCCAAGTATTGTGCCCGCTGAACCATTATCCGTCAGGAGTTCCGCCACCCGCCGCCCGAGGGCTGTAATCGGAGCGATTAAAAATACTTCCATCCTGGTTTAATTTGCATCCGCTGCAGTGCCATCGATTTAGTGCAACAATAGCCTTCACTGTCTGTTGCCCGTTTGTATTTTTAATGACGCTTAAAATATTTGCTGTTGTTTATTTACTTTAGTATTGGATTGTGCGAATAATAAACGTGTTGTCAATCAACCCGTAACAGCCTACTGCTGATATAAGGGTCTTTCCTCACACACGAAGAAGTCAAATCCACGCGGATTGAGAAAACATGTGTGCACTTCAAATAAACTACTACATAAATAACAACAATCACAGTTCATCCATAGAAGTCCATTTAAGGTTGGTCGTACATTTAATAAGAATCCGGCTGCCTGGAGGCTAGCACACTATACAAAACTACTAATTGTCCCACGTATGCTCCCGGCAGCAAGCCCGGTAAGCAAGCAGCCTAACGGAGTCGCCAGTCATTAACAATGGCTTGCAATTCTGCCCCGGTAAGAGTCTGACCGCACCTAAAAGTTATGTTCAACAATAAGTGTTCAATTAAATTTTTACTTAAATACTTGCTCTGGCCACCGGTATCTTTCCGAAGTCTGCAATTAAATTCAAAGCGTAATCGCTTAATCAGCCAGTAAATTAAACTCTACAAATCCTTGTAATTGCTCAATTACGGACAGTAAGATCGTATAAGTCAGATGTCGCGTCGATGGCCGGGCATCGAACCTCCGAGCAGAAACGCGTCACCCCCAGTTCCGGTGTCATTATTGTAATGCATTATGAAGACCCAAAGGTTCCAATGATAGATCTTACTCTTCAAGCAATTATGATAAAGTTGTGGTAGATACACATTATAAAAATATTAATTAAACTGTGTTGTAAATTTTCTTTGTTTATTTTTTTTGTGTTTCGTTTTGTGTTTGCCTTAGTGGCTTGATAAGTCATCCCTGAGGAATGGAGTAAAGGTTTGGAAGTTCGGTATTTTTTCAAATTTAAATCGGGCGCATTGCTAATTGTAAGTTTGGTTATTTGTATGTTTCGGATAATCTGTGGAACTACTGAACCATTTTTTATAAGTAAATGAGTTCACTAACAGAAGGAAGCACAGAGAGAGATTTGTCTGTGAGGATACATTGTACCTTAAATAAAGTTCATTATTTTGTCTAAGAAATCTCAGGCTATTTCTGTTGAGTTTGAGACTAAATACGAAGCGAAAATATGTCCCATAATTTATTCGTCGCAAAAGACGAATCTGAAAATTTCTAGATCTGTCTAATAGCCGTAGCTTTACATGGCGCGTGACTCACCCACCATTAACATGCCAGGGGCTTAAATTGCCTAGAAATTTCGTTATCTTAGTGTACCACTACCTTAACGGACATTTTCGCAATAAACTTCAAGTTTAGATGTCCAATTAATTAGATTTCCGCTCAGAAAAACTGTCTGTGACAATTCGATCGGAACGCACGGCCGAGTCGACTGGGCTTATTGATTTTTAACCTCCCAGGGTGAGTCATCTCTGCACCCTCCCCCCTCCTCGCAGCTTCCCCACAGGACCACAAACGCTGTTTGCCCTCTTTGATTGAACTTAAAGAAAACTAAAGGGTCTACTAAGTTTGTTTGTAAAGTAATAACTGTTTTATTCTGACCACTCTTTTGCTTTTTGCATCCGTGTTTTTGAGCTCCGCGGTTTCGATACCTCGTTAAAAGGGACCTACTCTATATGCTAGTCCATTTAAAAAGTAAAAACTTTTTTCAAGATTAGAGGTTCTGCACAATTTTTCTCTACCTGTTTCATGTTTTCCTATTCGCGCCTAAACCGGTGGACATGCAAGATGATAGTTTGTTGACATGTCAAGGAAGGACATAGAAAAACACAGTTTCTATTGGACGTGACAATCTGACGTACATCAAGCGGACGGAGTCTCGGGAAATAGAAAATTTTATACATAAATTTTATCGATAACAAAACATAAATAAACTCCAATAAGCTTAAAACAGCAATACATCAG
This sequence comes from Ethmia dodecea, assembly GCA_963855545.1. NCBI lineage: Eukaryota > Metazoa > Arthropoda > Insecta > Lepidoptera > Depressariidae > Ethmia > Ethmia dodecea. The sequence continues at coordinate 8,340,311 of OY979452.1, forward strand.
ACCTTAACTTACCAATCGCCTTAAATACTTTTAATGCACACTCCACCAAAACTCCGCTTGCCGAGCCTGTAACTTCCAACCTAATCAAAAGTTCCTACCAAACCCTGCAGTGGTCACAGGTGGTCTGCGCTCACGGCTAAAACGCTCCACCCATTTACAATACAGTGCCACGTGCGACCGCTTCGCACTCCGTTCCAAACTCCTGTAAAAGTGAACTTTTATGCGACAAACCGTCAACTGGAGGATATTTTCATGAGCTTAGTGACGCAGCTGCCTCTTAAGAGATTGCGAGAGGTTGTTTTGTCGTCTTAATTACTTTGTAAATTGGGCTTAGAGTTATACATACATAGATTTGTCGAAAACTGTAGTAGAAAATAATAGATAGTATCTAATTATATTTTACAGCTCCATCCAGCTAGTTTTACAGTCCATTATGAATACGAAACTAGCACGCAGTAACAATTTCGCTTATTTATCTTATCATTATCACACTCGAAAGCTATTTGTGCAGTATCATCACATTATCATAACCGCACTCCACATTCCGAGCAGTTAACGACTACTCGGGCGTTTATGTTAGTTCCCACGAAACGCGCGTACACAACACTGAAGAAACTAATTGCAATCTAACTTTCCGCATAAATCGCTGGATACAACGTTTGAGGTGGGGCGTTATTCGAAAATGCGGTACACCATTGTACGCTCTCAAATTTAACACCTTGGCTGCCGACGGGTGCCTGGGCCTTTGTCGCGTATGATTCATAGCGGCGGTTATTGTAACCGATTGCGAAATTAATTTCCCGTGGAGATTGTCGCGTTTCGGCTTGTAATAGTCGCGTTTAAATTCCGCAAATTACTGGCAGAAAATTAATTTTATCGGGTTGTTTGTTTGGTGCATCCGGTTAAATATTAATTAGTTTAATGTTGTAGATTTAACTCTGCGGTTCTATTCAATGGGAAAATGTATGATTATCTACATCCAGTATCATCGAGGTACTACTGTATGACTGAGGTTTCGAACTGTAATAAGAGCGTGTAAATGCTCATTAAAATGTTTAGATGAGGTTAACAGTTAGAAAAGTCTGAAGCTAATTTTCTTGTGGCGACCGCAGCGTAAGTTGTATGAAAGTTTTGATTAACATTTTCCATTTGCTCTCAAGAGCTCTCTTTGGTGCCAAGAAACCACATCTGGGAGTCTGTATCTGAATTTTAAGTGAGAGCACCTACCATCTTCATCACGAGTTAGTACAATGAATAATACTTAGTATGCTTCACAGTTATTTATTTTTGTATAGACTTATTTAAAATTTCCTATTCAGTTATGAAACTCTGAAAATATATTTTTTAATCTATAATTTTCAAAGATATCTGATACTCGTAGCAGTGATACACAAGACATACACTGAAAAAAATGTCATTTCGGCGTAATCATAAAATAACGTGACGTTGGTCTAAAACAGGTGCATTGTCGTAAAATAAGGAAATAATAGGTTAAAACTATGCTATAATCGAAATATATTAGTTGGAATCGAATTGTTTGAGTAAATAATGCGATATTATGATTCTTAGCATCGTAAAAATTTGTCACATAATATAATATTCTCTTCTTCAAATAATAACTTACTGTACTATAAATTTATATAATATTGATAAAGTAAGATTATAATTATAAAACACAATGACACCGTCACCGTATTTTTATAGATTTCCTAGTTGAATATGAAGAAGTATCACCGAAAATACGATGAAGTCCTAGCACCACATTTAATTTTATAGAATAATGTGAATCCTACTAAAATTGATTAAAGAATCTCATCTATGAGTATGCATAACATTCTGTGTGATTCCTTAAAAATATGATGACAGCACTTTCGGCGCTAGCTCCAATCGCTCCATTCCGCTCACATAATTATAACAAAGACATGATATTTTTTAATTCTTCTTAATCATAAAATAACGTAACGTTTGTCTGAAACTGGAGCATTGTCGTACAATAAGGAAAAAATAGGTTAATATTACGCTATAATCGAATTAATAAGTTAAGTTGAAATAGGTAATGCGATATTATACCTAATACTTAGCATCGTAAAAATTGGTCACACAATATAATATTCTCTTTTTCAAATAATAACTCACTGTACTATAAATTTGTATGATATTTATAAGTAAGATTATAAACATAAAACACAATGACACCGTCACCGTACTTATATAGATTTCCTAGTTGAATATAAAGAAGTATCACCGAAAATACGATGAAATCCCAGCATCATAATATTTAATATTACAGTCATATTATTTTATGCGCTAAGCATATTAATATAAGTGACACTACATAGAACGCGCCAATAGACGGCCGAGTTCTAAACCGCGCTATCGAAGTTTTCTAATTAGTTTGTATAAATACAACTGTCCAACATCAACCGTTGGACCGCGGTCCCCAGGCACGATCACTTCGCCTGGCGGAAGATCTTCACTTTTCACGATGGAGATTCCACCTCCACTCCTCCATACTCCTCGGACCCTCAACACCTGGACTAGACGTAACTGGATATATGAGGAAGTCATCGGCAAATAGTAGAAAAATAACAGTGGAACACACTAGTGTTAACGCACACGTAACGCAAACAAGTGTTGTCATACTTTCTCGATAGATGGCGCCATGGTCGAATTAAAACGCACTATCGTTTGACTCACGGTTTAGATATAAGTAGTTAAGATGCATTTGACATTGTATCCACTCCATCCGACATTCATCGCAAGGTTTCATTAGTAGAGTGAGAGGTTCCCCGGCTCTTTTGGAAACCTTTGTAATATCTGGATCAGGGAATTCACAGGCATATAGGTAGTGGACGGCGGCGCCCCTATCCTCACTGTTTTTTAGTTTTATTTCATCTCTGCTGACGCCCCACCGAGCCTAGCGTGTTACAATTTTACAAAACTGGAAATATGAGGAAGTCCTCGATAAATAGTAAAAAAAATAATAGGAAATAATAACTGGAGGTGCGAGGAAGTCATCGATAAATAGTAGGAAATATAATAGTACGTAACTCAAGATATGATGAAAGCAAACATAAATAGTAGTAAACATAATCACATTATGTATGCTCTTCCGACTAAAGCCATGGTGACACGTCATCTTAAATGCAGTTATCATCATCAGACGTGTTATCATCTTTCTTTTTGGTGATATCAGTATTCTCCGTCCTTGAGGTGAATTCATCTTACTTAAGCTGATTTCACGTCTTTTATGATTACCAGTTTTCTCAGTGTAAAAATAAATTCTATCTAGAATTTTTTAACACAGTTTATAACAAACTGTAACAAATGATAAATTTATATTTATTAAACTTGGGTTCTTTTATATATAGTATAGACCACTATAACGTGCAATAAAAGGTGAAATTACCGGTAATTAATTTATCGATACAGAAGTAAAACCGTGCAGCTTCAAAATAACGGCGTGTAAAATATATCCCAGTTCGGCCATTTACAGCCCACTACTAATTTATAGACCCATAACAGCCGCTGAGTGTACACATAACTTCTTAATGTGTGTAGGTGTTGTTTTTGTGATAGATATGTGTGAATTGTGAACGAATGGTTTGTGTTTTAAGATAGAATTGACTTAGTTACAATAAAGATGATCAAAAATTTACCTCTCTTAGTCATCCCCTTAGTAGCCGAGGTAGACTTAGAAGGAGATCATGGGATGAACTGGACGCCTTTTCGAGGACATGGTGGAGGAGACACAGGATAGGGATAAGTGGAGGGAGGGAGGAGAGGCCTTTGCTCAGCAGTGGGACAATACATTATATATTTTGTTATCTCTATTTAGTGCCAATGTGGACTGTTGATAGCATTAAGCAAACCCTAGTGGTTTATAAATGCTATGTATCATAATTTCTTGTCTATGGTAATATGATAACAAAATAAAAAAAGGCTAATAAAAAAATAAAAAGAATTCCACATTATTGAAGTTTTTGTGAAACAGTGTTTATAAAGATATAATTAGAACAATAAGCCTTAACCTTCATTACCAGAAGCTACTACAAGATAATTAGTAGAGAGTTCGAATCCAATTCATCCAATTTTCCGGCGGTTTTCACTTAAAATGTCAAAGCCACTTCACTTCGCTTTAGATTGCACTTCGCTTGGGAGAAATCTTATCCGGTAAATTAGACTGATGGCTGACTTTCCAGCGATTACAGTAACAGCAACATTACTTGATTTCATTTATTCTATTCGTTATTTATTCGACATACTCGTACATATCTTGATTTACGATGTTAGGTGATTCATTGTTATCTTCAATAAAAAAAAATAAAAAAAATCTTTATTTCAGACCACGCAGTCCATAAATGTGTTAGTACCTGAAAGACATAAAGCTATGTTAGTTTTAAAAACGAAATAAACAAAATGACAAGATGACGTCACGACGTTCCCCGCTTTACACGTTTCACATGTAACTCGAGGAACCTCGCGACGACTGGAGAGTCTAATCTCTCCGCTATCATCCTCAGCACTCCATTAGAGCTACCCCGCGTTCTGCTTAGTATGGAAACTGACTTATTCCGCATGATTGCATAGAAGTCGTCAGTACCAGCATCAGCAAACATACCGGATGCGCTACAGAAGCGAGGAAGCCCAAAAAGAGCCCTAAAGATGTTATTGTACAATACACGCAGAGCACTGTACGTGTACGCTTTCTGAGTAAATTCGAACCACGGGCCGCTCGTGTAAAACGTTTGGCAGTACAATAATAGGGTCAATAAAAATAAAATACTTATATTTTTTAATTTTATTTGTTGTTATCTTTAATAATAGAGTCAATGCACATTCTATCTCATATTAACCCATCTTAGGTCTCCCAGAATCTATATTCCAAGGTGTTCTAAGTATGTGAAATAGAATAGTCCAAGTAATTTTACAGGTATTTTATGGAGAACCATGAATTAATTTAGAAAATTTATATATACATAGTTCTTATTTATAAAACTAATACTGGATTTGGCTCACTGAGAGTAAAGCTATACGTACTCAGAGATTGAATTGCAAAATGTTATAGAGTGTTTACGATTTATCCATAAATATTGTTATTTCATCATCAATTTAATAAACTTACCTATACAAGTAAAAAATTTAATAAGTACGAGTATATTAGAATGACTATCAGTTTACCATTTCAACAGTCGAATGTGTCAGAGTACTTATGAAGTGGGACACAACACAACACATCATTTGACACATAAAAAAATGATTTTTACGTTATGCAACAAACGCAAATATCTAGCACAGAAAATACTATTGATGACTAATTTACATAAAATATCGTCATTCTAGTATAAAATTATCAAAGTCAACGACATCGTTATATTGAATTTGGCGCTATTTTGTTTTAATAGTACCTATGTATATTTTAAAGCACAAATAATAGTGACAAATGTTTTCAGTTTTAATTTGGAACTACGAAAGGCCGCTAAATAACGCGCACCATTAACTTTTGCGGGGGATTTTGTCTCAATTAACAAACACAAACGTTGCCGACTTGATGAATATTAATACGTAGTAGCACGCCTCTCAAAATGGGAAACGGAATATTAAACGTTATTTTAAAAACTTTGTGTTTCGTATCTTACATTAATATACTACTTTGTTAATACTACTTCCCTACTAATATCTATATATATAAAATGATTAACTGACTGACTGATTGGTGATGTATCAACGCACAGCCTAAACCGCTGGGTCCAGAGACTTGAAATTTTGCACATAGATAGCTTGTACAGTGTAGGCATCCACTAATAAAGGATTTTGCAAAATTCAACCTTTAAGGGGGTGAAATAAACATGTGCGAGCGAAGCCGCGAGTAAAAGCTAGTTAAGTATAAATGCGAAAATTAATCTATCTGATTTTATGATCTTGATGAAAATTGGCAAAACGGTAGTTTACAGTACAGTTTACTTTTCAAGTAATTCATAAGAATATTTCGGAATTCCGTATGATTATAGAAGGTTCTTTAACACGGTTTTATAGTCTGTAAAGCTTACATTTCATCAAGCTACCACGAAATACGTAACCGCTTTATAGAGTTCGCTGCGAAACTTAGCGTTGGCTTAAAGAATTGACGTACTACGCTTCATTCTAAACAGCATACTTAACTAGAGTGTAATGCAAATGAGTCCGCTTTCAAACAATCCACCGAGTTGTAATTTAAAAGTTCCCAACGGAAAATACACAATAGACCACGTCCCGCCCACAGCTATTTACATAGAAATATCGGTGGAAAACTGGGAGTTACCGACCATATTTTCAGAAAGTTATCTCGATCCTCAAGACAAACCTTATCTGGGGGCAATGACCGGAAAGGGTACAGATAACTTTTACATATAAACAAAGTAACATATCCAGCTAAAACGAGTAAGAATGAATGTATGAAATTGGTTGGCCTTTGTAAAAAATCCCGCCGAACCTTTTGCGGGAAAATCGGGTAATAATATTTTCGAGCCAGTGAACAAAGCCGCTTTCTGTTTGAAGTGAACAGCCGTGGAAATTTGTCGTTGGTTGTATGTGGAGAATGTCTCGTGTGTTACAGTTCGGAATGTTGTAAACGTAGAATGTCTCCAAATTAAATTCTATAAAAAACTTCGGGAAATGTTGAATTAAAATTCAGTCTATATCCGCACTACTTTTTCTTGTTATAACGGACGTGGAATCGCTTACGACAGGATCGATCAGCATTACTATTTCACTTTCCCACAAAACAAGGGAAAATTTACTGTAAAATTAATCTTAATAGGCTGCGTATGCACTTAGGTACTTTATACGATACAGAATAAAGCCATGCCGCAGACAGCCACCCTCGTTGAGCCCCTAAGCCCCACATTCATGTGCCCGAGCCTCATACACCCATAAAGGGACTCACAAAATATTTGCTCGTATAATATTTTCTGTTAAGGGTACCTAATTAGAGCACCATTTTCACTTTGTAGGCCGGAGGCTAAATAAAAGGATCATTAAATGACCCGAATGTTTATTTTCTAAGAGCTTTTCAGTAAAGGGTTTCATTAAAACTGTATTTTCATAAAGCACATTTTCGCTCAACTTGTATTTTCTTAATGAAGGTTGAAAGGAGATTATATTTTTACAGATGCGTCAGGGATTGTGACTATTAAAGTTAGTGGATTTATTATGTACTAGATACCTACGTACAAAACGTTTATATAGATCGGTAGATTATAAGAAACTTTAATAAATAAGTGTTTTCTTAGATTGCGCTTTATGCTAATAATTCCGTTATTTATTATTTACAAATTATACAAGTTATGTACTATAGGTTTTTTCTTCTACTACGTTAGCTTAAACTTAAGGATATCGGTAACCCTAGAAACTAAGTGTTTTTTAAGATGAAAGTAGCATATTTATAATTATTATTATCTTACAGACAATCTCTCCATCAGTTTTGCAGTGCCCTTACAGGGTTTCACATTTCATAGACCTAAATTATCTGTAATATATTTTAAAAGTACCATGTGATAAGCAAATAAATGAAATTGAAATTGAAATATTATGTGTATACTGTAGTAGCTTTCCTTAAAATCCTAACTATCGTCTTATCAAATTTCATTAACATCGGGTGACTGGTTTTGCTGTAAAAAGGTTAACATAGGTAATATCAACAAGCAGGGAATTTCGTGCCAACTCAAATAATACTTATATCAAGACAAAGAAATAGGGATATCAAATCTATATGAAATATATATGTTACATCTTTTCAGAGTCGAGAGAGCTTATCATCGGATGGTGAAGGTGCTCGGGGAGACTGTTCCTCGGTCAGCTCTTCAGGGTCAGAGGAGCAGCCGCCATGCGACATAGGGCTACTCGAGAGGTTGATCAGGACACATCCTGTGTGGTTCCTGCCTGGAATCCAGAGGGCTGGGGCCTTCCACCTGCTTCAGGGGAAAGAGGAAGGGGTAAGCTGTGAGCCATGAATATTTATGATGGAAAATTTTACTAAATAGATTTTTTAAATTCTCACCAATAAGTTAGATTGAATATATGTATTTTTCGAAATAATAACTGAAACACTCTTAAATGTATGATGTCCATCGAGAAAATCTTTGACTGGCATTGTACCTTAAATCAAAAGAACAAGAAGGATATAATATTTTTTGTTAATATTAAGAGGTAAAGGGACTGCGCGGTAGAATAATATTAGGCTGAAAAGTAGTGATATTATACTCGTACATAGACAATTCAATGCTTTCCTATAAGACTTAAGTAATTTAGATATCTATTTGGCATCTACTGATGACATTGTAAAAGATACATAAGAATGTCGTTGATTTTAAAGTCTTCTTTCATAACCGCGATGTATTTCATCAATATATTCTAAAAACGTTTTTTCTCTTTCCAGAACTTCGTGGTCCGTCAATCAAGTCAACCCGACACAATGGCTATCAGTGTCCGCCTGCCAGCAGACAAGGGCCCCTACATCGAGCACTACCTGATACAGGCCTCGGCCGGCAGGATCGGCCTTGAAACTTCTCACAACCGCTTCGATAACATACCCGAGCTGATCGCGCATTATGCTCAGTGTTGGTAAGTTTCGATAATATGAAAAAACATTAGAAATGAGGATTCTGAGCTATGTCATAGTCAGAGATGGACGTTGCTCCAAGGTTTGGCTAATCAATACTCAGTTCTCACAAGAAATCATAGTCAAAGACGTCAAAGTTCAAACCATTCTTAGACTACCAAAAAATGGCGATCCATTTTCATTCGTGTATAATAGTTACAACTATGACTACTTTTTACTTTTCCTTAAAGCGTTGGTTGGTTAAACCAGCCAAAGCTAGAAGCGACGGAACTTCAGTCTTTCACTTAATAAATAATATTTATTACTCTTATCTCGCCAACATTACCCAGTAGGTATTAAAGTTTAACAATAACCGTCCACTGATTCATTAATGAATCAAATGCCATTATCATAAGTGGCATAATTGGAACGTCTGTCGGCTTCTGCAAATAAACCATTAAATAATAATAAATTCCCGTTAAATACGTGTATATTTTACGATCCAGCTGCTGAAAATCCTTATTTAAATCATATACTTTCAGTGACGAGTTACCAGTGCAGCTACAGTTGCCTCGTCCCCTGCGGGAGGCAAAAAGTCGACATCAACTTAGCTCCTTAGCATTACTTGGTCAAGAATTCTGGGGCTACCCGATGGCGAACCCAAAGAACAATCCTCAGAATCTGCTCTCTCCATGTCAGCTCGCTAATGGTGTAGTGCCGATGGCAGTAACACCATCTGATACAGGATCTAGTCTAAGCAGCTTCAATGCAAGTAAGTGATGATGAAAATTTTTAATTTTCAAAGGTACCGGTTCTGTAAGGAAATCCAGTCTCAAAAAGATTATTAATTGTCCTCTTCCGCATCTGATGATTGACTGATTAAAAAAATAATTAAGGCAATAACTTTATTTTATTTGCAGGTACTGGCACAATACCTAGAGAAAACATATTCAGTCCAGAAAAAGAACAAAATATCGTGCTAAAAATGTCACCTTCAGAAACATCGGGTTCCCCACCGAGTCAAAGCCAGAACCTGAGTACTTTCAAAGGCAGAACAGCACCGTCGCCTCCAGCGAAGCCAAGCGGGACTTTTATTAGAGCACCCAGGCCTACCCCACCAAATACATTGAACCTTATGTCCAGTACGGTAAGTTATTTCGCTTTAAAAATGCGTTAATCAAGCTTTGAGGTTTCTTTTATTTGTGTTAATTTATTCTACACCTGTTTTCAGGCTCATATAACACAGCCCCACTCATTTCCCACCACCAACTCGCAACATTCTCCCATCCTCAGCAACATCAAATCGACTCCCCCCCCACCGCCTCCGAGATGGGCTAAACCACCTTTCTCTAAAACATCCATGTCTCCCAAATCCGAGGCTCTGGCTTTCAGCCCAATTAACAAAGCTTCTCAGAATGGAAATATAACAGTCACAACGACAGTCACGTTTAGTGTCAATAACACCCAAATTCACAATCACCAAATAAATGAAAGTATACAAAGTGACAGGCTACAACTAACGCTTGCGTCTAATGCTGGGAACAATAACAGCTCCGCAGATACTGTGTTCAATATTATGGATGCTGAGAAAAAATTTGCTGATGCTAACGACGATTCACAGGTAAGGATTTTGGAAACGTGGTTGCATGTGTGATTTGTGTATGATATGTTTTATATAAGATGCATGATGTTTATTATTAATTGCCTGAAAATAACACGTACTCGTACCCATTGAAATTTCATATTAATTTGATAAAAATATTAGTGTTAAAACTAAATTTATTCTTATTTCCGTATAGAATATGATGCATCGTATGTCACCAGAGGGAGAGTGTATCAGTGCGATGACAGCTAGTTTGCACGGCAGCTTCAAAAGACAAGTAACCGAACACAATAATGTTGACATTGGATCGCCAAATGAACCGCAGTCTCAGACAAATACTTCTGAATCAGTTGATCCAATAGTCAATAGTTTAACAAAATCTAGCAACAGTTTTGGTCCCAACCAATTAGTGTCACCAAATGGCACAAATTCCGTAACCAGTGGAATATTCTCTCCAACAAGTCAAATAAATTCTCCTGTATCTAATGACACATTTTCTTCTAAAAGCGGTGTGTTTTCACCTCTCAGTCAGACGAATAAATGTGAACTATTTTCACCCATATCAAGAAGTTCCCCAATGTCTGGCAAGAGTGTTTTCTCTCCTACTTCTAATCAGTCAATCGTTTCGCCCATGATGGGTACAGACAGAGAAAAGATATTGTCTCCTAACACGAACACAACAAGTACTACGCCGTCTGGTAGATCAAGGAGGAGTAGACACTCCCATCGAAAGGAGTCCAGACATTACCAGGTAGGTGGAAATCCATGATCATAGTCACGTGTATGGATATGCAATCGTTACTAACAGCACGACAAAAAATAAAATTTATATATCAAGACGCTTTTCAATTGAATACGTACTTAACTTAATTAATTTTCAAATTCAAAATATTCAAACAAAGTATGCTTTTCCTGTTTCAGGAATCAAATATACTTGATTCTCCAGGCGTGTATTACAGAAGTTCATTAATGGATAAAGTATCTGATTACGAAGATATTTGGGGACCAGAAAGCAATAACTGTTCTACTTTCAAACCTTTGAAAGTTGAGAACGATAATAATGTAAACAATGGTTTAATGAAAAGTAAAAGGCCTGACCTTTTGCCAGACACATTGCGTAAGTATTTCATATTAAACAGTTTTTAATTACTGTATTATAGGTATTCACGTTTAGCTAATAATAGGCTAATAATAATAAATTATTTTTTACAGCTAAACTCAATGCAGCTAAAAGTACTCAATCAATATTAGAAAAAGAAAATAGACACATTTTAAACTCAACGGAAAGTTTAAATGAAAAGAAAAATTTATCAGATAGCTCCTTAAAAAAGAGTTTCAGTGGTTCTAGTGAAATTATTGCAACGACAAATAGTAAAGGCGAAATTATACCAAAGAGACCAGATAAACTTAACATTGCAATGAATATGAACAAGAAGTTAACTGAAGAGATTGAATTTGCTATTAAGAATAGAGAAAATCACAACAGTGAGAGCATGGAAACGATGAAATTAGAGGATGATAGTATAAAAGATCCTACTACAGATGATTCTGAAAAAGATAATACCGGTAGTCCTTTCTACGCAGATCCAGTAGATGCACTGAAAGAGGTAATGTAATTAGATCATAATATTCTACCGTTATTTTCTAGGTAAATAAATATCAATGTTAAAATAATCGTGTTTTTATAATTTATAGGCTGCATTGCCACCTGTAACGAGACGAAAGCTCCTAAGAGTAGGAGTAAGCATTGCTCAAAGATATTCAGAACCTCCAAACCAGAATCATCCTTACTATCCCCTGAGAGACATGCACAGCATAGAAGAACTTTCTCGTAAGTACTTGAAAAACAAGTTTATGATTATTGTCAACAACACTTGTATTTAATAAGATCTGGCTAAGCTAAAACTTAAGTTGATATAACCAGTCTAACTAGATAATAATGTAGTGAAACCACAAAGAAAATAAAAGTTATTTTATAACCGGTTTTAGTTCGTATGTGTTTGAATTTATTGACTCTATGAGAAAAACATTTACTCTCAGACTGAAATTAGTTTCAATATTGCTTAAAAAGTAGTAGAGGTCAGCTGTCATGTAGATAAAGAACAATAGCTATTGTTTTAATATAGTTATCTCTCGTCCTCTAGGAAGTCAGCTGACTGGTTAAATGGTTTATGAAGTTGTTCAAAACATAGTATCTTCTTCACAGCATCGTCACCGACTACTTCAACGTCGGTAGACAACTTGGTGTCATTACGCAGCAAGCCGAAAGTGAAGCCGGTGCAGCCACCGCGGGTCGCCAACAAGCCACCCACAGGCAAGAACGACCAGACTTGGACCGTTGACTCTAGTTGGGAGTTCATAAGTCAGTGTAACGATGTAGATTCGATTCTTTACCCACTTTTTTAAGACGTGCACATTTTTCGCTAGATTTCATTGGGTACAATTGGTTACATAACTTACATATAATTTGCTTCATGACTTAAAATTTTGAACTTTTGCAAGTACTATCAATAGGATTGCAAACCAATTGAAAATGTAACAAATTTCTTTGGTCTCCAGATAAAAATGATGAAGGATCGAACAGCGAGAGTGGAACATTCCCTTCATTGGCTGAACAAGAAAGCAGATTAAGTGGAGTCGATGATGGAGCACACAATTTAACGGTTCATCAAGTTGTTGCAAAAAGGTAAATCTATTCAAAATAGTCATAGGTATTCGGCTCATTCCAATATTGTAGTCACTTTTATAATAGTCTTAGCAGAGTTAAGCATAATCAGACAGAATCATGGTCGGAGAAACTAAAAAATATATAAAGTGAAACCGTTTGTCGCCAGGTTTCCTGAACTGAGATTAACTGCTGATCCAACAGCATTACCAGAAGAAGTGCGTTCTCCTCCAAGAGCATCCTGCTACGACAACGTGCATGATCTGCGTCCTTTGTCTGAACAGGTAAACTTAGTAGTTAGTACTGTAGCCAACTGAAGATTCTAGTTTCGCTAAAATATTTTTGGTTAAAAAAATAATGGTTATTGAAACTTGATATTTTATCTGAGTAATTTAATATTTTATTATTAAATAGTAATCATGTTAATATTTGAATAAGCTCTTTGACTAATTTTGGTAATTTCGTTGGAATTCATTTTCCGATTCCACTTTGCAATAATTAAAAAACATATCGGTTGTTACTCTGTTACGAAAAATGTTTTCTAGTTATACGGTAAAAAATTAACAGTATCTAAAATAAAATGGGTACTTATTTCATTTGCAGGCAAGCGACGACGGTACCGTTTTCTCAGAGCCATGGGACAGCTCTCAGTGGGATGGTTTGCTACCACCATCAGATTGCCAACAACTTGATGATACTGTAAGTTATTAGAAACGTACTCGTGTATAGCTATTTATAATACTGCTCATAGCCAATAAACGCTCTCGCATATTATTACAAGTAGGTACTTACTAGTTCTTAGGTACTTCTTACTTTTTTTTTGTCTGGTATATTATATTATCCGGTAGGTATGAATAATGTTAGTAATATAAATCAAAATTTTATTTGACTGAAGCACCTACACTATTATTAGTTGAAAACTGTTAGGTATTGTCTCTGCTGACATATACATGTATTTAATACGTTATGAATATGTTTTCTTTGTTAGGATGAACCCTGCGAATGGGAGTCCCCGATACCACGCCGAGGCCCTGCTGCCGCAACACGCGCCAAAAGCTTCAGAGATCGATTAGATCCACTCCTAGGTGAGTAACGAAACGACTATCGACTAACTGATAATATTATTAGGTATTATTTTTGAACATCACCCATTTGATTGTGTCCTATAGTTTGTGCAATGGAAAGAATAGATAATTTCTTTCTCAAAACTCGCAAATGAAAGTTAAGTCGACTCTCACGTTCGTCAATGATAGCCTGTTGGACTATAGGTTGAATGACCTTACACATTGATAATTTAGCTATTAATTTAGATAGTGATGCGTTATTATTGCTATTCTATCCGTAGCTCTCTAAATCCCCAAAAATACGCATTTTATTATATGTAATGCCAGCTGCAACTTGCTATCTTATCTTCAATGGCATTGGTCCTGACATTCACGATATTTAAATTTCGCGAATCCAAACAGTGCCTCACGCAAATAAAATATTTACTAAGCTAATCATTAGTACTACCTGCCTGTAACTGTATGCCTATGTTTTTATCGTAAATGAGTTGAAGAGTATTATGTAATGTTTCAATAGTTATGCAATTATTATAATGTTCAAATAAGATAATACATTCTTACTGTTCTAATTCTTTTGTGACTATCTCTATCAAGCTGGTCCGAATTCCTCAACCATTAACGCAGCCGTGCAATACAGCTGCTCTACACATGTACGATCAATGAGTCATCGCATAATGCAGTGGTTTCAATCAATTAGTGATTTGATACTATATTGCATACTTAGTACATCAAAACAATGGGACCGCGGCGCACATCTGTTATCTATTCCTACATTAGCTCTGTAAATAAATTAATTATGGTTAAAGGGTAAAGGTCTGCGCGTGCCGTGAAGTTCTTACTCACAACCAGATCGACGCGCAGTCGCTTTTCGACACGCGATAGTGCAGTGTTTACTTTTGTGTGAATGGGAAATTGTTTCAAATCTTTCGTGCAAGCGGGAAGAAACCGCAGAGTGATAAGTCATGAAGTGGTTCAGAAAGTTGTTCCGAGGAAAGTGCGCGAAGCCAATTGAGGAGAGGCCGCAGACCAGCAACTTGAAGACTATCTCCAAAAAATTTGATTCACTGAACTGCTTCAAGCAGTTCGATGGTAACGAAATAGCCGCGGAAGCGTTGAAAAATCCAGTTACGCCATGCGATGAAGTGTATGCGTTGACAACGATAAAGAATTTCCGTGGAGACACGCTAGATGAATATGTCTTTGAGAGTGACTGGGTATTTGTTACCAGAGAAAAATTGCTTGAACCGAGATTCCAGCAGCGTTTAGCGAAATCAGACGCATTGACAGCATTATGCAAAATGTTGTCGAGAAGGAACGCGAACATTATACGAACAGAAATGGTTGCAAGACCTCCGTGTTGTCATTGCCAGGAGCTTTGTCGTAAAACCAAGTCTAAAAATAAAACTAGTGTCTTTAGACGATTCTGCAGCACAATTTTAAGACTCTGGCGACGTGTCTGTGATAAGTTCAAAAATAGTAAATCGCATAGAACTAAAAATAAACTTAGTGCAACGACATCAAATAAGGACGCAGATCCACTAAATAATTACACAATCAATTATTTATGTAGGTAATAGTTTTCTGACTTTCTGGTCAAAATACAAACACACCAGTCTTTTCAAACCTCCGTACCTTTGCGTCTGGTAAGAGCCTGCTCAGATGCCAGACTTTTTATCCGGCAGACAAAAAGTCCGCTATGTAATGCACATTTTGCTACCTGCACCTAAACTTTTCAATTCATTTGACACACATTAGAGAAAGTAAAAAAAAAACAGATGACAAATGCTATGAAATCATACCGGATGTTGTTATCTGCCAGAGTCCTGCTCACAAAAATCCACCATTTGCGTTGTACAGAAATTAACGGCAACAGTAGAATGTGTTGTGAGACCAGTGATAGCATTAATAGATGTGAGCGAAGTTAATATTTAGGTGGTGAGGGCGTGTACCAATAAGCTTTTAAAATCATCATCATCAACCTAAATATTTACCACTAACTTAATGGTGAAAGAAAACCTGAGTAAACCCGCAGACCCTAGAATTCGATCTTAGTCATAACAGTACCCCAATACGACAATGGGCTCACCACCTGTCACGGTTAGGGGTAAGAAAAGTACCTACTACTAATACCCCTGTCACCATCGGGGATAAGGTTTGAGCGTATATTCTTATTTTAAGTCTGTATTGTTACACTTATCCAAGTGAATATTCCCCATTGCCAACAGCAGCAGGACGAGTGCGTGCGCTTCGTGGTGGGAGGACGACGCGCGGTGCCGGCGCAGCTCTACGTGCGTACGCTCTTCATCTTGCCCAGGACAAGAGCACCACCTTTGCGCAGAATATCGACAACTTCATAGCGTGCACTTTGGATTCCAAAGAGACAAGTCCGCAGGTACAAAAAGCATTTATTATTACACTCGTGTATTTTAACTAGGTACGTTTCTGTCGCAATGTTTTCCCCAAAGAGGTTGGAAGAAAATCATTCTCTTTCCTAGAGAGAAACTTTTTCTTTATACGTCTTTGGTTTTCCCATTTCAGTTATCTTACACGAGTATTTCAAGTAAATTGAAGTCACTAATCTCTAGATGCGATGACATGAATACGCTTTATATTTCTATTAAATTATATTTGCAATTATGTAATTTTCGCTTGATGTGTGACGCATAAAATATAGTCATATTAATGTTGTTTGTAGGTAATGATGAGAAATATGAGGCAATTTATGTCGGGAATGAAGAATTACTTGGTGAAGCATGGCGAGAGAGAGTTCGAAAAAGAAATTGAAAAGGAGAGACTTAAGGTAAGACGGTAAATATATCAAAGAATCGTAGGTATTTAATGTTACCTATCTTATAACCGATCATGAAGCGGAAAAATGTTGATGTGTTAATTTCCATACTCAGTACAGAAAAGTTTTCTTAAAAGTACACTTTTAAAAAGTGGGTACTTCCATTAGTGAACCCTCTCCAAGATAAGACATGAGTGTATATTAATATTAAAAGCAGATAATTTCAACTAGAAAATCACATTATATGAACGTCAAACTAACTTATGAAAGTATAAAAATACATTACATTATACATTGACTTCATTCCCTTTTAACCCATTCAACAATTTTCAGCTAAAACCGACAGAGTTCCTGAACATCGATGCGATATTAGAAGGGGTAATGCACCGACTGGTGGTCCGGCCGCTGCGCTCGCGTCTCTACACTCAGCTGGCATCATGGCACTCGAGTGACGTACGCAAGCTGCACGCTGCCATCGAGCGCGCGCAGCACGCGACGCCATTGCAGCTAGGGGTTAAGGTGAGGTGCATCTATAATTATAATTATAATATTAATAATAATAATAATAATAAAGCCTTTTATTTCCAATATACAAATTGTTATTACATGCATTTTAAATCACTATCCTAATCGATCAATCGGAACCCCTTCTCGGGTATAGGCCTCCTCCAGCTTTTTCCAAACGTCTCTGTCCATTGCTTTCTTTGTCCATTCGCATCCTGTTATAGCTTTTATGTCTTCTATCCATCTTTTTTTGGGACGTCCTCTTCTTCTTTTTCCCGTTGGTCCTTCCCACCTAATTATCTCAGATGTCCATCTTTTGTCTGTGCATCTTCCTATATGCCCTGCCCACCTCCACTTCTGTCTTAGGGCATAGTCTAGGGCATCCATAACTTTCGTTTTTCGTCTTATTAGTTCACTTTTGACCTTTTGTGTTATTCTTAGTTTTAGTACGCTCCTTTCCATTGCTTTCTGGCATGTTACTAGTTTAGTTTTAATTTTTGTGTTATATGTCCACGTTTGGCATCCGTATGTTAGAGTAGGCAGAACACAGATGTCTAAAACGATTTTCTTTAGGTGGAGGGGAAAATTTCCCTTCAGGATTTCCTTTAAAGACCAAAACTTTTTCCAATTCGTGTTAATACGGCGCTCGACCTCTTGTTCTTCATTTTTATCTTCGAAAGATATTTGTTTACCTAAATATATGTAGTCTTTTGCATATTCAAGGGGCTTTCCATTAAGATTTATAGCATTTTCGTGGCTGTTTGTCAATACTTTTGTTTTGTTTTCGTTCATTATCAGGCCTACTTTTTCGTTTTCTTTGCTCAATGTGTTAATCATTTTTTCTAGCTCCTTCCTCGTTTCAGCGAATAGGACAATATCGTCGGCGAATCTGAGGTGAGTAAGTCGGTATCGGTTGACTCTAATCCCTTCCGACTGCCAGTTGAGATTATCAAAGATATGTTGTAATACTGCTATGAATAGCTTGGGTGAGAGTGGGTCTCCTTGTCTAACTCCTCTACAGATCGGTATATCAGGACCTCCGTCTCCAATTTGACTTGGCTTACGCTACCCTCGTAAATGTTTTTCAGTACCCTTATATATTTCTCATTTATATGGCATTTATTAAGTGCTTCCCAAATAGCATCATGGGAAATTGTGTCAAACGCTTTTGCGTAATCGATAAAAGCAATATATAGAGGTCTGTTGAACTCCTTGTATTTCTCTATCACTTGTTGCATTACTTGTATGTGGTCCGTTGTTGAGAATCCGGAACGAAACCCTGCTTGTTCTATCGGCTGGAACTTATCGATCTTCGGGTTCAGTCGGGATTGTAGGGTTGATGTGAACAGTTTATACACACTTGAAAGAAGGCTAATGGGGCGATAATTGGCGATATCTTGAGGGTCTCCTTTCTTGTAGAGAAGGATTATGTCGGATCTTTTCCACTGGTCCGGTACCTGACCTGTGTTAAGAACCTTGTTGAATAGGTATGTAAGTGGGCGAGCTAGAAGGGCAGCGCCGGCTTTTAGGGCTTCATTTTGTATGCCGTCAGGACCAGGACTTTTGTCTTCTTTGAGTTTTTGGATCTGTTTGATAACTTCCATTTCATCTACTGGTAGTAAATCTTCGATGTCTTTAGAAATTTCCTCTGGTTTTATAATTATCAATTATTAATAAATCATAACTATTGATACCAATATGGTATCATCAAATATGTCTTTTCAGTCATATATTAAGCTATTTGAAAAGATTTAAATCGTTAGGTACGTCCGCAATGTGACCGCTCCAAAATGTTTCCACCATGACATGATTGAGCTCGCATTTCACTCTTCACTAATATTAATTACTGTAGAAGAAACAGATGACACAATTTTCTCGACAATATCTCATATTTTCGTTATCAATGCATATATATTGATATCAATATTTGCTACATCGATACCTAGTACATAATAGAGAATAATTAACTTACAATGGGGATGTCAGATGATTTGTAGAAACTTTATATTCGATTTCAAGATATTCCGACTGTAAAAGCGTATTGCAGTATATCATCAAAACAAAAATATTTCTACTTGCTTCATTATATCTACCTATGATATAGCCAATTAACAAAAAGTTTTCTTTATGACAGGAATCAACAAAAGTTCCGTCTTCAGCAGTATTAACAGTGATCTCAAAACATTTCCTCAAGATGCAAGAAGCAGACTCCCCATTGGACAAACTTGAGAATCTCCTTGCTGCCATTTCTGTAATGTTCAACGCGGTAAGTCAATGGAATTAATGTGATGACTAGAAAGAATCAATATTTCCTATACCTATATAATATAATAATACTCAAATTGCAAAAACAGTCGGAAACAAGAAGACGTTAATATTGCGTTGTCATCCAGTTCTAAACTATGTTCAAAGTTTCAAATCACTAGCTCATCAGAAAGTTGTTTTGAAACACAATTAACCGGACACACAAGAAAGTCAGTTAAAAAAGAGGCGGGGCAAAATATCTATTACCGTCATAATAATTGCAACATACTTATACGGTGGTGCCACAATCGTTTGTGAAATTAACTTGCACTGAGCACTTTTTCATAATTACATTAATACTCATCGTTTATAGATCATAATGATTCGTATTCGTCTGTACTAACTTTGAAACTTGCATCAGATTCGAGGAGAACGCGCTCTTGGAGCTGATGACCTTCTCCCGGTCCTCGCCTGGACAGTGGCGCGGTGTCGACTGGTCTGTGCCGAGTTAGAGGCAGAGCTGATGGCAGGTCTACTGCCAGCGGCTTTGCTGGCTGGGGAAGGAGGCTACTACCTCACTGCGTTGTTCTCTGCTGTCGCTGTGCTGAAGAGATTGGCTCCAGATACTGGGCCTGATAGTGCTTCCCCTGTAAGTGCTGTGATGATGACTAATTCTCGTCTGAATAGAAAGAAAGAAAGAAAGAAATATTTATTTGTCCTATTAAATCTTAGAGCACAAAACTAAATGTAAATACTTTTATAACTTGGACAAAAGGGTCTATGACTCAGCATTGGCTGATTAGGTGATTCCTATGGCAATTCAAAGTTTTTAACTTCGTTATATAGTCTAAAGAGAGATTTTATGTATACTGCAAATTAGTAAACTTACCCAGTAAAATGTACTTATTGAAAAAAAATTAGAATCCCAATGACGTCTACTGCTAGACATAGGTCTCCCCCAAATTGAATCATACATATTTAGAAAAAAATATTGCAAACAGCTTAAAATCAGTCTTTTTCTGTGTCTCTATTCTCTTCTTCGATACATAGTAGATGCAACATGTATACAATTATTCAAGTCTTTAAACATATACTTCTACACTATACAAAGTGGGTACTTACTTCTAGAAATGGAATCCTGTTGCCAGCAAAAATACAGTTAACTATACTAACTATTAACTAAAAACTGTAAGACATGATTGAGACAACACAGTCCTGTGTAAAGATTGATTTTCATACCAATATGTCTATCAGCAGTGGAGACGCGGCTCAATCGATTCAGCTCGCGATGGTTGCCCGGTAGCGGTCGTGCGAGTGGCTCTGCCAGACGAATGTCGGGGCTCCATCAGGCGTGTAGCGCTCCCTTGCCGGCCCGGCGCACGAGCACGAGACCTATGCCGTGCGCTCGCGCATGCTGCCGCCATCACCAACCCGCAAGACTACGCGCTATTTGCACTACACGATGGACAAGGTATGTTATATGGTCTTGAGTAATTTTGAAAAATAACGTTCTTTAAACTTACGTCAAGACCTGTTAAATCCACGCCAGACTTACCTTCACATTATTCTGTCACATCAGTGTGAAAGTAAAATAATCTTCTAGGTACGATTGGTCGGAGAAGTTTGAGGGAATGTATCAAAGTGGATAATTTAACGAAAAGCAGCAAAAAGCAGAGCGTTATAATATAAGTAATATAATAGTTATGTACAGACTTCGGCAATTTATATCCTATTAGTTTTGGTGAGATAACAGATAGTTTACCAACGTCGTGATGTCATAGTCATTAGCGGGAACTTGTAATTGATATAGGTTCGTAATAATAATATAATACTTAATTGTAGGTTAACCCGTATACAGAAAGAAAGCTGAAAACTTATCGGCGCCGATAAGCGCCGATCGGCGCCCATCGGCGCCGATCGGCGCAGGTAACCGGCGCAGGCATTTATATGAACAAGCGCCGACCGGCGCTTGTCGGCGCCGATAAGCGCCGATCGGCGCCGACTCGCGCCGGTCAGCGCTGGTGCCGC
This sequence comes from Ethmia dodecea, assembly GCA_963855545.1. Classification (NCBI taxonomy): domain Eukaryota; kingdom Metazoa; phylum Arthropoda; class Insecta; order Lepidoptera; family Depressariidae; genus Ethmia; species Ethmia dodecea. The sequence goes on from OY979452.1 coordinate 8,361,785, forward strand.
CCGCCAATCATCGTACGACATTTTGCTCGCTCTGCTTCAATCTGCTTGCTTTCTGTAGAATGGACCGGCGCCGATCGGCGCCGATCGGCGCCTATCGGCGCCGACAAGCTTTCAGCTTTCTTTCTGTATACGGCTTTAGGTAGTTACATAATTCCTCATTGAATTATTCGAATTATTAACTAAATATTAAAAAAAATACAAGTAGACCTCAGTGTTTGTACTGTATGAGCAAACGTAAACTGGAGTGAACCGGATTATTGACATTAAGTATATAATAATAAATAATTGATGTCGCTTGTTACAGAAACGATGTTGAACGAGAACGACTGTCCCCAAGACGTAATGTCAGAGAAGAGCGGGCAGAATTTCATACTGGCCTACAAGAGGATAGACGCCAAGATAGCCTGGCCACAACAAGCTTTGCTATCTTATCCCTAAACCTAATAAAAGAAAAAAGTTGAGGCAATAAAATCTCTGATCCTAATTCGATGGACATCAAAATGTATGAAAGAATGGCTTTGAAGAAAATTAGGTTATCACAAACAATGGCTCAGTATCATTAAGTCATTTTGTAATATGATACTGAAACTTGAAAGTAGTAAAACCTATATTTTTATCATCTTAACAATAAATCAAGTGATATTTTCTACGATAATACCCAACGGATTTTTATGTGCTATCTTTCTAGCTTACCTTATTCATAAGTACATCGCTGATAAACTGTATTTTTAAAATTGCTTCTCAATTACAGCATACTAATGTCATTTAAATAAAGTAGCTTTTTTACCCAATTTAGCAAGTAGGTAACGATTTTGTATAATCCGACTGAACATTTTATTTTGGCTTTTCCACGCCGAAATTTTGTACATTATAACGTGTGTTTTATTGGTATTGTGTGTGATGTGTTGTAAAAAGGTTCACCACTTTGTTTTATAAAGTTTTGTTTGTTGATACCTTCGATAAATGAATAGACGACCTAACTCCCTTTAAAAGGTAGTCGGTTATGTTTCAGGCGTATTGTATATTATGTTCCTAAAGTTTCGAGGAGTACCCTGAATAAACTCACCAAATTTTGTTTTTAATTTTAAAATTTTACGATTTATCTTAAACTTCTCTAGTAATAAAATAACTTTTACTTTTGAAGTATCGGTATTTTAACTTTCTAAAAACTAACTTGTTTATGAACTGTGATGTTATTCGTATTAGTATTTTAAGTATTTGTATTGATTTTGTATATTCGTAGCGTTTCGTAATATAATTTATTTATATGTAATCATAAGTAACTTAATAATATTAAACCCCGACGTCAATGAGATAATGAATCAATTTTAGTAGAATATGAAGTAGGTACTTTCAATATTTGGAAGCAACATATAATTTCCTGCAATTCTGTAATGCGTACCATTACGTATTTCTTTATACATACCAAGATTATTCTCTGGTTTCAGTTCAATCAGTTTAACAGAACAAGGCAACAAGAATCCTAATAACTTATAATCTTCTAAAATTAATTCATTACAAAACATATTCAGATAAATCACTCTGCCTTGAATTTGCAACCACTAAATATGAGACAAAAAGAAAATTCTAATAAAATATCATACACTTGTACTCAATAAATTCAGTTATAAAATAACAGTTGTATTAATAAAAGGCGAGGCATGTAACCCTATCTGAATATGTCTAAAAGGATGTAAGATTCATTCTCTATTTATTACAATATTGTATTTTAACGTTACTTGTAAACGCGTATATTGTGTTTTATAAAATTTGCAGTCACTTGTGAAAAGTAAACGATTTTTTACCAAACTTAAAAAAGCCTTTTATTCACCTTTTGATTTACGAATTTGGTTTATCAAATGGTTGGTTAAAATCACCAACCATGTATAAATTAGAAAAAAACAGACCTTTGAATGAACTGATATTTGGGCGTCATTATTGCTTTACCAGTTAGATGCCTTTGTTGTTTGTAAATGTTTGTTTGGTAGGTAAATAAAAACCGAAATATAATTTTGAGATAAGTACCTACCTAATATTTTCAATAAACTCATTATTAAATTTCCAATGCTTAATCTACATAGCCGTATTTCGATTTGGGTCGCCCACTGTCTGTATACCCACGAAATTCAATACCCTCAGAAATGAATGTTACTATGACAACGCAATCTTTGGAATCGTTCTTCAATAGGAAAACAAATGATTTCTAAGCTACCAATTAATATAGCGTCTTAAACTTGGACCCTTGAACATTTTTTAATATAAACTGTGAAAATAACAAAGTTAAGAATAATAGTGTAAAATGCAAGCGGAATACTCTAAAAAATTGCCAACTATAGATTGGGATCAACTTAGAGTGGAGTATCCAGTAAGAAAATTCTCAAGAACAGGAGTGTCGAGTGAAACTATAGGACACTTATGGAGAGGACAGCCGGAGGTATTTCTGAAACTTGTAAGTAACATATCAAATTTAGGTTTATTCAGTAGGAATAACTATAAAAATCAGTAAGAATTCATTACGATTCCTATGGAACAAAGTATATTTTTTAACCAACCTCGATTTCGAAATGGCTTTTGATTTTTGATATTATCCTAAAATATTATACCTAAATGCGAAAGTGACTTTGTCTGTTTGTTACGCTTTCACGCCTAAACCATTAACCCGATTTTAAAAATTATGTCACCAATGGAGAGTTAAATTATCACTATTATCAGAGAGTAACAAAGGCTACACGGGAACGGGAACTAGACGAGTGAAACCGCGTAAGAAGAATCAGACTACAAAGAATAGGACTAGTGGATAATATTAGTAGTTTCATTTCATAGTATGTGATTTGCGTTCCCTTTGAGGGACCGCCGCTTGTTAAAAAAGTTTACATTGTTAAAATTTGCAGAAGGATCCAGTAGAAGAAATCAAAGAGTACATGCGCGATTACAATGTAACGAAGGAGTTGACTCGGTCTCAGACGAGTCTGGACTTCGGCTTCAAGCTTCCAGAGACAAAGAGATTTAACAAGCACACCTCGTGTGTTGAAAACCACTATATTTACCCACCTAGCAGAAAGGTATGTCTAACTAAAAAACTATTTCATCAACAGCTACTGATGTATGAAACTAACCTGCGTCTTTTCAACCCATTTCAATAACAGTTTTTAGAAAACTTTTTACCTGACGCTAAGTGCGCGCTTAAGGTGCGCCATCCTAGTCATTAAGTATATTGTCTGTCTTCACTAGAAGGATACTCTACTTACAACAATTTCTTTTAATATTGACTTTATTTTTAATAATTTTATCTTTATGGGTATTATTTCAAACACAATTTTATTATTGTTTACCGATCCCTTAGTCAGTGGAGGACCTGTTGCTTCTTCGGTGTTGGCGTATATGGACCCACCGGGAGCCGGTGGGCTCACAGTATAAGGGTTAAAAATTTGATTTGATGGAAATGTTGTAAATCTCTCATTCTAGTGTTTTTAGACCCAGTCTTTATTTTGATATTATACCCAGTCTTAATTAATGTACCTACTTGTTATCTATAAAATAAAACTAGAGTTGCGTTCCTGTAAGTACATGTCCACCTAGAATTTATAACCAGAGTGTACCTATCTGTTACGACCAAGGGGTTAACAAATTCGATTAGCTTTCAGACCGGCCACCGCAACTAACAGCGCATGGGACAACCGAAATGAGAAGCGCTTACACTGAGCCCTTCACATCCGCAAGACTTGTGACAGATAAAGACCAGTACAAGCACCCTGCCTCTTTGCCACTGGATCCTGTAAATATTTAAAGTTATTTTGTGTTATCTTTGATTACAGCAAAATAGAAAGTACTTATTACAATGGTCAACAGCTTTTGTGTGAACACGCGCTGTAGTACCGTGGGCTTTGCTTGCCTTCTATGGCGCTTTTTAGATTGTTCTATGTAGAATCATCACTAGCTCGACGGTGAAGGAAAACATCGTGAGGAAGGTCTCAGAATTAATTCTGAGGTATGTGTAACAGACCCGGTCCGGCGATGGGCTCAACACCTATCACGTTTAGGGGTCGAATATTCTCGTGAAAAGTGGGTTTTTCCAGAAATGGAATAACTCTGCCTACCCCGCCGGGGATATATTATATTAATTAAATTAAATGTCATTTATTTCAGATAAACCCATATAAACTTTAAATAAGTAAATATAAACTTTAGATAAAAGGCGTGAGTTTATTTATTTTTTAATTTTTCTATGTAGAATCGATAGATGTCGCTACAAATTAAATATCTTAAATTAAAACCCTTTCTTAATCACAAATAACCTAATGCTCAATTTAAAATCTCAGCCTATCGTGGAACCAAGTTGGCACAAAGACTTAGAACCAATAGACACGACTTACGATGGCTACGAGAAATATTTGGATCCGTATTTGACGACCAGTAGGCTGCATCATCGACCATACACTGCGGGACAGCAAAAAACTGCTTCAGCAAAAGATATCGCCACTTACTACACTTATAAAGACATACCTTGGGTAAGTTAAAAAAAAAAATACCTTTATTTAGAGGCTAATACGATGCGATACGATATGATTCAGTGATAGTGAGTACCTACTCAGCATAGTCCTTACGCCATGTAGTTGGAGGCTTGAATAATTCTGATAAATGAAAAACCTAGCTTAACACGATTGGACATTTTGCGAATTGGACTTTTTGCGAATTGGACATTCCGCGAATTGGACATTTTGCAAACTCTGGATACCTATATTGCGAATTAGACATTCTAAGCCTTAACGCCCAAGCCGCGGTGAAAGCAGTAGTAGACCCGTTGGTAGGCCCGCTTTTCATAGGCCCGATTTCGATATTGGAACAGGGTATTTGTACTTATGATTTTTTTTAATTAGCGTATAATATCTTCTATATAAATAAAAATGAATTGATGTTCGTTAGTCTGATTAAAACTCCAGAACGGCTGGACAGATTTTGATGAAACTTTTTGTGTGGGTTAGAGTGGGTCCAGGGATGGTTTATACGGTGGCAGAACGACGTCTGCCCGGGCCACTAGTAATTAAATATTTATCATGGCTCGATGGTGGAAGAAAACATCACAACAAAACCTAAGCGCTCCAGGATTCGTTCTGAGCCGGTCTGACCCCTGTTACGTTTAGGGGTAGCTCTATACCTTTGCCTATCCCTAATCAGATTCAACGTAATGCGTCTTAAAAAAATTGATCAGAAGAAGCAGCACAATGTCTTAGAAATATCAGTAGGTATACATCTAGGACTCTCGTTAGATAATTCTGATAGAATTTTTAAAAGAATCTTTATTATCGGTATCATTGAAGTTGTTCATTTATTATTGTATTATTTCATACCTCGTAATTTTCATAGACAAGATCACCAAAACCTGAAGTTGGCGAATGGCATCTCCCTCTGAAGATACCAAAATCTATGTATGACCGAGACAAGTTTAAACAGGATCTCAGAGAAATAAGAACTCACAATAAACTGAAATGGATTCCGGGGTAATTATATAAGTACACATAATATAACGACTCTAATTTATATTATTGTCATTTTGCGTATTGGTCATTGTGCGTAGAGAGCACACGAAACACGAAATGTTGTAAGGATAGATACTGCTGAAACTTTACAGCAATAGACTAAAACGCAACTTTTTATCCAGACATACTATTTATATTTAGATTGGATCATATGAGCAGTAAAATTAACCATAATCTCGCTATAAAAGACTTTCTTCTCATTGAAGGAATCCGGAATAAGTTGGAATACACACAACAATTTGCAGACACAAAGGATTTTGTACTGTTCCCTTCCGCCTGAGGGTCAATGCTGCTTGTCTGGGATTCATAATTTATTTTATGTTATTCCAGAACATTCCGTACAGAATGCAGGGACAACTACGTAAGCCAAACATCACGACCGGAGTCAAAAATCCATAACGACGAAGAGGAAGTCAGGGGTTTCTACAAACATTATCTAGCCAATCTACCAACCAACACTGATCATGAATATTCAACTATTAAATCAACTTATAATACAGAGTATTCTTATGTAGGTTCTGGCAAACCCTTGGGTTCAGTAGTTGATCAGCATATCGAGAGGAACAAGAAACTAGAACGGAAAATATAGCGTAAATTAAGTGTTAGAATTAAATGTAAAAATGTGTTACTATAAAATAAAACAATAATTTTATAGACAACAATATAATATTTTATTTTACTAAAACTAGCTACAATACAGGCCTCTGTATAAAGTAATAAAAAAAAGATAAAATATAAAGTTTGCTTCAGTGTAAAAGTTCTAAAAACAATAAACAATAAAAAAATAATACATAACACAGAGATGATCCTAATAAAACTAGCTACAATATAGGCCCCTGTATAAAGTAATAAAAAAAAGATAAAAATATAAAGTTTGCTTCAGTGTCAAAGTTCTAAAAACTATAAACAATGAAATAAAATACATAACACAGATGATCCTAATACCTCAGTCGCAAGTTATAATAATATCTTGTTAAAAAAATGGAGCACCTCCTCCATATGGATGAAGTAAGGCACGTCATCATACAAACACTTAAAAATCTACTCTGATGTTGATAACAAGGACGTTATTATTTATTCAAATGTCGAGAAGCTATAAATTACTAACGTTATACAAATCTTGATCTTGATAAAAAGGACAATTATTCAAAAATCTAGCACCTCCTCCATGAGATAGAGCAATTCGTGCAAATATTTAAAAAGTAAACTTAAACAATATATTTACATATCGAGCATCTCCTCCATGCGGATGGAATATGGCACGTCATGCAGGGTGGTGTTGTTAACAGTATTGCTCCGCTTCACCACCTCATCGACGATCTGGTTGCGATAATCCAGCCATCGACGATGCAGCACAAAATTTTCAAATAACTGCTTCTTCGTTGGCAGCTAAAAAACACGAAATTGAATTTGGACCATTTAGATGACTTAATCACTGACGCTCTCTCGTTCAGTATTTTCTTTTGAATTTCTGTCTTATAATATGCCGAAAGTAACAAATATACATATTTCTGAATATAGAAAAATATATCTCATAGTTCGTTGATTGCATTTTATTGATGTTAAGGATATCCCTTTTAGCTATAATACTTTTGAAGTTGAACTATTAAGGTAAACGCAGCTATCAACGACCCATCGAAAATCTGCAGGTATTGCCGACCCATTCTGCTTATTCCTATTTTTATCGGTTTGGAACGATTTGAGTCACAAGAGAGTATAATATACACACATGTTTGTATGTTTCCTAATTAATTTACTGGTGTTAGTGTACGTAGGTACACGGGAATGTGACCAAATACGTTAGTTTCTGTGAACGTAGCGAGTGCGCCGATCGTGTCATACTAACTCTTACTTCCTCAGGTAAGTACTCAAATTTTTTGCTTAAGATATGTTATATATAAATATTTACGTTAAGTTTATTCTGAATAACTTAACATATTCCTTTATTTGTAAATTCCACATTTCGCAACGAAATTATTATGTTTTAAGGGATTTTAAAAAGTATTTTTGAAATTAAAATAGAACGGCAATAGCTGCGTGCATTTTAGTAGTGCAGTCATTACCGACCCATGGATCGGCAATGGCTAAAAGGTTATTCTTTATTTTTTCCCTTTTTCGTTAATGCTTACAATAATTAAATAAGTTTTTCTAACACCATTTCAATCTTAAGTATTCTAAAATTATAAGCATCTATTAGCGACATACACCATGTTATATTATAAACTTGTTTTTACGCGATAAACTGCCACGCATTATTAAACATTTAGACGTGGGATATGAAAGAAACTACTTAGAGTTTTCTTCGTATTTATATGAAAATGGTGTTTTTTTTTTATAGTTTAGGACTAAATCGATAAATTATTGTATTAAAACGGATGGGGAAACATATTACAATTAATATTGATTATTTTTTATGGCTCGGAAAAAGATTTGTTAATTTTTTTATTCAACACTAATAACCGATCCATATGAATCGGTAATAGCCACAAAGAGAAGCTATCACCGATTCTATACGGATTAATTGTATTTTTGGAATAACGGTATGTAATGTCTAAAAGTAAAGCTACTAATTTGTTTCAATATAATGATTTGATTCAATGAGTTAGGTTAGGTTTAATTTCATTTAATGTCATTAAATTTCATTTTCATTTCATATCCATATAAAAAATCTACTAAAGACTTGGCTGTATGTATAGTTCCCTTCGCCTACCCAGAATGGGTGAAGAAAACAAAAAAAACCTCTGCTTTTAATCTTTTACGGTTGGCGCGATTTTCCAAAAATGTTAGTTGAGTTTATTGTATTTTTATTATTTTATTAAATTGCTTAATTTTTTCGCAACTGTATTGAAATTGTTATTAAGTACACGTGCGGAACCGTCATTGCAACTTGTTCCGACAGTCAACCCTCACCATCGGCTGAGCTAAACTTGGGAAGTTCGAAAAAAAATATAGGCTTTTTGGGAAATAAAACATTATTTATTTTGCGTTATTTTGAAATAAAATTGTCTAATTATTTTTATTCAAAACATGTAAATTACATATTTATAATAGTTTTTACTTTTATTTTCAGGTTTGTGACTCTGACTTAAATAGTATAAAGTATTAGAGCTAGCCACGGTGGAGCAAATCATATTCATGTGTCTAGAAGCACCAGACACTATCCGATCCCAACTTGAAAAACTCTGTGCTGAAAATAAAACAGTGTGTTTTTATTTTATTAACATCTACACATTTACAAAATTATCTCTGAATTTTGATAGTGAATATTTATGTTTCAGGTGATTCAGTTATCCCGTATGTCCAAGACAATTGACACTAAGACCAATTCCCTTCAACGGCACTACAGGGAACTGCATTATGAAGTAACAACATTGACATTATTTTAAGAAGTAATTACTATTAAGCAGGCTAATCAATTAGAAAGAAAGGCTATGGTAACTATAGTTTGCACTAGCTGGCCAAGCAGCAGGTTTCCGGGGGCGCAAGATAACAATACGTGACCTATGTTCTCACTTTGATTTTATGAATGTTATTCTATTTACCATTTCTATTAAAGTCTATTTTCTTATATTACTAAAATTTCATTTGTGTCCACCGAGAAATCAATACCTTTATTTTTATTGAGGTCCAAATGTGAAAACAATCTTTTAAAGAATCCACAAGCATTCCGAGGTTCACTGCGATTAGTTGAAAAGCATGGGCACTAGAAGAAGAAATCTACATAACAATGAATTTCATGGCATGGCATGGGTAGGCAAAGGCATTACGCCATGCAGCCTTGTCATTAGTTAATGATATCCTTGAGTAAATGGCTCTGTTTCAGAGTCCATGCACAAAAATACAGTGTCTTCAACACTTTCTACATCCCTAACTTGGTTATCAACAGTAAAATAATAGTACTTTTACTGAAGACTTTATTATGACTTCTTGAGGCAATCCAAAAATGTCCATATCTCGCATTTTATCGAATTTCCCATTCACTGCACACTTTCACGGACACTTATTGCCACATAATAAACTATCACTATTATGATGAGTCAAAACCCGAAATACACAGCAAAATGAAAATTATACAAAAAACATGACGTCCCTCTTCGGATTCCCGCCAAAAAGTTTAAAGTCAAGTTTATCTCCATTTTCAGATTATTTTAGTAACTATAATTATTGTAATGAATCAAGTACAAAAATGAGAAGCAAATAAAAGTAAACTGGACATTTCGAATATATTTTGGGAAAGGGATATTTCGCTCAAATTAATAATTATTTTGAGAATCGAACATGTAGGTAGGTATTTTGTGAAAAAAAAGTATGCTTTATTTACGTACGGTCGGTGTTAGATTCATAAAAATCGGTAATAGCTTCAAAGCGTTTCGGATGGGTCGGTGATAGAAACAATTGACTTCAACAATCCTTTGATTATTTTTTTAATGAAAACGTGATATTTATAAACAAATGAAAATATAAATATAAAATATACAATCTATATTTAAATATAAAATAAAAAAATCTGGTGTGTTTGCAACCACTACCCTTAATTCTAATAATCAATTTCAAAATTTGCTTAAGGGGGTCGGTAATAGCTGCGTTTACCTTAAGTAAATAGTTTTCATGCCTATTTTATTAGGAATACCAACACAAGTATGTGTCGTGAAATGTGGGTATATCCAGTAATGGAATACGTCTGCCTACCCCCTCGGGGATAAAAGGCGTGAGATTTTTTTTTTTTTTGCGACACAAGTCTGCTTTAAAACTGTTCTCTAAGAATTCACTTTTATTATGCAACACACCTTTTTCTCCAAGTAATGTTGTATTCTCGACCAGATATTGGCGGTGTTTTTCTGCAACAGCCACACCTTTGGCATGAGCATGCAGTCGACTCGACTGAGCGCCACAATCCGCCTATCGCGCATATTCTCGCCGAATCCGAAAGTCGAACCCGGGTTAAATATGCACACCTGGATAATAAACAACGTATTTGAACTGACAGTTCTATGACACTTTAGATTAAATAAAAAATAAAGTAGTTTCAATAAAAAGATAATTCCATAAAACTCCTAAAAATTCATTCATTTTACAATTATAGCAAATGTTAAATCAAATTTGCAATGAAAATATTTTTATTTATTCTTTGGACTTACTTATTTAGTAAAAGGACTATCTGCTGCTGCTCTCTCCGACCGACTCACAAACGGTCTTGGATAATATTTATAGTGATTATACGAGTAATACTCTTAATTACATAAATTTTGACGTTGTTTAAACGCTTGATTAAGGCTGGATTCATCTAACTCTCTATATATAATTTCATCTCAATATAGAATACTTTAAGCATCGGTAATCGGCGATTTAAGTAGTTGGATTTCGAAAGCGACTGAACTGAACGCTATATTACGTGACGTGCCAATCGTTGCAATCAAGTCGCTTTTTGATCGCTCGATGCAGCTACTGGCGCTTTCAAACCAGCATTTCGCCATAACGCGATGCAGTATCTATGTAGTTTATAAAACGTGTAATTTTGATGCTAAAAGTATCGTGTTTGCTCACCTAAGACGTGAAATTGGTTAGACGAATCCAGCCTAAAGAGAAATACCTGCATAAAGTAGGTTTTGTGATCTGGTGTTGTAACTTCTTCCGTCTTTTTAATGCTGTCCCTATAATAGACAATAGTTAAATATCATAAGAATAATCTTTATTTAATGCAAGTATGTAAATTATTTCATAGGTAAGTAGGTTTGTTCTTTATAATACGAGTGGTGTATGCTGGTATCCAATTATATAAAATAATTACCCCAGTTTTTGCGAAAAACTCTTTCCTTGAACAGGATCCTCTGTTGGTTCTAGGTGCTGGGCTGTTTTCGATTCATTTATGTTCCGTTGAGATGTTACAGATTTTTCAGGATTAGCAATTAGTGAGTTTGGGTTAGACTTTCCTAGTTTTTTAGAGCCAATTACTGATAAAGAGTTGGCTTTAGATCTAGCTACAGATTCTGATCCAAAAGCCAAACTACCAAATCTCATACTCTCTTCTGATTTCATCGTCACTAAGGAGGTAAACTCACTCCCTGTTATTTTAGATATATTTGGTTGACTTCGATTATACTTTTTCTCGAGATCCTCACTTGTAGAGGTTTCCTCTTCTTCTTCTACCTAAAACGAATTCAATAAATGTTTGACTCCAATGTTTTAAAATTAGAGTGTTGTAATAGTTTATAGTTTTTACTTTAATTTAAATCTGGAGTAAATATAAGTAAGGGATTTGGTCTTAGAATATAAATTATATTAGTCAGGAATAATGCAGCTCCATATCAATAAAATAACCATTAAAAACGGTTCTGTAGTTCCAGAGATAAATTCAACTTACAAAAACAAACACATCATTTCACTTCTTTATATATCATATAAAGAAGTGAATTTTTCACTTCTTTATATATCATTTAAAGAAGTGAAATGATGTGTTTGTTTTTGTATAGTATTGCATAGTGATAGCATAAAGTTTCGATAAAAATATTATCTAGGTACTTACAAATGGGTCGTACAAAGTGTAGAAAGTGCGCGTAGGTGAAGTGGTCGTGATCACTTGGAGCGACTCTATTAACTGACAGCGACCTGACAGAACGAAGTAAACGAAATTTGGAATTCCATTGCCGTCTCCCAGGATTACTTCGTCCGGATCGAACGACTTCATCTTGGCAACAATACAACCTTCTCGCTTAGCAACCTGATTACCGATAAAAAGCTTTCAGATGTACTAGACTAGAAAAAGGTGTTTCATGTAAATGAAGTAAACTTTCAATCAAGTACATTTATATCTATGCTCTATACTAGTATTCTAAAGAGGAAAGATTTGTATTTTTGTAAGTTCGTTACGAATAAACTGAAAAACTACAGGACCGATTAAAAAAATTCTTTCACCAAAGAAAAGCTAGAATATCCCTGAGTAACATAGGCTATATTTTATTCCTGTATTCCCACGGGAACGGGAACTACGCGGGTGAATCCGCTCAGAACCGCTAGTAAAGTATAAATGCGTAAGTCTGCATGTTCAGTGTGTCATTCCAACAATAAAAGAACATATTTAACGGATAATTTTATATGATGATGTGCAAATTTATTATGTTACACACACAATATCAACATCATCATCAACAACTATTACATCCCACTGCTTGGTCTTTCCTCACTCATGAGGAAGTGTGGACCATTTGCACATATTTAATAGTAAGTAAGTATTTTTGAAGCAGCCGTTGAGAAAAATATGTTAATATAAAATAAACTTCTTTTCATAACTCACCTGATCAAGGTTATCAAAATATGTAAAAGACGACATAGCTTGTTGAACTTCATCCCATTGCTTTTGTAATGATGCTAGTAGAACATTTTTGAAATCATCTTTCATCAAAGCCAATAATTCGCAGTCACCTGAAGATGTCATAAAGTTGTTGGTTTTGAAATAACAATAAGCTAATACGAGTAAGTATATCATTATATAAACAAATACTAAACCAGCATTAGTAATCTACGTTACTGATTTTGGGTTACTGTTATGATTTTTAGCTAAGTATAGATGGAAACACTAATACAAAAGTAAAGTTAGTTAGTACTATTGTGAGGAGGTAATCTCTGAAACTACGGATCTTACTCTGATAATTCCTCTTAATCAATTTGAATTTTTGGTATCCTTTTAAACCAGTGATTCATACAGAATACTTATGCAGAATACTCGTCATCAACTTACAGCAGATGTATCGTATTAGGGCTTATTAGAATGGTCTTATTGAATAAGTATTGATAGAGTGGTAAGGTCTGATGATGGAGCAAGACAGAGAAATTGTAAGGTATTCTAAGCTACTTTCGCTGATTGATGTTTTTTGGCTGTGGTTTTTCTAACCTACAGTGGTACAAGTGGCAGTCCTTGGAATATTATGTAGCAAAGAAACTTCGCCGAACATGTCTCCCTGGTGCATTTGGCCCAACTCCAAGGAGACGTGCTGCTGCAGCAGCTCGTCAAAGATCATCAGGCTGACGGTGATATCGCCGGTCACTATGAAATACATCGCATAGGCGTCCTGTTTCTCTCGAACTATAACGCGGTCTGGCCCATAGTACTTGAAGTAAGTTACTGCTGCCAGCTTCCTCTTCACGTTCTGTTGGTATGTATATAATAGTAATACAATTCAAATTATTACACTGAATATATAGGTCAATTTAACATTCATTCATTTATTCATTTAGTATGTTCTTAGCCAGTCAGTCATTAACGGCCCACGAGCGTTTAAGAACAAGAGATAATCGTATTGTGTCTTCTAACCGTGAGTTGACGGACTATTGTTATTGAAGGTAAATTAAGTAAGAAACTAAGAACCTATTCCTTGTAGCAGTAGTTTTGATAACTTACATTAGGGTAGCGCTTGAAACATTTGAGGCCACCAATAATACGATAAATGTATCGTTTCTCGTAATCTGTGCGCTCATCAGCTTGTTTATTCAAAAGGGCTTTATCCTGCAGAAAATTGTATTTTAATTTTTTATACTTCCGATAAATTAGGAATGGAACTAATTTATGCAATAGTTTGGAAAATCAAACTGCCAATGCCAAGGCTTCCGATAGTTCCGGTGAGGTTGCGGCTGCTGTGACGAATGCATTTACACTATTTTGTAAATTTTGTAGTTGTTTTATTTTTTAGTCAAATTGTAAAATTAAATACTTTCTGGGACTTGAAGGCAGATCCTATTCTACAAGTACCAAACGTAAATGTTTATAAGTACACACAAAATGTTGGTTGGAGATGTTTCAAGTCTGCTAATTTTGCAGTATAAGGATATATAAACACTAAGGCCTTTTCCTTAAAGATGTAGCATAGGTATTGAATTTGCGGAAGTGCGCATCTATCACTGTGTTATATTTTTACGAAGTCCTTCTTCGGTATATCCTCATGGCTGAGGGACGAGACTAATGTAGGTTGTTTGGCGACTATTGAAAACCGCTCTCTATTATGCTCGATGGCCCCCTAAGCGGTCGTAAACCTATTGCCAAATAAGTAAGAAATAATTTCTCTTTCCTAAAAGGTTTTCTTCAAATGTCTTTAACAACAGCATTAACTAACACGAATTGACAGTAGCTGCTTCTTCTTGGGTTTACCGCGCATAGCCTGTTCAACCCTCCGCTTCACGTTGTCTATGCCCTCGTACTCCTCTGGTGAGTCCGCTATCCAGTATAAATTGGCTATCACCATCCGCACTGCGGCGCGAAATCGACATTTTGCACGGAATTTACGGTGTAATAGTTCTTCCTGGGTCTTGAAAATGTTTTAAAATACAATCAGGGTTATGTTATGGAATAAATTAATGTACATAGGTACCTACAAGTTATGTTCATCTACATTAAAGAGATTACAATATAAAAGGGCATAGAGGGGACAAAGCGAGGAAAATTTGAAGACAAAAGTTATTCCAAGTGGAATATGTCTAGTACAATTTCGACCGAATGACATCTCGCGGTCATACTAACTGACATGACGTTTGAGAAAACATGCTTCAGTTTTGTATGAAAATATTCCCAATGCCCCCTCTATGTCCTATTATATTTTAATCTCTTTGATCTACATATTGTAATTATTATAAATATTAAAATGTAGTCATTGTGTGTAAGTAATGTGTCTATCTGTTCAATGTATTTTCATAAAAAAGATAAACTTTTAATTCACAACTTGTTCGTAGTTTTAAATTTAAATTTGTAGAATAATATTATCATTTGGTCATTCCACTATCATCGCATAAATACCTATACGATTAACACAGTATCCACGTCCTGTATCATCCACGTTCATGTGCCATCCACGAAACCACTCAAAATCCACACATTTTCTTTTATTACAACGGTCCAACCCTTAAAATAATAGACTTATATAATAAATAGTTACCTATATACTTAGATAGAATAAAGCTAAATAAAGGTCACCCAAAAAATTTACGAGCATGCATGAGTTGTTTGATAGATGTGGATGGAGCACGAGAAATATGACAGGTTCGTAGCATGTGGCAGACTATTAGCTCTGCCTACCCCAATGCGAAATAGGCGTGAGATTATAAATGTATGTATGTAGATAGATATAAGATAACCACAATGATCACAGTCCTATCATTTTTGCACGACTGCGAATAATGTGACTAACACGTCCAAAGTTGGGAAAAGTGTATTGGAAAATGAAATCATACCACTTCACTTTTCTTTTCATATTTTCCGGGACAAGGAACCGACATAATAAAAATCTCAATAATATATTGCTATATAAAAGTTTCAATAAAAATTTGATGTAAGTAAAAAGAATTATAGAAATGTTTTTTTTCTAGGCAGCCGGTCATCACGAAATGTTTATTTTTGGTTTTAGTCGCTTATCAAAATGACAGCACCTATTATTTCGTCAGGAAATATGATCGTTGATACTAACTTCTTGGTTGCTACAAAACAAAAATAAAAACTTTTTGTAATGGAAACTAGTTTTAGGGAAACTACCACAAATGGAGACGCCGAAAATGCTCTAAGCGTGCAGCAGAAGTAATAATAGTAAGTACCTACCTAAATAAATATTAATAGCTATTACTTATTCTGTGATAATAGTAAGAATAATATTATTAAAGAGAACGATTTTCTTCCAACCTCTTTGACTCTTTATTATATTATAGTCTAAGATACGAATATAAGACGACCTTCACCGAGCTGAGATATCGCGAGTGGGTTGGCTGAAAAAAATCAGTCCAGGATATGATTGAAGATCAAAGTTTTGTAGCGATCTGTGGTTCAGTCTTGGTTGAGTGGATTTGGAAGCTTTTGGAACTTAGTTTTGGAAGTATAGGTACATAAAATCTCTTTATTACAAACACAGAAATAGAAATATCCTCATCAGTTAAAAAAATAAACTAAAAATGTTTTATTTACATTTTCAGTTACTAAGGTTACAAATACAATGAGTTTTCGTTTTTCTACTAGAAAATTTGTGGACCAGTAAAAAAGCAAAATGTTCAGAAAAGTTAAATGGAAATAGTATATTTCTTAATAATAATAATCTTGATAACCTATGTGCTATATTTAATACAACCATATTGGATCTTTATTCTTACACTAGCCATATTTTATACTCTGTATACGCAAATAAGTATGATATCTTGAAACCCTATTTTAATAGTACCTGTCTATGCTTTGAATGGTTTCCTTTTGAATGGCGGAATAATACGACAAGAGAGATTATCAGAGTAGAAATTTGAGTAAGTAAGTACCTACTTTGTATACTCCGCATCGAGTTTTCACTTAGTTTCATAGTTAATATTAAAACAGCTTATAATATGTCACTCTATACCTAATAGTGTAGCTTACTGTTATAATTATCAGAATCGGATCAGCAGATTCTCGTTCTTACGATTCGGTTGTTTTTTATCAATTGTATGGATAAAGTAGGTACATACGTTGAAGTATTATTGTCTATGTATGAGATGCAAATAAAAATGATACCATTTTAATTAACTTACAAAACTACCTAACTGTTTTTAACATTTAAAATACTTTTATAATATGTATAGATATACGTATACTATTTTATCTGCTGCTTTCTTAAAACTTCAAAAGTACCTACCTATATACAATCGTGCTATCTCAGATATTAAACAAACATAAAATTACGTGATGTTAATATTTTTTAATAACTGTTTTATAGCCTATAGGTACATATAATAAAACTCTAACGAGGCCGTGTCTGTACATATGAATTATCTTTTTTTTAATTTCAGCGGTAGGTAGTGTATATAGTTATCGATGAAGATACCAAAACACCAATTTTTATCTGTCTGTCTGTCTGGTTGTGCACGCATCACGCAAAAACTACTTAATGGACTTTAATGAAATTTGGTATGCAGATAACTGAGTTCCTGGGTCAACATCTAGGGTACTTTTTATTCCAGGAAAATATCTCATTCTCACGAGAAAATAAAAAAAACTGGGTAAAAAGAGAAATGCGTACTACTCCGAAACGATTATAATGTCGTAGTCAACCGCTATGACGGGATTTTTGAAAATTCCCACGGGAACGGGAATAAACTGGATCCGCACGTGCAACGCTGCTGAGCACCCGCTAGTCGACAATAATCATTGACAAAAACATTTAGAAATAATCAAGAATTATTTTCTGAATGTGGTTTAACATTGCCACTTATGCCTATAGATAAATAAAACACGGGTTGTAAATACGATATTAAGCGAGTTTATCAATATAAAATAATAATTTCGAAGCAATTTTCAAAATATTTTACGTACTTTCTCACGGGACTAAACTTTTGTACTTCTGTACACCTAATTTACATACTGTCTCGTATAAATACTGCATACTGTCGTTCACTGCTTTCAGAAACAATCGTTGTAGTACAGTAGTAAATCAAGCATGGTGAGGCGAGCCATTTGGCCGAAGTACAACGCTCAACCTGCCACTAATTGGTCCATTCTCACATATATTTACACAAATGGCACAGTTTGTGTACACGCTTCGACATGAAATGTAGAGTTTAGTAGAAAATATACTCTCGATTTTTACAAATATTCTTCTACTTATTTTATTTTTGTTTTTTAATACTTGGTGTTAAAAAGTTTGCGGTGTTCGGCGAAATGGTTAAGTTGGTATTGCTATTTGGTTTCATTGCAACAGTTATTAATTTCTCTAAATGTGCTACAGTAGTTACTAACTTCGGAGGCAGTCCTGATATTCGATTTAAGGTAGGCAGTAGACATCTCTGATAATTATTGTTATTGAAAAACTTGTTGAAATTGTTCCATCAAAATTTGACAAAGTTCCACCCTTATGGATCAAATTTAAACTTTAATTTGTCAATTATATTATTTCATAGTTGTAAGTTTATATTATTTCAGTATTTAGGTACAGTCATCAACTAAATACATATTCTATATCGTCATATTCTAAACCACTGCTTTGAAATATTTTTTAAGTAGCCTTGAGACTCACTTGATCTTGCAGTCAAGCTTGACGGCTATGAAATTAAACAAAGCCTTGTTTAATTACAAAGAATATTTCAATAAGATTTTATTTAAAATAATATCTGTGTTTAATAAATATTAGTTTAAAGCTGTATATTTAAGTGCATAGTGATAAGAACTAAATACCTGAAGACCCCACTGTGCAATTCCCGCAGTTTTCTAACTTCCTGTGCCTTACAATTGCCGGCATAGGTACTCGCAAACGTGAATTCACTTTTTTAATAGTAAAATAGTTGTTCCCAATATATATTTTTTTCTTTGAACTTTTTTAAATTGGTAATACTTGATTATACCTACTACATACTCCACAGTAATGCCCAGTATGTCCAATTAAAATAATTTAGGTGTAGCCATATTACAAAGTGTATTGTAGTCATTTTAGAGAAATGCATAAACAGAATTATTTTTCAACAAACTTTTAGCGATAAAAGTCGTGAAATGTTATTTATAATATAATTATCTTTTTATATATCCCGTCACATGTACCATATCGCATTCTATCTGTATGATAATATACGAAAACTGTATGCAATGCATGGTGAGCAAGTCTCAAGTACCTACCTCCGTTATAAATGGAACATGTCGTAGTGGTAAGTGGCGGAAAATATTTTTTAAAAATTCGTACCCAGAAGCCGGCGGAAAAACCACGAAAAGCAACGTAACTAATCATTAACGAGTACTTGTCAAATAGGAAAGTTAGCTAGAAGATACATAATTACATCTCCACAATGAAGAGTCATAATATCGCTAGAGTTTTTGTTCTAATATGAAGTTAATTGCTGTTGAACAATAAACGATTTTCATGATTCACATCCAAAGTCAACAATCGGAGAAAATTGAATGGGATCATCAGTTGGTGCACAATTGGCTTCATATATTTTACACCACAAAAGACAACAGCAATGACTAAGCAGTCCTTGTATTTTGTCTACGTGTTGTGCTATTTGTAAACATTTTTTCTTTAAATATAATGAACTTTTAGTCCCTTGTTCTTTCTTTTGTTTAACTTTCAGAAAAGAAGCGGTTTTGCTTTTAAGCCTACAAAATTACTTTACACTGCATAACGCACTAGCAATTTGCTTGTAATAAAAGCAAAATCTTTTTGATTTGGTTTGTCTCATTATTCTAATAAATAATAAAAACATACAGATTATTTAGAGAGATTATTTATCAAAGTAAATCAATTACACCCAGAGTATGTTTGACAAAAATTACGACGCCAGGCTGCAAACTAAATTCGTAGTTTCACATGTTGTTTATATAATAATAGACAAAGTAATTTTAGTCTGTTGAAATCATTCATTACCGTGACAAATAACCGAAAAATTTTATGTTAGCGGCCCCACAATCGTCCTCCGCTACACGTCCTTAGTAATTGCATTTTCATTTTAGGTATTTTGTACAACTTTTAATGATGATCACTTAAAATAAATTGTCTAACAAATAAAAACATAGAACAATCTTATTTATTTATTGCACATTGTAACACAACAAGAATACTCTGTGTTGTGTCTGTACATACGTACAGACCCTGTCAGGGTGTAGCAATCTAATCTAAGTGTAAATAATTATCATTCATAAACTATTCTTTTTTATAATAACTTTTATATATTAGTATCTGTTTAAGTTTGCTTTTAAAGGCTTTTTGAGAATCTAATAATTTACCATAGTAATGGATATGTAACTTTAACATGGTCCTGAAGTCGATAAGATAATATCAGTATGTGTTTGCGACTTGCAAGGCAAGGTCGTCACTTCAAAAATCTGGAGCAGTGAAAGTTGTCCTGTCGTATATGCGGCCTCACAGTCAGTTTAGTTGACCTAAAATCTTAAGTAGGAAGAAAATTTAAATCTTACTAGCAGCGCCCTGCGGTTTCACACGCTTAGATCCCGTTCCCGTGGGGATACGGGGATAAAATATGTGTTATTCTGATGTATAAGCTATATAACTGTAAGGTTTCATCAAAATCTGTTTAGTAGTTTTTGCGTGAAAGAGGAACTAACATCCATACATCTATAATACATCCATACATACAAACTTTCGGCATTTATAATATTAGTAAGATAAAGATAATACCTATTATGTATTGGAATCCTACTTCAGAAGATCATAACTAATGTTTAATAATAAAGTACCTACTGTTGTAAAGGACATAATGATATAATTGACAAGTATTTTGTGATACCTAACCCCAAAATCGGATACGACATAGGTACCTACTCACATTCTCTATTGTACCAATTTGAAATATTTTATAACTAAGTATCTAAGTACTCGTGGTTATTTAGTCCTTCCTAAATTAGGAAGAGCCCCTAGGTTACACCCAGACACGCAGCAAGGAACCGTTTATCTGTAGAGGGGCGGAGGTGGATGCTCCTACATCGTGAAAAGATCTTCCGCCAGGCGAGGCGATCGTGCCTGGGACCGCTGTCCAACAATTAATTTTTCACAATTGTATGTATTCAAACTCTTGTGGAAACTTCGATAGCACGGTTTACAACTAGTGGCATCATGTCCTTGTCGTCTTTAGCGCTTTTTCATTCTATATATTGTGATGACACTATACAGTAATATCATACATACTAGCCATCTGGCAATTACATCTCCTGCAGGATAACCGAGAGAGGGTCTATTATATTGCAGATTTGTATTATTTTGCAGCTCCTATTGACGGTGTACTACGAGAGCAAATGTCCAGACAGCAGGGCGTTCATTCTGGAGCACCTGCAACCGGCGATGCAGCTGCTGCATAAGTACGTCAAGCTGCAACTCGTACCTTTCGGCAAAGCTACGGTGAATATGTGTTTTCTTAAAATATATACCTACAGTTAATATTAATATAGAATAGGTAAATAAGCCCTGTTGGAAGTGTACTCGACTCTCTTGCGTGACTCGGCTTCAAATCCTGGTAAGCTTATGCGAGTTTTTTTAAAAAAAAAAATCACTAGCCCAACGGTGAAGGAAAGCATCGTAAGGAAACCCGCAGGTAGAAATACAAAAAATTTTTTTTTTTTATATAAAAATTTTCTCGGGGGTTAGTATTAAGTGAAGAGCGCTTATACCCATGAATCGGAATACCTAGGTACCTCTGCTGACCCCTACTAGCATATAGCACTTAAAATCGATGAATATATGCTTAATATTTTCCTATTACTATTTCTTATGATCATCATCGTCCTATCCTTGATATGTTCTATTACTATTGCAATGTGTAAGAACCTTACGTTATTTATTATTATGTAGGTACCTACCTACTTACCATGAAAATTTAGCACTTCAAGTATACCTAAATCTGTTTTCTATCTCTAAAACTACTAATGGGCCATTTCAGAGCGTGGACTACGGTTTTGGTGGATTTAACTGCCAGCATGGACCAAGCGAGTGTCTTGGCAATATGGTGCAGGATTGTGCTTTACACCTCATGAGCAATCGCACTGATTTGGACAGGGTCGCCTATGTCGCCTGTGAGATGGAAACAGAAGCCGCTTCTAAAGACAGCATGGAGGTAAATGTCGTAGTTGATGAAGGTAAAAGTCTAAATATCAGTTACCAAGAGTAGGTACTGAACCTACAAATTACTACGTTTGTAAAGTTCCATGATTTTATTAATGACTTACTTATTCACCGATCACCAAAATTCTAACGTGCATGTAGTATAAACAGAAACCTAAAATATGGAGGTTAGTATTTAGTTCATAAAGCAAGGAAAAGTAAATCCTTTCATTTCAGCTGCATTTTCTTTGCGGATGAACTTATTTGAATTAATTTTCATTACTAGATAAACACTTTTTAACGATTGTTACCAGTATAACAATAAAAAGAAGTGAGATCCCACCAAAAATATATTTATAAAATCCAAGCATCGCAACTTTTCTTATCTTACTCGTATAGCCGTATAGTTATCGATAAAACGCCAATTCAAAGAAATTGTTGTAAATATTAATACTAATGATCTAATCATCATATTATTGAATTACCAATATTCTGTGACTCTATAGTATGTATGTATATAGTTGTCTTGTCATGATATTTTGTGCCCAGCAGTAACATGCGGCGAGGATATTTTTTTTACAGTGTGTGAAAAAAGTTAACATGAAACCTGGGCTTGTACGTCACTGCGTTGAATATGGGAAAGGAACATTACTGCAACTAGACTCCGAGTATTACACCAACCTGATTAACCCCAAAGTCATCCCTACGATCACCCTTGATGGGGTAAGACCTAGGGCTTTATTGTCTATTTATAATTGTAATCGTCTTTATTTGACATTTGTTACGCGATCAGTGCTTGCTCTTCTGTCACTGGCTGTATTGACAGATGTACGGAAGAAGCAACGTATGTCAAAATGAAGACGATTGCGATTACAATTGTAAATAAACAATAAGGCCCCTAATCCGTATCTAAAATTATAATATGGATATTTTTAGTTTCTTATCAAATAAAGTATTACTAAACAGCGATATAGAACATCATGAAACTATGCAATGAGATAGTTTTTATGCTGAATAAAATTATATTGAAGAAACTAATTGTTTGGAATAAATTGGAGCCTTCAATGAACGCAAAGCGGTATTGCTACGTTCTGGCATCTAGTTTCTCTCAAAACATGTAAATATTCTTCTAGCTCTACCAACATTAGTGAGTAATTATGTTTTTGCAGTTGTTCGACCAACGGTTTCAAGATGGCGCCTTGGTAGACCTGATTGGATCTCTTTGCGAATATTTAAATGAAACCGAACCCTGCGCCAAGCATTACAACAACATTGTGCTTAAATACTTAATGTTTCCGTCAGATAATGTTAAAGTGATTCCGTTAGACGGATAATATAATTTTAATCAATAAATTATTTGCGATCCATTTTTTTTATTCTGTGTTTCTGAATTAAGGTATTTCTGAATTAATCATATTTTCTTCTACATAATGTTTATGTAAGTAATTTTCTGCTTTGTAAAAAGCTACCATTGGGATATTATCCGAAAGAATGACAACTAAGTATAATATTAAGTGGTATTCGTAAATAATAAAAACTTAACATTATATTTTAAAATTTATTTGCTACACATATTGTTTGACCTAGATTGTCTTTCATTTCTAAAATAATTGTGTGGCTCTTCAAACACTTATTTCTTATAATTTTACTATGATTTAATCTTTATTATCTAATAGGTACCTTAATCTATTATATTATATGGTACTGCTAAACTAGTGGATTATCTATAATCCACTTGTGATAATGTGCGATGTTCGTATAGACGCTTGGAACACCCTCACTACCACAGTCCTCCGATCCAAAAGATACGATTCCAATCTGGAAAGAGAAATTGTCAAACACTTTACATTGATTTTTATTATTTATTTATGCTTAGGTATATCTATAAAAATAGTACTCTAAAACCGTCTATACGTTTGACTGCGGGGATCATGCTATATTAAGCTGGGATATTTCGTAACTGGTCATGTTAAATTGTATAAGTAACTGTTGTTCTGCTCATTCCAATGCAGGATTTATACTTTTCATAAGAGTAGGTCACTTGAGTTTATGCCTCCCTTTATGTAGAAAACTGTCTTTCTAATTTGTTTGAGCATAATGAACACAATGTTCATAATTGCAAACGAATTTGACTGCTTACTAAAGCGAGCGATCTCAATCAGAAATGTGACGGTACAACCTATACGGCCTAAGGAAAAGCCAGTCAGATTTCCCAAATTAGAAACCCTGTATAAAATGTATTACAAACTGCTCTACTGTATGTACGAACTGCACCAACATTTGTTGTTTCTAAATATTTGTTGTTTTATTAGTACTCGTAATATTAATAGAAAAAGTTCCTCTAGGAATTAAAATAATCCCTTTCAGGACAAAAGTATCCAATAGCCTTTGCCGTGAAACCTACCTACATTTCGAATGTCAACTTATTTAACGAGCTGTGTATTATTAGATATCATTGGCGTTCAGAATTCAAAATAATGCTATTTATTTACGCAGTGTCCATGACGAATTGTCAATAGGGCTTTTACTATTTCATAGCTAGAAGTAGTCTCCAAAAGTAAAACAGGACAAACTATTTCAAACTTCCAACTCAACTGTCCAATGATCAGAAGTAGTTTTCCGATTTCACAGGATCAGGAAAAAACGAGATAAGAGCTGTATAAATCACTAATCACATGGTATCAGACGTAAGTACGTATACTATACTATGAGAGAATTTGACAGATCAGGTAATAGCTCAAGAATTACTGGTTTTGGTACCCTTACCTGCACGTACTGTCCGTCTCGCATGACAAGCAGCGGCGATCCTCCAAAACCGGAGCAGGCGTCTCTTCCCTCTTCCCCCCCAGCACAAAGCTGGCCCTCATTCACCGGCACTGTGTCACCGAAGATACGCTCACAAGTCTCAAGAGGAACCAATGGTACCTCCAACTGCTGCTGACGACCCACCTTCACAAGAGACAGAGATGTAAAGCGATATGAGTCTCTTTTGGTGTCCTATCTGTTTGCTGATCAGACGGCCTACCCAAGTGGCTAGTAAAACGTAAACGTTGATGAATAGAGACAAAATTAACAGGATTGACATAAGCGTTCGACTTGTCTTGCGCTCGGCGTTATAGCGCGACCAAGTATAATTTACACAAGGATAGTAACTGATATGTATTTCAGTCCAGTGTAGTGTCGAGTAAAGCTTTAGTTTTTCACTTAGCTAGGGGCAGTTCCGTCTTACAAGTTAATTCCTCCGATTGAGGTTCTATAGATACCTAATATGACATTATGTTTCAAAATTTGCACCAACAAGGCCAGATAATTACCGCGGATACCCAATGTGTCAGAAGTCGATTTAGAGATATGAGCATTTGATGAGATACAAAATTCTAATTTAAAGAAGTTAACTTATAGACCAAATCAAGAGCCACAAATTGATATTTCACTGGCTTTGTCATTTTCCATATTATTCACAAGTAATATTTATTGGTACTCATGTAAATAGGTGCCGTCAAATAAAAATATAAGTTACCATTTTGTCCACCCTAAAAATACTTTCGGCTTTATATTTGTGGTGATACAAAAACTACTAGAAAGGTCGCGGACCACAGCAAATGTCCTACAATTTTCGTGTTACTCAAATAGCCACGTGCAGCAATTTAATCCAAATCACGTTTTCGTACCAGGCTGTTTTGTCCGGACAATTTTCCCCATCCGACGAGCAAAGCGCGTTCGTTTATTATGATTTCCGGCGTATCGCTCAGGCAGATCGGCGCCGCTGTCACTGCAATGAATAAATAGCAATTAAAGTGACAACATCGGACCAGGAAACTAATGCTCATCAGATGACGTGACGTGACATTCAAGGGCATACCATGAGGTCATAGGTTAAATATTTTGGTAACTTAAAATATGCAGGAAAAGCGACCGACCAGCGACGGACGGAATTAATTTGATAAAGTAACTGTACATAAAGGTACTAATAACATGACTTTTTCAATAGCCCGACTTCAAAGGATAATATTGTGAGGAAACCTGCAAGCCCCAAATTTGGTTGTCTGAGGCATCCAGTCCGACGATAGGCTGACATCCTTTCACGTTGGGGTCCGAAAAATACACTGGTGGGTATTTTCAGGAATGGAATACCTTTACCAATCCCGTCGGGGTAAGGCGTTATTTATTGTAAAAGAAGAATTTAGTTAATGCTCCGCCAGCATCTTAACTCATGAGGTATTATATTGGCGGTACCCACGAATATCCTTTTTTTTTTAATATTGTCAGCCCCTTTACTACACCTTAAATGAAACCTGCCAAGTTTCTGTATGGTAATATAAACTATTACCTTATATTTTCTAAATTCATATGTGATCAAAAAAAGCAGGTTCCACGCGGTTTACCGCTGGGCACCCGCTGCATACTATAATATATAGGTACCTAACAGTCAGTGGTAGGTATTTCACGGCAGACATAACAAAGAGAGTCAACGCAAGAACCAATTAATTACCGGTGTACTTGATTGGGTCCTTCAGCATGATAAGAGCGATGTCGTGACGGAAGATCTTCTTCTCGTAACCGGGGTGGACGACTACGCTATCCACCTTGATGGCCTGCGTGGGCGGCGCGCAGAACAACTCGGTACAGTCTGGACTGCGTCCGATATCCCATTCCCCTACCACCACAGTTGACCTAAAGAAAAAAGTGTAAAAGAAAATGTAGCTTTTGTCGATTTGATTGCGTTTTGTAGTAAAAAGGAACTAAAAAAATATGAAAAAAAATGTGAAAGGTTGGATGTTTGTTACTTAACCAAACAAAAACCACTGCATGGATCCCTAAACTCAAGAGCCCGGACTAGGTTGCTGCTTTGCTTGCTTTGTTGCTTTTTTTTGCAGATTCCAGGAAATAATAAATTTATACTTACAACTTGTAGCCCTCAGGTTTAGCTAAAGCGCAGTGCGCGGCCGTCAACACGACTTGCTTTGAAATTATGGAGCCGCTGCAAGCAAACCTCACATTCCCAGTTTCTTTATCTGAAAATGAATAACGTCGATAAATATCTTTTTTTTTAAATTGAGATTTTTTGTTCGGTACCTTCAGCACACCGGAACCACCCTATATGATCTTTTCTTTTCCTATGGGTTTAACAATTACAATAATCATAAAAAACAAAAAATGTGACTGCGTATGTAAGATTGAATAAAAACAAGAGATGAAGGTCGAAGACTATTAATAATCAAGCTACATCATCTGTTTATCTCAGTTACATCCATCCTAAGGTTGTCTGGAAGAAATCGCTTAAAGCGATAAGACCGCTCATTGTACTTTTTTATCATTGTGTCACTTGTTGCATATTTTTATTGGTGTACAATAAAGAGTTGTTACTTACTTACTTACTTACTACAATTAAATGCTTCCATAACGAAATAGACTCACAAACAAAAGCATTACCTTTCTTCAATTGGAAGACAATAACGTTGAGGTGTATTGGGGGCATTCGGGAGTCGCAAGTTGAGTAGAGGTACTTGGTTCATAATGGAGTCACATTGATTTTTGTTTTTTTTTTTATATGCGACTTTACATAAATTTCAGTTGAATTTAAGGACGCTAAGCGATAAATGCATGGCGGCATACACCTCCTCCCTTTACTGTGGTGGAAACCGACCCTTGTACTTACGCGTGAACCCAACTCTAGCGACCCATGGCTGGGCTCCGATGCCTTTGTAATCCACCCCTCGCACCATACTTTGGCCGCACTGGTCCTTGCCCTGCTGGTACACTCGACCACAGTCACATGAGGGACAGCACACGTAGTCCTCGTTGTTGGCATTGCCACATGTGAGCTCATTAAGGCGGTGGAAGTATCTGAAGAGAGGCAGGTCTTTGGATCTATGTACCTACTGAGTTTTAAGGTCAACGCTGACAGACTATCGTTAGGTACTAAATTTTTTCCGTCCCGGATCGCGAGCATTTTCCGCGTCTGTGTGCGTTAACCTTTACTTAATTTTGGCTCGAACAGGTTTATTGTGGGTACAGTCGGTTACAGTACTTATTTTTATACTTATTACCGCGTAAACTTATTAGCATTACACATATAATCGAGTATAATTATTAAAGGCCCGTCGTAGTTTTAATCATATAAAAATGCACGATGTCAGAAGCAAACAAAATATTGGGACTAGTGCTAGTGAAGAGAAAGGGAATGATAGATATTTTCTTAATAGTGGGACCAAGGATTTGTTATTAGGATTACAATTTATGTTTGAAATAAGTTTCTAAAGATTTTTTACGGTAAAAAGAACTTACTTATCTGAAGAGAAGCAGGAGAAATCCATCAAGTCTTCTAGCATAGGACATGAGCTGATTGGCACACAGGTTGTATTAGGCGGACATGTTCCCTAGAAGAATCGGTTTATTATTTGTTGGTCATATTTGTAAAGTTCGAAGTTTATTTCCGGTATTTTATGTATCAAATTACCAAGGAGATTTTCAAAGCTTACCTAGATATATCACTAAATCGACGATGAAAGAAAACTGCGTGAGGAATCCCGAAGTTCACAGATTGATTCTGAGGCGTGTATTACTACTGTATATTAATACTGATTTAGAGGTCCGAAAAACACACTGAGAAACTAGCTACTTCCAGGAATAAAGTATCTTTGGCATCCTCTTTGCAATCAAGGCTTGAGCATATGTTATTGTCTTGTATAATATTTAATTTTGGTTTAGTATGTGTAAACGTATTACAGTTAGTTACCTTAAAATTAAATCCATCATCATTGTTACTTCCTCTTCCCGTGCTAATAGAAACTCCTGAAAATCCAATTTTAAATTCAAGAAAAAGTTAATCTTTTCATTTTTTTTATGTTCTAGAGACGAAATAAATTAAACAAATGATTCGATTCGCTCGAGAAAATAAAAAGTACAGACTTATTTAGACGATAACTTAGGCGTAGTTCGGCAATTTTTTTTTCCCTCTTATCAACGTAATGCATTTGACGGAGTAGGTAACAATAGGTATCTACCAGGTAGTTACATACCCGTAATAAAGTAAATGTATTTTAATATTTTATCTACTCATAAGGTAGGTGAAATCTACTATATAAAAATAAGTCGGGTTTTCTTTCCTGACGATTTACCAGAACTGACGAACCGATTTCCATAGTTTTGCATTCGTTGGAAAGGTCTCTGCAAGGTTTATAGCAAAGAAAATTCAGCATTGCACCCGTGCGAAGCCGGGGCGGGTCGCTAGTATGTTATAAATATTGCATGTCTAAAATTTGTCGCTAAAGCCAGAGACCTTGATATAGAGATGTAATCACTTATCAAATGGTCTAATCGAGGCTGTCGCATTGTGTACTGCAATTATTGACGCATGATGCACGTTACATATTATTATCTGGTATATGATCATCATTTACTGGGTGCTCGTCATTCCTATATTAATATCTACAATTGTAAAATTCTAAGTGTTTTTTTATTTTACCTACAGAAATAAATGAAGAAATATTTTATTTATAATTATGCAATTATTTTTATACACCCATATTATAATTAGATTAATTAAATGATTTGAGTTTGAAAATATATAATTAATTCATAATCATATGAACGGAAATCTCCTCAATGGCTAATCTATCAATGCACAGCAACAGATAATCGCTGTCTTGGAAGTTAGAATTTTGAATATACAATATGTTACAGAATAAGTAGTCCAGGCAATGAAGCGGATTTTTGTATGAAGACCCCAACATGAATTCCTCAGTCGATGAAACTTTGCAGGATTGTAGTATAGTATGAGACAATACTTGCATAAACAAATCCAAAAAAAACCTAACCGAAGTTAGGTATTTTTACTGAAATACTTTTTTATTTGATATCTTTATTGGGAAAAATGCTCAGTCAAAATTTTCTTCGCCAGCAATATTCATGTGTGTTAAGAAAGCTATATGCGAAATATCCAAAAAAATCTCCCTGTAGAAACAACAAAACTCAGACGTATATGCACCTTGCACGGGAAAATTGCTCAGTCCATTTTTTTACTGGAATGTCATTTAATAGTCGCTGTGAACTTACAATAGGAAAATCCAAAATAAAAACCGTCTTGCTACATTATTTTCAAAAATTATCAAATTAATAACCAAAAAAAAATTTTTTTTTAGTATGAAAACCTAACTTCGGTTAGGGTTTTTTTTGGATTTTTTTATGCAAGTATACTACTATACTACAATCCTGCAAAGTTTCATCGACTGAGGAATTAATGTTGGGGTACACTACCTTTATTGCCTGGACTAAAGCGCAATTCCTGAAATTTGTTTGTTCAGTATCGATTACTTAATCGATTTCAGCTAATTTTAATATATGAGATTTTTTTCCGAAAAATTAATTAGCAAAGCTGAATTAAGTGCTACCTATGGAAATTTTACTACAATAGTAGTAAAATTTCCATAGGTAGCAATTTTTTTAAATGAAGAGCAATAGCTCTTCATTTAAAAAAAATGGTTAGACACAGCTAAAGTACTTACAAAGGCGTATTTTTTTATATTATCATACTAATTGGGGTGTATGAGGAATTGCACTTAGGTATTCTGTTATGCGTTGTAGATAGCTTAACGATGTTATCAAACAATAGATTAGAATAATCGGTAAACCTCGCTCCGCTGGACGGTCTTGCGGTTCAACTATGGTAAGTACTTACTTATTAATTATCTACAGCAATTTATTCCATTACATTGTATTATACTTACAGTTCATGGACTAAGAAAACCTAATATATTTTAATTTGACCCATTACACAAAACTTTGTGAAATAATTCCCATGAAGATTGATAATTTCACAGATAAATTTTAAACGTTCATAAAGTACTGGGTTGTATCTGCCTAACTACCCCTTCGGAAAAAGGAGTGAGCATATGTATGTATGTATTAGTTTTATTTGTTTCACTTTAGCTTTTCAATCTGCATTTTTTATTAGGGGTTTAAATTTTGCTGACTCTTTTAACCTTAAACACTTATAAATCACTTACTTCCAAACTGTGCATAAACACTCCAATTAAATACACTAATGAAAATAAATACTTCACTCCTCACGTGAAAAGTCATCTTTACTATTTTATTATTGCACTTATTATCACTTATTCACATATCCACACTTGGTGTTAGTCTAATATGGATAGATGTATGGATTCGTATGGAATATTCGTCAAAGGTCGGCCGTAGCATTGGCGCTGGCATCACAACAAATGATACGCTACAAGCCTTCGTTTCGACCAACGGGCTTCAGAGTTTGGCAACCGTTTTTATAAATGCCAAGAGAATTATCATAAAAGTAAGTCGACACAAGGTCGACACCTATATGTACTAAACCCCAAGGAGGCTGGAAGATAAACTTTTCTTTAAACGTCTATTTAAAATATCTCGATCCTTAATAATAATAGTAACCTTTTATACTTATACAAAATCTTCATAACTACATATTATATCGACTCTAAAAAGTGCAATCAAATATTAAACTTTTCTGAGTGCTCATTTCATGTTGTACAGGTGTATCTACGAGATTATACTCATGATCGAGTTATTGTTAACTTGTCTCAAAGTAAACACGTCACAGAAAACTTTTACATTACTTATTGTAAATTCGTCACATCGAAGACTGAACCAAATAATAAATAACAACATGAAATCTAATACATTACTATATCTGTATTCTGTATATGTGTATGTTACTGTGTATATTGTGATCTTTTGATTTTGCGGGCTTAAAATAACGTTCAATTAATCACACAAATTAGATTTGATAGTATTTCTCTATGAATGCGGTAAAAAGTTCTATTACGGTACGTAAATTCAAAAATCCATATAGATCTACTCGAGCTTGAAAAAACTTATAAATTTACATATGGAACGAATAACATGTTGTGTTATTTTTTAATACTTATTTATAATTTAAGATATGATACGAATAGTTTGTGACCCCTGGCCCGATGTGAATCACCGCTAGAACGTTTGCCTCGTATTGGAGCAGCATTTACAACCTATTCAATTTGCAAGCTTTTTTGTACAGCCGCAAAGGAAACCTCTTATTAATTGATATTATTTCACCGTTTTGGTTTTTTTTTCAACATAATATAAAAACGGTCAACAGCAAACCTAATGTACCTAAATTACAGGACCCTAAATTTTTATCTGTAGCCAACTTAGGTAGTCAAAGATATAGAAGCGAGAATTTAAATCTAAATTTTGTAAAATAAAACTCTCCGAACAGTTATTATTGTTATTTGTCACAATAAATTAGGTACTTCCACACATTTCTTGGAATCGCGTATACCGATCCAAAGTCTCAATAAAATACATTTTCGAGCATGAATGTACACATTATAAAGGAAAGTCATTAATTTGACTATTTGATGTTTTTGTACGTTTAGTAAAGCGATATATCGTCAAATTGTAAAGGAATAGATTGCTACAGAAATTTCCACTTGAAACCATTTAACACATTACGAGACATGCAAAAAGTTGGGTCGGCCTGATGTCTGCATGGAGCGAACAGAGCGTAGCGGACTAATCTTGGCTAAAATCAGTTTGTTCCTTTGTTGGGTTTTTGTAGAGTTTGATGTCATTCACATCAGTCACTGGCTCTAGCGTAGATATTTTATGTACTGATATCATAGACATATTAACACACACTGATATCTAACCATGCAATGTAAATAGTGTTTTCACCATTTCGTAAAATTCACTTGTTTTTCAAATATCTTACTCCAAAAATATCTACATGATTCAAAAGGTAAATTCCTCAAATAGTTTAAAACTTTTTGTGCTCATTTTTAAGTTTTCTATCAGGACAATTTGTAAAAAAATACTGATGAAACTTTTTATGTAGCTTTTTATCTTACCTTTAAAAAATACTTAGGTAGATAGGTACCTACTCGATTCCAAGCAAAAGCTTAATATATTTTAAGACATTTTCTTTACCCTCTTCTTAATTTTCTGAGCTCATATTCTACATTCAGCTCGTTTAAGACTTATAAGGGCTATGTCTTAAAAATACACAACAACAACATAAAGGTGTATACCGACATGGTCACATCCGCAGGCGGGGCACTGTCCGGTTGACCGACCGCCCGCGTATTCATGCCCTGACACCGACATTGTTTCCCACTCATAAAAAATTACTTCCTAATCAGATAATACGATAATTTCATACAATTATACGGTGCGGTATTTCGGAAGTGACAGTAGTATTGTGACCTGACCTTAAAAATTGTTACAGAAAACTATTTTTATCGTAATCAGGTACCTAAGTGTCTCAAATTTTCTAGATCTGTGGTATCTACTGACAAAAGTTATTTATCTGGATATCACAAATTTAAGTTGCATACCATTATTCTTCATAGTATTACTTACATTAATTACCTAGTTACCTTCTTTATGTTTTTTGAAAACTCATTATACAAACATTTTAGTAGATTTTCAATATTTTAAAGCTTAAGCTATAGCTACTGCAGTAGCTATTATCACCGATTTAGATCTGTATTACAAATGATTAAGGGCATAAATTTGTGGCAACGTCACGTGTACGATGAACACTGTTTCCAAATAAGGTATAATAAAGAATTTGAACGTGTGTGAATTTTGGGTTACTCAGAACACACACGGTTATTCAGCCCCAAACTAGGCAGAGCCTGTACTATGGGTACTAAACATCTGATAAACATACCTATATAAATATTAAACGACCAGACACGAAGCCAACAGACATGTTCATGCACACAAATGTTGGTCCCGAGCGGTGATCGCACCCGCGACCTCCGACTCAGAAGGCAGGGCCACTACCAACTGAGCCAACAGGCCGGCGTCAGGCGTCAAAATCCTTACCTTTGTTCACTCATTTCATAGTGGAAACATTTTAGCGCGGTCACAATACGTTATGGGCGTATTTATGGATTTAGATGTTATTCTACTTTAATAGATTCAATCTCAGACTCCAAAAACCATAAAAAGTTTTAATCATTGTCAGGAGGTTTTGATACTGGCTGAAAGATGAATAATAATAATTGCCTCTCTGATTTAAATCAAAGTCATTTGTTGAAATCATGGCAAAGCAAAGATAAATTTTAAGAAAAATTTCAACCTATTCCCATAATGGAAAAAAAACTGGTTTACATCAAATCAAGACAACATATTAATAAATCAGAAACAATGACTACGTAAAGTAAAGCGTAATAACAACAAAACTCCAAACTTGCAAACTCATATCTAGAACCATGATATAGACATCGGCAATAATGAATCCAGATAACTTCGTCAGCAAATCTGAAACCGACAATCAAAAAGAACCAGTCATGATACCTGCAAACAGCGCTTCTAAACAAAATGTGTACTTCACTTACGTCAGTTGTATACATGAAGTAAAACCCAATGAAGGAGCGGCCGATGAGCAGCATTCTTCCCGGCATTCCTTCCATGTCATAAAAAATCATGAAAGTGAGGTAAAGTCAAATTCCACTTCTGACAGTTGTTTCCAAACAAATCTGACAAATCTCCAGACAAATCCCGATTTCTTAAAGATTGCAGATCCAGAACCAATACTAGTAGAGAGAACTAAAGCTGTTCACGAGCTCGTAGATGGCAAGAATTTTAAATCAGATAATCACGAAAATGATTCCTCTATACCATATGTAAGTTCATAAATTTTGGGTAGAGATAAAAGTATTGACAGTAAAATTAACAAAGAAATTCCAATTAACTTTTGACCAGCCACCTACAACTTCTGGAGACGAAGGCGGATTATCTGAAGCTGACGAAACTGTAGGCTTTAATAATCCTAATATTTTGAGTCTGACAAAAATGAAATGGCTGAGTGAACGCAGAAACGATGGTTCACCTGATTCTAGGTTAGTGTGTGGTATTATTTTGATATAATTAGAGAGAATTAGTGAAAAAATACAGAACCATGATGTCCTTGCAGAAATGTAAACGCATTAACAGGAACTCTGTTACGAAACAACAGAAGACTCCATTGAATATACACAAGATGAGTACAAGGTAAAGGTATTGTAGTATTATTCAGTAAGAAATCCTTTACAGCTCTCCATCATTTTCATCCATGAGGTCGACGAGTTCAAGCTACAGCTATGAATCCTGCGAAAATCTTGACGACCACCCAACTCTCGACGAAAAATACTTATCCACGATTCTCCGGCTGGATAAGGAACACAACATGTTCGGCCTGTCCAACATAGCAATAGTCGGTGCTCAGCCCTCAAAGAAAATACGAAAGGAAGACGAGAAGCCCGCGTTTCCCCAAACAACAATAATTCAAATATGCTGTGAGAAAACTTGCTGTAAGCACAAGGTCCGTAATGTTCGCTATTAACATTGTAAGATGCTCTACGCACACAGAGATGATTGTGGAATATTAGGAAATATAGACCAGAATAAAATGAGAAAGTAAATCTCTCTATTTGTTACCCTTTCAGGACCAAACCCCTGAATTGATCTTAATGAAAATTTTCTGATCCGAAACGCGTACAATGCCGCGGGAAAAATAGTTTTTTCTATGTTTGTTCAAACTTGAAACCTAATATTAGCAAAATACCGTAAATAAATTCAACACCTCAGTCAACTAGTCAATACTTAGGTAGATATTCTACTTAGAAAATAATTTGCGCTTTCATTATTTACAGAGTAAAACTGACCTGCCGTCCTCTTTGAAGGTTGGTAACTTACAGTAAGAGTAATTAGTTAAATAAATAATCATAATACATGTCCTCTACCTACCTTCTCGTTACAATCGATAAAGTTCTTTGAATTATATACAACAATACACCTATTTTTTTTTACTTTTGAAGTAGTTACATTGTACTAGGCAATGAGTGTAAAGTGCTTCTACTGTGTTTTTTACTTATTGTTGTATTTTCAGTGTGGCGGATGCAAGGGTTGCTCGCGATGTTGTACCCCGGGTTGTGTCTCCTGTTTTTTACCTCCAGTACGTAGATATTATTCAATAACTTTTTCATATTATTGTTCAATATTATCACCAAACATACGAGTATTTATTAAAGTTTGGATTTAGTACGTAGGTACCGCTACGTACCAAATGTATGTGCATTAACTCGGGAGTAGCAAAACCTTTAAAACTGATTATCTACTTACTAAAAAAATTAAGGGATTTGTCATAGCTTTGAAAAGTCCATAGATACACAAAAATAATATCTGGTCATGAATAAGTAGGAGCCGGTCAAGCACCCGGTTCTCGCGGGAGCCTGATCAAAATACATAAGCTATTGTACAAAATACAAAATATATTTGCAAAAATGTTACCTGACCAGACGGCCGATAATAATTAACGTCTACGCCCAATAAAATAAATAAATAAAAAGAAAATATAAACTTTTTTTACAGAAACCCTGTCGCCCATCGATTGTAAGTTAAACAAATGTATTTCATATAAGTAGATATAATAATAATAATAATATAATCTCACGCCTTTTTTTTATCCCCGAGGGGGTAGGCAGAGGTATTCCATTACTGGATATACCCACATTTCACTAGATATATTGGACCCCTTAACGTGGTGAGCCCATCGCCGGACCGGGTCTGTTTACACATGTCTCAGAATGAATTCTGAGACCTGCGGGTTTCCTCACGATGTTTTCCTTCACCGTCGAGCTAGTGATAAATATGTACGTAAGTTTTTGAAAAACTCATTGGTACATGCCAGGATTCGAACCCGAGCCTCACTGATTTTCGGCCGGCTCTTTAACCGTAAGGGCTATCACTGCTCTTAATAAGTAGATATAAAAGAGGTTAATTCTTGAATGAAACTTTATGTGAGGGCTAGCAATATCTCTATTTAGCTATCTAAAGAGAAAATGGAGCCAGTCTTCTGGATACTAATCCACACGGTTCCTCTTTGGAGGTCATTTTTTTATGAATAAACTTTTCTCTATCTGAATTTGGTCTTATCACGTCGAAATTTTACGGTTTGAGTGTGATCCGTAAAAATTAAGATAATATAAAATATACATACCTATTGTCCCATTTTTAAGAATTTCTTTTTCTTACAGAAACCATGTCGCCCATCGGTCGTAAGTTTTACTATACTTTTTTTTGTGTTTAAAGTTTTCAAAATGATTCCATTTTAATGACGTTGGTATTTTCAGTGTTCTTCGTGTTCAAGAGGATTACCTTGTGCGGTATGCCTTTTTCTATTTCACCAGTCATTCTTCAAAGTTAGGTTGGCTAACACAATTCAACATTACGGTAGGTATTATAATATAACCACAGGTCGTCCAGTGATAGACATGTTTCTAAATACCTACAACGCCGTCACAATATCTGTGCACCTCGCCTCGTGACGTGCTATTGGCGCTCTGGGTACGGTGTGCAAAAATAAACTTTTCTTTCTTTCTTTCATTACTACAAAATGAGGAGCTAAAAGCTCACTTTCTGCTAACTGTACTGACGCGTTTGTCCGAACCCGGGGAGTTGAATGAAAGCACAGATACTGCGACCGGGTTGTAATTATTTTAATAATTTTGTTATTAGTTAGCAGCACACTGTTCAGTGTTGCATGTTTATTTAAAATATTATTGTTTTAAAAAAACACATTATTACATTAAAAATAGGCTTTTAGAAATTAAAAAGAAAAAGAAAATTTGCACATACTACCTATTTCCTAAAAAAAATTATTGTTACTGAAACCAGGTCCACCGTCAGTTGTAAGTTTATGAATCCTTTCAATATTTAACCCTTTTCCATATTATCCTTTTCATTATTCTTATCGTATGAACATTTTCAGTGTTCTTCGTGTTCAAGAGGACTATTTTGTGAGGTATGAGTTTTTTATTTTATCAACCAGTCATCAAAGTGAAGTAACCATTGCTAGCTGTTAGACTAGGAAAAACAGCGACGCCGTTCAACCCGTATATAGCAATAAGAGAGGTGATTTTAACAGAAACAGTAATAAAAATTATATATGTAAAATTTAAGACAAAGCTGCTATTTATGC
Source organism: Ethmia dodecea (assembly GCA_963855545.1). NCBI lineage: Eukaryota > Metazoa > Arthropoda > Insecta > Lepidoptera > Depressariidae > Ethmia > Ethmia dodecea. Next base: position 8,399,848 of record OY979452.1, read on the forward strand.
GATGCCGTATTATACATCACGGTTTTTAAATTTTTGTCTGTCTGTCCGTCAGTCTAAAAAAATTTCTTGAATAGGCTTCGAAATGTCTAAACGGATTTCATTGTAAATTTTAGGGATTGCAACGGGAATTTAACTAAAATTTTAGTCTATTTTCCATTTAGTCTTACCGAGTTCAGAAGATAAATTGTATTTTGATAAACCATAGCGAAGGTTGGCTTGTATTATTATACATTAATATATGTATAATAATTATAGCAACTCTACATTTGACATAATATACGTACAGTGATAGAAAATCTAATGCAAAATATTTTTTTAGGACCCATGCCCCAGAAAATGCATTAAGGATTGCAAACCATGTTTATTAAAGGTAAACTATACAAGCTTACTTGATTATAAATAATAGCAAAACAATAATACTCATTATTTTCTCTCAAATACAACATTGCAGATAAGAGTCAACAGGAAACCAGTTTACGATCCGCCAGTCGTAAGTATTATATCAATACCAAAAGAAAGAGAAACTAAAACCAAAAGGAATTTTGGGGATCATTCTCAAGTATACGCACCCGCTACGAGCAGGATTATCAAAGTATGCCTTTGTGGCCTGTACCCAATGGGACGTGCTACTAAGAATTTTGTTAGACTACAAGGTGTAGGTACCGTTTTCCCTCTTTTGTGTGTTGACCTTTAATTACGTTGCAGGTTGAATTGACACCTCGGTCTAGCTGTATTCTGAGCAAGGTATGTTTTATGTTTATTTTAGATAGTCGTAATCCAAAAACATATATTATATCGAAATAATATTGTTAATCTACGTTTGGCCACGTTTTCAGCAGATATGTTCACCATTCACAACTTGCTAGTATCTGCTAGATAGATAATAAGAATAATAATATTTATTTAAATTCAGCAGCCAATTTTGAGCACTGATAGCCTTACGGTTAAAGAGCCTGCTTCACATGATGAAAATCAGTGATCCTCGGGTTCAAATCCTAGCAATGTACCAATGAGTTTTTCGACGAGTTTTTCACGAGAATACATCGTGAGCAAACCCGCGGGTCCCAGAATTAATTCTGAGACATGTGTATTGTGTAAACTGACCCGGTCCGGCGATGGGCTTACCATCTACCATGTTTAGGGGTCCAAAGAATATCTCGTGAAAAGTGGAATATATCCAGAAATGGAATACCTCGGCCTACTCCCTCGGGGATATAAGGCGTGAGATTATAATTTTTTTATTTAAATTCCACATTCATTTAGATCCTCTTCTCTCTCTTTGCCGTAACCCTTAAAAGAATGAGTATTTGTTCGCAGCCACTAGCAGCCCGAACTTGCAATCACATTCCGCGGTGCATTCCCCCATCTTCTTGCTTCTCGTACATGATGCCATGTTTTTGGCCGGCGAGGGCCAGTGCACCATGCAGCACCCCCGAGAGGTGCTTCCATAACCCTCCTTGTAGAGCGGCTAGAGCACCCCGGCCCTGTGTGGGGTCTACATGGAAATGTCCGAAGGTAAAGCTAATATTGGCCTAGGGATGTGAAAAAATAATAGTTTTTTTTACAAATAATCGATTTATTTATTTGATAAGATCGATTTTTTATTAATCGATTATATTTTTGCACTTATTCTTTAATAAAAAATATAAAAGAAAAAATACTGACAAATTTACAAATTTTATTATTATTATTAATCAGGCAAGCAGTTTACAACTGATAAATGCCTGTATCTAGGTGTATTTGTGTATTTTAATCGATTTTTGTAAATTAGAGATTAAAGAAATTTTAAGTAAGTTCACTAACAAAGTTTATGCTAAAGGGATAAAGAATGTAAAAAAAGTATAACTTTTCATATTAATAAGTTTTTTTTTCGTATATAATCGATTATTTAAATAATCGACTATTTTTAATAAAATTTAACGATTTTAAAAAATCGATTATTATTGAAAAGAGAATAATCGTTTTAAAAACATTGGCCCCTTTGTGTTTTGTAAGACTTTCATCGGTAGTCCCGAATTTTGCGTTGTGTTTACGCGCAATGAAAGCCATTAAGCCGTGTCAGATAAACCTGGGTTTCATAAAATGGCTTGGGTAGCGTAACACGGTAACACCATCTCCTATGAGTGGGCTCATTTCCTTAATATGGGGAAAGACCTACAGCAGTGGGCTGTTCTGTTGAGAGTTGATGATGATGAGGCTAATATTTTTGACAGTTAAGCATCAGTGGCCCATCGGTGGACAAGGACAATATATTATCATATTGTCTCGTTTCGTATACTAGAGTTATTTTCATCTATAGCCCTATAAGGAGAATATTACTTGAAAAACTTACTGATTGTAAAATATAAGTAACTTCTACAAAGTCACCCACTGATATGGTTTTCGTAACTCTGAATAGAAAAAAACAGCTTAGAATAAGCAATGCGGCTGGGCCCAGCAAGGTATGAACTAAAATTCATAATATGCTAACAGGTTTATTCATACTTATTTTTTCAGCACGGCGTATGTCATGTTTCGGGCAAAGAAAACAAAGACAAATGTCTTAATATGCACTGCCCAGGGGTAAGTAAAATTATTTTTAACTAGAGACCCACCCTCGCTTTACTTCGGTTTATATGATATCTTACTAAAACCTTAGAAACCTTTATAGTAAAGAAAACCGTATCAAAATCTTTTGCGTGGTTTAGAGAAGAAAGTGGAGAAACAGATAAGGCAGATAGTGACTTTATTTTATACTTTTTAGAGAAGAGATTAGAGATAGAGAAGTAGAGATAATCTAATAAAATGTTCGCTGTGTTTTCACTGTCACACTTTTTCAGAAAATCCCATCATTCCGGGATGCATTGGAGAAAAAATATGGAGGACACGAAAAATAATGGTTATTCCTACGAGTCACTCAAAGTGTGATGTAGGTAATTGCTCTTGCTCTCGAGTTGATAAAGTGAGTGATTCTTTTAAAATTAAATACAAATAAATACTATTAATTTTACTTGTTTAAAGTAATAATCTTTTTTTAGAAAGAAAGCGACCCTTCCATACGTTACGTAGTAGATGAAGCTAAAAAGAAGGTAAGACCATATAAATTTATACTTAGCCTTATCCCAAGGGGATTGGAATAAGCATTCTATTAAACATGTCATACCATCTAGTAGGGTGCTGTTACACATGCCTCAGAACAGAACCAATTCTGAGGCCTGCTGGTTTCCTCATTCTGTTGACCTTATATTGGTAGAGCCCTTATCAATCAAGCCCGGCTCTCACGCATGAAAGACGAGCTCATCACTTCATTATATCACTTCTTTATAAATAAAGTATGTAATATAAATATTACACTAGCGGTTTTGCGCGGTTTCACCCGCGTAGTTCCCCTGGGAATACGCCTATGTTACTAAGGATTCCAGTGGTGAATTTTTTTTTTTGAAATTGTCTAGTAGTTTTTGAGTTTATTCGTAACAAACCTTTAAGTACCTATTAAACCAACATACGAATTGGTTGAATACTCAAAGTAACAAAAATACAAATCTGGCCTCTTTATAATATTAGTAGCAAAGACGTTTAAAGAAAAAGTTTATCTCTCCTAAAGAGAAGCATTTTCTTCTAACGTCTTTGATTAGTAGATATAGATATGCAAGTTTGGTGTAATAATAAAACTAATAGGTAGGTAACATAAGACTTTTACGGTTACTATTTTATTCACCTACAATGTTTCCCATTCCCAGAAGGACATCAAAATCCAATGCGAGTGCTCAGTTCCAGTGTGTGCAAGTTGCTTCGTCACAAAGCCTAAAGTAAATATTGTAGATAAATATACACGCCTTATAAATAAGAGAAGGTGTTGACAATGGTTCTAGAACTCTACACCACTCACCTGTCTTTTCGGACCTATAAACGTGACACAGCTTACTGTAAAGCATCAAGTCAAGCATCGGTGGTCCACGGGAGGCAAAGGAAAATAGAAAATGATATCACGTCTCGGTCTTGGGACATGACCTGAACCTTTTCAACTCTGAACTCAAAGACGTTTAAAGAAAAATTTTCTCTCTCCTATGATTTTCTTCCAACCTCTTTGTCTGAACTATTCAAGGTACCTACTAAAGATTGTCCAATCCTATACGGTTGAGTGGCAAGACATTTTAGATTAAACAACCTCAACGACTATTCTTCTGTAAATATTTTCAATTCAGTAGCAGTTGAGCAACATTAAAATAATAATTTTCAACTTGACAGAAACCTACAACTGTGGAGTCTGACGAGGAGCTACCGAAATACTAATTCAATGCAACCGTATTGTGAATTGTGTGATGCGGGCTCTTCTGCGATTGGTTCGAGGAGTCCAGAAGGTATGTAGGTATAGGTTCATGATTAGAGCCAGCGTAATTTTTTCGTCGGGGATGTTACTGGCGCAATGGAGGTCAGGTGAAGGATTTCTTAACCTCTGGGCCCAACCTTTTCTTGAGATAATTATTTGAGTTAGAAATTCGTTTATGGCCCTAAATATTTTTTTTTTGTTTACAATTGTTATTTGATGATCTATAAATTGTTATATAGCAAGTTGACTTAGACGCTGTAAAGAGTACCTAACTAGTCAAATAATTTAGTTAAGAAAAGAAGGGAATAAAAGATTCCTCCAAATGTTCAAACTAAAATAAGTAAAAACAGTAGAATACATTTTATTAGTGGTAACCTTGGGCGATTGTTTACCGCTTTGCACCCAAAACCTTTTGTAATATGGGAAAAAGGCGAGTGCGTTACTCCAGCGGAAATTTGTCGAATATCGGCATTTGAGGGATACAGATAATTAGTTCTCCGGCTTCTGTAAATGTTGTGCAGATTTAAAAATTTGTATTGCTTAAAGTTTTTGAGTAATTCAAGAAAAACAGTTTCCGCTGGAGTAACGTTACCCCAGCGGCAATTTTTTTTTTCTAATGGGAATATTGAAATAATTTTTATCTACATAATCAGTTGTGATGACGGAGTAAATGTTGCGACTTAATTTGAATTTGTATCGTTATATCCCAAGAGCCCAGGCTTGACAGACCTTCGTCATTTTGTAAAACCTCAAAGTTTGTCTGTGTATGTCCCTACTACAGGTGTAAACGATCCCCGAATATGAAGTTTGGATAACGGTTCCTTTGGAAGTTATCAAGCAGCAAAGGTCCATAAAGTTGCACCTCAAATTCGTTAAAGTGTGAAGCCCAGTTTTTATATATATTTTATTCGGATTAATATTAGAAATCACGTCGTCCATTGTCAGACACTTGGTGCGGTGGAAACCCTCTGTCAGACACCCTTGAATCATGGTGAATTGATATACTTATTGATATTTTTTTTTACACTTCTATACTTTGACGATGTTATTGAAATAATACTTTTTATATTGTGCAATAAAGGAGCTATAAGGTAATATTTTTAATTTAGTCTTAATCGTTATAGTGTACTTCTGAGCGACGAAATTCTTAAAAAAATAGTTTCAACATTTTGGTTTTTTGTAAGTTACTCCGTTTTTTTCTATGGACTGATAAAAAGTTTATTCCAGAAATGAATTCCTCATCCTTGAATTATATGAAAATGACATCAAACTTGGCCTAGTAGCTATATGTGGGCAGAAATCATGTCATGAAAGTATACCCTCAATTCACCATGATTCAAGGGTCTGACAGGGGGTTTCCAAAGCACCAAAAGTCTGACAATGGACGACGTGATTTCTAATATTAATCCGAATAAAATATATAAAAACTGGGCTTTAAACTTTAACGAATTTGAGGTGCAACTTTATGGACCTTTGCTGCTTGATAACTTCCAAAGGAACCGTTATCCAAACTTCATATTCGGGGATCATTTACACTTGTAGTAGGGGCATACACAGACAAACTTTGAGGTTTTACAAAATGACGAAGGTCTGACAAGCCTGGGCTCTCACTCTATTAATGGTTCCGAAGATATTCAAAAATTTCAAAATGACGCATTTTTGATGTTTGCGTTTTTCGCTGAATTTCGGAAATGGTTAAGCGCACTATCATAATTTTTTGTACATGACTTCTTATGTCTTATTCCTAATTAGTTGTGAAATAAAAAATAAAAAATAATTTATCGTTTAGGAGTTATGTAAGCAAATAGAAAAACCCTCTAATACGTCCTAGCACTTCGAATAAGAGGTCTAGAGACTTGTTTGAAACGTTATTTTGTAGCTTGCAACTGCCTTCAGATATTTGTGAAGTTTCATTAGTATCCTATAAGTAATTAATAAATTATAATAAAATTTAGCTCGGTTTGGGCCTCGACGCGCAGACCGTTATTTAACCCCCTATTAATGGACTTTTTTGTGGGATTTTTTAACCGAATAATACGTAAATAATTAGTTATATAGTTCAATTTTATACTTGTGAAATTTCAGCATCGTACAATCAATAATTAAGGAGATAATCAAAAAATACTCATTTTAAGTTATTTATCGTGGTAACCCGACCGAGTTTAGATGGTCACAGAAAAGCGGCCGTTTAGTACATTATGCTAACCTTTTTAAATATATAACCCTTTCGCACCTGAGATTTTTTTTGTAATGTTGTAAAGGTTTTTTCACAAATTTGTGATAGATGTACTAGGTGTATAAAGGAAAAATTATCTAAAAAAATGCATCCTACACCATATTTTCAAAAAGTCAATAGCACGATCGTGCTATCTAGGGTTTATCACTACCCAGTCACGATCGTGAGTCTCTACCAAATTATGTTTTTTTTTTATGTTATTAAGGCCTAAATTCCGTTCTGTAACGAAACTGTTTAATTGTTATGATAAAATGATAAAATAAAAATACAAATAATAATAAAAACTACCATGTATTTATAATTTATTAGCGGTTCTGCGCGGTTTCACCCGCGTAGTTCCCGTTCCCGTGGGAATACGGGAATAAAATATAGCCTATGTTACTCAGGGATATTCTAGCTTTCCATTGGTAAAAGAATTGTTGAAATCGGTCCAGTAGTTTTTGTGTTTATTCGTAACAAAGACACAAATATACAAATCTTTCCTCTTTATAATATTAGTTTAGAGTATAGATATCACAAATATACTGTATCTAAGGCAGTAATATCAATTAAGTAAGTAACGAAACAAACTGCCCTTCTGGCGGAACAAAAATAGTATTATTATGTGCCCATCTGGCAGAATAAAACGTAGATCAGTTCTAAGCAATCGGTTTCTACACAACTCTCTTCTACTTTAACAATCAGAGGGGCAAATTCACCATCAGCGTCGTCTACTTCTAACTCCGAACAGTTTCCATCTTGCAGTAAACTGAGGCCTAGGTCGTTATTTAACTGCATCCCTGAAGTGTTATAAAAACGTAAGAAAATACACAATAAATTTTTTACGCACGATTGTGATTTGGTACAATTGCATCCTGGATATCACGTAAGTGCTATATGATTCCTGTGACACCATAAATCAATAATTACTACAAACGATGTTATAAAGCTTTGTTTTCTAGTTAGTACATATAACTGAGACTGTAAAAAACATAAAAATATTATATAAATCTTACAAAATGTATGAAAAATACTAAATAACTTACGACGTCCTGTCAGGAGGTCAAGGGACGCAGCTATCTTTCCAGTGTGTACGCGACGACTGAGGCATTTTGGCGCGAAAACTATTTTAAACCGGATTCTTGACAAACTCACGGTCGTGTGATTTCGCGTTGGCGCTTAGAAACGGATTTCACGCTACTCTAGAATTTTTCAAAGTAGGAACTCACGATCGTGTGACTGAGGTGCGAAAGGGATAGGATAGTTTTATAAGGTTTTTTACAATTGCGTACACAAGTGTTAAAAAAACTTATTGACAGGTATTGACAGGTTTCTATAAAACCTTTTAATAAAAAATACGAAAAATAAAAAGTCATTGAACTTAGGTATATTTATTCTGCGAGCATCTTTTTATACAACATAAATATAAATCAACTTCAAAAACTAAATCAGATAATTATTACTGGACTAAATTATTGTGGTAGTATAGATAGTTATCAATTTAGGTATTATTATCAATTTTTGAAATTCTCCCGGGAACGGGAATAAACTGGATTCGCGCGGGCAACGCCGTTGGACACCCGCTATCAATAATAACATTAAATAGCATCACTATTCAGAAAAATTAAAATATATAGTTTTTTAAAAACAAGCTTTTATTATGTTCTTGTTAATATAAAAAGAACTAAAAATTACAAAATAATAATTTAATATCAGGTTTAAAATACAGAAAAATATCATTATAATATAATCAACACTTTTTTAATAAATAAAAGCGTGTTAGATAATGATTGCAAAAAGAAACATATTGAAGGTGTAATTATGCTTAATGTTCTTTAATGTTCCATCGCAATGAAACTTGATTTTATTTATTGGAAAAGTATTGATTATACAATTATATTTTTATGGCTTGCAAATAAAAAGCTGTTAATTGAAAAAATAAAACAAATAACACTTCAACGTGGGAATAGTAGTTTGTGTCATGAGGGAGCAAAACTATATTTTTACGGCGAGGGCGTTTTTTTAAATCACGAATATAGTGAATGATTCTAGGATAGAATCCCGAACGTAGTGAGTTTTCCGGTGTTTAACTATCACTGCAGTCACTGCTACTTGAATACATTTTAAAATATAAAATACACAAACAATTCGATGTCGGAATTGGAAAGCGCGCGCAGTGCCACAGCAATTTTTTTGACAGTGTGGCACAACCATCGAACCCCATTCAGCCTTGTCAGCATATAAGTTACTCTATGCTTGTCAACCTAATGCGGCAAAAAATGGAACTAATGTTTTGATAAAGTACTTAAGCTACAGTGGCCCCAACCTTAGATGCAAACTTATTTTGTTAATCTCTTTGGTTAAGAATGTTGCGGGATATTTTTGATTCCAAATTCAAAACACTTTTATTCGCACTTATTATGATCCTATCGGAAAAGACTTACTTTGATCCCTGTTATTGAGGACCAAAACGTCACTTTTCGAATAGATGGTATGAAAAAAATATTGTTGTTTTTCATTGCTTTTGTTAAGTTATGTACTAATTTTCAAAAACGATGTTTTGTCTCTGCCATACCTACCTATATAAATTTCGAACAAGAATGTTTGATGAAATAGAATTAAATGTTGACTTGTCATCGTCGAGTCGAGAGGTTGCCTTTGCCGATCGATCACAGCCTCATCCTGATCTTTCAGTGGTTCGACGAGTTAACGGTTTCATTTCCGTTCCCGTGGGAAAATTCTAATCTATAATATAATACTCCCAGAAAAGTAAGCTTTCAATTGGTGAAAGATTTTTTAAATCTCGCGTGTAAAATTTTACTACATAGCGGGTGTCCAGCGGCTTTTCCCGCCCGGATCCAGTTTATTCCCATTCCCGTGGGAATTTCCTATAATTCCTTCATAGTGGTTTCCTAAGACATATAAGACCATGATATTTTGAACAGTGGGTGCAGTGGATCCAGTTTATTCCCGTTCCCGTGGGAATTTCCTATAATTCCTTCATAGTGGTTTCCTAAGACATATAAGACCATGATATTTTAAACAGCGGGTGCCGTGGATCCACTTTATTCCTGTTACTGTGGCAAGTTCTGAAATTCCCTTTATAGTGGTTGCCTACGACATAAGACACCTATACATACGATATTTCAAACAACGGGTTGCGCGCGCGGATCCTGTTTTTCCCGTTCCCGTGAGAATTAAAAAAAAACCCTTCATAGCGGTTGCCTACTACACTAAGACACCTACATACCATATTTCATGTTTCGAGGTGAATAGTACGTATTTGTCTTTTGTAACCAGTTTTTATATTTTCCCGTGGAAATGAGATATTTTTCATAACTAAAAAGTAATCTAGACGTTGACCCGGGTACTCAGTTATCTCCATACCAAATTTCATCAAAATCCGTTCAGAATTTCTGAGACATGTGTAAACAGACCCGGTCCGGCGATGGGCTCACCACCTATCACGTTTAGGGGTCTCTAATATATCTCGTGAAATGTGGGTATATCCAGTAATGGAATACCTCTGCCTACCCCCTCGGGGATAAAAAAAAGGCGTGAGATTAGATTATTATATTATTTTCATGATGCGAATGTATAAGTATAATATACAATTATAAACAATAATAATAATATTGTATATTTATACATTATAGCCTACCTTGTTTACCAACTAATGTCCTTCTTGGTGGAACAAGTAACCCACAGAAAAAGAAGAAAAGTTAAGAAGCACTACACATTAATAATATCTGTTAATAGGTACGAAGATTTAGCTCGATTTAAGTATAGCAGACTGCTAGGATAATGGCATCACTATCACTACATAGTATAAAACAAAGTCGCTTTCTCTGTCCCTATATCCCTATGTCCCTTTGTATGCTTAAATCTTTAAAACTACGCAACGGATTTTGATGCGGTTTTTTTTAATAGATAGAGTGATTCAAGAGGAAGGTTTAAGTATTAGCATTGCACCCGTGCGAAGCCGGGGGGGGTCGCTAGTAATATATAAAATGTTCATGTGAAACTCCAAAAAAAATTAAATTAAATCAATAGGTACTCAAAATATAATGTACGCGTCTGTACCGAACTTGAAAGACTATTAAACTACGTGTTTTAGAATGTTAGCATAATGTACTAAACGGCCGCTTTTCTGTGACCATCTAAACGCGGTCGGGTTACCACGGTAAATAACTTAAAATGTGTATTTTTTGATTATCTCGTTAATTATTGATTGTACGATGCTGAAATTTCACAAGTATAAAATTGAACTATATAACTAATTATTTACGTATTATTCGGTTAAAAAATCCCACAAAAAAGTCCATTAATAGGGGGTTAAATAACGGTCTGCGCGTCGAGGCCCAAACCGAGCTAAATTTTATTATAATTTATTAATTACTTATAGGATACTAATGAAACTTCACAAATATCTGAAGGCAGTTGCAAGCTACAAAATAACGTTTCAAACAAGTCTCTAAGACCTCTTATTCGAAGTGCTAGGACGTATTAGAGGGTTTTTCTATTTGCTTACATAACTCCTAAACGATAAATTATTTTTTATTTTTTATTTCACAACTAATTAGGAATAAGACATAAGAAGTCATGTACAAAAAATTATGATAGTGCGCTTAACCATTTCCGAAATTCAGCGAAAAACGCAAACATCAAAAATGCGTCATTTTGAAATTTTTGAATATCTTCGGAACCATTAACGATACAAATTCAAATTAAGTCGCAACATTTACTCCGTCATCACAACTGATTATGTAGATAAAAATTATTTCAATATTCCCATTAGAAAAAAAAAATTGCCGCTGGGGTAACGTTACTCCAGCGGAAACTGTTTTTCTTGAATTACTCAAAAACTTTAAGCAATACAAATTTTTAAATCTGCACAACATTTACAGAAGCCGGAGAACTAATTATCTGTATCCCTCAAATGCCGATATTCGACAAATTTCCGCTGGAGTAACGCACTCGAAAAAGGCAGGAGAATATATAAAAATTTATATCTCTTTTTTCAGGTAACCAAATTCTACTTTCCATATGTTTTCACGCCAACAGTTTATGAAGACTAGTAACTTTCACGTAGCCAAAACAACTAAGAAGTGTTAAATCTAACAGAATAAATAAAAATATCCACAGCTGAATCTATCTTTTATTTCAAACTTATACAATCACAACACAGCATCTTTTGAGACGATGAATCTTTCGGCACAGCCTTTGTGGGCAGGCAGTTGATGCGCGAGCTGATCGATAACGCAATAAGGTGGAGTGCCTTGTGCTATGTGGCAGTAGTCGCTGCAGTACATAAACGGTGCTATGTTCGTCTGGAACGGGTTCGGCGGAAACGGTGCGAGGTCGAATGACTCCCCGTTGTCCCACGACGCGAGAGACGAAACAGTGTAAGGAATCTTGTACTTCTTCTTGGTCTCCGACTCAAACACTCTGAGTAGATGGGAAAGTAATCTTACTTTACTATTCGTTCACAAATGATAATCAATTTGTCAAACGTACAAAGTAATGTTAGTACACCCAGTTAGGTATACTATTTTGAATGAAAGTAAAAAAGTCCTAGATCAGATAAAAAATCTAAATCATTTATTTTCTGTAGGCACAAAAAGTACCCTTAGAAATGCGAAAAAATAATAAATGAATGTGGATACCTTACCCTTTCAAGTTATTAACAGGATTGTGACAGGAAGCTACTTCTTTGTACTCCTTCTTGACGTGTATTCTGTCGTACACTCCTCTGTGAGGTCTTGCTGTTAGCGGCATCCATATCTCCTTGTGACGTGGACCGAAACCTTTTACCTGAAGATAGGGTGTCGTACTTATAGAAAAAACGAGGTGGAACGAACTTACGCAACACGTTCCGTAAACGGCATAAAACTAGGACCAATAATTACGCTTAGTCTACTTGAAATTCACATTCATTATAACATTTGAACTTACCTTTGGTACGTTGAACTCTGAATAAACAGTAATGTGGTCCTTCGCTCCGATTCCATACTGATCTTCGGCTGAGAAGGGTTTGTGGTAGAACCTGTGCGTGGACACGTACGGGTCGAGCAATCGACGGAATCCAGCAGAATTTTCGGGTATCGTTGGCACTTCGTTTCTGCCAGCTGCTACTACCTACAAATAGATGTTTATTTAAAACCCTTACAGAAGAGTATAGTAGTATAGCAACTAAGTAATTCGTTTCATTACAAATTCCGAAATAGGTTTTGCGAGAAACGATTTTGCCAACTTCAGTCTTTCTTACTCATTCAGGACTCTATAGCAACTTTTTTCTCCAGCTTTCCTACCTATTAATTTAAGTTTTGTGTCCGATATGATAGCGACCCATAATTATATTCTATACCTATACTGAGGTTAACATGTTGACAATGCTCAAAATGTATCAATATAAATGTAAGGTAATTATACTGATTCGAATTTGAAGTAAAATGAGTGATCGTTCCTGGTATTGTCGCTATTAATTTATTGTAATATTTAAAAATATAACGTCTAACTATAAGATGTCATTAGCTTACATTTATTATCTGAGACATAATATTACAGAATGCCTTTACATACGTCAAAGATGTACTCAGGATCCGGAGCTCTCACTGTGACCTCTGGAGGGGCCGTCGGTGGCTTCACGATGCCTCGGTAGTTGTCTTTCATCTCTGATATCATCAACGGCTGTGTTATGTTCTTGCTTTGAAGCTGGAAATGATCATTCGAGATATGGATTCCAGATGTGAGATAGAAATATATTTTTATTATGGAAAAGCCTGTTTACAGGGCCTGTCACTATGAGAGTAGAAATTAATTAACCCGATCCAAGCCTGCGCAATCCAAAAAAACAACCCCTAAAACATAAGTAGTTTATGTATCATCCATCACCATATTTAAACGGGGATTGGCGAACAGAAAAACACGAGGTTTTCAATATTTACGTGCGATCCATATTGATCTGAGATTTGATAACAATAAGTCCTTACATTAATTTTAAAGTCCACACATTCAAGCTCCACGACAATAGCTAACCTAAACATCTTAACACACAACCTTCTTAAACTTAAACACAAAAACTCTTCATAAACACCGGAATTCCTTTCTCCTATCTGTTTCATTTTAAATAAATTTTATCTAAGTATATCAACTATCTACACTTGTTACTTGTACAATCATGAAATGAGTGAAAATGTAGGCAACTGTACCCGTTTCTCAACTCCTGTCATGAAGATGACTCGGCGACAGTTGATGGCACAGTCGGACCGTTCCATAGCTTTGTTAGGGTTGGGCTTGACGCAGTATTCGCCGGAGGTGGTCCGGTACGTCTCCTGGTCCACCACCATGTCACGGCCGGTCACGCGCTCAGGAAATGGGTCATCAATTTTCTGAAAGTGCCAAAAATGTGTAAACCAGAACTCTTGAAGTATATGCGGAATTAATCATCAACCCGGAAAATTAGCCCACTGCTGAGTAACCGGTATTTCCTCAGACATGAGGAAGAATGGGTCATAATCCCCCACATGAGCCCACCGAGGATTGGGAGATGAGTTATAGTAGCTACTTTTTTCAGAAAATCCAAGGTTAGTTGACAAGGATTAACGATTTCCAGCATCCGGGAACACAATGAAAACTAGGACTTTCCGTAATACGGAAGAGCTCTTATTATAATGCCACTAGATGATCACTCCATTCGCTACCTAACCGCTATCAACATTGTTTTACCGTGCGATCGTCACAAGCACGCATCGCAGGACTACAGGCACCTCAGAATACTGAATTACTGGCAGCGACAGCGACTATTACAGTGGGAATACGGGGATAAAATATAGCCTATGTGTTATTCTGACGTATAAGCTATATAAAGTTTCGTCAAAATCCGTTCAGTAGTTTTTGCGTGAAAGAGGAACAAACATCCATACATCAAAACATCTATACCATACCATACATACAAATATTAATAGGAAGTAGGATAGAATGTAGCCCTAATCATAATTACGTAGTAGGAGTACTTACACAGTCCAAGCTATGCGGTATAGCCGGAATGAACCGATGACCAACGCTTGTGGCAGATCTGGTCTCGGTATTGGACAGTCTCAGTGGTATGTTGTACTGGACATTGCCCCATGTGTTCACATTTTGGATTAGCAAGTCGTTCAGCTTGAGAGGCTGTGGCGGCCTGAGCTTCTCCATGATTGTTCAATAAATTATGTACGAATAAAATTCATTACTACAAACGACTGAATGCTTTAGAAAATTCTCATAGATACACTAGGTATTGTTTACAAAAATATCAAATAACTAATGGCAAAAGCATCAGGTAAATGAAAAGTATCAAATGTATGTCAAATATAGGTACCATCAATGTGCTCGCATGACATGTAATATGTAATCATCATGAAGCGATACAACCAAAGAGATTAAAATTTATTCTCTTTGGATACAACCTTCCTCGCATGAGAAAGTATCTCACAGATCACACGGTCGATTGGGATAGTGGACTCCCCGGCCCCGCCTATTTTTCAAAACACCCAAGGGTAACATGGGTTAATAGCAAAGAGATTAAAATATAATAGGGCATGCCCCAATGCAGGGGCATGCCCTATTTATTTTATTTAATTTTTCATACAAAATATTTAATATTTTCATACAAAAAGTTTGAATTTTAAGCGTCATGGCAGTGTGTATCAACGCGAGCTATCATTCGGTCGATTCACACTAGACTTTTGCCCACTAGTCATAAATTTTTCGCTCCAAATTTTCCTCGCGTGGTCCCCTCTACATACAACGTACCTTCCTTCCGAAATCATTAGTGATGCCACGAGGCGGTCGGTCAATGATTGGGCTCTACATAACTATTGCTTGCCTTACATTTTCGTTACAATTACACATACTTATCTACTATTTTGAAGGAAGTTGAAGTTAATTTGTTTAGTGCCTTTTGAAAAAACAGTTATACAAAATCAAACCATTAATCAATTTATTAAAGAACCAATCATAATTTGTGGAACATTCTAGAGACATTTCTGCGACGGCGTCGGTATACAGGATACGCGGCGATAGGCTGTGAGAACTCCACCACCTGACATGGCTGTATATACATCGGCATTAAGAATTCGTTTTGTGACAGCCATTCTATCACGTAGTCAGTGATCGCTTCTGAGTGGGGGGAGCGGCTGAATCTGGCGCGTATCAGCATCTTTATTTCTGAACTGATTTCTGTATTCCTTTTCTGGAAAGAATAAATTCATTGGAAAAAAAGTTTTATTGATAAACGCTTAAACGTTTAAAGAAAACGTTGGAAAAATGTACATTTTCTTCTAATCTCTTTACTTTTTGCCATTTACCTAAGTTCACAGAAAGTGACTTTCAAATTACCAAATTATTTTTCGCTGCTCTCAGCTCTCTGGTTAGAAACTCTGACCTATTGTGAAATCAGATTCTCCAAACTAACTACTTACTTTAAGCAGTCTTAAGCACGCGTGTCAACCTACCTTTACCTATAATATCTAATTAACCATACATACACAATCTCACACCTCCTTCCTCGTTACTAATACTAATAATCAAAAAGTATATGGGACCAATTGGAAAGCATACGTATCCATTCAAACGAAAAAAGTATTTTTTGGAATTGGTTCAGCCGATCGGGGAAGGTACATTAAAAAATATTGAACTGATAAACACCTCCTTTATTTTTAATAATATATAATAATAATATAATCTCACGCCATTTTTATCCCCGAGGGGGTAGGCAGAGGTATTCCATTACTGGATATACCCACATTTCACGAGATATATTGGACCCCTAAGCGTGATAGGTGGTGAGCCCATCGCCGGACCGGGTCTGTTTACACATGTCTCAGAATTAATTCTGAGACCTGCGGGTTTCCTCACGATGTTTTCCTTCACCGTCGAACTAGTGATAAATATGTACGTAAGTTTTTAAAAAACTCATTGGTACATGCCAGGATTCGAACCCGAGCCTCACTGATTTTCGGCTGGCTCTTTAACCGTCCGGGCTATCACTGCTCTATATAAGCTGCTTTATTTTTAAGTTAGTTAAAAATATAAATTTACACCCATTTATGGTTTTTAACTTTGTTAGATAGTTACCAAACCACTCAATTTTGCGGCTGCCGTAAACAAAGAGTCTTGCAATGACGGGGCATTTGGATTGTTCTGGAAATAAAAAGGGTAAGGGTCACAGCACACATATCAACTCGGAAAGGGATCGGCACCGTATCGCCTTTCGCCTCGCCGTCAACCAGGCGTCAACCTAACGTATGCATGTAACCAAAGCGTAGCAGCGGCTCCTGTACCTCAACTCGGCTACGGCTAGGCGTCACCGCGCTTACGCCACGCCGACCGCTGGCTGACCGGGTTGGCACCAAATCGTCACCAAATCGACGAAGAGCCGTGAGCTCGCGTACGGAGAGACGTAAGCGGGGGGACAGCGAGCCGTAAGCGCGGGAACAGCAAGTTGACTACTCACCGCATCGCGGTTCGGAGCCTGTTCCGAGGCGAGGCGATTACGTTACGTTTCCAATTAGTGTGCGTTGCAGTAGGGAGTTTCATACAAACAATACTGAACGGCTCGAGGCGATACGGTGACGATCCCTTTCCGAGTTGATAAGTGTGCTGTGACCTTAACTTAGTTTATTTCAATAGAATATTAGTAAGTTGGGGTGTGTGTGTATTAAATTTTGTTGATTGTAGTACATTTTTAAGACTGTCGTTAATTGCAAACTGCTACCCGAAAGAATAGAGATTCTATACCGGTGTTGAGACAAATAACTGACCCAGTTTAACCTTCTTTGTGTTGTATATTAATACGTGGGTTTTTAGTTAGTTATACCTTTGGAGTCAATTCTTTTGATAGAGTAAGAAATTCGTCCACTTGCTCGTGGTATAAAAATATGGCCCAAGGTTCACGGAAAAACTCAAAGAAATCGTCTATCATTTTAGCCTGAAAAAAGTATAATTTTAAACACTGCCATCTTCCTGCTATAGGTACTTCATACAGATCGGTACATCTCGAAAAAAATGGTTATTTGAAGTGAGATACGAACCCAATGGTATTTGTATTTAACTATCATGTATGTTTATCAGTTGTTCAGTAAAAAAAAAAAATAATAATCTCACGCCTTATATCCCCGAGGGGGTAAGCAGAGGTATTCCATTTCTGGATATACCCACTTTTCACCAGATATTCTTGGGACACCTAAACGTGATAGGTGGTGAACCCATCGCCGGACCGGGTCTGTTTACACATATGTCTCAGAATTCATTCTGAGACCTGCGGGTTTCCTCACGATGTTTTTCTTTACCGTCGAGCAAGTGATAAATAGACGTAAGTTTTGAAAAACTCATTGGTACATGCCAGTATTCAAACCCGAGCCTCACTGATTTTCATAATGTGAAGCAGGCTCTTTCACCGTAAGGCTATCACTGCTCTCAGTACCCATAGTAAGGTCTAGTTTGACCATAAATAACCAGTTTGGGAATTGTTTCTCTCAATTTATTATTATTTCATGACCGACACTCGTAAAAACTTCCTGATATTAACTACTTGACTTTAAAGGCGATCTAGCATAAAAAAATTAAGTAGATGCCAGCTAATCTTGAAGCACTATTTTTCAAAGACAAATTAACAGTCTTTGAAACTGGATCGTGTGCAAATCTTAGGAAAAGAAGTCTTTTAAAAGTCTGTGTTTGAAAGATGAAGACCCGAAAAAACCATTAATAAATTTAAATTCATATGAGGAACTTAAGATATTGTTCTTACGTTATATCGCATATGCACATTGTTGAGTGTGACAGCGGACATCCCGTAAATTACTGTTAAATATTCAAGGGTTCTTTTTACATCCGGCGTCAAACACGTGATGCCGTTCACAATAAAGTCTTTTGTGAAATGTAACTTGAAATATCCACCCTTTTTGTACGTTTTCATAACGTGGCCCTGAAAAAAAACGACTTTAAAAAAGCAAGACACTTTCTGTTTATCAGCAAGAGTTGATTTTGTCATATAAAACATTTAATATTGTTTTTAGACCTGGAGATGACAAAGAACTTCAATATTGTGCATGAGCCTTAGCATGTTGAGTATGTACAGTATACATTCACTAGGATAATCAAATCATCAACCTGATCTATCAGTCTTTGCAAACATATGGGCCATAATCTTCCAAGCGTACCCGTGTCATTGGGGAAATGGTGTAAGGCAAGCTTTAAGGCAATTGGCTTGGCTTAACGACGTCCATGGTGCGTATATACGAGAACCGAAACTAATAAGGAGCTCGTGATATAACACGACCTAAGACCTAATGTACCTCCCGGCAGCGGAACCGTTTCAATAATCGTTCCCCCGTGTTAAAAGCGAGTGTTCGACGGGGTAACCCAAAGCGGCCTGAAGGCGGCGCCGAGAGGTCCGGGAAGTTTCTTTTCTGCCTGAGCGTTCGAGTTCCATGGAATCCTGTAGAAGGGAGATATGGTTCGGAACGCGAAGAGCACCTCATTTGCGGCGGTGTCCGGATCCGGATACATAATAGCATCATTATTAAGAGAAAATTTACATTGTAGTCCATAGACTGCAAGTAGTAATGGGGTTGCTTCACACCCGGCGGGCGTACTTCCAAATACTGCAGACCACCGGGCAAGTAACAGTGCCACACGAAGGGCTTTTTCAGCACCGGCAACAGCCAGTAAGAGGGTATGGCTTCGGATTCTTGTCTCGGTGAATGTTCTGCATGTGGATTATCCGTCTTCGTTGCACTAGGTAAACATGTAAATAAAAGTATGCATATATCGACGGTCATAAACTCAATGGGCGTAAGGGACAAAGTATAGGTTTTCAGGAGAAGCAAAAAACAAACAAAAAAATCTTTATACCGCTATAACTTTTTAAATTGAATAGTTGAGTGGTGGGCATCTAAGACTTAAATGCTCAAAATTAAGTCTACTTTTATTTTATAATGCTCAAAACTTGCTGAATTTAATAATTACAGAGATAGTGTCCTTTACTCTTGCTTAAATTTGAAAAAATGTCCCTTACCTCCATAGCTTATAACTTCTTATAAGTATCAGTTTGGTTGTAAAGGCGGTCATTATCTTTTTATTTTAGAAATAAATGGCTTATAAAGTACTGTGCTACAAAAAAAATATGTGAATTTACCAAAAACAGAGTACTTTTTAATTTGTTTTGTTTTGTTTTTTGTTTGTTTTGAACATCAGAAATAGACTTTCAAATAAAAAAAAAAAAAAAAATCAATTTTTAATGAATTCTTACCTATTCTTCAAGTCGAGTTGGATGATTATGTCGAGAAAAGATAGATTTATTTAGAACCTAACTAGACAGCTATGTACTCATGAATGAGCATTGACGACAAACTCCAGAGAAGGCATCTCGAAGTCTGTCAGCAAAGCTCTCGTGATTAAAACCAACTAGAAAGGACCCTAAAAGAAGAATAACGCTTTAAAATGTGATTTTGCAAAGAAGTTGGACTACAAGAAGGACTGTCCTAAGAAGAAACGTGATGAGAAACCTGGAACTAGTACTAACATGACGCTAGTGTTAGTAAATGCGACAGATTGCAGTCTCGATCGAGATGAGTGGTATGTGGACAACTGAGCTACACACAATGTCACAAGAGAAGCGACCTCTATCAGGATTTTCAACGTTACGACTGCACCGCATACAGTTACGACTGCAGATGGAAAGACGATTGAAACATTAGGAAAAGATTCGATCATGATGAAGACGAAGAAGAGAACTTTCTTGTTGACAAAGCACGTTCCGAAGGTAACGAAAAATATCTTTTCGGTATTGGCAGCAAGATGCAAATTTGAACAGTCTGCTTGAGTCACGGAGTACCACGTGTTCTTTTAGGATCGAAGGGAAACTATGCGTGACCGGAAATAGACAGAAGCACGGTGACTTGTATAAGCTGAATTGTAAACCGATTCAACCTACAGAAAGGTGGTTAATGCGGTCGATATTGCAGTCGCGGTTGATACTTTACAGCTTTACCACGAACGTATAGGTCATTAGACGTCAAGCGCCATGTAAAACAGGTGATCGTGCAGGAACTTGGTCTCAAAACCAAGGACAACGGGAATTTATGCGAAGGATGTGTTTTAGAAACGCACTGGGCTGAGCTTTGGTGTTCGAAAAAAAGCGTCCAGTCCTGGAGAACGCATACATTCAGATGTGTGTGGTAATATTCCTCCAAGTTGCTTGAAGGCACGGTATTTTGTACTTTTCAAGTATGAATTCATACGATACCGCTATGTCTACTATATGAAAAATAATTCAGAGATACCTGGGATTTTGATTCTGATATTACGGAATTAAGTGATAACGGTGGCAAATTCGATAATGTGAATGTTCGCAAGGAACTAACAAAGTACGGGGTACAACAATGGCTGATTATGCCGTATACTCCAGAGCAAAACAGTTTCAGTGAGAGGGAGGGAGGGAAACCGTACGATAGTTGAAATGGCTAGAGCGATGATGCATTCACAGGAAGAGATACCTCAAGTTTTGTGGGCAGAGCTAGTAGACTGCTGTCTATATTTTAAACAGAATAAGGCCAACTACTGTAAAACACAAGTCGCCTTTTGAGCTTTGGTTAGGAAAAAAGCCAAAGAGAAACAAAAACGTCAAAGATGCAGAAGAAGGCAAAGAAGTGCATTCTAATCGGCTACAACCTCGACGACGGTTATAGGATCTGGCACAAAGAGTCAAACTCCTTAGTGCGATCCTGAGATGTCACTTTCGATGAAAGACCACTGAATTCAAAACTTGAATTAGAGGATTCGACACAAATACCAGAAGTGACTGAAATGGAAATACCATTTAGAGTCAGAAGCGAATGCGAGACGCCTACATTCGGTGACAATGGAAGCGAGCGAGGATTTACCAGTTGTTAGCGACAACGAAGTTAGGCTGCCTAAAAATGAAGAAATTCACGAGGCTCTTGCTCCTTCTAGCAGTGACGAAGATGAGTTAGAAGACGCGCACTCTGAGAAGCGTTGTGATGAATTGATTGATTTAGGGGTTGGAGAATGAGGAAGGTGAGATCATAGATCACTTGGCTAGGCATGGTATGCTGCTTAGAAATACCTAGATCTCTGCTGAGACTTCCAGTAAAGTTCAACGATTATGTGTCCCAAGTTAGTGGCAACGACTCTTATTTAGAACCTGGAACTTAAAGGGAGGCAATAGCCTGCCCAGATAGTAAATTGTGGGCGAAGCTATGCAACCAGAAATAGATTGTCTGAATGAGAATAACACACGGGTTTTGGAAAATCTATCCAAGAATCGGAAAGCGATTACGTGTAAATGTGTTTATAAGGTTAAATTAAACCAAGATTATATTATTTAAATAATATATTAATTCAAAGTTTTCTTGTAGTGTGGGTTGTAAGAGTTATTGAGTCGCCAAAATCTGCTGACATGGCTAATGCAACGACTACTTTCATAGAAAATAAATCACCAGAATCGTCGGCTTTACGTGCTTTCCTTCCGAAGCACTCGTTTGTCAATTTCGTCCGTTTACTTGTTCAAAATGACATCAGTACGTGTAAAGGGAAAGTTTTAAATTAATAATTGTTAGAGTGGAAATCATTAGTCTTTATAATTTATTTAATCTAATAAGAAAATAAAAATGAAATAATACAATAATAAAAATACATGCAAAATATCCACAACAGGCTTCGTCAATATTACATTCATAGAATCCACAACAAGCTTCGTCAATGTAACAAGGAAAGAACAAAAACAAAAAAAACAAAAATCAGTCAAAAAGTCCACCACTAATCGTCCCTGGTTCAAAGGACCCCAGTATGCTAGCTGCATTGCCACGTTGGATAGCTATGGAGATCCTTTGAACCATGTACGAACCAGAACGGGGATCGCAACCTCTTTCCCGGAATCGCCTACCAAGCTCACGCACAAAAGCTTTTGCCTCAGTTCCCCAAGTGCCAGCTGTCTCTACTGCGAACGGGACAAAGACGTAATCAGACTCCAGATTGGAGTATTTAATGTGCTTCATTCCCGCTGCAGTTTCGGCAGCAGAGCCAGCCACACGGGTTGTAGCATTAATGTGAGAGGCAGCGAATGTACTCACGCAAGTCGCGTCCCATAAAAGGCAACGACCCCTTTCCCAATGTATGAGTGTAAGTCCATCGGGCTTTTTACCATCCGTACGGCTTAAGCCTGGAGGTTCCAGAACGCACGGGATGTTTGCAGCAACAAATGCTCGACGGATGACATCATTTAGTGCATGATGGCGAGACAACCTCCCGGCGCTCCTGAGACAACTAAGAGTATGGTGTCCGTTAGGTTCTACCATTAATCCGCAAATGCATTTATGGCGAGCACACACATCACAACCCAATCTTAACGCTGCAGCTACTCTCAGAGTGTCATTATCAAGATGCGTCCCTATTTGCGGCGAGGGCAAAGCTTGCAACCATGCTCCAGACTCAGGCTTAGAAGCTGCTCTAAGGCGGGCCACGTCGGCACCAGTGGCTGTTTCCAACAGTTGTTTAAGGATAACCTTGGATCTAATTTCATCCCAATCCCTCTGCCTTCCCGGATTATCAGGAAGGTTCTCGTTCGGGCAAAGCACAGTCCACTCAGATATAGCTGCATCCACAAACGGGACAGAGAAATTGTCACCATCAATATTAAGTATTTGAGTGACTAAATTCACCACCCCGTGAGCAGACGCGAGAAAAGCTGCAATTCCTGAGTCTCCCAAGCGACGAACCCCGAGACCTCCATGTCGAATTGGCAGGGACGCCTGGCACCACTGCTGCTCATCAAGACTTATATTCAGTATTGTTAGAGTAAATATTAATGTATTGTACAGTTTATGATTTATGTGTATGGTGTAAAGGACAATAAAATCAGTCTTATATGACGTAACGTACAAACAGTAATGTAGATGTGGCGTAAGAAGGGCGTAAGGTACTTGTTTATTTATATCAAATGGTGTAAGGGACAGACTGACAACTTTAAGGAACTTATTCCAAAGTTCTTTTCTTTTTTTGGTAAATACGATAAAATTTTAAAATTATTTTGAATCAAGTGCCCTTTAAATCAAAACATAACGGTTTATCTTTCGAATATTCAGGGGCGTAAGGGAATTATTAAAAGAGATATCGGAATTTCAAATATACAGAAAAATAGAGTAAAAAAAATGATGTAAGATGGTAAAATAAAAAAAAAATTGTCACTTGTCCCTTACGCCAATTGAGTTTATGACCATCGATATGTTAAACTAGCGGTTCTGCGTGGTTTCACCCGGGTAGTTCCCGTTTCCGTAGCCTATGTTACTCAGGGACATTGCAGATTTCCTTTGGTGAAGGAATTTTTAAAATCGGTCCATTAGCTTTGGAGTTTATTCGTAACAAAGATACAAACATACAAAAATACAAATCTTTCCTCTTTATAATATTAGTATAGATATTATGCTTCGTATACATAGGTATGTTTATTTCATCTATATGCATGGGTTTGTTGGTTTTTTTTTCCAGGGAACATCGATTTAAGCATACCACCCGACCTTTGCACGGACTGGGCAGTTATTTTGATCTCGCCTAGCACTGCATCCTCAGAAAAAAAAACTGTGGTACCTATTCCTTCTAGCTAGTGAGACCTTTTTTGCGTTAACGCTCTTGCACATATAGCCGCAACCATGTTACTTGTATTTTATCGCATCACCTAACAAACTTTAAGCTTACATTGAAACAGAAACAGCGGGGTCCACGTCCGGATGAGCCTTTTCTTTCTTACCTTGCGCAATCGCTTCTCTGTCTATATAAATTGTCTATTAGGTACTTACACTAAGCCAAACGCTTAGGATGCTGATGTTATTGATAACCATAATTCAAAAGCGATCTCAATAAATCTTGCCTATCAAAACCAATACCTAGGTAGGGACCAAATAGTGCTACACGACAGCAACAACTTACAAAGACTTGCTACTCGCCGAGGATTTTACAGTAGATGACGTCATAGATGTACAATCAAGTTCATCGCTCGATGTTTGGAACGAGACTTTATTCTTCCGAGCATAGGGTGACTTTACGGTGAACATCGGGTCCAATTTGTTTTTTATTCGAGATCCCAGCTGACAAAATAGAAATTAATCAGTGTTGGTTCAACTTTTTTGTGATTTTTGTCATGTACCTACGTAATGAAGATCGTCACTTAACAACAGATTGACCGATTTTGCTGTTCATTTTTGTTGTGTTCGTCAAGTCAAGTCGAAGCCGTTAGTTGGCTGTTTAGTCGCTAGTTTATAATAACTATTTAGTGACACATACTAATCTAATCTCTGCTTTGCATCTTTTGGAATAATCCCTCTTGGAGCGTTAACTATGCTCATCATATTTTTTAAATAAGTACCTATCGACTTACCGTTTTCCCTATATCCTTTGAATCATAGAACTTAAGCCTGAGATTGTCAGCGTGGTACCTTCCCTTGTAGCGGGTAGCTGGTCCGGCAGCGTATATTGACGGGTCGGAGGTCCGAAACTCGTGGTCGATCAACACACCACCGTCATACGGTATACAGCTTTTGCATATAGCTGGGTAACGAAAAAATAAAACATGGATAACCTCATTAGCCGTTTGAAAATGATGGCTCTTTCTGGCAGTGTTTTTTATTTATTAATTTATTCTATCAAATTAAAAATTTATACAGATTATTATTAACTTTTTTTTTAATGATAGACTTACGCTTGACCCCAGACTATCTCGAAGGCAAAGACGGGGCCTACGATGGAGCGAGCTTGTCCAGAAGATGCCTGTTCACTCAAGCTTTAAAGGTTATATGGACTCGGAAATGCAATACGAATTAGATATACTTAAACTACGATAAAAATAAACGTACCAACAAAAGCTCTTGAACTTATGCACCGTTTTCCGTAAAAGAACAGAGCCGCACATTCCAGTGTTATCTTCTTGAAGTGCGAAATGAACTCGACGTGAGTGATCTTGTTGTTGCAATCGCATATGTACGATTGGAAATAACAAGACGGGTACACCGCTATTTTCAAATTCTTTAACACTACTCTTATGGTGTGGTCTACCTGAAAGTGTTAGTTTTAATGCAACAGTGTAAGAAAAGGACATCTTTCTTCATCTTTTTGATTGATATTTACCCAGTGTCGCTGCTTCTGCTGGCGCTGTGACGTCACTTAGAGATTAAGTGCTAACTAACATACATTTTCCAAATATAAGCACCAACTTATAATAAAGTTCAGAAGTCTAAGATCCCGAAAAAGCTCCGAAATCGGATCACCATTGTTTTTCTTTACATACCGAATTGTTTCTAACACCAAAATAATAAAAAATACCAGTTTCGTGGGTAGATTTTTTTACACTAACGTAGTAGTTGCAGAACATGGAGACACGAGGCTTCGCGGTGTCCTCATGCGGGAAAGGCTCCACGAAGACAATGTTCTCAGAAGACACGAAAGTCAGCAGCGCCGTTAGGCAACAGTACGCGTGAATCGAAGCACCATACACAATTACTTTCCCTATAATAATAAGAATAAATGCATGAATAAGTAGCAACAACTATCGACTCTACATAGAACAATCTAAAGCGCCATACCTAGACGGCAAAAGCAAAGCTGTATGCGCTGGCTCCTGCGCATCCAGTTTTAAGAACATTAGTTGTGTGTATTAGCTAATAAGTTATTTTTATGTGTGCGAATTATGCATCTCAATTTTCTAATGTATTGCGTCCGCCTAACGGAATAAAGTTCATGTTGCATTATATAAATTTTATTACCTGCTAACTCTGCCGGGCTCGGGTTTAACCCTACCTTTTTAAATTCACATTCTGTCGCTAATCGTCGCCCGAGTCACTCGATTCTCTGTATCTATTTATACCAATTTTGAGCCAATAATTAGTGCAAGTTCAACCAAATTTCTATGTTTTATTTTCCCCCTTGTTCTGTACTGAACAAAGATTGGCGACCGTGACAGGACCTGCACTATAATAATAATTGTCACCCTATTCGAAGTCAGATTGCAGATCCTTTGTTCTTGCGGACGAATTGAGGTCAACTCGCCACGTGCTCACGCTCAACGGCCCACGGCGCTTCGTCTACGTCCTTGGGAGTCTTGTATAAGGGCCTCAAGGTTTCTTCAGCATCGTGTTTGGCTATCAAAGCAGTACGTGCAGCCAATCCCCAATTTCGTCGGAACAGAAGGTTTGCGGACACATTCAAGTGATCAACAATAGGCGACGTCTTCAGGTGGAATCATCATCAGGGTCAGCGGGACTGCGAGCAACACCAGGCATCGTGTATAACCGCCCTGACCATTCAAAAGTGAGCCCGTTCCATTTTTTCCTCCTTTATTTGTGAATTCCGAGAGCTATAGTTCCTCAATAATCTAGTGCTTAATCGTGCTACCTTATTCACCTTAAGTGTTTCTCAATTGAATATTATGTGCTTGCAGTGCTTGCCTTCTAAATAATAAGTCTTTCTTCGCTGCGCACATGATTATAATACTCATCGTAGCACGCCTATTCATAACTATTATTATGCAATTTCTGCTCATGCGCTGATTGAGTCTTAAATATTTCTATACTTCCCTTAAAGTTATTTTAGTACTCATTCATCCTTAATAGAAATGTTTTTAAACATAGTGTAGCTAATCTATCACTTCTTCATTTCATTATTCTCTTATTTGTCTATTTAAATTGAATTCTAATTCGTTCCATCAATATTACGCTTCATTGTTTAGTTGTGAATCATTCTATTATTCACCCGTCCGCTTCGGCTTGCATTATTAGCAATTGCACCGTCATTTACGCGCTTGCACCAATCTATTCCAGCGTTCGAGCGCTTAGCCGTGCTCCTGTGGCTAGACGCGGTCTGCTTGCATGCGCTTCGCACCGCTGCATTCCGCGCCGTGCTGCCGACCGGTTTTATAGCTGCGCCTGCGCCCAGCCAGTGGCGCTAGTACTACACTCCGTGCGTCGTGTTGTCAACAGAACGAGGAGCGTATCGTATGCCATTGTTTATTAGATATTGAATTATGCGGTTTAGTTATTTCTTTTAAACATGTCTAATAGCGATAGTGATGGTGCTGAGAAACCTAAAATGACTCTTAAGAAATTAAATGCTAAGCGTAGTTCTATTAAAGGCCGCGTCACAAAGTTTAAAAACTATTTAGACACATTAGTTTCTCTTGAAATAATTAGTCCTTTTGAAATTATTCAACTTCGTACTAAGCTTGCCAAGTTTGAGGAGCTATTAATTGAATTTAATGATGTGCAAAATGAGATTGAGTTCATCAATGTGGCAGATCAAGAAACGGAATTGTGTGTTAGGGATATTATGGAACAGGATTTTTATTATTGTATAGCTTCTGCTCAACAGACTATAGACAGTAACACTCCTGCAAGGAAGGGAAGCGGGTCTCAGTCCTCGCGCAAGTCTAGTTCTCATTGTCATGATCATGGGGAGTCCCTTGGTTTTAAATTGCCTACTATCAAAATTCCCAATTTCGATGGGACTTATTATAAGTGGTTGGAATTTAGGGACACTTTCGCGTCACTGGTACATGAGAACCCTAGAATCAAAGGAATTCATAAATTTTATTATTTAAATTCTTATTTAGAGGGTGAGGCAGCGCGCGTTATTTCCAATTTAGAGGTTACCGATAGCAACTATTTTGAAGCTTGGAACCTCCTCTGTGAGCGTTACAATAATAAACGCCTATTAATAAACAACCATTTAAAGTCATTGCTTAGTCTTGAGACAGTAAGGGAAACAGAAAAGTCTTTGCGTTTTGTTATTGATCATATAACGAAAAATTTGCGAGCCCTCAAAGCTTTAGGTCTACCTACTGATAAGTGGGACGCTTTGATCATATATTTAATTACTAATAAATTGGATCCCAAAACTAGCTTTAAATGGGAAGAGAGTAAAGGGTCGTTGGATGAAATCCCTTCCCTTGAAGACTTTTTTAATTTTCTAAGAAATCGTGCTGATGTGTTAGAGTCTGTGAATCGCAACAAACAGCCTTCAAAGAATTTATCTCATGTACCAGAAACCAATCCTCGCAGTAAAACAAGTACAAAGGTTCTTATGACCTCTACTGAGTCCGATAAACAGTCTTCTCAAACCTTCTCTCTTGCTTGTCTTTGTTGTAAAGGTGAGCATCGTGTTTATGAATGTTCTGCATTCAAGACTAAATCTGCGGAAGATAGGATGACATTGGTCTCGTCACTAAAACTTTGTCACAACTGTTTAAGGACAGGTCATACTACACGTCGTTGTCGGTTGCCAGGTGGTTGTAAAATCTGTAAACAACGGCACAACTCGTTGCTACATGATTCATTATTTAAGAAAGTCGATGATGTTTCTAAAGAGGAAGTTGTAATGTCTGTTTTGTCCTCTTCAGAGGTACTGCTTTGTACTGCTGAAATTAATTTGGTTAATCCTAAAACTAACAATTCGATGACGGTGCGAGCGCTGCTAGATAGCGGGAGTCAATCTTCGTTTATTACAGAACATGTAAAGCAAACGCTACAGTTGACTCCTCAGCCTTCCAACACTAATATTATTGGAATCGGCGACACACCTCTAAAACTTAAACCTGAACGATGTACTGCACTTCTTCAGTCTAAAAATAGCTCATTTAGTGCTGTTATTTCTTGCTTAGTGCTGCCGTCTATATCTGGTAAGCTTCCTAAAGTCTCTTTTAGTAAAGAGCAACTTAACTTATCTGGTTTATCATTGGCAGATCCTAATTTTAATAAGTCAAATTCAATTGATATGCTTATTGGAGCTGATCTTTTCTGGGAGTTAGTGGAGTCCAAGCAGCAATCTTTAGGTGACAACTACCCTGTATTACGAAGCTCAAAGCTAGGCTGGCTTGTAGCGGGCCCTATGTTTCCGTTGAAAAGGTCCTCCGCTAAAGGAGAAATTCATTGTAATTTGTCTCTAAATAGTAATGATAATCTCACCGATCTCCATAATGATTTGGTCAGGTTTTGGGATTTGGAGAAGGTTCCTGACACGGTGGTCTTGTCCGAAGAAGAGAAGCTGTGTGAACAAAGCTTTCTCGCTAATACCACTCGTACCACTGATGGTCACTTCTGTGTCCAACTCCCACTTCGTGACGATAAAGTTTGTCTGGGAGACTCTTATCGTCTAGCAAAAAAAAGATTTATTAATCTTGAATCGCGTTTTAAAAGGCAACCCATTCTCAAGGAGCTCTATTTTGATTTTATCAACGAATATGCTCGCTTGGGCCATTTGTCTGACTATGAAGAGAGTTCATCTTCTACAGTAAAATATTATTTACCTCATCACCCTGTGCTTAAGGAGAGCAGTGAATCCACTAAGCTTCGCGTGGTGTTTGACGCTTCTGCACGCACGACATCTGGTTTCTCCGTGAACGATCTCCAAATGACGGGGCCTACAATTCAAGACTCTCTTTTTAACATTTTAATACGTTTTCGTTTGCACAAGTATGTGTTATCCGGGGACATCGAGAAGATGTATCGCCAGGTATTAATCGATCAATGCGATCGTGATCTGCAACTTATTTTATGGCGAGAGGATGAATCTCTACCTTTGCGCACTCTACAATTGAACACCGTTACGTATGGTTTCACAAGTGCCAGCTTTCTCTCCACGCGATGTCTTTGGCAATTAGGTGAGGAGAGCAATGATTCTCGAATTAAAGAAATTATCCAGCGGGATTTTTACGTCGACGACTTATTGACAGGTGCTCAGACAGAGGCTGAGCTTACTTTTATTCAGCAGTCTGTGGCAGCAGCTCTAGCTAGAGGTGGTTTTCATCTTAGAAAATATCGCTCTAATTTACCCACTTTGATTGGCGATGTCAATTGTGCTGACAGTAATAGCGATAAACTCGTCATAAGCAATGCTACTAGCACATTAGGTATAGGATGGAGTCCTATGTCAGATGATCTCCATTTTCCGATAGAGCCCATTTTATTGAGCGACATTACAAAGAGAAGTATTTTATCTTCGACTTTTAAAGTCTTTGATCCTTTAGGTTTGTTATCTCTTTGTACTATTAAGCCAAAAATGCTGTTACAAGAGCTGTGGACCGAGCTTAAGTGTGGCTGGGATGATCCTGTCCCAGATTTTATTGCGTCCAAGTGGCTTAAGTTCGTCAATGGTGTAGAAAGTATATCTCAAGTAAAAGTACGTCGCAATGTTTTAATTGACTGCCCGGCTCATGTAGAAATGCACTGTTTTTGTGATGCGTCTGAAAAGGCCTACGGAGCATGTGTATATTTGAGATCTGTGAATGCACAAGGTGAAACAGAGGTTCATTTACTCTGTGCCAAGTCACGGGTCGCCCCTGTAGCACCTACGACGATTCCTAGGCTGGAGTTATGTGCTGCTCTGCTAGGTGCCCAGTTAGCATCCGCTGTAGTGCAAGGCTTGAGACTCAAAGTCAACCGTCAAATATTTTGGACGGACTCCAAAGTTGTGCTGTCCTGGTTACAAACTTCTAGGAAATTAAAAACATTTGTTGCCAATAGAGTCAGCACTATTATAGAACTTACCGACCATTCTCCCTGGCGATACGTGCCAACCTCTCAAAATCCCGCGGATCTTGTGTCCCGCGGAGTTGACCCACAACACGTACCGGGATTAACGATGTGGTGGAATGGGCCTTCATTTTTGCAGTCAGGAGAGTCGTCGTGGCCGTCTGCAGAGCCTCAGGAAGTACAGCAGGTGGATTTGCCTGAGGTCAAAGCTCATCCCGCTTTGGTGGGGGAGTCACCCTTCGATCTCTCGAGGATCTCGAAGCTTATTATCGCTCAACGTGCTTATGCGCGAATCCTTCGTTGGTTCCACAATTCAAAAAAGGATAACGAAAATAATAAATTAACTGGTTGTCTTCAAGCCTCAGAACTTGATAGGTCTTTGAAGATCCTAATTAAAATGTCCCAGCGTTACTCATTCCCAAATGAATTGGCTGCACTATCCAAAAAGGAACCACTCAAACCAAATTCAAATATCGGTTCTCTCAATCCTTTTATTGACGCTGAGGGAATCCTTAGGGTGGGCGGCCGTATAAATAAATCGGCATATGAGTATGATAAGCGGTATCCAATACTTTTACATGCTAACACCCATCTTACTAATTTAATTTTTCAGCAAGAGCATAAGCGTTTAATGCATGCTGTCCCGCAACTCCTGCTCACATCTACTAGAAATCGGTTTTGGACTATAAGTGGGCGAAATTTGGCTAGACGCACGAGTCGTTGTTGTAATTTATGTAGTCGATTTAGAGGGAGAGCCCTAGCAAATATAATGGGTAATTTGCCCCCAGAGCGCCTTAATCCTGATTTTCCGTTCATAAATGTGGGAACGGATTTCGCTGGGCCCTTTTTGATTACAGACCGTAAAGGGAGGGGATGTAAAATAACTAAATGTTATTTATGCATTTTTATATGTTTTAATTATAAATGTATACACTTGGAGGCCGTAAGCGATCTTTCCAAGGATGCCTTTTTATTGACACTCAAACGCTTTATTGCACGAAGAGGACTTCCTAAAAAGATATTTTGCGACAATGGCACAAACTTTGTCGCCGCGGCACGCGAAATTAAAGATTTTTTAAACTCGAAATCTAACATTGAGTCTATTTTAGATTTTTCAGCTCAGCAAGGTATTGAGTTTGTATTTACACCGGCATACGCTCCTCATTTTGGTGGCTATCACGAGGCCGGGGTTAAATCAGCCAAATTTCACCTACATAGGGTCATGGGGAACGCGCACTTAACCTTTGAGGAACTATGTTCTTTGTTTTCACAAATAGAGGCAATCCTTAATAGCCGTCCCTTATGTCCTCTCAGCCCATCGCCGGATGACCTGCAAGCCCTTACTCCGGGTCACTTTTTGATTGGCAGGCCCCTCACTGCGTTACCAGCTCTGGTCATGCTGGCTCACAATGCAAGCCGTCTTGACCGTTATCATCGCCTCGAGCAGATGCGCCAACACTACTGGCAGCGCTGGTCAAATGAATATGTCGGAGAGCTCCAGCAGCGTACCAAATGGCGAGCAAGATGTAGAGACCTGAAGGTTGATGACTTAGTTTTATTGAAGGACGACAATGCTCCCCCTTTATGCTGGCGTCTTGGCAGAGTTGCAAGAATTTTCCCGGGGTCTGATGGAGTTCCACGCGTCGCTGACGTCACCACCGCCCGCGGCATAGTACGTCGCGCCCTTAACCGCATTTGCCTTCTACCTGCTGAGGACCATAAGCAAACTTGAAAGCTATGGAGTAGCTTTCAATGGCCGGGAGGATGTATGCGCTGGCTCCTGCGCATCCAGTTTTAAGAACATTAGTTGTGTGTATTAGCTAATAAGTTATTTTTATGTGTGCGAATTATGCATCTCAATTTTCTAATGTA
Organism: Ethmia dodecea; assembly: GCA_963855545.1. Lineage (NCBI taxonomy): Eukaryota > Metazoa > Arthropoda > Insecta > Lepidoptera > Depressariidae > Ethmia > Ethmia dodecea. The sequence continues at coordinate 8,432,819 of OY979452.1, forward strand.
TTGCGTCCGCCTAACGGAATAAAGTTCATGTTGCATTATATAAATTTTATTACCTGCTAACTCTGCCGGGCTCGGGTTTAACCCTACCTTTTTAAATTCACATTCTGTCGCTAATCGTCGCCCGAGTCACTCGATTCTCTGTATCTATTTATACCAATTTTGAGCCAATAATTAGTGCAAGTTCAACCAAATTTCTATGTTTTATTTTCCCCCTTGTTCTGTACTGAACAAAAGCTCTTGACGTTACAAGTTTGAAATCAGCTATCGAATGTTTGCACGAGTTCGTATAAATACAACTGTCTAACATGTTCCCTTTTCAACATGGAGGAGCATTTCAAACTCCGCTCCTCCACCAGATGCATTTACTGAATGAGCTGAATCGGAAGATTCGGGCAGTAATGAACCGAAGGTATATGTGCGACTGTCTTTATATTTACGTGAGAAAACCAGCAGGGTTCAGAATTAATTCTGAGATATGTGTAACAGACCCGGTCCGGCGATGGGCTCACCGCCTATTACGTTTAGGGGTCACAAGAACATCTCGTGAAAAGTGGGTACCTATATCCCGAAAAGGAATACCTCTGGCTAACCCCTCGGGGATAAAAAGGCGTGAGACTATAAATAAATAAATTATAAAAATAAATGCTCACCGTCGTCAATCCGCCAAGCACTGAGATCTTTCACGAAATTAACGGCTTTAACAGCATCCGCCATGGTGTTGATGATAAAAAAGTTGTCAGGGGTGCTACTCTTGAATACCTGAGGTTCCGTTTCTATGTACCTTGGCACGTCCAGCCGCACGTATTTAGCAGGGATGGCACTGCTAAAGAAAAAACCAAGTAGATACCATAGTATATTGGTACCATTATAACTTATAATAGGTACCTATATAGTCACAGATTTAAAGTGGTCTGTGCTATAGTATATAATAATAGGTATTTTCTTTGAAATTCTTATGAAAAGCACTTCCTAACTTTACCCAACGTACGTAATTATTTGCAAATAACTAAGTATAAGAAGTAGGTACTTACGTAACATATTTTAGTCTTCAGTTAAAAAAATACGAAACACACGCAAATTATGGTACCTACCTAGGTATAGACAGAAACCGCCTCTATTACATGTAATATTTTCTTGTTACCTCATTTTTCTCTCGTACATAGCTTTTGTAAACTCCGGGTTTTGGTACTGTTTCCCAAAAAATAAGAATAAAAGATCGTAATGATATCTGCTTCCGTTTTCCAGTATTATGTATTTCTCTTGTCTGTGAAATAAAAGTGTCATTAACCTAGGTGTCATTAAAACTTAAACGACCATCATACAATATAGCCGTAACTGTCACATTATATTCTAGTTCAAAATAGTAATTATTTTTAATTGTATTTAATAATAGGTCCTTTAGTTAGAGGAGCCATGTGGTACAGTGCTCAGAAGAACTTATTTTTGAGTAGGTATTGGTAGATGATGCCAACCATCTGTCAGTCTTTTTCAACCCACCCAAGGGTAAGTATCTGATTTGACGACTTGCGTTGTGTACTGCGTTTAGACGTCGAAACCGAGACCAACAGATTTTCAATTTTCTAAATACATAGCATCAAATTCTTACTTATTTATATCCACCATGGCGCCTTGCACGACGTTGATGTAGTAAGTGTAGGGGACGCACTTTAGATAACTGTCAGTAAACGACCGGTGCTTGGTGAACATCATCTCTGCTTCGGGACAAACGTGGCGTACGTACGGAAGCCCGTTTTTGGAGATCAGAGTTACATTCGTATACGTTAAATAACTAGCGGTATCACTGAAAGTATTGAACTAATTAGCTCAGTGTTTGTGGAGATGGCTAAAATCAAATCTTTAGCCACGGTCTACGGGTATTAAAAAAGAAGCAGCCTATATCAGATTTCGTCATATTAAATATTTACCTGCAATCTACCTACTGTACTTTGACAATTTGTTTTATATACTTTGGTCATAGTTTACGACATTCGATTATCTCAATCACATAACTAAGCAAGCTCTTTTATCAATCAAATACAGCTTGCATAAATTTAGGACAACTTACAGAAATTCAATGGCAAGGTTCAATTACAATATAGCTGTGAATCACTACTGACACCAATTTTATTTAATAAAAAACAATAAGGTAGAGCTACGTTATTTGGGTTTGAAAAGATTATGTAAGTGACGAAGGTTCGTATTCTTCGCAGTTAACTCTGTCAAAGGATAAATTATAAAGTATCATATTTTGGACAGACTGTCCAGAATGCTTAATCAATTTACATACCTACCTTTATTTACTTAACGCCTATCGAATCTCCGTGAATACGCCCGTTGGCCTACCTTGTGCTCTTCTACAGTATTTAATTTTATTTGTATAACATCTAACAGTACATTATAAAGCAATATAGGTAGTATAAATATCATCTTTGACACGGAGTTTGGAGGTTAAACATTGTTTGAGTGGTTCTGATGAGTATATTTACGTTTCTTAGTGTAAAAACTGTTTTTAGTCTTGTGAAAGTGCTGGATAATTATAACCAATAGTGCATTACAGGATTTTCAATAATTATTACGTGTGTAAATCTAGTAGTTTTTAGCGAAAAATGCCAATATTGCATAGTGAGAACAGTGAGAAGTGATCAGTTGCGTGGCCGGTAATTTGCATCTCTAATCACAGTGCGGAGGAATCTCGCCGTTACGCCCATAGCGCAACCGTGCAAATCGTGTGCAGCACTCTTCGCTTAGCACTGTATTATAGATAACGTAGCACAGAAGAGTCATCGTGCGTTAATCAGTGCGTTAAGTCCAACAAATTTAAATAACTTGGAATACCTACTCCTTTTCTGAAGTTCGAAATAATGGCTGATTCTCCCGACACTTTTGGGTGTTGTACTGGAGGTACCGAAATTGGTAATTATATAAAGTGCAAAAAATGCAATCATCTTTACCACAACATATGCATATCGCAACCAGAAAATTCCATCTCGAATATAATTCCCTTTTGGGAATGCCCTCTCTGTGTAAATCAAGCTCCCAAAATTCGTAAGGATGACGACACTCCCGCGCGTAATATTTCTCATACGCGAGGTAATAAGAGACCAGCCATTAATTCTCCCCCCCAAATGTCCCCTACAATTACAAAGGAAGACATTAATGAAGTTGTTCATAATGCGGTTGGGAATGAGCTGTAAAAAATGTTGCAGAAGTTTAATAGCATGCTAGAGCGTAATCTAGATCAGAAACTTAACCCTATTAAACAAGAAATTACACAAATGAGCGAATCAATGAATTTTCTAAGTGATAAATACGATGATCTACTAAAAGAACATGTCATCGTAAAAGATAAAATGAAAGCGGTAGAAGCGGACAATATAAAAATTAAGTCGAATATCTCCCAGCTTAACGCGCGTATCAATCAACTAGAGCAACAAGCGCGATCCAATAACATTGAGATACAGTGTTTACCTGAAAATAGGCAAGAGAATCTCGTAAACGTAGTCACTGACTTGGGTAAAGTAATAGACTGTAAAATTGAGGAATCCAACATCTTGCACTGCAGCCGTATAGCTAAACAAGATAGAAACAACCCTCGTCCACGTTCTATAGTCATCCAGCTGTCATCACCAAGACTACGTGATGAGTTTATCGCTACCTCAACAAAATATAATAAATTGAACCCCAATAATAAGCTAAACAGCACCCATTTTGGTCTTCCTGGTCCCGTAACTCCTGTCTTTGTGACCGAACATCTATCGCTCGCCAATAAGGCTCTGCACGCCGCTGCAAGGCTCAAAGCCAAAGACAAAGGGTATAAATATGTGTGGATCAGAAATGGAAAAATTTTTGTTCGTAAAAATGAAGAGTCGGAATACATTTTGATAAAAACCTTTGAATCTTTGGAAAACATAATTTAAGTTTTTTTTTTTGTTTAGTGGCTTTTTAATTTGTATGTACTGGACTTCTTATTTTTAAAATTCAGTAGTTTAAATATCTATTACCAGAATGTCCGTGGTCTAAGAACTAAAACAAATTATTTTTATAGTCAGTTGTGTTGTAGTAATTATGATGTGTTGATTCTAACTGAAACATGGCTAAATGGTGGCATTTTGAGCAGTGAGCTGTTTGACAGCAGGTATAATGTTTATAGGCGCGACAGAGAAAACTCAGGTTTCCACTATAATAAGGATGGAGGCGGTGTCCTAATAGCTGTATCCAAAAAATATAATTCTAAGCATATGGTTGAATGGGATAGCAAATGTGAAGATCTTTGGGTGGTTATTGATGTTTCAATTACAGAATCTGTGAGTCAAATAACTCTCTGTGCTATTTATCTACCTCCACCAGTACAAATTTCTTTACTTGACCATTTTGTTAAAAACTGTAATGCTATTTTTGAGAAAATTGAGATCCCAGCCTGCATTGTTGGCGATTTTAATTTAGGAATTATTCAGTGGTCCTTATTGAGTGACTCAACTTATATTCATAATAATTTACCTAATATTTGTCAACTTTTGATTGATTTTTTGGATTTGAACAGATTGTCACAACGAAATACGACTCCAAATCATTTTGGGAAAGTACTCGATCTGGTTCTTACAGATATTCCGAATTGTTGTATCAATGAATCGGTGTCAGCTCTCTGTAACGTAGACAATTATCATCCTCCACTTGAGATGGTAGTAACCTTAGCGGAATTACCAAAACTGCCTTACAATAAAAATAATAAAAGACAGAACTTTTTTAAAGCAAATTATGATCTGATTCGTGAATATTTGCAAAAAATTAATTGGGATGAATTGCTTTGTGATATTAATGATATCAATGATATGGTATCCTTATTTTATGATGTCTTACGTAAAGCTATAAACGAATTTGTTCCCCTAGTGAAACCTAAATGTAATAAATACCCAATTTGGTTTGACCGAAATCTTAAAAGAGTTCTGCGAGAAAAAAACAATGTAAGAATGAGATTCAAAAAGTATAAAAATCCTAGAGACGAACTGGAATTAAAGCTATTGAACAAGAGATGTACTACGCTAACAAAAAATTGCTATAATAAATATATTAATTTTGTAGAAAACGCTATCAAGACCAATCCCAAGTTATTTTGGACGTATGTTAAAACCAAACGCGGTGGAGCAGGCTCTTATCCTTTGACAATGACTGATGGCATGACTTTAACTTCAGATGGCAAAGAAATTTGTGACCTGTTTGCTTCACACTTTACATCTGTATATAACACGAGCAGTGCCATTAATCTTAATAATATGTTTTTACAAAACATGTCAAATTATAGCGAGTGCTTAACAGCCCCAATTATAGATTCTGATACGGTCAAAAATACATTAAAAGCTCTTGACATAAAGAAAGGAGCAGGTCCGGACGGGATTCCTCCAATTTTTGTCTCAGTTTGTGCCTCAGAATTGGCAAAGCCGCTTTGCTTGCTCTATAATAGGTCTCTTCAAACTGGCATATTCCCCGATATATGGAAGATTGCAAAAGTTGTACCTATACACAAATCAGGTCAAAATGACTTTGTATCTAATTATAGACCAATTTCCATTTTATCAATTTTTGCAAAAAATTTTGAATCACTAGTTTGCCCTTTGATTCAAACGCATTTTAAACAATATATAAGCCCTAACCAGCATGGTTTTGTGAAATCAAGATCCACTTGTACTAATTTGATACCGTTTACAGAGACGTTAATAGAGACTATTGATTCTCATAAACAGATAGACGTAGTTTATACAGATTTCAGTAAAGCCTTTGACCGTGTTCCTCATACATTATTAATAAAAAAATTAGCATCCTACGGAATTACTGGAAATCTTCTCAGTTGGATCGAATCTTATCTAGGTCATCGTGTATTTTATGTAGTTGTTAACGGTTACGAATCTTTTCAAAAAAACATAATTTCTGGAGTACCTCAGGGTTCTCATTTGGGGCCCATTCTATTCAACTTCTTTGTTAACGACATTCCTATGTGTTTCGAGTATTCGCAAAGCTTTATGTATGCCGATGACCTAAAAATTGCTAGAATTATCGAGACACCAGAAGATACCAAGTTACTACAGAGAGATCTAAACAGCTTGGTTCGATGGTGTGAAGATAATGGGATGGATCTGAATGCAAAAAAATGCGTACACATAAAATTCTCGCGTAAACATCATGAAATCCTATCTACATACACCATTCGAAGCGAAATTGTTGCAGAGTCTGATACTGTTAAAGATTTGGGCATACTGTTTGATAAGAAACTTACATTTATTCCCCATGTAAATGAGATCATACAGAGAGCCTCAAGAATGTTAGGATTCGTAATCCGTAATGTAAAAAGTTTTCACGATCCCAATACAAAAATTTTGCTCTATCAAAATCTGGTCCGTAGTGTTCTGGAATATGGGAGTCTGGTGTGGCGTCCACATTATTCGACACATTCGTTGCGTCTAGAACGTATTCAAAAAAGATTTTTGTGGCACCTTGCCTATTCCATAGGAAAAGCGAGAAGAAGTTTCACATATACCAATAGACTACAGTACTTCAAGCTAAGCTCATTAGAAAACCGTAGGAAATTATTCGATCTCCTGTTTTTATACAATCTTTTTAGAAATAAGACAGACTGTGCCCAACTTCTTGCTCGTTTTAAATTTCGTGCCCCATCGAAGTACCCTCGCAAACAATTAACACCTCTCTGCCCCCCTTTTCGCCGCACTGTATTGGGAACTAGCTCACCTGTGCCAAGACTGTGTAAACTTTATAATAGTATTAGTGATCTCGTAGATGTCAATGTTGACTCACTCAATAGGTTCCGAAAAATTATTGTTATGAACCTTAATAATATATGAGTAGCTTTGATCCTTTATCTTTTTTTTTTCTCTGTGTCTTTAAATTTATTTTTAGTGTAAGCGTAGTGTTTACCTTTAAGTGTTGGTTACGCTAAGCATGAATTTGTAATATTATAATGAAAGTGAATGATTCAGTGTAAACTAACGTTGGTAAACCAAATAAATAAATAAAAAAAATATATAATACCTGAATAACAAGGAATTGAGGAAAGCCATAGCGGTGCGGGACGCGCCCACAACCACTATCCGAGTGTCGACGTTCATTTTGGGAACACTAGTAAGCTTCTGATCCATAAACCACACACTGAACGTTAAGCTGTGGAGAATAGTATATTACAGACCTTGGAAAATAAAATAAGCCTAATTGCCTACCGCCGTTCTCAAATTTACGATATTTCGGCCGTTACCTCGTATCTAATGGTGTCAAAAAAAAACCGCCGTTGTGAAAAGTGACACCACTGTAGTGATGAGAGACACCATATAGTGAAAAGTAACACGACGGTTGTAGTGTAGTTAGTGACGTAAATCGGAGAGGCAGTCCCTTGGGGCAAATAGAAACTTACACGAAATATATAAAGCGAAACTATAAACTGACAACGGTGTTAACGTACAAATGGTTTGAAAAATCTAGTTTTCTCCTCAATTCTTTTGGCAGTCCTCGATCCACTGTGGTCTTCCTCGGCAGAAGAGGAACCATCGCAATCGCCAACGAATTGCATTTGTGGGCCAACTGTACAAGTTACCAAGTTAAATGTTTAGATATGCAATGTAAACTAAAAATAAAATAAATTGTAAACTGCCGTCCCTCTGAATTTAATCAAGATCAGTTTATTAGTGAAAATGCCTTTCCAGACAGAATGGAGTCTGGTAGGGATCAGCTGTATTTTTTATAGTAACTCCCTGAATGGCAAACACAAAATGTATTCAATTAAAAAATCTAGTAAGTATCAATACAACTATAGGTACTATAATACTATAAAGAGGAAAGATTTGAATTTTTGTATAAATCTTTTCTTTCCACGGGAACGGCAACTACGCCGATGAAACCGCGCAGAACCGCTAGTATTTAAATAAAGAAATACCAATTTACGAATCCACTGTTAAATACCACTACGACATACCCATTTGTTTCTGTACGCAGTCAGCCACACCATGGCGGTAGTACCAGATAGCCTCAAAAGCTCCCTCATGAAGAACCGAAAGTGTACCTCAAACACTGGGTAAACTATAGCCGTTTTTAGCTCGCAGAACGCGTTATCGGGTCCCTTGCCAACGCTGTGGTACATGTAAATATGATACAAATCCACATTGAACATTGTTCGAAGTAAGTCGATTCGATTTGGCAACCTGAAATTTGCAATAACATTATGTTTCCAAGTCCATAGATAGGTCATGATTGAACATATATTCTACCGATCGATTTACGCCTAGAAATACTTCTTTCAATAATGTTAGTTATTTTTTTAAGTATAATCTAAAGAAAATAAAAGACTATTTTGGACAATTTTTTAATTCTCCTCTACTTGTCTAGTATTAATATGCAGACCCAATAAGAATGTCTATTGCGTCCTTGTGTAGCTAGCTATGTAGAGCTATGCTTTAAGTTTATCTGAAGGATACGAGATTATCCGACAAAGAACGAAGGTGGTCGACATAGATATTGTTATGTTTATAATTAAAACATTTAGTTTGTTGAAACATTGTTTTATTCAGAACCGCCATTAACCAACTATTACATCATCATGTCCATAGACTATATCCAGCTATGTTTCATGAACCTGGATACAACATCTCCCTTTTTGAGTATTTTAATATAAATTAGTTTTACAATGACAACTTAATACAGACTACTTAAATAAACATTTTTCAAGAAACTGACATTATTGCCAAATAATCAGATTAGCTTATTCATGACATTATTACAATAATTATTAGTGTTTACACTCTAAACACTTTTATTTAAACTCAACATTATATCTAAACATAATCATATTAACTTGAACCACTAGACAAAGTCTTCCAAATACTTAGGCTTAGAAACTACTCTACCTGATCTAGTTTTATATTTATTATTATTATTTTCATTCCCATAACTATTTCCTCTCATTTCCATGTCATTCTCCTTCCTGTCAAACATACTTTCAGTTCCATTATTTTCCTTTTTTCCTTCTTCCTTATTATCACATCCATCATCCAAAATTTCCTTACTGATTTGCCTATACTGACCTCCCTTAATCAACATCTTCCTATTCCTTGTAATAATATCACCATTTTCGTTTTTAACTTTGTAAGACCTTGGACCTTCCCCTTGTCCTACTATAATACCACTTTCATGCGGTTTTCTTCCATATTCATTTTGTATTTTCACTACTTCACCATTCTTAAGCTCTTGCAAATTCTTGCTTCCTCTATCATACTGCTTCTTTTGCCTTATCTGCCTATCCAATAACTCCTTTCTGTAGCATGCATTTTCATCATACTTCCTTTCCACATATGGCAAAAAACTTTTCACACTTCTATTAAAAAGCAATTCTGACGGTGATTTCCCATTATTCATAACTGGAGTATTTCTATATATCATTAATCCTAGATATATATCCTTGTTGTCATAAATTATTTTTTTAAGTATTCTTTTTACTGTTTGAATGTGTCTTTCCGCAAGCCCATTGCCTTGATGATGCTTGGGACTAGTAATTTTGTGACAAAAATTCCATTTACTAGAAAAATCTTTAAACTCGAAACTTGTGAACTGAGATCCTGAATCACTATATATTATATTCGGTACTCCATGCCTTGCAAAAATTTGTTTCAGACTTTCTATAACATTTTTAGCTGATGTATTATTTAACTCTTGAATTTCCACATACTTGCTATAAGAATCAACTACTAAAATATATGGTACACCATATAAAAAGAATATATCTGTGGCTAAAATTTGCCAAGGCCCTTCTGCTATCTCTTTATTAATCATGGGTTCTTTTTTATTATTGTTTTGAAAACTTTTGCATGTATTACAATTTTGAATTATATCTTCAATTTCTTTTGACATATTTGGCCAAAATATTGATTTTCTAGCCAGGGCTTTACATTTCTCAATTCCTAAATGAGCATAGTGAAGTTTTTCAATCATTTCCTTTCTCTTATTCTTAGGTATCACTATTTGGGTTCCTTTAAATACTATCCCATCACATTCACTCAACTCATCCCTGTAGCTGAAATATATTTTTGCCATTTCCTCAATTTCCCATTTATTCTCTGGCCATCCATTCTTTATATACTTACAAACACTCATCAATTCATCATCCTTGTTAGTTTCTGTAATCATGTCCTGTAAACCCTTATCGGTAATATTAATACCACTCATGACCATTGCTACATGCGTTTCAACTTCTAAATCATAAGACTTCGAAGTATCATTCAGATATGAACGACTCAAATGGTCAGCTACAAGCAATTCTTTGCCTGGTTTATATACTAGCTGAAAACTATAAGGCTGTAATGCCATTCTAATCTTTTGTAGTCTAACAGGACAATTATTCAGTGACTTTGTGAAAATTGAAACTAATGGTTTGTGATCTGTTTCAACTATATAATTCTGACCATAAAGGTATTGATGAAATTTTGTACAACCATATAATATTGCAAGACTTTCCTTTTCAATCTGACTATAATTTTGCTCAGTATTTGTCATTGCTCTAGAGCCATATGCTATAGGTTGTCCATCTTGTAATATGACTGCACCCAAACCCTCTTTTGATGCATCAACATTTAATAAAATTTTCTTTTCAATATCAAAATATGCTAAAACTGGTGGTCGACTCAGTAGTTTTTTTAGAGCATTATATGCTTTTTGTTGAGATTGTCAATTGTCGTAAAGGAGCTGTGATTTCTGCTACATTGGGAATAAACCTTGACACATAATTTATCATTCCGAGAAACCTTAGTAATTCTTTCTGGTTTACAGGCTCTTTCATCTCAACTATTGCTCTTACTCTTTCATCATCCACTCTCATTCCTTTTGTAGTTAGTATATGTCCTAAATACTTTACCTCTTTTTGTTTAAAGTTGCATTTTTCTCTATTAAATTTCACACCCATTTCTTTTGCTCTTTTCAACACTTTTTCCAATATAATATCATGTTCTTTCTCTGTTTTACTATGTATCAAAATGTCATCTATGTAAATTTCTACCCTTTCTATGTCTCTAAAAACATTTGTAAACACTCTATGAAATACTTCTGGACTTGAACATAATCCAAAGGGTAGTCTATTGAAATGATATCTTCCTAGTGGAGAATTAAAAGTTGTGTATTCTTTACTATCATCTGACAACTCTATCTGCCAAAACCCTTTATTAGCATCAAGTGTAGTAAATACCGAACTACCTTGTAACTTAGCTGTAATTTCTTCAAGTGTTGGGATACTCATATGTTCTCTTTGTATTTGAGAATTTAAATATTGTGGGTCTAAACAAATCCTTAATGTACCATTTTTCTTACCAGTCATTACCAATGAACTGACAAAATCTGTGGGTTTTTCTATTTTCGAAATTATACCTAACCTTTCCAGCTTATCTAATTCTGCTTTTAATTTAGGCATTAACTTAAATGGAATGTGCCGACTGCTTTCAATTTTGCCTTTCCAATCATTTTTTAATGTAATTTTATACTTAAAATCTTTAATTTTTCCTATCCCCTGAAACACATCCTTATGTTCTTCCAACATCCTATTTCCTGTTACCACTTCTACTTTCTTAACAAGATTTATTTCACTTAAAGTTGGCAACCCTAATATGGGATAACAATTTTCTTTACATACCTGAAAATTTATCATTTGTTCTTTATTTTTAATTTTACACTTTATATTTATTTGTCCTACTGTTGGAATATTTTCCCCATTATAATTTGTCAGTTTAAGATTGCTGTGATCTATATCAAAAATACCCATGTCATTACAATATTTCTTAGAAATAACATTGCATTGAGCACCTGTATCTAACTTAAATTTTACACTTTTTCGTTGATCTACAAATTCTACATACTCATGCCAATTTTTATTGTTATCATTCAATGACACAGAACCAATATTAAATTCACTAGAAGAGTCCTGTTCTTGAGAACTGTCATTTGTTTCCACTGACCTGACCTTACGCTGTGTGCTCCGGCACATCCTCGCATAATGATTGATTTTACCGCATTTCTTACACTGCTTCCCATAAGCCGGACAGTTTGTTTTCCCATGTGAGAATCCACATCGCTGGCATTCCATTTTATTGGGATATTTCTTTGTTCTTGTTTCTTCTAGTACACGATCATTTGAAATCTTCGAAGCTGGTTTTTTGTTATTACTACTTTGTCCTGCTGTTGTCTTCTTCACAACATGGACTTCATGATTCGGATCATGTTCTATTTGCTTGATTTGTTCACTTGCAAGCTCAGCTGCTTTGCAAATATTTATTGCTTTTTGCAAAGTTAGATCCGTTTCCCTAAGTAATCTATCTTTTAATCTTGTATCTCTGATTCCCGACACAATTTTGTCTCTTATTAACCTCTCTTTTAACTCTCCGAAATCACAATCCTGTGCTAATTTCTTTAACTCTGTGATAAAATTGTCATATGTTTCACCCTGTCTTTGCTCTCTTGTGAAAAAAACGTGTGACGCGACACTTTCATTTTTTGTAGGAATTATATGCTTTTCAAATTTTTCTTTTACTAAATTATAATCTTTACTTTCCACGTCTGTAAGACCAAATGTGTTAAAGACTTCCAAACTTTCCTCACCCATACAATGTAACAACAATGCCACTTGCACCTCGCCATTTTTTGTATTTGCTCCCGATGCTGTTCTGTATATTTCAAATCTTTGCATCCACTTCTTAAATTCCTCTGCAGTGAGACATTTTAATTTCTCAGGGGGTTTTAATCCCATAATTCCAGATTTTTCTGGTTCCGACATGTTGGATTTTATCAATGCAACGGCGTTCTTTTTCTTCCGAATACTATTTACCTTCGCACTTTCCTTCCTTTCTGTCCTTTGCTCTGATCTATCACTTAGATCGTGTCAGCAGCGCCATGTTATGTTTATAATTAAAACATTTAGTTTGTTGAAACATTGTTTTATTCAGAACCGCCATTAACCAACTATTACATCATCATGTCCATAGACTATATCCAGCTATGTTTCATGAACCTGGATACAACAGATATTACCCAGCTGAAATCTGCGAAATATAGCTGGGAATGATTGGATGAAAACAGCCGAGGAACGAGGATCTTTGGCGCGCCTTGGGAACTAGATCCAGCAGTATACTGCTGTAGGTTGATGATGATGGTATCCTTGTCCGCCCGTGGGCATCTGATGCTTACCTTGGATACACGACGACACGTAACATCGACAATTTAGTGTATTTATAGGACCGATTAGCAATGTGCTAGTGTTAGAATATGACAAAGTACTTACTCCACTACCGCAATACCGACAATAGACACGCCACATATGAAGACATACGCTGAACTTTCACGTTGTTTATTCACTACGGTTTCTTCCACAGTCCATAAAGTCTCCTTAACATCAAGGTTTTCTAAAAGCTTCGCAATTTGAGGTATATCTGCTAACTCTGCTCTACGCACTCGCAGGTTACTAGAAAAAACTTACGAACTTAACAAAGAAGGTTCAGTGCTAAAGTAGCAAATAGGTACTACAAATATAAAAAAATACTTCTAACCTCAGAACAGAATTTCTATGTGCAATATAAAGTGCATATTTACTGCAAACATCTCGTTTCGTTGGAATAAACTGCAAAAACATAATTAATTAATTTAAGTTCAGTTTACGATCACAAGTCGCATCTGCTTACTCACGCAAAAATTCTGCAACAACGGAAAATTCTTTTCCTTACACGGAACTCGAATTACACAATATTCGTAATTTTTCATCGTCTCGAAAGCCGCTGCGAGTAAGTCGTAAGCTCGTCTAAGGAATGGATATAAATTATTACAATATCTGAAGTAACCCATGAACTCTCAACGAATACAGCCCATTAAATGGAATTAATTCTGCTATATCAGTGAGTATCTACAGTTCAAATACAGTAGCATATGGACAGGTAATTGCGTTTAATCAGATCGTCATTTATTTATAAAAATGGGTCTAAGTATTCTGTAGAACTACAACATCTTTTTTTCTTCAGAACGCTTTCTTCCGCCCCAACGTTACGGTTATTACGGGAAGAAAATATTGGCAAAGTACCTGTCATCTATATCCTTGTGCAAACCAAATAGTTCTATTAAAAAGACATTTGGCTCCCCAACTGTAATTACAGAAGTATTCGCTTCACTCTTTCGCACTCTCGATCTGCGCGATGCCCTTCTGGACTCTAAAAGGATTATTTTCATATTATCTTCAGCAAGTTTAACCAAAACAATTAAAGTATCTCAAAAGTATAAGACGGACCAGCACTTCCTCAACTCGTGCCGTTTAGTACTCTTTATAAGACAGCCCATTTTATATCAATTAATTGTTATACATACATACATATACTGTGTTGTTTTTGGTGTGCAACAAAGAGTTATTGTATAGTTTATGAAATCGTCGTAAAGGTATCAGCTCGCCTCGGAAAAAGCTCGAGCAAGAAAGGCGAGGCGGTGCCGATCCGTTTCCGAGTTGATATGTATGCGATAACCTTTATTTGACCTTACTTTTCGCTACTAAGTAACCCCCGTTCCCGAAATGAAAATCAATCTACAATTTGCTGACAGACTGTAAAATCTCATGTCAACTGTTCTCATTGGTTATTGAAAAGCGTTATGTTTTTATTCAACTAATCATAAGAGCTAATAGTCTGTTAGCTAATTTTAGTTTGAATTGCCTTTCAGAGACCGGGTGTAAGCCTCTCAGATATAGTATTACTCACAATCCTTAGCTTGTCATGTAGTATATTATTAGAGGAAATAATAATTATATTATATACTTACTTGGAGTCATCGAAGGCGGTGGTTTTATTTCCGGGCTATTTCTCTTTGAACTGAATAAATAAAAAATATTTCACTAATCGTAGTTGTAACTATTTATATCTCTTTTATAATTTGAAATGGAATAATAAAAATAGGAATCTTACGATTATTTTAGATTCTAAGATGGATAATTATATTTTTACTCCCTTGCATTTGAAAGAAAACTAGAATAGTAGGTAAGTATAGTAGCTCTAAGTATAACGCTTTAATGTACGAGAAATGACTCAAATTAATAGGTAGGTACCCACTCAATTAAAAATACAAGTTTTGCATTTTGAAATACATAATGTAAAGAGGATAAATTTGTATTTTTGTATGTATGTTACGAATAAACTCAAAAACTACTGGACCGATTTTAAAAATTCTTTCACCAATGGAAAGCTAGATAACTATCCCTGAGTAACATAGGCTACATTTTATTCCCGTATTCCCACGGGAACTACACAGGTGAAACCGCGCAGAACAACTAGTATATTTTTTTATAATATGTAAGATTTAACCACTTACCAGAGTTCGAGTGTGGACATTCCAGGTACCACGAATAAACTTTGATCAATATTCGTGATCACATAATCAAAGGGATCGTCGTCTTCCAATAGAAAAGTTGTAGAATAATCATAGAATTGAGAGAACGATGCTGACCGGGAGTAGTAATCGGAAATGTCAATGGATTTGGGAACTGAATCGGTGCGAAGATAAACGGGATTTTCTGGAATAGTACGTGCCCTCTTCTTTGTGACCTGAGTTTTCGGACGATCTCCACTAGTGTCCAAAATTTCTTTGGACAATTCCTGTTTTTACAATAATATGTTTATATTTTTACCACTATGAAATTATAAGTTACAAGTGGGAATTTCTTATATATCTTCCTTTTGCTAACATACATCAGAAGGAACCTTTGAATAAATTTCATGCTTCTAGACCCAGTCGTTTCGGCTATGCGTTGATCGAGTAGTCACCCAATCAGCCAGTGAGTTTCTTCTTTTATATATACTTACTAGATTTTACCCGCGACTTCATTCGCTTTTCATTCGATAAAAAATATATATGTGATACAGATTACGATAAACTAATCTGTGTGCCAAACTTAATTCAAATCCGTTCAGCCGTTTTAGGGGATTGAGTAAGTATACAAAAAAAAAACATTTCAGTATATTACTGGTTATTACAATCTAGTTGTAGAGGCCTTCTTTTAAGTATAGTAATACCTGTGTCAGAAGACCTAACTCTTCCATAGCCATCTTTAATTGATTACCAAAATAAAAATAAAAAGGTACATAACAAACATAGAAACTTTCACATTTTCAACATTTACTATGATAACGCAATTATTTTAATTTGCCAATAACATTACTTACATCATCGAAATATTTGGTTTTTGTCCTGGTCATTTGTTCAAAAGGACTCCATTTGCCAAGCATTATCGGATCTCTAAACATGTTAAAAATTAACTAGTAATTCTAAAATATACTTACTTATTCATTACATAAGAGATAATTTATCAAATGAGTAGGGAAGAAATTAATAGATAAATATTTTCAGAAAAACAGATATTAAATAGCAGTGATAGCCCTGCTGAATGCCCTCATGCATGAATAAATAATTTACGAACATATTTATCACTAGTGCGGCGGTGGTAGAAAACATCGTGATCGTTGGTTGAGGCATGTGTGACAGCATACTGATCCGGCGATTGGCTTACCACCTGTCACGTTTAGGGGCCCGAAAAAAACATTGACGACAAGCGGGTACTTCCAGAATACGTACCTCTGACAACCCTATTTAATTATAGAAATACTATACACTCACCCGAATATACGCAGCAAATCGTTGCGACGTCGAGACTTCTCCTTCTCTACACAGGATGTTTTCACTAGCCCCTGAAAGGATCCCAGCTCATACGTCTTCTGCAGCATCTCGTAGTTGACGTCGGTGTTTATGCACATTACACCCACTGCTCTATCCTTTGACTGAAAATAAAATAGCGTAAGTTATCTAGGTAAGCGTATGAGGAATGTCACCGCGATCGCAGTTCCGGTCAAGCCATGGTAAGTATACCTACTATTGACGTATAAATTATATCTACAAAGCCTAGATCGAACTATGAATGAAGATGTTCATACCTCGGCCACTATAATGGTCCTGTTAATGTCTGGATGGCGACCTAGGATTTCGCTGATATAATAATCCCCATACATGTCCTTCAGGCGACTAGATTTTTCATCCAAAATTGCCACAATATCGTCATTATCTTCTTCTCTGTTGAAAGTTTATGAGAGGGAGCTAGAGAATGTTTTTTTTTAATTTAAAAAATATAGGTAGACTTTCTCTTGCTCTGGCCTTACAATTACGACAATTAGCATAGTCAATTTAGGCCAAGTGCGTGTTGGAATCGCACACGAAAGATTCCATACCAACATACAATATAAAAATATATAAAAAAACACGTTTCTTGTCCATACAACAACCCATGGATAACCTTTAATTTTTACCAATTATTTGTTGGTTAGTGGCGCAGTTAAAATTTCAAGTGTCTACCTATTCACGCTTTACAAGATGCAGCCCTGTGATCAATTGGCGGACAATCATTAGAGCCTTATAATGGGATCCCGTTGGCACCCTCTGGGTACAGAATCCTAAAAATAAACGAAGGTACGTACACAGCACGGCGTATTTTCAGTTTAGGGATATAATCACTTCTAAACGCCACAAACATAACAATGCATTCTTCCTTATCATCGGCAGATTTTGAACAATACTTGTACATGTTACGTTTTTTGAAATACTGGTATTTTTTTAAGGTTTCTGAAAGTTAAAGTAAAGTATAATTGAGACTAGTACCATAGTAACTAGTAATATAAAATTTTGTGTTAATTAATAATACATTGTAGAACACAATTTAAACACGGCTAATTAGGCCCGAAACTAGGCAGAACCTGTACCTCTAAACATAATATGTATATATACAATATTAAGTATAATATTATTATACTTAATATTGTCACAAGTGTATAGAGATCCAGACACGAAGCCAATAGACATATTCATGCACACAAAATATTGGCCCCGGATGATAATCGAATCCGCGACCTAAGACTCAGCAGGCAGGGTCACTCTGTAGAAACTCGAAACTAAGGGGTCTTTACCATATAGGTAGACACTATTCAAATAGGTACCTACATGATTTGTGCTCAAAAACATTATCCTCCTTCTGACGTAGTCCAGTAAAGTGAGAACGTACCACTGTCACACGAAGGCGGCACCAAAAGCACTATGTAACGCAAGTAAGGGTCGTTTAAGAAAACCGTGGGTAACGCCTCCTCGGTAAAGAACTCCGCTACAGAGTCCAAACAGCACATGAAGTGTATGAACAGGGTGTTACGAGACAGATAAAATCTCCTGAAAAATTATTTTACATAAGAATCAAATATACCTAGGTAAAGCTGAGGTGATGGTCGTGGTACACCTCGTAAGTTCACCTAGGTGTTTCACTTTACTGGTTATATATGACCTATTTTTATAATGACTTGCAATTCACCGGTAGCGCTGTAGCGGGTCTTAGGAGGCGATAGACGTGCGCAGGGAGGGAAATCAAGACAGAAGAAGACAGGTAAAATAAGTGTGCAAGAGGACTGATCTCCTGCCCCATCTCACCACGCAGGCCACTTAGGTTAGATACAGCGCTTGCCAGACCATAATTAATTATCTTTCACTAGCCGTTCCCGTTCTCATGAGAATACGGGAATAAAATATAGCCTGTTACTCAGTGATAATGTAGCTTTCCTTTGATGAAAGAATTTTTAAAATCGGTCCAGTAGTACTTTTTCTAGTTCATAAACTAGAAAAAGTACTACTTTTTGATCTTTTGTTAGAATTTTTGATACGATTTGTTTTTGAGTGATAATGATGATGATTCCATGATGAGAATCAGTGAGGCTCGGGTGCGAATCCTGGCATGTATATACCAATGAGTTTTTCAAAACTTACGTACATAATATTAATTAATTCTGAGACCCGGTCCGGCGATGGGCTTACCACCTAGGGGTCCAAAAAATATTTCGTGAAAAGAGGGTATATCCAGAAATGGAATACCTCTGACTACCCCTTCGGCGATAAAAGGCGTGAGATTCTTTTTTAATTTTAAAAAAATTTGGGGAAAAAACGTATAATTTGGGAAACGGATGTTTTGGGAAACGGTAGTGTAGGGAACGGTCTTTTCAGGATTAGGTCTTTTTGGGAAACGGATATGAAACCAAAACTTATCTTTTGGGAGAAGCACATTTTGGGAAACACTTATATCGGGAAACGGATTATTTGGGAAAAGGTGGTGACGGGAACGGATGTTTTGGGAACGGGCGTTTTGGGAAACGGTCAGAACGTTCCGAAAGGTTTTCAACAACCAATCGGAACAGTTGACGTCAGATTTAACAGTCTGTCAGCTAATTTTAGTTTTATTTGCCTTTCGGAGCTGGGGGAAAATGTTTGTTTCAACTTACTGGAACATGTTCCGGAGCCAGACCTCCCAGCAAGCGGGGTCCACCCCGGCTATGTTGGGACGGTCGCACAGCGCCAAGAAGCCTACCACCTCCATTTTGTCGTTTATCATGCATATTGGCAATGTTGACAACTCTCTGTAAGGATGCTTTCTGTATGAAATACTCCTAATACGAGAATTATTATCATTGATTTCAGATAGATGCAGAAGACATTTTTATTGGCTTTTGCAACCTTTTTACATTCTTGTCTTGTTAGATCTAATAGAAAAGGTATTATGATGCGTCAGAACTACTGGACCAAAAACGATATTTAGATATTTGGTAAATGGCAAATTATAGGTAATACTTTATTTGGTACTATTTCATAATTGCTATAATTTGATAGGTACCTAAATTCAAATATTTTGTACCTCGATAAACAGAGACTAAGTCGAAGGAAAGTGGTCAGACATCCTGACGAGAGGATGTCTGGCTCGCCCCCCAATATCGCTTTTAGGTCCAGGGGTTCTGATGCTTACAAACATAAGAATCTTTATTCTTGTCACTTTCTGCTGAGAGCATTATTAACAAAGATTACTTACATCAATTGTCCAATGTCATCAACATAGAACAGTTTCTCTGTATCTTTTCGAACCCAAATCAAATCGATCTCCGCTTTGTCCTGATCGACAGCTTTTCTGAACCTGCGGCCGCCGTGGCTGACGTCGAAATCGAAATATATCGACATATTTTCCAAAAGAAACTTAAGCCGTGTATCCAACAGCCGATTGACAGATTTTATTGTTAATCTAACGGGCTATGGTTTAAATAATTTTATAAATATAGTTTTCTAGGTTCAACAATGGAATAAAACAATGTTTTAAACTATGCAAATATATTACAACGATAATTTACATTTTAAAATTATTAAGAATCATAATGTATAATAATTAAAAATTATAATGCGCATATCCATAAACGTTGTGATTCCGCTAGAACTTTTAATAAGAAAGAAACACTACAATACTGATTTAATGTTTTAAGTACATATTATCTATAATACATGAAGATGTAACAAATGAATGAAGCTGCCATCATTATTATTCGATAAATTTAAAAGAATGTTCAAACTTTATGCGTTGATTGTACTCTATGGAAATTGAGGAATGTCTTTCATGGTCAACATGATATATTTGATACTATACTTTATTTGCTGGATTCACAATATGTAGTTGCTATTTAATCCGTCGCAAATTAAATAATAATTGGATCTCGAATTGTGAAGACATACGTTATTTGATTACTTGAAAGTAAGTTCTAAAATTCTCAAAAACAATTAAGATGTTAACTCTAATAATCAAAATTTTAAACAAAAATACAAACCGACTTCAGCACTCAACTAAACCTATTACGCTGATAGCGAGTGATTTGTTGATAGACCAGTTACAATAAAACCAAATTTTCAAGATCGGTTCAAATTTAGCGGAAATATGGATACAAAAAAAAACATACGTGACGAATTGAGAACCATCTTCTTTTTTGAAGTCGGTTAAAAATATTAAGAATCTTACCAAACTATTCGTTTCTTAACATAATTAAAAATATTAACTAGTAAAAGCAATCACAATCAATAAACAAAATTATCATCATAAAATTAACTAAAACGAATACAATATTATTTCGAAACAAAATTAGGAGATTCAATTCAAATATACACATTATTCTGAGAGAATCGCATATTAAATTCTTGTGAAACTATAATAATATTGAATGTAATTAAATTATTTAACTACCGTTATTCCTGTCAGTAGTCATTGTAATATAATAAAATTACTAAATATAATATACAGTCCGAACATGCAAACGAATTGCGGTTAAAGCGACGTTTTTAAAACTACCTTCAGTAATGGGAACCAGAACAATACGTTCGAATACACGAACTGTACTTAGTTCTCAAAAACTTAAATAAGAGGCGGTAGGTTTTTAACTCTTACTAAATGAGTGTGTGATTTGGAGCGACTGACATTGCTCGGTGGGGTTTTGACAGCTAGAGTGGAGACTGTGTTTTGGCGCTGTAAGTTCAGTTTGTTGGCGCTAAGGGGAGCGCGAGGCGTCGCAAACCCATCGTTATTTATCTTAATAGCCGACCGCGTAAGCCTAGTAGGTGTGTACATCAGATTACTCTTAGGCGTCATCGGTAAATTGAGGTGCTGTATGTTTTCCTTCCCAATTTTAGGCGTCATTGGCCCGTGGTTTTTCCGCGGACTTTTTTTTGGGGTAGGCGTGGCTTTCTCGGGGATTGGTTGGCACATTTTGATAGCAGGGCAGTTGGTCTCTTTAGGGTTGGCCATCGAGCTACGGCTGATCTGATTTTCGTTTATGCGGTCCTGTGGAGTAAAACATACCTTTAAGATTTTAACCATTTGTATGCTGCACAGAAGGGGTGTTTAACATAGTTGGAATCTTAAAGTAGCATCTGACGAGATATGCTGAGAATATATCCTACTAATATTATAAACGCGACAGTTTGTAAGTATGGATGTATAGATGTTTGTTGCTCTTTCACCCAAAAACTACTGAACGGATTTTGATGAAACTTTACAGTTATATAGCTTATACATCCGAATAACACATATGCTATATTTTATCCCTATATTCCCACGGGAACGGGAATTACGATAATACAATGCTACGAGAATATATCTGTGAACTCTCACAAGTATCATTCTATATATTCTGCTAGATCAATAAAATTGTACCTTGAAGTCCGTGTAGGTAGTCAGCAGCGTGGTTTCCATGAGCGGGTCCGCTTTCACGTTGGGGACTTCCTGCGATGCACCTGTCGACTGCGTCGTGCTGAGTGACCGCCGGCTGCCACTGCGACGCTTGCCATGGGACTGCAAGTAAGACATTCATTGGGAGCTATTCTGCTTTACACCGACTTAACTTATTTTGGTTTAGTCCTATCTTTGTCTTACCTCAAAAAACGAAAAGGGATAGATAACCTACCGAATGTAGTCGTGTCAGAGGCTGTATTTTAGTCGTGACTTCTTTACTTATGCAATAACACGTATGAAATAGGGTTGTGTCCTACCTAGTCAAATCAGTTACTTTTTACGATCTGTCAAAACGAAATTTTACTATGGAAAATGTACTGAAATAGCAAACCGTGACGTCATAGTTTGTAGTACTCAATTGCAGCACTTTTTTTGATTGTTTTATTATTTTTAAATTTGCTATAATTGTAAATTGAAAATCGAAATACATATTTTGAGGTGTTTTGAGATAATCTTTTTAATGTATGATTACTCGCAATTTAATTTCGATGCTGTCAACTACCCAATTCCTTAGTTGACATTACTAATTTTAATTTGACAGGACTAAATATTTCTCGTCTCTTTTCTTTTCTAGGAGAAAGAAAATGACAGGAGTAAACTAAAATAGTTTAGTCGCTGTAAAGCAGAATCAGCACTATTGTAGAGCTAAAATTGGTAAGTACTTTTGCGAAAAAAAGTTACGACACAAGTCCCGTGATGTTACGCTTTTCAAGACCACGTCAAAGCAAACCACATCCGCACCTTACAAAAACTACTTGTTTGCTTTATTTTGATTGAGCGTCTAGTTTAATGGACAACTTTTTATGATTGATTTACAGAAGAAAACAGGTAATCAAGTCAGTAATGCAGTGCATTTTCGCACAACACTAGTGACGTAACTACAGCAATAATTCATTCCTGATTTATTGATATGGATAGTAGGCTACACTTGAAGAATTATGGGGCTCGAGCCCTGCGATTACGTAGCGCTTATAACGATATTGGATGCAGACAGTTTTTAAAATGGTGTCTAAAGCATCATATGGGAAGTTTATTCTTGCTTAGGTAAGATCCTTAAATTGTTGATAAGCAAAATGAGCAATATTAATATGTTAAATGCCCACATTTTATTATAACAGGAGTGAAATATCAAAGCAGCGAGCTTTACCAATAACTGTTCTGAAAATTCTAATTATTTGATTTTATTTATTCCTGAATTCGGTCTTAAATGTATAGGTGCGTAAAAGATATCAAATAAAAACGATTGTTAATAACTAAAATTAGGTCCAAAAAATGCGCTGATGTAATGCTGCCAGCACTTTCAGCCATTAGGCGTGAGCGTACTTATTCTTGTTTTATGTCCTTATTTAATTATGTCGCAGTACTCACCGTCCGCTTGTGTTTGAGGATGCTACCGTTGACGGTAGCTTTATAATTTTTTTTCAAGTCCCCGGCATAGTCGAGCTTGCGTTTCACGGCGTCTTTACCTTCTACAACTGCCCTGGCAGCGAGACGTCCACTGATGCGCCTGGAGTGAAACAATAATTTTAGGAATACTAAAAATACAAGTGCAACAACCTATACAACCATTTAGTCCGTTAGTTAGGCCATACTAATGATTTGTCTAAAGTAGAGTAACACCCCTTTCACACGGCGTCCAGTTTTTTGCAGGATCCCATTTGATGGCTAATGTGTTCATGGATCCCGCATGCTGGAAGCTCGTGTGAGCGCTAGCATATAAATACATTCGCCATCAAACGGGATCCTGCAGAAAACGGAAAACTGGACTGCCGCGTGAAAGGGGTGTTACGAGCCATTTACACCAGGGGAATCCAGCAAGACAATCCACTAAGACTGCATACAAAAAAAACTTGAGGACAATCCATTCCATTGTCCTCAAGTTTTTTTTGTATGCAGTCTTAGTGGATTGCCCTCGTGTAAATGGCTCATTAGGCTTTTCTCTATAGTAATCTCAAAAACAATATTATTATAATCTATGTCCTTCTTTATCCTTTTTTAAGCCTGACTCTTTCTTGTACCAATAAACCTTAAACAATCCGGAGTAAAATGTATGATTAAATTAATTTGTTAAAAACAAAGACTTGTGAAGTAAAAGTTTAGTTTAAAAAATTCTTCCAACATCCAACGTCTTTGTGTCAACATCCAACGCATTTAAATAAATATCTTAAAATAAAATCAAAATGTTAAATTGCAAAATAATAATACTTTCTACTTACATAAGCGTATTTATAATTACAAATGTCTACTCATTGGATTGCATAATCTCTGACATAATTAATATTACAAAGCAATAATGATCTACGATTTAATAACTCCACAAGTTCCATAACGTTAAAAGAGCTAACATCATTATCAATCTATTACACAGCACTTTTAGACTACAAAAATAATGAATGTATTTCCCATTCCTTCTACAGTTTAACTTACATAACAAACACTCAACGACATAGGCTTTTTAAAATTTTGATTACTATTGTTGCTAATCAACCAAAACTTGCCTTGTCGTGATGTAACTTATTTCTCACTTCATTGCTTTCAAACGAGCACTGAAAGAGTAAAGAAGGAATAAAAATTACGACTACTTTCTTCAATATTCATGAGGCAGAAATTATATAAGTACCTGTCGGGACTAGGACACATATAAATATATTATTTATACAATTCTATTATCACCCTTACTGATGAGATGAACGAAGATTTAAATTAATAAATATGTCTAAGAAGTATTAAGATGAGACTATTTCCATTCAATAGTCCAAGGCGTCATGGAAACCATAACTATCTACACCAGTATATAAAAGACATATACTCGTACTTGCATGGCTAGAAAGTCTAGAAACATAATGGATTAAATTATTTTTGAAATAAAATTGATCTTACATAGCAAAGGTGGATTGGTTCAAGAATGGGTGCGTCAATTGCTTCCTCTAAGATTCCTAAATCATGGTCAAATTAATTACCTTTTAACAGTAGTGATGGCGGTTCGCTTGAGAGCCGACAAGTTGTTGGTGAGGGTAGTAACAGCCTTGTTGGCGCTCCCCGTGATCAGCTGGCGTTTCGACGGCGGCCTACAAGTCGAAAGTCCTGTTAATGTCACTGCCGTAAAGTGGCAATGACATTACCACATTAGGCACAGATTATCGGTAACGACTAGGGGACAAAATACAAAATTATTACCCCTTTCCATTTCATTTGAGAATTGCCGACGGTCGTTTTCATTGAGTCGTTTCGTTTACAAAATTTTTAAAACATTCATTTACAACATTCTATTTTCAGATATAATTAGAGACCATGGACCCACTCGGTCTATAAAAGGATTAGAGAAGGAAAGGAAAGGACAAGGATTTAAGTGACCAGAGGTATTTCAGTTGTCTCTTTCAAAGGATCCGCCTAGCTTTCTGGACACTATTCCACATGAAGACATCCTACATTTTTAAAACTATGTTATTAGAAATCAATTAGCAGGATCCTACTTCCTTTTAGCTTTTGATAGAATTTAGTAGCTTATAAGCTACCTGCATTTCACGTTTCAACTTCCAATACGCAACAGTCGATACGTCAATAAGTCAGTAAAATTCTCCTGTAACATTGATTAATTAGTTTGCTGCTAACGATGCCAATCTTCATGGACGAGTTTAGAGTGCCTTGTTATTATAGAGTGAGAGCCCAGGCTTGTCAGACCTTCGTCATTCTGTAAAACCTCAAAGTTTGTCTGTGTATGTCCCTACTACAGGTGTAAACGATCCCCGAATATGAAGTTTGGATAACGGTTGCTTTGGAAGTTATCAAGCAGCAAAGGTCCATAAAATTGCACCTCAAATTCGTTAAAGTGTAAAGCCCAGTTTTTATATATTTTATTCGGATTGATATTAGAAATCACGTCGTCCATTGTCAGACACTTGGTGCGGTGGAAACCCCCTGTCAGACACCCTTGAATCATGGTGAATTGAGGGTATACTTTCGTCATTTTGTAAAGGCTGAATTTTATATATGTTACTTGAGGAACTATCAGAAGATGTTTTCTCAGATGTCAGACAGTTCCGTTGGTGGGTACGCCGTGTCAGACGCATTAAGTATTAGTCGGGGCACTATGTGCTCATGACATGATTTCTGCCCACATATCGCTACTAGGCCGAGTTTGATGTCATTTTCGTATAATTCGAGGATGAGGAATTCATTTCTGGAATAAACTTTTTATCAGTCCATAGAAAAAAACGGAGTAACTTACAAAAAACCAATTTGTCGGAACTATTTTTTTCAGAATTTCGTCGCTCAGAAGTACACTATAACGATTAAGACTAAATAAAAAATATTATATTATAGCCCCTTTATTGTACAATATAAAAAGTATCATTTCAATAACATCGTCAAAGTATAGAAGTGTAAAAAAAACCGGCCAAGTGCGAGTCGGACTCGCGCACCGAGGGTTCCGTACAACCTTGCAAATTTATGGTTTTCGTAATTTTTCCTTTATCTATGCTATAAGACGTTGCTTCGTACCAAATTTCAAGATTCTGAGTTCACGGGAAGCACCCTGTAGGTTTTGATTCCCTTGCAAGTGTCGAAAATTTGCGGCATAAACGGCTGTATCTTTTGATTGCGTTGGCTTAGAAGTTTGATTTTTTCACAGCTTCAAGGGACAGTAGACCTGAGTAATTGATATAAATTTCAGCTTCATACCTCCACGCGTTCCTGAGAAAAAGGGTCTTGACAGACGGACAGACGGACAACAAAGTGATCCTATAAGGGTTCCGTTTTTTCCTTTTGAGGTACGGAACCCTAAAAATATCTTGCATAGCGCGACGGAACTGATTTCTTTATTTGGAGTTCAAACTATGTTCGAACTATAGAGCTACCAACTATAGAGTTCGGTTACACGCATGTGTCATAGTCGTAAGGTACCTACTCAGTGCTATGTGGTTTTTCGATTTATATGAAAATTTCATTTTATAGAATTATTTCTAAATAGTTTAAAGAGCCCGCTTTTCATGATGATGATCAGTGAGGCTCGGGTTCGAATTAGCAATAAGTTATTCAAAAACTTACGTACATATTTATCACTAGCTCGACGGTTAAGGAAAATATCTTGGCGTATGTAACAGGAAAAATATATAAAAGGCGTGAGTTTTTTTTAATAAAAAGTGATAATTAGGAATAACTATCACTACATAATATAAAACAAAGTCGCTTCCCGTCTGTCTGTCCCTAAACTACGCAACGGATTTTAATGCGGTTTTTTTAAATGAGTAATTCAAGAAGAAGGTTTTGATGTATACAATACAGGCATGATATAGTAGAGATACACTATATTATCAGTGTTTCTCTACTATATTACAAACTGAAGCGAAGCAAGGGCGGGCGGAAATAAAACAAAATTCGTTAAACAGAGTTTTGGAAACTTAAAAAGAAGAACAAACAGTCGAATTGAGAACCTCCTCCTTTTTTGAAGTCGGTTGAAAAGTCTTTCCCTTGAGATTATTTGCTGGTTATTCTCGGGGTACTGCATTTGGTGTCGGTGGAGATAGGCTGCTGTATACATATTACATATAGCCAATCTCCATGGACGAGTTTAGAGTGCATTTTTTTTAGATTATTGACGTTTCTAAGTGTATTTTTTTTTACCTTATTTTAAAATTTGAAATTCAAATTTGAAATTTGTTCGGTCTGCTGCGCATCATCTGTCATTTCATTCTGTATTGTGTAGTGAACTATTATACATCTGAAATAAATCTGAAATAAATGTGACACATTTGTAATAAAATGTTATCATGGAAGACTTATTAGTTTGTGTGGTTTGTAAAAAAAAGGATGGAAATATAAAATTATTTTCTGAGCAGACGTTAAAAAAATGTCAAAATGTTTTGAAACCCAGAAAAAAATTTAACCTAAAATATAACGATATTATTTTACCTCATGAATATACTGACGGTGGTTATCACAGTGAGTGCTATAAAGTATTTACAGGACTTCCGGACAAGTATTTTAGTTTAAAACCACCAAATTCTGAAAAAAACTGTGAAAAAGAAATAACATCTGCTGTACCTACAGACAACTTATGTCCAGCTATTCCGGTGATATCTAACTTGACTATAGACCAATCTCATATACAGTCTCCAACAGAATTCCTAACAGTACCACTACCAACATCACTAACAACTTTGATTTCTGTACCAATAGAACTACAGTCTACAACTATTCCAGAAAATGTCGATAGTATTGAAATAGATGAAAGTGACATTAACGATTCAACTCAGGACGCAAATATTCAGATCGAAAGTAATGCAAGTATTCATGACTATCATTTCGTTTGTGTATTCTGTAATAAAAAAAATAAAAAAATGCGATCAAAAATGCTTCCACTTCATAAAGCTGATTTAAACCAATTTAAATCTGATATACTACCCAAAATTGAAGATCAAGAAGAGTATAATGAATTGTTTAAAAAGTTGGAAAACATTTCTGGTCCAAAAATACAGTATCATGCTGAATGTCGAGTCAAGTTTAATAATAAAATATGTTCATCAAAGGTAACATTGAGTAGGAATGAGTGGCATTATCATCGAGAATATCACCAAATTGCTTTTAATGATATTAGTAGCATCATCGAGGAGGACGTAATCAAGAAAGGGCGCTGTTATTTATTGGCATATTTACATGAATTATATATTGATTCCTTAGATAAAATTTTTAAAGAAAATTCCCTAGAAATGAACGCCACTTTTACAGCACATCACCTTGAAGAAAAAATTATGAAAATATTTTCGAAAGATATTAATATTTTTATTGTTCGTAATAAAAAAATAATTGCGCCCAATTATTTACAAGCAATAGATGATACAGTATTTGAAAATTTACAAACAGTAAATATTTTACAAAAATCTGCATTGATTCTGAGAAAAATAATTTTGCAAATTGAAAAGGAAAAGTTACCGGCTAAAAATATTACAGCACAGCATTTAATAGCAGGAGAAGTTTCGATACCACAAGCACTGTTGGATTTTTACTCTACCCTTCTTGGTGGGAATAATCAAAAACGTAAAAAAAGTTTCAAATGTACTCGTCAAGTTCGTTCCTATTGTCAAGATATAATTTATGGAGTCCATAATGGTCAAGTCAAGACGTCAAAACACATCATGTTAGGTATGACTTTAAAGAGCTTAACAAGTAGTAGAAAAATTATTGATATTATTAATAGATATGGACACTGTATAAGTTATCAAGGCGTTGAAGAACTAGAAACAGAAAGTACATATACTTCTATAGAAAAGTCTAGTTTATGGCCAGAAAACATTAAAAAAAAACCGGAACTTTTTACTGGAGTGGCTTATGACAATTTTGACCGTTATGTGGAAACTACAAGCGGAAAGGATACTCTACATGATACAGTAGGAATAATTTACCAAAACATCGAGTTAAATACAACCGAAGAATCGGAGATGTCCGAAGTTCCGACTCCAAATAATGAAAACAAATCGCAAAATGAAAAAAAAAGAAGAAGAAGAACCTTTGAAGCAATATGTGCAGGAGAAATTCCGTATCCTAAAAAACCAAAAATGACGAGTAATTTGCAATTAACGGTTGACGATGTAGAAACTGTAGATTCTGGAATAGACAATGTAATAGACAATTTATGGATGGTTAGTCATGCTTTGGAATTACCTGATGTACCTATGTGGGTTGGTTTTAATAGTCGAATTTGCGATAATGACAGCCCGCAACAACTTATTTCGTACTTGACTCCAATCAATGCATCACCAACCAGTACATCTGTAGTTCTAGAAACTATGGAACAAAGTAAAAAAATTGCTGAAGATTTACAGCAACCTTACATACAGGTAACATACGATCTTGCGATAGCAAAACAAGCATTTCAAATACAAGCTACTGAAAAACCTAAATTTGATAATTTATTCATACATTTAGGACCGTTTCACATAATGATGGCTTATTTTAAAGCCATCGGTAAAGTAATAAATGACAGTGGGTTAACAAATGTTATGGTTGAGAGTAGTTTGCTAGCAAACGGTTCTGTAAATGGATTTCTTGATGGAAAACATTTCAATCGTTGCAAAAGATTACATCCTTTAATAGCATTAGGACTGGAAATACTCCATTTTAAATCATTTCTACAAAATGATAAAGTAACATTGACAGATGATATGATAGAGGAAGTAAAAAGACTACAGAACTGCGAAATATCATCTTTTGACATAGAAAATGAAGACCTGAAAAAACTGATGAATGATTACGGTATTTACAAGAAACAGAGTCTCAATGGTGAACATGGCAAAACTTCTCAATTTTACTTGATTTACATCAATCTAATACACCATTACTTGAATTTATCACGAAGCATTCGGACTGGAAATTTCGAACTTTTAAAATCAGTATTGCCTAAAATTACAAATATATTTTTTATATGCAACCAACAAAACTATGCACGGTGGACCGTAAAATATTATGATAATTTACTGAAAGTTGCAGAAACTCATCCCGATTTATACGAAGGATTCAAACAAGGTTGCTTTGGTATTAAAAGAACCACCAAGCCGTTTTCAAGACAACCCATTGACCTGGTATTAGAGCAAACTATTAATGCAGACGCAGCTAAAAGGCTCACAGGTGTTATACACTTCACTAATTCAATTTCGGCACGACAACGGTGGGCTCGAAGTCACGATATTAGATCTACGATAATAAGTCAAGTTTATCTTGATCTAGGACTACAAACTTATCAAGATGTTTCATCAGACTTAAGTCTTCATAATATCCGGAAAAACACCAAACAATTACAAACATTTATTGACACCTTCTCTCAATTTATTAATCCCTTCAGTTCTGAAGTGCCGAAAGACCAACTAATAAATATTTCATCTGGAAAATCTGCATCACCATCGGTAGAGGCATTCCTTCTAAATATTGAAACAAATGGTGATTGTCATCGCAAATCATTCATTTCTGAATGTTTATTAGATATTAAAAGATTTGAAAAAGCTATAAAGAAAATACCAATGGATAATTTTTCCAAAGATTACGAAAAAAAGAAGAAAGTTCTAGTTGGAGGTAAAATTCAAGAGGTTAAAATCCAAAGAGATTTATTTGGACGAATGCTGGGAATTTCGATGGATTATAATGTAGACATTTCAAAAATTTTATCGTACCCAATTACCTCAGTGCCATTATCGATGTGTCATTTAGATGGCACTATTTGCAAGACCAATAAATCGACTTTGATGAAATGCTTAGAGAAAGAAGTCCAGCATGAGCAGCCGCGTCATATTGATGTTTTAATAATTGATGGATTTTTCCTACTTCATACGATGAAAAATGTTCCAAGGAAATTTGGAAGTATTTCGAAAAATATGTTAAAAATGGTTACCCAGTTGCATGCGTTGAGAATTGATGTGATCTTTGATCAGTACTTTACACCATCAATTAAAGATTACGAACATTCTCAACGGTTTGAATCTGCACAATTAGAGTATACCATAGCAGGGCCTGAGCAAATTCGACCAAGTGATTTCGCGAAAGAATTAAAAAATTCAAATTTTAAAGAAGCTCTTGTAGATTTTTTTATTTCACATTGGGCTAGTGACGAAATGGCACCATTTATTGGTAACAAAATAATACACATAAATTTCAAAAAATGTCATTTTTTCACTGTTAATAATTCCAATAATGTAGTATCAAGTGTTGTTGATGAGTTGTCATGCCCGGAACATGAGGAAGCAGATACCAAGATTGTATACCACGCCTGTAATATCAACTATCAAGCAAATATAGTAATCCGAAGTGTTGATACTGATATTGCTACTATAATGCTTGGTCATATGCACCACATAAAAAATGATTCGTTGGTATGGATGCTTACGGGTACCGGAAATAACTTAAGGTATGTGGACCTAACGAAGATATATGCAGAGCTGGGAAAATCTATTTGCCAAAGCTTACCTGGATTTCATGCAATCACAGGATGTGATTATAATCCTGCATTTTTCAGAAAAGGAAAATTAAAACCTTACAAAATATTAAAAAAAAATGAAGAATACCAAACAGCTTTTAAGAAATTCGGTGACCCCGAATTATTTGAAAACAAAGATGAACAACAAAACGTCTTTAATATTATTCAGAGATTTATGTGCAAAGTATACAATGATGGTGAGATAAATGATGTAGATGCTGCTCGGTTTCAAATGTTTATAGATTCGTATACGGTTTCTGATGTAAACGAAGCTTTTAACCGAAAAAAACTGCGAAATTTTGACGCTAGCAGTATACTACCCTGCAAAAGTGAGTTATTTCAACAATTTCTGCGAGCAAATTATATTTGTGCAATTTGGAATAATGCTCACTTGAATAATCCAACCATTTACAAACCTGAAAATAATGGTTGGGTACTGAAAAATGATCAATACCATTTTAAATGGTTTGAGGGGGATCAGCTACCAAATTATGTCAGTGATTCTTTAAAAACTCTGTCAGGTATGTAATTATTATGTAAAATTATTAAAAATAAGTTTGCGACTATTCATAATTGTATTAACTAGGTTAAATTATTACAGAAACTGTCATTGATGAAAGCGATATTGATGACGATGAATCCTCGGACTGGAGTAGCAGTGACGTAGACGCCATCGACGACACTGATGAAAACAATGTAGATAGTTAATTTGTTTTCCAATTCAATAATATATATTTCAGATCAATACCATTTTAAATGGTTTGAGGGGGATCAGCTACCAAATTATGTCAGTGATTCCTTAAAAACTCTGTCAGGTATGTAATTATTATGTAAAATTATTAAAAATAAGTTTGCGACTATTCATAATTGTATTAACTAGGTTAAATTATTACAGAAACTGTCATTGATGAAAGCGATATTGATGACGATGAATCCTCGGACTGGAGTAGCAGTGCCGTAGACGCCATCGACGACACTGATGAAAACAATGTAGATAGTTAATTTGTTTTCCAATCCAATAATACATATTTTTTGACAAGCTTATACAAAGGATGTCATTGATGAAAGTGATATTGATGACGATGAATCCTCGGACTGGAGTAGCAGTGACGCAGACGACACTGATGAAAACAATGTAGATAATAAAAAAAATTCAATCTTAAAATATATTTTTTATTTCGGAAAAGCTTATCCCTATGTGTTTGTTACAAAGAAACTTAAAAACTACACTACATTTCTGACACACCACATTAAAACTGACAATAATAACAATTTACGGTCCTCAAGCTCGATCTTAATTGCCGTTATAGGTGCGCACGCTCTTACATTCTTACATTCGATAACCGGCACTGAATTGAACACACTTTTACACCATAATAATGACAGGCCACAACAGGGACGACCACAAAGCGTGCCTTCCCGCCGGTGTGACTACTGCCGAATTTCCAGTATATTTAAAATCGGGCCTATTTTACCTAGATACGGGAGATCTTGAGGGGAGAAGCCAGGTCTTCAAAGCTATGATATCAGTTGTTTTGTATAGACGTCCAAGGCTCTGCATCGACCGAGCAACGGCCCTGCTGTTTCAAGTACATAATTTTATGGGATCCCTTTGAATAGCCCCATTATTAAATAAGAACATGATAACGCATGACCTGATGTTACAGTGTTACCTTGAGTCTCCAGGGTAGGTACCTAACTTATAACTTACATTGTTTGTGGAGGAGCGGAGGTGGAATACTCCTCCATTGTGAAAAGGGAAGATCTTCCGCCAGGCGAGCCTGGAGATCACGGTCCAACGGTTGATGTTGGACAGTCGTATTTATACAAACTCATAAGAAAACTTCAATAGCGTGGTTTAGAAGTCGGCTGTCTATTGGCGCGTTCTATGTAGTGTCGCTACAAGCTTATTAAAATGGTCTCAATTAATAGGATATAGATATATCGTGATCAGGGCCTAATGATGCTGCAGGACAGAGACATGAAGATAAATTGCATGCTACTTTCACTCGTACAATATGTATGAAATTTTGGTATACGATGTAGTACCACTTGTGGGGACTAATTGTATGTGAAGTGGAGTGGAGTCTTCACAATATATGAACAATAGGTTGCTGAATACAATATTTTATGGGTGGTTGTATGGCAGAAATCACAAAACCGTTAAAATGTAGCTTTTCTACTTGCAATAGGTATATAAAATGTAGTATTAATAATTCAAAATTTAATAATCCCCCAATACAAAAAATACAAAAAAAATATTTAAAGAAATCGTATTAATTAACCCTTGTAATAAAGTTTAATATAAGTAGATAGTAATATTTAGATCCAAGCTTCTTTGTATCTGGGACCGTTCAATAATAATGATATTGTAAGTCCTATCACAATTTTCATATAAATCGAAAAACCACATAGCACTGAGTAGGTACCTTACGACTATGACACATGCGTGTAACCGAACTCTATAGTTGGTAGCTCTATAGTTCGAACATAGTTTGAACTCCAAATAAAGAAATCAGTTCCGTCGCGCTATGCAAGATATTTTTTTTACACTTCTATACTTTGACGATGTTATTGAAATGATACTTTTTATATTGTACAATAAAGGGGCTATAATATAGTATTTTTTATTTAGTCTTAATCGTTATAGTGTACTTCTGAGCGACGAAATTCTGAAAAAAATAGTTCCGACAAATTGGTTTTTTGTAAGTTACTCCGTTTTTTTCTATGGACTGATAAAAAGTTTATTCCAGAAATGAATTCCTCATCCTCGAATTATACGAAAATGACATCAAACTCGGCCTAGTAGCGATATGTGGGCAGAAATCATGTCATGAGCACATAGTGCCCCGACTAATACTTAATGCGTCTGACACGGCGTACCCACCAACGGAACTGTCTGACATCTGAGAAAACATCTTCTGATAGTTCCTCAAGTAACATATATAAAATTCAGCCTTTACAAAATGACGAAAGTATACCCTCAATTCACCATGATTCAAGGGTGTCTGACAGGGGGTTTCCACCGCACCAAGTGTCTGACAATGGACGACGTGATTTCTAATATCAATTCGAATAAAATATATAAAAACTGGGCTTTACACTTTAACGAATTTGAGGTGCAATTTTATGGACCTTTGCTGCTTGATAACTTCCAAAGCAACCGTTATCCAAACTTCATATTCGGGGATCGTTTACACCTGTAGTAGGGACATACACAGACAAACTTTGAGGTTTTACAGAATGACGAAGGTCTGACAAGCCTGGGCTCTTGGGATATTAGACTATTGACGTTTCTCAGTGTACCTATAGTACCTATTATTGGATAAATTAATTTATAACGCGATAGCCTTATTAT
Source organism: Ethmia dodecea (assembly GCA_963855545.1). Taxonomy (NCBI): domain Eukaryota; kingdom Metazoa; phylum Arthropoda; class Insecta; order Lepidoptera; family Depressariidae; genus Ethmia; species Ethmia dodecea. The sequence goes on from OY979452.1 coordinate 8,468,312, forward strand.
GGTTTATTATTAAGTGACAGACTTTCAGATACTCGGGCAAACATTTATATCAATTAACTATACGCGCTATTTCTGGGCTAACACTACAGAAAAAAATCGGTTGTCTGTAAAGTCGGTTTACTGACGATAGTTGAACGTGACAACGTCATAAGAAAATACTGATGGAATTGATTGTGACTCTTTGTCGCTCGTTGCGCGCTCTCGCTTGCACTGGAACGACGCATACGTCATACTTTTTCGTGCATGCAGCCGGCTCCATCGAATTATAAGACGTCACGTCAATAAATGATTTTTGACTTTGATGTATGTAGTTTGAATGTGTTACCTGTTTTTTTCGGCGGTTGCTGCGAGTCCGGCGGCGGTGCGGTTCCGTTTCCCTAGCGGGGAGGTGGCAAGGGAGCGGAACAGCGGTGTCGTCGGTGTCAGTGCCTGCTTGCGCGCAGACAGCTTGTTATGCCGCTCCTGTGTACAAACGCACAGTTGGACGGCCTAGTTTTTGGCCGGGGGTTACGTTGGGCTCTGCAGCCTAGTGCTGCTATCATACCCACTAAAAACCCTGGGGTGTTCCTCCTAGCCACTTCGGACCCAGCCATGGCACCGCGTTTAAATGTATCCGCAGCTGTGTCACGGCCGCCAGCAACACATTGCGGGCGGCCGAGAGGGATCGAGCGAACCTCCCCCCGCTTGAAGCGCCAAATCAACCCTTAACAGCCCACAGCTGAGCTAACTGGGTATTTTCTCACACATAAGGAAGTATGTGCTTTAATCTGCCAAGCGGATTGGGAGATTCTGTTAAGCTAGTGGCCACTTTACAGTCAAAATTTTTCAAGCCACCCGAGGGTACATGGCTTAACGACTTCCATTGTGCGTAGACACAACGAGAACCGGGACCAACAATTTAACGTGTTTTCATTACAAACACAGAGTGAATTTTTTAAATCGTGTTTGTGGCATAGGCGTGAAAACGCAACAAACAAACCAAGTCACATTGGCATTTATATTTAGGATATAGGATACACAGGCCTTGGCTCAGTTAGTTGTGACCCTGTTCAGAGTTTAAGGTCTCAAGTTCGAAATGAACCCGGTCTCAATATCAGTTGCGTGTTGCGTCAGTTGTTAAGTACCCATAGAACAGGCTCTTAATAGCGTTGCATCTAAATAAGAGGGTGTGAATTGTGACCCACTATTATTTCATTCATAAATCGATTTGCCTAACCCAGAGAAGTATGGTCACTGATATATAATGTTTATCAATGCAAGAATCTTATGTTAATGGGTGTAATACTTCTGCTTCGTCTAGCCCGACGTAAAAATAAAGTTGACATATAAAGACATTAAACCGAATAGGAACATGACTAACCGCTTTTCTGGTCTCCCAATCGTCGGTGATGACCTGCAGGAAAGGCTTGCCGTCGACCGTAAAAGTCTTTCCAGTTTGCGCTTCATACTCCGTTATTAATTCACGTAGCTGATCTTCTATCTTCGGTAACTGGAAAAATTAAATACAGTAAAGAATAACCAGTAAGTATGACTTTCTTTATATTCTCCTACCCTGATTAAACCAATGCTTCCTACTGAGTTTTTACGATTTATTCTCTTAAGGATAATAGGTCGATAATGCTTTTAGGTATTAAGTTCACCATGTGTACGTTTTCTTAGTACATAAAGTTAAAATAATAAAAGTGTATATCTTATACCAATAGAAAATAAACGATTTTGAATTTTGAAATTAATAATTTAAACAAATTCGATGCCCTAGAGCAATGATAGCCAGTGGTTAAAGAGCCCGCTTTTCATGATAATGATCAGTGAGACTCAGGTTCGTTCGTTTAAGGAGTTTTTCAAGAGCTTTCGTACATATTTGACACCAGCTCGACAGTGAAGGAAACATCTGCATCGTGAGGAACCCCGCAGGTCCCCATAATTAATTCTGAGACAGCGCCCCGGTCCGGCGATGGGCTCACCACCTATCACGTTTAGGGGTCCAAAGAATATACTGGTGAAACGTGGGTATTGTGATACCTCTGCCTACCCTCGGGGATAAAGGCGTGAGATTATTTATTGGTATGTATATCGATGAAGGTGGCTGGCAGTGGATGGATGGGGTCTGCCCAAGACCGGAATGGTTGGCGCTCCTTGGGGGAGGATTTTGTTTAGCAGTGGACAGCAATAGGGTATTAGTGTCCTGCATAGTCAAATGAGTTACTTTTTATGGTCTGTCAAAACGAAATTTTAATATGAAAAATGTACTGAAATAGCAAGGTGTGACGTCATAGTTTCTAGTACTCAATTGCAACCCTTTTTTATTGTTTTATAATTTTTAAATTTTCTATAATAAAATTGTAAAGTGAAAACCGAAATACATGTTTAAAGGTGTTTTGAGATAATCTTTTGATAAAATGAATGACTAAAATAAAAAATTAATAATCTCGCCTTTTATCCCCGAGAGGGTAGGTAGGTATTCCATTACTGGATATACCCACATTTCACGAGATATATTGGACCCCTAAACGTGATAGGTGGTGAGCCTATCGTCAGACCGGGTCTATTTACACATGTCTCAGAATTACGGGTTTCCTCACGATGAATGAATGACTACTCGCAATTTAATGTCGATGCTGTCAACTACCCCATTAGCTGAAACGATGATATTGATACCTTGTTGGCGATGGTCTTCCTCTCCTTCTCCTCGCGCAGCAACTGCCCGCCGCGGTTGTGGTAGCGGCCAGGGTCCGAGGCGCGAGCCTCCAGCTCCGTCATCTTCAGCCACAGGTTCTTGCGGGTCACCACCAGCTCGAAAATGTGCCTGACACCAATTTTATTCTATACTAGCGGTTCACGGTTTTACCCGTGTAGTTCCCGTTCCCGTGGGAATATGGGGATAAAATATAGCCTATGTTTAAGGCGGTCCAGCACTTTTTGAGTTGAAACATGCAAAAAAAATACAAGTCTTTCGTCTTTATAATATTAGTGTAGCTCAGTTACTCAACAACTGAAAGATGCGTCACATTTATTCAGTACAATAACGTGTTTACATATAAAATGTCATTACCTGCCACCAACACGTTGGCAATTACAGCGTATAACAGCAATCACAGCGTAAGTATGTAAGAGGATGCTATAATTATGTATGTACTATCAGCAAACGCTAAGCCTGATACATTTGGAAGAATTGTTGCTTCTAAGCTCAAATTTTATTACCCCGACCGTAATTAGAGTTACACAATGAGAAGCCAGTAACACCGCCTTTTTTTCTATTCCGATCCATTCATCGATACTAAATGGTCATAAACATGAAAGAAACCCTTTTTTATAATTGTCATTGTTACTACACACACCGGCACAATTAGCGGAACAGAAAAAAAAAGGAGAAAAAAGAGGGAATTTAGAACAATGAATGTAATTTTTAAACAATATATTATTTAAAATGAAACAACAATTAAATTAACATGTTTTGACATTCATTTGTAACACCATACTTAAAATTTTATAAAAATAAAAATTAAATTAAACAAAATGCATTTTTCTTCGATTTTTAATTATAGAGAAACAGCAGAAAATTCAAGATTTTCCAAAGTTTAACAACAATTTCAATGACTGTTCAATATCGAGTGTTTCCTCCTCGTGCTCTGATGAGGGTTTCCATCCGTCTGGGCATGCTGCGGATGATGTTATCAATGGTTTCTTGGGGCAACCTCTGCCATTCTTCAAGTAATGCGTTTCGCAACTCGTTGAGATTATTGGGAGGGGGCATTCTTGACTTTACACTCCTCTTTAGCAAGTCCCAGACGTGTTCTATAGGGTTCATATCGGGGGACCGTGCTGGCCACTCCATCACCGTTATACCAACATGGTTTAGGTATGTCTGTACTGTGCGAGCACTGTGAGCCCGAGCATTATCCTGCATTAGAATGAAGTTGTTACCAATAAAGGGGGCAAATGGCACAACATGTTCTTCTAAAATCTCCCTGATATACCGATCAGCATTCAGATTCCCGCCATCGACCACTACTAACTCCGTACGAGCTCCTAAACATATTCCTCCCCAGACCATAATTGAACCGCCGCCATATGCAACTGTATTTTCAAAATTAGACTGGATATACCGTTCTCCTTTGCGTCTCCATACTCGCTGCCTTCCATCAATTTGATTTAACATAACTCTGCATTCATCAGTAAAAAGAACCTGTCCCCAGTCGTCGAAGTCCCAATCACGATGTTCACGACCAAAGTGTAGACGGTTTGTGCGATGATGTCTCTCAAGTTTTGGGGCTTTGGCGGGCACATACGAGCCTATACCCACTTCTTCGAATCTTCTACGAACTGTCCGCTCACTCATCCTTACTGCTCGTACCTCTTCCAGTAAATTTCGAGCCTGCACCGCCGTTAGTCTCGTGTTCCGTCGGACTTGAAGTTGGAGAAAACGGTCATCCCTCCTTGAAGTACACCTTTTCCGGCCTTGTCCTCTCCTTCTCACTAGAGCATTCGTCAATCTGTATCGTTGGATGCTACGATAAATCGTTGATAACGATCGACGAAGGCTTCTGGCAATCGATCTGTAGGTTTGACCATTTCTCCTCATTTGATCTGCCCTAATGATTTCTGATGGCGTTAAATCAGGCATAATTAGATGCTCGTAAATTATCAATATGCGAAAAAACTCAAAAGCCTCAAAAACTGCAATTCAAAGCTTTTCAAATGGAATTCACGAACCTTCTAAAAACGGACAAGCGGTGGAAAAAATGAATCAATGAAAATTAAAACAAAAGAATGAAAAAAAGGGCAGTCGCTTAGTATTCCATTTTTAAATTAAAACCCAAATTTAAAAAAAGCTTGTTTAGCCGGCCAGTAACCTGCAAAAATGCGTAAATACTCCCTTTTTTTTCTGTTCCGCTAATTGTGCCGGTGTGTGTATAAGTGAGGGCTTTGTCGCCACGGGGTGGGAAAAAAAAGCTGCTCGCTAAAATGACACTTAGGTGTATCAGGCAGAACTTTTTTCGATAGTACATAACTTCTTAATCGCTTCGCGTGCGTTTGTAGACTATTAACTACCAGATTTTACATAATAATTGTGAACTAATGTGGATGATTGACAATAATTATGAGTCTGTCAACAGAGTACAATTTATTGATTTCTGTATTGTTAACTTAACAAAAAAGAGAAACAATTTATGTAACCGACAGTTAAGTGGCCACCTAACTGAGAGCGCCAAGCCGCGAAAGGCTCGCGTGGGAGATTATGGCCCAATGCCCTTACTTCCTCATGTGTGAGGAAAGACCCTTAAGGTAGACTCCGTGGGTCGCGGCCGATGGCAGCCGCGCGCGATCGATCGCGTGCGACTGACGCGCGCGGCTGATGCGACATGTATGAAAATGACAGATGTCGGCAGCACGCGTTTGTCGCAGACTTCGGAAATGGCGCCATACATTTTCATAAGAGCTGTGATAGCCCGAACGGTTAAAGAGCCGGCCGAAAATCAGTGAGGCTCGGGTGCGAATCCTGGCATGTAGGTACCAATGAGTCAATGTCACCGTCACCACCTATCATGTTTAGGGGTCCAATATATCTCGTGAAATGTAGGTATATCCAGTAATGGAATACCTCTGCCTACCCCCTCGGGGATAAAAGGCGTGAGATTATACTATATATTTATATTATTTTCATAAGTTGACTATTGTCGCATCAGTCACGCGCGTCAGTCGCATGCGACCCACGAAAGTCTACCTTTAGCCCAGCAGTGGGCTGTTACGGGTTGATGTCAAACTGTTGTAATCTTTGTATTTTTTAAGTAATTAATGTTTCCAATTATATTTTATTTTCATCATCATTATCTGACCTGAAGAGAGCGTGCATGTCTACGTGACGTCCGACTAAATCACAACCGTTGTAAGAGTAATGAGACTTACTTATGGTCATTGTAGAACTTGGTGATCTTTTCCAAGTACAACTCGTGCAGTGTGAGGGTGTCCTCGGTGAAGATGTCCTGGAAGTAGTGCACGAACTCTTCGCGCTCCTTTAGCGAGTACATTATGTTGTCCCACATCAGTTTTATTTTGGTGCGCACGTTTGCCACGAACACCTGAATAGATTCGCCATGTTTACGATTGTGAAGGCACCAACACTAGTTCAGTCTCTATAGACAATAACTCATACACCTACTTCCTACACTTATTCTTTATTATAGATAGAGAACAATAATAATATAGTGGGTCTCTTTACTAACTTTTACGTTTAGGGGTCCGAAAAATACACTGGCGATAAGTGGGTATTTCCAGAACCTGAATAGTCTCGTCCCTGAGGCCTCTCAAAGTATTAATTTTATTTATGTTTATACAACACGATATAAATATAATTAAAACACACAGTACAGTCAAGAGCAAGTCAAGCTTGACACTACCAGTTTAAGCTGAGCTCTGATTTGTACTGCGCGCCATAGAATACAGGGCCGGGTCAAAGTCCAAAGTGTCAAGCTTAGCGTGCTCTTGACTGTACATATTACAGTATACTTCATTAGAACTTTTTCTATTATGATTCCCTATTTATCCCTCTCTATCTCTATCTACAAATCAGTAATAAATAACGCTACTGTCTAGTACAAACTAATTCTTGCAAATTGCTGCTATTAGTCACGCACGAAGTTTCCGCCACATTGATGCAATACGCGTGAACATAACATGCGTTTTAGCTCCAGATTACAATCACACGTGACTCCTAGTGCTAACTGTGTATAAAAATCGACAGTGGCGATTCTTTTTATATAAATAATCTCACGCCTTTTTTATCCCCGAGGGCAGAGGTATTCCATTACTGGATATACCCACATTTCACGAGATATATTGGACCCCTAAACGTGATAGGTGGTGAGCCCATCGCCGGACCGCGTCTGTTTACACAAGTCTTAGAATTAATTCTGAGACCTGCGGGTTTCCTCACGATGTTTTCCTTCACCGTCGAGCTAGTGATAAATATCCCATCAAAAACATAAATGTGAAATGAGAGCCAAGTTCAATATTATGCCTTGGTTGTTGACTTCAACGACAAAAGAAGTGAGATCTAAATGGGTGCCAAGTTCAACGGTCAGTCCTGAAATTTATTTATAACAACATAAAATATCATTTCTTCTTATAACTTAGGATAATATATTGTAGCCTAAGGTCTGACTTGGCTAGTTTTCACATACGAATTATTATATTCGATGGTGAGTTTCTACCAGCAAGCCAAATTTTCGGAATAATAAAATAAGACACGACAAGTAACAGGTTTAGAACCTGCGAAGGCTATAATAAGTATTATGTTCAATGGCTAGTTTCTACCAGCAATAAGCAATAATTCGTATGTGAAAACTAGCCAAGTCAGACCTTAGGCTACAATATATTATCCTAAGTTATAAGAAGAAATGATATTTTATGTTGTTATAAATAAATTTCAGGACTGACCGTTGAACTTGGCACCCATTTAGATCTCACTTCTTTTGTCGTTGAAGTCAACAACCAAGGCATAATATTGAACTTGGCTCTCATTTCACATTTATGTTTTTGATGGGATATCATTACTTTTTGTACATAAATTATTAGTAGGTAATTATTTATAATAAAATTAATTCAAAATGGTTTTTGTTAAGCTACTGTATTTTCTGGATCTAAAACTTTACAGTAATTAGTAGTATATTTTTGCGACGCTCAGTAACCCATTTTACAGTCCTTTAGCTTCTAACCTTTTCTGCTTTCCAATTTTGTCTGTAAGTTTGTTAATTATGTCATTTCCAATAGTAAACGATATTTTTTTATTTTCATATTAAAACTTCGACGATCTTTTATCTACAACTGGATTTTTTTCAGTATGTTTTACCGCGGCCTTATGCGCCATCTATCGGCAGATAGCGGAACTAAACTACACTTCACTCCATAATAATTAGGTTTACATACGTGCGGCGCCATCTATCGGCAGATAGCGGAACTAAACTACACTTCACTCCATAATAATAGTTAAATGGATAATAAAATTATACAAATTTACCAGTTTCTGATTTGTTCCTTTGTATTCACCTAATTACCTATCTGCATGCCAAATTTGAACTTTCTAGGTCACCTGGAACTGGGTTAGAGTTTTGGTCTATAGGTCAGTCAGTGATAAAAATGTAGATTTTTGGACGTTAATATCTAAATAACCGTTTGAGATATGTTTATGAAATTTAGAGCACGTATGTATCTTGCAAGTCTCAATAATATGAGCCCAATTTAACACGTTTATGTGAAATAGTTTTTCAGTTATGAGGTTGTCAAAAGTGGGTCCAAATGGTTCGTGTAAAATTACACACGGTGCTGCTCGCCGTTCTCCTGCTTGAACTCGGCTTGACACGCTACCGCGTGTCTAGATGTACGTAAGTTTTTGAAAAACTCATTGGTACATGCCAGGATTCGAACCCCGAGCCTCACTGATTTTCGGCCGGCTCTTTAACCGTCCGGGCTATCACTGCGATTCTTTTTCTAGCTTAAAATAATAAATAAATTGTGAAAAGTTAGATGAGACAGAAAATTTTTATATTATAGGCCTCAGTGGGTGTACTGAGAGTATATCCTGAAATGGAATGCCTCTGCCCACCATTAGGGATAAAAGGCGTGAGATTACTTATTTTATTTATTAAAAGCCGCACTGTAACTAGAAGCGACACTACATTATATTACAAGATATTAAGCGTAAATTGATGAAAAGATATATGCATACTACTCACTCACTGTGTACCTACCACTATGTAATGTACCACATGTATGTGTAATTACATGTACCAAATTTCGAGAAAATTAGAGACATTATTACTAATACTGAATGTATCTCTCAATGTAGTATCTCATCAAAGCTACCTTTGGTTAGAACGCTCCCATATTTTTTAGGGTGGAAGCCCACCCAAACAAGATAGAAAGGTACACAACACCTAAAACAAGGCATGGCCCAAGGTAACGCTCCATGGGCCCATGGAGCAATAAACCGAGTGGATTTCGTTACTGAACGGATTCCTAAGAGACTGTAACTTAATAGTGACATAAAAGTGGCATAATGTCCATTCTGTGATAGATCGCCGCTAAAGGGGTCCGTCCGATTTCCGAAAAAAATATACTATCATCTATTTTCAGCTAACCTGGATCTTCTGACGTTTGATCTGGTCGCATCTCTTGATTTCCTCCTTGATGGCGGCTTCAGTTTGCGGGTGGCACCCAGGATGAGCTTGCAAAAAATTCTCGCAATATACCTTGTCCTCTTCCAAACAGTCCCATAGCTTGGTCAGACGCTCAAGGAGTTCTAATACCTAAAACACAGATTAGATTACAGTGGTTTCCAGAGGTACGAAAATCATCTATGTTTATAATAAAAATTATCTTGACTATCCTCAAGCTTCCCAACATGAGGACTCTATAGGAAAGAGAATGTTTCTCTTTCAACCTCTTCGATAGAAACATTTATGATGAATATTTATATCTTTTTTTTTTTATATAGTCTTTAGTGACTCTGACTCAGTTTAGTAGTGTATAGGACCTACCCGGTTGTTAGTGTGCTCATATTTCAACTGCAACTCTTGCTGCAGCTTAGCGAGGCGGTCCATGTTGAGGTCAGTGACTTTGAAGTCCACCGACAGAGAAGACACGACAACTTGCTCAAACTTGTTCTGAGGCTTGATTTGCAGTTTTTCTGTAATTCATTATTTATTTTATATCAGTTTGTTGTGTTGACAAATACTTTACCTTAGTAATAATAGAAGACTCGATCAGCATTGACCCATGGGACAAGGACAATAGCTAATCCTATTGTCTTAACGGAATAAGGAAACTGTTGTCATGATTTAAAATCAAGAAACAGGTTATTTAGTATGTGTATAGAATAAAATATAATAAAAAGAGCAGCCTTATGGTTAAAGAGCCTGCTTCATATGATGAAAATCAGTGAGGATCGGGTTCGAATCCTGACATGTGCCAATATGTTTTTCAAAAACTTACGTACATATTTATCACTAGCTCGACGGTAAAAGGAAAACATCGTGAGGAAGCCCGCAGGTCCCAGAATTAATTCTGAGACATATGTAAACAGACCCGGTTCGGCGATGGGCTCACCACCTATCACGTTTAGGGGTCAGAAGAATAACTGGTGAAAAGTGGGTATATCCAAAAATGGAATAACTCTGCCTACCCCCTCGGGGATTTAAGGCATGAGTTTTTTTTGTTTAAATATAATGGACACTTTTAAGAGTGCAGTACAATTTAAAGTATTCTTATCTCTCATTACAACTTATCCATATGATAAACAAAGTGTCAAATTGCTTACCCATTATATCCTTAATCTCAACTTGAGTAGTCAAGAATATCTCTGCGCGCTTGTCCCTCTCTGCCTGCAAGACTTCAAGGTGGTGCTTCAGCTTATCCAAATCTTCTTCACTCGGCAGTGGCACATCCTGAAGTTCCTGTACAGTCACTCCAAGTTTCTCCGTGAGGTCTCGCTGCCATTCCAGGAGACGTTCCATCTTCATACGTCGTTGCTGAACTTGTTCTCTGTACCTGTTCCATGAAATTATGAATAGGATTTTCACTCTGTAATACTCTAGGACAGGTAGCAATCTACTAGCTGACCATCTTTTGTGATCGTTTATTAGTGCCGAGTGTGGTGGTAATGGATGCACACAATAACTTTTTTACTCTCCACCCTATAACTGTACCATGTACAGTCAAGAGCACATGACGCTTTACACTTCTAGTACGAGTCTGTCCTCTAAAGCGATTGCAATAAGAACATTATAAAGTCCAATGTGTCAAGCTCTACGTGCTTTTGACTGTACCAATGTATAAAATTGTTGAAGAGCCCAATAAATAATTGCAAGAGGTTTATTATCTGAGGATTAATTCTGTTGAAAACAAATACCATACTAACAAGAGGCAAATAGCCCATAGTACAGAGTTCATAAAGAAAGACTAAAATTTCTTTGGAATTATTTAAAAAAAAGTTATGGACTAAAAGTGCTGAGATGAAGCAACATGAAAATAGCCTTATAGGTTTTAGAAAACAATTTAAGAGATAAACAAGTACAACCACAAAATGTATTACCCCGCAATCTGCCCTTCCAATTCTTTCTTGTAGTCAATCAGCATCACTTCTTCTTTAAATTCTAGTATTGTGATATCAACATTCAAACATCTGCTAAGCTCTTCAGTTTCTTCTTTGAGTTCTATAAATAAATATAATCACATTAATGAACCTTATAAAATAAGAAACCTATTAACCTATGAGGAACGAGTGCCTTGTTATTATGAACTATTGACTTTTCTAAGTGTATATTCAATACCTACTGAAATAAATGCATTTGACTTTGACTTTGAACCAAATGTTCAGCGAGCTATACAACATTCCTGTTATAACTTTCTATACATTTTATTTATCTAAATCTATCTATTTTGAGTGATATGTTGGATAAAACTACATTTCCTGGTTTCCTCTATTCTATTGCTAATCTGGGTTTCCACATTGTAAATTATTTTATTATTCTGTTATTATAATGATAATACATATTCATATTCAGACATGTTGGTCAAAAGGTAACAGAGAAAAAGACAGTTAAGTACATTTGCATTTATAATATTAGATGGGGACATAGGGATTTTTGATTCTATTTATACCTAGCTATCCAAATACCCAACTATCAGGAATTTTAGCATACATTAGTATCGTAAAATAATGTCCACACCCTATGGATAAACCACTTTACTATTAAGTAAAGTGTTGGGAGACCTACAGCTATAATAATAATAAGCAATGAAATTAAACATCAGGAAGTCAATTAAGTTATACATACTATCAACTTGTTCTTGCATAGATTTAAGCTTCTGCCTGGTCTCGGAGATGACATCTCGATGAAGTTCCTTCTCAATCATTACCAGTTTGGTGATGTTGTTGATTTTGAGACTGTCATCTACACCCAGGTGGGACCAGCTCAGCCACAGCTCTTCCATCATGTGACGGATATTCTGAGATATCTCATGGAGAACTTCATTGCTGTAAGAAGAGATTATTTGGAACTTTGGAAATGTTTATACAAAATACTTAACATAAGTAGCTGTTACAAAAGGTCATATTTTCAATGTGCGTCGTTTTCTACACTCTGACCTAATAACGTTCACATTCAAAAAGGGGTAACGTTGATCAAGGACTCATCCTCCTTGGCAGCGTCGACCAGCGTTACTTCACTGAATTGGTACTTTATGTAAGAAAAGGAACATTATGCTTGTAGAAATGTATACTGCTAAATCAAAAAAGGAATAATAACACAAAATTGCAATAAAATTGTGAAAACTTACAATAATTTACCGACATCCTCCGTTAGTGTTATCATTTTTATTTTTAGTAGGTTACTTTCACTGTTTGTACTAATTATAATCACATATATATCCACATTAAAATACACGCTACACCATTAATATTTGGCAGTAAATAGGTACAACTACACGAAGAAAATTCTTATCGAATCAACCTCAACGAATACAGTTTTTCAAATAATACGTTACGAACTTCAAAATTGTTCCAAACGTCTAAACACCAAGCTGTGATTGGTGAGTCTTTTTTTTAATGCGTTTATTTCAAGTGCCTATGGAGCGCGCATGCAGTCAAGAGCATACTGTCGTCCTACTTTATCTCAAAGAGCGTTACGTAAAGCTGTCGCACTCACTATTTCTAAGGCTGGCTTTGATTTAGCTTTTTGTTTACTGGCAACATAATCCCACGGTTTTGTTTTTGCCACAGAACACTTTTACTCCTAGCAGATTGGCGGCAATCCAAAAGAGAAGTCTGGGTTTTGGTTGTAATCAAAAAGATTTAAATATAATATACATACATACATACATACATATGCTCATGCCTTTTTCCCGAAGGGGTAGGCAGAGACAACAGCCCGCCACCTGCTACTATCCTGGCATACCTCACGTGCCTCATCCACATCCATCAATCGGTTCATACAAGCTCGTCGGTTTCGGGTACTCTTTATCTGGCTTTATACATATTTAATTTTAAATCTCTTTGGTTGTAATAAATATAAGTGATAGTAAATTTTATGGAATAAGGGTAATTGAGGGTGTGCAGTAAATGGGAAATTCGATAAAATAGGTAGGTACGAGGGATGGTCATTTTTGGATGGTCTTCATTAGGATGGTTTTCAGTAAATTCAATAATCGACCTTAGACTGAAGGCTGAAGAAGGACTCGCATCGCCAGTGTTGCCAACTGCTACCCTTACCTTGTAGCTAGACATCTTGCGAAAAGTAGCCAGATTGCCCGATTTGTTGACACAAAAAAGTAGCTAGAAGTAGCTAACACTATAAACTAGGTAAAGTAAGCAGATTACGTGTATGTTTTCATAGGTAAATCAATTTTCAGATTATTAAAACAGCGAGCAATAATTTTAAATTTATAAATTAAGACAAAACAGAACGCAATATAAGTTTTAAACGAAGAAATATGTTTATCCCCTTCATTTATCCAGGTATTAGTAATAAAATACATAAGCCAGCCACGGTTAGGTACAATTTAAGGACCGATACCCTACTATAAAGTCTCGAAAGTACTCACATCTTGTAAAAGAGTAAAAGTAGCTAGAAAAAGTAGCTAAAAAATTTAGCTACAAGATTTTGTAAATTGTAGCTGCCTGATACCCAAAAATAGCTAGATCTAGCTATAAAGTAGCTAAGTTGGCGTTGGTTGGTGGTAAGGATGGGCAAAATATCGATATTGTTCCAAAAAATTAACGATTTATATCATCAACATTTTTTTATCGATATTCGATATATATTTAAGAGTATCAAATTTGTAGTCATTTTGATAAACTGGTTTTGCATTTAATGTTACTAGATTCTTCTTGCATGCTCCTCACGCATCGATTACTTTAAAAAATCCCACCACGTTAATCATGAAAAGCAACATAACCTTTAATAAATAATAATTGCTTTGCTTTGTCTATTTCTGATGATTACTGGTTTGATTATATTGTATAGGTATAAGGCAATTTTAAATCCATTATGGCGGGCCTTGAGTGACAATTGTACTTAGGTTTGGTGTATGTGAGTATTGTTTATTCAGTGTGTTAGTTTTTTGTTCTCTTATTTTGTTTAAAATAGATGTTATCTAGTAAAGTAGCGTATGAAAAATAAAAATCTATGCAAAAATAGTTTCTTAATTATTATTTGATCTACCCTTTAAATATTTACGAATTTGATACTCTTAAATAAATATCAAATATCGATAAATCGCGATAAAAAAATGTCGATGATATAAATCGATAATTGTATGGAACAATATCGATATTCTGCCCATACTTACCACGGATGCGAGTCCTTCAACCAAAGAGGTTGGAAGAAAATCATTCTCTTTCCTATAGAGTGCCAATGTAGGAAATCTTGCCCTATATATTTGCCCTTTATAGTGAATCCTCGCCAACAGCCGGTTGACAAACCCGCTTTAGACGTCACCGCTGGTATGACGGCACAATGACATATTGTGATATTGGGAGTCAGATCGAAACAAGCTCTCGGTTTTAACTAAAATATGCCCGCTTGCGTGGTTGTGTGGTGCGGAAACTCCACAGTAAATTCGCGGAAATCCAATACAGGCGTTACCTATCACCATCCGTTTAAACTACACCACAAAAAATAAATTTAAATATTTGTATTTTTATCCATTAATTTTAAACAAAAAATATACAATATCGATAGATCAATAATTTTATGTCGATTAAAATTTGCAATATTTTTTTGAAATGATTATAGAGATCCTAAACCTTTAAAAAAAATTTGGGTTAAATCTACAGGCAGGGTTGAAAATTGGATTCCATCACCACATTCCACAATTTGCTCTAAACATTTTCAGCCTGACTGCATACTTCAATCGTCTTCTTGCAAACTTACCAAACTGACAAAGTCTGCTATTCCTAAGTTAAATTTGCCATACTATGTGAGCGCAAGAAATCGACCTTCGGCCTTGGAGGGGAGTGATATAGCGACACTACATAGAACGCGGCATTAGACGGCTGAGTTCTAAACAGCGCTATCGAAGTTTTCTAATGAGTTTGTATAAATACAACTGTCGACCGTCACCCGTCGGACCGCGGTCCCCAGGCAAGATCACCTCGCCTGGCGGAAGATCTTACCTTTTCATGATGGAGGAGCATTCCACCTCCGCTCCTCCATACGTATTATTATAGTTTAACGTTACACAACGTTAGAGTTAGGTGTATAAATAAATGACAAAATATAAAAATTTTAAAATGTTTTTTTTTTTTATTTTGTGTTCTAAAGATCGAATTACTATCGAACTATTCATTTAGAATTTAGAAATAGAATAAAATTTACCTGAAGTCTAAAAAGCTTCTTGAGATACTAGCTTTTGCTCACAACTTCATCCACTTTGCTGAATGAAAATTAGCTTATATCCTTCCTCAAGGTGCAGCCTATATCCCTAACTTTCATGGACATCGGTTCATCGGCTTAACAGTAAAAATGTAACAGACAGACAGCTAGAGTTACTTTTGCATTTATATTATATAGTAATAGTAACGAAGGAAGTAAAATAATGAGATAATTTATATTTATAATTCAAATTTGTAAATTTTTCAAATCAAATGTATATATGTATAGTACAGGTTGCAGCATTTATCGATATCGATTGTGTGGTATATGATTACTTCACTAGTCCAACACTAATGGAGCAAATTCAAAAGTAGAATAATACGTGAGCTTTCTGATTGGCCGAGCGCAAAATGTTCATAAAATACTATTGGTAAATTGATTGACATTTAGTACGTCATCCATCTCATACTTCGCCCCCCGCACCCTGATTTTTGGTTGAAGGGGTTTTCATAATGTCTATAGGACTTAGGATTGACATCAGAACCTTGGAGCCCCGGAGCTACAGAGCTGGCGAGTGGCCTAAATTATTGTAGTGAAAATGTAGTAGTCAAAAACACATCTCTTTGAATTTGTAGTTCTATAGTTCTGGAGTTATTCGACCTGAAAGCTAGAAATCATCAGGTCGGTGTGGCCCCGAGATCTCAGTAATTAGGGCAGTAACGGACGTTTGCTCTTAGACAAAGTTACTGTAATATTTAGGTAGTAGACAGAAAAACAAAGAATATAATTCGTAGTTCGATATTTTGGCAGTAATTCACGTTTGAAGTGCGTGACAATCAGGTCCCTGTAGCCCAGTGTTTTCTCTGAAACGAAGCATCCTAGCATAGTATGTTGTTTGAGTAAGTTTCTGTAGTTCTCGATTTAGGAATTCGTATGGAGCTAGTTTTTTATGTAGTTCTACGGTTTAATAGAATTTTGCACTCTTTCTAAAAACAATCAGAACGGTGTAGCCCAGTGTTTTCTCTGCAACGAAGCATCCTAGCATAGTATGTTGTTTGAGAAAATTTTTGTAGTTCTCGATTTAGGAATTCGTATGGAGCCCGTTTTTTATGTAGTTCTACAGTTTACGAATAATTCAGGTCGGAAGCTCCGAAATGACAGCTAACCTCACTCATTACATCTTTGGAACCAAACAAGCTAGCGAAACAGAAACTTACACAAAGATTTATTATCCATCGAATAATAAGTGTGCAAAATTTCATAGAGATCCATGCAGTATCTGTAAAGGAATTTAATATAAAGACATTCGGTACCATTATCTGTATAATGGAAGAGGGTGACCATACAATTTATGTTAAAAAGGAAAAATATTCGAGCACTGAAATTTGATGGTGAAAGTAGTATGATATGACATCAAATAGTAGGTATTTATTGAAATTTGCACTCCGGTTGTTTATTCGTAAGTTTTAACATTAAGTAAATAAATAACTAAAAATAGTTAACATGGTTTTTTATTGAATTATAATACCCATGGTGGTTTTTTCTAGATTGTGGTTTGGCTAATTGCTCGAACTAAACAAAGTCCATTTAATATGGTATAAAGTAGTTACCTACTACCCACAGTTTCTTTTGTGCAAAGGAATAAAAAAGAGTTGTTGATCTGATTTTCTAGATAATAATAATAATATAATATAATAATCTCACGCCTTTCATCCCCGAGGGGGTAGGCAGAGGTATTCCATTACTGGATATACCCACATTTCACGAGATACATTGGACCCCTAAACGTGGTAGGTGGTGAGCCCATCGCCGGACCGGGTCTATTTACGCATGTCTCAGAATTAATTCTGGGACCTGCGGGTTTCCTCACGATGTTTTCCTTCACCGTCGAGCTAGTGATAAATATGTACGTAAGTTTTTGAAAAACTCATTGGTACATGCCAGGATTCGAACCCGAGCCTCACTGATTTTCGACCGGCTCTTTAACCGTCCGGGCTATCACTGCTCTGTTTTCTAGATTTTCTAGATTTATACATATAATAAAACTCTAACGGGGCCGTGTCTGTACATTAAATATTTTTTTAAATTTTAACGGTAGTGTATATAGTTATCGATATAGATGCCGAAACACCAATTTTTGAAATTTTTGTCTGTCTGTCTGTCTGGTTGTGCACGCATCACTCAAAAACTACTGGACGGATTTTAATGAAATTTGGTATAGAGATAACTGAGTACCCAGGTCAACATCTAGGGTACTTTTTATTCCAGAAAAATATCTCATTCCCACGGGAAAATATAAAAACTGGTTAAAAAGAGAAATACGTACTACTCCGAAACGATAACCCCTAGAAACTGGAAAAATAGTATGAAGGTGTCGTAGGAAACCGGTATAAAGGGATTTTTGGAATTTCCCACGGGAACGGGAATAAACTGAATCCACGCGGGAAAACGCCGCTGGGACCTGCTATATGAAATTTGGTATGTAGGTGTCTTAAATATGTTGTAGTCAACCACTATGAAGGGATTTTCGGAAATTCCCACGGGAACGGGAATAAACGGAATCCGCACGGGCAACGCCACTGGGCATCCGCTAGTTATAAAAATAAGTGTCGTGTGTAGCAGTCAATAATTATATAAGTATTATTATTACGAAGCAGGTATACAACACCCGAGCTTGGCTCTCCAGTTTTTTAGAGACTCTAAAAAATACACGTGATTTTGGGTATGGGTTAGTTTAAACATTACCTCGTTCAATTTCAATTTATTTTCAATTTATTTATTCATTATTCAACAGTAACATAACAGTTTTCTTAAAAAAACCAAGGCGTTACAATGATTAAATTTAAATACTTACAAATTGCATGTCAAAAAACAAATTACATAATGTAAATTAATATGTCAACTTAAAAATACTTTTAATTAAATAACAATGTCAATTACATAGGAACAGTACTTCCTCTAGCATTCATCTCTAGCATTCTCTTGCATTCCGTCATCAAGCATGCTATCCCAGACACAAACAGATCACACTGTGGCGCTGCGGCGAGCACGGAGTTGAGGAGGGTTCTGGCGCGGCCCGCGGGGGCTTGCGTACGGCTTACCGTGTGGCACTCCGGCTGGGCCAGCAGGGCTCGCCCGCGGATCCGGAGGTACCTTAAACTGTGCACATTGGGTACAGACAACATAGTGAATTGTTCCACTAATTGCGAACAGTCAATTTTATGTCTTAGGAGACCAATTGCGAATTTCCCTAGTGCTAACGATCTCCTAATTTCTAACGATTGGTACCCTAAGCAACCCTGGATGTAGAGAGTGGGATATAGGTACGGATAATAGAAAAGCCGTTTTTTATACAGGGCTCTTAGGAACCTTTTCTGAATCTGCTCCAGCATGAGGATATATTTATCCTCATGTGGGCTCCAGACCACTGCGTTAGTCTCTAGCACACTCCTAACTAACCCGCCGTAGAGCGCCTCAGTGGCCGCGGCAGATAGAGGCGCCGCATTCCGCAGCACGAAGCCCAGTCGGCGGTGGGCGGCGATAGCGACGTGCTGCGCGTGCTCGCGAAACCTGAGCTCGGGGTCGAACGTATCACGAGGTATTTAAATAGTTGCTAAAACATCACTTAATATATCAATGGCCCATATTTTTCAAATAAGTAGAACCTGCTTGAAGTTTATATTAAACTAGCGGCGCCTAATAATTTCACTCGCGTCAGTCCCGTTCCAGTGGAAAAATGTTACTCCCAGAAAAGTAATAAGTATTTCCCTTGGTCAAATTTTTTTTAAGACTCACATGGTCAACTCTTTTTTATTCCTTTGCACAAAAGAAACCGTAGGTAGTAGGTAACTACTTTAAATACCATAATATATGGACTTTGTTTAGTTCGAGCAATTAGCCAAACCACAATCTAAAAAACCCACCATGGGTATTAGAATTCAATAAAAAACTATAAAAACCATTTTTAGTTATTTATTTACATAATGTTAAAACTTACGAATAAACAACCAGAGTGTAAATTTCAATAAATACCTACTATTTGATGTCATATCATACTTACTTTCACCATCAAATTTCAGTGCTAGAATATTTTTCCTTTTTAACATAAATTGTATGGTCACCCTCTTCCATTATACAGATAATGGTACCGAATGTCTTTATATTAAATTCCTTTACAGATACTGCATGGATCTCTATGAAATTTTGCGCACTTATTATTCGGTGGATGATAAATCGTTGTGTAAGTTTCTGTTTCGCTAGCTTGTTTGATTCCAAAGATGTAATGAGTGAGGTTAGCTGTCATTTCGGAGCTTCCGACCTGAATTATTCGTAAACTGTAGAACTACATAAAAAACGGGCTCCATACGAATTCCTAAATCGAGAACTACAAAAATTTTCTCAAACAACATACTATGCTAGGATGCTTCGTTGCAGAGAAAACACTGGGCTACACCGTTCTGATTGTTTTTAGAAAGAGTGCAAAATTCTATTAAACCGTAGAACTACATAAAAAACTAGCTCCATACGAATTCCTAAATCGAGAACTACAGAAACTTACTCAAACAACATACTATGCTAGGATGCTTCGTTTCAGAGAAAACACTGGGCTACAGGGACCTGATTGTCACGCACTTCAAACGTGAATTACTGCCAAAATATCGAACTACGAATTATATTCTTTGTTTTTCTGTCTACTACCTAAATATTACAGTAACTTTGTCTAAGAGCAAACGTCCGTTACTGCCCTAATTACTGAGATCTCGGGGCCACACCGACCTGATGATTTCTAGCTTTCAGGTCGAATAACTCCAGAACTATAGAACTACAAATTCAAAGAGATGTGTTTTTGACTACTACATTTTCACTACAATAATTTAGGCCACTCGCCAGCTCTGTAGCTCCGGGGCTCCAAGGTTCTGATGTCAATGACTTAGGAGAAACTTTTTCTTTATACGTCTTTGCCTTCAACCTTCAGTCTACTGTCGATTATTGACTTATATTTCGGCCCTGCTACAAAGACCATGCCCAAAAATATAGAAAATTCAAAAATAATAAAACAATCAAAAAAGTGTAGAAAAACTTGCCATTTCAGTACATTTTCCACTCAGATCTAATAAAAAGTTTTCCATAGTAAAATTTCATTTTGACAGATTACAAAAAGTAACTGTGCAGGACCCTATTTTGTTGACAGATTGAAATGTGCAAGTTTTCAAAAAAGAGAGGAGCTGTTTCATTAGATAAGTTAATCTATGGTAGGTACTGTAGGTAGATAGGACCTACTCCGAGAGGTGGCTTCATTTCGTGTCTGGATATCTAGGATGATCTTTTGAAAGATAGATAACTGCCTGCCACTACTGCCAGCCGTCTCGCCTCAAACGCGCCGAAAGCTCTTTGCTTATTACAAATCCAAAAGCCAAATGTGTGCTGGATATCCTACCATTATAAAATAAATGTACTTAGCTACTTATCACATTCCACTGTCAATGGATGTTGCTAAACATTACGTTTCCTCCGATGACATATCTATGTAGGTATTCCCTCTTCTGTTGCAACCGAAATTAGTGACGACCAGTCAAGCATGATGGCCATTTATGTTTATCATTTTTGCATCTTGATAACTTGACGGGTTAAAGTTGGTAGGTACTTAGCAGACCATTTAATTTAATGGTCTGAGGTACCTACCTACTTAGGATAATTACTTATAATTTGTTATTTTTAGTATTTATACATAATTTTAGTTGTATTAGGATCTCTAAATCCGACTAAATTTCTATTCGTGATATGTACGTGGATCTAATAGTGGTATGTACCTACCTATCTAAACTTGACTTCGTTCGCCAGTGGTGACAAAATGCGTCAACAGGGGAGATTCAGCAGTGGGAAAATGGACTGGCAACAGTGGCAACCATAATGAAGAATGATGCATTTAAAATTATGAGGAAGAATAATAAATGGCAAACTGTAACCGAATTGGAAATAAGAGTTTTATGCTAAGAGGTCGTAAACGGAAGTCGGATACGGATGTGTTTATAAGAAGTCTTGGCAAGCTTATACAGCAGCACGTTGCATTGCATAACACCGAGTGCCCTAGCCCTATAATATTTCACATAATATGCTGTAAATTCTTAAATTACCCAAAAGAAGTACCTAACTACAGTCGATTCTAGAATCTCCTCCTTTTTTGAAGTCGTAAAAACAAATGACCCATTTTACCAAGTTTCTTTTGTCAATTTTTGTTACCTTCGCCAAATAAAACACATTGACATCACACATCATCTTGTGACCGCTCAGGCGCCAGAGGTCTACTTCTCAGACTTGTAGCAGCCCACTGCACCTCACGTATAAGCGGTATGAGGAACTATAATAATATGAGTAGGTATATTTGGTCCTATTAGTTAACTACCAATGACCGCAAAGGGCATTATTACCAAAATTACACTTTTTATTGTAACCCAATTACAAAATAATTCGACCGGATCAGAGTCTTAAGCTACTGAACACATTGTAATTTGTTTAATTAACATGTCGAGCCACGGTAATTTCTGATTACGGTGGCTTTTTCGATTGCACCCAGTTATCTACTGTCGGCGCTCGTTCTGATTGTGTTACGTAGAACAAGAACGCGTTTCTTAACACCACACATAATGTGTGACTAGATTATGTTCTTCGTGGTGTCTGTGTGTATTTTTTTTTTATAATATTGCAACAAACTACGAAGTATAGGTACCTCTTATATACAAAGAGGAACCATATTGTGGAACAGTGCCTAGAAGACTGGCTGCAATAGGTACCTACTTAGGTACTCATCAAATTCTTAATAATTTATAGTTTTAAGTAAGGTACTCGTAGGTTTTTACGTATAGAATCTTCCTAGTCAAAATTGATTTATTTCTGTAGGTAAAAATAGAAACGTCAATAGTCTAATAGGTATCTAACAAACAAGGGACTCCTATACTCATACATACCTAGTACATTAAAATAAGTAGGTAGGTAGGTAGGTACTTATTAACTTCTATCGATGCTACTGGTATCAGACAAACATCACGCATCCGCACAACGTTTAGAAAATAATATGATGAATTAAAAAAGGAGGTTTGTACGTACTTTGACCTATTTTTATTACCTACATACTAGCGACCCGCCCCGGCTTCGCACGGGTGCAATGCTAACACTAAAACCTTCCTCGATGGCTCACTCTATCCATTAAAAAAAACCGCATCAAAATCCGTTGCGTAGTTTTAAAGATTTAAGCATACAAAGGGACATAGGGATATAGGAATAGAGAAAGCGACTTTGTTTTATACTATGTAGTGATATTACTTCTTTTAATATAAGCATGAGAGAACTTATTGGAAATAAATACACTCAAACAAATTTTAAAAGTCGACAGTCGACTTTGAAAGTTAAGGTCAACAGTATTTAAAGGCCTTTCTTCAGAACCTAAGTAATTTGTATAAAAAAAATACATCGGCAAGGAGGATTATCCTAAATCGAGAATTTCTGATAAAGACTACGGCTATAACAATGATATTTAACATCATTAATTAGGCTATAAGCTAATTTTAAATACTCAGAGGTTTACCCTACTCTTCACTAAACATTATATAGCCCCTTTCTTGTTAGAGTTCCGTACACAAAGGGTGGCCATTACAGTTTCCGCTGTCTGTCCGTCTGTAATAGGGCTGTATATTTTCAATCATTATAGTCAGGTGTAACAATGTGTACCTACCTAAAAAAAATAAAAATAAAACAAAGTTAATATAAAAGATTATATTTTAAATTAGTAACAAACGTATTTTTTTTATTACACGGACAAACACTTTTCCAGGTTTTTTATTTTTAATATATTTTTTAGGTTCGCTAAGTGCCTATAGGTATCTGCAAACTACATCGTGACAAATGACAACACGACGATAGTATAATAAATAGTAGGTAGGTAACATACCTACTAAACTAACTAACATGACGAGTGCTCTTTCGACGCATAGGTAGGTACTGCCAGAAACGCAAATTACCGAACATCATATTGTAAATCATGATGCTAAAATCAAATTCAGTGCATCGTGCAACCGGTTCAATTTCAAGATCAACCGTTCATTAATCTAAATCAGCAAGATATAGCTGGTTCTATTTATTTTTCTGGTTCGTGACTAATCGTGACTGATGATGATGATGTCGGTTTTTGTTTTAGTTGTAGTTTGCATATAGATACATATTTTACTAGCTATTGCCCGCGGCCCCGTGTGTGTAAAGATTTGGATTATCGTGTCCCTTAAGAAATAGGTTTCCTACTTATTTGTTTTTTCGGTATGTGTACTTGCAGATACCACTTTTCATACATGAAAAGTAGCCTCTACAAGTCGACATCCTTCGGATCACCGGTTAAGCGTTGAAAAAGACAGTTTTTTAAAATAATATTATGGACACAATTCACACGAGGTTATTTAATTCCCAACTGGGCAGAACCTGCACTATGGGTACCTACTAAACCACTGATAAGCATACTTAAATAAATATTAAACACCCAGACTCGAAGCGAATATAGGTACATTCGTATATTTATATATTATATATATATATATATATATATATATATATATATATATATATGTTCACGTTGGCCCCGGGCTGGTGTCGAACCTGCGACCTCCGCCTCAGAAGAGGTGACTACTAACTGAGTTAACAGACCCGTAATAGTAACTTTTGCTCATATAAGTAAGTATACTAGCAGCGTCCTGCTGTTTCACCCTCGTAGTTTCCGTCCCCGTGGAAATGTTATGTTACTTCCTGATAATGTAGCTACGGGAATAAAATAAAGCCTATGTTATGTTACTCCCTGATAATGTAGCCTTCTTTCTTTGCAGATTCAGTTTATTCCCGTTCCCTTGGGAATTTCCAAAAATGCCGTCATAGCGGTTGCCTACAAATAAGACACCTATAAGTACATACCATATTTTAAGTTTCTATGTGTAATCGTTTCGTAGTAATTACAAAAATCGTACGTATTTCTCTTTTTAACATTTTTTGGAAATGAGAAACCTAAAAAGAAACATCTATGTTGTTGTTGCAGAGCGTCATGCGTGCACAGACAGACAGATAGACGGACGGACAGACAGACAAACAAAAATATCAGAAATTGGCATTTTGATATAGCTACACCGATAAATATTACACCGCTGTCCACCTACCTATTGAAATTTAAAAAAATATTCCATGTAAGTACGTATAGACACGGTCTCGTTACAGTTTTATTATATGTGTAGAAATAGGGACAGCAAAGATAGAGAAGTATTAATTAGTAGACATTAAAAAAAATGACCTAACTAATTTATAAAACACACTTTATGAAAAATACGGCAGTAACATAAATTTTGTTTATAACGACATTTGAAAGTATTTTGACAGGTTTAGTAACCAGGTAATGAAGGTAGAAACTTTAATTATCGCTTTTGAGCCAAAAACGTAGTCAGGTACACCCACCGGAGGTTGCAGGCTCTACATAAGATCTGACATTATGTTACGAAACAATGAAATTGTATCGAAAGTACGCTCCATATTTAAGACTGTTACTCGGCTGTTACTACGTAATCTATTATCTATTGATGGATAGGTATTGTTAGTATGTTGGCCCCTTCACTTCATCCTTATGCCAAAAAGTTATTGATTTTTCTATAGTTCCTCAGTCGAACAAGGAACTTTGGCAGAGTTTATAATGCATGCCGATCGAAATTTATAATGCATGTTCGATCTTTAATTAAATAGGTAAATATATTGTGTGCCTGCATGCGTGTCTGTGATTTCAAAATAAATGCCAATATAAATTAATAAATATTATTAAATAAATAATATTTATGCATAACAAATTTTGGCCGCGGGAATAAACCTGTAACTTCTGATTCAAAGGACAGGCTTGCCAACTTAGCTAACACAGATCAATTTGTTCTTGAAAACTGCACCACAGATTACATCACCTGACTGCCTCAGAAAAAGGGTAGGTAAAGTTTTTATTTAACTAGTCCAAAGCAAAAACCTTTATAATTTACAAAATGTTAATTTAACAAAGAACTGTAAAAGTCACAAATTATGACTAAAACCTGTAAGTAGGATAAATGACTACTAATACCTACAGGAAATGTACTTTATACGTAGGTACTTCCCTACTTAATTTGCCAATATTTTTTGTAGGTATCCTCTTTCCAACTTCAAAAATAAGAAGGTTTAAATTCGTATGTATGTACGTACAAACATAGGTAAATCTGTTTATACTAATTAGTATAATATGGTTTTGTTTCTTAAACTTCTAATAAGTCTGTCCCAGTCTAATTGTGGTAGGTACATATAATATACAATATTTGACGGGGCTGTTGTAGTGACCCTGCCTAGTCGGAGGTCGCAGGTTGGTTTCCCCCCCCCCGCTCGGGGCCAACATTTGTGTCCATGAGCATATTTGTTGGCTTCGTGTCTGGATGTTTAATATTTATTTAAGTATAGCTCTAGCTCTAGCTCTGCCTAGTTTGGGACTGAATAACCGTGTGTAAATTGTGTAAAAAAAAAGAAAAGAAAGAATATGAATAGGCTGATATGATTGCAAATTTAGCATTATTTCGATTTAGCAATAAAACCAAGTCTATGTAGAAAAATATAATTAATGCAGACCAACTAACTCTTCGGTGCTAAGTTGTAAATTAGCTTGTTGTAAGATAGATAGTATCTACGTATTATTATATTTTTGCAGCTGTATATGGAATACCTCTGCCTACCCCCTCGGGGATGAAAGGCGTGAGATTATTTTTTTATTTTGCAGCTGTAATTTGACCCAAGTAGTATGGATTGCATTGAAAGTGCTCGCAAAACTTTAGCAATAAAGGGTGTCAGGAAAGATTACGTCATTTTTTTGTTCTTAAACCAACTAAGTAAAAGAAGTTGCCAACGATCGTTTTGAGACCTCATTTACTGGTAACACAATGCTATAATGAACAAAAGAATTGTCCCAGAACACACAAGCAATCCAATTAAACTTAATATTCCGCAAAATTTTATAAATTTACGCAAGATTCGCGATAATGTGCTAGGAGCGAGATCGAATCATAAAAACTTTGAAATCGAATGTTGTATAATTAAAGTTTTATTTTTGTCGATTTTTTTTTGGCCTACAAACCGTATTCAGCAGTAAGCTGCACCTTCCAAAGTACCTTTTAGTTATTTTTGGATACCTACCAACAACATTTGTAAGAGGTTTTCTAAAAATAAATTGGAACATTTACCTACGTGTATTAACTAGCTTGGGTAGCGCTATTGATTTCGACTCAAGGCGTCGCGCGACGTCGCATGTTGACAACTGATCGTTTATGTAATTAAGTATCATTAGATCATTACAATATCGACACAGACGGACTTTCTTTCTTTATAATAAACACTCACAAATTGCTATATAAGCGTGTTTGTCGAGTGTATCGAATGCATTGGTATGTTGCAGAAATACACGTTGACGATTACACGCCAGCCATGGTCTCATAGATTTTACCTATACTATACTCGATTCACTTATTCACTAATTTGGGGTCATGGATATTTATAAGTACTAAGTAGAACAACCATAGATTATTATATAGCAATTGGAAAACACTACATACCTACAGTCAGCCCCCATGAAACGAGAAACAAAACAGTCCCATACCTTTCAAATCCAAGATTGAAAATATATTATCTAATAATTTAATAAATATTTGACTGCCTAGTCAAATGAGGTACTTTTTATGATCTGTCAAAACGAAAATTTGCTATGGAAAATTTACTGAATACTGAGTTGTGACGTCATCATTTTTAGTACTAAATAGCGATACTTTTTTGATTGTTTTATTATTTTAAAATTTGGTATAGTTGTAAAATGAAAATCGAAATGCATTTTTAGAAGTGTTTTAGGATATTTTTTTAAATTAATGATTACTCACAATTTAATTTTGATGCAGTCAAATACCCAATTACACGATCATTAACTATACAAATAGATATTTATCCTCATAACTAGACCACACACTATTTGCTCTAAAAAATATGCTAATTAGGAAAGTTAAATGCAAATCAGTCTCACATAATGATTGATTACAAAACAATTACGTACCTATCCATGGTAGAGACGTAACTTAATCGCGAAAGAAGAATATGTTAACTTTAACCCATCAACGGTTTTTCCATACATCTCCCAACGAATTTCTACCTATTGTTTTATGCGAGACGCGGGCGAACTGACAATGCCCCCGGTTACACGTAATGCAAGCAGAGCACTCACACTCCAGCCGCTAAGTGAAACCGGGTATAAAAGCGATGCAAATTACAAGAGTTGGCATTATCCACCACCCTCTCGTGGAGTGAAGTCCGACCAAGAGACCAGCAATGAAGTACCATGTGCGTATCACCGAATAGTGTAGTTTAATTGTGCCAGTGCCCCTAATTAAATGTCGTGTGCGCCCAAACGTAATCTGTTGCGTGATCGTGTCCTATGGAACGTTATAGTGGAATTGCATAAGCTGTTTTGTCTAATGTCTATATGAAACAAAATACAAATTCAAGTAACAAAGTGACCTACCAGTTTCAGTGTTCTAACTATTTCCATTTAATTAATAAGATAATATTACGGCGATGGGCTCACCACCTATCACGTTTAGGGGTCCAATATATCTCGTGAAATGTGGGTATATCCAGTAATGGAATACCTCTGCCTACCCCCTCGGGGATAAAAAAAAAAAAGGCGTGAGATTATATTATTATTATTATTATTATTATTAATAATAATAATATTACTGTCGTACTATTGCATTAATAAGAAAGCAACAATAAAACTTTCCTTTATTGAAAAGTTTCCCGTTCAAACGCACCGTTTAGTTTGGGTCATAGGAAGTCTAACTGTCGTTACATAAGACGGTCGTGAATTCCTGGTGTTAGCAAAACAGGTTTCAAGAGTCTTTGCACTCGATCAAAGATATCGTCTCGATTTCAGCGCACTACTTAATTGACTCCGAGATTTTAAGATTACATAGTTAATTACTGACTGCACTGATTATTATTAATATTGTGATGTTTTCCACAGTTTTTCCTGGGATTCCTGGCAGTGGTGTCGGCGTACCCCGGCGTGATCCACGATGAAGGCCCGCAATTGGAGGAGAAGTACGACCACCAGGCACTGATTGGCGAATCAGGGCACCACCACCAAGTACAGCACGAACACGCGAAGTCGCACCAGTCTATCAAATTCGAACACTTCCACCCCGTCCCGGTCTACGTCAAGAAAGAACACAGCCATCTGCTGAAGCACCCGCTGGAGAAGGGAAAGTCTGAGCAGAACCTGAAGCAGATCCACCCCGAGACTGAGCACAAGCATGGCGGCGGGCTCGTACTCGAAGACCATAGGCTCGACACCGAGCACTTCGCTCACGGGCACCACGGAGGTTTCGAGCATGGCGGCTTCGAGCAGGGTCTGGAACACGGCAGTGAGCACGGTGGCCTGCAGTCCGGTGGCTACGAGCACGGAGGGTTCGAGCAAAGCGGCTATGAGCACTTAGGCTCTTTTGAGGGGGGCGAAGGTTTGAAGGCGTACGCTGAATTCCACCAGCCTGAGGCTCAGGGCCACTTCTTCGAACCCGCTCAATTCTCGGGACACAGCGGGGAAGGCTACAAATACGAAGGCTACTAACTGCATTTACTCTTGGGCATACCAATGTAGAGTCGAGAGACTCCACAGTCTAAAGTATTTTAGGTCTATTTCTTGCCTGTCGATATTAGCATTATGTATTTAGAATGTTGCACTTTTTAGTGCTTTTTGGCTAAGTTTGAAGTTGAGTCTTCGTATTTGGAAGAAATGTACCTGATTTAGGCTTAATACTAAATTGGTTAAGAAATAGTTCAATTTAATTGATAGTTAAAAGAAATCTAACTAATGTATTAAACATTAGGTTGGTTCGAAAATGAAAGAAATTAAATTACTGTAACGTTCGAAGTAGATAGAAAGTAGAAGGTTGACTGTTCTCGATTGCTGTAGTGTATAGGTGGTTTCCTCGCTTGATTCTCATTATAAGGTAATTATTGTAACTTAAGTCGATCGTTGATTGAGTCCCAGTGAAATTGTGATATTAATAAATGTTGGTTTTTTTATTGACTTGCAATTATTTTCTTTGCCTAAACCAAATCCAATCAATCTTACATGCTATCTAACAATTAATCTGGAGCTACCTTTATTTAGCGATACACAAGACAAGTTTCTGATAATAATCTCATTACGTTTTTATTACTAAATAATAGCAAAGTGAAGTAATACAGGTAGCTATTATGTTTGCGGCCGGTTAGACTGAGCAATGACTTCATAACTACCACTTAAGCCTTCAGTCATGTAACTACACAGTATTTATTCCGTTGCATATTACTCCCCATAATGAGCGGATAACTACAGACTTATTTCGATTTATCAGGTTGATTTCCGTTTGAAACTTATAATAAAATAACACAATTTATCTGTCATTAAATGTGTAAGAAGTTTTTTGAACTAATAATCTGGTAGGTAGTTCACTATTGGAGATTGCGTTTTCTTATACCTAGTGCACCTACGCAATTATCTTGTTTCTTTTGATTAGGTTTAAAACCCAGTAGGGTACTTACTTCAACAAAAGATGTTTTAATGTAACAAGCCATTTTGGCGGAAAAGCCAAAATTATTTTTATTTAACTGACTCATTGTCTTCGAAATAAGTATAACTATGAGCTACTAGTCAATTTCAATCCTCATTACAGTAACATTTGTTTATCTAATTAACAGTTCTTTACTGTGGGAAGTTATTCTTACAACAAAACTTTTTAAAATGATGCCAACATAACTTTTACTCCGATAAGAAATACATACACAATTCATTAACATTGTCCCAACACCCGAAGGTTTTGCTGCTATCATTGACGAGAATTACATTAACATTTTCTCTCCTGTAGGTACCTACTCGCCTATAGACTCGATTAAAAAACTAAACATAATAGGTATCTAAGTACAATACGAATGTCACCTGACCTGACTTGCTACACCTTTAACTCTGCTAATTTAAACTTTCCAATGCCACTGCAGAGTGCAGTCTTTATCTAAAATCTCTGTCGTTTAGGTAATGTAATAAGAAAATCTTTTGCAACTTGCTTACTACCTAGTATACAAACCACGGTAGTATTTCGTTATAGGTGATTTCATAATTATCAACCCGTAACAGTTAATTCTAGTCCCAAGATGCGAGTTTCCTCATATAGTTAGAATTTAAATGACTGAATGAATGAGAATTTGAATGACAGTGTAGATGACTGTTAGTAAAATTTAATGTTTGTTATTACCTAATACTATTGTATTGAGTAATTTTTTCCCCAATACATAATATATCACACATATGTAAACTATCCTACTGGTAGTCAATTAATAATAATAATATACTTAATTACTTTATTCAGACAACTTAGACCCTATTGTGTTAGTAACAATGTTTTAACAAGTAGATACAGTCCCTAACTCAGTCACGAGCATTTCGAGAACAAGCCCTAATAGTTTTGCAACTCGAAGATACAGCATTCAACACACATATTGATATTCATCGCAGTAGAAGATTTAAGAAGTGTACGTCCACATATTTGTATACCACTCAAACAAGTCAGCACAACAAATGAAATTGCGTTAAAGCACACAGTAAGTAAGGTGCTACAATTTTGCCGGCGGCATCGTCGTACGCGCAATTGAACGGTTGTCAAATGCTTTTAGCAAGTTACGATCGACATGCTTGATGACAAAGTTTTGAACTTACTTATATTTTACAATACTATGGTAAAAAGGGTAAAAGAGCAGAGGATCACCAATAAAGAACAGCAGTAGTACCGTGCTACAATATTAAGAATTGCAACAGCATTTCCGCTTGTAGATAAATGTATGTAAGTATTTATATGACGTGACGTGAAGTTTTTATTTATTTTTTCTCGAGTACGTACAGTACAGCCGTTTTAACTTGGCTTCTTTGAACATACGCTTCGCCTGTGCAAACCCTCGTACCGCCAAATCGTCGCTAAAAAACTTAGATAAAAGTATCTAAGCTAAAAAATGTTTTTGCTCAGCCATTTGCGCAACTTCTGAGCTGCCAAGTTAAAAAGGCTGTTTTGTACCTAGTTCACCCAAAGAGGGTAGAAAAAAATCAAAAAATGTATCAAATGTCTTTGAGTTTACCTACTTACTACTTTTAGAACCATGGGCAATGCGAATTATTAATTTTGTATCTGATTAACTAAATATGACCTTTAAGGTACAAATTAAAAAAGTTTCTGGACCTTAGATTGTTTGACAGGTTTGACTAGGTATGCACTACCTTTTTGAGAAAACTGGGTTACTAGTTCCATTTACTTATTAGGTAGGTACCTACCATTTATTTAAAGTTTTAAGTATTTTATTGTTTTTTCTTCTAACTTGACATTGGCAGTACAGTAACGGTCGTTAGATAAACAACCCATATTCGAACAAAAAGGTATCCTTACATTATTTTTATACTGTACGAGTAGGTACCTATAATTGTGTAAAAAATACATAGAGCACTTGTTTGTGTTTCATATATTACTGCATGCTTATAGTTAGTTGTCCAAGGTCAGTTTTCGCTCTGGTTATGCATTGCAACGCTTGCGTCGTTAAGACAATAAAGATAGCTAGATTCGCTATCTCCGTCGGTTTACCCCACATATTGACCCCGAATTTACTAGCAGAAAGTAATTAAATTATTACTTATAATTATAAAATTATACAAGAAACTGCTGAAATCTGATATTTCTTGATTTCGTATTTTATACCTACTAGGTACCTATATATTTAATTAGCTACTTAACCTCTCAGACCATGAATCACAGACACAATAGATTTTTAACTGAGTCTCGGTTCCAGTTGGAACCGGCAGTTCTTAACTGATTAAAGTAAATTTGTCAAAATATCATGTGTGGTATGGTAAGGTATACCCGCACATAAAAATTTTACTTAGGTACTCCGAATTCATTTTAAAATCTTGGTTACCTTGGTTAATCATTAATGTCTGTCCACGATTTTTTTTTCGAAAGCGGATAAGTTTAACATTCTTGTAGAAAGTAGGATTACATTTTATGTGACTCACAAATTATCAAGCAAAGTCGAAACTTCGCGTATTTTCTTTGTTTTAGCTGTGATAGAGTACGGTGAAAAGCATACTTAATCACCGAATTAACATTATTTGACTATTTAACGATCTGACAAAGAGGGGTGAGATGATAGTTTATTACCGATTGCGTGATAGTATAATTACAGGTCAAGTTAGAAATTAGTGTTAAGCTTTCGAATATTGAAACGGCAGAACAAACAAAAATGTAAAAATCGCGTATCTAAAACATTCGGTAACTCTACTTAATGTTTTATTCTATAATAATTTAAACAGTAAGTAAGAAATTACATACCGTCACATCTAAAATACAGTTATCGCTGAGCTGGATACAGTAGATATCGTAAATACAATTTATTGGTATAAAGATGCAGGTTAATTTTCCAAATCCGTGTTACACAATTACGTAACACTATAGATTACGAATATAAAGTATGTCTCAAAAACCGACATCACAGCTTCCTAGTAATTTCGTATTCAAACAGTAGGTGTCAGTGGCTTTCTATACGACGATACACTAGATAAACGGTGAGTTTTGCAATTCAATCTAGCGGAAGAAGGATGTATTGAACTCATAAAAACTTGTGAAACTTGTAAATTTACGAGTACGTAATTGATTGACTAATACGCGTTACCATCACTAACAAGCGATGAAATACTTTTTTGTATCCACTGCAAATGCACAGCGCAAATGTCGCTATATGTTTATGAGCGAATGAAATCTGTGAACTAGAACGCCTCAGTGTTTTAATAAAGCAAACGTATTTGCACTAAGACAACTATAAAGTTTCTCGCAGGCATCTTTATTCACGATACTCTCGAACAATCACAAAGACATTATCACTTTGTAATAATAACAAAATATAAATAATAATTATAACTAATAATTTCTATGTTATGCTAAAGTTATATGAGACCTAGAAGTATTTATGGCAATATTAGTGTCCCCAAACGTGTTTTATAATAGAGAATTTTGGAGATTTTTGGTATTCAATTTGTGATGATAATTCATGCGTACCTTGTGCATGTTTTACTGAGTAAGGCTTATTGACATAGTACTTTTTAGTGACAGGAATGGGAACATATTTTTCTATCATAATCGGAAATGGTTTCTGAATTTCCACTTTTTCGGTTTTCACAATTGGCACTGGGATCGGTCTTAAAATTTCAACTGGCACTGCGTAAGGCTGTGGTACATTCACTTGGAAGGGTTCAGGGTATGGCACGTAGACTGGCGTGGGCACAGGTACGTTAACATGCTTAATTATGTAATTAGGCTTATGATTTGTTATTTGTACTTCATCCTTGATAACTACAGGAGGCTCTTGAGCAATTGCAGCGGCCGTAGCCAGAGCTTTCTGTTTTTCAATGTGATTTTGTCTAAGAATGTTGTCTACTTCTTTGACATACTTTTCGCTATTGTACTTAGGTGCATATAGCAGCGGCCTAAAACCACCTTCTATTTGAGGTTTACTAGGCAAATTTAATTTATGTTCATTTAAAGATTCCAATATATTATGATATTGAAGTAAAGGATTTAATACAGAATGTATCTCTGATTTTTTTGGATCGTATTCACGAAGCAGCAGCAAGCGTTTCTGCTCTTCTTTAAACTGTTCAGCTTTCCTTTCCTGCTCTTCGAGCTCAGCATCAAGTCGTTCAGCTTCTAATTCCTGCTTATTATATGTTTCTTGCATCCGATGGGCTTCCATTATTTGAGCTTCTATCCTTTGCTGATGGGCTTCAAGTTGGTGTGCTTCTAATTGTTGGGCTTCTTGAAATTTTGTAACAGCTTTATATTCTTGAGCTCGTAGCTGATGAACTTCAAGTTGATGAGCAGCTAATTGATGAGCCTGTTGCTTTTGCAAATGTTGAGTAGCATCGTGCCGCTGAGCATCATCTTGATGAGCTAAAAGCTCTGCACCAAGTTGATCTTGTAGGAATTGTTTAGCTTCTAATGTATTCTGAAGACCATATTCATATGGGACTAATTGAAAATTTTGTTGTTTAAAACCTTTTTGCAATAGCAAATGTTCATTTTGTGACTGCTGTTTTGGATAGATCGCTTGTAATTTTTTATTGTTTTCATGGTTTCCTTCAGGGTATAAGTAGAAGTATGCGTAATTGTCTGGACGCCACTGTTGCTTTCCCATACCTGCTGGATCAAAATAGGGCCAGCCTAGTTGCAGATGTTCTTTCTGCTCATTACCATTGACTACTGTTTCTTGAAGCTGTAACTGTTGCTTTCTGTCAGCCTCCAACTTTTCATATTCACGTTGTAATTGCTGTCCTGCCTTATTGACACTGTTCTCAACTTGCTCTTTTGGTTGCTGACTGTCACTGGAAATTTCTTGTGGAGCGACCGGTTGCTGGATCAATCCTTGCCCAGCCTCATAAGCCCTTATTTGAGTGGGGGTTAGATATAAGATGACTTCCTTATATTCGTATTTTGGTTCTCGCTTATGCTGCTTCTGAGATGTTGCCTTTTCCTTTTCCGTAAACATTTGAGGGGCTTTGTTTGTAGGATCGGCGTGCACTGCCGCGAGCAGAACTGTCGCTAGCGCTAGCCACATCTGTAATTATAAAGTTGTATATTAGGAAAAACAATAACTTTATCTTCTCTCTGAACACTTTTGAAGTTAAAATTATAATACTAACATATTATAGTATATAATGACAATACAATATTATTTTAAATGATCTCTTGTTGCAAGTGTCATATACCACCACGTGCTTGTGTTATTCTCATACACTATATTTATATACTTACTGGAATGTCCATGGCTACAACAGCCCACCAGGGCAGCCTTCTTACAGGGGCACGGTCGATCGTCTGCGCACGTATAAGGAAGAACAACAATTTTATACGCCACTTGTGTATTCATATACACACCTTTTTCCATAACTATCTCTCTTTCGGTTACGTTGGCGAGAGTCGAGTTAACCGATTAGATTATGTAAATCTTGACACGATGCTCACCGAGTTCAAAGTTAGTTAAGATAACTAGGTATATCTTAATTGATCTTCTTCGAAGCGAAGGCGACTGCTGTGACCCACATCGAATGCCCCACTCCTATCTGCAATCCGTAAATGAAAACCTTCATTATCAACGAACAAACTTTTATTGTTAGTATTTTTAATTGTAGCATTAACTCAGAACCTAGAATATATAAATTTAAAAAGTTTTGAACACAAATTAATATACGTACGTAAGTGACATTAAGTTAATAACTTTGTAATGTACATCAATAATAAAAATTTGGGATTTCACAAAAGACAAAGAGAATACAATGCGCGCTGTCATCGTTTTAGGGGATTTCTTCTTGACAACCTTATAGGATGAATAGACAAACATGTAGGTAAGGGTAGTGGGTGCAAAATAGTGAGGAAAAGACACGTGAGGAAACCCGCAGGTCCCAGAATTGATCCCGACGGATGTGTGACAGCAACCCGGTCTGACACTGAGTGAAAGTAAGTACCTACCTCGGTATTTTCATGAAGAAAATACCTCTACATACCCCCCGAGGGTTAAAGGGGTGAGGATATATTTTATATGTATTACAACGAAACGTTTATTTACATAACTATTTACACACATAATACCTACTCGTAAACTAAGAATATTAAATTTCTTACAAAATAATTAATCTACATCTATAGATACTATTTATCTATCTATAAAAATTGTCCCACAATGTTTATCTATATGTACTTCTATACTAATATTATAAAGAGGAAACATTTGTATGTTTTTCTGTTTGTTACGAATAAACTCAAAAACTACTAGACCGATTTAAAAAATTCTTTAACTAATGGAGAGCTAGAAGATCCCTGAGTAACATAGGCTATATTTTATTTCAGTATTCCCACGGGAACGGGAACTACAGGGGTTACTACAGCGCGCAGAACCGCTAGTCTATAATAATATTATTCTATAGAGGAAAGATTTCATTTTTTGTTTGTTTGTACATACATATTGATTAGGCTGCGAAACTAATGGGCCGATTATTTAAGTTCTTCACCAAAGGAAACTTACTTTTCTGATTATAATGGATTTTTTTAGCATATTAGGCTATAATTTTCCTACGGGAATAAGACTTACGAGGTTGAAATCTAATTATTAATATCTATTAATGTGGCTGGCAAAGAAGATAACCAAAACATGCGATAAAATAATAAAAAATAATATAACATGTAAAATTAGATGTGCAACCATCGATATTGCTTTAAAAAAGTACATAATTAAAATAATTTAATTTTTTCAGTAATTGCCTGAAAATCTATACTAATCTTATGTTATGAGATACAATATTCTTTGTATGGGTATAAATTATGGGTACTACTAAACCGATTTCAAAAAATATTTTGTTACTTAGAAGCTACATTATCCCTGAATAATATACCGAGGCTTTACCTACCCATTAGGTACCTAATGTTTTATTTACACTGAAGCGTAGCTATAGGGTATTTGACCGCCTAGTCAAATAAGTTACTTTTTAAGATCTTTCAAAACAAAAAATGACTATGTAAAATGTTGTGAATTGTAGTGAGTCACTTCACGTCACCATGTTAAGTCATTGTTTAGTACTCAATCGCAATAATTTTATTATTGTAAAATTTTGTAAAATTTAAAAATTAAATTTCAGAGGTGTATTACAATTATCTTTTAAGCTTGAAGACCATTGAACAGGCAGTAAATCTAGTGTGCACTTGCTAAAAAGTCAAATATCATAGTTTATTAGTGGGCGTGATTCTTTATTTCCTTCCTCATATTCTCAAAAGCAGTGATAGCCCTACGGTTAAAGAGCCTGCTTCACATGATGATGATGATCAATGGGGCTCGGGTTCCAATCCTGGCTGTACCAATGAGTTTTTCAAATCTTACTTAGATATTTATCACTAGCTCGTCGGTGATGGAAAACGACGTGAGGAAACCCGGAGGTCCCAGAATCAATTCTGAGACATGTGTAAAAGACCCGGTCCGGTGATGGGCTCACCTATCACGTTTACATTAGTGGTATAAAAACTCCAAAAATGGAATACCTCTGCCTACCCCTTCGGGGATAAAAAGCGGTAGATTATTTCTTACTTTATTTTATCATGTCACTATCCTTATTTCAGGATTTAGGGGTTAATGGTCATGTCTAAAAATACACTGACAGCTTATCCCCGAGGGAGTTGGCAGAAGTATTCTATTCCTGCAAATAAAGACAAAGGTCGGGAAGGGTAAAAAAATACAAAAATGGTCAAATCCCCCCCTTAAAGTTGCGCCCATTCCAGACTTCTGAATCGGTCGTTTTGCAGGGCTATTCCACTA
The DNA here is from genome assembly GCA_963855545.1 of Ethmia dodecea. Lineage (NCBI taxonomy): Eukaryota > Metazoa > Arthropoda > Insecta > Lepidoptera > Depressariidae > Ethmia > Ethmia dodecea. The sequence continues at coordinate 8,506,177 of OY979452.1, forward strand.
GTCCCTACCAGCTGTCCCTCCTGGTAGGGACAAGTGGATTTATTTTCTTCTTCTTCCCTACCACGCCGTCAGTGGTTGGGATAAGTGGAATTTCATTTCCACTCTTTCCAATCAGACATATTTTGTTAATAAGTACAGTCGATAATAATGAAAAAAAAAGCTAGTAGCGGGAATCAAGGAGCTATCGTCGTTTCTTAATCCTCATATAAAAATAGGGGATTTGGTTTTTCTTTTACAAAAAATGTGTTTTTCCACTTCGAACGTTTTTGTTTTTGCTCTATCGTTTTTACGAAACACAGAAGCGTATGTCTTAAATCAAGGATTATACAAATAAATAAATAATCTAAAGCTTTTTATCCCCGAGGGAATAGGCAGATTCACCAGTATATTCTTTGGACTCCTAAACGTGATCGATGATGCGCCCATGCCCGGACCAGGTATTTTACTACCAGGTATATTATATCAATATAAAGGATTAATTATTTTAAATCCGTTGTTAGCTTTACCGCTTTAGAAGATTTTCATTATGCTATGTTTTGATTAAGTACTTTAATATTGTAGGTATTTATTTTGTGAAAAATATAGAATATAATATGAATTTGGGAATATATTTTTATCATCAGATCTAATGTTGATATTAATATTTTAGAGAATAACAATTTTTCTTGAGTTAGATTATGAGCTAGATTGTATTGCAATAAGTATTTTCATGTTATCATAATATTATAGTACTAAGAAACTAAAAAACTATTCGTTTGGGGTAAAAATCACATGCTACGTTTATAAAAATAAGTTTTATTTGAAACTCATTTCTTTTGTTCGTTTGTACTCGTAGAAATGACGACCACGAATTAAAAGTGACATTTTTATTTAATCTATTTACAGCTAATGACTATCAGTATTTACAATTGACTATTTGGTACAATCAGGTGTTGCTTCTATTGTTTCACCAGCAGCAGCTCTTCTTCTTGTAGTGGGTGACGTGCTTGATGATGTGGATCGGGTAGGGCTTCCACACTGGCACGGGGACCTCTATGTGCTTCTCAATAGGGACGTGGATCTTCTTGATCACCTCGTAGGGTCTGTCTACTGGGATATGCACCTTCCTGATAACTTCGAATGGCACGTGCTTGACGACCTCAACAGGAACAGGCCTCTCTACTTCCACGTGCTGTGTCTTGTAGACGGGGTAGGGTACGTGTTTCACGACGTCCACGTGTACAGGGTAGGGTTGGGGCACGGGCACGCGCACCTCCTGGCGTACGGGCACGGGCACGGGGTGTGGCACAGAGACCTGCACGTGACGGGTCACCTCAACTGGCACCCGTCGGATAACATCTTGGATCACAGACTGCAGCTCATAGCGCGTGGCGGCGACTGAAGGCTGGCGGTTGACAGTTACGTGAGTGCCGATAACTCTTGGGGCTCCTAAGGACGTGGAGGTTACTTGACCAGGCAGGGATGACTGCAGGACTGCTCCACCTGGGCCAATACCAGGACCAGAAGCACCAGGGCCGGAGATACCAGGGCCAGATATACCTGGGCCTTGGAGACCAGGGCCGGAGATACCTGGGCCCTGAAGACCGGGGCCAGAGATACCTACTCCGCTGCCGCCGCCGAGTGAGCCGCCAGGCAGAAAACCACCACCCAGTGGACCAGAGGGCAGGGAACCAGAGTGGTGCTCAACTACATGTCCTCCAGCGTGATGTTCAACAACATGCGCTCCACCATGATGGTGTCCAACCACATGCGCACCCGCATGGTGTTCGACTACATGGCCACCGTGATGGTGTTCGACTACATGGCCACCGTGATGGTGTTCAACAACATGGCCGCCAGGGTGGTGTTCAATCAGATGTGAGCCAGGGTGGTGGTGTTCGACAACATGTGCTCCGTGATGATGTTCAACAAAGGGTCCGGAGACATGGTGGGAGAGGGCTGGTGGGCCGTAAGACTCTGATGGCGTCCCGTACGTTGCAGATGGGGCGTGCAATGCCGATGATATGTAAGAATCGTGATGATGATGGTGACCTGACAACAATCCGGCTCTTGTCGTGTACACAACCGCGGACAGGAAGAGTGCCCTAACCTGTAACAAAAATCACAAATGATTACGGATTACCCTGTTCGCTTTTACCATCAATATCCAAGAAGATCTTGTGTTATCATTTCATCGACTTACAACAAACGCCATGGCTTTTAGCTAATCGCTTTAAGCCACCTCAAGTAGGCTAGTTGTTGTCTCCTCCGAGTATCGGTGGTTTGTGGGTTGATAACGTAACGGCCCCACATATTTATACTAAGTCAAAGACGTTGCAGCTTCGATACAACGCCCATGAATATATTAAAATAGTATCAAGCGGATGTCTCCACTACGTCCGATCGTCACATAGGCCGCCGCGAATTTCTATGTTAATATGTTAATCCGTGCTCTAATGAATTCATTATTTCTCAAGATTATGAAACAGTTTTGAATGAAAGACCAGTCTCGGACTGGCAGTCGACTAATGGTGACATCTGTGGTTTGGAATTTTTAGATAGCTATTTTATTTCCATCGACTTTTCTATAATTTTAACAAAATAATTCTATTCGAGTAGTTATTAAAACTATTTATATGAAAATGCATGCAATTAGCCAGTCTAAGGACTTGATGCATGCAAAAGGCAATGCATATTTTTCCTCGCTATTTTGTAACACAAATTATACAAAACTCAAAAGCCACATAGATTTAACTCTATCTTCATATATTACCATGCTGGAAACCCCTCAAAGGGTAGACATTTGTTGCTCCAATACACAGTCCTCCACACATTCAAAAAGAACAAAGTATTGGGAGAATGAAGATAATAATGGGTTGCTCCTGTTATTAAAATCAAATTAAGTACATGATGTCTTCATAATTGTAGCAGTAGTAGAGCTCTAGAGATCATTATTCCTAATAAACGACAGAATTTCCGAATGAAGGGACGTTTCCAAAAGTCAATTCAAGTATCCACACCACAACAAATCACTCATTTCAATTAATGAAGTAAACTAAAGTCAATCACATTGTATGTAGTAGGTCTGATGGTGAATACTTTTATAAAAGTACCTCATTGCAGTCATAAATTAATGTTTTGAATGCGTTGCTTAATTGGAGACATCCTACGTGTAAACTAAACAAGTTATTTGGACTGTTTACAAGAGACGTAGTCTCTTCTGGTGATTGCTATTATTTATTTATTTATATACAGATGTTTCTAAAGTAAAATACTTACTTATAGTAATGAGCTCCCTGAGATTTCTCTTTGGTCTACGACATGAGGTTCTTCAAGTGGTAAGCAGAGTTTTCATAAGATGGCAATGCTTTTGTGACGATATTGCAGATTGTCAAGAGCCGCCCATCAATAATCGGCAATACCAATACCAGAAGATTCTGATGCTAGATGATGATTATTTATCATAAGGTAGCTTGTGTCCCATTTGTCACTTTATTTAATCAAAAATTAAAATGACAATGATCGATTGAATGAACCGGGCATAATGTTACGCAAACTGTTCCACTTTTGTTTTCGGAGAATCGTAACCATCATTTTAGTCACCATCTTCATAGAAAGAACGAGATGCAATAAAATTACCATTTGACCTATATTAGTTCTTTTGATTTATTTCATTGGGTCTTAGGTAAGAATTATGTAAGGGCCGGCTGTCCTCTCGAACCCATTATTGATGAGCATATATTATTTATTTATTATAATATAGTCATAGGACCAGTTTGTCGTTTCTCCATTTAATTTCACCTGTATTGGGAATTTTTATGTTGTTGTGCATTATAAGCTTGCTTAATGAAATTCTGTCACCGTATTCAGCTTTGCGATTTCTTCCGGTTTTCGTTTAGTATTATGAAAAATCTGCAAACGTGTATATAAATATCATTATATGGAACCATTAGGTTTATATCCTGTATTATATGAAATTGATCTTGATATTTTATAGTAGATAACAGTAAATTATGATCTTACATCACATATAACAACTTGTGGTAGAGATGCATTAGTAAGACGTTGTAATCGTCTTATATTATTGCAATTCATACTCTACATTTGGCCTTATTGATTGCGAGAATTCTTCCTTAAATATGAGTATTCTGCCAGCTTAAAACTATCCGCAAAACTCTATACCTACTATTTAAAGCAGATTTTTTTAGTTTTGTATCGATCTGATGTTCTTGTATAAAATAAAATAAACAATCGTTGTATCGTTGCTATAGATAATACACATTTTTTTTCTTTTATTGCAACATAATTACTGATTGATTCTTAAACTAAGTGAGCACAGCACGGAAACCTCACAGAGATTTGTTATTTGTTCCATACATTATCATATTAAATGACGTGGACCACATATTTACATTCATCCTAAGGATATTTAGAAGAAATCGTTAATATTGTATTGATCCATTATATGTATTGTATTGATCCATTATATGTATTGTATTGATCCATTATATTTATTGTATTGATCCATTATATTTATCTATTGTATTTTTGTGATTGTGTCACTTATCACATCGATTATTGGTGCATACTATAGAGTTAAGACTAACTTATGTGGTGTGATGATAATAATGATGAACTTTTAAGGCTTATATCACCTTGTTAGAAGCAAATAAAAACAAAACGCAAATTCCAATCTGTCGTTTTCTACAGTACCTACCCTTTGCTTATATCTGTGCTTACAAGTTTATTATTGTTAAAACGTTACAACGTTTGTCACATTATTTTTTTGTCGATTTAAGATGTTATTGGTCGCAGTAAAATATTTTTGTTATGTCGCTATTGCATTTATCCATGTATTGTTCGCCACAGATGATTGATTTATTCACCAGTTGCTATTATTAACTGGTGAACTGACAATTCAACAACTTTCATGAATTACAACCTCTATACGCATCCTCACTAAAATGTTTTTTCTGAGTAGGTTTTTTTTAAACAGCTACATGGTATTTATAATTATGTCCCTTCTCATGCTCTAAAAGTACGCCAATATAGCCCTACGAAGGGGGACTAAAGTGACCACTTTAGTCCCTAGGGAGTAAAAAGTAATTAGTTTTTTAATTTCCTTAATGAGATGTAGACAAACTCAAACAGCCAGTAATTCTATCTGTGGAGTGTGGACCATCTTCATTGCGAAAATGTTGAGAGTTTTAGTTCCATGGTGTTTCCGTATAGAAGGTGGCGCCATGTGTTTAAAAAGAGATTTAAATATCTTTGTTAATCTGTGACAGGTTCAGAAGAAAAAACTGCCCGCGAAAATTTCAGAATTTTTGTCGAGTGTATATTTTGTTCGGTTTTAAATAAATTTGTACTAAATTGACGATTTTTCTCGCACTCAAAGTGAAAAGTACAGTTTGCACCTCGAGACTAAACGCCAACTTAATATACCCTCGGTTTCATTGACTCCCTCGCACTGGTATATAATGGCTTCGTTTAGTCCCTCGATACAAAATATACTATTTAAACTTTTGTCTATCTACGTCGTATATAATCCATTTGGCGTGGAGACCGTGGGACCGTGGGGGCCGGAGGCGCGGCAGCTCCTCAAAGAGCTGTCAGTGCGTTTAGAGGCTTCATGTGACCAGAAGGCTAGCAGCTAGATCTTTGTCAAAGGATCAGCCTAGCAATCCAGAGAGGGAATGCGGCCAGTCTTCTGGGTACTGTTCCACATGGATAATCTTTGGAGGACATTTTTTATTAGTAATTACTTATTGCAAATGAATGTATATTTTCTTTGTAAATAAATGACATTACATCTATAGTAATTGTGCATTGTAGGTATGTTTACTAAATAGAAAAACATACATGGGTAATATATTCTATATTCAACATGTCGCAATCAATTTTAACTGCAGTTATTATACCGGTGGCAAAAATCTGATGTACATAAATAGGGGAATCTCATACTCATATACAGCTATTGCGATCTTACCACTTTCTTTGGCCGCTTCGTGCACATCAATCATACTTGCAAGTGGTGTTTAATTCGAACGGAGATTAACTACTTACTAGAGATGTACAAATGAAAAATGTACTTCCAATGAAGTACTCACTTTTCATGCAACGTTCGGGCAGCGCGTAGATGGCTGAATAAATTCCTCTGTATAGCTACCGGGTGTGGATGGATTGATTCTAAGTTCGGATAATTAAGCTCCGACAATTATCCGGTATAGGTTCGGACCGGGTAATTATCGGAGCTTATTATCCATCAAAGAGATGTCAGCGCGTTTGGTTGTGGCTTCAGGAGCCCAGAGGAGGGCTGTCAGATATCTCTGTGAATGGATCGGCCTAGCTATCCAGAATGGATTTCTGGGAAATTTGTAGATTACCTACTCATTTCTCAGTGCTTATCAATTTAATAGACAGCTAAGTTGAGTATTATTTTATGCCAGAAGTTTTACTGTCTTCTGATTATTTCCGCTACGGTAGGTAGGTACATCTAATAATTTTTACATTATAAAAATATATTAAAGTAACTTCAGCTTTGACTCTTTTGCACTAAAGTGTAAAGGGGCAGGCAGTGGGTAACAAAAATAAAATAGATTATTCTTTGGAAAATCGTTTTAATAAAGTAATACATTTCATATTACTATTCACAAAACGAAAAAAAAAACATATAAACCTAACTTAATGACTTAGTTATCACCCTATATTGCAGCCTCTCGATGAGCTAGTATGTGAAGGATATTTACAAAAGACCGGACTAGGAATTTGATGAGGATTTACTAGTTGATGGTCAATCGGCTGCTTGGAGTCCATTTACCAGCCGTGGCCGTGGTGGATGTGGTGGCCGTGGTGGGCGTGGTGTTCGATCACCTTGTGGTGTACGGTCTTTACCACCGGCACGGGGTACGTCTTCACTACATGCACTGGCACCTCGATGTGCTTCACCACTGGCACCTCGACGATCTTCTCCACAGGAACGGGTCGGTCTACGTGAATGTGGACTACTTTCTCCACTGGGTATTTCACGATCTTCTCCACCGGGTACGGCACGGGCTTGTCTACTTTCACTTGCTGGATTTTGACAACTGGAAACGGGACGTTTCTGACCACTGGCACTTGTACTGGGTAGGGCTGCGGCACAGGTACTTGGACAGGCTGTGGCACGGGCACTGGTACTGGATGGGGCACCCTGTGGGTCACCTCCCGGTACACCTGGTAGGGCTCTTCACGAATGCGGTACCGTGTCGGGGCACCATGGGTGTTGGCTAAAGTGTGAATATGGTCGATGACAGGGTGCTTGGGGTGGGGGATGGGAGCGTCACCACCTGCGTGCGGGATCGAACCGGGAAGGGGTCCTGCTAAACCAGGGCCGAAACCAGAGGGGCCAAGAGGACCTCCAGAGTATGAACCCGCACCTAGATGACCTGAGGGTAGAGGACCCGCGGGATAGGAGCTTGCATAGCCAGAGCCTGCGTAGCTGGAGCCTGCATAGCCGGAGCCTCCGATTGCGCCAGCGCCGCTGAGATGCTGATGGCTATAAGTGGCGGACGGGAGAGATCCAGAGGGGAAGCTGCTGGGCGCAAAACTGGAATGGTGGCTAATGTGGGGCGCATGATGCACCGCAGGCCCGACGTGGGTGATGGCTGGGAGGGGTGCAGGGTGCCCCACGTGATGGTGTAAATCCACGTGGTGGCCTAGGTCGTGGTGCACATCTACGTGGTGGTGGCCCAGATCGTGGTGTTCCACATGCTCGTGGGTCTCGACGTGTTCGTGCCCGTGCAGCAACCCCGCATTGCTGCCGCTCAATAGGAATGCTAACAACGCCAATTTTTTCTGAAAACAAACATTTTTGTTATTCCCCTATTTTGTTATTTGTGCTGTTCGGTCATTCATATTTCGATCATCAAAATACTTACAAACGTAGCCATGTCGATTAGCTAATCGCTGGCTACTACGAACTAGACTTGTCTACTCTCCGACAAGCTGTGCTTGTTTGGTAGCGATGTCTTTGTCGTCATATTTATATTGATATGGTTCTACCATTCGTAGGTCACAACGACGTCGAGATCGAGAGTGAGAAACAGGTTTAGTATCCATCTCTCCTTTTCTAACGGAAATATACGACTGAATTAATTCTACGATCGATTACTTAATAGCCAACGCACGATGGTCGCAGGTATATGGAGGCATCACTATTTTAAAGATTTCCCAACAAAGATTAAGTTAAATATGATAATGAGTTTAGAAAATTGCTTGCGACATAAGGGACATCAATCGTGAAATACGTCTTTTTTTTAATATTGCAATTTTGGAATAGAACTAAGAGGAATAGACAATTTTGATAAAAATGTAGTTGAGATAAATTTTGAATAATTTTTTTCCTTCCATGTTCCACTAAATACAAGTTACAGTTCAAATCAAAGTTCATTAAACCGTTGAATTATGAATGTAAATGTTTATGATATTTTATGCTACATTGACCTACTCAAAATTTAAAGTGGCAAAATACACGTGTAGTGGAGATAAGTTTTACTTAGGTGGAACCTGCTTAACCATAAAAACATATAGAAAAATTAAAATATGAAAATCATAATTTTTATACTTTAAATTTTTCTATAAGTAAGTATAGGTATGTTTTTCAGCACCCACCTAAAATCATTGTTATTGTAAGCAAATGCAACTTTATTTGTTACTACTTATTTCCACATTCCTCTTTAAAAATATGATTTATTTTTAATCTAATTAATTGCATTTAAACTTTGAAAATCATTAAAATCAATAATGTGTTAGTTAATTACATATTATTTCTATTTTCAATATTATTTTAATATTTATAGACAGCTAGCAGTGCCCCGCGGTTTCACCCGCGCAGTTTCCGTTCCCGAGGCCATACAGGGATAAAATATAGCCTATGTGCTATTCTGATGTATAAGCTATATAACTGTAAAGTTTCATCAAAACCGTTCTGTAGTATTTGCGTGAAAGAGGAACAAACATCTATACATCCATACATACAAACTTTCGTGTTTCTAATATTAGTAGGATATTCTATTACACTACTGACTGACTGACTATTCTATATAGTTAAAGCTTGATAAATTATTTATTATTCTGTTGAAGAACCAATATATTTTCTGACCTTGCGCTTTATATATAATAGTCTATGAATATACCAATCATGGTGTGTTACGACACATGCAACTAAAACCTGCAGATGTTTGAGTTTATTGGGAAAAGCGGCGCGTTTCATAATTCGATAGATCATAAAAATATGTCCAGACTATTGGCAACAAGAGGGAGCGTCTGCGCACCGCGATGCGTTCAGAAAGCGCGACGCACGCGACTATGAGATCCACGATCTATTTCAATTTATCTAAATTAATGACACGTTGTAGGTATCAGCCATTTTATACTTTTATTTGTTTTCAGGCGAGATTTTCATTTCTATTTCTTACAATTGATGCCCGACATAGGCTTTCAATAGAAGGTACCTATAGTAATATAGTAAGCAAAGAGATTAAAATATACTAGTTTAATCTGTTTGATAGTAAGCTACTAGAATAGTAAACTAACTATTCTTGCTCTATCTTAAAATCGATCTCTTCAAAGCTAGTACTATGCTGACTGTCGAAGTTAGCCTCGTCTGGTTCAGGTATTAGAGAGGCTTTTCCATGTAGCCCTGCTTATCGAAAAAAATCTGTCATAGCCTCATAGGATATTTATAGCAGAGCAGTGATAGCCCGGACGGTTAAAGAGCCGGCCGAAAATCAGTGAGGCTCGGGTTCGAATCCTGGCATGTACCAATGAGTTTTTCAAAAACTTACGTACATATTTATCACTAGCTTGACGGTGAAGGAAAACATCGTGAAGAAACCCGCAGGTCTCAGAATTAATTCTGAGACATGTGTAAACAGACCCGGTCCGGCGATGGGCTCACCACCTATCACGTTTAGGGGTCCAATGTATCTCGTGAAATGTGGGTATATCCAGTAATGGAATACCTCTGCCTACCCCCTCGGGGATAAAAAAGGCGTGAGATTATATTATTATTATATTAGGATATTTAAGTCATGCTGACCCATTAGGCGTAGTTTGCGGCGGACAGTTTACCTCCCATATATTTTAGACGAAGTATTCATAAAACTCTTACGGTTGTAGAGAAAGAAGGAGTGGAAAAACGACAAATCACGGGAAAAATAAAAATATAATATTCGAGCAAACGACGTACGTGAATTAACAAAATTGGTTGCTACGGTAACCGTGCGCCTATAGATACACAAAACATGTACATATGTATAAAAACACTAAATAAATTTTGTGTGTTGACATCGAAGACCGCCGCATCGCAGATAGTAAAATATATATATTTGATCTGGGACATGTGTTCCGTTTACCTCTACCGTCTGCAGTGAGGGTCAAAGTACCCTTCATTGATTTGAAACTAGTTTTGTTATATTGGAATCGATGAATAAAAATGTTTAATTATAATAGCCATACTTAGATAAACAAACCTACTCGTATAGGTATGTATATATTTGGTGAGAGAATTTACTGTTTCAATACGAGTAGCAACTTATACAATTTATATCTCTATACATAAAAATTAATCCCTTGTCATGGCATCACGCGTGAACGGCTGGACCAATTTCGCTAATTCTTTTTTTGTTGTGTTTGTTATTGTCAGGAGAAGGTTCTTATGAAAAAAAAAATAGAAAGTTGTGCGGAACATTAAAAAATGTAGCCCTATGGCATTTGACATATAACTGTCAGTTGTACAGGACAACGTCTGTCGGGTCAGCTGGTTTTTATACTGGTGATTTTTTTTTACCGCCTGGAAAAAAATATGACGTATAAGGTATCTAGAGCCGAAGTTATACACGAGATTAATTGTTAAATATAGTCATGTTTAGTGCAATTTACAAAATCTAGAAAACTACGCACAGTACTACGCGCAGCTACCGGTTGTAGGTAGATTGCGCATAAATGGAAGCTACGAGCCTGTTTATTTTTAAAATACTATTTCAAATATCTTAGTGTGTATTATTGACTACAATTGAGTAAGTTATATTAGTTTAATTAAGAAAAAAATTTAAAAAAAATATATTTTTTATTAACATTGCCAAATGAATCTATTACACTTACCTATCACACCACATTTTTTTCCAGACGGTAAAAAAATCCACTGTATAAATTTCCTTGTGCATTGGTCATCCATTAACTGTAATGTAGTTGTTTTCTAAAAATAAACTACACGTGAACCCTTGCACCTTGCATTCTGAAAACTCACATAGGTAGGTACCTAAATCCTTCGTTGAAAGGCAATAAGAACTATAATGAATATTCATTCTAAGTCGTCTATGACTCTCATTAATTCAATTAATTGCGTAACAACGATCAAGAGTACATTAATCTCTGTTATCGATAATTAGCATTGTTCGAGTGAAATCAAATGAAAATCTCGAGAGAGATTCTAACGTGATGTGATGTCAAAGATGTCAGCTTTTTTCTACGCCTGAGCTTGTAAATTAATTTATGCAATATAAAAGATCCGAATATAAGACGACCTTCACCGAGCTGTTTATTGGATGAAAAGTATTTTATATCAAATTTAGTAAGTATGTTAAAAAGATATCGCGAGTTAAAAAAGATGCCTGAAAAAATTCAATCCAGGATATGAATAATTTAATATTTAAAATATTTAGTGTATAGCTATCCTTTTCTATTTCACGGCAAATAGCATGCGCACTCTCTTTCATTCAATTCAATGATGGTTCGCGGAGACTTTTCAGTCGTCCGTTTTAATCACTCCCAGCAATATTTTGATTTTTAACAACAGGAATTCATTAATTTCAAGACTGTTTTCATATTCTATAGACTTCATACTTTCGATTGGTATGTAATTTGTCTATTGAACAAACCAGTGCAATGTTAAAAAAATTTTTTTTTATCCTGGACTGAATTTTTTCAGTAAACCCACTCGCGATATCTTTTTTTACATACTAAATTTGATATAAAATACTTTTTATTGAATAAACAGCTCGGTGAAGGTCGTCTTATATTGGGATCCTCTACTATAATAAATTCGTCCTTTATTTTCAAATTTGTCAGTAGAATAAAAATATTGTATTATCTCCGATATCTGTTTATTTTTGTAACAGTTATAACGAATAAGGTACAAAACTTAACGTTTCAAAATAACTCGGTATTCTTATCACAACAAACCCAAAGATCAATAAAAATATTTACAAAACACACACAATTAAATGAACATTTCCATTATGTTTAACATTAGCTCTAGAACTTACAACTAAAATATAATAACTATGTACATTTTCGTTTCTTAATTCGTTCGATCTACTAATAATAAATGCCAAATAATAACAACATAAAACGAATACAAAAGAAACAAAAATAAATTTCTATAAATCGACTTACAGACGGAGCAATGAAGTATCAGTCAAGTGGAATGATCCATACTCACTTTTGATATATACTTACGTTGGACATATGTAACTAAGGGATACTGTACCTAATATGTTACACCATATTAGACCATAATAAGATTAACAAGAATAAAACTGATAAAATCTTGTAGTACTTATAAATTTGGTTCCATGTCTACTGCATCAGATTTTGCCTCAGCGACATGAGCAGGAGGCATTAATAAAGTGGGTATATCAGACTCCTCAAACTCCTCATTTTCAGCTTCAAATAATGGCTCAGTCTTTAAGATACGAACACTTTTTGGCCTTCTGACTCTTCGTCTTCGCCCATGCTGCTCTAGTCTGTTGATTGCAGTTCTACCCCTAGATTTTTGAGGTGGAGGTGGCTTCAGTAAAGGGTAGGGTTCTTCAATATCTGCTGTCTTAGGATATTTTCTTTGATGAGAGTATCGACCAGATACCAGTGTATTCGGGTGTCTGTACCTACCATTTTTTTGTCTATGACCAGGACTATGTGAATGTTTTGGTCTCTCTTCTTCGAAATGATTACCGTTAGTTAATTCATCGTCATCCTGTTCAGTCAATTCTCCTCCAATACTTTCTTCTCGTAAGTTTACTGAATTATCTTGTTCTATAACGGCTCCTATGGGGTGAGTGTTCGATGCATCTGCAACTGGCACGATAGTCTCTTCCTCTTCTTGGCTTCGAGAATATTTCACACCTTGATAAGGAAATCGTCCATTGTTATAAATGTCTAAATATGGTGAGCTATAAGAACCAACTCCATCACTAAACTGTCCTAAATTTCCATTGTTCTCGGCTTTTAAAAGAAGTTGTTGCAGTTGCGATTGTATGTCAAGTTTCGGTGGTGATGGTTTGTTAAATTGATCTCTTAAAGCTATCAAGTGGGCGTCTTCAAGCGAAGATTTAGCTTTTAGCATCTCTGCTACTAATTTAAGGTCAACGTTAAAAGGATTTGCTACTTTAAAACCATTGATTGTGGAAACTGGACCTGATTGTAGGTCAATCTCTGGTCTATTGTGGTTAGTTCCAGGCTGTTTATTTTGCATTAATTTGTTCAATATGTTTGACGCAACATCTAACTGGTGCGTGCCTAAATTTTGATTGATTCTCATTGGCAAAGTTGTAGGTAGACCAAGTTGTTCATAATTATTATTATTATTGAACCGGAATGTTTCAGGTGATATGTTTTGTGTTAATCTGTAAGGAACATCATTTAACTTTAAGATGCTTGTAAAATCATTTGACATAGAATTCTGAGGGCGTTGTAAGCCTTGTTGGTGAATGTTTGCTGATGATTGTAAACTATCTGGGTAGTTATTATTTGGTGATGAAATATAGCTGATAGAAGGAGCGGAACCATCTGTGTAACGCTTGTTATCAGTAAGAATATTTTGACTGTAATATTGTTCAGGAGATTGCTGTTTTATATAATACTGTGCATTTGGATCTACTAGCTTATAGCTATCTGTAGACACAATTTCATCCGGCTTTGGTTTGATGTTAAATCCATAATAGGCATTTTTGTCCTGGTAATATGCATCAGCAATAGATTTATAATTCTGTTTAAGATTGTGTTCGGCTTGTTCCTTATTTGTATTATACCTGTTGCTGCTATCTAATCCTTGGGCTGCCTTTTGTTGTAGCTCTGACTTGGCTAAAACATTTGATACATCAATGGGAACTATAGCTTTTAAAGCTTTGTCATGATCAAATGGTTGTTTTGCCTTATTTTCTGCAGAATTATCTCTCGAACTAGAGATATAAAATGGAGAGGCGGTGATTAGATCTTGTTGTTGTGAATTAGCGTACGAAAAAGGATTTGATGACGAACTGTCTAAATATATTTTATTTTTTTGCTTTTCAATATTATTGTAATAATTGCTTTCTGAACCACCTACAGGAGTATTAAAATTTGATGCATAATTATTTACATAGTATTGCTGTTGTCGTTTTAAGTTTTCATGAGCTTTAGCGGCTGCCTTTGCAAAATCTTGTGCCTCGTTATTATCTGAACTTGACTTTGAAATATGTTCGAAGTTGTGTACTTGTGGCTTACTGGTGTCCATGTGGAAACTCATTTGGCTCACAGCAACACTCTCTGGTGGCGAAGTAAGTGCTTGATATCTCGGGTGATTTGCGGTTGCATATTCACTCTGGCTCATCAAAGGTCTTTTGTCGTTTAATTTCCAACCATATTCTCCATGTGAGTAATACTCAGGCTGGGGAGATTCTATTTCTAGATCTCTGGTGCGACTTCTCAAGTTAGATAAAGCTTGGTAGTCAGGTTGCACAAAGTTCAAATAAACGTTATTGGCTGATGGCATATTACCAATGCGATGAGTCTCACTGTTAAAATTATCTGACCCTGATTCTGGTCTGATTTCTTGTTGGTTTCTATTATAAGTATATTTCTGGTATTGTAAGTTACCCTCTTGCATTGCTTTAGAATATGAGTTAGATCCTGAATTTATAGAGTTTTGCCAAGAATCTCTTGGGTCAGGTGTGGAAGAGACGAATTGAGGTGACACAGTTGACGAAGCATATTGATAATCAGTTTGATATTGTTGCTGAATATTATGGGGATATCTAATCCCGTTAGCAGAGTTATCATAATGGTCGATTTGTATTTTTTTATTAAGTTCATTATTGTTTTCATAGTTATAAGGATTATTTACAGTCGATGTAATTTTATTATTATAATCGGAAGTTCCAGTTTGTGTAACAGAAATTGGTGACGAAACATACGACTGCATATTTGGTGGGCTAGACAGATAAATAGGCGAAGAACTTGAAACATAGGTACTCGCAGGTGTACCAACATACTGGTTATTTGATAAAGACGTGGATAAATATGGTGGCAAAGGAGAAGGAGTACTTTGAACGCTTTCTGAGTATGAATTAGGACCATTGTACTGATAGGAATTCGAGAGAGTGCGATATACTTGGGATTGGGAGATTTTGGGGTCAAGCTGTGCAATTTGATTTTGCTGATTGCTAGTATCATAACCTGACGCTGCAATTGTCGAGTATTGGTATTGAGGCTGCGGTGTAACTGTGTACGCTATACTTGGAGCTGGGGTGGACGCCTGCTGTTGCTGTTGTTGTTGCTGTTGTTGTTGCTGTTGTTGCTGCTGCTGTTGATAATATTGGTTCTCCGCTCTCATCTGTTGAAGGAACTCTTCTGGTGGTAAAGAGTACTGCATCGCCGCATACTGGTTACTAGCCCCAACGTCGTTGTCCTGTGACCCAGTATTACTTTCTAGTCTTTCTTCGTTTTCAGTTTGCTTTTGAAAAGGGTTTTTAATCCGATACACTTTTCTATTGCGCCCGCGATCTGCCCGCTGATAATCTTCATTTTTATCTGTGTCATCTGTCATTTGATACTGCACACTCACCGAACTCATAGACTGACTGTTTGGATCTCTTTGTATAATGTTGGTACTGTAGCTGGTGATGGTCTCGACCTGTCCCTCGTTGGAGGCGATTGGTTGTAGGCGAAACATCTCGTTGTATCCATCCTGGCACCGGACGACTTTGACGAGTAGAGTTATGACTAGTATCCGTATCTGTAAAGAAAAGAAATCATTAATAAAAGCATATATAAACATCTATGTTAATTCGTAATTGCTAATTAATGTCTAGGTAACAAGAACTAAAATTATAAGTTTATGTCAACAACAATCACTAGAGGTGTCGAAGTATCACGTTCCTTCCTCAACCAGTTAGTTAGTAATTACTCTTTAAGGCCAATGTACAAAGTTTCTCCTTCAGGGCACTCTAAAGGCAAGGGTCAAGCACGTCTACATTTCACGCAGCGGATCCCGCTGCCTGTTTCCATAAGCGATTTTGATCGCATCATTTACGAATAACACCTCCAGTGCTATTATTTATATAATTATTATTATTATACGTCCAGTGCTTTAACAAGTCCTGTCGAGTATAGCCATCCGAAATTTTATTGACTAGTACCTAAAAATTTAATCAATCAGCAAATGCTCACAAAACAGAATTATAATTCCTAGATAAGCATTTTGTCTGTCATCATCATTACATAAACCTATATAAAAACAAAGTGTCTAGTCTTCTGTTAAATTTTTTGGATGAATAAAACTATTTAGTCGTTCGTAAACGGATAACTAGAGAACCTAATCGAATGAATAATTATATTTATTTATCTGATTATCGGGCGCCTAGCAACAGCCATATAAAAAATTTGTTTAGAATGCAACAGAAAGTGGTTCAATATAGCAATGCCTAAGAACACATGTCTGTGTCAGCTCATCCGTGAATAGCTTTTCTACATTAGTGTCCACGAGAGGCAAGATATAACGATTCATTTACTATGATTGATATAAGCAGATGATAGAGACTAATACAAGTAAGATTAATACCTACATCACACTGAGGATCATAAAAGTAATGAGCTATAAACAATTAATCAAAATCCATATTTATCAATATTTATAAAAAAAGAAACTGTCTTACGTACATATTTATCACTAGCGGTACGGAGCGGGTTCAACCGCGTAGTTCCCGTTCCCGTGGGAGTACGGGAATCAAATATAGCCTTATGTTACTCAGGGATATTTCTAGCTTTCCATTGGTGAAAGAATTTTTAAAATTGGTCCAGTGGTTTTTGAGTTTATTCGTAACAAAGATACAAACATACAAAAATGCAAATCTTTCCTCTTTATGAGATTAGTATAGACTAGCTCGACGGTGAAGGAAAACATCGTGAGGAAACCCGCAGGTCCAGGAATTAATTTTGCGGCACGTGTAGCAGATCTGGTAGTCGTGAAAAGTGGGTATTTCCAGAAATGGAACCTCTGCCTACCCTACCTACCTCGGGGATAAAAGGCGTGAGTTTTTTTTTCTATTTTAAGAATCTGACAGATCCGTCAACGGACAGCCGAAACCTCTGGGTCTAGAAAACAAAGTTTGCACAAAGGTTCCTTGAATAACGTAAAAGTGGGCAGTAAAAAGAGATTTTGGGAAATTTTCACGGGAACGGGAATAAACAGGATCCACCCCCCAGTAACTAGGGCTTAGTCGATTCATATAGAAATATGTTTGAAACTGATTCTGATACAACGTTTTATGAACCGACAATCCGGTTTATTTATCCACTTATATCTAAATTGATATCGAATTACCAAGTTGTATTCTAATTTCCGGAACACGATAACAAATTCCTCTTCATCATTGATCATAATCCTATAGCTCCAATAACAAACCTAATCGTATCATCATCTCTTGATCGTGATAGTAATTCGAAGTACAACTGGCAATCATCAAGTAAGAAATCGTGAACTGATTCAGACAATAGAAAGCTCAGGTCTAGGGTTTAAGCTTTCGACTCGTGCATTATTATGCATATCGGGTGGAGAAATGGCTTCGCGGGTTGAAAGGGCATTGCATAGCCGCCCACACGGCAATACAGGGATCATGACTCACAGTCACGTAATAGACACTTACAGTGACGTAAAGTGCCTTTATTCCATCATCTAGCACCACAAGCTGTAATGTTATGAGAACGATTGACGATGATACTTATGAAGGCAAAAGGCCACCATTATTGTATCTTTATTGCTCACTGTAGCCATGTAATAAATAATGAATCACTTTCTTTACCGTGTGCAGTCAGTTTGATTATATCTATTTATGCAAATTGTTTATGTGAGAATCATAGTTACTGTATTAGATGCCAGTTAATAGATGTCCATTTTGTAAGTATATTGTGAAAGATTTATCCGTAATTAATTACTTAGAATGAGGAAAAATAGGCAAGAGAAATATATAGATGAGTAGGTATGTAGTTTGGAATATTTTTGGTGTAACCACAGAATGCAAATAAATCTGTCACGTTGGTGTCAACATTTGACCTCACTTTCGGCCTAAATTACTCGTCACACAACACATTAATTTGATTGCTTTGTTTTTTTGCATTTGTTATACCCTACACCTACTTAGAATTTTTGTAATATTCATAAATTTTATAAATAGTAGGTATTTATATAAGATGTTGCTTGTTATTTTCCGCGACTTCTTTCGCGAGATTTAAAAGTTTTATAACTTAAATCATTATAGATTCATCGTATCTACAAACTATTTGCATATACTAAGGGGTTAATAAAATAACAGATGTTATTTTATTCACTTCATACTTGTTACGTTCAAACGCAAAACGTAACAAGTATTAACTTCCACTAAATCACATATTTTCACACGATACATGAGCATCGCACCCACAATTTGCGATCGCTAAATACAACCGATGAGAGATAAACTCACTAGAGTCAAGGGTCAACGCGACACGCTACGGCTAGGATGCGCAGGAGTGGTTTCTCTGCCCTTTACCGGTCACGTTTCTCCTAGCAGCCCCAGGGAAAGTGCGCATCTACTGTCACTTTACCTTCCTACCTGTTTAAACCTGCTTCCTTGGCACGTGGGAACTCCGTCGAAAGGGAAACTGACTTTATTTATGCGAGGGTGTTCAACCTTCGTAACCTTCGTGTTAAATGTCAATTAGAGGGAGCTAGGTAGGAGGTAGGTTGATGTAACAGACGAAATCTCAATCCAGTTTTGTAAAAACATTGAAGGCAGACATTTTTAAGGCTAAGACAAGTTGTAGCCAAGATTGTTACTTGGAATTTTATTTGTTACGGTTAGGTTATGTAACTTAGAAATTTTTTTGGAACAAATCCTTTGTAGCGATAAGATTTTTTCTAATATGATTTTTAGGTCAGAATTAAATGTTTGTGTAAAATTAAGACTCTTTCTTTTTTCTCGCCTTTTTTTATATTATGTACATGTAAGAATGAATTTCTATTGTACCTAAATAAGTGAAACAAATATTTTGAAAAATACATCACTACATAGTTATAAAACAAAGTCACTTTTTCTGTCCCTATATCTCTATGCTTAATACTTTAAAACTACGCAACGGATTTTGATGCGGTTTTTTTAATAGAGTGATTCAAGAGGATGGTTTTAGTAACATTGAACCCGTGCGAAGCCGGGGCGGGTCCCTAGTAATCTATAAATTAATAAAGTAATTTGTTTTATAACACATTTGCTCGTAAAAGGTGTCTTATTTCACCAATTTTAATATCGTTACCTATCTCATTACGCCCAAGTGCGGTAAGTGTAAAGTAAAACGCACGGTTTATCAAGATGCTCCGTCTTAAAACGAACGGTACTTTTTAAAATCTCAGCAAAGAGTTTTTATGTCAAAAAAGTTGTCAACATTTTATGATTAAAATTAACTTTGGGAAATAAAATATATTAAAGAAATATTTATGTACATAATTATTTAATTTAATTAATTTTGACAGTAAATTACAACCAATCTGTAACAAAAACACAAAAATATTATTTTACTTTTTTAGTAATAAGTACTGGCTGTTTTTTGTGCCTTTTCCTAAAAAAAAATGATGATGCGCGCCGCGCGCTTTTTCTTAACGCTGTATTGTTTTTATTCGTTTACCATAGTCGGAGTTTTATTTTATTTCCTCGCAAATGTGTTATAAAACGTCGTATGCCATACGTGCGCTTTGACAATTACAGCCTCTGCTTACTTGTAACCCTCGCCTACGGCTCGGGCTAGCAATATCGCCTCGGCTGTAATTTTCAACCTACCGCACTTATATCATAATGTACTATAACTTAATTTGAGGGTATTATTTTTCTAATAACTGCAAAATGCCATTTTGTTTGTTGTTTCAGCGTGTTCGATAATAATATGGGGTTAATGTCTTAAGCATAATTAACGTTTGCATGTGATATTTATACCGTTATGCAAATTAGATGTCGCTTGAAAGGAATATGAGTTTGGTTTGGGGTTGGCCTTCGTGACTTTCGTAATAGGCATCGAGATGATGATGGGCTGTCGCGCTTCGTTTTTCGTTCTTTTTGTGCTGTCTTTTGTATGATTTATAAAACGGTTTTAACAAAATGGTGTTTGATTTCTTCATTAACTTTTGTGGCTTACTTTGTTTATGATAAAATTTATTGACATTTTTTTTATATATTAATGATAAGCAATACCCTTCAAAGAGGAACGGTGTGGAACAGTGCGCAAAGGTCTGACTACATTTCCTAATTAATGAATACCCTAGCTTCACTGTCACAGGCTCTGAAAAATAGAATGTGGTTATTTTCAGGAATAAAATGACTCTGCCTCTAGGGGATAAGACAGGAGCGTACTTTTAAGCGTTTAGATGAATTATGTATTTTCTTAATTAGATGCACAAATAAAATGGTATTCCTATTACGAAATTAAATGGATTTAGCGTTTAATAATTGTTAGCCCATCATTCTCACTCTCATTTACCTGATTATAATGTTGTGTGTTGTGTGTCCAGCAATATAAGATTAGCTTAATGTCTAATCTACAGCATTATGTAGCTGCGATGTTCTCGCTGCTACATAAATTATCATCATCGGCCCATAACTACTTCCAAATGGAAGTAAATTGCCACAATCAACACACTTGGCATAGAACATAAATCAATAAGGCAAATGTACTTGTATAGAGAGTGCAAGGGTTAAGAAAATATCATGTGATTATTCTATGGCAAGAATATACTCGTATTATTTTAGATGTCAAATAAACTAATACTTAATGATAGTGATGCATTATTTAAATATTTTACTACTTAGATTGTGTAGAGTTTCTTGCACTGTTTCTTTGCAATGACGTTCCTATATTCAATACAAACTAATCATAATTTGATGGCCAAATTTCATCATCATCAACCTGTAACAGCCCACTCCTGAGCTAAAGGTCATTTATCACCCTTGAGGAAGTATGTGCTATAAATCTCCCACACACCGCGGACCGGAAGATGATATTATGCTAGTGGGCCCCTAACTATCAGATTTTTTCGAGCCAGCAGGGTATCTAACATGACCCATTGTTTGTTAACACAGCCAAAATCGGCACCAAAGGTTTTTAACGTGCCTTCCGGAAACTGCTTAATTTATTTGTCTGTAATATTTATTTGGTTATTTATTTTTAGGAAAACTTACAGAACTAATTACATTAATAAATATAAAGATGCTGTGAATATCAACATTGCTGATGAAAAGTCTCCACATATAAATTTCATTTATACTACATTAATTCAAGAAATATAATAATATGTACTTAAATACAGTTTTTTCAAGTATAATTATGATCTCTTAGCCCGTCTGGTACAGAGTTCGGAGGGCAAGCAGTTATCTCTGTCAGAGGATTAGCCAGCCAGTCATCGGTGAACTGTTCCATGTAGTTTTTCATTTGAAAACATCTTTTATTTGAAAAAAATATTTTTCTTAACTATTTAGTATTTAGAAGTGTTTAGTTAGATAGTTTAAATAATGCAGTGGTTGACCATTTAAAATCTCCTTCACGTTTATCAACATAACATTCTAAAATGCCTATTCTTATGCATATAGATGTAAACTGGTTTAATTCTATCTTGTTTAATCTTGTTATACATACATAATTAATTGATGATCGTTAGTCAATCCTTACCTATGCATAAACTATATTTCGTCATAAATTAGGCCGCAGTGCGTGGCACTCATCAACAGATAGAAACCTTGAAACTATGTTTAGATAATTTTCTAAGCACACTAATAAAACTACAGATGTCTCGTAAACATTACACAACGAGCTTAGATGACGCGGGTAGCCACCGCAGACGGGGGCACCACTATAATGCCTAAATAAATGGCCGTGACGTAATAATGACATACCAAAACTATACCATCTGCTGGAAAGTGGGCGATGTTCAAATTTAGGGCAGAAAATTACCGGAAAAGATTTAGTTACCCAAACAAGGGTACCTACTTGCGGCGGACTTAAGTTTTTTTTTTTGTAACAGACTGTTGCAATTGATGTTTTCTATACGGTCGCACCAGAAGAAGAGTAATATTTTTCAGGTGTACCTATTAAACAATAAATTAGTACTTATGCTCACGCATTTATCTCTGCCAAAGATTTAGTGTCTTTGCATTGGAATTGTTAGATTAATTGAGATGCAGCCTTACTGTTTTTATAAGAAAGCCTTTAACTCTTAATGTCTATCTATAACATTATGTACTAGATCGGTATTGAATCACATTTCCTTAGGGTTCGCGTAGCAAAGGAAATATAAAATCACCGGTCATTGCCACGTCGTCGTTAGCAGTAATAAGGGCTTACGTATGCCAATGAAATGACACTAGCGCAACAAATTGGCGTTTGCGATCGTGGACTTGCAGCAAGTGCTTACGCGGTCGTTGAACTGTTAATTGAACAATTAATACCATTGATATCTAGTTCCATTACACTACCGGTGATGTGCGCTTACTATGAAATACATAATTTTATTGAGCGATGAAGCGAAAGTTCATAGAAAGCCCCAACTTCGCAGGCCTTAGGCCACGGAGTGCGGTGCAGCAGAATATAATATTGTATGCAATTGAGTCAGATTGTAAGACACAAACGCGCGATACAAAACACTGACCACCCACCTCCGCACTCCTGCAACATTTCTTCTCGCTCAGCTCTGTGCAACTGCCACTAAGCCTACAACATCCCTGTTAAGACCTTCGAAATTCTGTTAATACAACGTTTAAATATTGACTATTGTATGTAGCCCATCCCTAAAAGTACAATAATGAAAATCCCGTAAGCGATACGAAATAATTAGGTTGAAAGTAGTTACAGTGAATGTTGTAATAAAGACCACGATGCGTAAAAATTTGGAAACTTTAGCAGAGAAATCGGAAATTTGCAAATTTTAAGAGCCGATGCCAAATTGAATTATCAATTCGATGAGGCTGGTACGTAGAAAATCGTAAATTCAAGCGTGAGAGCATAATTGAATGACTGTTAGCAGATAGCTGTATCAAAGCAGTGACCATGACAAGAGCATCGATCAATCACTGAGTAGGTACCTACTATCACAGCTATCGTGCACTCCTTCAATGTATTATGGTAATTGACCATTTAATATCTACTAAGTAATAGAAACAAACTGCGTAGGTTACAAACATAAGTTAATAATCTATATCTTAGCAGTAATAGCCTTACGGTCAGAGCCTGCTTCACATGATGACAATCAGTGAGGCTCAGGTTCGAATCCTGGCATATACAAATAAGTTTTTCAAAAACTTACGTACATATTTATCACTAGCTCGACGGTGAAGAAAAATATCGTGGGAAACCCGCAGAATTCTGAGACATCTGTAAATACACCCGGCCGGCGATGGGCACACCACCTATCACGTCTAGGGGTCTAATATATCTCGTGAAAAAGTGGGTAAGTATATCCAATAATGGAATACCTCTGTCTACCCCCTCGGGGATAAAAGACGTGAGATTATTTATTTTATAATATATATATGCAGGCAAGTCCTTGACATTAACTGATAAATTTATATACCTCAGTTTACTATGTATCAGTAAATTATAAACCGAATAAAACAAAAATATTTTTTTAACTGTAATTTTGTGGATGTTTTAACTTTCGTAGATTAAATGGTAATTGATTGAGGGGATTATAAATTTAAGTTCAATATAAGACTTTATTGGACCTTCGATACCACTAATATGATAACAATAAAAGTAATAGGTACTAATAAAATATGTAGTTATATGAAGTCTCCGTAAAATAAAGGATAAATTTACTAAAAAGTATAGGTACCTTTACAAAAATTCTTATGATTCCTCAATCATAATTTAAAAAGAACTGTCATGAAATGAAACTGAATTTTCCTCTTAGATTTGTTCATAACTTATGCAATAAGGATTTTATAACTCTCGGGAGAAATGTTGCATACAACTTGTTTCCACTATTATGGAGAAACATGGGCTCCGTTGTAGAAATATTGAAATAATTAATTAATTTTTGGGTGACATAAATAGTCAAAATGCTAAATCAAAATTAACATTACCACAATCTATAGCTATACCTACTAATAATGAGAAGACCTTTTGTGGATGATTGATTGATCATCTGATTCATAATCTTCTGGCCCAAGCTCGTAAAGCCTGAAACTATGGCAGTTTTTGTGTTTTACGACGTATAGGGATTCCCTAGGAAGGGATTTATGGAAAGTTCTAGATGTTAAATTTATTCTAGAAAAAAAAATGGTTACGATGAAAGTTTAAGACCTCTAAAGACTCTATGACAGATTTATAGATTCATGATTAATGAGTCGACATAAATCAAATGCTATATTGGAAATAAGTGGTATAAAATAAATATGTATTTAGAGATAATCGGTAACGTTTCATGTTAGACAAGACAAGAACCACGTGTTTTAGAATTACCCAGAGCTCGTTAAGCCTTGTATGCAAAATGTTTTAGTCTAACTAGGATTTGTTAAACACCTCTAAGGATTGCAATAAATGATTTGATTGGTTGATTAATTTTATATACATATATAAAACAATGTTATGGTTTGGTCTAAAAGTAATAGACAGTTTTAACAATTCTTTCCTTAGCCTATGTTTACCATTATAATATCATCGTTATCCATTGTTCTAGGTAAGTAAATTACTTTCTTTCTTGAAATAAAAGACGGTATCTTGATAGGTGATTCTGTAGAACAATTGCACGGAAATTTTCAGGTGTCGCTTCCTCATTTGCTAAATTTTAATTAACTCGTGTTTCGAAAAAAAGCTAAGATACGATGTTTACATTAAAATATTCATTTATACAGCAAAAAAATCTCACGCCTTATTCCAGATTAGGTAAGCAGAGAGAATAGACCACCAGAATAATAATTCACAAAGATGTAAAAGTAAACCAAAGTTGGTTTAAATTTTCATAATCGATACATATTATAATCAATCATTTTTTTTTCTCAAAATCTTTATTATTTTAAAACTGTATCTAGAAAATTAAACTAATTGCCCTAAACTAAATTTGAATAATACGTTTTCGTTTAGAAATTGGTGTCGATAGACTTTTAGGCTTATAAATATCAACTCAACTCATTAATAATCTTAATTTTGCATTTCATAACCGAATGCTAATCAGCTAACACATAAAGACTATAAAAAATGCAAATTCGGACTCACCGTTTGCAGTACGGCCATGATTTGAGCGTATTTCAAATTCAGCACCAAAACAGTTCTGTTCAAAAGTTCAACACCATGTTTTCACACACCACAGTCCGGAGCACGATTTAACTGTTATTCTGTTCAACTGAAAGTTAGGGGTTGTTGCACGTTGGCGTTGCGGCGAAATGAAGTTCAAGGCTAGTCGGAGTTAGACTTATATACGGGGGTAGCGGAGCGTGGAGCTATGGGTGTGTGGGTGACGCAGTGGGTGCATGCAGTGCGCACGAGTTTGCTTGCCTGTACCGCACACTTGCGCGGGAGTGCATGTAGGTACTCAAACTGTCTATTGATCGTAGCGAACCGTATTCACGTCTTGATATTTCACCGCCCCTAGTCAAATGTTAATTTTATTGTTTGTCAAAATGGAAATTTACTATGAAAAATGTATTTACAATGAGAAATACCTACTCAATTGCTACACTTTTTTGATTTTATTAATTTTAAATTTTATTTTTTTAATTAATATAGTAAAATAAAAATTTAAATACATATTCAGAGGTGTTTTGGGATAATCTTTTGAATCAATGATTACTCGGAATTCAATATCGATTGTCAAATACCCTATTCAAAGAAACATTCCAAGAAACATTTGTCTGTTACGTAAATCCAAGTAGCAACCATGAATATTTATCTGGTTTACATACATAATGAAAAGTTGCGTGTACCTAATTCAAAGCTAATAATGTAGATTATTTTAATATGACGCATAAGTGTATTTATTATGTTTTGCTGTTTTGAAAAATTTATTTCATACATAACCATGGTCTTTGTATAAATTAAGATGCAATCCAACCTAAACTTGGACCTACTAAATATTAAAAATATTATAAATAATGCAATCTATCAGAAATGTTTAGAAACAGAGTTTATTTATTAGTAGGCTAGGCTAACATTTTCAACGCTCAATGCAGTGAGGTATACACGATGCACCTTTAGAATACATTTACACACTTCGATTTCATATGAAAAACACATACCTATTCGTAAAAATTGTTTTGAAGAGTATCAGTATAAACATGAATCTTCTAAAATGTAAAGAAATAAAACAATAAGTATGTTCTTGATGATTGCCGTTGTTGCCCGACTGCAGCAGAAGGAGGGTAATATTTTTCGCATAAGCATAATAGCATATGACGAGTACATTGTGAGTATTGTGACATCATGTATCCTAACAAGTTTCACGGATTATGCAGTGATATATAAATCTTTTAGGCTACAGTTTTACCTAACTACATGAGAAAGAGAATAATGTTTTTAATATCGTTTTTATTAATGTTACTTTTTTATAGGATATGTCTATCGTATACAAATCGTATGATGTAAAGAACCTCACAGACCGTGGTGTATCAAAGCTTACATCGATGCTTACTGTTACTTCCTGCCACATAATGTTCCCTAACTCATTTAGATCCATTGTTAACGTTTATGATTAAAAGGAAACTGCTTTTGTTTATTGTTTCTTCTGTACTAGTACAAGTAAAGGTACGTTTTATTACTGAAAATGTTCAGTACGAAATATCAATAAACGAACAATTTTTTTATACTTGGTGTAGGTATAAGAAAAGAAAGGAGGTGAGTTTACATAATATGTATAAAACTAAAAAAATATTAAAACAGACTTAAGATCTCCCATACAATTTTAGCCGGTCACCTTACTTTTTACATAATCATTGTTCTGTGTGACATTGATAGGTGATGTGTCAGACAGGGGTGCAGTTACATAAGGTTTTTTTTCTTCAATACCGAGCTAATGATAAATATGTAGCTATATAAGTAAGTCTTTAAAAAAGTCATTGGTACATAGCCTGACCAGGAATCAAACTCTACTTCTCTATAGGTATACTTGAAGACCCTGTATGCTTTCGCGTTTATTCCGCTCGTTTGTATAATATTTTTTTTGAATGATTCGTAATAACAAAATGTATTTTGGTTATGTTCATTTACACGTTGAAGAAAGTAAATTTCACTTATGTGCCAAAATGAGCTGCTTAATAAGTTGGTATTAATTTAAATCGACTCTCTTTTGTAGAGTTTGCTAGTACAATATTTATGTTCGAGACATCTACGAGTATAGTTATTAAGTATAGGAATATTTGTTCATATTAGGCTTGGCACACTGAGCTTAATAATGTGTATAATAAATACTAATATACTAAAAGTAAATAAAAATAGCACTCAAAAGTAAAAAAAAAACAAAAATCATTTATTTTCTGTAGGTATAGAAAATACACTTAGAAAGGTGTAATAAGAAAGCACTCCTCCACTAGAAACATTAAAATATTATTTAACTAGCGACCCGCCCTCGCTTCTCTTTGGTTTATATGGTATGTAAAATACCACTAATATAATAAATACTAAATAATAAATACTAGTACTATAAAACTATTTTTACAAAAACTCTTTCGACCTTCCTTCGTTCCTTATGAATCACTCTATCTATTAAAAAAACGCATCAAAATCCGTTGCGTAGTTTTAAAGATTTAGGCATACATAGGGACAGACGGGAATCAACTTTATTTTAAACTTTTTTTAAACTTCATTTTTTCAATTGCGTCGATTCCTATCAATTTAAAATTTGTATAACTGCTTTCAACAATTCATCATAAGTAATCATCTTTATTTTGCAAAACTTTGATTAATTTCGTATTGATTGAACTTTTCGCTTTCACATACCTACGACTTTGCGTACGAAACCAGTTTCCGTGTGAAAGAATTTATCTAATAACTTCGAATTAAGATTTTCTCATAAGGATACTGTTAACAATTGCTGGCCCTTACATCCAGTTTCCAATTCCTTTTCCTACATACATACATACATACAGCTCACGCCTTCTTCAAACAAGGGTAGGCAGAGACGATGGATTGCCACTTTGCCCGATCTCCGCCCACTTCCCTCGCTTCCTTCACATCCAAGACTTTTCATCCACGCTCTTTTATTCTTCGCACTCCGGACACCAGCTTTTCGAAGGACGTCACAATCCTTGTCGTATAAACTTAAAATTCAGTTTTTTATTGCACAACAAATCTTTCCAACCATCAGGTACCTACTAGGATTTTTTTTACGTACATTATAACGGTTTTATTAAATAATTTAGACAGAACGATTCAGAGAAAACTATGGGTTCTTCTATTTTTACCCTATGACGTATCGTCCTACAATTATTGAAAGCCTTAAATTACAGCAACACCTAACAAAATATATCAAGTGAAGAAAAGGTGTAAAATCACAAAAAATTTACATTACTCAATCTACAAAGTTTTGTCATTTAAATAATATCAAAATCAAATAATTAAGAAGACTGTCTAACTTGAAAGGTTTTAAAGTCTTGAGAATTATGGGAAAACATTTAATGACGCAGCCGCAAGGGCTAATACCAGTCTTCAAATACAGGAACGATAATAAGTTATTTCTAGTTTGCGATAACGAGCATCCTGTTGATTACGTAACGAGCGATTTGCTGTTTGCTTGATGGATTCTGATATTTGTACCTGATTCGCACCTGAGACACACGGCCAGCGCCTGAAAGAAATATCGCTATACGGAAGAGAACTTTTGCTTTTAGGAAAAAAATGCGACAGTGGATTCGACTTCCAATTTTTCAGAAAATGAGTATGATTATTAATACTATATCAATATAATATCGACAAACCTTTCAAAAAGTTTGTTACAAAACGTTTTAGAAGCGGAAATTGCGATGATAAAAAACTACCTACTGTTTTCTTAGTTAATCATTTATTTTCTTAGTTTGTAACTCAATTTAGTCCGAGTAAGCAGTTAACGCAAAACCCCTTTATACGGCTATGTCAAAAATGGCTTTTAACTATTATTATTCATAATGTACCTACCCCAATAATATTTGAGTGACTTAGCCTTAACTTGTCAGGATATTTTATATTGAATTTAAATATTTTTAAATATTTTATTTAAATATTTGGTAAAATCTTTGAGATGATACTTAACCGTCACATAAGTCTACAAGTATCTGATCGTTTGCACTCCTGTCAACATGGCTTCCGAAAAGCCCGCTCTACCAGTACAAATCTCGTTGCCCTTACTGACTACGTTTGTAGAGAGATGGATGATAGACGACAAGTAGACGCAGCGTACTTTGACTTCAGGAAGGCATTCGACCTAGTATTGACATTCTATTGACATTATTTTGTAATTTTTTGTTTGACATTTGTAGTCTTGTTTTTTTAATTTGTGTTCAATTTCTGACGTACATGTGTTTTGGTGTTGACTGTAAACCTGTATTGTATCTGAATAAATAAATAAATAAATAAATAAATAAACTCTACACAAAATATAAAATTAGCGAATACAAATACCAAGCAGTGTGTACTGCACTAATGATTATTTACCAGTTAAACACGTGTCGCGCCTTTTCCTGATTCTTCATAACCAGAGCTGTACCGGAAAACCCGGAAGCTATCCGGGAAATGAGAGTGAAATGCTGACCCAACCTCCAGCCGCGAGAACTCGGTCTTCACTTGCCTCTAACCAGTTTTTGCTAGTTTAGATTCTTCCTTCTTTTGTTTCCTAGTATAATAACCGCTTATAAGTAAGGAGATCTTAATAAACTAAGTCATATATTGAAAATATTACCATACAAAAACCTATATCTCAAGCGTCCTAGACTTGTAGCCTAAGATCCAGCCGCAAAAAAGTGTAAGGATCGAGTATAAGCTACAAAACGAATTTTTACGCATATTTATGATCAGGAGAATATATATCTATAAGGGTGCCCCTATCGAAATATGGCGGCAAGTATTTTTAATAAAAAATAAATCTTGATTTTTGGGACGAAATTTCATTCACTTGTTTTTTACATAAAATACCGACAAAGATTTTGAAAAATCTGTAGATTTTTCTTAGTTTTTTAGTATGTATTTTGCCCTTTTATGTATATTGCCGCTTTATAGATAAAGATTTTGAAGAATCAGCACTACATTCAAATTCAAGCAAAGTAATAATAATAATAATAATTTTATATATTTTACTTTTATATATTATATATTTTTTATTTTGTAAAAAACCTAACTTAAGATATAAAATAAATAAATATATAATAATAATATAATCTCTCGCCTTTTTTTTTTTGCAAAGTGAGGACTAAAATAAACGTTTTTCCAAAGGCGCTGGTAAAACTGATTTTTTTCTAATGTTATATAAAGTCCAGGGAGTATTAATTTCTTCTAGAGATGAATGATGAAAAAAAAAAAAAGTTATAAGGCGAGTCTCAAGACTTATTTATTTTTACCGACTACATTGCAAAATACTGAGTGTTTTGATGAAGTGGTTTTCTAAAGAGGTATCATCCGGTTTTTTCAGACGAGATTTATTACACAGAAATATGACCACCACTTGCCAATGAACAGCGCGGAACAGCACAAGAATGTGCCATTTCTATATTATGTACCTCGACACAAGAAATAAACTTAAATAATAAAAATTCTAAAATGTTGTTGTTGTGATTTTAAAAGGCTTTTGATAACCTTACCAGCATCTCGAGAGCAAAAGATTTGTAGTCCCAAATATGATGACGCACAGTTTTCCCCCATTCTTGAAGGAATTTGAGTTTGTGCCTAAGTTCTAAAACCTTTATATCTACATTTCAAGTTGCAGCTTTATAATATGTCATGTGGTATGCATTGCTAGGTCAGTCAGTCAGCCAGTACATTTCTCTTTAAAGCGCTTGGACGCGAAACTCACTGAAGTTGGTAAATAGGTTATTGAATGTGATTTATTAGTACGATATATATTTTATATATATTATATATTTATAGAACTGAGGACTCAGACCTTTATTTATTGTTTGCGATATATACGAATAGTAAGTAGACTTTACAATTCATTGATGAACAAATTGATGAATCAATTTGGTATCATTTTGCATTTCCGTGTGGTGGCAATTGCTGACACACACTTTGGAATTACAAACATCATTGCAAAACGTAACTGTCATACTAATCTTAGTACGTTTATCGCACAAGCTTGTAAGTGCAATAATCCGATAATTGTGAACTCACTGTTAGCGTGTCTCGCGGGTACGTGTGAAGGTGTGATGGATAGTAGGTAGTATTATATGACACACAATATACCTATTAGTTACCCTGCCCATGTGATATTTCACGCACGAACTCTGCGCTTAATCCTATTATGTTCATCATAAGGCACTGGACATTGCTGTTTGCAGTCATGGAGGCCTTGCCTTCCAAATCAGATGGCGCGGATATGTTCCTCAAGAGATTTTTCATATCTAGACGAAAATGTTTATTTATTGTTATTGATGGTAAAGTTTCTGCTGAGTCTAGAACTAACCCTGCACGAATTGTGTCACACCTTTATTAATGACTATCTTACGATCTGCGAGTCTGCATGATAAGTCAATCACAGAGAATAGAGAATAGTAAATTTCACATTTACTAAAAACTGTACAGCCTAGAGGTCCTGTGGCAGAGATGTACACAAAAATGCAGATCGCAGTTTATGAAATGTCTAAAGACTTATTCTAGTAAAAACTTAAACTCGAACTGATTTAACTAGATTTAATTAATTAAAACAACAGATAATTAGATAGTTTATTAAAATAACGTACCTACCTATCTTATAATTTATTGTACTACATTGTATATTCTTAAGTCGAATATTGCACACTGAAACTTTGTCCCACAACAATATTAAAATTAGTTAACAACACAACAATTTATAGTGGTTAACATCACAAACACAAATTAAATAATTTTTAGATTTTGTTAGTTTTGTCGTCAATGTATGGCACCAAACTGAAAAAAAATTTGAGTGGTGCATTTGCCAATATATTTGTACTGATTTTAATTTAAAATACAATAATTGTGTGCATTGATCTACATTGATCAATAATGTAAATACTACCTACGTATTTCTATATTTACAATTGAGTATTTAACTTACTTAAACTCTCTTTAAATACTTAAAATTATGACGATTTCTTCTTTTCACTTCTCTCGTTTTGTTTCCTGTTCAATAGTGTATCAGATTTGTTCTCTGGTTTTACCATTCGCTTCGGATGCGAATGATAATTTCTAGGGTAAGAAGGAGGCTTTTGTTTACCTACAGGAGGGATATAATGAGACGGTGCTGTGTACTCATCTTCAGAATTGTATTGATGAGAAGAGCCCGACTGACCGTAATTAGTTGGAAGCGAATGTGAATTCACATACGATACTTTCTCATCAGTTGGGTGCCTCAGGACAGTCTGGGGCACCATAACTCTGTAATGCGAATGATACTTCATTACAGTAGGTAAGGGTGTCACGTAACTGACAGATTGTATCGGCTCGTTTTGCTTCCTTGTTTTGTAGCTTAGCGGCAATACTGTAGCAATCGTGTGATCTTTGCTGGGATAATTTTCTGAGAGGGCCAAACCATGGTCATTTTCAGCATTGTCATTCGATTGGTGTTGGTTTTGATACGCGAAAGCCTGAGAATGAGCTGCATCCGATCCGTATTGAACACTGAACTTATGGCCAGTTTGTCCTCTTGGGAGCACAGATATAGATGGCTCCTTGTACAAAGATTCTTCATATTGGACTTCTTGCACAGTTGGAGAACTCCCATGTTCCGGAACAGGCGCTTTAACATGACCGTAGTCAGGAGTAGAAGATACGTATTGCGTTTCATATGCAGGTGTTGATGTTTGAACATTTTCGTAATTAGATGTAACTGATTGTGTATGATGCTCATATTGTGGCCTATTTTGATCTTGATGAGTTTCATATTCTACAGCTGACAAGTGAGATTCATCGTACGTAGCGGGTTGCTGCGCTCCGTACTCAGTCTGAGGTGTTTCATGTGCAGTTTCTTCTTGTTCGACTACTTGTTCACTTTGTGCTTGGGGGACCACTTGGTAATGTGCGCCCTCCTCGTACTGTGGTCGGGAATAATAATTCTGGGTATGTAAAGCTGTCTGGGGAACATAACGGTACCGATAAACGTATTGCTGATGTTGCGGCTGCTGGTACATCTGACCTCTGGTAATGTAGTAATGTTGCCGGGTGTAGCCTGAAGGGTACCGCGCCATTACCGGCTGAACAGCGGAGTATTGCACGCCGGAGTAATCTGCGTGTGTGTACGAGGGTTGAACGTATGGACTAGCGTAATGCTGAGGTTCGTAGTTCGACACAGATGCAGGTAAATGACTCGGAGGAGCTGCTAGTGGAGAACTTGGGTATGTCATTACTTGGGGTGCGTGAGTAAAACCAAGTTTCTTGAAATACTGGTTAACCAGTTCCTGCAAGTTGACATTATTTAGATGTTGTGACAGTGGATAATTTTGTGGTAGATTGGCGTACAGTTCCGCCGAAGGATTCCCTATGTAGGAGCTTGGAATTTTCAGTACTAAAACTGGAACCACTCTCTGTTGTAATTGGTCGCCATGAGTGCGTAGATGGTCCTGTGTCAGCCCTACATTCTGGTATTGGGGATTTTTCAATAGTTGTGAAGGATCAACTAGGTAATTAGACATCACTTGTGGGAATTGGCTACTCAATCCTGAAAATTGTTCTCCGTTGTATGTAGTATAGAGGGTGGTGGACGGGGGTGAGTGTTGTGCAGAATTTTCATTGGCAGGGTATATAGGAGGAGGTGTTTCTACTCCTTGAGCATCTTCATATTTCGTTTTAAATTCAATCGCAGGTTTTTCATAATTATATGGTTCTGGGCGCTCTTCATTTGTAGGGACTAGCTCATATGCTTGTGATGGTGTAATCTCCACATTCGGTGAAATTTTTGTAGTTTTAGATGATTGGTAAGAATATCCTGCATTTGGGTTTGCAGGAGGAATATCTTCTTGCGAATAGGGGTATATCATGAATTTCCCTTTTTCTTGTGCTGATTTTCCGAAATAAGTGTATGTGTAACCATTGTTAGTTTGGTATCCATAGCCAAGATTAGCATCAATAGTCCTTTTTCCCTTTGAATTTTTTATATCCGTGTCATTGACGATTTCTATTGCTATTACAGCTGGGAATGATAGTTTAGCCGGCACTGAACCGGATTTAGTTGTTTCAGGCTTATTTTTTTCATCCTCGTCGTCGTCAACGAACTCCTCATCAACTGGAACGTCTGCTTTAATTCCGAACTTAGCTTCTACTTCTCTTAAAAACTTCCTGTCTTCATCTGTTAAACTATAATTTTCTTCTTTAGCTTTAGATTTTACTTCTGGCTTATACTTCTTGGGTTCTGGTTCAGCGAGTACTACTGATAGCACCGCACAAAACAGCACCTGGAATGAGATAAAATAGTATTGTTAGTGTAACTTATAGAGAGGGAGAGAGAGAGAGAGAGAGAGATACTTAAACTAAAAAAAATGTGTGATATGAACAAAGGTTTTCAAAACCCTCTCTCAGTCCTGGAAATACTCTTTCTTTACCTATATATTTTTAGCACTCCTAAACGAGATAGGTATATGCAACAGCAGCACCCCAGCTGTTTTATATGTCCCTGAATCGGTTCTAGGGTCTACGGGTGGGATTACGGTGTTTTCCTTCATCTTTTTGCTAGTGATAATAACTAAACTACGTAAGTTGTAAGAAACTCATTGGTACTCCCAAGAATCTACAGCTGACCTCATGTATAGTAACGCTTACTTCTAACAGAGATTTGTTTGAAATCTATCTTCTATTCTGAGTCGGAGGTCTCGGGTACGATTCTAGCTCGGATGCAATATTTTTGTGTGAACATGTCTGTTGGCTTTGTGTCCGTGTTAAATATTTATTTAAGTATTTTTATCAGTTGTTTCTACCCATAGTACAGTCTGATTGGGACTAAAATAGCCGTATGTGCATTGTGTCCTACAATTTATTTCTTTTTTATTTATTATCTTTACAACTTTTCTACCTATACATATACGTCAAGATTGCGCTGGTAATCGGTGAGAATCGCGTAACGTCATCTGTATATGATGATTTCCAACCAGAGTAATAACTGTAAGTACTAATGATGTTTCCAAACGAAATATGTATTACGGCTCATTTAATAGTTGCGTGTTTGTCTGCGTGCGCTCACGTGTAATAGTCTACACTCTCTACGCGAGGACGGTAATTAGGTAACATACATAACATATCTCAGCGCTTTGTGTGATTAGCTTTATTTGAGAAACGTGCGGCTTCTGTGTTGTAAGTACAAACTGATGGTAACGCACACCATCTTTAAATACCTCGATAGACATATTAATCTTGTTCTTTTGTTTCGGCCATTAATCAGATTTGTCTCAATGTGCCTTGAAAAGCGAACCAATTAAAACGTTATTACGTTTACCTACTAAGTAATGATTTTTGGCTGCGATTTAACAGACAGACAAATATTCTAAAATTAATTGTGTTGGTTTCTATTAATGTCAATTTGATTATATGTGTAGATATACTGGTATATAACTATTGCCCAAATAATTGTATTTTTTTATTTATGCAATACTAACGTTATATGATCACTCGTTCATATAAACTTGTAAATCACTTTTGTCATTACATGGGCAATTTAGCTTACACACTTTTGCTACGAGCAGAGCGATTAGTAGATTCTAACCAACACTATCCGGTAAATAGTTGTCATTGCATACTTAAAAGCATTCCAAAACGTCTGTCATTTTCACCACTTGGCAAGATTTCATCCTACCTTACGTGCGCTAGGGTCGCAAGCGCATCGCAAGCGATCGTCCTTACGTAACAACCATTTTCTAGCTTGCGCAGATGCGACCTGCCCCGGCTGCCGCTTTCCACGACCCCAAGTCGACATATTATATCTGATATATTACTAATGCCTTTCATAATTAAAACGTGGATATGAACTGTGATGTAATAGCTATGCGGACTTTCCTTCCATATCCGTATTTACGAGTATCTAGTATCTACATAAACATATGAGGTCGTAAGTTTTAGATAACCGCTACATTATAAATTGCCCTGTTGAGTTTATTGCGTAATTCATTGCCAATTAGAGGCTTATAAAAAAAGAGTCATATTGAATAAGTAAACAGCAAAACATTATTTTTAATCGCTGCCAATCTAATTCAATCAATGAATCTTAAATTGCTAATTGTAAACGTTTATTGTACGTTAATTTTAAATGGCTTACGAAACTTGTACGATCGGGTAAGACAGCTACGGCCGTAAAAACCAACATGATGCACATTACGTGCTCAATGGAGTAATGCGAGATGAAAGTAACAATGCGGCGGGTTATCGCGAGAGAAAGTCCGAGCGTCCAGCCGGCGTTGCAACATTTCAGACGCTTCCTGGACGAATACTGGTACAGCAATTAAGCGGGAAAGAGGTGTTATCATAATACTACTTCATTATAATTACTATAAGACACCGTATCACGGCTCGCAATAAGTTAATTGAAGTCACTAATGTCATAGTAGGTACGTGAGACTATGTATGGAGTGTTCAATCGCTATTTTTTAGTACACTATTTCGCTTCTAAAGTACAATTCGCTAAAAGAAGACTAATTCATTAAAATCATTACTCAATAAGATCGACCTGAATATAGTTCACAAATCAGCTACACGTATAATATTGAAATGACGTACCCATACAAAACTATATACTATTAAAACCAGAGAAGTCATTAATCGAAACCATTCATACACCATCATAATATGCCACAGGTTATATTGTAAGACATGCTAGAGTTGCTAAAAAAAAATCTGACACTAACCCACTTTTTAATCCTCAGTGGGCTCGAGTGGGAAATGGATATACCCACTTTTCACGAGATAGTCTTTGGACCCCTAAACGTGATAGGTGGTGAGCCGGTTCTTTTACACAGGTCTTAGGATTTTTTTGTATAATCCTCCTTTAATTAACTTGCTTCGGTACTTACGTTATCTAAGGAACTTCTATGCAAACTTTCATACTTCTAGAGCCACTGGCTTAGCCTATGCGTTGTTTGTCAGTGATTCACAGAGTTTTAGTAGAGATAATATCAACCGCAAGCCAAGCATCATTTCAAATGGCAATTAACACTTATCTTATTATTTCCAAGCTGATTAAATCAAGAGTTCGCACTATAACAAAAGGTTACTCAACGCTTATGTAACCCGAACTATCAATTCCAATAAATTACTCCATCGTTGAAACAAAAGGAACTAACCTGCAGCGTATCTATTCGTCAATTACAATAATAAAGTCACTTCGATGATCGCTGCTTCGCAATGACTCATCATTGCAATACCATTGAGGCAATCGCAATCACATTTGTGAGTATATGTAAAAACGGAAGATGGAAAAGTCTGTGCATGGGTTGTGTTTTTAACTTTACCAGAAAGAGGTTTATATTTTTCAAGGTTATGAGGTCAGTCTTGAGAATCCGGTGAACTGCTCATAAGCACAAAATTTTACTAAGAGCTTATTTTATTTTTATTTAGTACAGTTTTAGGTTAGACTAACCTAGGAATACGATTGGTCTATTTTCTGGGATACCCTGTATATCAGAGACCCTGACTAAAATACAGACTGACTGATCTATAAACGCTCAGATTCAACCCATGGGCCTAGGAGGATGTTTGGAAAGTTTACATCTACTAAAGGGTTAGAATGCATTTTGATGGAGTTATTAATTGCAATCTTAATCAAAATATATAACCTACATGTCATACATATAAAAAAAACAATCTATACAAACTATATAATGGAGAAACAGTTTAAACTATCTTGAATTTATATATAATACAAGCAGAGCCGTAGTCGATCTCTCGACTTCATAAATTACTTACATTACTTCCGAAACCAGGCCAACAGGTAAAGTATCATCATTATATTGTATATTTCTAAACTTGCAATAAATTATAATAAAGCTTACTCCTCATTATATCTTTGAGTTATCTGACATTTATGGCAATATGAAGACACGTGAAGTGTGAAAATATGGTTGGTAAATTTGTTTGTGTACTTACGATACTGTTGCCTCATAAGTTTAGTTGAAATGATTGTAAATACTATGAACCGAGTAGTAGCTGTTACATTATTCTTGTCAAGAATTTTGCTCTATATTATTATATCGTAAATAAAAAATAAAATAAAAATCTCACACCTTTTATCCCCAAAGGGGTAGGCAGAGTTATACCTTTTCTGAAAATACCCACGTTTCAGTTTTGGTGAGCCCATTGCCGCACTAGGGTGCTGTTACACATGTCACAGAATTAATTCCTGGAGGACCTAAGGGACCTATGGGTATCCTCACGATATGTTTTCTTTCACCGTAGAGCTAGTGATAAATATGTACGTTTTTTTAAAACTCATTGGTGCATGCCAGCATTCGAACTTGACAAGCCTCACGAATGAGAAGCGGGATAATACATTGTGTGTTTATTTTTACAATATTAAATAGCTTAACTAAATAATTTAAAAAAAAACAAGAAAATATATTAATTTCAGACCAAGCCACAAAACTGAATTTGCACACCTTGGCAAAGAAGGAGTAATTTAGCTTTTCCTTCCCAGGAATAACAATCGTAGTAAAGCTTTTTTTTTATTTTTTTTATTTAGTTATTTATATAAAATATGGTATGGTAAATTGAAGTTAAATTTACAGTTGTAAACGACTTATACGCTTGTTATATTTAGGTAGTGTGTTGTCGACTTTTATGAACTTGATGACTTTTATGACTTGAATACACTGGTAAAAATTAAGTAAATAATTTTAAAAATG
Source organism: Ethmia dodecea (assembly GCA_963855545.1). Classification (NCBI taxonomy): domain Eukaryota; kingdom Metazoa; phylum Arthropoda; class Insecta; order Lepidoptera; family Depressariidae; genus Ethmia; species Ethmia dodecea. The sequence goes on from OY979452.1 coordinate 8,545,419, forward strand.
ACATGTACCGCTAACCAGCTCAGGTACAAAGTGAGTGATAGTGTATACGCAATTATTAAAAAAATATATAATTCGTAGCTCCAACTCACTAAAAGAACATGGCCAGTATTTTAATAGCGAGTATCGTCGTGATCATCGTTATAATTGATTACAACTTCTATGATAGACATACCTACCGGAACTTTAATATGTAATATCCACATACGAAAATAACTGTAACGAATTTTGCATATTATGTGCTTGTGACTAGGTCATTAGGGTTGAGGTACATTGAAAATTACATAACAATAAAGTTTACTACACAAATGTTATGGGGATTACGTAACAGCCTACATAGCTTAATAGCTACAAAACTTGAACTTGTTGTGGTTAGGCAATACTTTAAGTAATTGGGTTTTTATGTTTTTGACGGGAAATGTGTAACTTTGAAATCGAGAGCTTAATATTTAGGACTCTAGAATATTTAAAAACTTGGTCGGCGCGTAGCCCTAAAAGCTACCTACTTATATTCCAAGCTATAAGCCATATTATTAGAAAGTTTCATCAAAATCCAACTAGTGGTTTTTGCGTGAAAGAGTAACAAACATCAATCCAGCCTCATGATAGTGATAGTAGAGTTAGTAATTTTCTTCTGTATCTGAACGACGAGCCATGAAAACAAGCAAAAAAAATAATTTACCCAAAGATAAGCAAGAGAGAAAGATTTCCCTAGCTAGATCAAGTTTTGCCTCCAAAAACCCGTCCACCCACTGGAACACTGGTACATACAACTATTGTAAAAAAAATCACAACAATTCGTAACCTACTTCATACATAGTATTGCGTTTATGTCTTTTGTATGAGCGTATTTTCATTAGTTAAGTATTTCATTTACGCAAGATACTTAAGATAGTTTCAGATTGAAAATTCTCAGACAAATAGCTCTTTTATATATTCTTAGAATTTTAAATTATTGTACTAGCAATCCACAATAGCTTCACTTTGGTGTTGCTTTGGGCATGCCGATATATTTTTTGTTATTGTACATATTTATCACTAGCTCGACGGTAAAGGAAAACATAATGAGGAAACTCGCAGGTTTCAGTATTAATTCTGAGACATGTTTACACCAGACCACCAGACCCGGTCCGGCGATGGTCTCACCACCTATCTAGTTTAGGGGTCATAGAATATCTCGTGAAAAGTGGGTATATCCAGAAATGGAAAACCTCGGCCTACCCCCTCCGGGATATAAGGCGTGAGTATTTTTTTATTTTTTACTTACTAATATTGAGATGTTGAACTTCGAAATATTCAGAGATAAATTTATTAAAGAAACAGAAACGTATAGAGCCAGTGAAACACGGAAAACAAACCAAAAATAATTGTGTTCTTGCCAAATTTATGCAAATGAGGTCACCGGCACAATATGCATACATTTGTGACTACAAAGTGTTAGGTAACCGCGTTGTTTCACCCAGGAAAGTCGGCATGAATGAATATTTTAGTGACCAAATTTGTATATTATATGAGATATAGTATGTCGATAAATTTAGCTTTCTTATTCATAATCGAATTCCTTTAAAGAGAGAGCAAGTTTACCATTCTTTACAAATTATAAAATTTACTAGCGAGTTCGGGAGTTAACAGTCCGGAACTTGTTTATTTTAATTCCCGTGGGAATTTTTCGGATGAAATAAATAATAAATAAACTCACACCTTTATCTCCTAGAGGGTCGGTAGAAGTATCCCATTCCTGGAAATACCCACTTTTCACGAATATAATTTTTGGACCTCTAAACTTGACAGGTGGTGGTCCTGGTTACTGGTCCAGAAGGCTCAGAATCAATTTTGTAGCTAGTGATAAATGTGTACTTATGAAGTTTTTTATAAAACTCATTAGTACATACCTCTACCAGGATTTGAACCCGAGCCTCACGCAATAGAGGCCGGTTCACTAACTACAGGGATATCACTGCTACCTAACTATGAATAAAAACTATTTACTAGTTAATTTTCTTACTAATCATGACCTATATGTCTCTATCTATTTTTAACGGAAGAACCAGTGAACGGATTTTAATGATTTTTTTATTGCTGTCTAGAAGATTTCCTGAGGAAATGTATCATTAATATTGCATTTATGTTTGTGTGAATGTACCGTCGCGACATATTTTAATTAGTTTTTACATACAACTAGTTTTGATTAATAAAGCTACTTTTAATTATCAGTGTGTGCGACTGTATAATATCAACTACATATATATAACAAAAAGTTTCTTTATGTAATTAAAAATCAAGTATATTTATAATCTCTTACTGGTTAACCTATATATCTAAATGAGACTGCATGATCCCCCAGTTCAACCGTCTAGACGGTTTTGGAGGACAATTTTATACAGATAAGCATACCGTATTTGTATTATTCAATAAATAAATATTCATGAAATAATTATATTTGATTAGCATAATAAGTTACATACTAGATATTATCCAGGCAAAAGGTCACTATCATGAGCACTAACAGACCGAAATGTAAGTGAAAGGATATATTAATTAAAAAAGATTTATATTTACTTTGTGCTCACTGATGAGGATTGCACATTTTTGGCCGGCCTGCTTTTGATTTGATTGGTTTGGATTACTGATTTTGAATTTTTGAAGTACTTACCTAATAAGTATAAATTTGACGTAAAAGGACAAATGTCGAACACCTCTGCCTACCCCCTCGGGGATAGGCATGAGTTCTTTTTTATAAGAGGACCATTCCATCCCATGATACCTATCTCTTGTTTCTCCTATACACTATATACACTATACTATATACTATGTACTATATAGAGTCAAATTGTACCGCTATCCAAATTAGTACTCAATCCAAGGCTCGGACCTAGATCTCAGAGTTGACTGCAAATAAGCTTTAAGTAAAGCATCTTGACTCATTGAACTAGTTTTCAGTATAAAGACCAAACAAAACTATTCAATGGTACGTCATGACCTGACATAACTGTGTACCTACCAATTTAATCCACCGCATCTCGCTCCTGTTGATGACGTCACTGCCACTTCTGTCGACAAAAGAACAAAGCCGTGAGTCCGTTATCTTATCACAACACTAGCACATCACTTCACAACACTGCAGTAGGTCAGTACCTGGCGAAGAGATCCAGCGGCCGGGACAGTAGTGGCAACTTCTCAGCAATGGTTCCGCGAACCACTACGATACCTTCTTTTATACCTCGGAAACGCTGCGAGATGCGCCGGCGCAGGCATCGCTGCCCGAAAGCACACACACAAGTGGAGTGGTGTGATTAAAGCCCGGTCGACGATCGTGGGTGCGCTTTTCTTGTTGTAGAAGTTTCATTCCATTTAAGACTTCATATAATACAGAATCGCTTCTTGGTTTTCGTCCAGCAGTAGACAGTAATTAGCTGAATGATGATAATACAAAATATAGGTGTAATTGATGTTTTATTTGTTAAAGCTGACTCTATAGTTAAAGAAAATGAAAAGGGCTTGGAAACACCAGATGAGATATATTTATTCAATGTAGTTCTTTATGCTTCGATTGTTTTTATTGTAGTTTTTACTTATTTACAAATAAGAAAATACATATTTGAAACTCTGATATTCCTCTAAGTATTTTGTTGAAAAATAATATTTCATGTTTAATACCCTTACTTTTAAATTTGTTATCAGTTTTCTCTCACATTTTGAGCGAACGCACCACAGTTCTCAGCCAGTGGCGCTTTCGATTTATTTGCATATTATTGTAGGTAAGTCGAGAACAGTGCAGCCGTGCTTTTGGCCAAAATAGACTGTCAAATAACAGTATTTTTACTGTTGTGTGCAATTATTTATCATTAAATTGTAATTAGGATTGAACCTATGACCTATCGCATTCCCATTAATTTCATGCCCTGTTTAATGTGGAACCGGAGATACCACCTTGTTTACCAAGCCATAGCATAGCGGTTGGTTTACAGTAATCTTTGTGTACTTAGACTTACAGACAACTAGATGGAATTTAAATATTGTATTACAAGAGCAGAGTGAATGTTTACCCGACAAAATCTTACCCGACATGCAACTCATACAACAATTAGTTTCCGCATATCTAAATAGAATCTGTTGATGAGACAATAAAGTCTGAAATTACTGCTTATTTCACTTATATAATTCAGAATATTTACGCGAAATTCAATGACTTGACTTGGTAGTCTGACTCGATAGAAATTTTGAAACAATGGCGGGAATCCAGTGACTTTTGTCGCGTAATTATAATAAATAAATGCTGAGAAAAAACTGAGATAGTTGGAAAATTATGTAAGAAATAAATTATAACATCTATTAAACATGCATAGTCAGCTGGGCTTGGCGCCGAAATACCAACCTACAATATACCACTACCCAATATCTACTCGTATTAAATACGTTATCCAATCAACTTTCAATTTTCTACTTTAAAAAATGTCCTTCCGTTAAGTATGATATAAGTTTACTTTCCAGTTTGCCTGTCTAGATATTTTTTGTAAAATGTTTTTACTTTAGTAGATACTCGTAGATAAGATTCGCTTGTAAGTAAACTGTATTTCTTAATCGCAATAATCTTATTTATTACTTCTGGTTTTCTTCATTGAATTAAGCAATGGTATAGGCAAAGAGATTAAAAGATACAGGTCACTAATTCGAATCTACCGATTTCATTTGAAATACCAGTTATAATGTTTTAAATGATCAATAAAATATATCGATTAATCAATTTATCATTATGAAGATGCTGAAATTTATATCAATCAATATTTATAAGAACAGTATAAATCGTTGAATAGATAAATTTTGCAAAAAAAAAACAAAGAAACAAAAATGTTGATGAATCTCTCATGGGAACGCCTCAAGCACACGATTATGGCCAATACTTTCAATCTGAGGAGCGATCATAGCATTTAGTATTAGTTAACTGCTGACATATTTGTCTCCATATTGTCGATGAAAAAATACCAAAAGAAAAGGTTCATAGTAAATGTTATTGTTGGATATTTTGCTATATTGGATAGTATTTTATTTCACTTTTTGGATCTTTAACTTAAAAATATGTAATTTTTATTTTACTTATGCGGTATTAGAACTTCACTGAACGATATGAATAAACTCTCAAATGTAGCTACGAAATCACCTTACTAAACCCTGTAAAGAAGCCTATTAAAATAATTTGAATATTTTCATATTCATAGAGATAGAGGTAGTATAAAAATGGCTTTTGATTTGTGAACTTCTTTACTTTCATTAATTTAATTTAGTTTATTTTATACAATATCTCTTTAAATTATAGCCTATATGTTATTCTGATGTAGGTATAAGCTATGGGTATTAACCTTCGTTATGGTTTCATCAAAATCCATTAAGTGGTTTTTGTGTGAAAGAGTAACAAGCATCCATCCCATTCATTTTTACAAACTTTCACGTTTATAATTTACTAGCAGTGCCCCGCAGTTTCACCCGTGTCGTTTACGTTAGTGTAGGAATAAGGGCATAAAATATAGTCTATGTTACTTGCAGATAGAAGAAGCTTAGAAATAAAAATAAAATAGAGCAACCACATTACAGATTAAGTAAAATTAATAATTCCTTTATAGGTTTGTGTGTACGGTTTTACAACAAGATACTTAAAGCTGTTTTAGATTTGCCAGAAAAAAATTTCAAAACTCACTTTAAAATGATTTATAGAATACAGCATATTAAGTTTAATTTAGAAGAGTATTTAAATGATAATGATGTTTGGTGTAAATTTTCTTCAGCTCAGCAAAGTACTGAAACCATGTTACTTGTACTTTGTATATAACGATTGTTTAAAAGAATAATGTGTTAAGGAGATTCATGCCCCGCTTCTTCCCTCCAAAAAGTGGACTTATAAGCCCCTACATTGAATAATAACATTTGATTTGATAATTTAGCTTTCTACTGGTGAAATATATTTTTTTATAATATTATGATTTCTCAATGAATGTGTGCAGTACCAAGGTGATGCTCGCTCCTACATGTAATTTCATAGATGCTGGCAATCGAAAAAGGTTGCGCTAACGATCCATCTGTCTGTCAAAATTTATCGTAATATGTTTTGTCTACTAATGATTCAACGCTCTATGGATAGTTATTGCTTTATAAAGACTATTTGGTCAATGCATTCGCAACACATTTACTCCGCAAATTGAATTTGCTCGCGAAATAATTATATATATAAATATAATCTCACGCCTTTTATCCCCGAGGGGGTAGGCAGAGGTATTCCATTACTGGATATACCCACATTTCACGAGATACATTGGACCCCTAAACGTGATAGGTGGTGAGCCCATCGCCGGACCGGGTCTATTTACACATGTCTCAGAATTAATTCTGAGACCTGCGGGTTTCCTCACGATGTTTTCCTTCACCGTCGAGCTAGTGATAAATAACATAAATAATTCTGCAAATAAAATTATTTTTCCTATTACCAAAACATTACTTAATACACATAACACATAATTGGAGTAAAAACTTCTAAATACTCGTACGAAACCTAATCATAAAAAAACGTTTTAAGATTATTTCTTTGTATGAAAGTTGGTCAAATTAAATCAAAGTTTTAACTGACATGTTCGTGTATGTTTAATAAACGAGCTAGTCATTAGTTTTAGAATACACTTATTCTCAGTCAAGAATAGGTAACTAATTAAATTAAGTAAAATAGTTAAATTAAGTATGGCTCTCTTGACTATAGCTGAGTACAATCTTCGCATATGAATGTTGATTGAATGCCTACAATACGAAGACTCTGGCGTCAGGGAAACTATAGATTATGATAAAGTATGTAGGTACCTATTAATTACTATGTAATAATATTAAAAAATATATTAATATTGTAATATAACAAGAGACTTCCGATCCCACAGTCAAACTGGTGACACAGTTTTGTAGGGCAATGTATTTAGCCTTAAGATTATTTCAGTGCTAATTAATTTTTGTGAAAAATATTTTTGTTTTATTTAACAAAAATAAATAAAGTTTAAATTATATGATTAACTAAACGTAACTTCAATGCGAAGGGATTGATTTTGTTTTATTGAAATTAGAAATGTGTGAAACATAAAATTTATATAATTTACAACCGCTACTTTGGTGCTAAGATAGTAAAGTTACGTATTATTTTAAAGTTTAAATTACACAAGAATATTGAGATTGAGTCCGTAATTTTAGACACTTCCTACAAACAAATATTCTACATCACTCTCACTGTCGCATTCATGATTGATTATTATATTTATTATAATTATGCAACTAAAGTTAATATCCATCATATTTTTAAATAATATTCGTTAATCTCCTACTAGGAAGCAGTTCAACTTATTCGCTATGATTATGCTCATGATCTGATTAATTAATACCTATAGTGCTAGTTTATAAAGTTATTTCTATCACTAACCGATTTCAATGAAATGATTTGTATGGTTGGTTCCATCTCTAAAATATAGGAGTTCACGCGGGCGGAGTTGTGGGTAACAGTTTAGTAATATCTAACACTAGTGGCCCGGGCAGACGTCGTTCTGCCACCGTATAAACCATCCCTGGACCCACTCTAACCCACACAAAAAGTTTCATCAAAATCTGTCCAGCCGTTCTGGAGTTTTAATCAGACTAACGAACATCAATTCATTTTTATTTATGAAAGAACTTTCGTGAGGACTTCTATTTCTGAGAATCTTTTTAAATTGTAAAAATCATAATAAATTGTGGGACACAATTCACACACTGTTATTTAGTCCCAAACTGGGCAGCGCATGTACTATGGGTACTAAACAACTGATGAACGTACTTAAATAAATATGTAACGACCAGACAAGGAGTCAACAGACATGTTCATGCACACAAATGTTGGCCCCGAGCGGGGATCGAACCCGCGACCTCCGACTCAGAAGGCAGGGTCACTACCAACTGAACCAACAGGCCCGCCAGGTAATAAATTGTGGGACACAATTCACACACTGTTATTTAGTCCCAAACTGGGCAGCGCCTGTACTATGGGTACTAAACAACTGATGAACGTACTTAAATAAATATGTAACGACCAGACAAGGAGTCAACAGACATGTTCATGCACACAAATGTTGGCCCCGAGCGGGGATCGAACCCGCGACCTCCGACTCAGAAGGCAGGGTCACTACCAACTGAACCAACAGGCCCGCCAGGTAATAAATTGTGGGACACAATTCACACACTGTTATTTAGTCCCAAACTGGGCAGCGCCTGTACTATGGGTACTAAACAACTGATGAACGTACTTAAATAAATATGTAACGACCAGACAAGGAGTCAACAGACATGTTCATGCACACAAATGTTGGCCCCGAGCGGGGATCGAACCCGCGACCTCCGACTCAGAAGGCAGGGTCACTACCAACTGAACCAACAGGCCCGCCAGGTAATAAATTGTGGGACACAATTCACACACTGTTATTTAGTCCCAAACTAGGCAGGGCCTGTACTATGGGTACTAAACAACTGATAAACGTACTTAAATAAATATAAAACGACCAGACACGAAGTCAATAGACATGTTCATGCACACAAATGTTGGCCCCCAGTGGAGATCGAACCCTCGACCTCCGACTCAGAAGGCAGGGTCACTACCAACTAAGCCAACAGGCCCGTCGAAGTTTTCTGCTCATATTTTGCAAATAAGTAGGTATGTATTAGTAAAAACTTCGTTCATCTATTTCGAAGAAAATATTACAAACAACGTAGTGATTCTAAATAAATGCCGTATTACACATTTTTTCCAAAAAAAAATTTTACATTACCTACAAAGTGACATTGAGAGATACCCGGCAAACGACCGATTGACCTGGTTTGCTGTGTAAAGTGATGGACATAGCATGAGTGTCAAATAAGCTTACAACACATTGTCCAGATTTCCAAACTTGGTTTAGTACACGATGACTAGGTAAAACAGAAATTCTCAAATGTATAAGCGCACTGATACTCAAAGTGGGGTTCGTGACAATGTTTACGTAATGACGACTTTGAGTATTGCTGGTTCGAGTATTTACTTAACAAGGGTCATTACTAGAAATGTCCGCAGATGAAACTCTTCAAACTGATTCTGGGTCATTTGGCTAATAAGTTTGGGAAACCCTGTATTAGCATATTAGACAAAAAGTAATTTATACCAACCGCCTTCCAACAGCAGCTAAGTCCAGGAGTGTAATTAGTAAAGAGAAATAAAGCAAGTTATACAATTCTCTTTAACTATAATTGCTACCATTTACTTTACATCCGTTTCCTTATAGCTAACCAGATTTTGTCCGCATTTCAATATAAAAAGTTGTCAAAAATACGCCATTGTGTTGCTGGGTGAGAAAAATAATAAATAAAAAAACACACTCCTATGAAATTAAGATTTAAGTAGGATGTAAAATTAATTATAATTTTATACAAAAGACTTGTAACGTAATACAAAAATACTTACAAAACTCTAATCTCATAAAATACTGGCCATTTCTCCATTCCATTTCAGATGTGACCTAATTTAACACATAAGTTGTCATTATAGCTGTATCACATGATACGGATCTCAAGTGTAATTTTTGTGCAATTGCAGGTGTAGAGATGCAAAAAAATGTTATGTAAGAATGCTTCAATCTTGTGATAAAATATAAACTAATATTCGTAGTCATTTGTCTAAATTGTTATGCGTCATTATTGGACAAGGTGCAAGGTGCTTTTGAGCTATTATACAATAAAAACTGTATGAGGTAATTGAAATAAAATCATTTATATGGATGTACTTTGTAGCTTCATTCTTGCTCATTTAACGTGCATTACTTCCGAATATATAACAACTACTACAATTTAACCCGAATACTAATGTTTATAATTTGCACGTATTTTTAGATCTGGACATAAATTGAAATTGACTGATCACGATATAAGTAGGTACTATATTTTTTTTTGGATAACCATCACGGCATACACTCCTATGTATGTATAAATATACTCGTATTAGTCAAACAAATGCTACCTACAATATCTATTCTTTTTTTATGGAGATTTTAAACATGCAATGAATATCTTAACAAAAATTGCCAAAAACTACATTTTATTTCCTCTATGATAGTTACTTGACATTAGTGGAACCATTGTTTTACAACGAAATGTCATAACTAAAAAGTTTAACAACTAATCAGTACCAAGCAGTCATGAATTTATTTTGTATCATAAACCTGTAATTAATAACGCACTCTGTGAGCCACTTCTTACTTTAAATTCAACCACCTCATTGCTCCGATGACCAACAAAGTGAATTCAGACACGACGAATCTCATGACACACAATTTATTCGCATCTTTATTTTATGACATGAATAAAATAACAATTTATTTCTGTAATGTGTTTCTTGTATCGATTCATTGCCAATGCCAAGTGAGAGGTAAATGGGGCAGACGTCTTTTGTTACAGAATATTAATTTTCACTACTGCCATTGCATTTCTCCGGGTGTACATACCTAATCTATTGGAACGGTCACGGATTTAATTACTGCCGGTATTCTGTTTTAAATTAATGTAAATAATAAAAATATGTTCCCTGTAATCCAATGGGATTGAAATACATGCACTATGATATGCAGGAGAGAATATATTTAGACTGGTGTCTAAATCTATTCTCACCTGCATATCATAAAATACGTCTTCGCTGCATTTTCTTTATACGAATGTAACTATTTTCTTCCTAGATAATACCCCTAGACATTTTCCGTCTGCCATCCGGCTGTATCTCATGAACCATGATAGTTAGACAGTTGAAATTATAGCAGATGATTTATCTATGTTGCCGCTATAACAAAAAACACTAAAAAACTTAATAGATATAAATATTTAAGGGGGCTCCCCTTATCTATTTGCCAGAGATGATGGGCCCATGGAGACCTGAAGTACGACAATTTTTGAAAAACCTGTCAGCGCGCTTAATAGAGGTATCTGGCGACCCAAGAGCTGGTGGCTATTTTGCCTAAAGGATTAGCCTGACTGTTCAAAGAGGAAATGCTGCCAGCATTATGAGTGCTTTGCTTAAATACAGTGCGCTTAAGGACATATTTTATCTTTAGTTTGTAAATAAATTTATGATTTGTAAAAAAAAAATACGTTACTTGCATCACGTGCGTACCTTGCGTCCTACATCACGTTTCTCTTGAAGGCATTTTATCTATGATCACTCTAACATTTCGATTACGCACTTAACGCACAGCTATTAATATTAGCTAACCTCAAACGTAAGACGTGTTATAAATATGATTTATGTTATGGCCAATTACCTACGATTTGACATAAAATATACTTAGTTAAAATGGTAAACATGCTTGTCTTATTTCGGTTATGAGAACTTCGCGTGTGTTTGCTGTCAATTATCTTATATAATGGATGAAATATGCAAATGTGATTTTTTTAGGTTAAATATTATCTAAGAGTAGCCGTGTGCCTAATGGGATTTGGAAAAATAACGAACTTCCATACAAACTTTCATCCCCTATTTAACCACTTAAGTTTTATTATGAACCACTGTGCAAATGTTATGCTTCCGTCACATCGTCCGTCGGTATAGACTGTGCCTTATCTGTCATAACCCAGTGAATAGAGAGCTGATACCTTACAAACGGTCCGGTAGTTCTAAATTTTTTACATGTTGTCTAGGATGGTTGTTAAGTGTTTAAAATGCAAAATGCACAATTCCCCCCCCTCCGCGCCCGCCGCCATCTTGAAAAAAACGAAAAAAATCTGGACTTTTTTTAGATTTTCACTTATATCTTTGTTTCGGTGCATTTTAGCTACAAAACAGTTCTATTCAATGTTGTAGAAAATGAAATTCCTTATAATATACGTGTTAAATTTTGTTTGTAGGGCAGATGGTTCACGAGATATGATATTTTAAAAAAGATAAAAAAATACGCATTTTCCGGAATTTTTTCAAACTTCTAACTTTAGAACGCTGTAATTCAATTTTGGCCTATTTGAGAAAAACAAGTATAAGAATAAAAATTGTAGGAAATTTAATTACCTACAAAATGGATGTATACTTTTTTTAACCAACCTTACGGAGGGGGCAGTAAGCATTAAAATGAAAACAACGGCATATTGTTTATTTGATAAGTTTGAAAAATTTCCGGAAATGCGTATTTTTTTATATTTTTTAAAATATCATATCTCGTGAACTATCTGCCCTACAAACAAAATTTAACACGTATATTATAGGGAATTTCATTCTCTACAACATTGAATAAAACTGTTTTGTAGCTGAAATGCACCGAAACAAAGATATAAGTGAAAATCTAAAAAAAGTCCCGATTTTTTTCGGTTTTTTCAAGATGGCGGCGGGCACGGAGGGGGGGGAATTGTGCATTTTGCATTTTAAACATTTAACAACCATCCTAGACAACATGTAAAAAATTTAGAACTACCGGACCGTTTGTAAGGTAACCCCCCTTATTTGGTCTCTATTCACTGTACTACAATCGGACAATGCTAGCTTTTTTTGTATTTTTATGGAAGTTAAAACAGCGCTTTGTGACCCAGATGAACGTTTTATTGTAATACTGATTATTAAGAGCTACGTGTCAGTGACTGTGACTTGCTCTTTAGAGTGTTGTGTTAATTTTACTTGGTCGCGGTATTATAAATAATTGTTAGACTTAAACATTTGTCATTTTTTCAGAAAGACGTCTTACAAAGCCTCTTGAACATCCGTCGTTGCAACATGTAATCCGTTGTCATTAACTTATGTGACCTGTTTATATGCTGTATCGATACAATTATATCGATACATTCCTCCTAAAGGCGCAACCGACCTCAATTGAACTTATATCTATGTCTTTTTTATTAAGGCACAGAGATTGACACTATAGAGTATATCCCTGATTTTGTAAAAACTCGGGTCAGGTCCAAGCACATGAAGTTCGCCAGGGGCGCTAACGCCGGAGACGAGATCATTGTAGCGTTTCTGGAAAGTCTATTTGCACAGTTAGTCATTCTTAAAGGACAAATTGCGTCTTGGATATTTTATTCCACCTATTGCAATTTTCCGGAAAATACACTCATACATACACTTGCATAACATTTCCCATCGTCTGGTGCCGTCAAATATTCTTGTGTTGAAAGAAACTAAAACAAAAGACAGAAGAGAAAGAAAAACCAAACCAACTACATAACTTATCGCAAAACTTTAAGTTTGTGCTTTCTATGGTTAAACAATTTTCACAATGTTTTTACGTGTCCGGAATAAGTAACCTCTTGAGAAATATATGTCACAGTTGTATAATAATTCTGATACGAATCTAATATAAAAATGGCTCTGAGATAAATTCAGTATACTGTGACAAATCCGCGGCATCCATGTTTTGTAGTACTAAAATTTTAACAGCCAGTTGAACGCACGCGCGAGTCGTTAACGTAAATTTTCACTTTTCCTACCAGCTGCGTCGGCCCATCTCATACACAGCTAATTAACATGCATGGATTCGGGAGTAATAACCGAACGTTTTTCATTGCATTATTTATGAGTCAGTAGCTTAGTTGCGATCTCACTGAGTTGTCGCATGTTTATCTTTCCTTGCGTCATTGATTTTGTAGCTATATGTTTCTTCAGGTACTGTACCTACAACAACCCACAGGTAATTACTTGTAGGGAAATCTGGATAGTAAGCGCCCAAGTAAACCCATCGCTGAATGTAAATAATAAAGAAGAGCAGGTGACATCACTTATTACTTTCATTTGCTAAAAGTTATTGAAACCAGAATTTAGTATATATACGTATAGCCAAGAGCACATGCAGCTTTACTACACTTGTAGTGCGAGTTTTACCTCTACGGCGATTATAATAAGAACGGTACAAAGATCAATGTGTAAAGCTCCATGAGCTCTTGACTGTACCAGCTTTTCCTTCGATGTCGCCTGCGTACTTAGATTAAAAGTAGCCAATCGTTTAGTAGTTTTTGCGTGAAAGAGCAATAAACATCTATCAATCCTCACAAACTTTCGCTTTTATAATATTAGTGTTTACTAATGGGAACAAAATAAAAAATATTAATCTAACAAACAATTACTATAAATCTATTATTTTAGAAAATCAATTTCATAACTTACAAACCCTAGCTTACGTTCATAAGGCAAATCACATATTTTGTTTAGCTGAAACCATGACCAATGAAATATTGTTTACGAAAAAAAATTAATTATAAATCAATATCAAATAATTTTATTTTAATATTGTAGTACCCACCCCCGCTTCGGAAAGTGATCTAACTTGCAGCTGAAGAGAAGAATCTTTTTATTCATGTATTCATAATAGCATTGTATTTGAATTTAACATGTTTAAGTATTTTAAAAACTGACTAACATAATTTAATAAAGCGATAAGACACAACAACACTTCCACATTTTTTTAAGATTTTGTAACCGTAACATATATTACTAAGCATTTGTCTCTTTCTCTCTCTAAGACGGAACATGTGCTACGTTTACAGAACATGTGTTATGTTACTATTGGGAACATCATTACAAAAAAATAATAAAAAAAGAAAATAATTATAAGACAAGAAGATCATATAAGAAAATTATTTTATTTTTCCATTATCAAATTTTCCAGATTACATGCTAACACAAAACAATAGTTTTGGCCTTAAGGGGAGGAGTATAAGCTTTGACACCTTTTTTTTTAACCTTTGATAAAAAATGAGCTAAGTGCGAATCGAGCTCTCGCGCAGAGGGTTCCAAACCTTTTAAACAATAGGTGGTATTATGGTACGCAATAACTTTTTATTTTTTTCGGGAAAGTTTGAATGTAAGAGAAAAGATTTTTCCTGTACTTAAACCTCGATTTTGCCGAAATATTTCAGATTTTTTAGAGAGACAGGCAGCTGCACCATAAGGGTTTTTTACGAGCTTGTTACGATACCCTAAATATTATCGAGCGAAAGTTGACAACGACAAAATTTCGTAAATTTATAATCGTAATAGCATTCTCGAGTGCTATGTAATGATGAGTTATGTTTTAAAGCCGGTGAATCATCCTTCTTGCTTTATGTAAGACGATTGT
Source organism: Ethmia dodecea (assembly GCA_963855545.1). Lineage (NCBI taxonomy): Eukaryota > Metazoa > Arthropoda > Insecta > Lepidoptera > Depressariidae > Ethmia > Ethmia dodecea. Next base: position 8,560,520 of record OY979452.1, read on the forward strand.
TTTCTTTATTTTTTATCTTAACGGGTGACTGTCACGGGTGACACAATGCCTGTATACAGTATTGTAATTTTTAGGGTTCCGTACCTCAAAAGGAAAAAACGGAACCCTTATAGGATCACTTTGTTGTCCGTCTGTCCGTCCGTCTGTCAAGACCCTTTTTCTCAGGAACGCGTGGAGGTATGAAGCTGAAATTTATATCAATTACTCAGGTCTACTGTCCCTTGAAGCTGTGAAAAAATCAAACTTCTAAGCCAACGCAATCAAAAGATACAGCCGTTTATGCCGCAAATTTTCGACACTTGCAAGAGAATCAAAACCTACAGGGTGCTTCCCGTGAACTCAGAATCTTGAAATTTGGTACGAAGCAACGTCTTATAGCATAGATAAAGGAAACATTACGAAAACCATAAATTTGCAAGGTTGTACGGAACCCTCGGTGCGCGAGTCCGACTCGCACTTGGCCGGTTTTTTTTGTACTTACATCTTTTATTTTCTTATTCATAATGCGATACATAATACCTCAAGATGTACTCGTATGTGGCAATTATATTGAATGACGATTTATTTAGACTCACATAAGCACCGAGTGATAATTTATAATTTAAATTCTGTTTACTTTACAAACACAAAATTGGTAGCACTGATATAGATACTTCAAAATTTTATTACTATTTTTTTTTAATTATAAAATTATTAAGAATTTTCTTTTTCGTTTCTAAAATATCAGCATTTTGGTATGTAACAGCATTTTGATTGGAGAATCCACCTCTTCGTATGAAAGACTTCAACGCGAGCTGGTGTCTTTTGAAATTTCCAGTATATTTTTAACTACCTACGTTGTTAATACATATTTTAATGCAATGTATAAATAATAACATATTATAAATATAACATATCTTATAAACATTCTCAGAACTGCCATCTATTGTGATCTAAGGGAACCTTCAACATCAGTTGTAACCGTAGCAACGATAGATTAAGTTAGCGTGAAATTACCTACTTAATGTTGATACAGAAAGCAAATATGAAAATGTATAGTGGTGCCCCCTGGAATTGTTTTAATAAATTAAGATATAGATTGTCAGTCCAAAGTTGGATATTGGATTTAAAAATAGTTTCTAAGGTAAATGTTACTTCAAATAATATTCCTTAGATGGCGCTTGTGGATGAGGACTATCTATTTTTGAACAGTTCTAGGTGGAGAGCTGTGGGTCTAAAATGGCCACTTTGAGCAATTCCTCTGAGCAAATCTCCTTTTATGAATTCCCAGCAAACCCTAAGCAATTCCTCTAAATTTCGTAAAATGGTCCCTTATTTTAGTGATTCACTGACATTTCAATTCATTAGCAGATTCGTATTTGGTGAAAATTTCGAATATGAATCGAAATAGGATCCTATTATGATTCGACCGAAACGGCCTTTTTAGACCCCCTGATGATGTTATGGGTAGGTACTTTTATCTTTCACCACTTTGATGCTTATTATATGACTGACCTGGATTCCAATATAATTATTAAGAATTTGAGGTAGGAATAAGAAACAAAAATATGTTCGTTTGGTGTGCAGATATTTATTTATTTCTTCAATTTACTACGCTACAGGTTTGGCACCTAATGTTGCAGTGTAGGTAATCTGTGTTTCTATATCAATATTTAGACACTGTAAAAAACTATATTTAATTTAACTTCAGAATAACAATATACTATATAAACCTATATACCTACCTAAACGAATGATTAAGAAATCGTAACTTGCAAGGATTATTAGCATTTATTCAATTTAACATATCGGGTAATAGTAAAGTATGTATTGTTTTAAATTGATTGCAGGTTTTTTATGAAAGTTGTGGCTTAATTTGCGATTTATCTTGTCCTTCGTACAATTCTATATTATTAGTCTATATTATTAGATTATTTGATACTATGATACTTTGATAATTAAACTAATTTCCATTGATAGAGAGTTAAAACATTTTAATAAATTTACTATTTCTTACAGACTAGAGATCGGATTTAACCTTATCCCTCCTTATATCAAAAGGAAGCAAATCTTATTATATTACGTGTCAAAAACTAAATGAACTTTTCAGATATACCTAATTCCTTTTTATCAATAGACTCGCATATGTGGCCACTGAAGAGGGGACGAACAAAAATACACGATCTAAAAGTACCTACGAGTTTTTTTCGTATAACTGACGCACATTATAGACGGCTCAATAAGGTGTTATTTTATACCTACCTTACATCATTTAACACAACCTCATACATTTACACCGTTAATGTTCTAGCTATTCAAATCAGCCAACGAGATTAGCTCTCACTGCAAAGCTTCAAAAAGCCAATCCGTTCAAATTGGATAATGGAGGCACGTGCCGGACGCATCGGCCGGCGACCATTCGTGGCCGACACTATACGGAACACATTATCTGTCTGACGGACTGATTACTTGATTTCACTTTTTTCTAAGCTATGGCTTATACGGAGACTGTTTGGCTGCTTGCTAGCGAGGAACAAAAGATGTTTTGAAATTAGACGCGTGTACTGCTATACGCCTGTTGTCTAGTTGACGACGTCTGCAGAGCGTGCGTGCGAGTTTAAGAAATAGATTATTGAATGGATGATTCCATTGAACTTTTCCGAAATCTTTGGTCTACTCTTTGCTTTTACTTTTACCTTAATCTATTGTTAACTTCAGTGCACCACCTACCTTCGTCTATTTATCTCAGTTACATCCATTCTAAGGTTGTCTGGAAGAAATCGCTTAAAGCGATAAGACCGCCCATTGTACTTTTTTGTTGCATTTTTTTATTGGTGTACAATAAAGAGTTGTTACTTACTTTAGGCAGCAGTGTGTTTTTCAGCCACAGCAGTGCAAAAAGAGTTGTATGAACTCAAAAATTGTACTACAGTAACAAGCAAAAATAGTAATTTGACTACTATTTTTGCTTGTTATTATAGTAAAATTTACACAGTCTTAGGCCCGGACTAAAATGGACACACCTATGTCAGCCTATACGGCTCACTATTACATTATTATTTATTTATTCTAATCTAGACAAAACAGAACTAAGGTAAACGCAGCTATTACCGACCCCCTTAAGCAAGTTTTGAAATTGATTATTAGAATTAAAGGTAGTGGTTGCAAACACACCAGATTTTTTTATTTTATATTTAAATATAGATTATATATTTTATATTTATATTTTCACTCGTTTATAAATATCATGTTTTCATCGAAAATATAATCAAAGGATTGTTGAAGTCAATTGTTTCTATTAGCGACCCACCCGAAACGGTTTGAAGCTATTACCGATTTTTATGAATTTAACACCGACCGTAAGTAAATAAAGCATACTTTTTTTTCACAGAATACCTACCTACACTTTCTCAAAATAACTTAAATCCTTTTTTTTATTTGCCAAAAAGCCTTTTGGCGGGAATCCGAAGAAGGACGTCATGTTTTTTGTAAAATTTTCGTTTTGCCGTATATTTTGGGCTTCAGTTCATAATAGTGATAGTATATTATGTGGTAAATGTCCGTGATAGTGTGCAGTGAATTGGAAATTCGATAAAATGCGTGCGATGGACTTTTTCGTATTACCTCAAGAAGCCTTTTCAAAATCTTCAGTATTAGTGCACTATCGCTTTACTGTTGATAACAATGTGAATTTGATAAGTTTTGAAGAAACTTATGTATTTTTGTGCATAGCTCTGAAGCACAGCTGAAAATCTTGAATTTCGTGTCATGTTTAGTGCTGATGGCTAAAATGCCAATGCCTTAAAATAAGAAAAAAAAAACCAAAAAGCCTATAATTTTTTTTCGAACTTCCCAAGTTTAGCGCAGCCGAAGGTGAGGGTTGACAGTCGGAACAAGTTGCAATGACGGTTCCGCACGTGTACTTAATAACTATTTTTAATACAGTTGCGAAAAATGAAGCAGTTTAATAAAACAATAAAAATACAATAAACTCAACTAACATTTTTAGAAAATCGCGCCAACCGTAAAAGATTAAAAGCAGAGGTTTTTTTTGGTTTCTTCACCTATTCTGGGTAGGCAAAGGGAACTATACATACAGCCAAGTCTTCAGTAGATTTTTTTATGGATATCAAATGAAAATGAAATTTAATGACATTAAAAGAAATTAAACCTAACCTTACTCATTGAATCAAATCATAATATTGAAACCAATTAGTAGCTTTACTTTTAGACATTACATACCGTAAATAAAAAAATACCAATTAATCGGTATAGAATCGGTTATAGCTTCTCTTTGTTGCAATTACCGATTCATATGGATCGTTAATTAGTGTTAAATAAAAAAATGAATAAATCTTTTACCGAGCCACGAAAAATAATCGATATTAATTGTAATATATTTCCCCATCCGATTTTATACAATAATTTATTGATTTAGTCCTAAACTATAAAAAAATACACCATTTTCATATTAATACCAAGAAAACTCTAACTAGTTTCTTTCATATCCCACGTCTAAATGTTTAATAATGCGTGGCAGTTTATCGCGGAAAAACAAGTTTATAATATAACATGGCGTATGTCGCTAATAGATGCTTATAATTTTAGAATACTTAAGATTGAAATGGTGTTATAAAAACTTGTTTAATTATTATAAGCATTAACGAAAAAGGGAAAAAATAAAGAATAACCTCTCAGCCATTGCCGATCCATGGGTCGGTAATGACTGCACTACTAAAATGAACTGCAGCTATTGCCGTTCTATTTTAATTTCAAAAATACTTTTTAAAAATCCTTAAGACACAATAATTTTGTTGCGAAATGTGGTGTATATACAAATAAAGGAATATGTTGTGTTATTCAGAATAAACTTAACGTAAATATTTATATATAAAATATCTTAAGCAAAAAATTTGAGTACTTAACTGAGGAAGTAAGGGTTACTATGATACGATCGGCGCACTCGCTATGTTCACAGAAACTAACGTATTTGGTCACATTCCCGTGTACCTACGTACACTAACACCAGTAAATTAATTAGGAAACATACAAACATGTGTGTATATTATACTCTCTTGTGACTCAAATCGTCCCAAACCGATAAAAATAAGAATAAGCTGAATGGGTCGGCAATACCTGCAGATTTTCGATGGGTCGTTGATAGCTGCGTTTACCTTAGCCCTCTATGCATGAATATATAACATTTGATATTGAACTATGAAGACTAATAATTTTAGAGTTCATACAAGTCTCTTTGCACTGCTGTTTTTCATAAATATGAAAACAAAAAAAATGTTTAATAAATATTAAACATTTTTTTTCTAAAGAATACAGTTCCCTGCAGAAAGGCAGGAATGGCTAGGCATAATAATAAATCATTCAAAACTCTTTTAAATATTTTTTTACATCGACCAGTTATCTTGAGTTCATCAGTTTAGGAAACAAATTATTGCTCGTCATATTATGTTTTTTTAATATATATTTTTACTACGATTTATTAGGTGATGGGCCTGACCAAACTTTTGAAGACATTCAAATACGTGACTAAAGACTTGTCAGCTGTGTCAGAACTAAGTGCGAGCCTTCAAGTTAATTTAATTACTCTCACCATCTTGCATATGACGTGTGCTTTATTGTAGGGTGATATGAGCGTTGGTTTATTATTCACACGTTACATGCTTGTAATTAGCAATTTCAACACGTCTTTGACTACTTAAAGAGTTATGATTGATGAATGATGACATAAAATAAAAGCTTTTGATAGTAACAACAAATTTATTCTTACATAAATAACATTTTTTAGATTACTGACCTTTCAAATTATTGTTTATATATGTCGAGCCTCATTTATTATACTAAATTAAACTAATTTATTTTCGCTTTACGTTTTTAACGTTAATACATACAGCTATCATTATACTTTCTATCACCAAACAATCACATGGAATCTCAAAGCATCACTATCATTCATTCGTCGTATACTAAACTTAAAAACAACGTATCGAGTGTCAGTTGTTATTTTTGGGGAACTTTCTCTTGCTTCGGGGATCGTTTGTAATGTCCATAGGTGATACCTCCTGCTGCTGTGTGATACATCTGGTTGGGCAGGAACCCTCGCTCATAGTGCCGGGGGGAAACCGAAGGGTGATGAAAGTGGCGACCACTCGATAAAGCTTCGTATACAGACAAGGGGTCTTTCGAATACCCTCTCTTTAAGTACTCCAGTTGAAGCCCTGAAGGTATATATGAATCCAGCAAAGAAGACGGCCGCTTCCTAAAGGGCACTCCATAAGCTTCACTCGGTCTTTGAGTGTACGCGCTAGAAATCAAGCTCCCACCAGCTGCGTACACAGGTTTTGTCAAAGGCCGGTACATAGGCAACGCCTTGGGCAGGTGAGCTAAATGCGGCGGTGGACCTTTCAATAATAAAGGATTTGGAGGAGGCAGTTCAGAAACGGAACTGTGTCTATGCTCGTCTCTGTAAGGAGCCCGAGAGTTGTAATACCGAGGGTACTCAGGTACACTTGGCTTTCCATAAGGTCCCTCTGATTGGGTAGCGTACTTATTATAAGGTCCCTCTGTTTGGGTAGAATACTTATTATAAGGTCCCTCTGAGTGGGTAGCATACTTATTATAAGGTCCCTCTGATTGGGTACCGTACTTATTATAAGGACCGTCTGTTTGAGTAGCGTACTGCTTATTATCAACTTCCTCTTGCCCTTCATCTACCGAGTTAGTTTCAGTGTACTGATGGTAGTAACCTTTTGGTGCAACGGGCGGGGCAGCTATTGAAGTGGGATATTGGGCAACAGGCATCTGGTATGCCACTACGGGGCCAGTACCCTGTGCTGGCGCTACCGTGGGCTGAGTGTAAGTGACGTATGCGACTGGTGAAGAATACTGTTGTATATACGCTTTTCCTGTCGGAGTCACGTAAGTTGGGACCTCAATATAATTGGTTTGCTGTTGTACTGCTTCAGGTGCTGTTTGGTACGTAGGGACGCGTGATACACCTGGTGCGGTGTACTGTACTGATGATGGAGCGCTGGCGGCGTGCTCAGACTGATCGTTGTAATACTGAGGGACTAGATATATTTGCATCGGCACGTTAGATAAGTAGCCTACCATCGCCTGCTGCGTTGCAGTAGGACTATACTGAGGCTTAGGTGCCACCACAGGTCCTCTCTCAGGCTGCTCCGTCACAGCATACTGCTGGACGTAGCGGGACTGCTGAGTTCCCTGAATAGGATTCTCAAAATATCTCAGAAGGCCATTCTTTAAGAAATCTAAAGGGAGCAGTCCCCCTGACCCTTGAGCACTAATCCGGGCTTCATTTTTCTCAACCTGCTTTTCCTTTTCGCTCTTCAAATTGTCCTCCTCGATGTCTTGTAGCTCGATTTTCTTCTCGGCTCCCACGATGAGGGCCAGTAGAAAAACAGGTGCGACCTGAAAGTAAAAGCGGAAAGTGAGTAGTGTTCGGGGTGGATGGCCGTGGCGCGTGGCAGGCGCACCACATGGCCAAAGATGGCGCGAAGGCGTGCCGCCTGCAGCGCGCCTTCGCCGACAGGTGAGCGGCAAAAAATGGACTAGAACCTATTATGAAACCGGTTAACTTCGCGTGGTACTAAGAAGCGGGAATGCTAGCTTTTACCCGTAATCTATGTGGTTAAGAGATTCCAACACTTTCGTACAGCATTACTTGTGGTTATTCTATCATCATCGTTACATTTTTTGGAGCGCGAACTGTATCATTTACTTATATGATTGTTATTACATCAGTATGATGCCGAGTGATGTCACGGAAATAATTACAGAAATGTTGCTGCGGGCGTGGTTGAAAATGTAACATTATAGCTACCAAGTTCTAGTCATCTTTATTATGTAGATGTTATTGTGTGATTGTTTCGTGTCCAATGATAACAGAGGTTTGTGCTATTGAAACATCTTTTGTTTTTAAGTGGCTTTTGACATGCAATATTTTTCTCTGTAATATTTTATTGCCTTTCTCGTCTTTTATGTTAGCTAGCTGATCGTTTTTGCGCTTACATGCTAAATTGAAAGGTCACTTAACTAAGTAATTATTTTCTCATAACTTAAGCCAAATCACTAGAGCGAGTAAAATTTACGCATTACAGCGCTTTAACCAAATAATCATCTAAATTCACGCGTTTGGATGCGTATTTAATTAGCTGTCAAGAATATGTCTGGTACAGTCAACAGCACGTAGAGCTTGACACATTGGACTTTGTAACGTTCTTAATACAATCGCTTTAGAGGTCAGACTCGCATTACAAGTGTAAGGCTTCATATGCTCTTTACTGTACGCGCCAAAGAAGATGGGCTTAGTAGAAAGGTGCCACATTTGTTGTTACGAAAGCTTATCATGGGAATCGGAACATCATATTAGTTATACAATTTAAGTATTAATTTAATTTTTGGTAATTTATCTATCTATTTATAAGCACTAAATTCAGCATTGCTTATTCATTTTTCGGAAAAAAATAACACATTTTAAAAATAGCTGAAATCGTTTAAGTAATCGATACAGAACAAACTAATTTCAGAAATTCCGATTATTCTGTTACATATTGTACCTATATTTAAGTGTACTTTAGATTCTTGTCACAGTATTGCTGTATCTGTTTTTTAAACATTGAATTTCTTTGATTAGATATAATTTAAATAACTTAATTAAAAGCAAATGTATAATGCATTTTGACTATCATCTATATATGTTTATGTAAGAAGTAACTAACTGATAATAAGTCACATTTTTTATTTCATTTGTAAACAACGAGATCTATGTTGGCGATAATGTCTTGTTAATGTCGCGAACAAGCCCATGTCGTTGTAGTATCATCCCACACGTTACTTTAAAATGACATTCAAAAGCATATAATAATATTTAGAGTAGACCCACTTATCCACTTTGAAATTCTGATGTAAGAAGACAAATAAAGTAAACTACGTGAGCGGTACATATTTTGATAGCGACATTCAGATTACGTTTCTTTCACCACTAACTCGACGGAGTCAAAATTAAGCTGCATATAATTTTGCGGTTATAGTTATCATAACGGTAGTTCATCCTTTTTACTCTGTAAATACATATTAAATATACTTTTTATCTACCATTTCATCAACTTGATGTACGAAACAAATTTTACACTTTTGGCATTATCTATAGATACTATAATACCTTATAGAGGTAAGAAAGTAATATATGTAAATATAATCTATAATCAGTATATTTATTATTGTAATAATTAGCCTTTGTGCAATAATAGAATTAGCTGTACTAGCTAGTACTGTGCGGATCTTAGTTTTTTTTACTGTTTAAATAAATATACGTTAAAAGTGAGAAGTGTTATTTCAATAACTTGTATGCAAAGATAATTTAAGTGCCTAATCGTAAAAGTTAGTTATTTAATTTATTTATGATTTATCAATTATACTTTATTAGGTACTACGTTATTATTTTTACTTGTACGAACGTTCAATTTGTAAGTGATATTTTAGACTTGTGCGCACGTTTATTTCACCCCCTTAGGGGTTGAATTTTGCAAAATCCTTTTTTAGTGGATGCCTACACTGTAGAAGCTATCTATATATGTGCAAAATTTCAAGTCTCTAGACTGATATTAACCAATCAGTCACTCAGTTTATCATTTTATATATATATATATCCGATAAGTATCTTGGGATCGCAAAATCTACTACCAATCTATTATACGGGCCTCGAAGCCTCTGCCTACTAGATGAACGTTAATTACCTGTCCAGAAGGCCGACTGAAACATTAAAAAACAATAGGGATTTCTTTCAAATGCGTATGTTGAAGAGCCGATGTCATATGTTAACAATTTCTTTTTTTCGTCATTGGAATTGAGAAATGACCTCGCTAGCCTCACCCCGGCGATGGCAGGCCGGTTACTTATGAATACAATATAGGTAATAAAGGAGTCGGCATGTTTAAAGACTTGTTTTTGGAAACATTAGCCCTTCCCAGATTTGCGCAATGGACGCAGTCCTCTCAGCTTTCGTTTAAAAATCTTGCGTCATTTAATTTAATATTGTAATAACTGGGTCAGTTTTTGCGTTTATTGAGATTTTATTTTTAAGTAATTCGTAGATTTCTTGTTTATTTATAAAATGGAGTATCTGCAGCTTATATTATATCACACACTAAAATAAAGGCAATCATAGGTTTTTACCTGTAACAATAATACATCAATTAGGTACATCAGATATTATTTATAATATATAAAGCTGGACTACCACTCACTCACTCACTGACTGACTGACTCATTGACATAATTGTTCTCCCAGAAGGAGTCGTTTTGGAGACAAGTCATATATGAGAAAAGTGTTCAAGATGGCGGGGTGACCCCGGGAAAATTCCGACTTTTCAAAAAAACAAAATGGCGGCCAGGCTTGCCTATCGTATCTCTTTTGTTTTCCCGCCGATCCGGTTGAAATTTTTATTAGGTACATCAGATATTATCTATATATATAAAAGGAGAAGCTAAATCTAAAAATCAAGGCCCAGCCCAAACCGCTGAACATAGAAACATGAAATTTTGTGTGTAGGTTACATTTATAGTGTAGATGCTCGCTAAGACAGGATTTTACGAATTTCAACCCTTAAGGGGGTGAAAGAGGGGGTTGAAGTTTGTATGGGATAGTGTGATTTCTGCGTGTATCAACTTTAAACTTGGCACAAATACTCTTCAAAACACACTATGAAATATTAGTTCTAGGATTTTTTGAAAATCGTCCTCCAAGGGGACGAAAGTAGGGGATGAAGTTTGTATGGAAAACCTTCATCTTTGGGTGTATCAATTCGAAACTTTGTAAAAATACTCTTCAAAACAAACAACAAGACACGTATTTCCGGATTTTTCAAAAACCATCCCCTAAGGGGGTGAAACAGGGGAGTGGAGTTTGTATGGAGACGTGTTGTTTTTTACGTCTATCAACTTCAAACTTTACATAAATACTCTTAGAAATAAATTATGAGACACATATTTTTGGATTTTTCGAAAATCATCTCCTAAACGGATGAAAGTAGGGGTTGAAGTTGATACGAAGAAGTTTATTTTTTGCGTCCATCAACTTGAAATTTGGTAAAAATGCTTCTGAAAACAAACTATGAGATATTAGTTCTAGGATTTTTCAAAAATCTTTCTCCAAGGGGGTGAAAGTGGGGGTTGAAGTTTGTATGGAAAACCTTCATTTTTGGGTGTATCGATTCAAAACTTTGTAAAAATACTTCTCAAAACAAATAACAAGATATGTATTTCTGGATTTTTCGAAAATCATGCCTTAAGGGGGTGAAACAGGGGGTTGGAGTCTGTATGGAGACGTGTTTGATTTTTACGTCTATCAACTTCAAACTTGGCACAAATACTCTTAAAAATAAATCATGAGACCCGTGTTTTAGGAATTTTCGAAAATCATCCCCTAAGGGGGTGAAAGTAGCGTTTGGAGTTTGTATGGAGACGTGTTGTTTTTTACGTCTTATCAACTTGAAACTGGGCACAAATACTTTTAGGAATAAATGATGAGACACGTGTTTTTGGATTTTTTGAAAATCATCTCTTAAAGGGGTGAAAGAGGGGGATAAAGTTTGTATGGGATAGTGTGATTTCTGCGTGTATCAACTTTAAACTTTTTACAAATATTCTTGAAAATAAACTTGGTATATTAGTTCTAGGATTTAACGAAAACCATCCTCCATCCTCCGTTTATCCCCTTGGGGGTTGAAGTTTGCATGAATACCTTCATTTTTGGATGTATCAATTCGAAATTTTGTAAAAATACTCCTCAAAACAAACAAAAAGACAAGTAGGTATATCTCGATTTTTCAAAACTCACGGGTGAAACGGGGTTGGAGATTGTATGGAAACGTGTGGTTTTTTTAAGTCTATCAACTTGAAACTTATCACAAATACTCTTAAAAATAAATGATGAGAAACGTATTTTTGTATTATTTTAAAATCATTTCCTAAAAGGGTGAAATTAGGGGTTGAAGTTGGTATAGAGAAGAGGGGTTTTTTGCGTCTATCAACTTGAAACTTGGCACAAATATTCTTTAAAAGTCTCCTTACAAAGTCTAATTTTTTTTGATAATTTACTATGGGTTGCTAGGAGAAATTTGTTTGTGCATCCCAAAATGTTGAAAAAATAAATGTCCACCCGTGCGAAGCCGGGGCGGGCCGCTAGTTACCTATACACAGACACCTTATTGAAATCTTCACTATCACTTAGCAATACCCAGTCACAAATCAAAACAATATAAAAAAAATGAATTGGACTCGCACCTTTTCTATTAATATCTATAGGTACCTTTTTAATAATAAGGTACTAATGTATCTATGCAATAAAGTTAAATATTTTTTGGGATTTTTATTTTTTTTGTAAAATATTTCAGCCAAAAAAAACTGTGGTTGTGAGAGACATCATTTTATTTGTCTTTTAATATTTATATATACATAAACCTCTATTACTCCATTTTCAGATATTTGCAAACATCCGGTAATTTAGAGAGACGTTTCCCATATGGTTACGGAACCCTAAAAATAACTTATAATTTTGTCCTGTCCACCTGCCCACATTTTCATAATAAGTAGGAAAGTATGTGGCATAAAAACTAATTAAACTATATTTTATATAAGTATTGCAATTGTAGCTTTCTCGTAATTATAATACTTACCCTGTTTGCGAATGCCCTAGTAACCCCACTTTAAATTTTTCTCAAAAATAAATTAATATGTACTTGAGTTGGGTAAACATTAAAACCATTCCAAATAATAAATAGTAAGGACCGAACACTATTTGATACTTTTACTCTACTTACATCTTACTATAGTCTAAACGGTATTTCAAAAATAATGAAATGGAGTCTGTTCAGAAGAAGAACCGTCGTGGCTAATGCGTGAACGAATGTTATGATTTACATACGGAAATTGACCCAGCCATTAAAGATTTATCTTCTTATTTACAGCATACTATTCAATTAAAATAAATGTATTACCTTTGGGTATAAAAGTCGCTATAAGGGCTGCTAGTAAAACAAATCAAATCCTAAGACGGTTCGCACAGACTAACTTATTATGTTTTTTTTATAGTACTTATTATGTCTACCAATAAAGTAAAAGTAATCATGTGTCATCCAATCACAAACATGTGAATTTTCCGTAATGGCATTATCAACACTTAACTTACTTTGACATATGATAGAGTGTTATGATGAAGTGAACTTTCAAGCTTTTAGCAACGTGTGAACCGCAGGTTCTATTAAAAATAGAAAAGATGTTTTTGCTGTCTAGGTATTAGTTTTTTAAGATCAAAACGTTACCTAACCTTAACCTTATACCAAGCTAAGTACATTATTCAAATGTTATATGTTGTAGCAATGAGATTTTTTTTTTAAAACTTTACATATATTGTAGCATAAAAATATATAGGTACCTAAGTTTTTCTACTAATTGCATGCAATAGATACCTAACTATTTCCTTCTTTACCGTTTATGTTTACTTCATAACTTTCAAGAATATTTTTAGTACGTATTTTAATTGTTTTCTTGTAATAAATATAACAGCAATATCCTCACCTTTAGCACAAGCATGATGCGTAAAAGTTCCTCGAAATATCACAGCACACGAATTTGAACGAACACTTATGTTCGACTGTCACTTAGAAACACTACACTTTAATGTAAATCTGGTCCCCTGCAGCAGTCACCGCATCCTGACTCGGTGGCAGTGAGCTCTGTGGCCTGTCCACATATCCGGCGCGACGAAAGCCAACTCCATGCAAGCGCAGCCAAAGGAAACCCTGTAATTTTAACAGGCCATCCATTACAACCGATGTCTACACTACATAATTACTCGCAAATTGTCACTGTCGCAATTAGTCTGTGGTCATTACGTTCTTTATTAAAAAGCTAATTTCGAAAAAAAATCCAAAATTAAATACTGTATTCTAATTTTGAAAACAGAGTCCCAAACTAAAAATACATACCTAATTGAGTAAAAATATGTATTAATATTTTAAAAATAGATAAAAACACAAAAGATATTAGAATCATAACTAATTTTACTAATTTGAAATGAAAACAAGGATGTTTTTGAAAAATCATACATACTTTTTGGTGGTCTCCGCAAATGCGTACAGCCGGCTGCCCGCTTGGTAAGTGCTCGCGCGAATCGGTCGTTTGTTGTTAAATACTACGCTACTCTACATATTGGAGTACAGAAAGGAGATCGGCTATCAATGCTCTTATCTCGCCATGTTTCGATGAGAGTGAGAGGATACCTTATACCGATGTTTGATTAAAATTACTAAAATACTACATACGATAGTAAACGACATTCTTACATGGATATAAAATATTGGTTTTTGTAGTTGCGATTTCTTAAGGTAGAAAGTACAGATGTGTTTTATGGTATTGAGTTTATAAATCATTTATATTTATATATTTAATACTGATTATACGGTAATAACATGTTTGCCTGCAGTGTTTTTATTAAACACGAGCCCAATTATACCGTAGGGACAAACTTTGACTTAGGTAGGTACTCTCCATGCCGTTGTTTAACAGATATGCCCAACTAATGCACTTATTTATCAAACACTAGCTGTTCCAAGCAGTTCTTTACACCCTCGTAGTTCCCGTTCCCGTTTGAATACGGGAATAAAATATAACCTGTGTTACTCAGTTACATTCTAGCTTTCCATTGGTGAAAAAAAAATGGTCTAGTAATTTTTGAGTTTATTCGTAACAAAGATACAAACATACAAATCTTTCCTCTTTATAAAATTAGTATAGATATAGATAGGTTTGTAATGAAATAGACCAAATTTTTAAAACCAAGACAAAATATTTGATTTATATTTAAGTTTTTAATATAATAGGGAAGGTAATAAATAGCCAATATAAAAGAACATTTACTTTAGAAATAAATAAAGAACGCATAATACCTACGTGGTCTAAGCAGTTTCTGCAAAATCCTAGAAGTAGGCTTCCTTTTCGTCGATTGTATCGTAGGAATATAATATGCAATAATATTTAGTTTTCCGTAACTTAACATAATTTTCTTTCAAAAGAAATCTACCGTATTACCTCCCCTAATACAAAAATTCATGGTTAGTTTGCTTACGCCATACAACTCAACACCATTTCAAAGTTTTATTGCGGATGGGCTAGGTGATGATAAATCAGTTACACTAAAAAGTATTATGTTATTATATTAGAAACTAACGTTAACGTTCCCGTGGGAATACGGGAATAAAATATAGCCTATGTTACTCAGGAATATTTTAGCTTTTCATTGATGAAAGAATTTTTTACAATCGGTCCAGTAGTTTTTGAGTTTATTCGTAACAAACATACAAAAATACATATCTTTTCTCTATATAATATTAGTATAGAGTACTTACACAGAGATATACATATATGTAGTTTCACACCAAGGATCTCAATTATGTACCAATAAAAACCATCTCACAATAGAGTTTGGACAGCGCGAGCGGCAAAACCATGTAATACATATATTTATTTGCAACGGAGACACTCACCATTTTCTTGCCCTTTTATTCTAGTGGTCCTGCCTGTAGTCGAATTTTGACTGTAGGAACTTCATTAAATTTCGGCTGATATGATTATGATGATAATATAAATTTTAGCTTTCTGCTCTTCTACTCCTTACAAACTTTAAGTATGCCAAGCCTCACGAAAGAAATACACTGTTTATTTGATTTTGGGTCACCGCAGTATGCAGGAAGCAATACCATATTATTCTTGCGACAAACACATTAAATAAAAATGTAAATTCCATCAGTTAAAAGTGTAGGTCCACAGCAAGGTTTCCCTATGTGGATCAGTTTCACTCACATACTTTCTAAGTAAGTGGAGCAGCGCCGATGTCCTATAGTTCATTGTTTCTCAAAGTATATGGTAACTTGACCAATCCAAATTAAATATAACTCAGTGTTTGGAAGAGTAAATAGCCCTTTTTTTTAATAGACACACATAGATATGTTTATTACTTTGCCTTATACAATGTACGAGATAATGTATAAAAAATGCATAAAAATGTATCGCACATTGCACAAAAAATGAATAAAAATATAAGTCCTCCTAAATATAATTTAGACACCAGTTTGAGAATTTCTGTTAGTCTCTTTATACACTCCCTGAACGTTAGTAGGTATAATAACTAATATACGTCTAGACTGGGCGGATTCTCTGGCTTACATGTTTACAATTTTTGATTTTTACACTTAACAGTTACTAAAGGTTTTTGTTACAAGTGTAGATATTTAGTTTCGGCATCAAGTTTTCTCAAACTAGGAAGCTTTGAAGAAACCAGCAGGATCTTGAATTGGTTGGTGGTTGGTAAAGCATTTGTAATATCGCCCCGATCGTGCGCGGCATCTGACTCACCATCTGTTACGTTTAATTTGTTTAAATTAGCTCGACAACCGGCAAACATGGTACAAGGAGACGTTTCAGGAATGTATAGAGACTGGGCTTGCAGAAAGTACACCAGTTTCTTAGATAAATATAAATAAAATAAATATAGTTTTATTTATGATTTTGCTTATATTTGTCAAGTTTCTTTGCACAATAAACTTTGATTCTCATTAAACTGGCTACGCGACGACGGGAAAAAATGCCGACCTGCAGACGTATTCACAGAGACTCGATACCGTTTCCGTTCGATTCGACTCGAATCTATCGACATCGGAAACGAATCTATCGAGATGGGCTGATGTTGGTATCGAAAACTAATGTCATATGTGACACCAACTGTCATATGTGACATTAGTTTCGATACCAACATCAGCCCATCTCGATAGATTCGTTTCCGATGTCGATAGATTCGACTCGAATCGAACGGAAACGGTATCGAGTCTCTGTGAATACGTCTGCAGACCTGTAAAATGACAATTGATATTATTTTGACGTTTGTCGGACTAATTCACAATAACATGGAAATTGGGTTAAAGGAGTTAGAAATGGTATTATTTTAATATGATTCCATGGATCATTTCGAAATAAAATTACTTTTGGGCAAGTTAAACAGATGGAAATTATTTTTTTAAATATTTTTCTGATAATCACTAGAACTTTCTCTATTTTGCACGCTGGTGTACAATGTGCAGGCCCAAGATGGAACGTCTCCTTTAAAATACATTTAGTTGGTTTCTTTGGTTGGAGCGTTGTTCATTTATTAATGGCGATATACTCTTTACATAACATTACATATGATAGAGTTACCAAATACTCTTTACGGCTCCGGATATGTGCGTCCACAACTCGACAACTGGCAAAAGAATACGTCTCTGCGGTTGCTTCAAGTGGAGCATTTATTATGATATAGAGTCACCAATTACTCTATTGGGTTTTGCATATTATATCCTATTTTGAACGAGCAACATTTGTATAATATTTTTCTCGTTCTCGAAAACTACTCAGTACAATAGTATTGAGGTTCTCGGGGTGAACAATCGACGGTATTCCGTTCCGATCAAGTCATTCCGTTTTGCTCCAAAAATAGATTTTTTTTTAAACTTCTTTTATTTGGAATAAATTTAGTCAATTTCAAAATTGACCGCCTAATGGCATTATCACAATCGTCTCCGTGTTTTAGATGGCACTTTAAACTTTTGGTCCCGTTGTGTTTTCGTTGTGTTTACGCACAATGGCAGTCGTAAAGCCATGTCAGATAGAGGTGGCTTGAAAAAATCTAACATTTAAGTGGCCAATAGTTTAACACCATCTCCCAATCAACGATGCGCTCGCGCGGAAGTTTATGACCCATACTTTCTCATGTGTGAGGAAAGACCCTCAGCTCAGTGGGCTGTTACGGGTTGGATAATGCTATGTTATTCCAAATTCAAATCTGTAGCATTAATATAGTTGCTGAAATAACTTCCTGAGTTGCGACCATTTGTCTTTAAGGTTTTCCTTTTTACCACTTTAGTATGATACCTACCTACTCTAAAAACGAACGTTATACAACAAGTCCGCATACCATTTAAAAAAGATGTTTCATCAAATGCTCTCAATAAACGGATGTGACCGCAAATGAATGCAAAAAAAAAGGATTCGATGATTGACGTCCCACTATTTTAAGTTTCGCAAATCCTATCTTTATGATGTAATTTTAGACAGAGGAGCTCGCATCGTAAATTTTATGAGAACAATAATTTAGTTATTAACAAATCATCGACAATGTAAATACTATTAACTTGAAAATTGAGTAGGTAGTAAATTGAGCGGAAGAAATAAAAATCATTTTGTGAGAAATTCGTTGTGGTTTATAAAATAATAAACCGAAAAATTATAATGTGGGCAGTACTCAAATTTACTCCTAATTTGACTGCGATTGCGCGATGCCAATGATTGAAGACTATCGAACATTGCGCAATTTTAAAATAGAGTAAATCTGAGTATCTATACTTATTTTATTATAGTTACACAACTATAAAAGGGTTCTGCATCTATCAAAAGTGATGGAACCATTAATTGGTTCGGATAACGCAAGACATCTTTTCTGAAAGTGCACAAAAAAACTGTATCATCAAATGATAATACAATGTACGACCTCGGTATTCCAATAAGTGGTGCTAATCATCAGTTAATAACACCTCTTACAATATCAAAACCAGAGTGTAATTGGCATTGGTACTCATCACAAATGTCTAATTATAAGCTATTACGTATGTATCAGATGTCCAAAGGTACTCGCTGATCCCTAAAAAGAAATACAGAACTCATCTTAATAACCATATCATTAAAAAGAAACCAATCGATTTGGCAGTTCGATTTCGTAATGACAATAAATGTAATAGGGAAATTATCCTATAATCGAGGCAGAGCAATCAAAACTACTCGTACCATTCTACTTAATACTATACTTCAAGTCATTTTACTGCATTCATTAAAACAGATTAGTGGTTTCCTAACCGACGTAACTTTTTGTTCTATTGTCTTTTATTTTAATATATATTGCCTACAGTAAACCACTGACAAAAAGCGGATATGAAATAATATTATACAATACTAGCGACCCGCCCCGGCTTCGCACGGTTGCAATGCTGAATTTTCTTTGCTATAAACCCTCCCTGGACCCACTCGAACCCACACAAAAAGTTTCATGAAAATCGGTCCGGCCGTTCTCGAGTTAAATCGTCAGGAAGGAAAACCCGACTTATTTTTATATAGTAGATTATGCACACAGCGATAGCTCTGTAAAAGTCAGCCCGCATCTCAAGCATGGTGATCGGGTTCGAATAAGGGTCAAGGCATTCACAAAAGCGTTATTCAAAACTTAAAATTAAAGTCAAAATATTTTATCCAAAGTACCTATTTACTGTGTCACTTCTTGCATATTTTTATTGGTGTACAATAAAGAGTTGTGACTTACTTACTTACAACGCGTAACACAAAAAGCGCTATTCCTCATACACCCCAATTAGTATATTAATATAAAAATATATGATGCAATCGAACTTCAGTTATGTCTAACCAATTTTCTTAAATATCGATTAATAATAGCACGATTTCCATAGAAAGCACTAAATTTAGCTACGATAATTATTTTTTTTTGAAAAATTTAACACATATTAAAAATAGCTGAAATTGAATAAGTAGTCGATACTGATCAAACTAATTTCAGGAATTGCGCTTATTCTGTTACATGTTGTATATACAAATCCACTTTTTGAACGCACAATTTGCTTAAAAAATACACTGTTGAAGGAACGCTTTCGCCTACTTACTATTTTAGCTAAATTAAATAAATAATTAGTTAATGTAAGCGTGCGTGTATAAAACATGGCTTTGTAGGTAAATATTTTTGTTTATAAATTACAACACGGTAAAATTTATAAGGTCTAGTAATACTTGTTTCTGCAAGATAATAAATCACTAATCATAGTAAAGAGTAACAAAAGCACGTCGGAATGCATACATAATTATAGTTTTTTCATAAGCAACGAAAGCAAATATAAGTGACTCATTATATCATGATCATGAAATAATCATGGTTTAAAAGAAGTAACTCACCTCACCAACTATTTACATATCAATCGGCAACTTGTAATGACTATAATTTTAGACGAACACGCATTATTCGCCTGAAAAATTTAAGTAGATATCTTCGTTTCGTTCCATCCATTTAAATGACTGTTATTTTCATTCTAACAAGTTTGAGTGATTTGTAACAGGCATTATACACACAAGTCTTTGAACGTATGCCAAAAAAATTACACTATAAAAAACGTAATACATTTCAACTGTCATAGGTATACAAAAGGATCCATAGATCCCAATTATTTAATCTATCGTCTAGATCACAACACGATCGATGGTTTGATGTTATACTTTGCGTAACATGGGACAGTTATGATGATATATTATAAATTATTAGTTTAAAGAGCAATAGAAAAAATGGCCGAAGAAACCCGGCATTAAATCAATTTGCCTATTACATAAGGTGTTGTGCTTGCGTTGGAAATGATCGATATCCCAGTTTTTATGTATACTATTTTAGATATACTTACATTAGTTTAAGAACTTAGTTATTAAGGTTAATTAAAAGCTCAAAATAATTACAGAAATATATACTTAGGTATACTTACATACCTACCCCCTCGGGGATGAAAGGCGTGAGATTATTTATTTATTTATTTATACTTACAGTAGTTTAAGAACTAAGTTATTAAGGTTAAATAAAAAGGTTTATAATTTTGTTTTGCTTTTAAGTTTATTCGGCGGTTACATTTTTTGTTAAAAAGTTTTTTTAGATGTATTCTCCTTGTCCCCATTATTGGTCGTGTCTCCTTTCAGTGGGCACAACGGGAATTGAATAGAATTATTAAAAATACTTCCCACTGTCCCCCTAATCTGTCCCTATTTTACTTCTATGTTCCAAATGTTTATTTAGTTGTTAGTCTATATTTCATTAGACCTACTAAATATATTCATCATCATCATCATCAGCCGGAAGACGTCCACTGTTGAACAAAGGCCTCCCCCATAGAACGCCATAACGAACGGCAACTTGAACGGCAACAATATATTATCAAGTACATTTTTAGCAACACAAAAAAGCGGCAAATATATTTTTTTTTACATTTCAGTTAATACTTATTGGTAAAGGCAAAATTTTTCCGTTGTTTTTACCTTTGAAACTCATAAAATTTTGTTATGTAAGTAAGTATAACAAGTGACAACGAGAGACTTTGTGAGAACTCTTAACATAAACTTAAGTCGTGAACCCTTTCGAAATGTTGAGTTCTTTTCATAATGGCGCACACATTATTATTGCGTATGAGAGCAAGGAAAAAGACATAAAACGTAGTAATAAAGGGTATTGAATATATTATAGAGTTTTATAGTGCACTAATTTCATTTTTAAATGTGTTCTATGGAATTACTTAACTTTTATTGTGTTTATCTACATAAATTATTCACGCGTTGATGTCGTTTTCAAATCTATTGTAAAAGAATTCGACGCATTATTTTTTTCTTTGTGTAACACCATGCATGACTATAATTTAGGTAGGTATGAAACACTATTGTTGATATGAAATACTATAGTCTAAAAATATTTTTGAGCTACTGCGTCTTCAAGTTTTCATTACAGTATTCATTTTTCATTCATTACACTACAGTATTTCTAGGAATAACTCTAGACTCTAAGTTACAGTGGGGACCGCACATTGATACGTTGGCGAAAAGGCTCAGTTCTGCTGCATATGCCGTAAAAAAAATACGTAATATGTCAAGCGTAGAAACAGCTAGACTTGTCTATTTCAGCTACTTCCACAGCTTGATGTCATATGGCATTCTACTGTGGGGGAATGCTGCTGATGTCCAGAGAATATTTATTTTGCAGAAACGAGCCATTCGTGCAATTTATAAAATGGGGTCTAGGATGTCTCTAAAGGAAAAATTCAAAGAAATTAATATACTGACACTGGCGTCACAGTATATTTACGAAAACGTATTGTATGTTAAAAAGAATATATCACTTTACAAAAAAAATTGTGACAGACATTGTATAAACACTAGAAATAAGAATGAACTGGCTGCTTGTGTTAGTCGATTATCTAAAGTTACCAAATCCTTTAAGGGTCAATGTATACGTTTTTACAATAAGATTCCCATTGAATTACAAAATTTGCCTCTTGACAAATTTAAAATAATAGTTAAGCAAAAATTACATAAAAAAGGCTACTATAAAATTACAGACTACTTAGTAGACCAACATGCATGGGATTAACCGACTCGACGCTATGTAAGGCTATTAATTATAATTATTATTGTAAACGATATTTATTAGTAAGACATGAGATTAAAAAGAGCTGCCCTTGAGTTTCTTGCTGGCTCTTCTCGGGGTACTGCATTCGGAACCAGCAGCTCGTCGGTGGAGATGGGCTGCTGTTTGCATTTAGCCAATCTTCATGGACGAGTTTAGAGTGCCTTGTTATTATAAAATATTGACGTTTCTAAGTGTATATTTTAATACCAATAGAAAATAAACGATTTTGAATTTTTTGAATTTTTTTGAATTTCATCACTTTTCTTAATAGCACTCTAAAAAAGTTGTATAGTGTTCGTAGCAGCTATGTAAATTGTTAGCTGATCTAACTAGATTGCCACCTTTACTGCCTGCCTTGAAATTACTACCGCATTGATGATTAGAAGGCTAAGTTGTATGGCGAAAGAAAACTTGACAACACGGAGAAATTCTTTGGAAAAGCCAGACTTCACTTTTATTTGTAACCGTGGAAAAATATTTAATTAGGTTGACTTTGTTCATTCTTTTTAAATGAGTTCCAAAAAAGGAGGAGGTTATGGGTTCGACGCGTATATTTTTAACGTTTATATATTTACTTTCTCTTAATAAGTAATTATTTACCCTGTGGCCACATGGTCCGACTGCTTTGTCCGACTGGTCGGACGACGTGGATTTTTTTTTCCAGTTGTTTCGACTATCGAACTACATGAAATCGCAATTCCGCTTCGACCATTTATTTAGGTAGTGACATTTAATCAACAGCTTATGAAATTTTAAAAAAAAATTGAATTTCAAATCCAAAACAAGATTACACTTTTTAACTACGCAATAGCACAAAAAAGGAATGTTTAAAATTATTAACAGTAAAATAACTAATGTTGTTAAATATTTTGAGTGATCTTGCTTATTTTCTCAGAGCCAATTTAGTGTTTATGTATTTTTTTTCAATATTTTTGTCCAATCGGGGACATTACAAACTAGTTCCCTAAATATATACACATACGTCGTATGTATCATCCGATGGTTCGATTGTTTTAATGAGTCTTCTGTAATTATTTGTATCACAAATTATAACTTGAAAAATAAGTGTAAGACTTCATGACAGTTTCTCAGGATGATACATGGCCACCGGAAACCAAAATAAACTCACTTGTATTTTTTAATTGCTTGTTACTTTATAACCTGTTATACTGGCTTATGTAAATAAAAAAAATATTAAGCGATCACGATGTAGGCTTAATTGCTTTTTAAACCGAAAATAGTAAACATAATTAATACGTCAAATCTTAAAATTAATTACTCACGTTTAGAAAGAGAACACTTTATCATTGGTCAATAAACTTAGTGTTCAATTACATAAATGCATTGATCAATAAAAAGCAACAAACGACGGCTCTCTTTATTTTTGTAATATGTTTGACTAAGTACTTATCTAAACAAAGAAAGAAGCTTCTGAGACATCTTTTAAAAATTTTAACCATGTTCCAAAGAAAAAATGCGGTCAGTTCGATGGTCATGCATGGTTGTTGCAATACAATAGTAGCATCACTCTCTCTTCTGAAAATAATTCCATGTAATATTACTTACATTACATTACACTAAATACTGTGGCAGAGAAGCATTTAGAATGGAAAGAAGTTTCGGAGCCTATTCAATACAATCAAACAAAAAAAAATACATTCCTCTATATAATATTAGTACCTATAGAAGTATAGATGATAGAGAATCATAAACAAAAACATTAAATTAAAAAAAATATAAAAGACCCGACACAATAAACACATATAAACACAAACGGCGGAACAGATTTTCAGGAAACACTCGGGATAATATTATCAATGACACAAAAAAAAACTAAACAAAAATCGGTTCATCCATTTGGAAGCTACGATACCACAGACAGATACTCAGACAGACACGTTAAACTTATTACATCCCTCTCTTTTTGGGTCGGGGGTTAAAAATAGCTGTTGATCTCTGTTCATTAGGCGCGGATGGCGCCACCATTTTGGATCAGTATTTAAATCTTAAACGTCAAATTGAACGTTTAATGGTAACCAAATGACATTTGACGCTATCGGATATAGAAAGATTTTCGGAGATTGTAGGTCTGCTGACTCTACATCTATAGCCAGTTTTCTTAAAATACTTAAAATTAAAACAGCGTTGTTGCACTACCTAAGTCCGACCTACATAATTGTACATTTATAAAAATCTACACATGCAATTCAAGGAATTGTGTAACGAGCACATGCAGCGGCTGCGGTATTGATGTGCTGGGAACACCAGCTACGAAAACGTTATGAAATCGGACCAAATTTGAAAGCAGGGTGCCCACTCGTCCGTCACACTCATATAGGTGGTATTAGCAAATTTTGTAACGTCCAAACGATACATTAAAAAACTGGATTAGATAAATGAGCTTTTTGTAACTTTTCAGTCATCACATCTCTCGAAAACCTTAAAAATAAAATGTTACCCTAATACATCGAAGGAGTGTCTGAAAAAAAATGCTTACTCCTTTTCTCCCCAAGCAGGTAGGCAGAGGTTAAGCTTCAATACAACATTCGGTTCGATTCTGCTTTACAGCGACCAAACTTATTTTAGTTTCCTCCTGTCATTTTCTTCCTCCTATAAAATAAAAGAGACGAGAGATATTTAGTCCTGTCAAATTAAAATTAGTCCTGTCAACTAAGGCATTTCATAACGTGTTTAGTGCATAAGTAAATAAGTTACGACTAAAATACAGCCTCTGACAGGAATAAATTCGGTTTGGTAGGTTATCTTCTGTCCCTTTTCTTTTTTTGAGTTAAGACAAAGACAGGACTAAACTAAAATAAGTTTAGTCGGTTTACAGCAGAATCGTACCCAATAATTTTATAAACGTACTATCTAATATTAAGTAAGTGGGCGTAGTCAGTCCTTCTCTTATTGGAGTATAATCAAAGTGGCAAAAAATATTACTTTTCTGAATTGCCATAAATTTTTGTAATTAATCTTTTGATTAATCCAGTTAAAAATGACGTGTCAGAAATATACTTCTTTGAAATGGTGCGTCTATATAAATTGGTTACAGTCGTTAAATATCTTACATAAATATGACTATTGTAAAGCTCATGTCAGTTCCATACTTTTATCATCCTATTCTATAAATCTTCACGATCTGTAAAAGTCTTCACGATATAATAAAGTCTAACGGATTGAAATGTCAATCTCACATGTCAACCTGTCAAACCATCTCATTGAAGCTAGAGTTCGCGATGTCTCAGCTACCAGCCGCACAAAAAACTGCCAGTAACATATGAATATATTTAAAAAAAACATTTGCCAATTAATTCAGAAATTGCAACTTAAATTTTACAAAGCCGATGCTTGAAACAGTTTTTTTTAAATCTTTTAACTCATTTTTTTCAACCAATCTTGTTTTGATGCAAGACTTGCCAGTTGTAAAGGACTACATGTTTTTTGTAATCCTATATACCGACGCATCGCGTCGCATCGTAGTTTTGTGTACAAGCCCTTCGCTCCGGCTTTTCGTTGCAGTATCTACTTAATTATAAATTAAAATTATAACTAGAATATATATTTAGAAGTCGTGATTTATAGATATATAATATTGTTAGTGTTTCGCCCGCTATCTATATCAGTATTAGCGAATCAATCCTTTCCTACAATTGTTCTAAAACCCGTTTTAGGCGAACTCTCTCGACTGACTTGCCAGTTGTGTCTAGTGCGGCACTTACCGTTAGATATTACAAAGTCGATTGTGATTCCGATAATACGAAGCTATCGGACTGATCTTTGATGTAATTAATTAACGTAGATGTAAAGACGAAAAGACAACCTTTCACGCAGACTTGCACATTGTTATGTTTGTGTGCTGTAACTTGACGACCTATGAGGTCCGGAAACTAACCTCACTGTCTGATATATGTACATGTTAGTTTTAACGATTGAACTTTGGACATCTCAAGTCTAGGTCATGTTAGCTTAAATTTCTTTGGCAGCAAAGGCGGGGTCACATCGTGTTTGCAAAGTAGCTAAATATCATCTAAGGTTTACTTGTTTCGCAACTATCAAAATTATATACCTTATTGTAGCTGTAAGTACATGCATCTTGTGCATTACACCAAGTCAAGAACAATTAACAGCCTGAAATTGGTTGCTCAAGATGTTAAAAATCAACATAATCACTGGATTCTAATAATAGGAACTTAAATGAAATAAATTACAAAAGTTACAAGCTCAATAAAACTTTTTAATTTTCTACATAGCCTAAAACCATGAACTTGACACTAAATTGCCTATAAGTAGATAAGGCCAATGATTATTCCAATGACACACGGTTATTCAGTCCCAAACTAGGCAGGGCCTGTACTATGGGTACTAAACAACTGATAAACATACTTAAATAAATATTAAACGACCAGACACGAAGCCAACAGACATGTTCATGCACACGGCCCCGAGCGGGTATCGAACCCGCGACCACTACCAACTGAGCCAACAGGCCCGTCCACCCGCTTAAAGCTATAACTCGTGTCAGGTAATTATGTTACATGACTTAAGTTATTTTATTAATAAAAGACAAACCGTTGTTATTAGCGAGCGATTGTAATCTAAGATTTATATGATAGGCTCATGTAGGTTACACCTGTAGCAACAATAGGACATCTGCACGTCCGTAGCCGTGCGCCTGCGCAACGTTGCTTTCCCGCCCTATATCAGAACCAATAGATCGCCATCTACTTATCAGAACTGGAACTCATATGTACGCACATACTGGCTAGTAAATTATGAAGTACATCCTCTGTTAAAATAAATGCAAGCGACTTGACGTCACTGGGCAGTGTTTGAAAATGTAGAAATTATTTTCCTAGATTATGTCATTGTAACTACTTTAGTTAATGTTGGTATGCATATTGTGTTGTTATTGGTGTACAATAAAGAGTAGAGAGAGTTAATGTATGGTACTGTATTGTATGGTAAATATACATTCGCTTAGCACCCGATGAAGGCGGCCAGGACAACCCTACTAATATTATAAAAGCGAAAGTTTGTATATAAGGATGTTTGTTCCTCTTTCACGCAAAAACTACAGAACGGATTTTGATTATGCTTTACAGTTATATAGTTTATACATCAAAATAACACATAGGCCATATTTTATCAACGTATTCTCACGGGAACGGGAACTACGCGTATGAAACCGCAGGTCGCTGCTAGTTTTAAATAAAAGATGTCATGTAAACCAATCCATTAGAAGTAAAAAAAAAAACATTTTGATGTTCAGACATACCGACTCATTTCTAAACCACTCACTTTACAACTAAAAGACCACTATACTAATACCTACCATTGTTATTAATTTATTATGCGGATGTAATGTTAAGATATAATATTGATGGCTATTCTTTTTAAAATATAAATATTGGTTGCTTAAGTAAGTATACCCAATATAAAATAACTATTTATAAATAAATAATATTTAAGTAGTTAATATGGTTAGCAGCAGTCTGTCTTCGTGATTCGTTTTGGTATTTAAATATTAATAGACAGTGTTGCATTAAGATAAGAACACCTCCACTTCGATTACATTTGCTGAGGGCTTTGAATAAACGTTATACCGACAGTGTGACTCATAGGAAATAATGATCAAGAAAAACTTTAGATCCAACTTGACCAATAAATTATGATCACTTTTCTACACAATCCAAAACGATGTACTAAAAATAGCGACAGCCTACAACAATAGATAACACTTATCTGCGGTTTCTATCACTTTTTCCTAAAACAAAACTTAATTACTTGACAATACGTTGCACAATACGTGTTACTGGCGTTACTGTTATTCAACTTGTTCCGGTACGCAGCATGGCCCGTACTGAGGCCAGACTCGGATTAAAGTTTTATCTTTCTTTCTTGAGTTTACAAATAAATAATTAGGTGTAGTTACTCCAAAACGCACGAGATCCAAATCAACGCAAAACATATTAGGCTTCTACCCGCCGCTTGTCTCTTTTGGTTGAAACTTCAAACTAGATATTCTAGTTTGCGCTATAATCACTTATTCAAGCCAATCATAACTTTGGAGATATTGTCAAATAATTTATTAGATGATGTTGGAATGTTAAGTAATGATCTAACGGTAACATTCTTTTTCAAACAATATGTCATAAAATATTGAACATAAGTAATACCTACAAACATACTCAGTTCTATAAGGTATACATACATACATGCTCGCGCCTTTTTCCCGAAGGGGTAGGCAGAGAACAGACTGCCACCTGCTACGACTTCATCTATATATCCATCAATCGGTTCATACATGCTCGTCGGTTTCGGGTACTCTTTAATACTCCGCCGATCTGATCGATATAAGTATTTGAAATCTATAAGGTATTTGAAAAAAACACTCATGTAAAGTGATCTTCTTCGTCATGAATCCCCGAAGTCCACTTTTCACCTTCCTTCGGACCTGCCAGGAGCTCCCACTCAAGTTTTTGGCACGCAAGGTGGTGTGCGAAGGCCCGCGTGTTCTGATTGACGGATGTATATGGAGAAACTGTGCTGTCAGATACTCCGATAATATGCTGATTCGGATATTAGAACGACATCGAGTTACCAAAGGTTACTGAAGTTATTATTTCAATTAAAAATAATTAATATAAGGTATAGTTTACTTAAGGTATAATTTACTTTTAATTCAAATAAAACTACATAGAACTAACTACAAAGAAAATATACATTGATTTGCAATAATTACAGATAAAAAATGTCCTCCAAAGAGGAACCATGTGGGACAGTGACTCTCTGGATAGCTAGGCTGATCCTTTGACAGAGATAGCTGCCAGCCCTCTGGTCACCTGAAGCCTCGACCAAACGCACTGACAGCTCTTTGAGGAGCTGCCGCGCCCCCGGACCCCACGGTCCCATGGTTTCCACCCCAAACGGCACAAATATGTAGCCCTCATTGAGGTCGGCATATTTGCGCCGCTTCAGGCGTTCAGCGGCCGCAGCAGTCAGCAGCAGCGGAGGTGGCATCGATGTGGGATGGGGCCAATGTGTCGGCACATGTGGCATCCCACACCAGCGACCTGCCATGTCTCCATGGCCCGACAGTCATACCATAAGGTCTCCCGCCACCTATCCGTGTGATGCCGTTAGGCTCAAGAATAGCTGGGATACCAGCAGTGGTGAGAGCCCTGCGGATGATGTCGTTGAGGCATGCATGGCGCGACAGGCGGCCGGCGCTACGTGCGCAAGAGAGGCCGTGGTGTCCGAGTCGATCGACAGGCTCCCCACACTGGCATCTAGGGGGGTGGTTTGCCCTGACGCCCAATCGAAGACAGACAGCGAGGGAAAGTGTCTGTCTATCCAATCTACATAATATATTTAGTTCTAAAAAACCCTCATCACTTAGGTACTTATGAAATATTCAGCAAATTAAATCTAAGAAAAACTCATAGTGAAACCCATTCCAACTTAAAGGTAAGGTACACACTAATACAAAATTAACAAAAATAATGTATTACGTAGTTTGCAACATTAATTCATATTTTATTTTAACCATATTAAAAAAAGCAATAATTACAATCAGAGTTTACGATACCACCTCTCGGATAAATCACTCGGTCAAAGTTTCATAATATAGCTTCAACCCGTTTAATTATGAGATCATTTAAGAAAACATAAAGAAAACTGAAAACCAAAGTCTCTCAGGTTCAGACACAAATGAGATTTTTTTTTTAAATTTTTATGTAGATTATGATTTATTTCCTATCACACTACGAAACACAAGATCAATACGGCGAATTGTACAGAGCATGTTAACTAATGGAATTTGGGTCCAAATATTTTGTATTTTCGATCAATGGTCACCAATAATTTGATTGAAGTATGTGTAAATGCAGAAATAAAAATATTAAATTGTTACATTTTAAGCACTATAAAACACAATTCTTTACAGTTATCTCCAAGTTGATAGTAAATCTTTGCCAGGAAAAGGAAAAGGACGTAGTGTTCAAGCATTGATAATAATAACATGAAACTACCTTACGTAATCCGACAAGGAAGTACCCTGCAATACCTTGTTTACCACTGAATCAAACTGGACGCTGCGCTGTGGTTCAATTCGCGTCTACTTGAATTGAAAAGCGATCAAGTGCTAGTCGGACTCGCGCAGGGTTCCGTGCCGTTATCTATAAAAACCGAATAAAAATCCTAATGCGGTTCACAGAATAGATCTAGTTAGGTAGGTACCTACCGAGTTTCAACAGTATCTATAGTTTTTATAGTTTCGGAAAAAAGTGGCTGTGACATACGGACGGACAGACAGACAGACATGACGAATCCATAAGGGTTCCGTTTTTTTCCATGTGACTACAGAACCCTAAAAATGGATCAATTTAGATATTCAGAACATATGTTCTTGTTATATGTTACTAGCTGACTCGTCATTGGCGTTGCCCACGCTGATCCAGTGTATTTCCGCTCCCGTATACGAATTTTTTTTCAGTAACCTTCCCGACGTGCCCAAAACAACTCAACAAAGTTGAGTAAATCGATGAACGCAGTTTAGTTTTGTTTTGATATATTGAATTTAAAATAAGTCAAAAACAAAATAAATAATCTCAAGCCTTTTATCCCCGAGAGGGTAGGCAGAGGTATTCAATTTCTGAATTTAATTTCTAGAAATACCCACTTACATCTATAGGTGTATAATATAACTTTTATTATTGGAAATACGGTAAGCGTACCTTCTTATGTTTTATTTTAAAAATGCCGCTCCTTTAAGTAAACTAATTTACTATGGAGAATGTTATGGAAAGTAAGTATAATAAGAAAGCATGTACTGCCCAATTTATTATATTTCATTGCACTATAATTACGTAATAACATTGTTACTTAATCAATAAGTAAGAGTCTGCCGGTGTCGTATATACGAAATCAAAACTATGTTGCACATTAATAATGTTGATTATATAAAATCGCGAAGATTCAGACGATTTATTCTTTGAAAATACCACTCGTTCGGAAAATAAATACAACCCGACATATCACGCCTAATAGCCAATCAAAGGTGCACGATAAAACTACTATCTCCCAGAATTGTTACCGGACCAGTTATTCCAGAATTATTCCAGAACTGGCTTTTTTTAGGGTTCCGTACCTCAAAAGGAAAAAACGGAACCCTTATAGGATCACTTTGTTGTCCGTCTGTCCGTCCGTCCGTCTGTCAAGACCCTTTTTCTCAGGAACGCGTAGAGGTATGAAGCTGAAATTTATATCAATTACTCAGGTCTACTGTCCCTTGAAGCTGTGAAAAAATCAAACTTCTAAGCCAACGCAATCAAAAGATACAGCCGTTTATGCCGCAAATTTTCGACACTTGCAAGGGAATCAAAACCTACAGGGTACTTCCCGTGAACTCAGAATCTTGAAATTTGGTACGAAGCAACGTCTTATAGCATAGATAAAGGAAAAATTATGAAAACCATAAATTTGCAAGGTTGTACGGAACCCTCGGTGCGCGAGTCCGACTCGCACTTGGCCGGTTTTTTATATCTATATATTTACCTACATAAAAGAAAGTCGTGTTTGTTACACTATTTATAACTCAAGAACGGTTGAACTGATTTGGCTGAAAGTTGGTGGGGAGGTATCTTAGAACCAGAAAACGGACATAGGATACTTTTTATTCCGATATTCCCACGGAAACGGGAACGGGAACTACGCGGGTGAAACCGCGGGGCGCTGCTAGTTTTCTATTAAGTTTACTAGAAATGCATTACGCGTATCCCGATTTCTCGTTACCGTTGGAATTTCGAAATAACCTATCTTAGTTGCCTACATTATTTTAAAGACTGACTGAACTGGCTCTACAATCTGAATTCAAATTATAATATGTATGCGGAGCTCGCCATTGTTCTTTCAGCATCTTATCTATTAGATAGTGAGTCTAAACCCTGTTACCCGGGATCAGAATAAGGTTAATGTATCCTGTGCCTGCAAGTGTATTAAGAGTGGTTATACTTCTCCCAGGAAGAACCGAATTAACAGTGTAGTAAAAGGAAGACTCTCTGTGTGTTCCGTTTGGAGAGACTAATGCCCTCATTCAAGCACCGATTGCGGTCAACGAGGAGGTTTTAGGCGGTAGTTGTAACCCCAAAAGTTGTATCCATGTGGAGCGGTCTTAAAGATCAGTCAGGACACTTACCTTACACTCTATCTATATCGATGGTAGATGACGCAATGATAAAACTTAATCCATAATGTCTATGTAATAAATTCGTAATGACCATCCTCAATATGATCGCCGTGAGGAAATGTCGTTTACTATACCATATTTACAAGTTTATTAATGGGTAATTAACACCAATTTATCTTAACTAGCCTCGAGCAAGAATAATTTTGGTACCAATTTTCAACGAGTCTTCTGTCGACGACAACGCGGAAGAGCAACAAATAGATTTAGGATGGCATGTAATAAATATCATCGATTAATAACTGTTACAGTGTTACTATTACGATCAAAAACGAGAGTGAGATGCAGCGACCGGTTCCGATGTAGGTGGTACTTGTAGTTTAATAAGCGAGAAACGAGTATTTTGCATATGTACGTACAGGTTGATCAAAAATTTTATTTGTTGTCCCATTTAGATTTACATAGGACTGATTCGTAAAATTAAGACTACTTAAGATTGAAGATTACAATATTTTATTTACTTTCGCAACATATGGTTTACTACATAATTACAATGAAATACCTAGGTGCACCTCTCCACTCATGCAAGCGGGTCATTGAGCAAACCAACTCGAATCAATACAACCAACTATATAATTGTATATAGAACAATACCTAATATCTGCTCACGGTGAGGGGAATCTAGCTAATATGTTTAACTTCAGCGTGTCACTGTTAGTTATAGGTAATTATTTACTTAGGGCATAAAGTTTTAGATCTAGACACGCGGTAGCGTGTCAAGCCAAGTTCTAGTAAGGTGACCCGGGGCTATTGTATCTAAACAACAAAAAGATGTATCTTTGAGTTGTTATAATTTTATCATTTTATATCTTACAGTAATATTTTGCGGATAAATCTCTCACACGTTTATCTGACTTTTCAGATTAATAATAGAAACTAGCAAAAAACTTTTAGGTTAGCGGTGAAATAGCTGAAAATTGAAAAAAGTGACGAAAGCTACAATAGCCCCACTCTAGGGGCTATTGTATCTAACGCTTTTAAATCTTTTGTGGTAAGAGCTACATTTGTCTAGCCGAGTTGCTGAATTTCATTTTGTTATTATTTAAATGATTTTGAATCTTAACTATCTAATAATAGGGTGTAATATGCTATTAAATTATTTTGAATATGAAAACGGGGCTATTGTAGCTTTTTACTGCTAAGATAGTGTTGGGATGTAGTGATTGTGTAATGTCGATATTTTCAGAGTATTTTTTCAGATTAGGTTTGTATAGTGACGAACCATCTAAAAATAAATAAATAGGTTAATAACAATTAAATTAAATAAAACAAGTATCTAAGGGAAGCTTCCATACAACAGACATGATTGTTTTGCCGTTTTTATAAAAAAACATTTTGTCATCAATCATCAAAATGCTCTATAATATTCACAGAATATTAAGTTATTTATATAATTAAAATAAAACAAATATTTAAGGGGGGCTCCCTTAAATATTTTTTTTATTTTAATTATATATATAACTTAATATTCTGTGAATATTTCAAGCGTATACCTGTTGCCATTGTCAATATCGAGCAAAAACAAGCAAGAAAATCACTTTTGTTGTATAGGAGCTCCCTTAAATATTTATTTTATTCTTTTTTTTAGTATTTGTTGTTATAGCGCAATAAAAATACATCATCTGTGAAAATTTAAACTGTCTTAACTATCACGGTTCATGAGATACAGCCCGTTATCAATATCGAGCAAAAACGTCGTTTTTTGTATGGGAGCCCCCTTAAATATTTATTTCATTCTGTTTTTTAGCATTTGTTGTTATAGCGGCAACAGAAATACATCATCTGTCCAAATTTCAACTGTCTAACTATAACTGTTCATGAGATATAGCCTGGTGACTGACAGACAGACAGCCAGCAGAGTCTTAGTAATAGGGTCCCGTTTTTTACCCTTTGAGTACGGAACCCTAAAAAAAACTTTCGAATTTATAATATTAAGGGGATTATGAATATATAATATTATAGACAATTATTCACATCTGCTTTTTAAAATTACGATACGAATGCATTTTTATAATAAATAATAAAAAAATACCGACAATTTCTGTAAACTTGAAACATCACTAGTAAATTTTTACTCCATACTAAAATTTACGGGGCTATTGTATCTAACCTCTAGGTACATTTACCCCGCAACAGAATTTTGGTGAGGCTAATGTATCTACGTGAATAAATCCAGATAATAACAATACAAGATAGATAAATAATCTCAGTTTTAAAAGTACGTTTCACTATATAACTACTTACTGTAAATTTTCAACGGAAAACCACTGCACAGTATTTTTTTCAGAATAAAATCGGAAGACAGTCTTCTGGCAAACACAACGTAAAATGGCCGAAAAAGAACATGACGTTGTAAGGACGCCAACCGACGGCTCAGTAGCGCCACCTCCGATAATACCAATACATTTTTTGTTCCTCCATCAGTTTATAGATGTCTCAATACACAAATATCTACAGGAAATGAGTTAATAAGAACAGATACAATAGCCCCCCAGCTACAATAGCCCCGGGTCACCTTATAGTTATTACACAGACATGATTATTACCTTAAAATAGCGGCCCGACCACGCTTTGCTTATGTGTATCCAAATAAAATATCTACCTATATCTTCTTATTATTGATATTGATTGACTATTTGAATCATCCTGTCTATAAAACAGGTGCGTTCGATTGCACATCTTTAAATGATACAAATAATTCGATACGCCATTAGACGCACTCCTTTCACCACGCTGAGGCCGATCGCTGATACCATCTGCCAGTGATAACAGTTACATCATTTTCGGCAGTTGTTTCACACGATCATTAGGTGCACAATAATTATTATTTTTATTTGATTAATGGCAAGCTTCTTTTACCGATCGTAAAACACTCTAGGTGTTAATTGGAGGGTGCTTAAAATTATTACTAAATGTTGCAAGTGATGCTGACGAGTGAGCAATAATTTAACACCAAAAATCAGAGTGTAACAGTCACTGAGGAGTTTTATAAACATTATCCTCTTTCTCGTATAGTTGGATGAAACGAAGTATATGACATTTATCGCAGAAGAATGATTTCCTGCCTGTAGCCTGAACAGGTTGATATATTTTATATATCAACCTGTTCAAGCTACAGACAGGGCCAAAGAATTCGACTCATATACTTACATAAACGAGAAAACATTACCCTCCTTCTAGCACAGTTAGGTAAAATGCAACGATAATATTATTTTATAGAAAACCTGTGAATCTGTGTAGACTGTAAATATTCTGTTAAGCTGTATTTGTTCGACGTAGAATAAAGCTTATCCCGAGATATCACTAGGTATAACTCAATAATTTTGCGATTTATTCGTATGAATCCGATACACGTCTCTCTGTATGTACCTAGTCTACAAGAAGTACTGCTACCAAAATAACTACAATTTATATGTAATTATTAAAGCACATGCAAACACTGACCAATGGATTTTCTAATCTGAATAAAGAATAAGGTATTAAGTACTATGTAGATAAGTATTTGTATCCTAGAACATGGACTCACCTGCATTTGAAAGTCATGCGTGAAGCCGAAGCCAAAAGCACAGAGGCCTTTAATCCTATAAATGTGAGATGGATATCGCTATCGGGGTCTGCTTTATTATTATTATTGTATTGTACTTCATTCCAGTACCTTTTGTAGACAGAGACATTTTGTAGTTCAAAAATACAATTTTGAATCTGTCCATTCACGTTTATGCATAACATATGCATAATTGTAAATTATACAAACAAAATCACAATCAACTACATTTGAAATTAAAATCATTTCTCACTACATTCGTGACACGTATCTGCAAACTGAATCAATCCACTCCAGTTAAAAAGATACTGCATATTTCAATACGTTCAAGAAAGTGTTAACATTTTGAACAAAGCGATTGTTTATTAGAAAGTCATTTTATTGTGTTACCGACGCGCAATAATTTTATTGTAATAAAGGCATGAATGGAAGAATAATTCTAAAACCATCGAGCTAAGTATTATGCAATCAGAATTAAGAAACAGCGACCACAATTCGATGATCTAGTTATCAAAAGCCCTTTGCGGTTAGTTTATAGACTGGCTTCTCCTCGCTTCGGGTACTACCGTAATATAAATTGCATAATTTACATTTATCTTATGATATAAAAATTATATGCTATAAAATTATATCTCTAAAAATACTTTATTTCTTATTTTAATTTTCTCTTTACTTTCTTTTTACGACTTAAAAAAAATAAACCAAATTCTTCCTACTTTGTAAATTAGGTACATTGGGTACTATAAATGGTACCAAAAAGTTGCTACACAAAAAAAAATATGCTTGTTTGAGGGGGAAAGTATAGTAGGTACTTCATCAAGACTCGTTACAAAATCATTATGAGTAATATGCACAGAAGTTATTAGTGAGGTATAATGATGGATGACCTATAAATTAAGTAAAATTGATGATGTACCGGTAAAGAAACAACTCTTCAAAAACATGCAACGTATAATTTCTTAACAACAAAAGTACAATTTATTTATTTAAACAATAACAATATAAATAAAATTGGTAAACAGATATGGCAACTTTATATACAGTTTTTTTCTATTATAAAATCATTTAAGATTCATTGCAGTTTCGAATACGAAGTTGGTCGACTAGCACTATATACGGTTTTATAATTGGAATTGGAGTCCGATGGCGACAAATACTCAGTATTCTGTGCGGAAATGTCGTTGTCTTCTTTTGGAAGACTCTGGGTTATAGGACCTTGCAATTTATCGTAATCGTTGCTCTGGGGTGGCGACGATGGGCCATATGACAAGCTGTATTTGGCCTGTGAATTGTTTGGATAGTAATTATAGAAACTTTGCACAGGATTTTGATACAAAAGGTTGTTGTATAGAGATGGATTTGGCTGCGCTAGTAGCAGCATCGCAGACGGATGCCCTAAATAGGGGTTACCAAGTGACAGCTGTTGGTAATTAGGAGCAATATTGAAATGCCCTTGAGAAGGTACCGAATGTATAGGGTTCACTTGGTTTGTAGGATGCGGTGTAAAGAACTGAGGATAAGGAACCACGGAATGTGAAGGGAACGGGCTAGGCTGCTGGAGAATAGCCAATTGCACATTCCCGTTAGGTGACTTTGATGGTACTATTTTATAATTCGATTGGTAACCCGGATTAGGAACAAAGTTAATGGGCACAAACTGAGAGGTACTCGCAGGGGGTATGAGATTATATTGAGGCTGTGGCGGGTACGGAGAGTTGTTCTCGATGGGAGGATTAGACGTGTAATACTGGCCAGCTCCTTGCGTCGGATAGAAGGAATTAGGAACTTGGCTTTGGTAAGCCGCACTAGCTTGGTTATTGTGTGAACTGGGGTTCTGGGAGTATATGCTGTATGTGTAGTCTTGTTTCTGAGCTCCCGATGGTATTGAATTCAGGCTGGTCTTCCCAGCACCTCGTTTCTTCTGTTCATTATCATCAATCTCGCTACCGCTCACAAGAGCAGCGAAAGCGACGAAGATCTGCAAATAATGACCAGTTTAAACAAACACCGTAGCAGATGCGTGATAGGCGTGGAAATCAATCAATCATAGCTCTCGTTAAAGCTTTTGTATTAAACTAAAACGAAATGCAAATGTTTACGTTTTGATGCGACGATAACAAATTGTGGTCGTAACGTGAGAATAGTGAATAAATTACACCCATTCGGTTTTAAATAAGATTTCTTATTGTTATAAAGAGCCAGCTTACCAAAATCTCCCGTATTGCCATGGTGAACTTGTTTGACAGATGAATTTTAATTTAAATCACATTATTTCTTTGACGGAAAATTCGAACGAAAGGAAAAGTGTATTATACACCGGCTGCGCGCGGAAAAGTGCAACTCAGTATCAAGTTCACGCATTTATATGGGGGCTGTGAGCAACTTTCCTCTAGATCCAGATTAGAGGGAAGTGACCGCTCGATAGGTCTTTGTCCTGTACCGTAACATATCCAGTTTACTTGTGAGACTTCCTATAAGGAAACATATGTTACTATCTCGATTAGCGCTCACTTCCCTTCAACGCTCTACAACGGAGGCGCTTCTAATAACAGTAATCTTATAAATTACTCAATTCATTGGGCGTGCTTGATGAGTGAAACAATGGTATTCGAACATACTGTAGAATTATGCAGTTTGCTAATGTTGCACTAAATAGTGAGTACCGTGGTAGAATTTAGTAATATTTGACGGTTATGAAGGATGCAACGGTAACCCAGTTTCTGAAGCAATCCTTGTTTCGGATGACGTCTGTTTTGCTCTAAGCCGTTATTTGACTAGGCTTCGCTAAACGTAGCATAAATGGCTTATTCATAAATAATAAGATCAACCACCTAACATAAGTTTTACTCCAACTGTTACGTGTGTATCCACTGTATAGTCTCTACATTACATATAAACATATTCAAGTCGTCGTCGCTTTTTGTTGTAGTAGTACCTTCATAATTTACCATGATTTGAAGAGCTCCACCTATCCCCCTTTTCTCTAAATAAAGTGGTTACAGTTAATAGAGTCTTCACATTTTTAAGACGTACCGCATCGTGCTCACAATTCATAATCACAGTAATTGAAGCATATAGCACGACTTAAGTCTGACATTAGATCTTACGTATCAATGCGTTTGCTTTCGAACGCTTAAGTTGTCATACCAATGATTGTACCTTTGAAACTGAATAACGTTCTGAATAAGTTGCATAATGAAAAAAACAATACATCTGCGAAGAAGCTCAGTGTTAGCACAGACCTCTTTGAATAAACTGTTTATTTAAACTGGTCTGTGGCATTAGTTTTAAGGTCTCAAACGCACTTTTTAAAGATATTTGTGGTATTTTTTGTAATACTTCTATGATTATCATTTTTTTTTGGAAGCTTACTAGGCTGTTATAAAATATTGAATAATTTTCTGGAATACCAATTACAAGCTTTCACATATGAAGTAACACAAAAAAAGATTGATTGGTGTTAACTAATACTTACCAAATAGCTACATTACAAGATAAGGTACATCGTTCGTTACTGTTCTGTCTCTAGAAAAAGACAGGATATACACTGATAACATTTAACCTTATTTTATAACACAATAAATGTTAAATGCTTCCTACTCACAGACTACTACAGCGTGAACTAGTAGTATAAAAATAGTGGTTTGCGTGCTACTCATTTGTAAATTCCTTAATCTCATAAACATAATCACGAAAATCACTAATTCCACAAGTGACTTAGTATCATATAAGTATAGTAAATACTATCGCATGCATAAACAGTAAGTACATCAGGCGGCTGTGGCTGGAAGTAAAAGGGCTACTTCAACTAATAATTACACTGCTCGAGCTTTCTACGGCGATCGACTGCGGCCACGTAATTTAACTTAATAGGTAGGTGTTAAGATAAATGCAAACCTCTGGCCACCGTGATTGACACTTTAAAGCGAAGAGATCGCAAAAAAAAAAATTGAGCTCTATATTTTCCTGCGCTGCTTCTTCTCAGCCACAATACATTCCACTGCGGTTACCAGCCGACAGTAGCTGTAATAATTTTCAATAAAAATTCTTCTTTGCCTGTTATTTCAAAAGTCTGAATTCGTAGCTTACAGCCTGTTAATATTTCTAAAATGTTAAATTCGAGTATTTCGTAAATTCAAAATCATTATTCGTAAAACAAAAAGTCCGCATTCCGCATTCCTTCAGCTATCGACTTTTATTTTTATTATCTTACTATTATATTCGCATTACTACAACACTTTTAGATTTCTATAGCACTTTCATTTAAAATCCTGTTCGTTCCACTTTGAAGAGTACCAGTAGTCCAATTGAGTGAAACCTGTGTAACTTCCCAGACCTTTTTATTCGCTAATTTTGAAACCAATTAAGGCAGCAGTTGTTAACGTGCGATATGACGTGCTAATTGTGACTGCCTATTGGAGGGCAAAGGCAAAGTTGTGTAATATTTTAGTGGCGTTTTTTGCACAAAGGAAAAGCAAGTAATTAGTTGGTAAACTAATTGGCATTTTGCAGATGAAAGCACATTCAAT
The DNA here is from genome assembly GCA_963855545.1 of Ethmia dodecea. Taxonomy (NCBI): domain Eukaryota; kingdom Metazoa; phylum Arthropoda; class Insecta; order Lepidoptera; family Depressariidae; genus Ethmia; species Ethmia dodecea. The sequence goes on from OY979452.1 coordinate 8,601,157, forward strand.
GTTGCCGTCGAATTTTGAACACATAATTAGGGTATGCTTAATTGGACGTAGACAAATTTGTTCATATTCTTTTTTGATCGTGGTCACTCATCATAATTCAATCATAATGACAGTTTAAGTAGACATTTTTGTATTTTATAATAGAATTTAACGATAACGAGGCGGGATTCAACACTTTATCTATGCATATAATAAAACTATAACGGAACCGTGCCTTTACCTAAAATATTTTTTGAAATTATTGATGTAATGTAGATAGTTATCGAATAAGATACCAAATCACCCATTTTTGAAATTTTTGTTTGTCTGTCTGTGCACGCATCACGCAAAAACGATGATGATGATGATGAAATTTGGTATGGAGATAACTGAGTACCTGGGTGATCATCTAGAGTACTTTTTATTCCAGAAAAATATCTAATTCCCACAGGAAATATAAAAACTGGTTACAAATAGAAATAAGTACTATTCCGAAACGATCTAGATGTAATCATTCGTCGAACTTGAAATATGGTATATGTATGTACCTATCTTATATGTCGTAGGAAACCACTATGAAGTTATTTTCGGAAATAAACACGGGAACGGGAAAAAATTCTAAATGGAGAGCTTACTTTTTTAGAAGTAAGATGGACTATATTTTTTCCACGGGAACGGGACTGACGCGGGTGAAACCGCGGGGCACTGCTATTTTTAATAAAAAGCAGTGATAGCCCAGTGGTTAAAAAGCCCTCTTCTCATTCGTGAAGCTCGGGTTTAAATCTTGGCATGTACCAATGAGTTATTCAAAAAACTGCTGATAAATATGCAGGTAAGCTACGTGCAGCATCTCGACGGTGAAGGAAAGGTCCAAAAATATACTGGTGAAACGTGGGTACCATATCGAGTAATAAAATACCTCTGTCTCCCCTCGGGGATAAATGGCGTGTAATTATTTATTTAATTATTGTAGTTTTAATAACCTCAATAGTAGAAAAACTATAGGTACTTAATTAGGTACCTTCTTACATAAAAATTAAAATTTACACAAACTAAGACACTATTTATCTCTATCTGATTTTCAAGCGCCATCTTCTGGTATAGACATAATCTTTTTCTAAAGGAAAGTCCAATACCAACAGTTTCTGCCTTTCTGTTACGTTACTACTCGCTGCTCTACAAAACGTATAACAGAATTCAAACAGATGGAGCTTTTCTACACTACTATTGTATGTTTGTATATAATCTTACGCCCTTTATCCCCTAGGGGGTAGGCAGAGGTACTATATACCCACGTATATCATTTCATATTCAAGACTGTTTCAATATACATTATTTTTTCGATTCCGGACCTACATGTCCAAAACTGGGTACTCCGAAGTATGAAATATATCCCTCGGGGAAAAGGCGTGAGCGTATATTATCAATATTATATTAGGTATTAATATTACATTTAGATTGGTAATATTCTATTCCTATACTCGTGCCGACAAAACCTTGGAACACTTTTAGGAATATATAATACGTGTTTTGAGGACGACGCTACGGTATATTTTTTTCTCCATACGTTCGGTAACAGACATTTAGTAATGTACACCGTTATTTTTTTAATTCTTCGGACCATAATATCTACACGGAAAGATCTCGTCTTTCACGCATATGGTGTTGTACATTCCAATGAGAGTGTTACATAAAGGAGAGTTTTTTGAATTTATTTACGACTCTACATTCCTATGCCACTGCTGCATTTTCACTCTTTGGTTAAAAGTTATATGATATTATAAAAAAAATAGTACATTCCATTCTACCTCTGTATGTATCTACTACCAAATATAAACCCGGCTTTCGACAAATCATTATTTTAAGGATGTATGTACCTGCATTAATTTAAACATATTGTTTAAAAATACATAATTGAAACTATTATCTAACGGTCCTATGTACGTATTTTGAACTCCACTGCTAAACATGGTCGAATTATTATCTCGAAGATAATCCAAACTGATAAAAAGCGGCCTATATCTATTTTTCTATACTACATATATCTATGTACTATAATATAATATTAAAAACAAGAAAGATTTAATTATTTGTTTGTTTGATGGTTATAATTTTCCCACGGGTACGGGACGAGATTTTATTTACTTATTTGTAATTAACATGCGAATAAATTATTTATCCCAAACATAAACATTTTAAATCGTAATAATTGACTGTGTTTGCATTCAAATAGGTAGTACGTATCTTTTATACTGGACTTTGGAACTGCAGTTTTCTTTGTTAACCAACTTCAAGAAAAAACATACAGTCGAATTGATAACCTCCTCTGTTTTTAAAGTCGGTTGAAATGCAATGTACTTGTATTTGTATAGCCTGAAATCTTCCAACAAAGATAAACATATTGCAAAATTAAATCTCAAAATTACCAGTTAGGAGTTTTTGTAATTTTTTTCTTAGATTTTCAAACCTGGGTGAAATTTTTATTATTAGATAATTTTCAGAATGTTGTATTAACATATTCTTCTAAAGCGTTAATAAAACTTTCTTGAGTCAAGTAGCTGAGTTATTTTTATTCACATGATTTATAATAAGGACCGGGTACAAAACAAAACTCCATATTAAAATTTGCTCTATAAATATATTTTCAACACACTTGCTCATAAAGTGGCTCTAATTTCACTGCAATTAGGCACATAATGACACCTATAATCAAACTGAGACTTTTTGTTTGCTATTATTCACTAGTGAGTTATAGATTTTTTTTTTCAATTTTGTTGCTAGAGTTGCTTTGTTCTTAAAAAAGTTTCGATACAAAAAAGATCGTATTCAATCGTACTAATAAATTAATACACAAATATGGCTTGCTCATTTCATGCAACTTCGTATTTAAATAGATCATTTCAACTTGTACGTGTTTAATAAACAAAACTTTCACTCAAATATAACTTTGGTTTTCTCTGTAAAAACTTTAAATACCCCATTTTGTACGTGGCTAAAACGCTATCCACGACAAACCAAAGAAAAAGAAACCTAATTTTTTTAGTCCATGGCCGATCGCCATTGTAAGATGCGAGCGCATAGGAAAACGAGGCTGTATGGGCCTAGATCCTTTTGCCTTTTCCAAATTATATAAATAAAAAATTGGAAAACCAATTAATTTTCCCCGCCATTGCGAATGATTATTTTAAAATGATTTTTTAGTATTATTTATTCACAAGTGTGTTGAAAAACGTCGTATGATACACGTGTGTATTGATGATTACCGTCCTCGGCTCTCTTATGACCCTCGCCTACGGCTCGGGTCTCAATGGCGCCTCAGCGGTAATCACCAACTTTACTCACTTGTACCATAATGTACTATTATTTGATACTAGAAATGGTCTGTAAATTGTTTGCATTACCTACACTTCCACAAGTTAACAAAAAGGCGGCAACATGAAAACTATAGTTCCAAACTAATTATTACATATGGAGCAGCACATTGCGTGCAGCTAATCGTCCTCCGTCATAAAGCTTACCACACACTTACAAAGGAAACCCATGAAATAGTTAAACAGCCATCATTAAGCGCCTAAGCGGTGCACCAATTCCTGACAACGTGATATTATGTAATCTGCCGGAGAATTCGGAAGTGAACGCGTCGACTTCCATTCAGTTTTGGGATCCACATACCCTTCGGACCGTGAAGTCGTATTGAATAACAGCATTTGCAGACAAAACAAAACAAAATGAATACTGCTACTTGTGCAATGGCGATTAGCTATGGGATCTACTGAATTAGGTTACGAATTCTATAGGCATTCAATGTTTACGTCGAGAGATGTCGACATGATTCTGGGACATTTGTTTAATGTGTTCCTGTGCATAAGTGGTATAGAAACTAGTTTAACATGCTTATTGTCACCATGACTGTATTCTTTTCGAAACTGGAAGTTTATATTATAAGATTCAGGCCTAAAGCTAATTATCATTGATAGTGGATCAATGCACAAAAAAAAGAAATTGCTCTACAATCCCATCCTAATAAACTTGTGAAGACCTTTGATTGGCTTCCTGAGTTTTAAATTCATTGCTCATTATTATTATTTTAGCTGTGTTGGTCTCCCTAAAATTAAGTAAATAAATATTTTATTAAAAGTAGGAAACTAACTTTGTCTGTTACCTTTTCCAGGTTAAGCCCAGCTATCTGATCTTTATGAATTTCAGCAGAGAGATATCTCTAATAAGGCTACTTTTCATCACGGAAGGGTGAAAAACTAGAGATAAATAAAGTTGTTCAGTAGTCTTTTCAGAGGATATAGACCAAAGAAACCATGCACGTAAATACATGATAAATAATAATATGAGTATTAATAAGTAAGTATCTGTAGAGATGGATCCCTCCAATGTGAATCGTAATTCGGACTTGATGTGTTATTAAAGTTGTGGTTGACCACACCTTATTTTACGCTGGCATAGTTGCACAATAGCTATATTATAAGTATTAGAGCGCATTGTTGTTCTTCTTTTTTAAATTTTGAAAAGTTCTCTTTTCTATAGACTCAGTCTCGTCCAAATCCAAGTTGCAGGGAAGTGATTACTAAAATTAGGTAATAAGACCGGGAATTGTGCTTTATTTTGTTTGGTTGTTTGGTATTTTTACAAAAAAGTGTCGTTACGATAAAAATCTTTTTAATTTTGAATATTAATTGAAGGATTCTGTCTATGTAATAATTATTCTATTTATTTTTATTGCAGAAATGCAGTAAAGGGGTCCAATTTATAGATTTTTTTTAATTTCAAGTAGGTATATTGTAGTCTATAAAACGCATCACAGAATAAGCGCAATTCCTTACACCCCAATTAGTATATTAATAAAAAAAAAATAAGCATTCTTACTTTAGTTTTGTTTAACCAAATTTCTTAAATAAAGAGAAATAATAGAACGGTTTCCATAGATATCCCTACATTTAGTTATGCTAATTCATTTTTCAGAAAAATTTAAAACATAGTAAAAACAGCTGAAATCGATTGAGTAGTCGATACTGAACAAACTAATTTCAGGAGTTACGCTTATTCTGTTATATATTGTTTGGTACCCTTATTCCCACAGTTATTTATTACCAAGCTAGGCAGACCCTGTCTACGGGTACTAAGCAATGATAGATCTACTTAAATTTGTAATAACGCCCAATAATAATGACAAAAACTGCAAATTTTTTTAATGCTTACTAGGAAATAAGTAATATTAAATAAAAGAAATGCTATTAAATGTACCTAGGTAGGTACTTACAATTTTATGTGTATAGCGCCATACTCTTATTTATATTATGGCTTTAAAAATGTAAAGGTTGTATAGTGTTTGGAGATTTGAATTTCCTTCACTTTCTTGTAAGTGAAACTGGCTTGGTACTCGGTGTAGATTACTCAAGCGGCTAGCTATATCGTATTTCCTGTGTCCGTCCGTTCTTTACTTTCTGACAAAGCTATAAAAACGTCTACGTCTATTTATATATTACCTATTAGAAATAGGTAATAAGGATATGGTAAATGAGCCATTTAGATATGATGTACAACATACCTTACTGTTTGTTTCAACCAACCGGAACGAAACCACGTTGAATTTATTATTATATTTTTTATACATTGTCTTACACGATAAGCATGGTAAAGTTAAGAAACAAATCTTTTTTAAACACATTTATTACTGAAAACAATAACAAATCTTACAATTTATTACCTAATAATAATAAATAAGCTTCCTTAACATTAATAAACAATATTTACAGAAATTCACGGCGGTATCATAATAACAAATATTGGTCGGAAATTGCTTTTTTCTATTTCTTACGAATGGTCGAAACCAGTTCTAAAGAAACTGCTATAAACATTCTAGCCACATAATTATGGGCGCGTTACCGAAAAGAAAGCAATCCCGCGAGTATCCAAAACACGTACTTAGTTGACGAGTGCCGGCAAGACTTGTATCGGTCGCCCGCGCACTTAATTAGCGGAACGTACGCAAATAAATAATATCAAAGGCAACACTTTCGCTAGACCACACGCCGCTGTCTAATAACGTCTATATTAATAAGCATAATTTACAAACTTACACCAGACATAACGTGTCCAGGCGGCAACGGCATTGTCTGACAATAGAACATGATAAAATCTGAAGTCAACACTCTCTTGAACTATTACGATTGTACATTACATTGCGCATTTATGTTACAGTTAAGTTACGAGTATTACTTAATGGACACGAGGTTTAAGCTCCTCGCTGTATTTAATGGTATTATAAGAATTCTCGCTGTGAGCACCATGTAGATCCTTAGGTGACCCGTATCGTGTACTGCTGTGTCCGCCAAAACTGTGTTTAGGTCCAGAAGAGAAAGAGCTTAGTGTACTGTGTCCAGGAGCCTTGAATGATGAGCTTCCCTCGCCAAAGTTGGCAGAAGATGGATACTTAGATGATGATACGTAGTATTGAGGACTATAAGCTGGAGCCGAATGGCTATCAGAAGATTGGGCACTGTAGCCCGATGGTGATGAGTGTCCTCCTGAGGAGAAGGAAGCTACACTCTCCAGATGTGAACCGTACCCTTCCGATTTAGGAGGCAGGTGGGAAGGTGCGTAGAACTTGGCAGAACCACCACCAAAGCCGCCAAGAGATCCTGCGAAACTAGCTCCGTGGCCACCTGATCCAAGAGATAAGCCAGACAAAGAGTGAGAACCGAAAGATGGAGCTCCATGAGATACAGAAAGAGCTGACAAGCCGTGAGTAGAATCACTGTGAGCACCCAAAAAAGTTGAAGGTTTGAACGATTTGCTTGGTACAACGTAACCACCACCCAAGGATTTGAGGGTTCCACCGAATGAATTACCAGAGCCGCCAAGAGAATGTCCAGAGCCACCCAAAGAATGTCCAGCGCCACCAGAAGAATAGCCAGCTTTACTGAATGATAGTCCAGCTAGAGGATGTCCAGAACTACCGAGAGAGTGTCCAGAAGCAACGAAATATTGTCCAGGACCACCTAGGGACTGTCCGGAACCACCTAGTGAGTGTCCAGAACCGCCCTGCGAGTGTACAGAACCACCTTGGGAGTGTCCAGAGCCACCTAGAGAGTGTCCAGAGTCACCAAAGGTGAGCCCAGCAAAAGAATGTCCAGAACCACCGATATTCAAGGCATTAGCATCACCGAAAGAGTGGCCTGCAGAAGGTGACCCATACGATAAGGCTTGTTGACCTGAAGGTGATCCATACGTCAATGCTTGTTGTGCGGAGTGGCTCTCAGGACTGAACAAAACGGGGCCAGTAGAACCGTATGATCCAAGACCTTTAGTACCAGCAGCATAAGAAGGCATACTTAGTCCACCTTGCTCCTGAACGCTGTACTGCTGCAGCTGGGGCGTACCATATGAATATTGAGGAAAAGAGAGTTCTTGACCTCCATGACCGCCTTGTCCTTCAGCTTGGTAAGGAGAAAGAGAGAAGGCTCCACTGCTGAGTCCTTGTGACAGTTGGTTCATAAGCTCAGAGAGGTCTCCAGAAGCGTAGCTGCCTTGCGATGGTTGTAGTGTGATGGGAGCGAGCTGGATTGTAGCGTGACCGCTCGACGGCAGGCCTTCTGATGACAGCTGGTGTGGGGCGCCAGACGCCTGCGCTGCGTAGCCAAAATTAGGCTTTCCTCCAACACTGTAGCCAGCGCCGACACTGATGGCATTGGCATCTCCGTGGCCAAACGATGGACCTTGGAAACCGTGGGAAGAATGACCCCCCGAAAGATAGTCCGCGCCTGTCTCTCGTTTGTCTTTTGGATCTTTTATATTCTTCACCTTCACTGCCAATGATGTTGATATACTTAAGATAGCGATAAATCCCACCTGAAATCAATGAAATGAATTCAAGTTAAGAAAGTTAACATTTATTGCAGACATGTGGTAGGTCGGAAATAGTCGCATATCATTATAATTTAAATTTAGTTGAAAATGACATAAGTAAACGAGTTTCAGAAAAAACGAAACAGCTGCGGTCGCGTCCGTGCCCGGTTTATGGCGACCCGCATGACATTTGAAGATTAAAGCCTCCATTATAAATTTAATTTCACTTTTACCACTTTTACTTTGTGCACAAAATGTACCTAATGTCTGAGCTCATAGTGTGTCCTATTACGAGTAGGTATAATCATTTCTAAATGATAGATAGGTGCCTTGTCAATAACAATCTGACGTTCACAGTAATGTTTTTCACTTAACCGTCTGAAAATGACATAATTACGATTTGGGCTATTTTCTCAATGATTGTTTTCTTAGCACTATCAATTAGAAAAATCTTGAACTAAATAATGGCACACTACCATAGAAATTCATAAAATGTTTCTATTTATCGTTGCACTTAAACACCACAAACACTCACTCACCGTGAATTTCATTTTTGACGCTTATTTAGGATGCTGCTAGTGTGTTGGAAACTAAATCACTGCACGAATGTTCAACACAAACAGTATTTATAACACGGATCGGACGGCTGAGTTGTGCAGCCGCCGAATTTGTTATGTGATGTCGCCGAGTTTCCACACAATTTATAAGCAAGCGAGCGGTGGCGCGCACCCGTGTGGCTCGTCTGGCGCTTGCGCACCAAGGGAGGGTAAAAGTGTGACCCTTTCACTGCTGAAAGATTGGGAGCGATCCACTGAGCTTCCGAGCCCAACAATGAGGTAATAGAGTCCGGAAATTACGTCACGGCCGATCACAGTTTGGAGCGGGTATCGGTTGATGTCTTTGCGCCAGTCGCTGGGACGGGTGACAAATGAGAGCACGCTGCTCGATTAAATTACATACAGCGGGTAATGCTACCGCTTGCGGATCAAATTTCTAACAGGTGCAGTCACTTTATCGCTTGTCATTTTTGCTTATATCGTACCTGTAGAGTGAAGTACATGTAGAAGTAATACATCTTTATTATAATTAATTTAAAATAAGTACATTATGTTGTGGTGATCTTGTTAAAACCGGTAGTTTCTTGCAGAAATGCTGTTTCAGTAATAACATAACACAAAAAATACATTGTTGTATTTTAAAATTACTTGTTGCAGTCTGTGTATAAAATATCTTAAATCCAGAATTCGCATCTTACGTCAAGAAAAGCGTAGGTACCCATTTATTATGGAATTAAAACCAATGAATCCGATTACAATGCCTATTACATCAAATTCATCGATCACTTGCCAACAGAAGCGTGTGCACTGAATCTGGAAGATACGCTTGCACTTTCATTCAAATGATGCAATTTGTACGCATCACAAGTACCGGAGCTACAAACTACTTAATTGTATGTTTTCAGTTTCCTACTGTAAGTTGGTTGCATACGGTTTTTACATACGAGTTATTAAAGATCTCGCACTAATTGCTTTACTAATTAATGCGGTGTTCAATATTTAAGTAACTTTATCAGTTGTTTAGTACCTACCCATAGTAAAGGCTCTGCCTAGTTTGGGCCTGAATAAACGTGTGTGAAATGTGTCAAAAAAAATATCCCGCTAAATGTTTACTTTACTTATATTGTAAACCAATAGGTATATGTTTTAAAACATTTCGCTTAATATAAATAACGTGTACTGCAATACATTAAACCTCACGCATTATTGGGGTGAAAATACCGTCACGATTTTTTGTCATATATTTTTAAAGAAATAGGTAATCAATTTGCTTCGTTACAAACTCATCAGACCTAAACCTATTAAATTGAAGTTATTCAATGAAAAAACTGGGTCATTATGCACAATGTTGGTACACTCACATAATGGTGACTTAACAAATCAGTAATATTTTCTTATGTACCTATTGGCGATCTTGCGGGTTTTCTCACGATGTTTTCCTTTACCGTCGAGCTAGTGATAAATATATATGTTTTCACACCACATGCTCGACATTGCAAACCTTACCTAAAGCAAGTCATTATTAACCAGCATTCAGTACAATATTATGACCCGGGTGGGTTATAATGAATTCGTATGGAAATTGTTCCATAGAGACCTACAGCAAAAATAACTTCTTTGAAAATCGAACTACAAGCCATATTAAGTAGCCTTGCTTTTTATTGTCTCGAAAGCGGTGAGAAAAGCTAACTCCTAACACCCTCGCTACGTTAGGGATTTAATTCTGAAGTCCCTCATTTGTTCAGGATTCAATATCGCGACCGTGACATAAAACAGTGCTATATGCCCTCGGTGTATAATGTACTATAATATAGACCACTATTTACTAAGCACAAATCAAGTGGTCCAGGCGATGGGATCGTTTTAGGATCAAACCAGATTTATAATAAAGTTACGTGGAGTTGATGGAGCATGTGCAAGGACTAATTTTAATTTGATTCTGTGTATGGTCTAAGGTACTTTACTTAATCAGTTAAGAACCGCCGGTTCCAACTGGAACCGAGACACAATTAAAAGTCTATTGTGTCTGTGATTCGTGGTCTGAGAGGTGCACTAAGGATCGTCTTACAGAACGATACTCAAGCACGGAGCTCTGCTTGAGCACAGTTAGAAGGGGACAGATTTTTGCTACTTTGAGTTTGCATACGTGTGCATATAGCCTGCTTTCTGTGAGATATGTCTTCCCGCTCGCTATCATCCAACAAATCGCATAATTACGTGTGATCCTAGATGACACTCATATATAATTGTTGGTTACGTGAGTGGATCCTCAAGCATGGATTACTGCTAGAGCACAGTTAGAAGGGGACAGCTTTATGCGACACATACCTATAGCGGTAAGTAGGTATATCTTTCTGACTGTCCTAAAGCTGAGTTCTGTGGTTAAAGATCATTTGCTACGAGAATTGTAAATAAGAAAATAGCAAAAAGAGAAAAAAAGTAGGTATACAAAATTAAACACAACAGGCTAAATCGTGGAATCTCGCTAATAATACTATTAAATATAGTTTCTTGGATTGTCAGTTTGTCCTTCTTTCAAACGAAAAAATATTTTTTAAATAAAGATTGTTGGAGGAAGTGGAAGTGACGCTACTTTTTTCCGGATTGCGGACAAAATTGCGAGCAAAATCTAGTTATTTTAAGCCAAATTCAAAATGAATGTCCACTTTATTCAACGAATTTTCTCATAAAGTTACATGGAGCATAGCACGTGAAAGTACCTTCTAAGTTATTTTATTTTGGCTGTGTTCTAACATATTTTGTTTGCTTGTTTTGACAGCACCATTGTCGTGTACGGTACTTTCATGTGATCCAACCACACGGCCATTACACGATGTCTATCTTCCTAATAACGCCATTACGTGAACCATTGTTTTCTGACATTGATCGCATAAGTATTTCAATTTCATTGCGTATTCATTTTTATTGTCGCAATAACAATTTTACAGATTGATGCTTTTATGAACTTCTAACGCGCAAATTTGTCAGTGTGACATTACAACTAATAATTTAGGTAAGTATCATTATTTTTTGCGGATTCCTCCAGCCGTTGCATAGTGAAATGTCATAAATTAATTCTTATCTTTCCAACATACCTCTAAATAAAATAAAACTCTTAAACATAACCAGCTTCACATTTTTTGTAGCAATTATCTAATTTTATTGCTCCTTTACTCCTACAATTAGTATTAATAATGTACACTTACCAGCACAAAGGCTCAGAAAAAGCGTTAATCAATTTAGCAGACCACATAGCGTAAAAAAATCCGTCCAATTTAAAATTATACCTACTTGATTCGAAAAGTAGAGCGTCCCAGAAATTCGTCATCTTTTTGCGAATTACATAAAAGTTATACTGCTATAAAGCCGGTGAATATCGGAAGTTAAGATGGTATTTTCACTTTTATAGTCATTCTCATTCGTCCATATAGTAGGTACACATACCAACATAATTTCGCGCCCACCTTCGAGAAAGCGGATACTGGCATATTTCTCAGTCATAGAAACACTGACTTGTTTGGCGGTACCCTAAATAAGTCATTCATTATACACCGCATTGCAATCCATCATTGGAAATTTGATTAACACGCGTTTAGTTGTGTTCTGTATCTCTAGCTGAGAAGGTGAACTACTCAATACCCAATAATGATAGTATTTTGAGAGCAAAGTGCAAGTAATTCATTCTCTGTCGGTCCATTAACAACGAAAATACTAGTGTTTAATTATTTGCCATTTCACCCTACTTACATAAACACAGAAAGGAAATTACAGAGAAAATTGTTTAGTACCTTATTTATGTAATACTTATGACTAATAATAACATAGTGATAATGCAGAGCTATCAAAACTATATACCTAATGAGATGGTGGAGTCAAACAACCTCGTAAACTAAGTTAGATAAGATGTGTTCTAATACTAATATCTAGATAGTTATGTTGCCTTGATGTAGAACTGGTTAGTCTGTGGACTAGCACATATTTTGCATACGTGTGGAGATAGCCTGCTTTCTACGAGAACCTAGATATGTCTCCTTCCCGCTTGCTATCATCCAACAAATCGCGTCATTACGTGTGATCCTAGATGACACTCATTTATAATTGTTGGTTACGTGGGTGGATGTGTGCAGTCAGCAGCATTTTATATTGCGTAAACAAAAGGTGGAGGATTAAAAGTGTCTCGACATCGTTTCGAAATGTCCCGTCATCGGAAGCTTTCAGCGATAAATTTAGTTTGATGCTCTAATTTTTATCAATTCTTATCTTTATAGAGTTTATGAAATAAACTGTTTAATCGAGTGAATCATTTTATCTACTTACCCGCGCGGATCTTGATAACTCTCGTGATAATTTCCGAAAATCCCTTCAGTGCTTGCATACGTCATTTATGGAACCTTTTGCGCAAATTTGAAGCTTCTAGCCCAGCCGTTTCGACTGTGTGTTGATTGATCAGTCAGCCAATCAGTCAATCAGTCAGCAGTTTCTTCTTTTATATCTACTTACTTAAGTAGGTAAGTATATATTTTTTTTCTTCTTCGATTCTGTCGAGTGCCCTAAAATTTTGTCCACACTATTTAATCTGAGAGGAAATCAAGAACCTACTTAATCAAAAAGTCGAACGCAGTCTCGAAGTAAGTAGGTAGGTACCTACTATTACATATTCTGTGGTCCGGAACGGGCAAACAATGATTCGTACAGAAAAAAATGTTACATAAAGAACTTAGCTTGTAATTTGTAGATTATTATGATTAATTACAAATACTTAACTAGGTATGTTATTCTGAAGCCTTATATGACAGCTGAACCTTCAACCTTTCTCCTATTATTTGGAGTCGGTATTCCAAACTGCAAAACGTTTTGTAATCTTTTTACGACCGGCCGAGGAATGCGGAGCGCGTAGTGGTATAAGAGCCCGGATTCAATGATTCCCGTTTTCATCAATTTTCTTCAGAAAACTTCCAAACTATATAGCAGCCCAACTCTATCTCTAACGTAAATTCATTAACAATAAGTTAAGTACGAGTTGATATAACTTACCTACGTAAGGGATACTTGCTTAGATGACCAGTTTAGCCGTAGTCGCATCTTACAATATCCACAAGTAGGATTGGTATAGCACGGCAAAAATATTACTAAAGCAAAATGCTAATATATGTATGAAATACTTAACTCACTTTCTCTCATAATCAGATGATTCACATTTTTGTACTAAAATACTTGCTTTGCAAAGATCTTTTTCATTTCGTTCATTTTTAGCGAAAACAAATAGATTCGGTCTGGTCACAGCAGTCTAAGCATTAGGTATGTATGTTTGTATTTACGAAATTTCCACCTTAGCTCCTAAACTACTCATCCGATTTTGATGAATGAACTGTCAATCGATTTGTTATAAAAGTCCGGGTGACATTGGCTAGATTTTTCCGTGTTCGAGTTTTAGTTTCACCTACGGAATTAAAAATCTGGTTTTCGTTTAATACATATCCGGGTCTTGGTACTTGTGCCTATCCATCTCAACATCTAGATTCCGAAAAACAAGAGTTACAGCATTGTAAAAGTGTGGAACTCTTTTTTTGTGCTTTAAAAGTAGGTGACTTCCGATATTTACGACCCCACCAAAGACACCGAACTCCTTAGGAGTGATTCACGTTCTGAGTAGGTAGGTAGTACTCTGAATCGTTACAATTAATTATGTAATTCACTATGACTAGATCAAAACATCAGGCTTTCGCAAACACCTCTATTTTCCATAGTATTTGATTTGAGTTCAATTTGAACAGAATACCATAATTGCGCGGCCTGTTATGGCCGGTACTGGAAAAAGTCCGCGACGAAGCAGAAATGCGGGTGTTTTGGTCGTTTTACTTACTTTTTGTAATCAGTACAACTTGTGAGAGGTAGACAAGTAGATATCTAAAGTTATATACCTGCATATGATGTAAATGTAATAAGTACCTACTTAGTAACTTAAATTTCCTGATTTTATAGTCCTCTGACTTTATAGTTTATGATCAATACTCACATTAATAAGTAATTATCATGGCATAGCATATAATATAGTGTATTATGTTATCGATATAGGTGAATTTCGTTAATAAGCTAAATTTGCCAGTTTTCGTTTTTCAAACGCATGTCTTACATATTATGTCTATACAAACTCATAATGCGTGTAACCTATTCCTTATTCGTAGCGTGTAACGGATTGTAAGTTTTGTATGTACATACATAAATCTGATTATAACACAGTGAGCGTTCACTGTAGGTAAAGCTATTATAGTTTATATCACAGCAGCCCGAGCGAGTTCCGGCGCGGGCGCACACTTTTGGTCTTTTTTCCGAGCGCGTCCACTTTTACTATCTCTCAGAACCTGCGCAGGCCAGTCGGTCGTAAGAACAAGATTAGCATCATTTTTGGATTTAATCGGAGTTTGTTAACATACATAATAATAAAAAAATATTATTTACTAAATACAATGTATCTGTAGATAAGAAATTAATCTTAAAATAATACATTATACAGAAAGGGGCAATAGGTATTTAAATTACTTACTACATACTTGTTTTGTTACAGAATATTTTATATTAGTAAGTTAACCGGAAAAGAAATGATTTTTTTCCACGCATCTATTTTTGTCTCCGCCTTAAAGTAATTTGTATAAAGTCATTGTTTTTTGTTTATTTATAGAATTTGTTAACTAATCAAGAGATTGTATAATAAAACGTCTCGTCTGTCTGAAGATTCGACCAACTTAATTTTTATGATAATGTTATTCATCGATGATGTCTCCGTTTTTCTCCATAACTTTCACGCAATTATTGTATAAAATGTAAAAAGATACGGTTATGTTACAACATATTACGCTTATTAATTAATTATTTCGCGAATTAATTCTGAGACATGTGTAAACAGACCCGGTCCGGCGATGGGCTTACCACCTATCACGTTTAGGGGTCCAATATATCTCGTGAAATGTGGGTATATCCAGTAATGGAACACCTCTGCCTACCCCCTCGGGGATAAAAAAGGCGTGAGATTATATTATTATTATTATTTATTACGATTTAATAGTGATATTTATGTACAAGTTGTTCTATATGGTTTTTTGAAGTCTAAAATAATACCAAAGCAAAATTGAAATCAAGTTCTGCCAACGATATCATTTGGTCCCGAGATATACAAGTAACCTATGTCTTTCCTCAAGGTGCAATCGTATCTCAAAAGTCATAAGTAAAAATTCTTTTATTTCAGTAGGTATAAAAAATACACTTTGAAATGTCAATATAAACAAGGCACACTAAACTCGTCCATGAGGATTGGCTAAATGTAAACAGCAGCCCATCTCCACCGACGAGTTGCTGGTTCCAAATGCAGTACCCCGAGAAGAGCCCCCGAGAGATCTTATTGCCAAACTGACAGACTAATTCGGGTATTTTATATTAGCTACCAGGCACTTTCCTACAAATTTAACTAATTCGTAACTACCTAAAAATTATCCTATCTTAATATATTCTGGGAAAGTAGCCCAGAGCTTGTAGAAAAAATCACAAAGGCAGGACTTTGAGATTTTGATTTAATAGTGAGTGTACGCTAGGCAATAAAACAAAAAAGTACGAGATAATACAGATACTATTTAATTTAAAGACTAAATATGACAAATATATTTACAAAAATGTTTGTGTGCCAATTGAATATTATACAAGGCATGTGCGGGTCAAGGAAGGGGAGTGAGGTATAGTGCGGCTGAGAGGACTTAGAAGAACGCTGGCCCAACGTAGCCAGGGGCTACGAGGTGACCTCCGAAGCCCAGTGGGTTGTTCACGACCGTCGGTCCAGCCACCAGGGTCTGCAAAAAGAGAAGTTATGGATATATTTTCAGCAACAAGTCTCGTTTTAATGGTTTCGTACCCAAAGGGTGCCAATGGGACCCTATTACTAAAACTCCAATGTAACTGTGTCTGTCTGTCAAAGGGCTGTATATTTTAAACAGAACATTTTGTATAGAGCAGTGATAGCCCTTACGATTAAAGAGCCGGCCGAAAATCAGTGAGGCTCGGGTTCGAATCCTGGCATGTACCAATGAGTTTTTCAAAAACTTACGTACATATTTATCACTAGAAACCCGCAGGTCTCAGAATTAATTCATGTGTAAATAGACCCGGTCCGACGATGGGCTCACCACCTATCACGTTTAAGGGTCCAATATATCTCGTGAAATGTGGGTATATCCAGTAATGGAATACCTCTGCCTACCCCCTCGGGGATGAAAGGCGTGAGATTATATTATTATTATATATATTATATTATAACATTTTGTAATGGCATCTACAGTAATAAATAGTAAAAATAAAAAAGTTAAAAATTATACAAGAAACGTGTTTTTGTTGCAAGGGAGAACGTAACTCTTCGTGTTCGAATCCGACTCACACTTTGCAGGTTTTTAATTTTTTATCTGTATTTTTTCTACCTATAGCATCTGAATGAATATTAATTCAGACTTTGGCATGAAAATAGTTTAAGCACTGTTTATTATTATATCATTTTATATATCTACTAAGAACGAATAGTATCCGCTAAACATTATTTTAGATTATTCATCGTTGCTTGCACTAATAAGTACATGAAATTAAAACGTGCACTTAGAATCCCGAAAGAACTCGATTAGGTAATGTTATTTAGGTAATGTTTTCTGAAAATTACTTATCTTATTGTGTATATTCTGAAGGATAGTATACGCAAGGAAGTTAAACTAGTAGATTGTCAATTATAACTGGTACCGGTTTTGGGTTAGCAGATTCGATATTCCACAAGCAGCTTATCTCAAACCGGGTACAGATGGTATAAATTTTATGGTGTCACACAGAGATAGAGTATTAGATCTAGACTTCTATGATCCTCGTACTTACCCTAGCGCCAAGGGTAGAGTATGGTGCCACAAAACCAGGGTAGGTCAGCAGCTGGGGAGCGGCAGCAGCCAGCGCCACACAGCACAGCAGGAAGAAAATCTGCAGGTCCACAAGCTTTTAAAATCGCCTGAATTGGACATTTATTTTATTACCCAGTCAAAAGTCAAAGTCTTTATTCAGTGTAGGGGCTTATAAGTCCTCTTATTGAAAGTCATTGCGACTCCACCGATTTGGTATGTATAGTTGAGGAGAAGAAGCGGGAGAAGAAGCGGGGCAAAGAACTCCTCAACACATTATTCTTTTAAACAACCAATACAGGCACAGGTTTTAGAGCTGGAGAAAATTTACACCACACATCATTGTCATTCAAATATTCATCTAACTTATAATATGCCTTTTACATAAAACCAGTCTTTGCTCTACATACACTGGCGGTAAAGATCGATGTACGTAAGAACAAACGAACGAACAAATACGCTCACCCTTTATGAGAGGTGTTCCATTCCTGGAAGTTCCCCTATTCACCGTTATACTTTTGCGACTATAGTACTATCGACGAAGGGGATGCTGTTACACAGATTTCAATGAACTCTGCGACCAGTGGGTTTATTTACGATGATTTCCTTCGCCGTTTAGTTGGAGATACATAGTTTTTCAAAAAATCATTGGGATTATTTAATATTCACAATGTAATGCTAGTTGTCGGTCACATAATGTGAAAATTGGAGACTTTATAGGAGTTTACATACATACATACATAATCTCACCCCTTTTTCACAATGGGGTTCACAAAGACAAAGACTGCCACTTGCTACGAACCTGGCAGATCTCTCTTGCTTCATCCACATCCATCAAACGACTCATCGCTTTCGGGTACTATTTATTTGGTTTTTCTTCACTACATCGCCGATCTGGTCGATGTAAGTACACCTAGGTCGCCCTCTACCGACTCGCCCATTCACAACACCCTTGTATATTTATAGGAGTTTAATCTCTACAATACTTACGGCGAATTTCATTTTGATGGTTCGGGGATGAATAGATCTCACTAGAACTGCTCTAAGCCTTCTGAGTGCAACTATGCAGGTCTACGGAAGACAGACGCATTATATAGGTCCCTAGAAGGCCATCTAGTCCTAACAGACCCTAGGCCTAGTTCCTCCAAAGGTCACAACTGACTTTATTTGAATGCTAATGAAAATTGTAGCGGTAATAAAAAGATAATACTCGCAGCAATTAATCGACTCCAAATAAGGGAAATTGATACTTATTTATTGAACCGACTTTTTAGTGATTTTAAGTGCGATTACTAGTGATAAGTATGTAGAGTTTTATGTGTATTTGAATGCGACTATTTGCTGATTACAAATTGTCAATTACTCCTTCTAGGGTATCGTATATCTAGTTAGTGGCGTTAAAAAGATAGTTAGCTTTTTCAAAATAATTAAACAATATTCACACCTACGGTTAAGCAAAGTCAGTAAACGGGTGGCCTACAAAAACCGCCCTGACCGCCTAGTGACATTATATAATAATAATAAATAAAAACATAATTGCATCAAACTGCAACCTGGTTAAAGCTGGGCGTTTGTATTTTGATTTCTACCACGTTACCATATGGCCATAGCATAAAGAATAGTACGAGTACCTACTAACGTTACTTTTCCTACCTCATCCGTCTAATTGTAGCTAACACATTTAGTTTAAAGCAGTAATAAGTCCTCTAGTAATTAATTAGAGACACAAGTAGAGTAAATAAAAGTACTAATTAGAAATTCTCATTGTTATTATTCAGTGGTGTGATATCAATGTCAAACTGTATGATCCAAGCTCAGCATGTCTCAATGGAATGTGGTCTAAAATTATAATATTTTACCACAGAAGGGGGTATCCATCAGAATGACTGTACAGCAAGAAAAACTGCGAAGAATCATTTTTAAAAATAAAATAGTTTCCTGGCTGTACCTACCTACTTATAGTAGCTATTGAGATGTGTTTTATATTTTTAAAGGTTATTTAAAAGTTTATTATTATTTTACTAGCGACCCGCCCCGGCTTCGCACGGGTGCAATGCTAACACTAAAACCTTCCTCTTGAATCACTCTATCTATTAAAAAAACCGCAACAAAATCCGTTGCGTCGTTTTAAAGATTTAAGCATACAAAGGGACATAGGGATATAGGGATATAAGGACAGAGAAAGCGACTTTGTTTTATACTATGTAGTGAAGTAGGTATAATATTGTATTTGTATATCTTGCTTTATTTGTAGGTACAACCTGTTCTTCATTGACATGGTTTCCTTTGTTTATTTAATGCATAAAGTCAATGCTATCTATCTCACTAGGAAGGTATGTTAGATCTCGCATATAAACTAGACCAGATCGAAATGTAGGCGTTCCTCATAAATTAGTCATTCGTCGAGCTTACTATAACGAGTAATTGTGAATAATCTATATTTATTAACTATTTAGATATCTACTTGAATTTGAAGTTATTATTATTAGCTTCAGTCAATATAGGTCCAACGGTCCAATCGTCATCCACCACTACAAATATAACATTACAGTAACGCACCTACCTACTAATAAATAACGCATAAAAAAATCATTTTTGAAATCTTTTAGGTAAGTGTCTATTTTATAAGCAAAGATAAAGCCTCGTTTCAACTGCTGCGCACGCACACGCTACGCACGTTAGCAACGTGGCCCATGTATCCATGTATCTATTTACAGTCACGTGTACATCTACGTTTCCACTGCAGCACTGCACGCCCACGACTATGTGTAGTGTACAACGCCGTGACACGTAGTTCCAGTTAACGCGCTTTGTGTAACGCATCAAATAATCAAAATCGTGACCACTGCACGTTGCTATGCCTCCGTGTGCGGCATGTGTAGCGTGAGTTGCTTTGAGCTGCGTGGGTGACCTATCTCAGCAGGCAAAGCGAGTGTCGGTGACATCTTAAAGCCACACATTCTTGCGTAGCGTGACCGTGCGCCACATTGGAAATACTCGTAAATATATATATAATCTCACGCCTTTTATCCCTGAGGGGGTAGGCAGAGGTATTCCATTACTGTATATACCCACATTTCACGAGATATATTGGACTCCTAAACGTGATAGGTGGTGAGCCCATCGCCGGACCGGGTCTGTTTACACAT